>CM053786.1:753462598-754833848 GCA_028749045.1 Cupressus sempervirens
TGAGATATGTTATGCAATGAAGATCATTAGAATCTAATTGACCTTAAAAGTTATGCAGACACAAAACTATTCTTCAAAAAGAAAGATCTTTTCTATAAGTCTTGTTGCATGGGAGGATTCTAACTGGAGAAAGGTTGCATAAAATAGGTATTGCAGGTCTAAATAGATGTGAGCTATGAAAAATACAATGAAGAATATCAATCATCTTCTTTTTTGATTCCACTTTTCCCAAAAATGTTGGAATTGGCTCCTTTTTATGTTATAATGGTAGATGGCTAGGAGTTCTAGTTTATCTGATTCTCTCTTTTTGACCAGTTGAGAGATACAATTCGCTATGGTGGAACATTTGGATATGTAGTCCATCCTTAGTGGTATGGCATTTAAAAAGGGAAATGAATTAGAATGCTTTTTTAGAAGTAGAAATGGAGGTGGATGCTATTATAATAAATCTTAAGAAGAGAATCACAAAGTTAGTGGAGAAAAAATACTTTGTTAGAAAAAAATATGGGATTCTTATTATCACCACAAATGTGGAATTACAGAATTTAGAATTAAAATATGCTAACCTGCATTGGCACCTTCATTACAATAATCTACAAGATAAAGCTGGAGACTATCACCCAAAGCTGTCCTAGATAATGTATGAGAATTTCTTAAATAGGAAATTTTATGCCATTTGGGAAGGTTCTAGACACTCAAACTTAATACCTAGGGCTAACAGATCCTAAAAATACATATAGAGTTGGCAAAATATGCCTTTGACATTTATTTTGGAAGATTTGGTCAGCCCAACTTTGAAAGGTCATAGCTTTCAAGTTGTTGCTCTAATTGGCTATTTTAACCATTTTAAAAAATCCTTGACTTCTAATCTATATGCTTGGATGCATGCAAGAATCCATCTGTTGACTTTTTGGGGCCTCATACGGGCACATTTAGGCCTTCAAAACTAAGCCTAAAGTTTTTTTTACCAAAAATCTATTCCAAAAATTCATAATAAGCTCACCCATACTTATGATATGACATTGAGCCTCAACTGAAAAGTTGATATGACTAAGATGAACCTCCACCTCTAAAATTAGGAAATTCTAATTTTGTATAACTAACTTACTAAGTAGCAAGCCTCCACAGACAACAACTTTGCATTAAGACAACCCTTATTCAAACATTTGAAAGGCAATATTTTTCTTGGGTGATGCAATATTGCTTTTACATATAGGATGCTCCTACATCAAAAATATAAGAGAGTAAAAAGGAATATGATAGCATGGGAGAGGCTAGATGAGGGTTGGATAAAGCTTAATTTTGATAAGACCAACAAAGAAAATCTAGGGAAGTTTGGTTATTGAGATATTATTATAGATGAAAAAGGAGAACTATTGGGATGGTTTTTAAGCTTTTTGGGAGTAGCAACTAATAATGAGGAAGAGTATTTTGACCTGACTGAAGGTTTTCATTTGTTTATAGATAAAGGATTTCACAAGGTAATGATTGAAGGGGATTATGAGATAGTGATTAATAGTGTAGGTAAAGGTTTGTTTTTCAATTGGCAACTACAAATTTGGATGCCCAAGATAGAAGATCTTCTCAACAAGTTTTTGTTAGATGGGGTGCTTTAGATGTTGAACCATTCTTCAAAGATTTAGATAGAGGCAATAGAGTGAGGGGATTAGTTCCCTTTTATGACATGGCTACTATGTTTTCAACAACATCTAATGGGATCTTCTCATGATTGGAGAAAAATGATTTGAAATGACTATGGATGTAGTAAATTGATAGTGGTTGTAGAAATTATAATGATCATATAATATGCATAGTGTAGTGAAGTTTTCTTGTTAGTTGGATTTGAAAGATATATTTTTATGAACCTTAACTCTTTAGTAAATGGATCTACCCCCACTAAGGTAGAACTTACCAACAAAAAAAAAGTCATCTCTTAGAAATATTTTGACAAACAGTTATAGATACATTCAATGATCATGGTATTAAATAAGAATATATCTCATTAATTATTTTTCTAGCACATAAATCTACACCCATGACACACATTAAAACCACATTTCTATAGCTTTTTTTTGTTAAACTATTTTTGTACTTATTAGGTACTATAGGCACCATAATATCACATTTATTTAGACTCCCATATTCTACTGTGTCTCAACTAAATTTCATAATTTTTTTTATCTTCATCACTAAATAGTTCACATGATTTGTATGCCATTGAATAAAAGATTTGGAGAGCTACTCTTGGGATTCAATTTGAGCATATTTTTAAAAATAGCTTGCATAGCTTGTTTTTGTTTCAACAATCAACCTTCAAGTCACATTTAATCAAACACTTCATGTGTTCCCATGCTTCCATAGTTGCATTCATATTTTGGTTTTCTTCTAATTATAATATTTGATAAGAATCACTGTAACTCTATAATTTAATAGACCTCTAAGTGCTTCTCATACTTATGTGCATGCATAGAGGATGGTGGTGAAGGTTCAAAAATGAACTTAATTTTTTCAATTATATGCTTCCATATTTTTGTTTACATTTGTAGAAATGATATACTTTTAGAGAAAATACATTTCAACAAATCTATTTACAACAAAGCATAAAATTATGTCATTAGGTTCCTTGGGATGATAGCTATTTGAGACACTCCATCAAGAAATTCAAGTGCATTATTTTTGATTAAACTATTTACATACATGTGGACCATAACACTACCACAATTCAGTGGAGGATTGCTTATATGATATTAGATAGCCACTCCTACACATAAATCTAGAGTTCTCTAATTATCTATAAAATGGTTGAAATTAGTTTTATGACTGCCCATTTCATTTTCTTGCAAGTTTACAAAGGGGTGTGTGCACGAAGATGGTGTGCAAAAAGGGAAGTATAAGTGGATACCTTTTTTCTAAAACCAGGTAAACCTAATCTTGAAAAACCTATTTGAGAGTCATGCACTTAAAATGAGAAAATGTGTAATTTTTTTTTTTGTATTACTATGAATCTAGTTTCTAAGCTAGTAGGGTTTTTAAACAATGGATAGAATTAAGAGGGTCAATTCTTGTGTGCACAAAAAACCGTTTCTATTTTTTTTCCAAAAAACATAACATAGTTGTTTCTCTGCACTCAACAAAATATATAGTTATATTAAGTATTTTGTAGAACCCTTTTTTAGGATGATACGTAAGAGTGAGATCTATAAGTTTTTTATTTTTTCATAATTTTTTGACAAGTATTTTTTTTCTATGATTTTGTGAAGTGACTCCATCCCTGAAATTCTAGTACCTCTTTGTGCACTAGGCATAACTTGCATCAAAATAATCTAAAATCGACACTTTTTAAAAAAAAGTGTATAGAATAAAATGTGGAATAATAATATATAATTTCTTTTTGCATTTTGTTAAGTAGATCAAAATTTATTAAGAAAATTGCAGACATATGTTTGAGAGGACTATCAAGACACTGATATAGAAAAATCAACTTCACAATGCTAATCTTGTCCAAAAATAAAAAATATATTATATGGTTAGAAAGGTAAGAAAATGTGTGAGATTATGATTTTAATTTTAGAGATACCCACTTCATTATTTGCAAATTTGATGCAGTCAAAGATGAGAATTGATCTTATAAGATGAAAAAATGTCAAAAGCAACAAAAAATGGAGGGAAAACATCAACCCAAGCATTTGGGTAGTTAAAAAAGCCTATTACCAAGCCTAAAAATGATCATATTTTTTTTTGCTAATAAAACATGATCGTGTTATGTTTTATATGACTAAACTGTCAGAATAGACATAACACGACCACATTATGTTTAATATGACTATAGTAGACATAACATGATCATGTTATGTCTAGTATGACTTTTCTAGATGTAACATGATTGCATTATGTCTATGTAAAAGTATAGTCAATTGTTCAGAGGCCTAGTAGACCTAATTAGGCCTAGTCAACCAAGGAACTACCTAAAAATAGATTAATTCAATCAAATAAATTATTGGAACAACTAAGGCACTATAATTTTTTAATAAATCTTGAGTTTCACACTTTGAATGAGCCATGCATGTGACATATTCGAACCATCACATCTTCAATCACTTAATTGTCTATTTCAATTTTTTTTTGAGCAATAAGAAAAAACACTGTAAGGAAAATATGTATATTACCAAAGACTGCCCAAATCCCACTGCAAAAAGATTATGGTAGAGTGATGATGCACAATGGGTTTTACACAAATATTCAAATGCTAATTCTATGAAGTAAAGTTTAGCTTATGGAACTTAGACTATGGATTGTGGAATCATTCAATTTATTGTTCATCCAAATGGTGATCCATATAGGGCATACCTAAATGTAATGCAACAATACAATGTAAGGTCATGATATAGGAGAGAGATTCTTTTGGTTAAACCAAAAGATAAATCATCTTCTAAAGAAATGACAAAGACTTCTTCTAAAGCCTCTAAGATATGTCAACTCATTTTACTCAACTTTCTCTTTGGTTGTTATCATGTAGGAAAATTCAAGGATGAGTTTTTGAGTGTATGTCAAAAATAGGAGGAAGAAGGGTATGCAATTAAGTTAAGGGTGCACCACCATGACAAACAAGGGAACCTACAACAACATTCTTCTCGAATATGACCAAACAAATTATTGGAACTCTTGTCGAGATAATAGAAAAATTGATTCTCAACATTGATGGCCAATTTAGTGTAGATCTTGAAACAATGAAACATATTGATAAGCATTTTGGTCAATGTATGGATATAATTATAGAGGTGACCCAATTTTTTAGTCTCTCTATATCTCTCTCCCAATATAAGACAAGAGAGATATATTTTTCCATGAAATTATAATATTTGGAGGTAGTTGCAAGTGTCATCTTTATCACAAGTTTTCCATGATATTATAGTAGTTTCAAGTGCCATATTTATCACAAATTTTCCATGATATTCCAATAGTTGCAAGTTTCATCTTCATCACAAATTTTCCATCACAATCTATTATTTGCATGCCATCTTCATCACAAGTTTTCCATGAAAGTCCAGTAGGTTGTAGGTGTCATCTTCATCACAATTTTTCCATGACATTCTACTAGTTATAGGTGCTGTCTTCATCAAAAGTTTTCCATGAAAACCTAGTTAAATTGCAGGTGTCATCTTCATCATAATTTTTACATGATAGTCCAGTATTTGTAGGTGCCATCTTCATCACAAGTTTTCCATGACAATCTAGTGGTTGCATGTGCCATCTTCATCACAAGTTTTCCATGATAGTCTAGTAGTTATAGGTGCCATCTTCATTACAAGTTTTCCATGATGTCTAGTAGTTACAGGTGCTATCTTCATCACAAGTTTTCCATGAAAGATTAGTAGTTGGAAGTGCATCTTCATCCCAAGTTTTCCAGGATAGACTAGTAGTTAGAGGTGCCATCTTCATCACAAGTTTTCATGATAGTCATTTCAAGTGTCATCTTCATCATAAATTTTCTATGGCAATTTTTTATTCATCCAAATGGTGCTTACTTGGGGAAAACCTAATTGCAATGTAATAATATAATGTAAGGTCAATATATAGGAAAGAGATTCTTGTGGTTGAACCAAGAGATAAATTATCTTCTAAAGAAATAATAGAGACTTCTTGTGAACGCTCTAAAGTACGTTGATTCAATATACCACCACCACCAAATTTGGAGGGCATAAAAATGTAGTTGTCATTATTCTATGTAGTACACTTAATTTTATATGTTGCAATCATTTTGTCACTTGTATACAAGAAAGTCTAGTATTTGTAGGTACCATCTTTATCACAAGTTTAGTTAATGAAGTAAAATTTTTATCATAATCTTTAGTTGTTGTAATACCATCAGAAGACATCTTCAACACAATATTATCACTAGATATGTCTACACACTACTTCTATGGTGGGATGTTTTCTTTCTTGTTTTATGAAGCTAGGAATTCCTTGGAATCCATATTGCATATATTACCACATGTATTGGGTATCATGTGTTAATTGCAACCAAGGTGAATGTTAACCAGGTCTTCCCAGTCTAAAAAATATTAGGAATCATCATAAGATCCCTTAAAATATTATTTCTAAGTCAATGTGCATTGAAGACCTTCTTTTACTACTTGAGCTAATAGTAGATGGTGAGTATTCATCATCATCATCATCTGACATCTAGGCTCATATGCATATCATGTGTTAAGTGAAACCAAGGTGAATGTTAACTAAGTCTTCCTAGTCTCAACAATCTCAAGAATCATCATAAGACCCCTTAAAATATTATTTCTAATTACATGTACATTGAAGACCTTCTATCACTACTTGAGCTACTAGTAATGGTGAGTATTCATCATCATCATATAACATATAGTCTCACATGAATATCATCTGTTAAGTTCAACCAAGGTGAATGTTAAGTAGGTATTCCTAGTCTCCAAAATCTCAAGAATCATCAGTGTCTATGAATATACCACCAACACTAGATTTGGAGGGCATGGAAATGAAGCCACCATTATCCTATGTGGCACACATAATTTCACATGTTTCAATGATTTTGTCACTTGTATACATGAGATGTTTTCTATTTTAGAAAATATCTATATAAGTATTTGGGTTTAAGTATGTAGTTATGACTCTACATGTTAATGGGGTATGTAGTTTTTTTATTAGTTTTAGTTTTCCATAATTTTTTTTTGTGATATAAATATTTCTTTTGGATTTATCATGAATCTTCTATACAACCATTGAATCCCAATTCGCAAAATTCTTCCATATGGAAAGAGAAAGAACAAGAACATACTGACCTAGAGATGGACAAAGGTATCAAGTCAAGATACAAATAACATTTTTCAATTAAGTTGGGTTTGATATGGATTTTTATAATTAGAATGCTTTATATGATGTCATCCCTCCTATAAGGTCTATAGAGCTTATCACTAAACTTCATATTTCTATTTCCATGTAGGTAATGTAAAAGAGAAGGAGGTCTAGTTGTGAGAAAGCTTCAAAACCAGTGACATCAATTGAGTGTGAGATATCTAAGATTATTGTAGATCCAATGGGTGTATCTCCTCCATTGAAAAATATAAGTTCTTCTAGAGACTTTTTGGTTCTAATGTATCACAAGGGGTAATGAGGGGTCCTAGTGTGTTGAAAGAGACATTAGGACCCCTTAAGATCCCTTAGAATTTAATTTTTGATGACCTTCTATCACTACTTGAGCTACTAGTAGATAATGAGTATTCATCATCATCATTTGGCATAGAATCATATGCATATTTACTTCTTTCCTTTTCTACTTTCCCCTTTCTTAACATTATTCATAACCAAATTCCTCATAGCTAGTTTTCTTCTTGATTACTACATATTTTCTCCCCAACTAAACTTTTTGTAGTCAGTTGATATATAATCATAGTTTTCTTTTGGCTAATCCTTTAGGCATGTAATTGAGCCTATAGATATACAAAAGGATTGAAATATAGATATGGTAGAAGAATAGTATAGTGATGACATTAGGGATAATTGCAAAAAAAAACATGAAAATCACCACAAATTACACCACTATGGAAAATTGCCATTGCATTTTTAACCCCAAATGCTATAGTTTAATGTTGAGAGATGTAGGGATCATCAAGACAATTACTCATTCTTCTTGGGTGTCAAATTTGGTTCCTGTCAAAAAGAAAAATGGTGACATAAGATTATGTGTTGATTTTAGGAATTTGAACATCTATTCACTAAAGGATGATTATGGTCTGTCCAATATGGAGGCTATGTTGCAGAGAGTCATTGGATCAAAATTGATGTCCATGATAGATGGCTTCTCTAGATAAAATTAGGTGGTTGTGAAAGAATCAAAACAATACAAGACTATATTTACAACACCTTGGGGAATATATAGTTATAGTAGGATGTTGTTTGGTTTGACCAATGTTGGTACTACTTTTTAGAGAGCCATGGATGTGGCTTTTGCAAATTTTATTGATAAGTTTTCAGTAGTATATCAAGATGATTTAACAACATATTCAAAAAATGAGAATGACCATAATGTAAATATAGAAAAGGTACTTATCAGAGCTCTTAAATATGGTATTCATTTGAACTAGAAAAAATGTGTCTTTAGGGTCATAGAAGATAATTTTTTAGGTCACTTGGTTGGAAAAGGAGTTAGAATAGACCCAAAGAGAGTAGATGTTATTGAAAAAATTCAAAAGCCTAAGAATGTGAAGGGTGTACAAGATTTCTTTGGGTAGATTTATTTTCTTAGAAGATTTTTAACAAATTTTATAGAAATAAGTAGATCCATTACCAAAATGTTAAAGAAAGGTTTTGAAATTAGATGGGATGATGAACCAAATATTTCTTTTCAAAAGATAAAGTAGGCAATAAAGGATGCTCATGTCTTAGGGCTCCTAATTATTCCAAGCCAATGCACATTTTTTCCTTTGCCTCATTCCATACTGTTGCTGTAGTTTTGCTTCAAAATAATGTAGATAGATTTGAACAACCTATAATCTTTTTCAATAAATCTCTGCAACCTGTAGAGTTGATGTATGATATTAATGAGAAACAACCTTATGCATTGGCTAAGGCTATAAAATTATTTAGATGCTATTTAATGGGAGCCATTGTGATTGTATTTGTGCCTAGTGTTGTAGTGAAAGATATCTTCTCGCTACAAGAAGTCTTAGGGAGAATATGAAGATGGATCAATAGGATCCAAAAATTTAACATAGATATCCATATTACCAAGTTGGTAAGAGTACAAGAAATTTCTAAGTAGATGATAGAAGCTAATATTGAAGCAAACCAAATAAATCAGCTTGATGATGGCTACAAAAGTGAATTATGTGACATGGATGTCTGTGATTAGTGTGTGCTAAAATGTTGATGCACTTCTAAAAATCATTATATCCAAGATTTCTCAAGAATGAGTTCTCAAATGGGAATCCATATCTCTTTATTCATTGAGTGCAAATGTTTGTAATGAAGGTCCTCAATTTGACCTAGTTTGTGCCCATGCAAGTACACTATAAAATGAGAGATTCAAAGATCAAAATATGTATGTAAATTAAGATGCAAGCTAATCTAAATGATAACAGTGCAAAGAAATGCAAGAAAGGAAATCTAATCCATAAAAGGAAATAACAATGCAAGATTAATCCGTTGGAATTACAATAGGAAAGGTAAAATTCTAAGGGGGGTGGGAGGGGGGGGGGGGGTGGTGAATCGATTCTTCAAACTTTGACCCATAAAATATTTACCACACATCCATCTCACATATTCAATAAGTAAATTGAAATAACATGTAAACAAATAAGAATTCACACATATGACACTAAATATGATTACCTAGAAATCCTCCAATATGAAGGTAAAGTTGGGGTGGGGATGACACCCACAAATCTTCACTCCTGTAGTAATAAAGTGTACCCAATGAAGGTTATAATATTTGATCATGAATCATAATCTACCCTATGAAAGGTCTACCTTGTTAAAGGCTTACAAAGACTATTAAGTCTTACCTTGTTAAAGGATTTAAACACCCTGTTAAAAGTGTGCCTTGTTAAAGGACTTCAACCCATAATTAAGTAAGCACCTTGTTAGAGGATTTCAATACAACCTATTACAACTACTCTATTAAGAGATTTAACTAATTCGCCTTTTATAATGTCTCAACATTGATCCTAAAATTACCACTCTTATGCTTGATGATAGATCACCTCTATCCTACAGTGTACTTGATCCTTCTTGATCAGATGTTTTTTGTTGTTCACTATTTCCTTCCTGTATTCTCCGTTAACTAATTCTATAATGAAAATTTAGATCATAATACCTTAGTCACCATTAATTTCCTATTTTGTGCATACAAAACTCTCCTTGATCATTCATTCATTCTCTTTGATGCTCATAAGAAGTTTAGGGTTTGTACTCCTTAAGAAGACCTTGGTGACTTAGGGTTAGGTATGAGTTAATGATTGTGATTCATCTATTTTGTCACTTAAACCTTCCTTTTAATTGATTGGATGCATGTAATGCATAGATATTCCAACTTAAGATCTATCGTTATGACCAAAATATGATAATTCAATCTGAAAGTTGGCTCAAAAATGGTTTACATAGTAGTTTGTGCCAATACCAACAATTATGAAAAAAGTATGTTTTTTAATAATTGAATTCCTTGATGATGGTATATACTGATTTCAATACTAATACTCAACATCTGAATGACTTGGCATGTACTATTTTCTTGGCTCCTAACTCACTCGACATATACTATCTACTCAATACATGAGTGACTTGGCACTCACTGTTAGCTTTGCATGCTCTAACTTATACATGTTGTGCTTGGCATATGCTACTTATTCAACATGAACTAAGTAAATGAATTAAGTGTATAGAAACTCATTTGTTAAAACAAATCTAAGATCACCAATCTCCCCCTTTGACATGAGTGTCAAAAAAACTTGGTCATGCATTAATACTTTTATTCTTATGAGTATAACATAACTAGTTGGCTTCTGTACAAAATTTCAAATTATGAAAATTTTGCAACAACTTATACCTCAAAAAATATTATAACTCCCCTAAGTTCTTTTATGTATTTTATTCTATGTTTTTGTAACAAAATTTCTCCTATTGAGTAGATTTTCCTCAATTTATATTCTTTTTAATACTCTTTCACTTGCTTGCTATTCTTACTCCCTCTTCACTCTTGCTCTCCCATGCTTGCTTCCCTATGCTCTTGCTCCCCCTTTTTGACATTGATGTCAATGGATTATACACTAATAGTGTGTTTTTACCAAAGACTAATTTGGATGGCTAGCTTGGTAGCAAGGTGTACTAGGCCATCTAATGTAGAAAGATTGTGGTTTTTCTTCATAAGAGTTTTTGCATAGCCTAACTCCTTGTGTAGAATCTCAATGTGAGGAGTCAATATAGTCTGAATTCTTATCAGTTTAGCCCTTATGTTGGCTTCATCTGTAGATAGTGCTGCTGACTGACTTTGGGCTTGTGATAGGGTCCTAAAGTGTTTCTCACTTTGAACTGGAGTCATGAACAATTTGGCTTTGGATGACTACATTTTACTTTCCAAGCTCAGGACGTGATTCCTTATTTATTGTGTGAAGAGTGTAGGATTATATATTTTGGTGTACATAGAGAAAATTTTCTCTACTACCTTCTTCACACTTTCTATCTTAGTTTCCAATGCAACTTGTGTAAGTTCTATCTCACTAGATATCTTCTCATTCACTTTATGTTGAAACTTCTTTTTAGAACATTATAATAATTTTGGATTAGTGTCAAGGTCTATATCACTTACCTTTTCCACTATATTATTCAATTGTTCAATAATTCACCTGGTTTCATTTGGAGTAGGTAGATTAAATGCATCTAGGAAGATGTCTTTGATATCAAGAAAAGCTTGCTTCTACCTATGCCCCCTTCTAGGAAGTTCTTGATGTTTCTTATTTTCTAGGGCTCCTTGAAGTATATCAATATGCTCAATTTTTATTGTTACATAATCATATTTTGGAAAAACAATTTCTTCATCTAGGCTCACATCTCCATATGTTATTACCTCTTATGCCTTTGATGAACTAGGACTCAACATTGAGAATTATAAAGGTGTTGCATCTGCACTTGGCCTCTAAAGAGCTTGAATGGAAGGAGTTCCAGATATTGGTAACATTACCAACTCTTGAATTGATTCTATCTCCTTTGTCTTGATTATCAAATATGGCTCATTAGACTTGTCCTTTTCTACCTTGTTGACTTCAACTATACCAAGATCTTGTGCTATAGGTTTAGATACATCTACCTAACTTGTTTGACTCTGTGTCTCCACCTTATCCTCTCCAACTGTCTCAACCTTATTTTTTGCATCCTTTGTTACATTTTTTGAGATTGGAGTGACAACTATGTGTGTACTAACACTAGTGACTTGAGGAGTGATTATAGATGGTTCTTGTGTTTCCACCTCCTCCCTTGTAGTTTTAGTCACTAATTTCTGCAGTTCATCTACACTCACCAATATAGGGTTGTTATACAATTTGGTCTATGGTGTAGATTGGTCAAGCATATTTTTCAAGTCATCCACTATTAAGGGATTACTATTCTAAGTAGTAGAATTAGAAGCATCCTTGACTATAATAGTTTTAGTATTTATAATTATTACCTATGGAGAACTAACACTTGGCATTTGTGTAACTTGTACACTCTATTCTTGTTGCTGCTCTACCTCAACTATTGTTTGATCATCTATGTACATATCAGTGCCTCCCTTAACCATGCCTTCTTCATTTTCATCATCTTCATCATCTTTAACCTTAATAGATTCTTGTTTACCTTCTTTCATTATGGCTAGTCCACATGTGATCTTCCACATCTGTTTAGACTTTTGTACAACATCCTCAATGTTGTTTTGTAGTATGCTAAATGCCCTATATTTAGGAACAAATCTAACAACATATTTCTTTATGGCTTGGGATATTTGTGCCTTGTTGAGTTCTAGCATGACTTGGGGGAGGGATGTCTTCCTAATTTTCCTTTCTAAGTTCAAAAAATAATGCCATTTTTGCTCAACTCTTTCATATAAAATTTTAGGTATGGAGTTGGAAATTTTTAGAGGAGCTTACTTAAAAGTAGTTATCATGGCATATATTGCCCCCTCCACTTGATTCTTCTCCAAGATTTTCAAAATCAATGTGAGTAGAACCTAATAAGTCAACATTGTTTCTAATGTTCTCACATAAGTTATCTAGATTTGAAGATGAATTATGACTTACCATTTGGAATTGGCTATTATCATTAGATTTAGTTTTTTCCTCATTATTTTTAGCCTAAGCAATATATTTTCTCCTTGGTCTTTTCTGTGCTCCACCTTCTTGCTCTATAGGCTTGAATTTCTCTTTAGCCTTTTGTTTAATGACATGTGTACTAGCCCTTATGGTAGGTGTTGTCAGTTTGGGTTGGCTTGGTTTAGCAACCTTCTTAGGTCTTGTCACTACTTGTGCCTTAGCCTTTCTCTTCTTCTTATCAATAAGAATAGGTTCTTCCTTAGCTTCTTCTTCCTTGGCACCTTCTGCAATTTCTATTTCTTCCTCTTACTAATCCTCACTTTGTCCTTGTGTCAATGTAAGTGGTACTTGAATCTTAGTGTCTTCTTCCTCTTCATCCTCTTCCTCTCCACCTTCCTCCTTGACACCTTGACCAAATTTTTCTTTTAGTTTCTTTACTAGTTTACCATTCTTTTTGATGACAAAGGCAATCTTCAACTCCACAGTAATCTTTCACTTGGCCATCTCATAGTTACTAGAGGCTTTGGAATCATTGTTTACTTCTTCTATAAGTAATGTTGTGATTGCTCTAGAAGCCTCATCAACATTAATTTCCTAACCTAATGGCCTTAGCCAGCTCACTCTAGGAATTACTGCTTGAGAAAATGTGTGATCAACATCAAATAGGAAAAAAACATCATCATAATATCTTTTCACTATTAATGATATTGGAATCCTTAATCTCTTCTTCATGAATTGTTTGAAATCCTCAAAATAACTAGTCATTACTAACTCAAAATTTTCACCTAGCTATTCAATAAACTCTCCTATTTGAACTATAATAGACCTATTTGTCTTCTATGCAATAGTACCAAATGTAGGAAATGTGTTCTGAACATAAAATAAGATACATATAAAAATAGATCAAAATTTACACTAAGAACTCTTTGTCTTCCTTATTGTTCCTAGGTTTTTAATCAATTGTTGTAGTTGTAGCTCGACAAGATGATATGTATGATCCTTCTTCACAATCTTGTAGCCCATATCTACTACAATGTAGGTACACTGTTCAATCTACTTGATTTATAAAACTTATGTGCAAATACCCTTACTGCAAAAGCTATCAAAGGATCTATGATAGTATCTATGGTCATTCCTCTCTTGTTCCACATAGCCCCTATGTTCTTTTCAAAATCTTCTTTGGATTCATTCCTCATAATCTTTGGCTGATCTAGGGTTGGATACTCTATTACCCTATGGATTATTCTCTTTGTGATTTTAATTGGTCCATTGTCTAACCACACTAAGCAATCATGAATTCTACTCAAAAAAATCGTAATCCACTCATTTTTGAAAATGTTAGGGAAATCTAGGGCACGAGTTAACCCTTTCTTTTCTACTATCTTGAATTCCTCCCTCAACACACTATTTTCACATAATTTTCCATATGATTCTTCAATTACCATGTCACCAATACTACCAATCTTACAATTGTAACATTTTCTGACATCTTAAATCATTAAAACTTGCTGTGATATCATAGATAGTGCACCAGAGGGATCTTGTTTCGATGCTATGTCTAGAATGGCCTTGAAAATAGGTTGTTTTACCTTATTGCTAACCAACTAAATATGTAAAACCTCTTTCCCTATATACCTTTTTCTTTTGAAGAACTAGATCTAATTTTCCAAATCTAAGGTTTGCAAAATTTGAAATAGCATAGCTCGGCATAGGATAAATACCTTATAAATCTTGGTGAAATGATGTCACACATCCACTCAAATATGTTATGAATGTTTCAGATGAAATTTCTAGATTGCCTCTAGGTCTTATTGTTCTCTCTCAAATTCAAATGAAGTTAAATGAATATAAATCAATCAAATACCCCTTTAAAATGTTGTAATTAATGTTGTAATGCCCCGCCAAGGGATCCAAAGAAATACACTAAGTTTACCTAACAATTTTTTTTTAAAAAATAAAATAAAAAAAATCATGAAAGATAAACCATTCACAAAATTTGTGGAAGCAATAGTAACATCCAACTGCAAGTAATCATAACATACACAATAGATTACATTCTTTAAAGATCCCTTAACATTGAATTACTTCTAATCATAACTTATTCATCTAACATTACATCCTTAACAATGAAATAACAAGGATACATCCAATGTTCTTAAAACCATATACAAGTGTACATTTTAGATTTGCTCAATCATCCACTATACATGTTACAAGGTATGAAAAGCTTAAAAGAATAAACATCCATGTAAATAAAGTACATCATCATCCAATATTAATCCATGATGTAATAACATAATGAGACCATAAACCATACATGATACACCATCATCATAAAGATATAAACATCCATCTTAAAAGATAACCATATATCACAAACATAAATAACTACGTGCACGGTTCCTCCCAACCGTAAATAGCATCATTAGACCATCATGGATCCTAGCCATCCCTCCGTGCGTAACATTCCAAAGCACCGAAGAGATCATCGGCTATAAACATTGTAGGAATGTCACTCCTAAAACATCCTACTAACATGCAAAGCAAAGCATAATATATCATCAACTAACATATGTAAATCATCAATATAAGAAACATACCAATAAATACATCCATCATAAGGTATATAATCTATCATAATGATCCAAGAACATAATGAAGATAAATACCAACCAAGAATACTCCAGCCACAGTGTCTCAATGGATCTCAAATGATAAGAGTGATAAAACACTACCACCCGACCGCGTGGAACCTAAGTGGTCCACTCCCACCGTGCTGAGGAGATAGTCTCAAGTCCCAAATAGGATATCAATAACACAAATCATAAATCTCTTTAAAGTCCAGGAAACCTAAAAAGTATACTACTCAAAGGTTCCATCACACAAAACTGACATATAATTTCCAGAGGCACACAATGACATGTAGGAAACCTACTCTACAAGCGGGAAAGAGTCATCGTATTTATCTCGTACAAGTTACCCTGGCAGTTAGCTAAACTCCACGGGTCCATACAGATCTCATGCGGCCACTAGTATCCTCTCATATTGACGAGGCATACTATGGAATGCAAGGTCGCAACCATGCATCTCACTACTCCCATCCTAGCCTATACAAGCACTCAAGGCATGGGTGAGAACCAAAACAATTATCTTTTTAGGTTCATTTAATCCCCATTTAGTGTGTAAATGTTATCACTTATTAACCAAACTTACAATGAGTTATCCTGGCAGCCACTTAGGGCCCTGACCCCCATTGCAAGCCACTTCCTGAAACTACAAGTAGATTACCTACCCTAATACTCATGGAATCATAAATCACCACAGTCCTGTACAAGCGACTGTAAAGAAAATCCAAAAGATAATTCATAAAAAGAATCATCAAATATCCAAAAAGTAAGCATCAAATATCCATAATAAGAATCATCAAATCTCCAAGATAAGAATCATCAAAATCTCCATGAGCAACATCCATAGAAAATCATGACCACAACAGTTCTCTATTGGCAACTGAAGGCATCACTGATAATCATAAGTATCCATTGGTTCTCAATAACCAAAATATATCATCACATCCATTGGTTCTCAACAAGCAACCAAGAATATCTCAAAATCATACTAATCAAATACCTAAAAATCATACTGATCGAAGACTCCAAAATGGTTGAGTCAAACATGTCACAACATGACATCATCAAGAAATAAATCCACATTTTAGTCCCATCATGGCGACTAGAAAATAATCCAATGATAACTGATCGATGACTCAAAAAATGATTAGCTCAAGTATCTCACACACATACATCTCAGCTTCACGCATGAAGACTGATGAACCAATACAAACATTTCATAGAGCATACGATCACATAACCATGGTTGGTCTTATAAAGATCGAGACCAAGTAAGATCAACATGCTAACACATCTCATAACCCCTGAGCCTCTGGTAACAACCTAGGATTGGTCAGCACTAGTCAACCCAAAAACCCAAAACAAGAAGCATATAGAATACACGATGCAAACACATGTTTTGGTTTACTAAATTTACATAGTTGAATCAAGTGTAGAGTCTCTTTTTTTTCCATTTTTCAAATGTAGGGGTTTCCAGTTTCCATTTTCAAGAATACTTCAAATGTCTAAGTTTCATCATTTGACCTACAAGTCAACCCATTTGTTCCCCGATAGCATTATCCTTCCATTATTAAGAATTACATTCTAAGAATAACTTAAGGATAAACATTTACTCATTAAATTGATCATCATTGACCTTTAATTAAAGTGTTCTCTATTTTAACCATGATCCATATTCAAATTGATCAACTCTTCTTATCGTTACTTCAACTTTTTCACAAATCAAGGATCATTAATCATTAAATTATAAGAGAACCAATTATCATTCTTCGAATAAGATATCATAACTTAATTAGAATGATCAATTAAATCCATCAATTAACATAGGCACACCATCTATGACCTATTATCATTCTAATAATTCTTGATTAAGACTTAATTAAATAATATTAAAATTTAAGCCCTTAATTCAATCGTTATCATCATTGACAACCATATAATATCTAAAATCATAATTCAAGTCATAAGACTTATCAACTTCAATATAGTTAATTTACAATCTCGCTACAAGATTGATATCAATTAAATCTCCATTACATAACTTAATTATTAATTAAATCCAATTAGCTCTAGTTAATTGATTTAATTATAAATTTCACAACCAAATTATCAACCCAAAGAATATCAGTTGACTAACAATAGTTTGTTCGTAAAAAGTCAACTTCAATCCAATACACAAATATTAATATTTTAATAATAATAATATTAACAAGTTATTTTGGAAATCTTATCCATAATGACTACATTCATCTTTCTTAGTGATTTCGTATTTATGATAATCATTTCCTAGTTAAATCTCTATCGCATTTAATTATATTGACAAATCATTAATCAATTTATAATCCAAATCCAAAAACTAATGTCTTTACAAGACTTCAATCGTTAAATAATCTCTTCTAGATTAATTCTAATTGAATTAGCCATTTTCATTAATAGTTTGTAGACCCAACAAACATTAATAAATGTTAACTATAATTAATCAATCCTTGCATAAACTTCATCAGTTAATATCTAACTAACTCTTAACACCATTAAGGTTAATCAATAGACTATTTAATAATTCAAACGCATTAACTAATAATACTTCAATCTTAATCCAATAACATTTTAAGTCAACATAATATAAATTATCATCTCACAATTATTTAATATATATTAAATAGTACATAAAATCAATATTAAAAGTCAACCATTAGACTCCAACTCGTTAATAGTCATATTGATAGTGCAATAACAATTTGCATTAGTCTTCTTAATGAAAATTCTATTATATAAAATTCATTACTATGAATACTAATGTCTTTATTCTAATTTAATTGACGAATTATTATCAATAATCCATATTGTGATAATAATAACCAATGTATCATTTTGAGCATAACATTTAATATTTGTAACTTTACAAATATTAATGTTAAGTCATAACTCTATATACCTATTACGTAACAACATATATTGCCATTGAAAGCTATATATTATTAAATATATTCAATAAAATTTACATTAATTGATACTTAATACTATTAATGTTGAGTAACATTATTCATGAACATCGATTTATAAGTAGAATCGATTTATAATACAATAATAGTATTAATATAGATATTAAATATGTTAATGAATCACAACCTATTATTAAAACTTTAATCATACCAAGAAAACTTTAACTTAAAAACCAAATGTGATTTATATTATTAAAATAATTAATATCTCTCCTTTAAAAATAATAATTGATAATAAATTTTTTTTTTAATACTTTTTGAAAATCATTTATCAAACATTAAACACAAACTTACATATAGAAAAACATAAACCAAAGTCGATATTCCAAACATCGCACATGCATAGCGATTATTAAATCGCTTCGTGATATCATATAAGCCGTGCGGTCGCTCGTACTCTCTCCCTTTGTAGTCGAGTACACTGCGATCGTAGTGCTAACGCATGGGTAACCGCCGGACGGAGACAGTAAAAGGGAGGTGGGTGCGGTGGGTGTAACCCCACCCACCCCAAAATATGCAGTTTTAAATAGCATTTTTTCAATAACGCTTCATGCGATACAAAATTGATAAATCTCCATTGCGATTAATATCGATAATTTCATATCAACAATTATATTTACATATATATATAGGTATATATGTATATATATATGTGTGTGTGTATGTGTATATATATATATATATATGTATGTATATATATAAATATATAGATATGTATGTATATATATATATATATAGATATGTATATATATATATATATATATATACACATAGTTTGTCAATACGCATTTCAGTATTCAGCATTGTGAATACATAAATATATGCATATATGTATTCTTATATTTATTATAAAAGTATGTAGATTCTATAAATTTAAAGAGAACACATATATAACTTTTAAATAAGAAGGGCTTTTCAAATTCTTTAAGTTAAGAAATTTCTCTTTTAAAATAATTATTTTCTATCCATTAATCCATCCAATAGGTTTAACTATGAATTTGAAATCATCGTTCTCAATTAGATTCTAATTCGAACCCAAACCTGTTTAGATCTAATGTCTCTTTAATTGGATCTAGTGTTTTCTAATGTTTTCTAATCAACCAACATAATATCTAGATTCTAATTCAATGTAGATTCATTCACAATGAGTATTCTGACACATAGACATGATGAAGACAAGAAGAGAAATAGTGCAAATAGAGTGTGAGATTATCACGAGTGCACCTGGACACTGATGCTAATTTTTCCATGCTTCAGAAGTCCATAGAAAATCCTTTCCTTCTCCATCATTCGCAATTCCTCCAAGATCCAAGCCAACCGAGAATCTCCAAGTGACTAAAATGCTAGAAGGAGCATAGAAACATGTAGAGACATATGAGCATATGAGCTCCTCCAATGCCTGTAAGCTTTGAAGCTTCCATAAGGCTTTCATTTTACTTGTCCAAACACACTAGGGGAGCCTCTATTTAAAAGCCTCTAAGATGCATCTAGAGTGTCTCTAGAGACAACTAGAAGATAAGCATGACAACCAAGCATGAGCCTTCTCCAACCTTCTAGATAATTCTTAAGGTTGTAGACACCATGTGCTCAAATAAAAATGCTAACTCCCAAGTGTAGACAACTTGTGCATTCTTAGAGTGCAAACTCCAGTGTTGTCTACATGACAACTCCCGAGAATTTGCCAACTCCTATGTCAGCAAACATTAAAAATAATGCACATTAATTAATACAATATTTAATTTACTCTTCCCAATTTAATTAATTAATTTATTAAATCTCATGCACTAACTTTAATAATTCCACTTTTCAATCTTAATATATTTATATTTTAATCACATGAAATCTAGAATCTTTTAATAATTAAAAATATATTTTCCACTTTTAAATTTCATTTTCCAAAACTTAATTGCTAAAATATTTATTAGCTTTAATAATAATATTATTTGGACATTTATTTAAAAAATGAACTCCAAATATATTATTATTAAAATAAATGTTGTCACATTCCAAATTTAAACTTTTAACTTTTATCTTCAAATTTAATTATTTAATTTAATTAATTTCCCAATTAATTAAATAAAATAAATATTAAAATACCATATTAATTTTCCATTTAAATTAAACCATTAATTAGGCTTAATCAATAGAAAATAAATCAAAGACTCACAAGGTAGAAATACGAAAACCCATTATAGCCAAAATACATACAAAATCAAACCAAGGGTTAATATCATGAATTACGTTATCGAACATATTCAGAGGGTACTCAACTCAGATACTTGTCCTAATTTTCCAATTAGAACAAATGGCTTAAAAGGGTTGGGATTTGGACTTGAGAATTTATCTCCCGTCTCTTATCATTGAGATAGTGTGATAGGGTACGCTCATCCTGGCAATTCAGGGAAGTCGATACCCGGTACCTGCAACCTACATAAAAACCATGCATGTACAAGTACAATACTAAACTAAATAGGAAATGGCAAGAAGTGGTGCATCGTGTAGATCCCGACTAGCAGGTGACTACGACTCCCTTAACCACATCAGACACGCCATACAAAAGAAAACACGCACAACAAACACGCACACCATACACATGCAAGTATGGGGTAAGTATCCATAATAAAACACATATGATAATAAATCATCTTACTAATCATCATCAATAACTGTAAATACTGAAAATAATCATCATGCATACATCAAATGTAAAGTCTAAGTAATCTCATCACATAATAAACTGAATCCATAACACAATATCTGATAATCCCAAAACAATGCTGCTAACCAACAACATAAAACTAGCTCCAAAAGAGTTCGACAATGATAACAAAATGCGAACTAGGGGTAGGCACTACAAATGCTAAGTGCTTATACAACTGTAAGCTCAACATCAACTAATTTCTAGCTCACTCAGTATCCACTTGTCTTTTCATTCATTGGAAAACCATTACAGCTTGAAAACAACTAGAATTTCACTCAAACCATTATGAGCTTGACAATGACTAGAATTTCACTTGACAACCATAGGAAACTTTTCATGCTTAGTAGTAAGATGAGGATTTGACAATACTTAAAGATTTTTCTTTTATTCCTAATAGCAATTTTCATCTTTATTCATGCTTATGTAATCCTTTTAGAACTAAATTTTTTGGAACTAATGTATGGTATAACTTTTGAATATTAGTTCCACACACCTCTTGATTGCTTAGTTTGATAAGGTGTGATCACCTGACCCATTAGGTAAAGTGATCCCTTCTCCACTTGATGTGTTGCAATCCTCCTTTCTCTTCCATGTCTTTTTCATTTCATTTTTGACATTTTCAATATCTTCCTTGCCTTTTCCTTTATTGGACTCACAAATTGGTGCCTTTGACCTTGTTGGACAATATCAACTGATGTGACTAGTCTTCAAATAGCTAAAACATGTGGTTTGACTCAACCACCTTTTGTAGTCACTCCTAAAGTGTGTTCTAATATAGTTCTCAGGAATATTTTTCATATTGTTGATAGTAGTGACAACTATACCTTGTATTATAGTCCCAATTGTAAAAGTTACCATTGTTCTTTACCTTTTCTTGCTTATTTGATGACCATTTTGGGTTAGCTCTACACTCAAAAGCTCTGTGTCCATACTTCTGACAGTTGTAACAATATTCTTCAAATATTTGAGTGTGTGTGGTCTTGATTCTATATTCATGTTCTTGATGGCTTTGTTTTTTGCACTTGTGGCAGTCACCCATGCTCTTTTTCTTATCATTCTGATTTATAGTCTTGCTTCTATATACATTGGTAGTATGTCCTTTCTTACCACAATTATGATGAGTAGGTTTGGAACTCTAACCTTTTTTACTTGTTTCTTCAACACTTTTGAATGATTCTCCTTCTTTAGTATTTGTGTATCCCAATCTAGATGTATCATTGTTAGATCTAGAGGATCTCATCAATTGTTCAAAGTACTTGATGGCTTCACTAGGTTTATTGAAACTTTTAGCAAATTACTTTTCTCTTTTTAGTTCATTTCTCAACTATTTATTCTATAAATTTAGTGCTATTATCTTAATGTCCTTGGTATTGAGTTCATGGTTGACATTGATCAGTTGACCCAAAGTTTCTAAGTGCATGTTAGCAGTCTTGGTCACCTCTAATGATCTCTCTTCCAATCTGCTAGCCAAAATTCTTTGTCATATTCAATCATTGCTTTATGTTCCACTAATTTATTTTTCTCTTCAGTCACCTCACATTGTAATATGGTTTGTGATTCTTATTCTATCTTGAGATTTCTAATTTCTTCAGCTTGGGTTCTATTCTTTTTCATTAGATCTACAATTGTTGCATCAAATTCATTTGACTATCCATTTATAAATAGCTTAGAAGTATCCATCTATTTGTATTGTGTGTCATTCTCGTTAATGGTGATTTCCTTCCTTCTCTTCAGTGACTTCTTTAGATCATCTCTTGTTTCATTCAACTAATGTAGAATGAGTTGTATTTCAATTTCTTAATTCTCAATGATCTTTTCCAACTTGTAGAATTTCATTTCCAAGATCTTTCCTCAAAGTTGCAAAGATTTTCTTGCAGAGAACTAGGCTCTAATACTAATTATTAGAATCACAATAGGAAAGGTAAACTTTTGGAGGGGGGGGGATGGTGAATCAATGCTTCAAACGTTGACCCATAAAATATTTACCACACATCCATCTCACATATTCAATAAGTAAACTAAAATAACATGTAAAAAAATAAGCATTCACATGTATGACACAAGATATGATTACTTGGAAACTCTCCAATGAGAAGGTAAAACTGGGGTGGGGATGACACCCAAAAATTTCACCACCATAGTAATAAAGTGTACCCAATGAAGGTTACAATGTTTGATCATGAATCATGATCTACCCTATGAAAGGTATGTCCTATTAAGGGCTTACAAAGACTGTTAGGTCTTACCCTGTTAAAGGATTTTAACATCCTATTAAAATTGTGCCTTGTTAAAGGACTTCAACTCACAATTAAGTAAGCACCTTGTTAGAGTATTTCAATATAGCCTATTAGGACTACTTTGTTAAGAGATTTAACTGATTCACCTGTTAGAATGTCTTAGCATTGATCCTATGATTAGCACTCTTATTATTGATGATAGATCACCTCTATCCTGCTATGTACTTGATCCTTCTTGAATAGATGTTTTTCTATTGTTCACTATTTACTTTCTCTGTTCTCCTTTAACTAATTCCGCAATGCAATTTTAGATCATAATACCTTAGTCACCATGAATGTCCTATTTTGTACATGCAAAACTCTCCTTGATCATTCATTCATTCCCTTTCATGCTAATAAGAAGTTTAGGGTTTGTCCTCCTTAAGAAGATCTCAGTGACTTAGGGTTAGGTATGAATCAATGACTGTGATTCACCCATTTTTCCACTTAAACCTTCCTTTTACCTAATTGGATGCATGTAACACATAGAGATTCCAACTTAAGGTTCATCTTTATCACCAAAATATCATAATTCAATCTGTAAGTTAGCTCAAAAGGGGTTTACATAGTAGTTTGGGCCAATACAAACAACTATGACAAAACTTTGTTACTCAACAATTGAAGGCCCTAATGCTCGACATATACTAATTTCAATACTGACAGTTGACCTCTAAATGACTTGGCATGTACTATTTTCTTAGCTCCTAACTCATTTGGCATATATTGTCTACTTGACACTTGAGTGACTCGACACATGAGTGACTCGGCACTCACTATTAATTTGACATGCTCTAACTTATACATGTTGTGCTTGATATATGCTACTTATTTGACATTAACTAAGTAAATGAATTAAGTGTATACACACTCATTTTTCAAAACTAATCTAAGATCAACATAATGTATGAAGAAAACATGACTCTTGTATGCCTAAAATGTGAGCACACTTCTATGAGTCATTATATTCAAGATTACTCAAAAATGAAGTCTCAAATGGCGACTCATAGCTCTCTATTCATGGAGTGCAAGGTTTGTAATGGAGGCCCTCAGCTTGACCTAGTTTGTGCCCATGCAAGTACACCATGAAACAAGAGATTCAATGATTAAAAAAAAAAATGCATGCAAATGAAAATGCAAACTAACCTAAATGATAACAATGCAAATCAATGCAAGAAGAGAAATCTAATAACAATGCAATACTAATCTATGAAAATAAATATGACTCTAAGATAATATGCAAATGCAAGGATGAAACCTCATGATGGAAGCCATGGACGCATGAGAGAATAAGACAAGAAGATAGAAGTTCTCCACAAAAAGCTTTGATGCTCAAACTCCTTCTTCAAAAATTGCTCTCCAAACTTGTAACATAACAATAGCGTAATTGTGGATGAATTGTGGATGATTTGTGGTTGATTTGTGGTTGTTCAAAATGAGGAGAGGGCTCTCCCTTATAAAGAAAAATATGGAGGTGAGAGGCTTCCCACAACCAATATGGGATAATAGAGTTTGATCCATGTGAGACAAAATTCCACCAATGAGAAAAGAGGAGTGGTTGAGAAGAAAGTGGAAAGATAAGTCCCACTTAGAAATATGTGCATTTAAGTGTAGAGAAAATAAATAAAATATTTATTTAATTAAAAGGGAGTAAGTTCTTTCAATTAAATAGGAAATATTTAATTAAATTAAAAGAAGGGTTTTTCTCTTAATTAATTAAATGTTGATGAATTATTTAATTAAAAGAGAGGTTCTCTTTTAATTAAATTAGGACTTATTTTATTTAATTAAAAGGGAGATTTTTGTTTAATTAAATAAGACTTAGGATAAAATGATCAACATTAGAAATGAAATAATCGAATTTGATCAAGGAAATTGATTTAAATTGATTTAATAAAATATTGCAAACCATTGATTCAAGAAATTTGATAAATTGATAAATTGAATAATGGGGGCCCATAGTCTAGGCGACCATTTTAGGGTGCATACATTTGCCCCTCTTTGACTAATGTGTGATCGATTTGGGAACACATGTAGTCAAAGAAAGAAATTGAAGTGTGAGGTTGATTTGGGATCACAAAACAACCTAGATGTTTGGTCGAATCGGGAACACATCAGGACAAAGAATAAAAATAATTTTTGACTTGAAAAAGTCAAGGATAAAATTGATAAAATATAATCAAGGATTGAAGTTGATAATTACTGCCCCCTCATGATCGAAATCGAATTGAGATAGAGGAGAAACAACAAATTGATAAATTTGATCAAATCGAACAAAAGATAAGGTTCTTGATGTAAGATGAAAGATATAAGAATCATAGAACCAAGGTAGATCAAGCATGAAATATTATGCCCCAAAGGTGATTTAGAAGAAAAGAAGTGGGGAAAAAGAAAATGGAAGATAGAAGTTTGAAAGATATAGAAAGAAATAGAAAGAAGAAAAGAAAATGCCCCAAAATCAATCAACTGTTTAAGATAGAAATTTTGATTGAGATCACGAAAGAAGATAAGGAAATAAAGATCAAAATGTGGCCACAGTTGATTAAAAGTCCACAAGAAGGATGAAGAGAAAACCCTCTCAAACTCATAATGCAGCCTAAAAATGCAAACTAACATGAAGTCTAATAATGCAAACTACATGAAAATGAAAAGGTGTACTTGCAAAAGAGCAACTGTAACATAGGATTTTGTGTTCATCATTCATTAGAGAATGTAAAAGAACTTATTTTCATCATTGGGTGATTATTAACAGACATCGAAAAATCACACAATCATCACTAGTCACAAGTGCAACTATGAAGATATGAATGTAATTAATATCGGATTGGAATGTGGAAAGATTCTAACATAAGCATCAAAGACATAAAGATCAAGATGACTTTGATGTTAGCTTACCCAATTTAATGTAGCAAAACCATGCTCGCATCAAGGCATAGATGCCAAGATGACCATAAGAATGGTTGTGCAAAAACAATCAAGGATGATACCTCAAATCTCCTAAGTGTTTCAAGGGGACAACAAGAGACACTCTAGAGTTTCAAGACCACACCCACAAGCAAAAAATAAATAAAAACATGTCCCATGCCCCAAGTCCTCTAGCAATGCATCATGGAGAGACTTATCAGACAAGGAAACTTAACAAAAATCAATAATAGTCAGCACACAAAGAAGAGATCATGACATAATTCAAGCATTAAGTGTTGTGTTTAAAATTTAAGTGTGTTAACTGATACTAATTTCCAAGGATAAGGATCAAATGCTTGCAGGAAGGGAAGATCACATGATGATACTGGGTAAGACCAAACTAATAAATGTTGAAAAACACTCGATGTCAATAGTTGTATTGAAAAATACAATTAAGGTGGTGTTAAAAAACACCATTTGCGAGGTATCCTAAAGACTAACGCATCCAAGAGACCAAAGCTAACATAGTTCTGCCCCCTAGACAAAGACCAATTCCAAACCAAGGTAACAAAAAAAAGGCATGATAAAGAAAGGCTAAGTGTCGAGGACATGCGCTAAGAAATAGGGGTGCAAAGGCCTCAAGTAGCGCCCATTTCCAGATTTTCACCACTTGGATTATTTTTTTTTTCTTTTTTCTTTTCAGGACTTTTTATAATTTTTTTTGTATTTTTTGCTACCAAGGCGCCTGTTTCCAGGTTTTCACCAAGGCACTTTTTCTATTTTTTATTTATTTTTTGAACTTTTGATTTTTTTGATTTTTTTCTGTATTTTTGGAATATATGATTTTTTTTGGTGATACATCAAAGTGCCAATTGCTAGGTTGTCACTAAGATGATCATTTTTTCAGGACATTTTTTAATTTTTAGACTTTTTACAATATATCTTTTTTTTTGAATTTTTGAAATATATCAATTTTTTGGATTTTTGAAATATATCATTTTTTTGTATTTTTTCAGGATCAGTAAATATGTACAAAGATGCCCCCAGACAGAACAAGCATCAAACTCTCAAGCAAGATCACATTATGTAGTGTCAATGTCTAACAAGGTGGAGGACATGATGGAGCAATAAGCTAATGGATATGATGGATAAGCAAGAAGTGTATGAAGCAAGTGAAAGTGATCTTCAAAGGCTGACTCCTCAAGAGTACCTAAGCTAGAGAAAAAATTGTTATGTAAAGCACATTTAGACAAGAAATGAAAGGCCAACATAGGATAATTCATGAAAGCATAATGTAAAAGTGGGAAATATGCAATCCAAAGGAGTAGACATGTCAAGAGGCTTCATAGCATCATATTTTAATTTTTTTTTTAGTAGATCAAGACCAAAGGGGTAAATGGGAAAAGGATAGTGAAAGATTAGAATGAATGGAGGAAAATAGATATGAAGGCTAAACATGAAAGGAATGAAAACAAGATCATCATAAGATATCTCACAAGATAGCCAAATGTTTGTCTATAGGTCAACATTGTCAAGATCAAAGAGAGAAGACAGAATGAATGAAAGATGTAGAAGAACTATGCATGATGCCTAATTGTTAGGTTTTCATTATGGTACTTATCCAAGGGACCACAAGGGAGTGGTTTTCACCATAGGATGAATTTATTTCTCTTTACTTTTTCTACCAAGGTGCTTGATTACCAAGTTTTCACCAAGGCACATTTTCAATTTTTTTCAATTTTTATTTATTTATTTATTTTTTTTCAATTTTGGAAGAAGTCAAGCTTTTGAGATAATGCTCCTTGAATGTTTAAACCATGATATACAAAGGAATTCAAATGATATGCTCAAAGATGCTAATAGGGAAAGGAAGATGGGAGACAAAAATGGAGGATATGGCTTTATGCGAAGTGAGTGAGATTGAAAAATGGAAATGAAGGTAAGATCAATGTCAACACACACCTTGAAGGGTGGTCAGAGGATGTAGAAAATGTGAATGAAGGAATACTTGAGTAGAAAGAAGAGGTTTTGGTTTAGGCACATGGAATGGAAGAATTCTTTTAGAAGAAGATGAAGTGGAAGTCTTTGGAAGCTTGAATGTCAACTTCAATTGTTGTTCACCATTAGACTCTCTCAAGAGAGACTTTGGAATCCATATAGCCATAGGCCTTTTTTCATTTCTTTTTGATAATGTAGAGATAATATCTTCACTGATGGATTTTGGAACCCATACTTGTCTTATAATTTTTTTCTTAGATATCTCTTTTGACTTTATGCTCCCATGTCGATTAGAGGAGACATGGTGGTGTTTTTTATATGGATTCTTGAATTGCTTCTTTTTCTTGTATTGAACATTCAAGTTACTTCTAAAAGAATTGGGACTTGTGGAAGAAGAAGAATGATATGACTAGTTTAGGTAAGTGGGTGGATGCAAATGATTCAAGGATATGCATCTACGTTGATCTTGAGGAAAGATAGGAGAGGGAGGGACATAAGGACCCAAAATGGATGAAGAACTACAAGAATTGGGAGGAGAAAGTGAAGGGACATAAGGACCCAAGATGGAAGGAAAATGTGAAGGATTTAGTATTGGTGGGGGAGGTCCAAGGATGGATGTAGAATATGCAAAAGGGTAATCAACAAATTCATCAACATCTATATGACAATCAAGGACATCAACATATTTAGAGTTAGCATTAGGATTTTCAATAGGAACATGAACATCTTGAATAGGAGCAACTTCTTTGATAAGATTACTTGGAGCTTGAGAAGACTTAGGAAGAGTAGAAAGTGGAAGGGAACATGGTGTGGTAGAACAAGAATATGGAAGACTTTGATCTTGACAAGGATCTTTGGATAACATAAGCATAGAATTGTTCTCTTGATTTTCAATAGGCTCAACACTGGAAGTATCAACACTATTTTTAATAACCTTAATGGAAGTATCATCTTTGGAAGGAGCAAGTGTATTAAGGTCATTTGGATTGTCAATAAGCTCAACAATGTAAGTAGTAGCTTGATCTTGCTTAGGAGAAGACTTAAGACATGGTGGAATGAATGAGGAAGGGCGTAAGGGATCAAAAGAACCATGAAATGGACTAGAGACATTGTGAAAATAATTGGATGAAATAGGAGGTTCTTGATCTTGATATTTTTTTATATTCTTTTCTTTATCATTTTTAGAGTCCTCTTGACATGGACCCACCCCTAAGGAGAAGGAAGCATGTTGGAATTGTATGGAAGACTTTGGAATAGATGATGAAGGACTAGCTGAAGTAGGCATTATAGCACATGAAGTCTTAGGATCTTTAGATTTAGCATTATCAAAAGTATTTTCAGCTAGGTGAAGGTTAGCCTGAGTTTCTTTAAGAGGTAGCCCTTGAGGAT
Organism: Cupressus sempervirens; assembly: GCA_028749045.1. Lineage (NCBI taxonomy): Eukaryota > Viridiplantae > Streptophyta > Pinopsida > Cupressales > Cupressaceae > Cupressus > Cupressus sempervirens. Next base: position 753,492,302 of record CM053786.1, read on the forward strand.
AACTATAGGGAATTGCATGAAAAGAATTAGGATCTTTGTTGGATGAAGGATTGGTAGGAGATTTGAAAGACTCTGAATCTTTAAGAGATGTATGGATAGTGGAGGAAGTAGAAGATGGAAGGGGAGCATTAGAAGACAAAGGTTCAACATTAACATGATCTTTCTCAAGAGTGCAATCTTTATGTTCAGCATGAGGGTTCTTAGAAGAGGAACTCTTATCCCATTGATGTTGTATTTCAGCACAAAAAAATGCTTTCTCTTCATCAAAAAATGTAGATTTATCATTTAGGTATTGTTCACAAAATTTATCAATGTTGTTTTCAAGATTTGATTCATGTGGATTCCCATTAATATTTATCTTTAACTCATCCCCTTTAAGCACAAGCATAGGACTAGGAGGACTTTTAGGAACGGTAGGAATGTAATAATTATCATCATCATAATCATTGTCACTATAAGCATTGTAGATAGGCATATCACAAGACTTTTCATGTTGTTCATTATGGTCTATCTCAATAAGAGGAATAAGACTCTTGGTAGAAGTAGAAGAAGAATGATATCGTGAAGAAGAGGTAGGTGAAGACCTACATGAATGATATTTAGAAGAATCATCATAAGAATTGGAATATGAAGAATGAGAATGATATTTAGAAGAATCATGATAAGACTTAGAAGATGAAGAATGTGAAGGATATTTAGAAAAATCATGATAAGACTTACAAGATGAAGAATGTGAATGATATTTAGAAGAATTATCGTAAGACTTAGAAGATGAAGAATATGAAGGATATCTAGAAGAATCATGATCAGACTTGGAGATAAGGAATTTGAACGATATTTAGAAGAACCATGATAAGACTTGGAGGATGAAGAATCTATATGATATTTAGAAGAATCATGATAAGACTTGGAAGATGGAAAATATTTGGAAGAAGGATATTGTGATTTGATCTTGCACATGATCCTAGCAAAGGTGTCTGATTTATCCATTTTTAAAATCATTTTTGTTGCAACATTAGCATCCATGTATCCATTGGAGTGACAAAACTTTTCAAATTCAAGAAGGAGGTGGATTTCATCTGAGCTCAAATGAGGATGCCTAAAAAGATATCCAAGATCCATGGTTCTAGAAGAAGAAGAATCAAGCATAGAAGAAGAGAAAGAATGAATAGAAGAAGGTAGACTAAATGATAATAGGAGGAAAAGAATAAAAAAGACATGAAGAAAAGAAAGAATAGAAATGGGAGATTAGAAAGACATGAAAGATGAAGAAGAAAGAAGACCAAGAGTCATTTTGGGAAATTTTATACCATTTGAGATCATTTGAATGTTGAGCAACATGTAATAGCACTTGTAATCAACATGAAAGGAAAGGTACTAGTTGATAGGATAACCCTAAGAAACATTGGTACGAAACTAGGATAGTAAAAGCACTAACTTGTCCAAAAGAGATGTAATAAGATAGAATTATGCAATAGGCATAAACCAACACTGTCACAGAGGTGCTCACAACTTTGGATGAATACCCTAGCACATATGAACTAGGAGGATGATTTACCCGAATTATAAATAATTAAAATTGAATTGTTATGAAAGTGAATGGACAAGAGATTACTAAGACTCTCCAAGTGTAATATCAAAGGATCCAAGTGTATATCTTTCTCAACAAGGATGGTTTCTAACTCACCAACTCCAAACAAGGTCTCTTGTGAAATCAATGACTACTAATTCAAGAGGTCAAAGCACAATAACCTAAGGTGCAAAAATACTTCTAACAATGGGGTAAGTAGCCTAATCCAAATAGGATCAACCTAGGGAGACTAGAAATAATGGGATAACAAAGTTATTTGATCGTAAAGTCTCAGCTCAAGAAATTAGATTTTGTTCATTTTAAATATCCAACTAGATGTATCAATAGATTCTCTATCATGAACCAAGCACACAAGATAGTAATCAAGGATTTAAAGCAAAAAGTCTTCAAACAATGAGCAAGGGACAAAGCAACCTTGTGCATGAACAAGTATAGTGACTTAGTATTTCTACTCCTTAAAGGTTCTACTTGTGTATGTTCTTGACAATGTTTTAGCAGGCACTTAGAACACAACAACACCTTATCAAGTTGTCTACAAGGATATACGTGGCTTTCTAAAAGGAGTCCTTGATATACACAAGGTACGTGAGGCCCAAATCCATAGATGAGAAGAATCCAAAATCACACAGCCGGGGGGAGACGGTAACCCAAATCTCCTCCTTCACTTCTCAAAGGTATAAAGTTCTTTGAGGCTTAGCCAAGAGTGATATCAAACTCAATTCCCAAGAGAGGTGTCTTTGGATTCACCTCTCGATATTTATACTCTGCCAGAACACAAGAGTTGAGGTCATCCCAAGGGGTGATGAAATCCCCAAGCAGGCCTCCTAGAAATAAAAACTAAGTAATTCGCTATCAAAAGTATTTAGAGCACTAAAGGTGGAACACTTAACTCTTTAAGTAAATGTGAAGTGAGTCCAAAAGTGGAACATTTAACCCTTTAAGATAATGTGAAGCGAGTCCAAAAGTAGAACATTTAACTCTTCACACCAACTCAAAGTGAGTCCACACCTTAAAAAAAAAAGTGAGTTCCAAAAAGCACAAAAGGGTTGCCTAGTGGAGCAATTAACGCTTCTTTCTTGTAGACCCCTCCCCCTTAATGTGGCACTGATTTTGCAACCATGGGGTGGAAATGAGGGGTCGGTGGATTAGCGAGTCCAATAACCCAAGATAGCAATCTAGATCAATCACAAGTAATCTAAGACTGCTAATCAATACTACTCACAAATGAAAAAGAGTTGAACAATGAAATGTTTAACTTTCCAAGTAAACATAGAGTGAGTCCACAAAGTGGTGCATTCAACTCCCTATGTAAACAAGGAATGAATCCATGCCCTCAATCACTTAATGAGATATTTGATATTAGAACCAAGAATTACTTAAGGTTTAAACACAAACATTCACTTACACAAACTTGTATGAAAGCAAATCTATGTTCATTCATTTCCTATTAAGAGCATCAATTGAAATGTGTTTTATGAAAGCATGTAAAACACTCAAGCCAAACAAATGAGAGATTTAATTTTAATCCCAAATTTAAATAATTTAGAGATAAAAAAAAATACCTGGTAATCCTTGCAATGCATCTTTTCTTTGTTGTACCTCTTGCTTATGCTTGGACGCTCGCTTGCAATGAACAAAGCAACAAACAAAACAAGCAAACACAAGATATGCAATATATGTCAACTCATGCAAAACCAAGGTTAGATCTGAAAATCTAATTTTTAAGAGTGATGATAATCAGCAAGTAACCCAAATGAAAACCCAAATTATGCATTGATTCATTGTAAAAATGAAATGCAAACTATTCATTCAATGCCTTTTTTTTCAATTGATTTTTGACTTAGTCATAAAGATTGGATCTACATGATATGAATTTAGATCTAAAATTCAAAATAAAAAAAAAGTAACCCTTATAAAAAATCAGAGAGCTTTCCAAAAATGAATTTTTTTTGAAAAGATCTTTTAATTTGTACCCTAGGGAGTCATTTTGTCAAAACAGAACAATTTTTGCAAATTGAATTATTGACCCATAATATGACCTCTAAAATTGAAACACAAAGAACCAACTCTATTTAAAATTCAGAGAGCTTTCCAAAACTGTAAATTTTTCCAAAAAATGTGCTGATTTACGCTCAAAAATGATTTTTTATGAAAAATCATAAAAAATCAGAAATATTTCAAACAAATCTAAAATTTTTATCAAAGCTTTTTGGATACATTTCCACTCTACAAAAAAAATGTCATATCAAAATACCTAGCCATTTAAAAGATATGATCAAATATTTCAAATCTAGGGTTTCTTTGAGTCTACAAACAGAGCTACACAAAAATCAGTAAGCAAAGGTGGGTTGCCCCACAGTGGGCGCCAAAAATGTATGCCTAAAATGTGAGCACACTTCTATGAGTCATTATATTCAAGATTACTCAAAAATGAGGTCTCAAATGGTGACTCATAGCTCTCTATTCATGGAGTGCAAGGGTTTGTAATGGAGGCCCTCAGCTTGACCTAGTTTGTGCCCATGCAAGTACACCATGAAACAAGAGATTCAATGATAAAAAAAAATAAATGCATGCAAATGAAAATGCAAACTAATCTAAATGATAAAAATGCAAATCAATGCAAGAAGAGAAATCTAATAACAATGCAATACTAATCTATGAAAATAAATATGACTCTAAGATAATATACAAATGCAAGGATGAAACCTCATGATGGAAGCCATGGATGCATGAGAGAATAAGACAAGAAGATAGAAGTTCTCCACAAAAAGCTTTGATGCTGAAACTCCTTCAAAAATTGCTCTCCAAACTTGTAGCATAACAATAGCGTAATTGTGGATGAATTGTGGATGATTTGTGGTTGATTTGTGATTGTTCAAAATGAGGAGAGGGCTCTCCCTTATAAAAAAAAATATGGAGGTGAGAGGCTTCCCACAACCAATATGGGATAATAGAGTTTGATCCATGTGAGACAAAATTCCACCAATGAGAAAAGAGGAGTGGTTGAGAAGAAAGTGGAAAGATAAGTCCCACTTAGAAATATGTGCATTTAAGTGTAGAGAAAATAAATAAAATATTTATTTAATCTTTATAATTTAATTTATTTCTTTTTTCAAGTGGGTTTAATTTATTCAATTAAAAGGGAGTAAGTTCTTTCAATTAAATAAGAAATATTTAATTAAATTAAAAGAGATATTTTTCTCTTAATTAATTAAATGTGGATGAATTATTTAATTAAAAGAGAGGTTTTCTTTTAATTAAATGAGGACTTATTTTATTTAATTAAAAGGGGGATTTTTTTTAAATTAAATAAGACTTAGGATAAAATGATCAACATTAGAAATGAAATAATCAAATTTGATCAAGGAAATTGATTTAAATTGATTTAATAAAATATTGCAAACCATTGATTCAAGAAATTTGATAAACTGAATAATGGGGGCCCATAGTCTAGGCGACCATTTTAGGGTGCATACAACTCTAAGCTAATATAAAAATGCAAAGATAAGACTTGATGATGGAAGCCATTAATACACGAGAGAAGAAGACAAGAAGAGAGAAGTTTCAATGAAGCTCCAATATCCAAACCTTAAGGCTCAAACCCTAATGCTCAAACTCCTCCAAAATCACTCTCCAAACTTGCAACATAGAAATACTAGAAACTAACATCTATTCTTCTTCCTCTTATCCTTCTTTTTATGAAATAAGGAGAGGGCTCCTCATATAGTCAATTGTGGAGTTGGGAGGTTTCTCACAAAAAATATTGGATAATAGAGTATGATCTATGTGAGACAAAATTCCACCAATGAGAAAAGAGGAGTTTTGAGAAAAAAGTGGAAAGAGGAAGTTAAGGAATCCCACTTAGAAATATGTGCATTCAAGTGTAGAGAAAAAATATTTATTTATGTTTTATTTAATTTATTTTCTTTTTTCATCACAAAGAGATATTTAAGTTAGGATTTTATTTAATTAAAAGGGAGCAAGTTATTTTAATTAAATGGGAGCTATTTTATTTAATTAAAAAAGAAGTTTTCTTTTAATTAAATGAGACTTAGAATAAGATGATCAAACCTTAGGAAATATTGAAATAATTAAATTAATTACAATTTAATCAAGAAGTATTTGAAGTGATTCAATAAAATATTACAATTCAATGATTTAGGAATTGATAAATTGATTCAAGAATTTGATAAATTGAAGAATGGAGGCCCATAGTCTAGGTGACCATTAAAGGGTGCATACAATTTATACAAGGTCCAAATAATACTTTACACTATTAATCTTAGATTGGTTTTGACATATGAGTGACAATATACTTAGTCATTTACTTAGTTTATGCCAAACAAGTAATGTATATTGAGCATAAGTTTCCAAATAGTATTTGCTAAGCAAAAGATATACAATATGTGCTAAGTAACTAGTAAGTGCCAAGTCACTAAATGTGTCGAGCAGATATTAAGTGCCAATTCATTCAGATGCCAAGTGATTAGTGGATGCTGAGTCATTTAGAGGCCAAGTTACAACATAAGGAGACAGTGGATGTCGAGCATTAGACACTTCAAGTGCTGAGTAAACAATTTTTGACGTAGTTGTTTGTAATGGCACAAACTTTTATGTAAACCATTTTTGAGCCAACTTAAAGATTATTTTGCGATTCTAGATGATAAGGATGAACCTTTATTGAGTATCCCTATGTAGTACATACAACCAATTAGTTAAAGGGATGTTTTAAATGGAAAAATAGGTGAATCATAATAATTGATTCATACCTAACCCTAATCACCTAGGTCTTCTTAAGGAGGACTAACCTTGAACTTTGTATGAGTGAGGAAGGAGAAAAGAGAGAAGTTTGCATGCAAAAACAAAGCATTCATGGTGACTAAGAAGTTTTGAGTTGAAATACATTACAAAATCATTTAGAGGAGAATAGAGGAAAGAAATTAGAGGAAAAAAGAGATACATCTAATCAGTGAGGATTAAGTACACATTAGGGAAGAGGTGATCTATTATCTAGTAGGAGAATTCTAACCAAAGGATCATTGCTGAGACATTCTAATAGGTGAATCAGTTAAATCTCTAAATAGAGTAGTCTTAACAAGCTATTGTAAATCCTTTAACATTGCACTTACTTTGTTGTAAGTTAAAGTTCTTTTACCAGGCACACTTGTAATAGGGTGTTGAAATCCTTTAATATGGTAAAATCTAAGAATCTTGTAAGCCTTTAACAAGGTAGACCTTTCATAGGGAAGATCATAATTTATAATCAAACATTGTAACCTTCATTGGATAGACTTTATTACTATAGTAGTGGAGATTTGTGGGAGTCATCTCCACCCTAGTTTCTAGGTAACCAAATATCTTGTGTCATACATGTGTTGAATGTTATTTTCTTTCATAATATGGATGAAAATGTTTAGCTAGCTATTTTAGTTTACATGTAACTTGTAAGATGGATGTCTGGTGAATGAATTTATAGCTAAAGTTTTGAAGGATGGATTCACCCCCCCTCTCAAAGTTTACTTTCCCTATTGTATTTCCAATAATTAGTATCAGAGAATAGTTCTCTAGAAAGGAAAGCTTTGAAGCTTTGAGGAAAGATCTTAGAGATGGAAGTCTATAAGTTGGGAAAGATTAAATTGAGAACCAAAAGATTGAAATACAACTTGCCCTACATTAGATGAATGAAGCAAAAGATTGGTTGAATGATCATTGAAGAGAATGAAAGAGATAGCTATTGAAGAGAATGACACACATTACCAAGAGATTGACACTACTAGATTATTTGTAGATCAAAACACAAGTGAATTTGATGCAATAGTTGTAGATATAATGGAAAAGAATTGATCCCTAACTGAAGAGGTCATAAATCTCAAGATAGAATAAGAAGTCCAATCAGTATTTCTATGTGAGGTAATTGAGCAAGAAAATAAAAATGAAGAAGACAAAGTCATCATTAAAGATGGAAAAAGGATACTGATCAATAGACTAGAAGAGAAGACATCAGAGGTGAATGGGATTTCTCACATGCAACTAGAAAAATTGAATCAAATGCTTATTGAAAATCATAAATTGAGTGGAAAAGATATTGAAATCATAACACAAAAGTTGCAAAATGAACAATTAAGAAATAATCTGAAAAGAGAAAAATAATTTGCTAAAAGTTTCAATAGACCTAGTGAAGCCATCAAGTATTTTGAAAAATTGATGAGATCCCTTAGATCCAATAGTGATACTACTAGATTGGGTTACACCAGTACTAAAGAAGGAGAATCATCTAAAAGTGGTGAGCAAAGGAGAAAAAATGGTAAGAAATACAAACCTACTTGTCATAATTATGGTAAGATAGATCATACAACAAATGTTTGAAGGAGCAAGATTGCAAATTTGAGGGTCACTAATACAACTGCAAGAAGTATGGACATAGATCATATGAATGCAAATCAAAGACATACTAGCAGCTCCTACAACTAGGATCATAATATAATGTATAGTTGTCACTATTGTCAAGAATATGGACATGTTGTTGAAAATTGCATTAGAACACATTTCAGAAGTGATTACAATAGATGGTTAAGTCAGACTACATACTTTAGTTATTTAAAAATTAGCTACATAAGTAGACATTGTCCAACAAAGTCAAAGACACCAAGTAGTGAGTTCACCAAAGGAAAAGGAAATGTTGATGTTGAAGAAGACAAAATATAGATGAAAAAAATATGGAAGGAAAAGGAAGATTTCAATACATCAAGTTCAAATGGGATCATTTCATCCAATGGATCAGGTGATCACACCATCCCCAACTAGGAAATCAAGAGGTAAGTGTGGGATTGATATTTAAATGATATATCATGCATCAGTTCCAAGGATTTAGTTTTGAAAATATTATATATGCATGAAGAAAGATACAAAGTATTATTTAGAACCTGGTAGAAATCTTTGAGTTTTGTTAGTTTTCATGTTGCTGCCAAGCATGAAAAGTTTGACAGTGGTTTTTGAGTGAAAGTTAGTTGTTTTCAAACAATTGAAGGTGATATTGTTAGCTGAGCTCATTGTAGTTTCTAACTATGGAAGAAAACTACATGAAAGTTGAGTGAGTCAGAATTGCTATTATAGTCGAGCTTATAGCTATGTAAGCACTGAGCATTAATTGCAAAGTTTTGAGGGCTATATGGTCAATTTTTGACTCATTTGTAATTATTCAAGACTGAAGAAAGTATGAAGAGCTTAAGGAAAATTTGAGAGATCATTCAAAGTTTTTGTAGACTAAATTTAACCACCATTCAACACCATTCATTATATTTGAGAAGGTATTTATTGTGTGCTGAGCTACACTATTTATTTTTTTGCAAACCCTAGGTATCAAATATGGGGTCTAGTTCTTTTGCTTCTAAGGTCAAAGATGGAAAGGAAGTTTTGAATTTTCAATTGATAAGTAATGAGATCAAATAACTATATTTTTGGACAATTCCTAACATTGCATATAAAGGAAACCCATTTGGTGCACTATCGATGATACCACCACAAGTTTTGATGATACAAGATGTAAGATGTTGCTACACTTTTAAGGTTGGAAGCATTGGAGATATGGAGATAAGAGAATTTTATGGAAAATTGTGTGAGAATGGTGTATTAAAATAATAATACAAGGTTGTAGAGAAAAAGGGTTAACTCATGCCCTAGATTTTCCAAATGTGTTCAAAACAGAGTGCATTAAGATTGTTCTTAGTAGAATTCATGACAACTCTGTATGGTTGGAGGATGTCCCTATAAAAATCACAAAGAGGATCATTCATAGAGTGAAAGGGAATCCAACCCTAGATAGGCCTAAGAAAATGAGAAGTGATGCAAAAAAGGCAATTGAAAAGAATACATGGGCACTATGGAACAAGAGAGGAATGACCATAGAAATAATTTCTGATCCCCTAATTGTATTTGCAATGATAATTATTGTACATAAGTATTTTCAATCTATCATGTTAAATAGTGTACCATGTATGGCTATAGATTTGGGTTACAAGATAGTAAAGAAAGACCATTCTGATGATCTTTTCGAGTTACAACTCCAGTAGTTATCAAAAAACTTGGGAGCCATAAGGAAAAAAAAAAGTGCACAATGCAAATTTGGTTCAATACTTGATTGTATATTTTATATGTGCATAACACTTTTTCCACATTTGGAAAAGTAGCTTGGAATACTAACAACTCAGTTGTAGTGTAGATTGTTGAATTTAGAGAACAACTTGGAGATAATTTTGAGTCTGTGATGACTAACTACTTTGAAGACTTCAAGAAGTCAATGAAACAAAAATAGAGGATTCCTATATCACTAGTAGAGAAGAATTTTAATGATATTCTCTTTCTAGTTAATGTTGATTTTACATATGTACAAGCTATTATTCCAAGGGTGAGATGGCTTAGACCATTGCCTTATGAGATTAATGTTTATGAGGAATTTGTAGTCATCACTGCTTTACTAGAAGAAGAAGTAGATAAGGATGTTACTACTTTTAGAAACTATGTTGTAGCAAATCAAAGATCACAATGGATTTAAAGAAAACTTTTGTGATGAGGAAAAACAATAAGCTTATTAAGAAACTCAAAGAACAATTTGATGAAGGGGCAGAAGGAGATGAAGAAGAAGAAGATAACGAAGATGATGAAGATGCACCTACCTAAGCACCACTTGCTCTCACATAGGGTCAAGGTAAAGACCAAGGAGAAGAATAAGTGGAGATTGATGAAGGTGCCGAGGGAGAAGAAGCTAATCAAGCACCTATTTACATAGAAGAAAAGAAGAGAAAATAGAAGAAGCCAACAAAAAGAAAACCTAAAAGGGTTGTGAAACCAAATCCTATAGTTCTTGTTACTAGGGCTAGGACAAGAGCTACTATCAAGAAGACTCAAGAGGTTTAGAAGCCTAAAGGCAAGAGAGCTAGTACAACTATGCAAGGAGATGAACTTGAGTAGAATAAAAGATGGAAGTATATTTACCTAGCTGAATCAAATGAGGAGAGGATATAGTTAGACAATAATGGTCAATTCAAAGTGGTAAGTCATAGTCCTTCTGATTTGGAAAACTTGTATGACAATATTAAGAATAATATTGATTTAAGTGGATTTACACATGTTGAGTTTGATACACTTGGAAAGATAGAAAATAATAAAGTAGAAGAATCTATATATGCCATGATGTTAATTTTTAAGAAGACTCCAATTGAGATTACCAACTCTCTACCCAAGAGCCTACAAGATAGAGTTGAGTAAAGATGGGAATAAAGTCTTACAACTAAAAGAAATATTAGAGAGACTACACTTGCAAGAGTGATGCCAGAGTTGAAAAAATCTGAAATAACAAATGATACTAATAAGTATAAGGAAAGATTTTCTCCAAATTACTGAGCCTTTAATATTCTACAAAAAAAAATTGAAGAGGTTGTTCAACCGAGCACACATGTATGGAAGGTGATCTATGAGCCAACAACACAAAAGGCTATTGAGCAAGAACCTAAGGACGTAGGTGAAGACAAAGAAGAGGGAGAGGTAGTTGAAGCAACAAATGATGAATCTGTAATGGAAGTACATGAGGAAGGCACTACAAAGGCAATAGTTAAAGAAGAACAACAAAAAGACCAGAATGTACCAGTAGTAAAAATGTTGAGTGCCAGTCCTCAAGTAGATAAAGGAAAGGTTAAGGACGTGTCTAACAGCACCATTTAGAACATCAACCCTCTAATAGAGGAGGATATGTAGAAGATATTCATTGATTCCACCACCAAGGCACAACTATGTAGTCATCCTATTTTAGAGAGTGTGGATGAGATTGAGAAGGAAAATTTGGTACTTGTAGGGGAGAAACCATAAGAATTATCCATTGCTCCCACTCAATCTATAGAAGTGCAACCTACCATGCATATGGTAGTATACCAAAGGAAGGACACCATGCTTTCACATATCAGCACTAAGGTACAACATGTTTCAGTACCAACAATTACAGTAATTGAGAAAGAAGGGACACTAGTTCAAATAGACTAGGAAGCTAGTCCTACACCTACACCACTAGCACAAGGTGGAGAAAAAATCAAAGAGAAGGAAAAAGATAGGACTAAAGATTCAGTCTTCAATATAAAGCCAAAGGAAGTAATAGCAATATAGAAACTAGTTACATTACTAGACACTACTATGCCTACTCCTGGTCAAGCACTTCATAGGCCAAGTACTGAAGCTACACCATTGCAAGCATCAAGGCCAAGTCCTAACACATATAAGGTTGATGAGGTAACATACTATGGTGACATAAATTAGATGAGGTGATTGAGTTACCAAAGTATGATCTTACAACAATTACACTAGAGTAGATGCACATATTCTAGGATGCTCTAGCAAGAAAGAAACACTAAGAACTTCTCAGAAGAGAGCATAGGAAGAAAAAAGCACTTGATGACATCAAGGACATATTTCTTGATGCATTCAGTCTCCCTACAATTTATGAAGCCAAGCCAATCATTGAGTAGTTGGAAAATATTGTAGAGAAAATCAATGATGAAGATCTAGATACCAATGTAAAATTATTGGAATGGTCTGAGATGAATTTCAAACCAAGGTGGATTAATAGATATCTAGTGCCATTTCACTACACTAGGTTAAGTTAGCAACCAAGATCGAGGGTGTAAAGAAAGTATTAGAGAATATTTTCTCTCTGTACACTAGATTATTTGAGACAACTTTGTTCACACAAGAAGTGCATGTTGGAAATATTATGACAAGCTAAGTTACTAAGAGGGGAGGGGTGAATTAATAACTTCTAAAACTTTTATCCCAATTAGAAATTATTCCTTTATATGAATTCTAATCTAACTTAATGCATGAGATAATGAGAAAACATGAAAGCATACATAACACTTTGAGGCAAGATTTGGTGATCTAGAAATGTTCCAAATAGAAAGTAAAACTGGGGTGGGGATGATACCCACAAGCTTTAGTACTATAATGTAAAGTTGGCCTATTAAGGCTTACATTGATCACTTTTGATGATCTACCCTATTAGGAATAATAAGGACTATTAGGCCCACCTTGTGAAAGGATTTACAAACATACAATAAAATATGCACTTGGTAAAGAGATTTACATAAGACTATTAAGTCTACCTTGTTAAAAGATTTGACTAATCCACCTGTTAGGATGAAATAGTGGCTGATATCTAATCTACAATTTGGTTTACTAAATGAGATTCCTCTGAGTTTACAAATTACCTTGCTATGATAGATGAATCTTTGCTGCTCCTTATACTATTTTAGCCTTTTTAATTCACTCTTCTATTCTTCTCTAATGATTACATTACTTCCTTTTTTATTCTATACATACATTGGATGTGATACAATACATTACATATATATCAATCCAATTACATAATTACAAAGTCAACCAAAATACAAGTTTACACAAAATATTACAAAGTTAGCCAAAGTGTAGAAACTCAATCTTTGAAGACTGACTCAATGAGGTTTTGATACTCAACATCCACTATCAATACTTGACATCATTATGCACATAATAGATGTAGAATCTCAGTCTATACTAATCAATTCCAAGTAGTCTTGAACTCAGTCTACATTAGTGACTTGGTGAATACTGTGAAACTCGACATATAAACTGAATCACTTGATTCATATTGCATAGCTTGGTAAACACTATCACCTTGACCTTAGTATAGACTAAGTCTCTTGGTTAACATTGAGTAGCTTGGTCAACACTAGACTTGCATCACATCAACTGTGAACCTAGTAAACATTGCATAGCTGGGTTTACATTGTTAAACTTGGCATACACTGTAATGCTTAGTCTACATTGCTGATCTTCAACTCGATAGTAACAACTTGATTCAAACTGAAATCTATCCATATAACTTAGTAGCAACTATAGGACTTAGTAGCAACTAAAATTCTTGGTTAACACTGTTAACTATAGAATATGCTCAATTTGAACTTACAATCTGAATAAGTGTATGTTACTAATAACAAACATGACTAGAATGTCAACAATCTCCCCATTTGGCATTAGTGACAAAACATTTATCAGTCAAAACTGAATTATCCATCACCTTATATCTCCAACTTGGTAGAGTATACTATTTTTTAGATTTTTCAATTTTTTTTTGTAAAGGATACATTTTTGTACATGGTAATGCTTCCTCCAAAGATAATATACAATACACTATACATACAATATATATTTCTCCATACCTTCTTATAGTTTTCTACCCCTATCTTTTTACATCTTTCTCATCTTTATATCATCTTATATCTTCTCCAATATCTTCTCCTCCTTTTTGACATTAATGCCAAAGATTTATAATATATGTATTTACATAGTAATGCCAAAATGAGACAAGAAATCTGAATATACCTTTAGTATGATTGCCAAAGTCTTGTCCTATTTCTCTTGCAAGATCCTGCATGTGTGCAATGCCACTTGCACTTCTGCTAATAGTTCAATCATATGGTTTGCAATAGAGATATTATTATCATGGACTAGAGTTTTTGAATAAGCAGTATGCTTTTGCAATACATCCATGTCAGGGAGTATCAAATTATGAATATCTACCAATGTAGATTTAATTCTAGCTTCTTCTTTAAGCAATTTTGCCCACATGTCTGTCAAAAATTGATCCTTTTGAAATGGGTAGAGCTTGAACTCTAGTTAAGTTATAATTGCTGAGCACTCACCTTATGATCTTCATCAATCTTAGAAAATTTGTCTTTTATTTTCTTTGTAAAACTTGGAATATCACATAATTTACCAAAAAGTAAAGTTGCATTTGTACAAGAAGTTTCAAGAGAATGCAAAATAGTAGATAACTCTACTTGATAAATAGTAATTTGTTGAGCAATAAGTTCTAAGACCTTATTCTCAAACTTCTTTTGTACTTTCTATAATAATTTATCTTGTCCATCTTGATCTTCATTATATGTCTAGATTGCTTCTACCAACTAATACAAAACTAGCTAAGAAGAATCAATCTCTATACCTATAGCCCCTACCAAAATATTCTTGGCATCCTCAACGAATTTAAATTCTTTATCTCTTTCCTCTCTTAGTCTCTGCTACTTGGCTTTCTTTTGGAGTAATTCTCCAAAGGTTTACATTTGATCAGGATTGAGTTTTGAAATATCTTGATTAGGAATCACAATTTCCTCATCAAGATCTATATCCTCCTCCTTTTCTTTACCTTTTCCCAAAATTTTTGTGCTCAGTTGAGGCTTGGTCTCAAATTTCCTTACACTTATTGCTTGTGTACTTGGAATGGAAATAATAGTAGAAATAGTGGGGCTTGCTGCAAAAATTGATACTACGCTTATTATAGAAATGCTAGCAGAAGTACCTATTAAAGCCAAAATTGATGTATCCAAAACTATTGTATTCAAAATTGTTGAAGATGGAAGAGTCTATAGCTTGGTAGATGAAGTAGTTGACACTTTAGTCAATGATGTGTTGAGATGAAATAGTGCAAAGTTTGATTGGATGCTTGTGCTTTTAGTGCTAGACACAATTAATCCTACAGAGGTTGTCTCCATGCTTGATGTTGTCACTATTTTTCTTGGAGAGTGAGGAAGTGAGGCAACTACTGCAACAATCTTGACTGGGTTAGTTTCTTTAAATTCTTGTGCATCTTCCTCAATAGCCTCTTTCTTCTATTCCTCTTCATCATCCTCATTATCAAAATGTGTTACCTCTTCATCATCTTTTTCTTCATCCTTTTCTTGATCATCATCTTCATCTTTATCACTTATGCTAACCAAAAAATCACTCAGTTTATGAAGAAGATAGATATTTTCCCATGTGTTTATTGCATTCTTCACAACATGCACTATTTATTTCAAAAAAATTAGGCAAGTATTGAATCTTAAAGTCAAATTTTCTTCATTTCTCTTCAAAGATTCCTTGAATTCCTTGTTAGTTAGATTTAGAATTAGTTGCTTCAAGGTCTACTCATTAATCTCCTTAGCAATTTTCTTTGCATGTTCCCATCTTGGATTGATTTTATCCATTAAAGCATCTAGAATTTGCCAAGTGAGCTGGTCAGGAGAGTATTTCCATTTGCCCATTTTAGATATCAAAATATCTTCAATCTTCCTTTTCTCATCAACTATTCTCATCTCATATTTTAGTGCTTTGAAATTAGTTATCCTAGAACCTAATTCCAATTCCTTCATCCTCTCTTCAAATGTGGGTGGAGCCCTCTTGAAAATTATAATTCTCCCTTCTTTATCTGCCTTCCTTCTAGAGGATCTCCCGGTGAATACTACAATGGATGTCTTGGTAGGCTTGGTAATGATTACCTTACCCTTTTTCTTTAGTAGTTCCTCTTCCTCTAATTTTTCATTCTCTGCTTCTTCATCTTCACCTTTTCCCTCAATTAACAAAAGAGTAGAGCTTGTTTTTAGCTTGGCAATTCTTTTCTTGCCTTTGCTAACTGCCTGAGGGAGATTGATCTCTAGTTCTATCCAAGCCTTAGCCTCATCACATGTTCCAAAATATGTAGCCTTGGGGTCAAATCATTCATTAATGAGTGCCTCAATTATATCCTTGGCTTCATCAATATTTATCTCATATCCTAGAGGTTTTACCCATGCAATTCTAGGTCTAACTGCCTGAATATATACCTTATCACTATCCACCATAAAACATACATCATCCTTATAATCTTCAACTAGTTTCTTGAGGATTTGGTATCTATTATTCATTTTCTCCTTGAAAGCATCAAAATAATTATCCATAATGGTGGTATAATTTTCTCCCATCTTAGAAATATATTCATTAATCTGATATAGTAGTGGCACATCTTTCCTCCAAACAATGATGCCTTTTGATGGAAAGAATTTTTGAACAAAAAAGAATGAACATGTCAATAGTGAGACAAACTTACATGGGTTATTCTTCAATGTTCTGATGCTCTCAATGTTTTTGCTGAATTGATTCAATAGTAGCTCGACAAGGTCAAGAGAAAGGTTGTTCTTGACTACTTTGTATGCCAGGTCAACTGCTTCACATGACACACAACTCAACCTGACCAAACTATAGATCTTGTGTGCAATGATATGAATTCCAAACTTCAATTCCATGTCAATGACACTACTAATTTTCATTCCCCTACTATCCCACTTAGCTAGGGTTTTCTTCTCCAGTTTGATCCAACCTAGGGTTTTTGTCATTTTAGCTTTAGCCAATATAGGGAAACTAGTAATTCTATGAATCATCTTCTTTATAATCAAAATAGGTTGCTCCAACCACAACTGTCCATTATGCACATGACTGAGAATATACCTAATCCATTTGAGTTGAAAATCATGGGGCATGTGAGGAATATGGGTTAAACCTTTAGCCTTGAGATGTTGGTGCTTAGGTTTCAAAATTCCATTAACACATAACTCTTTTAAACATTCATCCATTTCTAGGGTGCCGATATCTTGAATCAGACATTTAAAATGAGAATGAATATCATTGATTAATAGTACCTTGAAAGGGATTTGCAATTGTGCTCCACTTAGGTCTAGGGTTTCAGTGATTGTAGGAGTGAGCTTGAAGTTTGGTGCCTTCCATTCTACACCTCAAACTAACATGTGTAACCCTTGCTACTGGTTGCTTCCATCTTCACTTAGTATGGTTTGAAAGAATTTGAAAAACTTTTAGTGATAATTCACTCAAATCACTTGAATGCCCCTGAAGATCATTCTATGCAATTTCACTCTCAAAAACTTATGGTGAAAATGACTTCTATTTCATTCCTTTTATCAAATTTTTCCATAAATGCTTGGTATGAAAGTTAGATGGATTTGATAGACTTCCATCCACTTTGGTATCATTGATTACTTGATAAAGTCTTTCATCATTTGGTAACCACATGTAAAACTTAGTTACTCTTGACCTTGCTCGGTAGAGTCTGTGACTTGACCTCACTTGGTAAGGAAGGTAACTCAATAGTAACTAGTACCTTTTACTCGACGATCCCTTTCACATCTAGAATGCTGATATGGAACTTTTGTCCAAATATTTGGAACTTATTTAGATGTTTTGTTTGGTAGTCTAGTTCCAATTTTTCTTTTGAGAAGTCAAGTGGAGATAGTAGAGTCACCCAATTCTTGAGTGATTTGAACATCATTGATTAGATTTTCATTCTTGGTTGACTTTGGAACCCATTATTGTCTCATTTTTTTTCTGATGTTGTAAGCTTTTTCCTTCTTTTCATCTTCTATTCTTCTAGTATTCATATAGTTCTCAAAATTCCTTAGTATTTTACTCTATTGCTTGATTAAGCTTTACATCAATGATAAAAACAATCATTTTGGTTTGTCAAAGGATAACTAATAAAATTTCCATTGTAGTTTCCTTTTCATAACTCAACCTTTCCTTTAGGTACTTTTGTTATGAGAAATCTCTCAAATTCTCTTCATCAATACAAATAGATATGATATTTAGACCAGATAGCAACATGTCTCATCAATAGATTTGACATCAATGACAAAACAACAATTATTCCAATTTTAGATTCCAACATTTTATACTCAATAGTGTATGTATCTAAATTAAACAAAGTGTCACTTTTGACACCTCTAGCAACCACTATAGCACCTATTTCCAATTAGCATCTTACATCAGTAAAGACTAGCTACATACTCAATTTTATTAATTTTCTCATAGATATAGAATTTCGTATCAAACCAAGGAGATGCAACAAATTATTATTCTTTCTTATCTTACCATTAGGAAATTAATAATATTAACTTTATGATGACCAATAATATTTAAATGAGAATTATCATCCTAGTACACTTTATCACCATCAAATTGTTTATATTTAGAAAATCAATCTCTAGTAGAGGTCATATGAAAATATGAACTTGATAAAATTAACCATATATCATCATATAAATGAGTGGCCAAAGCTACAATGAATGCATTACAATCTTCCTTCTCATACTAAAAGTTAGAATAATATTTATTTATGTTTTCTTATTTTTCTTTTCTTTGTAGTCATTTTGATGTGTACATGATTTCCATGATTCCAACAAATAATTTTATACTTTCTATTAGATTCATATCTCCCTTTAGATTTTTTTAAAAAATATTTCTTATTCTTCTTATAATCTTCCTTAGGTATTCGATAAACAACTAGGGCCTACTTGGAACTAATGGGTACATTTCTCCTCATCTCTTTAGAAAGAAACATATTTGAATGCATCCTTAAAAATAAATAAATCAATATATATATATATATATATATATATATATATATATATATATATATATATATATATATATATATATATATATATATATATATATATATATATATATATATATATATATATATATATCATCTCTATAACTTAATGGAGAAGGGGTACCCCATAAGGACAAAAACTAAACATTGTGGAAAAATGAAGGGTTCATAAGAATTTAATAAAATGAATAAAGCTACATGGATTATCTAGGTATTTAAATAAATAAAATAAAATACATTTATATTGTAACCTATATAATGGAACTAGGAATGGCAGTTTCAAGGTAAATACAAATTAAATGCAATGAGTAGGGACACTTAAGTCTCACATTAATGATGAAGAACAATTTTTCATTTTATGTT
Organism: Cupressus sempervirens; assembly: GCA_028749045.1. NCBI lineage: Eukaryota > Viridiplantae > Streptophyta > Pinopsida > Cupressales > Cupressaceae > Cupressus > Cupressus sempervirens. Next base: position 753,511,534 of record CM053786.1, read on the forward strand.
GAATCCATTCACCATTGCCTTCAAGTTGATCTCCTTGGTTTTTTATAAAGGATAAAATAGTTTTATAGGGACTAGACACCCAAGTATAAACCAAAAATAAAATAGGAGAACCAACAACAAGTTTGATGACATGAAAAAGAGTCTAATAAAAAATGGAACATAATCCCACATCACCAACAAATTTTTGACTAAATATACATTTATATAAATAAAATCTGCATTTATACTCCTATCTTTCTTAGCTAAATTATCAAAGAGGGTAATCCTCTTGTCCTTACTTCTTAACCTATTAGTAGGGTAGGAGAGGCAAAGGAAGTGATGGGCAAGGTTTGAAACCTAAGGTTTCCTACTACTATAGGGGTGACCCAAAGTAGCAAGGAAGATGATAATGAAGATGATGGGGATGGAGATGGGGGAGTTTATTGATTTGGAGTGGGGGCTTTCTCCTTCCCTTGTCTAGATTTATTTTTCTCAAATTTGTATCTAGCTTCTCAAGCTGATGTTCTTGATCTCCTTGTGGGGAGTTTTTCGTCTTTTCCCATTTAACTTTGGCTATTTTAGGATTTAGATCTAGGTGGCTTATTGGATTTTTTAGTCGTTGGGGGTTTGATGTTTACTACTTTATTTTGGCATTTGCAAACTCACTAGTGATGTTTGTGGAGAATGATTGGAAATGTACAGAGTTGGAGCTATAGATTTGGTTTGTGTGATTCTATGATTCTATTATGTATTAACAGTGCTGGATGTGGTTTCCTCTAGTTCTTACTATTTTAACCCATTCTTCCCTTTGAGTTTGGTCATGGGGGTGTATCTTGGTTGGGTGATTTCTACAACTGATGTGAAGTGATATGGTGGTGGGTTTCTAGTAGGCTCCTGTTACTAGGTTCTTTTTCTACCTAGTCCGAACTCTTTCATGTTTTTTGGCCCTGGTAGGGGAAAATGCCTATGGATATTATTAGAGTTTTTACCCAGATCTCTACCCATGGGTCATTGTTGATCAAGGATAATGCTTATTTGTAGAAGACTGTGGTGAATATTTTAGAGGTGTTTTATCATTCCATTTCTATGGTTGGGTATGAGCAGTACTATTGTCTTTGGAGGGCCTTCTTGTCCATGTTTTTAAGGGGCTTTTTAGTCTCTACCAGCTTTTCATTTGAGGGTTTTTCACTACCATTGCACATTTGGTGGGTGAGATCTCTATTTCAGGTAGTCTTTCTTTATGGGTATCACTTGCAATCCTTCCTCTAGTATAATGAAGTTTCCCAAAAATGTGTTGTGTTTGGGTATTATTTGTTTCATGGATATTCTTGTGTACCTGTATGAGCTGTCAAGCTTGGCTTTCCCCTTTATTGGGTGGTTGGTTCATTCTTGGGAGGGCCCTCAAATGTCCTCTAGTTATAAGAAAGTGTTTTTGTATAGGTGGTGAGCTTGGATATAGGCCTTTGCTTCTCCTTGCATGACTTCTATGGAAGTGGAGCTATCTCCTATTGAGGTGGAGATCAAGTGCATGATGTTGTAAGTAGAGGAGACTCCTATTGAGGAGGAGATATAAAGGTTGCTAGCTCTAGAGGGTGGCATCATTTCCTAAACCTTGATGTTTTGATTTTCCTTCCCCTTTTTTCTATCAAGATGGACCCTTTCACTATGGAGGTAGGAAAGGAGATTGTAGTGGATTGGGAGATCATGTAGATTGTAGTGGATTGAGAGATCATGGAGATTTCAGGGGAGATTGCTAGCATGAATAGGGGCTCCAAATGGTTATGGGTCTTCTTTTCTAACAAAGAAGATTGGATAAATAGTTTTTTGCTTGGTTTTATTTCTCAAATCTTATGGTGATGAAAGTTCCTTCTACTTCTTAGTTTTTGTCTTCCCATGACCACGTGTATGCTGTTATTTTTAAATGGCTCACCTAGGTCCTTGGTTTTTTTTTGTTAATATTTACAACTTGTGAGGAGGCTTGTCCCAAGTTGACATTTGTCAATATTAACTATGGTTTTAGTCACTTCCAAACCTTTGTCTTTGACAGAGGTAGGGATAAGACATAGTTCATTGATAATTGTGCTTTTGGAAATTTGACACTGGGTGTTGTTAATATGTTGTTTAATAATGTCTAGCGTATGTAGTTTATGCCATAAGTTAGCACCCTCTCACTACTTTACTTAATAAGAAACTTAGCAGTAGGGCTAGGTAACACATTTTCCCATTTCTTTTTTAGTAGAAGCTTCTATATCCTTAGCCAATCTCATGTCATTGAAATTGTCTTTTCTATCTAACTTATTGCTTACACAAGGGGATGCATTTATATCCTTGGACATACCTTCGAAAAACTTGACTTGGTTATTCAATTTCCTAAGGTCCTTAATGGATTTATCCATAGAATTCTTGCTAACTAAAACTTCTACTATGATCTCATCTTGTATCATCTTTACTATATCCTCCAAAGTCTTTATGCTCTACTTGTGTTATGCACCTAGCTTACCTAGTCAGCTTGCTAATGTATTAGTATTTTCCATAATAGTATCCAACAATAATTTAGAGGAGGGAATGCTATCTTTCAAATTATTAATTTCCACCATAATCCAAGAGAAGTCCAGATTCTAGTTATGCATCTGAAACATACAAATTTTCATAACTTTTTAATCTCTTAATAATCTAACTATAAGTAACTGATTCCATTTCACATGACAATGATTCCTACCAATTGATTATAACAAAAAGAAAACTCTTTCCAATCTAACTATCTTTCATATTAAGCTAAATTCATGAGTAACAAAAAGAAATATTTATGTATTGCTAACAATTTAAATATTTCTAACTGATAACATATTCATTTGAAAATAAAGTAGTGACCAATTATATCAACTGAAATGCTTGTTCAACATAAAGTAAATTTTTTCCTCCATCTAGAAATTAAAATATCTATTTCTTTTTTCAAAGGGTAAAAGTAAAAGAAACATACAGTATCAAAAAATAATCTCTCACTAGTAAATTTAGCCCTAAATTTTGATGAGAAAAGGTTGAAATTGTGACCAGAGTTGGTCGAATAGATGACTAAACCTTTTGTCGATCTTTTTTAGTTGGTTTTTCATCACAGTAATTATGCGTCAAAATTTTGACTCAAAAGAGGTCGACATACTGACACAAGTTTCATCAATTTCCTTAGTCCAACCTGAACTCTTATTTCCTCATTTGCATCTATCGCTGGTCAAAATTTTGACATAAACCCCTTGACTTTTTCGATGGTAAAACCAAACATTCAATGGAAAAAAAAAAGACCAACCATTGTCAAAATTGCGACCAAGATCCCTTTCAATTATCATCAAAATTGTGACCAAGACCCCTTAATTTTCTATGGTGTTACCATCATGCAATGGCAAAGGGAAGACATGTTGCTTGGAATTGAGACTAATGCTTGGTAGAAATTTAGACAAGCTATGCCAATTATTTGAAAAGCTTTTCTCTCATAGGAGCCTTCTAAACTGCACAAAATTGGATTCTAAAGCATAATTGCTCAGTGTGAGACTCAGGGTATCATGCACATTTCTATCTCCACACCATTTTTTCATTCATATCAAATGATTTATTTCATATAAAACAATGGGAAGGAGGAAGAAATGTGCACAATATCTTGAGTCTCCACTGAGCAATTATGCTTTAGAATCAAATTTTGTGCAGTTTAAAAGGCTCCTATGAGAGCAAAGCTTTTGCAATAATTTGCACAACCTATCTAAATTTTGGTTCTTGAGACACCATTGCTTGTGAAGACTATAGGGAAAAATAAAATTAGGAAAGAATTATTTATTAGGAATGAAAGCCAATAACACTAACTAATCTCTATTTTACAAATAGATAAATGTGACAAAAAAACTTACAGTCCCAGTCACATCATCATAAGAGTGCATATATAACTATAACCCCTTATTTGGCTACTTGTTGATCAATTACTTGGCAAGAGAATCCAAGATATAATATTAAAATGCAATCAATCACTGAGCCTATTTCTAGCAATTGAACTGTACTGTAGAAACAAAAATTGCCTTAAAATTGACACCTCACCAGTTGTAGTTCATTTGCATCCATATTGGCTTCACAAAAGTTGAAAGCTTACCATTTGTCAAGAACACAAAAGGCACTCGTAGTTCAGCTACATCAATAAAAGTAAAGTTATTTGAATGTTCAAAAAATGTGAAACTTCCCCTTACTAGCTAGAAAAACCATAATTCCTCAGTATACATCATCTTCAATGGAATGTTCATAAGTGAATGATTTTCTCTAAAAGCTCAAAATTATGCACAAAGAAGCACCATTCTCTTGAAGATATATATACAGGTTACAAGATTGATATATCGAAAGGAGCATAGAGAGGGCAAGAGACTATCATCAATATCGATCGTGGAGTTGCAGATAAGTAAGTGATAAACATAAAAAGGTAGTACAAGGCACCATTTTCCATGTTCTAATATGATGAATTACCTTGGAGCTGGTTCTAAACCTTGATTACTTAATGTTGGATTTGATCCAATGGTACCATTATCTAGAGGAGGTACCACACCCCACTTTCTTGCTGATTCTGAAGGCTCAATGACATAAACTCCTCCGTCAATCATTTCAAGAGTGAACTGATTTGAGTCAGATGGATGTGATGCAATTACTAGAGGATAGACATTGCATGAATAATCAAAGGATATATTTTGAGTTAAATCATAAAATACAAGAAGGCTGTCACATGAATATACCACACTTGAAATGGGAGCAAATAGAGAATCATGAGGTGTCCATTGCAGTACAAAAAAATGTGATATCAATTTACACTCATATAGAGAATGTAGCTTATATCATTATCACTTCCTAAATTTGAATTCTAAATTGCTGACAAAGACTTAGATAATGAAAATGGACAAACTTAGAAGCATCATAAATAGCAAGCTGGCTCTCATGAACAACCAACAAGTGAACTTGATCATTATGGAATTGTACTCTTGTATCCCTAACTGGTGGTGATGATCTTCCTACTTGCACTTGTAAAAATTTTGACTTTCGCTTCTCCCATCTGTCAATGCTCTAGAAATAGAGCTACTAGAACATTGGCCAAACATTTAGCAATTTGAATCTATAAACATGTGAATGTACAAAATGAGATGGCAATGGATATACAAAATAAAGAAAAACCTAGGCATTGACCCCAAAAGATACCAATACATTCAACGTGTGTGAAAATGCCAAGCCTATAATAATTTTCTTTTGGTGGCCTTTAAGCTTCATTTTTACCTAGTTAGTTTAAACAAGTTTTGAAAAGACATATGCTAGAATGCCACCATATTGAACAACCCCAAATACTCTTCCTATAAAATAAACACCAAAAAAATAAAGAATATAATGAGGACAGTTCACTTTGACCGTGTATAACATTTTTGCATCGATTTTGCAATTCATATTTTAGAATCTATAAACTAGACAGTGAATTAGTGAAAAAGAGAACTACCATGATGTATCATTTAGTATAGTGAGCTTGAAAAGAAATAAAAAGTCATGTTAGATCATAAATATAATTTTGGAGATACTTGCAATCAAGTTTACAAGCTTTCCAATTTAAGATACAAATTAATACTTTTTCATATGAGTGTGGTTAGGTTTATAATGGATTGGACAAGATAATGAGCTAGAAAAGAGAAAAGTTATGATGATAGAAAAAGCTATGATTTCTAATTTTGAGTTTACAAAAATACACAATCAACTCAAAAAATGAAAATTTAGAGCGAATAAAGATTCTGTTTATAAGTAGTTTACTTAGTGTACACTATTTTTCTCAGAATTTAATGAATTTCAAAGATTTTGATATGACTTCATAAATCTCTTTTGCATCAATATTTATGTGTTATTAACAAGATGTTATGGCAATGGCGCATACTCCATTATCTATCATGATCAAGATAGGAAGTTAGAGAACACAAAAGTTGTGATAGTAGATCATAGAACATGATCTAAAATATTGATAGGAAAAAATGATAAAAATAACTGAATCTGAAAACAAATTAGGTAGTCTTACTTTCTTGGTCTATAATAAAGATTTTCAAAGAGTTCAAACACCCATCAATATAATGAATTAAAAAAAAAAAATAGTATTGATGATGGATTGTAAGAACATGGATCATACTCTATAATGCATTATTGAAACAATGATCTAGAAAAGACAAGGTGATAATGGATCACAGAAAACATTGACACAGATAAAATATATGCAAACAATTTCAAAAGCATTCAAATTTGAAATAAATTTGACAATCATACTCTATAGATCTACATTAAAGACCTTAAATATTTGAATTATTATCTATATTGAAGATACTAAGCTAGATAAGAAAATTTTGATACATAGATCACAAAATTTTGACAGCATACTATGTGATGCATCAAAATAATAAATCACAAAGGAAGAAAGCTATATTGATAGATTGCAAGAAAAAAATCTAGAAACCTCCTAAAAAGAATTCAATAATGTACAACTTCATTCATCAAAAATTTGAGTCAAATCACTATTCTACAAAGGTGCAAATTGACTGGTTGGAAATAGAGAAACTATTCTGCTAGCTTTGCCAAACTAGTTTTTTAAACTTATTTTCAAGTTCTTCCAAACAACTCTCCAAACACATTAGGGTTTTAGATACCCTTAAAAAATTTATACAACATATATCAAATTTAACAACATTTATTTTGAACCAATACCTTAGACCAAACCCTGCTACCCCTTTCAAGAGTTCCAATTAGGCTACTTTTACAAAGAAAGTGTCCTTTCATCCTGTAACCAAGTTCTTAAATTTTGCACAATGTCTCAATGTATTTCCAAACCACATATTCTTGCACTGGTTTAATTAGCCATACTCATTTTATACATTAACTCCCAAACCGTCACTATTAAGCCTCAAATTAGGGCATCATCAAACTAAGCCCCTACTTACCTTCAAACCCACCTAAAGGACCCCTCACCATTTCCTTAACATAAAAAAAATCTATCATAAAATAATACCTCTGTGAGGACAACTTGACCAATCTAATAGTTGCTCACACATTCCATTTACCTTTCTTGAATATTTTCTCTTCTTCCTTGGTGATTATCACTCAACCCCTATTCTTTCTGCACCATGTGAGTATGGTTATATTACATTGATTGTAGGCCTATTCCATAATAGATAGTGGTGACATATAGTGGGATGACCATTATTCCATTCAAAACTTAAAAAATGAGGTTGCCCTTCTTATGGTTCCTTAAATCAATCAACACATTACATTGAAAAGGACTGAAAAATGAACTTAAATCAATGCAAAGGTATGTAATAACATTTCTTAATTAAAAACAATAGATCCCTTAAGAATTTAGAAATAGTTAAACAATACACCATTAATAATCAGTAAAAACATTCATTTTATTCAAAATTGGGATATAATCTGTTAAGGGCAATCTTGAAGTCATTAAATGGTTGCTTCCTCCCAATCCTCTACTATTCATTTTATGTAGTTTATGAGACCTTTTAGAGTTTAGAAAATTGACTATAACTACCCAACACATTAACAAATGATTAAAACTTCAATTAGGCCAACTAGACGTTGATATTCAAATTCAAACTTGACAATTTCTCTCCAAACACAAACTTAATTTAATGACTTCCAAAGCAACAAAAAGCCTTGTTATTTACCAATTTGACTAAAGGCACCCTATCAAGGACTCATAGAACCAAAAAAACACACATTTTTATCATTTGGTCAAAATTGACCATTAGTACATATTTTAGGACATTAGGTCCTCTAACTCAATTATAAAACTAATTACATCTTTAGGCCATTTAAGGCCTATTTACATCATTTTAGGTTCCTTGGACCTTGGAACACACATTCCTTGCCATTTTTCCTTCTTAGGTCTCTAAGGATCATTAGGTTCTTCTATACCATCTAGGAATATGGGTTGTCCTATGACTTCTATTGCTAATGACAATTTAAGCAAGTGTGACAAAACTAATCAACTTGTTAACTAATAAAATCACAATCTTTGTTGTAAGCACCCATAAAAATGACCTTTCATCTACAACTAACAAGCATGTTACTAGCAACCAATGAGAGAAATACACTTATTTCACATTAGGGACTAATAAGGAAATAGTGCTTGATTTTTTGGCATCTTGGAAGTCTATAATAGAAAACATAATCATTTCTTTAATCAAAGTGACCTAAGGTTTGTTGACAAAAATGTGTCTTAACCTTGTGACTTTTCTAGATAATTCTAAAAATGTATCATCACATATTGGTCAATAATTGAGATTTAAAGCTAGCTCTTTGAAGAACTATAAAAAAATGGTGATTTATTGCATAGAATCCTAGGTTAAAGTTGGTAACAACATCTATGGACTTCTACTATATTTCAGCTACCAAGAATAGCTCACACATAGAATCCACAACCAGGTTATGAAAAATACTACATGAAAAAAACATTCTCTATCCCTAGTATCTCTATGCTCAAAAGATGAAGCCCAAAATGCCACTGAAAACTGATGAGGTACGTAAGTGCCATATTGAATCATTCACATTATTAGTTTGGCTTTAACATTCCATGGTCAAAGCTGAATCTGTTGTTCCTTTTATGAGACGAAGTAGCCATCAATGTCTTTCTAACTTTGAAATTTATAAATATTGAAAAAAATAGTTAACATGTGTATATCCATATCTTCTCATGAAAGAAGGCATAGTGAATGAAATGACCTAGTTTTCTTTGAAACAATTTTGGCTGGTTTTTGATACAAACTTATAGATTGCATTGTTTAATATGTTTAGAGACATTCTCTAAATGACTATCTTCAATATAATTTTGAAAAAGGATATTTTTACCTGAAAAAAGAAAATTTTTATTCCAAGGCACTATTGAGATCTCTCCTTCTGTAATGAGGGGTTTGTAACAACTTGTGGTCTAAATTTTGGCTTAAAGTATTTGTGAGTAGCTCTGCATACATTTCATAATGGGTTGTCATTTGAAATCCCCATTTATCCTTCACTTGTCTGCAAAGGTTAAGATCCATGTCCGAAATAAGTAATCCATCTTCATAGAAGGAATTACATCGAGTATAGGAAGCATTTGGTGCTGAAAACACATCTAACATTTCTCCATTCAAGCACTCTTACAACTAATCAAAGATGGTATCAAAATAGGAAAAGTTGAGTGAATTATTTCATTGATCTAACCTATTGGACTCCAAGACAAGAGAGAATTAAAAGTAAATATAACAAGCCAACCACCAAACGAAGAAACAAAAGACACCAAGTTGCCAGCATTGCCCTTCATATTTATAGGAAATATTTGTATGAAACCAAACACAGATAAATCTATAGATTATGAAATTCATATAAATTGATTATCAATATAAATAAACCATTGATTATTGATATAATTTCTTTTAATATTTGGAAGGTTGGGTTTAGTTTTGACTAATGTGACCTAAAGACTAAAGTTCAATTACCAGAATTTCATTGCAAAATTGTCTTTTCAATCTATATTAGTGGTTTAAAACTTTTGGAGAACACTTGCAAGCTCCAAAACTAATTGGTTTACTAAATTGCTTTATCTATTTCGTAGTTAAGGATTTTTTTTAAATTAGTGTGGCCTAGGGATTAAGTTATAACCCATGTTTCAAAGCTCAGCTATTGATAGAGAGATTCTATAGTGGTAGGGTACATGCATCTATAGCTAGGGGCAAGCATTCTTAATGATCCAAGGATTACACTAGGGTGTTGAGAATGATTAAAGTGGGATATAAGCATTAAATGCCTTAGAGAATGAAGAGTCTGAATGAAAGAATGATTTAGAAGAAAAGCTCTCTAGATATTTTTAAGGTGGGTAAGGATGAGGGTGTATAGAAGAACTAATCCGTAAGATATTGGGTCTTCTCATTAAAGAAAAAGTCTCTTTATAATGATAATAAGGTCCATTCTTCTCAAGACTAATGTCTAGCCTTTGGTAATCAAAAGAGTTGGGTACTAAACTTAGAAGAAATGATAAGGTAGGAAGTTTTGATTCATTAGTGTTTACTGATAGATTGACTTCATCTCTATATTTTCTTCTTAACCTAGTCAATTCACTTTTCTAATGAGAACTAACTGCAAACATTATAACCTATGGAATTCTGCCAACCCATAATGAAAATGTTGCAATATAGGCCTGTACAACATAAATACAAGAAGATGTTATAAACAATAATTTTTATGAGAAATGGATATTGAATTATTGAGATATGAATAAAATATTGCTTGATTAATGATGTAATACTCACCAATAGACCAATTAGAGCTAGCCTACTTCCAATCAACTATAAAATAGATTATGTAGAGTGTTATTGTAGAACAAGGTAGACTAAAATAATTCAAAATAAACATCACAATTTTGATGTTCTATCTAATTGTCATTTTCTATAATTTATGTACTTGATAATTATGTTGAAAAATTGGCTACCAACTTGTAGACTAAAGTAACATTAGAACTCAATTATCAAATAGAAAATATATGCTTGTCAACAATAGTTCCATTTTTAAACACATTGACACAACAATGGCATTTCTTTTATAGTCTTAGATGATTTAACAAGAGAAATGGCTACTTTCTTTTGCATGAGCAATAGGTAAATGAAATTAAATCCCATTAAATTGAGTTAGTGGACATAAAGTGTTATAATGATAGGAAAGTATAATTACCAGTATGTAGAATGACAATCTAACAATAAGGCAAACTATACTCATTCCTCCTGCATCAATCTAAAGAAAATTTTCTTTATTATCATTGAAATTAATATATAGTAAATGACCTTATAATAGTCTATATTTAGGACCTAACTCATACCATTAGAAGTGGTCTCCTACTAGATTTTTCCATCAACAATGCACCTACTACTATCTTTGGCACCTGCCAAGCACCACTTTCTAATTAATAAGTAAGACAAACATGTTTGATCATTGAGAGGAACTAAATAAGATATTATTATATGAAATTGACCATTGTTGGCACCTAAACTATAGCAATTGCAACTGATGCTATCTGACCTGAAGAATAGCCTACAATGAAGTCCAAATTAATTATATTACATTAAAGGCCAAAAGTATTTTGACCTCTTATGAATTCCTTCTTCCTGTAGTTTCAACTTGATATTACTTTTTATGATATTGTTATTTCTTTATTGTACATGTTTGAACCCTATCCCACTTTATCTAATTAGAACAATTATATTACATCTAAAATAGAAAAGAACACATTTATATCAATAGAAATGAAAGAGAACCATCTAATATCCTAAAGTAGCTTCTCACCAGCAACCTCAAAGATTGCACTGGCATAAAATATAACACCATTGATTCCACCAATTTGTTGGCATACCATTAGGCCAACACCAACCTGATACAAAAATTACAATTGTTAAGTTGTAAAGGATGATTGGATAAATAATTAAGATTCAACAAACAAAATTTCATCAAGTAGAATACATATTACGAAGTTGTAAATGATGAATGGATTATTGGAAGGAACTATTGATGAGTAGATAAATTATGAAAAACCAACAAATAATTGAGTATATTTCTTACAATGATAGCAGGAGCATAGTTTCTATGAAACAAATCAAGTATTTTGGTCTTGGGCAGATTTTCCAACTCCTCTATATATTCCTATATAATATATTCAATAGATTGATAACCTAATATCAACAACAATCAACTATTTTTTTAATGTCTTCATTGGAAGTGATTAACTCCAAAGTTTTACTCAAATTTCAACTTAAATTGAAATTGGAAGCTGACCTAGTTGATACCAGTGAATGAAAAATAGATATATTTCTAGAATAGACAAAGATACGCACCAGGATTTCAGTTGCTTCATATAACACATCACATTGGCTTCCCCTAAGAGCTTGTAATTCTTCTTTAAAATATTTATCATGACCAGCCTTTGCCTGGAATGCATTGACATCAAATGTATTAGAAAGAGCACAACATTTCAAACATGTAGGGTTTTTTAAATAAGATATTGTACAGTTATTAGATTTAAAATATCTCACATTAATATGAAAATTGAGCATGGAAAACAAGACAATTTTGACTATTTAATACTTTTAGTTTATAAAACAAGTCATAAATTATGTTCTTATAGTAAATGAATACTTTGACTTAAGAAAAAAACTACATAATATTAAAACATGACATCATGCTTTAAAAACTAAAAAGGTACCTGTAACAAAGAACTTCATTTGGAATTGCTAATTGGTTGTCACTATTAACTATAAGCTTATCTTTAAAGTTTGAGCTTCACTTGGTTTCAAGAATAGTTTAATATTCTCTACTAAACAAGGCCAACAACATGAAGGTGGAAGCTCATTTGGCCCCTCTCTCCCTTAACATCACTCTAAATTCCCCATTAACATTTAATAAAATTCATTCATTCATCCATTTTTGAAATATAACATTCAATCATTATAAACACATGAGAACATTCATTAACACATAAAATTCATTAACACACAACATTCATGAATAATTCATTAACACAAAATTCATTAAGATGCAACATTCAAGAGTAAGTCATTCATGAATAATTCATTAACACAATATTCATTAACACCCAACATTCATGAATAAGTCATTAACACATAAAATTCATTAACACACAATAATCATTTCTTTTTGGCTTTCTTGCTATTTTTTTTTCATGAAATTTCTAAGAGGAATATTAATGTCCTCATCATCCCCCTTCTCTACTGGTTCTAGCACATGTTTCCTCCTCATCCATTTAGGAACATCATGAGGCCGTTGCACTAAAGGGGGGTCTACTGCAATAACAAGTACTTCATGAGTTAAATTCACACCATTTTATATTAGTGAATTACGAGTTTTTATTTAAGTAAAAGAACTATAAATAAAAAAATTAATTTAAAAGAACAAAACATAGATTTTCTTTACTTGAATATGCAACATGAGCTACCTGTTGACTAGTTTGGAAATCATCCAGCACTCATTTAGCACGACATGATTCTATATCCTCTAAAATATACACAAAAAGGTTACACCAAGTTTATATAAAGATGTTAAATTTTATTAATAATTACATAATTAGTTTTAAAAAGAAAATGAGCACCTCCATGGATAGTATGATGCACATTAGGGGCTTCATGATTTGGCGTATGATCTATGTCACGATTAATAGGGTGCATTGCAATGTCATGCACATTATTTTCAAATAGATTGTTGCTCAAGTATTCAATTTCTAATATATTTTTTGGCATATTCACCTATGCACATGATGCAAGAGACTGTTTGGTTGGGGCAATAGAAGCTTGCCACAGGCATTCAGCCACAGTTGCATAGCCTTGCTTGAAGGCAATTCTTTTGTGTTCTTCCGTGGCCTCCAAATTAAAATCAACACCTTGCATTTTTTATTAATTAACAAAATTATTTTCATTTTATAAATACTTTTTCTCTACAATTCATTTACTACTACTTACAACTCGTGCTTTGATTTTAGAATATCCCCCAGAGAAAAGTTTGTGCTGCCCAACCTTTTCTAACCCAGCCTTTGTTGCCTTTGATGTGTCTTGCAACCTATGAAAAGTTTGAAATATGTTAGATGATATAGATATTAAGATTAAAAATAATTAGTGTATTATTAAATTAATGTACTAGTAGTTAATGCTACTTCATACCTTCTTGCACTTCTTGGTGTAATTTCTCTTCGATCATCTGCCACTTTCTCCTTTGCATCCAAAACAAACTCATTCCATTCCCTCACTATAATAAAGGGAGGATTCTTGTACTTCGGGTATAAGATGAGACTCTTTCTATATGAGTCCCTCACAACCTTAAGATGTTTGCAAGCTTTCTGTAACATTTTCTTATGATCAAAAATATTATTACCAAAATCATGCTCTAAATCTTTGATGAGTTGATCTTTTAATTTTTATCTTAAAAGTTCCACCTGTTAAGAAGAAACACAAAATTGTTAGATATAGCTAGTAAAATAAAAGACCTAAATGAAAGGAAAAATGTTGCACCAATTAATGATATGAAAAAAAAAAATAGTGAGATAAAATTAGTTCACTTATGATGTTCACCTTGTACATATGGTGGGCCCAAATATTTGCAGTGTGAGGTCATAAAACTTCCTATAAAATGTATTGTTTCCTGCAAAAAATCTCATGGGATAATCAATCTAAAGCTTCTTATGAATAGGTAAATGCATATTACAATATAAAAAAAATTTATTTAAATTATTTGGAATCTTAGGACATCTTAAAGGCATCGATTCATCATTGTCAATCAACAACGACGTCTATATAACTCCCGTGCTAGAAACATGGGTAGCTCTAGGAAATGATGGTGAATTATCACCAATACTTGCACTATGATCTGTATCTAGCATAGCAGATGGTGCATCTCCTACCACAAAAAAAATCTACTATGTGATGTACCCAAGATAAAAGTACAAATCATCAACTCATAATTAACACAAAACCAAATATAGAAAAACAAGGATTTACCAACTAGACGTCCCCTTATTGCCAACATTGCAGTCAGCAATCTCGTATGGACATCCGTCAACCTCCTAGGAGTCTCCTGCACTTGATGACTTGAATAATACATTGTTAGAAAAGACATTTTGAAATAATAAAAGTAAGAGTTAAGAAGTTTTTTAATGTTCAAAATAAAAAATTCCTTGTAACTTTTCAACTAAAGATTATTTTACCAGTGGTAGTCACAGCTCTACTACTACCGGCCTCACTACATTGTCCTTGACTGAGTTCTGGATTAGTTGCCAAAAAATCTTGTAACAAGAACACATATTACATATTTTATTTCACAATATAAAAGATTATAAAATATAAAATTTTATTAAACTTTCGTTATAACTAAAGATTCATTACTGCTTACTTCATAACGACGAGCTTGCTCTCTCAAATCAGATAGCCTCTTCATCATCTCCTTGGATGGAATATTTGCTTCATCCAAAGTTCTCATTATTTCTAAATTAATTTTAATTTTTTTTTCTTCAACATTATTGTTACATTGGAAGTTTCTACAATAGCATCATCAAAAGGGGTAGCTAGTGGATTTGTACTTATTGTAGGTGCTTTTCCCTTATCCTAAACGTCAGATTGTGAGAGGAATATCAGTAAAACTATCCTAATAACTCAAAAATTGTAAATAAAATAATGTAATAATATAACATTTTTCAACTATCTAATTTGTACAATTTCAATAAGGTTTACCCTTGCTGAAGAATGAGTGGGAGCAACATCCTTGTGGCCTCTATCATCTGTCAGATCCATATCATCCTGTCACAATGATTAAACATAAAAACTTCAGCTAACTGAAAGTAATAGACAACAACAAAAAAACTTATTAACAAAATGGTATATAGTACTTACAACCCTCATGATAGTAACTTTGTTTGTATCTATGCAATTTAAATGGTAATCTATTAGTAGTTCTTCCCCTACACTTATTTATTTTCTTGCACAAACAAAAACTTCATTCCCCTCACGTGCCTCAAATATGCAATCAGTTTGCTTACTAGTTGAGAAAGGTCATGTACTATTTATAAAACCTACAATATTACCTATTGCTTTTGGTCTCCCATCAATGTACATAGCAAATCTTTTACTTTGACCATTTTCTTTTTGTTGTATATAATTAGCTAATAGTGCATACCTACGCATACCTTTTATATCAAACAATCCACATCCAATCACTGTAATTGTAACATGGACCAACATACTTGAACAATTCAACAACTTTTTTGTAACATAACTTTATCCCATCCATGGAAAATAGGCCCAAACCATGTAATGAGGATGGAGCAATGTGATATATCCTCTCATTAACACAAAAATCTATGTTAATTGGAGGTAGCTCATTGGGTACCCATTCTTTCTCAATGTGTGTGTACTGAAAGGGTACCCTGATGTTGCCTTTGGTCTCATCATCATAAGAACATGACCCCCCATTAACAAAGAAAAATTTCATGTGTTTATCAAATTTTTTTTCTAATCTTTTGACCTCTAGTTGATCTCCCTATTTTAGCCATACTACATGTAGAGCTTGTTAGATTATGGTGATTGATCAGGAAAGTACTGTACATACTTCATAATTAGTGGGGTTTGGGGCATCGGCCCAAAATTTTTTTTTGGGCCGTGGCTGACATGGTAGCTGACATATTATGGCCGACATGTTATAACCCTAAAGTGGTTTAATACTTGTATAAAAGGGATTAGGGTTGAGTTTTTTTCATTATGTTGTGATGCGAAATTGGTTCTTGTGGCGGTATTGAGCTTTAAGGGATTACAGATTGTAATCAAGTTGTAATCACTGGATTGTAATAAGACCAGACTTACTGTTTGGTGGACATAGCCCAGGGATTGGGTGAACCACATTAAATCTTGGTGCCTTGTGTTCATTTTTGTGTGTTCTATTATTTTTTTAGTTATTGGTTATATTTGCATGTAGTTTTTTATTTTTGTCCGTGGTTTATCCTAACAGAGCTTTCATCTACCATTTCCTCATTCCCTCATTCGATGTAGATAGATTTGAAAAGTACCTATTTGGTGGCACCTACAATCCATCAAATGGAAATTTGATAATATTTAAATAATATATTTAGAATAATCAATTTGTGACTCATATGTGTAGTTCTTCCTTGTCTATATGTGAGAGATATAAAATATAGTAAGTTGAAAGTGATTATACAATTATATTTCTATACGTAGCTTCTTTGTCTATATATATGTTATATTATTATATAATATGTCTATTTATAACATACATGGTCAATGATAAACAAGAAGAATATAAGAAAATTATGTCTATTTATTGACTTATACCTGCTGATCCATGTCACTGTGCACGATTTAGGCCAAAGGGGTCAAATTTCTAGCATATGTTAATCATTTATCTTAAGTTAGCTAAAAATTACATGATATGCGTATGCTACAAATAACTTAGAAGACAACATGAACAATATGCAACATCATAAACATTAATAAATTTACCTTATATATGGAATGCAAGATTGTCAACAGAAGGGGTGACAATGTCTATAGTCAATTGACTATTTGCAAAAAGGACGATAACTAGACACAATATAAACAATGGTAATTATAAATAACATATGTTGTAATCATTAGAATTGAACACAATAAATATATAATCATATTTCCTACATATGTTAATCATTTATCTTAAGTTAGCTAAAAATTACATGATACACATATGCTACAAATAAATTAGAAGAAAACATGAACAATATGCAACATCAAACATGAAAAAATTTACCTTATATATAGAATGCAAGATCGTCAACAGAAGGGGTGATGATGTTTGTAGTCAATTGACTATTTGCAAAAAAGGTGATAATCAGACACAATATAAATAATGGTAATTATAAATAACATATGTTGTAATCATTATAATTGAACACAATAAATATGTAATCATATTTTGTGCATATGTTAATCATTTATCTTAAGTTAGCTAAAAATTACATGATACACTTATGCTACAAATAACGTAGAAGACAACATGAACAATATGCAACATCGCAAACATGAACAAATTTATCTTATATATGGAATGTAAGATCATCAATACAAAGGGTGACAATGTCTGTAGTCAATTGACTATTTGCAAAAAGGGTGATAAACAAACACAATATAAACAATGGAAATTATAAATAACATATGTTGTAATCATTAGAATTGAACATAATAAATATGTAATCATATTTTTTGCATATGTTAATCATTTATCTTAAGTTAGCTAAAAATTACGTGATACACGTATGCTACAAATAACTTAGAAGACAACATGAACAATATGCAACATTGTAAACATGAACAAATTTATCTTATATATGGAATGCAAGATCATCAACAGAAGGGGTGACGATGTATGTAGTCATTGATTATCTTCATCATCATCATAATCATCATAATCATCATCGCCATCACCATCATCATCATCATCATCATCATCTTGATCTTCATTATCTGCTTCTTCATCATCTTCAATATCTTCTTCTTCCATAACATTATACTTTATCAACCTTCCTCTTGGATCATGTCTAATGAAAAATGACCAACCCTATTTATGTGGAATCTTTGAGTAAAACAATTGCTCACATTGGCTAGGAAGAACATAGGGCTCATCTCCAACTGGCTCAAACGACCTTGTATTAATCATTGTAAATCCATTATCATATTGAATAATTGTTCTATCTGGATCATTCTAATTTAGTCATCACTTGTACCATTTGAAAAAAAATAGAGCTACTTTGAAGGAGTTAAAGTCACACTCATTAATATCATTCAAGATGCCATAGTATTGATTTTGAGATTGTTGAGGATGTATGTCATTTCTGGATGATATATTGGTGACCTCAAAAACTGTAGTTATCCTAGAATCACAAGTTTTCTTTGTGTCATCCAACTTTTTTATGCAAAATTTGTGGCCATGATAGTACATAGCTTTGTGGTGCTTGACTTGCAATTTTCAAAGTTTGTGTAAATTATTTACATTGTGAGTTGATACAAAACATACGTCAAATTATGATCATTAATAAATTTCTACATACATCTCCACCTCTTAAACCCTTTACTAGATCAACTACCATCGGTGTAACATTGGAATCTCCATTATGATGAGCTTCTATAACCAATAAAGCAACACCTTCCCATGTTAATGAGAAACCATTTTGTTGACATCATTCAATCCATACCATCATCCAATCAAGATTGTTTGCAATAGACAAATGTATTGCATCCCACTCTCGACCACCTGTATAAAAAAAAAAAATTATAAATAACTTATATTGAAGATTTATAAAAATTAATTAACTATAATAACATCTTATATTTACCTCTCACTTTCTTTGATCTACCTTTGCCCATCAGGTACTCCCCTTCGAATTTGTTAATTGAGTTGGGATCCCAAATACGATCTACATGGATCTTTGGTGAAAATTTAAGAAGATATTCACTAATGTACATCATGGTCTGGTACACCATATATCCCTCCACCATAGAATCCTTAGGATGTGCTCTCTCTCAAACCAAGCCTTTGAAAAATTTCAAATGCCTCTCAACCATCCACATTGACTTGGTTGGTACAGGTCAACACAATTCAATATCCTCTACTTGATATATGAGGTAGTGTTCTTGTGCATTGAAAAAATTTGGAGGTAGACACTTTTGCATTTCACACATAAGAAGAGGAATTTTTCTCTTCTAATATTTTATATCTTCTTTATTGATTTCTTTAGATGAAAACCACCTCATGTATTTTCCAAGATCATATATAACCTGTTTGACATTGTTGGCGAAGTGGTGTGGGAGAGATAGAGGTAGAATGTACTACAATATTTGTAAAATGATCTTGTCAATATTTTATAAAAGAATGCAATTAAAAATACATGCAGTATACAAATATATAGTGAATACAAAATAATATGAATTATCTTAATAAATGTATGCCAATCATATGTTTTCAACCCTAGCCCAAATTCACTTTCCTTTGATATGAGATTATTTATGTTCGTAGCAAATCTTGCGGGAAATCATATTTTTTTTATGACTTCTTTTATAGCATTTCTTTTCTACTTTGACAATAACCAACTAAGGGCACTTGTATCAATTTGGTCTCCATTTTTATTTGATCGAATGCCATTTTTCATTGCATGGTTGGATTATTCAATGCCACTACAAGTTTTGACAATTTAGTCTTTGTCACGCCTTCCATCCAAGATTTTCCATAATATCTCTATTACATTCTTTCCAATATGCATATGATCAAACAAATTTACAATTGGGATTTTCTCGTAGTACGACAACCTAGTAAATTGTGTAGGATAAAATTTTAGTCCTTTTGGAAGTTAGTCATTGATTCCTTGACGACCTTCACAAGAATCAATTACATCATTAGTAAATAAAACACAATATCAAAATATAATTTTGAAACAAAAACCATTAGATGGAATGACATTACCTCGACGATTTATTTTATTGTATACCAACTTCCATAGGTGAGTTTTCATTCTCTATGGCTTTGACATAGTCTCTTCTTTCCCATTGAAAAGATTTTTTTCGATAATTTAATACTTATGATTTCTATGCAAAAAGTGTCTATTCTCATCGAAAACCTACTTTCTTTAACTTTTTGAATGACAAGATTTTGTCTTTGGACCACAAACTAGACATGCAAATTTTCCCTTTGTCTAAAGACCTACGAGATCATGTATAATTGGATTAAATGTGTCAACTTTGTGTTGTGACTATAACATACCAAAAAAGAGGTGTTGAGAAGAGAACATATCAGAAAAATGTGTTAGCCCAAGGGCATCATGTATTGTCCATACAAGCATTGCATGATATTGAAATTGTCTTTGTCCTATTGGTCTATAGATGTCATACATAGTAACCTCATTCCATAACACCATGAACTCGTCGATAAGGGGTTCAATATATACAGTGATATCTTTAACTTGGTACTTACCTAATTGAATGAACAAAAACATTACATAATTATTATGACCATTTTGATGGATTAGTAATAATAAATTAATTTAGATGACCATTAAATCAAAAAATACCTAGAACAATCAGTGTCAATATTATGTGCTCTCTCTTTATGGAAAACCAAGGAGGTATGTTATTGTTGATAAAAAAATAGGCCACACCCAGTAAGTAGATCTCATCTCTCCAAAATGATTGACACCTTTTGTTGCCAATGAAAGATTGAGATTATGAGGTTTTTCTTTAAAGTGTGGTCATTTTTCCTCTATTTCCTTAAATGTTGAACCATTTTCAAGCATTCACATAATGTCATCTTGACTTCTATTGCGTGCATGGTAATCCATAAATTGTGCCAAGCTATTGCACCTAAATAATCTTTACAGACGTGGAATAATGTGAATATGCTGAAGAACCTTGCAAGGCACCTTTTTTGTTAATTGATATAATTGATATCTACTAGTATGACATATAGGGCATTATGTTGCAAATTCATGTTGTTTATGATATATAATATGATCATTTGGACATGCATGAATTGTTTGATACTCCATTCCAATATCTTTCATGATGGTAAATAATTCTCGGTATGAGCGAGGTAGAATGTTTGATGGTGGTAACAAACTCTCACTTATCAACCTACAACCAAAAATATAATTTGTTAATTTCAAGAATATTAATTACTACACGAACCCAATGTTAATTGTAAGGAAACTACTAGTAAAATAATGAAAGAAGATGACATACCTTAACATACATGTCATTGCTATGTTGGATAAACTATTCATAACATTCAAGTTCACCAACAACAATATAGCAACAAGAAGAGTTGTTTCAGAGCCTTCATATAAGGACTCGTGTGCCTTCTCAAGTATAGGTACATCAAGATTTGCATCAACATCATCATCATCATCATCATCATCTTGATCATCGTGATCATCATGATCTTCATCATTGTGGTCTTCTTCCATGGTATCATTACCTTCTTCTTCAATATTCACACCTCCATGCTCCCTCATTTGGAAATCCGCACTCTCTAAATTGTCATGGTCCATAACATGAAACTCAAGGACGTTGACCTATATGAAAGTGATGACCTTATATTAGCCATGACCATGATGTCATCATCAAAACATGTCTTATGTAATTTATAAATTATTAAAATACATACCAATGGATGATATTTGTTTTCCCCTTCAATGTGACCATGTTGCCTACAATGTTCCTTAGCTATTTTCATTAGATATCTTTGAGTCTTTAAGCCCTTACAATTTTTGCAAGGACAATAACATTTTCCATCACCTTTTATTTTTAATTTAGACCATAGTCTAGCAATTGTCTCCCTATTTGTTTATGTGTTGATATCGTCAGACATGGTCTTTCTTGAATGGAATGGCTCATTGGTGGAAGAAGGATGATTTGTTTGCAACCTAAAAATGGAGTAGTAAGAGAAAGACACATATAGTTCAATGAATACTAAAGAGAGATAGATAGAAAGAGGCATAGATACAGAGATAGATTGATAAAAAGACATAAACAAATATAAAAAATGAAAAGAAAAAAATACTAAGTTGACCTTCCATAACTCTATATTACATATTGCACTTTCTACATACAAGCATTTCTTGAGAAAATGGGCAGCAACAACCAAGAAGGGAATAGGAGAGTCCATTTGGCTCAAGAGGAGGATGCACAAAGTGACCAAGGGGCAAGAGGAAATGTTGATCTACAGAGAGGAGAGTCTCTAATGTTCAATAGAAACCTCCTAAAGATTGTCATAGAGCAAGAACCTCCCCAAAGAAAGACATTATTTAGAACTCTCTGCAAGGTAAGAGGAAAGGTTTGCAAAGTTATTGTAAATTCTAGTTCAACTGATAATATAGCCTTAGTAGAAATGGTAGAGAAGCTTGGATTGAAGAAGTTGCCTCATCCTAACCCTTATAAGGTTTCATTGCTAAATCAAGAGCAACAGGTCATAGTAAATGAACAAGTTCATGTTCAAGTTCAAATAGGGGAGTACAAAGAAAAGATTGTCTATGATGTTGTAGAAATGGATGCTTGTCACCTATTGTTAGGTAGCCCCTGGCAATTTGATGTCAATTCTAAGCATGATGGAAGGAGAAATGTTTACATCATCTCCAAAAATGGGAAGGAATACACTATGAGACCATTGCTAGAAGATAGAAAGGAGATCCAACATGCATCTAGTGTGATGATGGTTGGAGAGAAGGAGTTTTTGAAGACCGTCAAGGTGAAAAACACTCCTTTCTTTGCCATAGTAGTAAACCCAAAACTTGCAGAAAAAGGAAAGGAGTTAGGTCTGTGAACCAAGTAGGAGTTAGGACATGCTAGAGTGGGATCAACCCAAGATATTTTGGAATCTTCAAGAACCTGGTAAAGGGTATCTAGAAAGGTGAAAATAAACAAGTGTTTTTACAATTACAAAGGAGGAATCAAGAGCATTATAAATAATGAAGAAGAAACCTAAATCCATACGACTTCACCTCTATTTACAATTTGACCTTTTTTGCATGTGAAATATGACAATATACAAAATTTCTTGTTACATTTTCACTTAAAAAAGAACACCAAATATACATTTGGTACAATATCTTCTTCACTATTAGATTCTTCAGAACTACAAGCTCCTGTGCAGAAAAAAGATGAGATGTACTAAGTAATTTTTGATTGGCAATATTTAAATAGTTCAACTATCAAAAAAACAACTTATGAAATTTAGTTGATTTATTATGTACTGAAGACTTGGGTTAACCATGGAGTATCTCATCAAAAGACTCGTCCTCACTTGATTCTTCTTTACCATTTTTTAAAGCTGTAACTGACCCATTCTTCACTACACCTGAGTTATTCTTTCCAAAAGCACTTGATTTTTTATGTGTTTCTTGTAATGCACTTTGAATACTATTAAACACAAATTTCTTATCTCTCTTTCAAAAAGTACAAAAAATAATTATAAAATGAAAAATGTCATGATAGTATAGCAATATTTAAAGATAAAAAACAAATATCTATTAATGTTATGCTAGAAAAGTACAATGAATGTCTTCATCATTTAGAGAGCACCAATTTTTTTCTTTGATTTTCAATTTGAAATAAGGCATTTCAATTAACCATTTGTTCACTATTGAACATCAAAATTCCATAAGCTTGTGATTCCACTGAAACATGATTCTGTTCTATAGATAATTATCCACAACAAAATCATTAACCTCCTCAGAAGGAGAATCCTCATGGTAGAATCTTTTTTTGGTAGCTTCTTTGTGATGGCAAGATTTTTTCTTACAAAATGCTTCACCTTTACCTATAGAGCATTAAAACAAAAATGAGTACCATAAAGTCAAAACAAATGTTATATTATCGATATGATCCCAAAAAGCAACAAAATAACTGGTATTCTTCAGATCTGGCATTTTTTTCAACATAAATTTTCTAGTTCACTCATTTAAAATCTCAGTAGGAGGGGTCTCAAAATAGTTAGATATGTTATTGAAACCAAACTCGACCCTTTAGGAGTGATCATGACTTTACAAGTCATCAAAGTGAAAAAATTACAAAAATTGTCAATGACAACTTTGATAGCAATATTAGAAAGTCACCAAGGAATGGTTGGGGATCGATGAAGAAAGTTGGTACTTGGACAATAGAGTTATATAAGCTCATTTGAAATCATTTTGAGGGGTTGGAGTTCCCAATGTATGAAATATTGACTAATAAAGCAAATTGTTTGATGAATCATTCCAAGTAATTTCTTAGTGCATTAATTAAGTTCCCATTTTATGTTTTGGTAGTTGTAAATAAATTATTTCTTCTTGGCTAGTTCATTGGCCTAGGTAGAGTAGTTGGTGCAGGAGCACCACACACAACCAAGCCAATGGTGCAGCTTATGAAGACCATAACAATAGCTAGAGGAAATTAGGGAATTAATTGGAAAGTTATAAGAATTAGACTAATATGATGATTCAAATATTTGTAATGTCCTTTATAGGACTAAATAAAATTCTAATGGATTGTCATAGTCCAAGCTCAAATAACATTGGAGTGTTTAGAGTCTAGGAATGTTAGTGATCATAAAAGATCAAAATTTGGTTAATGGTCTTTTTGTTTAAAGGGATTCCATAAAATATATGTCAACATTAGTTTGAGTTTTTTCTATTTTAAAACTAAACCATTCAACTAACCGATGATAGTTGTATTGGTTTTGAGTTAGTTTTAGGCATTTTTATATTTTTGTTTTGAGTCTCTATTATAAGATAGATAGTCAAGTGTATGAACAGAGGAGAAAGACAAAAATAAGAAAACTCTATTCTTTGCAATTGATTTCCATTACTTTGGATCTCCAATTGATTGGTTTGTATTCAAAATACTTTAACAAGGTTTTATGCATGAACTAATATGTTTTATTGATATGTTTCATAACATTGTGGGCTTGCTGTCATACCAATCTTGACTTAAAACAATTACTCTTGATTTCAATTTTCTATTGATGTAACACCTTAGGTAGAATGAGGATCATCCCATGAATGTAGAGGCCTAATATTCATGGGATGAATTTGTTAAAATGTATTATAAATTGCTAACAATGCATATGTAGTTTTGTGGGGTGCAGAAGTGATCACAAGTTGAAGCTATATTGGAATTGGAAGCTATATATAGTAGGGAATATTCTACCCGAATGTGGAGTGAATCCTATGTTGGAAAAACATATAAACATATACATCAGGGAATATTTTGTTGCTTTATGTGAACTCTACTTTGTAGATTCTCAAATATGATAATAAAAGCATTCAAATTTGATATGTGCTTCAATCTTTTAGTGAAGCTTTTAATACTTACCTCATAGCTGTTGGAGGCTTTGGAGGTCTTTGAGCTCCCATTTCTATCTTTTTCTATTTTAAACCTTATGAAGACAGTACAAATGTATACACTTCAGAGAAGTTGATGGAGGTCATCTGAATTATCAAATTCCTATTAAAATGGAGTTCAATTTATTATGATATAAGGTAGTTGACTTCATGTGAAAAATGCATCTATGATGACAATAAAATACTTAAGAAGAATTCATTATAGGTAGTAATATAAGAAAGACAATAAACTTATAAAGTATAAATCTCATATCAACTACAAATTATACTTACTAAATAGTGCAGAGACAAATTTTCTATAAATTGGGCAGAGAAAGCTTTTGAATAAATTATACTTTGAAACAAGGAATCACCATTTGGCCTACAATATACACCAAGCATCATGCACTCCTTGAATTTAACACAAAGTTTAGTAGAGGAGGAGCACTAAAAAGGACAAAAATAATTCCATATTAATTGCATAGTACTTACTACCTAGCACCGAGGAAGCTCTTCTAGAAAAGTTTCACAAACCTCAATTAAAACTTTGTGAATGGCCCATTTTTGACTGCATAGACTCCTTCAAGTTAAAAGGTAACTAGTCAAGTTGATTTGATAAAATGCACCATCGATTATGTACAAATAAATATAAGCCTGAGATTTAATATAGAATATATACAAAAGCCAATATAACTCCTATTAATTTAATAAATATACTTACCCATTAGTGATATACTTGTAAAGGGAAATTCCATATAAATTCTAGATCAACCTTCTTTGCAGGGCATTCATCAAGTTTTATGCTAGTACATTACTGTGCACCAGTCTATCAACTAGTTTCTTCTCTCTTGGATTCTTCATGTAATTGAACAAGGATCCATAGTTCATGCATGTTTTACCATATCTATGCAAATCTCCCTGATAGAATTGGGATCTTCTCTATGGAGACTGAAACACTCAATACAAGCTTAGGGGATAGTACCAGAATCCCCAATGTGGCATTTAGCTATGGGATTAAAATCCGAGGACCTAGTTTTATAGGTTAAGCATTTATTGGAATATATTATGTAATGGGGTTGGGGAAGGGGCCTATTTTATTCACCTCACAATTTGGAAAACTTGTTGGAATAAAACTTCTTACTACTTGGTGGACTACACTATTTCTTCCCCCACACAAGTTAATTTATATTGGGGCAGACACCATTGAGGTAGTCATTGAATAAATTGATGAGCTACTCTCCTTTTCTAAGGAACATATTTATACAGACCTTTTACTACATTGGGATAAATAATTTTTTTGTTGATGGGGTTCTTCCATCCATCCCAAGGTTTGGAGTATTGATATTCAGGGAAATGGGAGAACTATCATTGATTTTGGCACCACCTTGACCTATATTGTAGAGCCTAAATACCAGATAATCCTTCCAGCATTCAAAATGACTATTATATTTGAGAATAAGACTTGTACAGAGCTAATTTGATCTATGATTCAATGTCTCAAGTATTGCTAGACTCTAATTACCAAAGCTTACAATTATTTTCAAGGGTGGCACAATATTTAATTCTCCTCCTTTAAACTATTTCATCAATGTTGTTAATGACAAGTGCCTGACATTATAGGGTGTCTCTTCTCTTACTATTTTCTCTATTCTTGGTAAGATTTTGTAGCAGAAATTTTTTATCATGTATGATAGGGAATTTTCTAGAGTTGATTTTGCTCATATTGATTGTCCCAAATCTTAGGATGTACATTTTTCTTGAGATTTTTTTCATTTGAAGTGCTATCATTATAGATAAAAATTCATTTTCCTTTGATTCTAACTATGCTCCTTAATGTACATTTGCTAGCCATAGCATTTGTCAGACAAGAAGGTTGTCTGTTACACTTTATTTTCTAAGTGATTATATCTATATGCCAAGTTTGATGAAAAAGAAAACTAAGAATAATTTGGAGTATTGGAAAGAAAATCTTCACAGTGACGCAAGGAAAATGAAAAAGTGCAACACAAGGTTCTTAAAAATAAGAGGACAAGTTTCATAAGGCATTGTTTTCTTTTGCTTCAACAAAAAATAGCCCCACATACACATTTTCTCAACTTAATTTTACCAATTCCATCAAAAGAATTATATATTACCTCTATTCAAATTTCAAAGGACCAATAAATTTCAACGTATTTCTTAGTTGAACATTACAAACTCTTTCTTTATTCAAAGGTTGAAGCTAGATAAAGATTTCTTTTATCCTTCTTAGTTTATTAATAGAAGAAATCCTGTCGTACAATGGAGGTGAGCCTACTTAGAAATTTTGTGAAAATTAATTTGTTAATCATTTGGGTAGGAATTAATGCTTTAACACTCATTTTGGGTGCTTTAATAGCTAATTCGATGTATCTTGGAAGATATTGGACCATTGTCTACTCCTATTTAAAAACTTATATGAATGTCTGCTCCTTCACCTTTGTAGTAGCTACACATATTAGTTTATCCCTTTCAAGCATTAATTATTTAATATGCATATTTAGTTATATACTTTTCTATATCCAAATCAGATATTGATTCCTATTAATATAAACCTAAAATATAATGTACAATAGATATATATTAATATAATTATTTGTTATCAAACAATTATATTAATATGAATGATAGAAACAATCATGTCTACAAAGATCAAGAAGGGAAATCATCAGCAAACTAGTCAAAATGCAATAATAACCATAAAAAAATTAGGGATGCAGAGAACAACAAACTTCAACAGTTTTAATATTACTAACGACATCAGTAATGGGAGGGATATTTATTGAAGATATAACTTATTTATACAATTAATTCAAAAATTTCATCAGAAAAGTTTCATATTGCACAAGATCTTAATCTATATAGTAAGCATTGACATCTAGAGAAAGACATGAATCAGACAATTGTATAAAGATCAACAACTAGTATATTCCAAAAGTTGCTACCACTTATTTGTAAAGGATACATTATGAGATTTGATCTCAAATCTGGAAGGGTATAATCAAATATTATTTTTTCTTATTTATCCATACTTGGATTGCACAAAGTGAGTAGAGGCTCCCTTAAGGCAATCAGTTAAACATATTAAAACATTGAGAATGACACCAAAAGACAACACCATTTGAATTATTATATCAAACGAGAGATTACCCTAAAGTAAGTGATTTGATCAAACCAAAACTATAGAAATCATTACACATTTCTAAAAGAATATTAGGAATGGTAATTATTGTATGTCATTATGAGTGATAAGGAAGGGATCAGTTGCTTAATTTACATACTAATGTTTGAGACAACCAAATAAAGTCCTTTCCTTATAATCTGGTTTATATATATATCCTCAACCCTAACATTCTAAATTATTATTTATATAAAACTGCAACAAATCAAACCATCAGCTATGCAGTACCTAGATGTACCTAAAATTGGCATGGAGATAATAAAATACTTGGATAATGTACTGCTACCATTCATATATCAACCAAAAATGAAATGTTCAGAGACATCTCTTTACAGTCTCTATGTGAAAATGATAATCACGGCTCCATATGACCAAATTAAAAAAAAATGTGGCAAAATTGACAAATCTTAAGATAAAAAAGACCAAGACTCAAGCCACTATCTATTCAAGTTAAGCACAAAACAAGTTCACATAGAATCATCAGTCATCCAAGCCTCTACATTTGTTTCAAAATACTCACAAAAATGTAGAGACAAATTCTTAAATAAATGGCTAATACACCATAAAATCCTTATCGTGGATGCCGCTCTTAGTTCATGTCTCAACTTACAAACCCTCTTATTTAGGCCCTCATAACTAGGGCTTCCTCAAACTATGCCTTCCTCCAATCAATCCCCAATCAATGATTATTTAAACAAGAAGGTATCAACTCACCTATTCACCTATTCACCGATTGTGATGTAAAGCCAGGCAAGTTCGTGTATGCTCAAATGATGGCAGGTAGTTCCAGTTTAGGGCTACAGTAGATGGGTTTCTCAATGCTCCAAGGATGAAGAATGCTGGAAATCCTCAAATTATCCATGAATTATGCTCAATTGGTATGGCACTCAAGTGAAATGCTCAATTGACATGCCACTTTTTTTTTTGTCTTTATGTTTCTGTGTTGGTCACAATTGAGACCAACACCAAATAGAAAGCATTGGTTGCAATTGCAACCAACATGGGCATGTATTAAAAAAAAAAAAAAGTTTCCTTTATAATGACAACCAACCAAGCCATTTAAATTTGTTGATCAAAAATTTAGGTCAAAATTTAGGGTTAAATGTACTAGTGTCTTTAACTCATTGTCCAAGCCTCGACATTGGTGAGAGGAGAAGCATCGACATAGGCTTAACCTCCCAACTATAGACCATTAATTATCCCCACCCATCCTAAATTAATAGAATGACCCTCCCTACATTGGGATCAGGCTTGGGATGTTCATAAGTCCAGCTATCTGAGTAATCAGGTGGTTTGAGTGTCCCAACAATTATTCTCCAAAATAACTAAAGCATCTAGAAAAACAACAAAGATCACATGTTTGACACATCTACCCATTTCTACCTTGGCCAAGGATTTCAAGTTGGGTTCATAAACCTGATCACCACACACATTTGCCAATTTCTACCCTAGCCAAGGATTTCAAGTTGGGTTCGTAAACCCAATCTCCATCACTTGACTTGAAAACATATTTCATAACTGGAACATGCATTAGCTATTATAGTTTTTGTTTATTACTTTTTTTGATTCCATTCTTTCTTGTATAGACTCTCTACACCTCCTCACATTTTTAGGCTACCATGTCGGTGATTCCTAGGTGCTTACAAGTGTATATCCACTATACTTGCATTACACCTCTCCACCAATATTGGCATTGTTTCCTGGTGAATTCCCTGGTGTTTGATATTAATTACATCTTTGTATGGGTATATTGAATGAATTAAATTCAGAGAAGAATTAATTATTCACAGTTTTCCTTGACATTCATATACATGGGTGATACATGATTATAATTAAAGAACATCAATTATATATAAAGAGAGACTCTATGCATTAGATATCTATTTTAAGTCTACCGTATTCGGTCTGTAATAGATTGGCATCAGTATTTAGCCTTTATGCAAATCATGATACTTGATTGAAATAGAAAAATGGAATTACAACATGGTCGGTGGAATCAATAGATGGTTTTCATAACTTTTGATTGGAATAAGAAAGTAAGAACTTTTGAATGGCATTATGAAAGGAACTATGGACAAAAAAATAAGTTTTGAATCTTACTGACCCACAGTTGGCTCTTTGGTTGCCGCAACTAGTATATTATCTCCTCCCTTATGTGCTCTGAACTCATAGGTAAAGATGCTTGTGGAGGTGAGTTGGAAATAGGAACAAGTGAATGAGGTTGATGCCACACAGAATCTCTTCCGTTGTGTAAACATATGCAGAAAGAAAGAAGCCATGAATGTAGAGAAGAAAATAAACTATGCCAAGATACGATTGTGAGAATCCTTAAAAGGAAATAGCTTTTGTTCTACGACTACCATCAGTTACAAGAAGTTATTTGGATACCATTCAAATTGAATAAAAGAAAGAAGAGGGAGGGAAAGAAAAATAAGAAGTTAGAGAGTTATTATTATTATAATGCATCCTTATGTACGTTCATGTGCATGTATTGATAAAGTGGCATCATTAGATTATAACTTATAATTTATTGGTGTCACCTTATTTTTATATACACATGTTCGTATTTGAGAGTGTATAATAATGATTAGATAATAATTTCATTAAAGGTATGAATTATGTTTAATTTATATTGTTTATTATATTGTTCTTTTAATAGCTCATGCAGTTCCACAATGTAATATATTGTCAAATCCTTGTATCCTTACTAGGGTAGTCTTAGGTCAAACCTGTCGATTCTGATGAATGGATCATTTGACCATCCCCTTTTGATGATCTTGTTTAGAAATGCTTCATCTATCTTCAGTCCTCTTCCTAAAATACTCAAATAGACATTCTCGCCAAGACATTAATTCAATATATATTAATTGTTAATTCAAAATCATTGTTGATCATCTAGTGACCATTATAGATTTCATCAACACCTATAATAACTAACTCATTTCATATGATCATGAAAATAACTCATTATTAGTTGATAAAATGTATATAATTTGACTAACTCACTTCACATGATTAGGAAAGAAATAAAATTGATACAATGTCTATAATTAACTAACTCACTTCACATGACTAGGAAAGAAGTAAATTGATACAATGTCTATACTTAACTAACTCACTTCACATGACCATAATTTGTTAAAACAACAACTATGATAAATTTAAAATTTAGGGTAAAATTTTGTGATGTAGCATACCCACCCCCTTAAATTTTTCATCATCCTCGATGAAAATAATAACAAACTTAAGTAGTACTTAGCTAGTTATACAGAAAGAAAAGAAATATTTAGTTTTCAATCTCAAAGAAAAGATAGGGATATCTTTGAAAAATATCATGATAATCCTCCCAGGTGGCATTATCTTTAGCACATTGGTCCCACTAGACCTTGCACTACATTACTTCTCAATTTGTAAGCACAGGTTATGTATCTCAATTATTCTTAGTGGTCTTACCTCTATGACTCCTAGTTCTCGGTACTATAGTAATTTCCAATCAATCATATGTTCATGGTGGGCAATATACTTTTTAAGATATGACACATGGAAGATGTGGTTGCAAAGAAATGCTATAAGCTACTGGGTTTACAACCTCCAAAACTTCAAAGGGTCCTACATATCTCGAGGCTAACTTAGCATTCTTGCCAAATTTGATAGTACTTTTATGAGGTTTAACCCTTAATAAAACTTTGTCCCCTATTGAGAATTCTCTGGGTGTTCTTTTGGCATCAACATAACTCTTTTGTCTATTGTTTTCTTCCTTTAATCTCTGATGAATTTGGATTACCTATTCCTCCATCTCCTGAAGCATTTTAGGCCCGACAAGGATTCTATCTTCCAATCGATTCCAACTTACTAGAGTTCTGCACTTACGACTCTACAAGGCCTCAAAAGGATCCATTCTAATGGTGGACTAATAGTAGTTATTATACAAAAATTCTACCAAGGGTAAGTATGTTTTCCATTGGTACTGTTGGTTCATATAGTATACTCTTAGGAGATCTTCTAATACTTGATTTATCCATTCTGTTTGACCATCTGTCTTAGGATGATAGGCTAAACTAATATTCAATTTGGTGCTCAGGGTCATAAATAATGTTTGCCAAAATCTGGAAACTATCCTAGTATTCTATCTGAAATAATTTTCTCTAGAATTTCATGCAACTTGAAAATCTCTTTTATGAACTTATGGGAAATTTTGGGTACTCCATCAGATAAATTCCTTGGTATGAAATGAGAAATTTTAGTTAATCTATCAACCATGAACAAAATGGTGTTGTGTCAATTCTGGGTCATAGCTAACCCTTGTACAAAATCCATAGATATTACCTGCCACTTCCACTTAGGTACTTCGTTTGGGTGTAATAGACCTGCTGGGTATCAATGTTCAACCTTTACTCTCTAGCATTCCAAACACCCTGCTACAAACTCAATTATCTCCCTTTTCATCCCTTTCTAGAAATATAAAGGTTTTATATCAAATAACATTTTTGTTACTCTCAGATGTCCTGAATATGAGGCTGAATGAAATTCACCTAAAATTTGTCTTTGGAGTTCAGGGTCATTGGGCACATAGATTATGTGGTGGTATCTTAATAATCCATCCTTCTCCAAGCTAAATTTTGAATAATTAGTATCTTGTGGGTCTTTGATAATAGTCAATCTAATTTCTATATAAAATTCATCATGCTCCAAGTGTCATAAAATTTGATCCCTCAGCCTGAAGTTTACAATCGTTATTGTCAAGATGTGTCTTCTCTAGCTCAGGGCATTTGCCACCTTTTTTTCCTTACCTTTTATATAACTTATATCAAACTCATAGTCTATATATAACTTATAAGAGCCAAGCCAATTTCTATATAAAATTCATCATGCTCCAAGTGTCATAAAATTTGATCCCTCAACCTGAAGTTTACAATCGTTATTGTGAAGATGTGTCTTCTCCAGCTCAGGGTATTTGCCACCTTGTTTTCCTTACCTTTTATATAACTTATATCAAACTTATAGTCTACTAAGAATTCTAGCCACCTCCTTTGTCTAACATTAAGATTTGGTTGGGTGAAAATATACTTCAAACTATGATGATTAGATCTAAACTCAAAACATTTTCCAATTAAATAATGTTTCCAAATTTGCAAGGCATGCACTATTGCTGCTCATTCAAGATCATGGGGTGCATAATTCTAGTCATAATTTTTTAGTTTCCTAGATTAATAAGCAATGACCTATTCATCCTACATTAACACACCTCCTAGTCCTTCTTCGGATGCATCTATTATAACAATGAACTATTTTTGTGGATCGGGTACCCTTAGAATAGGTGGAGTAGTCAAATTTTCTTTTAGAAACTCAAAGTTTGATTGACACCTCTCTATCCAAATAAATTTCTTTCCCTTTCTTTGAAGTGAAGTGATCGGATAGGCTATCCTTGAATTTTTTTTGACAAACTTTCTATAGAACCTAGCTAACCCCATAAAGCTCCTAACTTTAGATACATTTTTAGGTATGGGCCATTCCTTAATCTCTTTTATCTTAGATGGATCTACTACTATACCTTGAGCTGATATAATGTGCCCTAGATATTGAATTTCCTTTAGGTAAAATGCACACTTAGATAGTTTCCCATATAGCTTGTGTTCTCTTAGTCTTTGCAGAACTATTTCTAAGTGTCTCTAATGTTCTTCTTCATTCTTAGAGTATATTAAAATTTCATTTATAAAGACCAATACAAACTTATCCAGACAATCCTAAAATATACTATTCATTAAGTTCATGAGAGCTGTTGGGGTGTTGGTTAATCTGAAAGGCAATACTGTAAACTCATAATGTGCATACCTAGTTCTGAATGTAGTTTTATGTATATCCTCATCTTTTATTCAAAGCTAATCATATCTTGACCTTAAATCAATTTTTGAAAATACTGTTGCACCCTTGATTTGATCAAAAAGATCATCTATCCTTGGTAATGGGTACCAATTTTTGATGGTGACTTTATTAAGCATCCTATAATCTATATATAATCTCATGGTTCCATCCTTCTTCCTTAGAAACAACACTAGGGCTCCCCATGGTTAGACACTAGGGTTGATCATCTTCTTATCTAACATATCCTGTAACTACATTAACTCTATAGTTGTCATTTTATATGGGGCTTAGGATATGGTTTCTACTCTTGGTATCAAGTTTATGGT
Source organism: Cupressus sempervirens (assembly GCA_028749045.1). Lineage (NCBI taxonomy): Eukaryota > Viridiplantae > Streptophyta > Pinopsida > Cupressales > Cupressaceae > Cupressus > Cupressus sempervirens. Next base: position 753,546,356 of record CM053786.1, read on the forward strand.
AAAATCAAATGCTCGAGAAGGGGGTAGTCCAGGGAGTTCCTCAAGAAACACATCTTGATAATTCTTCAAATAAGGGTATTCTTCTTCAAAGGACTCTTATAAGTTTTGTCTGATTTCCCCATCTTCATAAATGTAGTCATCCCCATATGTGGTTGTTTTTAGGTTCCCTTGTATCCTTAATCCTAATTGTGAAAATCTCATAGCCTTTTCTCCTATATCTCTTAAGTTGCATTGCAAAAATCTATTTTGATCTAATTTCATGTTTAATCCTTGAAATGCTTGTTGGTCTGCCTTGATCATCTGCACAGTTTACTATTTTTGCAAGACAATCTACTTTTACCTTATGTTTACTGAGCCAATTAATCCCTATGATAAAGTCATATGACCCTAGAGGTGCTACATATAAGTTCAATTCCATTGATAAATTTGGGAAGTTAACCTAAGCTTCAAATAGGCATTGCTCTACCTTAGCTATTGATTGGTTTGTATACTCGACTATCTATGGTTTTGCCATAAAACTAGATCTTTTTGGGAATCTACCTAACAACCTAGGCGATATAAAAAATTTAGATGCTCTAGTATCAATTAATATGGACATATGGTTCCCATAAATCTTACCTGGATTTTCAATGGAACCTATTTGTTGCTCAACTTGTCTATTATCTAGGGCTACATGAATCCTTTACTGAAAGGCTTGTTGCTGCAGCAGCAAAGGTGGTCATTGTGGTTGGTTGATGTTGGGTTTAATGGGGAACTATTTCATAAAATGATCCCCTCCACAATTAAAATATCCTCCTAGTGGTCCCTTCTTCTCAATATTCATGTTGTTCTTATTTGTATAATAATTTCTTTTGGCATCTCTTGCTCCATTACTCTTTAACTTAGGTTTGTTGCTTTGGTAGTCCTTAAATTGCTTTTTCTGAGGCCCAAAGTCAATACTGTTTGAATTCTAGGTTGTCTTCCTTTTTTTGTCTCGAATAGAGTCATCCTTTTTGATCTTGTTTTCTTTTTGAATAACCTTTTCTAGGGCCTCTTCCATGGTTTGGGGAGTGAAAGCATCAATAACTCCTCCTATCCTATTGTTCAATCCCATGATGAATTTTCTCACCTTCAAATTAGTGTCTTGCTAATAAGGTGGTATGTATTTGAGAAATTGGGTGAACTTCTCATAGTACTTATGTTCTAACATGTCTCCTTGCCTTAAGTGTTGGAAGTCTTGAAGCTTTTGGTAGTAGAAGGTTTGACGTAGCTAATGTTTCTGAAATATGCTCACAAATTTCTCCCAATTGATTTCAATATAACTTTTTTTTGACCTTAGTATTTCCCCACTAGGTTATAGCTTCTTTGGTGAAATATTATATTCCCCAAATTTCCTTTTAGGTCTCGGAGAAATTCCTAATATCAAAATATTGTTCCATCTCAATTAACTATGCTTTTGCTTCCTCCCTGAACTCAAAACTAAAAAACTTAGGTGGTTTTATTTTCTTTATGTCTGTTGATAAATCAGCCACTATCTCTTTCTTCTTTTGCTTCTTTGATTGCTTGAGAGAGGGAGTTTTGTTATGTTCAAAGACTTTTGTCTCTGCTCTAGGAGGTGTTGAATTTTGGACTTCCTTGTAGTTCTACCCTATCTAGATGCCATTTCACTCATCCTTTTTTCCATGGTTTCTAACTTTATTGTGTTTCTTGCAAGATTTGGAGTAGTAGTTCATTGGAGGATTGGGGGTTCTCACGTATTATATCTTGGTTTTTAGTTTTCTCACTGCTATTCATTTCTATGTTTAGGATTCCCACTTGTTAATTTGCAATTGTGTCAATTATGTGGATAGAAGAGATCTTTTACAATAAAGAAAGTCTTACAATCACATAATTTCAAATAACTTAATTAATTTATTTCATTGCTTCACTAAGCAACCTTATTAAAAAAATATCCTCTATTGAGGAGGTTTACATCGACATAACAACATCACTACATTTTTCGTTTAGATTGGTACATATCTTGCACCATCTAGGATCTATGAAAATGTAAAAGAGGGTTGCTCTGCTAAGAATTCTAGCTTTGTATCAACTTGTTTCTATATGCCACCTTTCTAGAAGGAGTCCACCTAAATCTTTCTTTTGTCATCCACTGAATTGCATGATTTAGGGTTTCATTATCTTGGGGTATAGAACCGCAGGTGTAGTCAAATTTAGGCATGTTTCTAATGAGATAGGGAAAGATGGGGTGCCGGGTTTTCTTGCGGGGGGTTTTACATACTTGCATCCTCTAATTATTTCAAAATCTTTTAGGTTTCAAGAAGGTAGGGTGCCCTAGGTTCAGTGTCAAACCTGGTGCTCTGATGCCATATGAAACATATGAATTTTCATAACTAATTTTTAATCTCTTAATAATCTAACTATAAGTAACTAATTCCATTTCACATGACACTGATTCCTACCAACTGATATAACTAAAAGAAAACTCTTTCCAATCTAACCATCTTTTATATTCAGTTGAATTCATGAGTAAAAAAAGAAATATTTATGTATTGCTAACAATTTAATTATTTCTAACTGATAACATATTCATCTGAAAATAAAGTAATGACCAATTATATCAACTAAAATGCTTATTCAACATAAAGTAAATATTTTTTTCCATCTAGAAATTAAAATATCTATTTCTTTTTCTAAGGGTAAAAGTGAAAGAAACATACAATATTAAGAAAGAATCTCTCTAACTCGTTGTCCAAGCCTTAGCATTGGTGAGAGGAGAAGCATTGACATATGCTTAACCTCCCAACTGCAAACCATTACTTATCCCCACTCATCCTAAATTAATAGAACAACCCTCCCTACCTTGGGATTGGGCTTGGGATATTCATAAGTCCAACCATCTGAGTAATTGATGGTTTGAGTATCCCAATAGTTATTCTCCAAAATAACTAAAGCATCTAGACAAACAAAAAAGATCACATGTTTGAAACATCTTCCCATTTCTACCCTAGCCAAGGATTTCAAGTTGGGTTTGTAAACCCAATCTCCACCACTCAACTTGATAACATATTTCATAACTAGAACATGCATGAGCTATTATAGTTTTTGTTTATTAGTTATTCTGATTCCATTCTTGGTTGTGCAGACTCTCTACACCTCCTCACCTTTTTAGGCTATCATGTTGATGATTCCTAGGTGCTTGCGAGTTTATATCTATGATACTTGCATTATACCTCTCCTCCTATATTGGCATAATTACCTAGTGAATTTCTTAGTGTTTGATATTAATTACATCTCTATATGTGTATATTGAATGAATTAAAATCAGAGTAGAATTAATTATTCATGGTTTTCCTTGACATTCATATACATGGGTGATACATGATTATGATTAAAGAACATCAATGATATATAAAGAGAGACTCTAAGTCTACTTGATTTGGTCTATAATAGATTGGCATTAGTATTCAGCCTTTATGCAAATCATGATACTCAACTAACATAGCAATATGGAATTACAACATGGTCGATGGAATCAACAGATGGTTTTCATAACTTTCAATTGGAATAAGAAAGTAAGAACTTTTGAATGACATTATGAAAGGAAGTATGGACAAACAAATAAGGTTTGGATCTTACATGATCCACAATTAGTTCTTTTCTTGCTGTGACTAGTATATGATCTCCTCCCTTATGTGCTCTAAAATCATAGGTAAAAATGGCCATGGAGGTGAGTTGGAAATGGGAACAAGTGAATGAGGTTGGTGCCACACAAAATCTCTTCCTTTGTGTAAATGTATGTAGAGAGAAAGAAGCCATGAATGCAGAGAAGAAAATAGACTATGTCAAGATATGATTGTGAGACTCCTTAAAAGGAAATAACTTTTTTTCCACAACTACCATCAGTTACAAGAAGCTATTTGGATACCATTCAAATTGAATAAAAGAAAGAAGAGGGAGGGAAATAAAAATAAGAAGTTAGAGAGTTATTATTATTATGCATCCTTATGTACGTTCATGTGCATGTATTGATAAAGTGACATCATTAGATTATAACTTATAATTTATTGGTGTCACCTTATTTTTATATACATATGTTCATATTTGAGAGTGTATAATAATTATTAAATAATAATTTCATTAAAGTTATGAATTATTTTTAATTTATATTATTTATTACATTATTCTTTTAATAGCTCATGCAGTTCCACAATGCAATATATTGTCAAATCCTAGTATCCTTACCAGGGTAGTCTTAGGTTAAACCTATCGATTCTAATGACTAGATCATTCAACCATCCCCTTCCGATGATACCATTTAGCAATGCTTCCCTTCTCTTCAGTCTTATTCCTGTAATCACTCAAACAAACATTGTCACCAAGACATTAATTTAAAATATATTAATTGTTAATTCAAAACCATTGCCAATCATCTAGTGACTGTTAGAGATTTCATCAATGCCTATAATAATTAATTCATTTCATACGATCATGAAAATAACTCATTATCAGTTGATACAGCATATATAATTCAACTAACTCACTTCACATGATTAGGAAAGAAATAAACTGATACAATGTCTATAATTAACTAACTCACTTCACATGACTAGGAAAGAAGTAAATTGATACAACATCTATGATTAACTAACTCACTTCACATGATCATAATTTGTTAAACCAATGGCTATGATGAATTTTAAATTTAGGGCAAAATTTTGGGATGTAACAACATCAAGTTTATGTCCTTAGTTTGATGAATGTGTTAAAGTTTTTATATTACATTGAAAAATTATATTAAAGTTTATGTATAAATTATATTATATTACCTCAATCTTGAGTGTTGAAAGGTTAGTTGTGAGTAGAATTATTTTAGTAAAATACAAAAAAAATATTTGATATGCAGGGAAAAATTGGTAATAGATTTAGTGGGGAATCTTATATTAACCTCCAACAATCTCTTCTACAACCATTGCAATACTATTTAATTCTTCCTACCACTTACTTATCTATTCCTTTTTACATAACTTCAAATTTTATATCCTTATTCAATAAAAGGTCTTATTTACCAAGGTCATGTTTATAGACACCAATTAGGATTTTTTTAAAACTTAATAGATGAAAGGCTTCTCCTAGGTCAAACACCTATTATGGGATAGATAAAAAATTAAAGGCAACATATGTCGACATGTTGATGGTCTAGATGATAGTTATTATAGAGTTTCTTTCTTATGTCTTTTCAAAACTAACATATTTTCTAACTATTCTTTCATATATAATTATGCACATTGAATATTTTAAATACAATACCATTTGTTGATATAGTGCACAATATTTTTGATGCTATTGTGCTAATAGTTTTGAGTTTAAAGTTGTTATTTCTATGATGACTACCTATAGCCGAAATGACATGTATCCATTATATTTGAAAAGAAACATATCATGTGATGACACATTAGCACACAAATAAAACATGACTTAGTGCACAAGATATTAGTCAAACCTTTTTAGGATATTTTGGGTACCTTGGCAAAAAAACGTGTTGATGTGACATCATATTTGATGATTTGACCAAAAAACCTTAGTTATAAGTAGGTGACTTTCCAAGTAAGCATATGTAAAAAATTGGAATTCATTTACACTTTTTACATAAGGTTTTGAGGAACATGAAGTTAGAGTGTTTCAACTACTAAGTCCTCTCCCCTTATACATTATCATATTTATAATTCCCCACCAAGATAAACAAAAAAATAAATAAAAAACAACATGAAGGAAACAAGTAAAGAAGTGTTTCTAAGAAAGCATATGAGACTAGTATGAATAGGTTCTTCAAAGAAGGTGAGGTACCTATTCATTTGTTTGGTGGTTACAATAGAGAGAGCTTTTCGAGCCCATGGGGTGATGTCTTCTTCCTAAAAATGACATACCTCTCTTTAGAAGTGATATACAAAGTAAATCATTATTACCACTTCCCTCTAAATCATTTTCATTATCATGACAATTTTTTTTTCCCTTTTAATGGGTTTAGAAGCTTCAGTTATGTATGTGAGGAAATGTATGGCTAAGGGTAAACATTAAAACATCCTTCACTAGGGTTTTATTTTTTGATGTATAACTTCCACAAAGCTATTTTCCCTCCTAGGAACATTATGCTAATTTAGCTCCTTGCACCTAATTGTTCTCTAATGGCTATTGATACCTTCATACCTAATTCACATGCTAAATCTCAAGCTTCCTCTCCATCTAACAGTAGGAAATATGAGGGCCCTCACATGGTGCCTTATTCTAAATCTAATCGTAACTTGGAGGAGAACCTTGGAAATATTTGTACCAAGTCAATGGGAGGTAGGAGGAGATCCCATTGCTTTTTTAATAACCCAGGCAAAAAGAAACAAACAAAAAAACAACAAAGCATTGAAGAGGTTGACTTGGACTCTGAGTCCAATGATAGGGAGGAAAAAACTAAGTAGCCTCATTATAAATAGAAGGCCAAGAGTGTTAATCTCAGATTGGTTTTGACATATGAATGACAATAAACTTAAGTCATTTACTTAGTTCATGCCAAATAAGTAATACATGCCGAGCATAAGTTGTTAGATAATATATATTGAGTGAGAGATGTTCAGTATGTGCTGAGTAACTAGTAAGTGCCGAGTCACTCAAGTGCCAAGAAAATAGTAAGTGCCAAGTTATTTAGATGCAGAGTGATCAGTGGATGCTGAGTCATTTAGAGGCCAAATTAAAGCATTGAAGTTGTAGTTGATGCCAAGCATTAAGGACTTCAAGTACTGAGTAAATACAATTTTGACATAATTTTTTGTAATGACACAAAATTATATATAAACCATTTTTGAGCTGACTTAAGGATTATTTTGAGATCTTAGATGATAAGAAAAAATCTTTATTGTGGATCCCTATGCATTACATGCAGCCAATTAGAAAAAGGAAAGGATTAAGCGACAATATGGGTGAATCACAATCATTGATTCATACCTAACCCTAAGTCACCTAGGTCTTCTTAAGGAGGAAAAACCTATTGTCACAAAAGTTGTCAGCCTTGTCCAAATTTTTTACCTAAGGACAACCTTGTGAAACATGGAAACAACCTCCAAGTTATGGGACTTGAACTATGAGGTTGAGTCTCTTGAGAAGGCTGACTTCCTTTGTTATTAGGATGCACCTAAGTACTCTTGGAGAAGAAAACAAAGAAGGAAATGCAAGAAAGAAAATATACCTATTCTAACCTAAGGGGGTGATGCACCAAAATAGAGTGTTTGATCTTATCTCTACCCATAAATGCACAATTAACTAGTTATAACCTCAAAGAATATAGATTTGGACTTTTCTTAATTCAACAAGTTCTAAGTAGATAGTAAGTGCCGAGTTATTCAGATACAGAGTGATCAATGGATGTTGAGTCATTTGGAGGCTAAGTTTAAGCATTGAAGTTGTAGTTTATGCCGAGCATTAGGGACTTCAAGTACCGAGTAATATAATTTTGATATAGTTTTTTGTAATGGCACAAAATTCTATGTAAACCATTTTTGAGTTAAGGATTATTTTATGATCCTAGATGATATGAATGAATCTTTATTGTGAATCCATATGCATTACACATAGCCAATTAGAAAAAGGGAGGGATTTTAAGAGACAATATGGGTGAATCACAATTATTGATTCATACCTAACCCTAAGTCACCTAGGTCTTCTTAAGGAGGAAAAACCTATTGTCACAAAAGTTTTCAGCCTTGTCCAAAGTATTTATCTAAGGACACCCTTGTAAAAAATGGAAACAACCTCCAAGCTATGGGACTTGAACTATGAAGTTGAGTCTCCAGAGAATGTTGGCTTCCTTTGCTATCAAGATGCACCTAATTACTCTTGGAGAGGAAAATGGAGAAGGAAATACAAGAAAGAAATCTACCTATTCTAACCTAAGGGGGTGAAGTACCAAAATAGAGTGTTTGATCTTATCTCTACCCATAAATGCACTGTTAACCAATTATAACCTCAAAGAATACAGATTTAAACTTTTCTTAATTTAGCAACCAAATGTACATCAGACAACAAAAGAATGCTATTGAAAAAAACTTCACTTAATATCATTCAAATTCCATAAGTAGATACAATCATGAAAATTTTAGAATATAGATAAGAACATTAACTAAAGGAAAAGAAGTCTTGCACAATATGTTAATAGTTAAAAGAAACTCAACAGAGAATTACAATGGCTCAGAGACATGAGAAATTATAGTAGTATGCATGGAAGAAATACTAGAGAATTAGAGAAAGATCAACCTTTACAAAAATTAAAAAATTTGCCTTTATAGCTTAGGCATAACTAAGATACATTCTCTAGAAGGCAAGCTCAGCCACTGCTATTAAGTGCCTCAGAGAACAATCAAGGTGACCTAAAGAAAAAAATCTGATTTGGTACACTCGGAGAGACATGAAAATAATGGAAACCTGATAGGAGCGAACCTTGAAGTGATGGAAGTGGTGCTAATCAATACTAGAACTCTCAAAATAGACAACTGCGTAGTGGAAAGGATGCCCTTGCATCATTTGTAGTGCAATAATAACTCTAGAGTGGTTGGGATCGATTAGAAGATCATATCACATGAGAAAACCCTATCTTTCCTCATTCTTGGTTCATGAATCAACAAAGTCAGCAGGTCAATCTAGTCACACAACTAGAATAAGCCACATGGGCCAATTGTGTTATTCCTTTTCACCACCTCACAAAGTCTTCACACATTTGACCACTTTAACCAATGAACTGTGCCACCTTTTAAAATTAACTACAATGGCTTACAATACTATCAACCTTAACTACATTATCAACTTAACTATGACTGCCTTACTAGGCCCACTAGGACATGTGGAAAATCCTCACTATGTCACTATAGCTAAAGATCGATCATTTTCCCATAGTGACATAATGAGAGAAATCAATCTTCCTCCATCTAATGGCCTAGAAATATACAACCAATTCAATGACCATGCAAGAATCTAAACCAATTAGAGCTCATCCATATGCTAACCTATCTGACAAGTCTTCACTTTTGTAGCTTGCCAAGGGAAACATGACCCACAATAACTAAAATACTCACAAATTTCCATTATGACAAAGTGATCACCATTGATCTGCCATCATCTAATGGAGAAAGTAGAAATTATAAGAACATGCAACCCAACACATTGACCATGTAAAAGACTTGACCAATGAAATGCCTATTGTACACCAGTTCAGTCTGACTCATCAGTTGGTCAAATTGCAACCCATACAACATGGCCTGGCCCACAAGTCCACATGTCATAACATTTCTTTGTCACATGAAATAAATAATGAGCACATTTAAAAAGCGACAAAGTGATGGTCGTGGATCACAAAAAGATCTGGCAGTGGGTGAAATGTAGGCCCACAAAGATATTAAATCATGCAAATACTTAGGAAAAAAGGTGATAACCTAAGCTTAATTTAACACATTTTCATGCCCCATATTTGAATATTATGAACATTAATTGGGTTTGAATTTCAATATGGCAATTTTGGTGGGAAGACAAAAATGACCAACAAATCTAGCAACTTAGGGGGGATGCAAGCTAGTTATGCATAGACCAATAGCCTGTACATCCATTGGGCAAAAGAGTCATAAAAATCATGAAGATCCACCTAGTAAAAAGCCTAAAATCATAGAAAACATGCCCAAGAACCTCAAAAATGCCTCTCTACAATTGAAACCAGGAACCAAAATCTTTTGCATCCTCTCCAAAAAACACATGTACTTGAGCACTTCTTAGAAAACAGGAAACCACTAGAAGAAACTAACCTAACTATATTCATGAAATACTCATATTTTATCAAAAGTAGGACTTAAGATATATTCCATTAACTAGAATAGGTAGAATTTCACCATTAGGCCTTCTTAATTGAAAAACATTGGCCTGTTTGCAATTGATAACCATATAGGGACCATTCCATAGTGCATCACATTTTGAGTGCCTCCCCAATTTTTCCTTATCTACATCCCACTTGAGCACAAGGTCATCCTCTCTAAAAATTCTAACCTTAGCCTTCTTATCAAATCTCTTTTTCATCTATTGCTAATGTGCTTCTAGGGTCTGCATGGCTTGTTTTCTTTTCTCTTCTAGCTCCATTAGCTTTCCATTCTTACTGTCATGGCATCACTTTCCATTAGCTCCAACTGATGAGCCAATTCTAGAGATGGGAATTCTAATCAAGTTGGAAGCCTTGCTTCCCTGCCATATACCAACATAAAGGGTGAATTTCCAATTTCCCTCTTATGTGTTATTTTATTAGCCCATAGTGGTATTTTCAACTTTTGATGTCAATAGCTCTAGTTATCCTCAATAGTCCTTTTCATAATCTTGATTAGGTTTTTGTTAGATTACTCATCCAATACATTTCCCTAAGGATAGTAGTTTGAGGATGTGCTCAATTAGATATTATGATCAACCATTAATGCACAAATCTAAGCTCCTATAAAAGATTTTGCATTATCTGAAATAATGGTTGAAGGGGCACCAAACCTAGTCACAATTTCATCAAGGAATTCAACAATCGAAGATTGAGATCAAAGATCCAGTGGTTATATACTATGATAACACTAGTGCAATTAATATATCAAAGAATCCAATGATGCATACCAAAAGAAAACACATTGCTATAAAATACCATTTTTTGAGAGAATTGGTACAAGATAGAAATGTAAGATTGGAATATGTAAATACTAAAGAAAAAAATTGTAGATTCATTCACTAAGCCATTACCTAAGGTTACATTTCTATATCTAAGAGGTAAGATAGGGGTCATTTCCCTATCTAAAGCTCACTAAATGAAGTTTAGTGATGCATCAACCAAAGTATGTTGAAGATCAATCAGTTGATGCAATATTGATAAAGGTATATATCAAATGAATTAGTACATAAGGTACTTTGATATATACTGAATATTGTCTTTGGCATGAGATGTTAAAGAGGGAGAAGTTTTCTATCATATCTCACATAAATTTTATCACTTCCAGAGATGACACAGAGGGAAATATCAAAAGCAGAAGTTTGGTAATAGAGGGAGAAACTGAAGGTAGAGGGAGTTCACACTGATAGAGGGAGTTCTCATGATGAGAATTAGAATGAAACTAAGGATATGTTCCTTACTTTATTCTTATTCTAAAATTTCATTGCATTATGACATGTGTTTCCATCAATGCCAGAGAGGAAGATTGTTGGAAATAATTGATTAATTGTGTATTATTTTAGATGTTGCACAAAATTTCATATCATTTCCATTCAATAAATGCCAAGCTCACTTGAGTATTGAAGATAGTTTCTATGTCTATTGAGCATTCTAGAGTTTTCCTAGTTCAGAAGATAGTATCTACCGAGTTCACTCGGGCGACAAAGGAAAGTTTGTAGAAGTTGAGTGTTAACTGAGCTCACTCAATTAATGAAGGAAATGTTGGATGGAATCAGTGTTAACTAAGCTCACTTAGTTACCAAATGAACTTTGTGAATATGCATTGTTAACCAAGTTCACTTGGTTAACATAGGAAAATCATTTTGAGTTAGTATCTACTGAGCAGGGTCGGCTAATGAAGGATTTTCTTGTTTTGGCATATTGAGTTCAATTGAATTTTTTGTTGGTTGTAAATGAATGAGAAGATAAATATTAATTATTCTAAGTATTATTGAAGCAATATAAATAAATATAAGGTCAAGTTGAGGATTGACTGTGTGGAACATATTTGAAGATTTGATGATGCTAGGAGGAAGCGAATTAGAAGGATAAGCAAAATATCCTTGTTGAGATGCAAAGATACAGTCGATCAGGATGGATCAAGTATACAAGCTAGAATTGAGATCTATAATTAGTAATTTAATTGCGTCAAAAATTAGATCATCTCATTATTACTATCTAACCATTATAGCAGTGATCTAAATCACTTAACAGAGTTGGCTTAACATCTATATGTAAATCCTCTAACAAGGTGACATTTCTATTGAATTGTCTAAAGACCTCTAACAAGGTGACTCCTAATAGGGTGATTAAATCCTCTAACAAGGTCACACCTAAAAATATGTTTTGTAACCTTTGACAGGGTTGGCTCCTAATAGGGCTCACTTCAAAAGAGTGAAAATTAGTAACTAGTTGTAATTGGTGGGTTTTCCCAAATTGGGTTTCCACATTAAATATTGGTGTCAAATGTGTTCATGATATTTCTCTTATGTGTTTGAAATTAAGTTAAGTAAGATTAACCATAGATAATATCTTGAAGATTTTCATGTTAAACATTCATTGAGCTATTTCAGTGTTTATCAAGTTACAACATTTTTTGTGTGTGTTTATTGAGTTATAATAGAGTTCAGTTTTGATTTGTGTTGACATCTAAGGGATCTAGGATTTATTCTTGTGGTAACTGATTCAAACCTCCCCTCTCAGTTATTCCTCTTATATTTCCAATAGTAAGAACTCAAAACCTACTTGTCATAATTGTGGTAAGATAGGTCATACTACTAATGTTTGTAGGAGCAAGACTGCAAATCAAAATCCTAAGAAGAAGTTAATGGGTCACTACTACAAATGAAATAAATAAGTACATCAGACACATGACTGCAAAATCAAGACCATAAGCACACAAATATTTGAAGGATATCGCTATAGTTGTCAGATGTATGAACATAGAGCATATAAATACATCAAAGCCTAAATGGTCATCGAACAAGAAAATGAAGGTAAAGCACAATGTCAACTCTTATAATTGGGATTACAATACTAGGGATAGTTGTAACTATTGTCAAGAGTATGGACATGTTTCTAAAAATTGCATAAAAACACATTTCAAAAGTGACTGCAAAAGATGGTTGAGTCAAACTACATGTTTTAGCTATTTGAAGACTGCTCACATAACTAGGAATTATCCAACAAGGTCAAAGGAACCTAGTAGTAAATTCAATAAAGGAAAAGGAAATGAAAATGTTGAGGATGTCAAAGATGAGATGAACAAGACATGGAAGAGAAAGGAAGATTGCAGTACATCAAGTTTAGAGGGGATCACTTCACCCGATGGGTCAGGTGATCACACCACCTCCAATTAAGAAATCAAGAGGTATGTGTGGGGATAATATTTAAAAGACATAATATACATTAGTTCCAAGGATTTAGTTCTGAAAATATTATATTTGCATAAAAGAAAGATGCAAAGTGTTGTTTAGAATCTTGAAGAAATCTTTAAATTTTTTTAGTTTTCATGTTACTACCAAGCATGAAAAGTTTTACTATGGTTGCCAACTAAAATATAGTTAATGCCGAGCTATCATAAGTGATAGTGTTGACCAAGATCATAGCACAGTTGCCAAGAATAAAGGAAATTTCATGGAAGTTGAGTGAGTTGAAATTTCTATTCAAACCAAGCTTACATATGTATAAGCACTGAGCATTAAATGTGAAGTTTTAAGGTCTATATGATCAATTTTTGACTCATTTGACATCATTTGAAACTGGAGAGAGCACAAATAGATAAAGGAAAATTGAAGAGATCACTCCAAGCATTTGAAGAGTGAATTCAAACATCATTCAACACCATTCATCAAATTTGAAAAGGTATTTGTCATGTGCTGAGCTATGCTATTTTGAATTTGCGTAAACCTTAGGTATTAAAATGACATCTAGTTCTTCTACTACTAAGGTCAACGAGGGAAAGGAAGTTTTAAATGTTCAACTTATCAGCAATGAGATTAGACAACCAAATTTCAAGCCAATTCTTGACATTTCTTATAAGCAAGACTTGTTTGGTGTGTTATCCATGATACCACTACAAGTTCTAATTATTCAACATGTGAGATGCTATTACACATGCAAGGTGGATAGCATAGGAGACATGGAAATAAAAGACCTATATGGTAAAATATGTGAAAATGGAATACTAAAGGAGGAATACAAAATTGTAGAAAGAAAAGGGTCAACTCGTGCCTTAGAATTTCCAAACGTCTTTAAGACAAAATGAATTAAGATTTTTTTGACCAGAATTCATGAAAATTCTTTGTGGTTAGAAAATGGACCAATCAAGATCACTAAGAAGATTGTGCAGAGGGTAATAGGGTATCCAACCTTAGATAGACCCAAATCCATGAGAAGTGAAGCAAAAGAGGTAATTGAGAAGAACATAGGGGTTGTGTGGAACAAAAGAGGAATGACAATTAACACCATCAATGATCCCCTAATTGCTTTTTTAGTGAGGATTATTTTACACAAATTCTTTTAATCAAGTAGGTTGAACAGTGTACCTTGATTTTTTGTTGACATAGGCTACAAGATAGCAAAGAAGGATTGTACTTATGACTTTATCAAGTTACAGTTGCAAAAATTATCAGAAAACTTGGGAGTTATAAGGAAAACCAAGAGTACACAATGCAAGTTTGGATCAATAATTGTATGTATATTTGTCTATGTGTAGAGAACATTTCCTTCCTTTGGAAAGGTAGCTTGGAAGACAAATAGATCTATTGCAGTAAAAATAGGTGAATTCATTGAGAAAATGGGAGAAAAACTTGAGTATGTTATGACTAGTTATTTCAAGGACTTTAAGAAGTCTATGAAACAAAGACACTGAATTCAAGTGTCACTAGTTAAGAAACATTTTAATGATGTTTTCTTTCTAGTTGATACTAACTTCACATATGTATAGGCTACAACTCCAAGGGTAAGATGGTTAAGACCTTTAGGATATGAGATCAATGTGGATGAGGCATCTGCAACAATTGCAACTTTTCTTGCAAAAGAAGTCAATAATAAGGCTACTACCTTTGGAAATTATGATGTTGCTAAATGAAAGATAACTATGGACTTAAGAAAAACAAAAATATTAAGAAAGAAGAACAATATGGTCAATAAGTTTAAAGAAAAATTTGTTGAAGGAGAAGAGGAAGATGAAGAAGAGGAAGACAATAAAGATGAAGATGTTCCTTCTCAAGCACCACTAGCCCTAAATCAAGGTCAAGGAGAAGATCAAGGTGAAGAGAAAGCCAAGCTTGAAGAAGGTGCTAAGGGAAGAAGAAGCTAGTGAAGCACCTATAACCACAGAGAAAAAGAAGAGGAAAGCTAAAGCTCTAGTAGTTAGCAAACCAAAGAAGGTAGTAAAACCTAAGTCTGTAGTTCCAACTACTTGAACTGGAACAAGAGCTATTGCTAATAAAGATTAAGAAGTCGCAAAGCCAAAAGAAACAAAATCCAAGAAAGTTATACAAGTCGATGAGTCTGTGAAGAGACCAAGGAGAAAGTATGTTGCTCTAGCTGAATTAGATGAGGATAGGACATAATTTGATTATAATATCCAATTCAAAGTGGTAAGCCATAATCCTTCTTTTGATTTAGATAATCTATGTGAAAATATAAAGAATAGTGTCGATTCGAGTGGATTTTCACATATTGAATTTGATAATCTTGGAAAGTTAGATATGGATAAGGTAGAAGAGTTAGTATATGCCATGAGAGAAAAATTTAAGATGACTCCAATTGAGATTGCCAACTCTCTACCAAAGGAATTATATGATAGAGTTGAACAAAGATGGAAATATAGTCTCACAATAGAGGGAAACATAAGAGAGACTACACTTGCAAGAGTGATGCTAAATTTAGATAATTATAAGATGAAAAAGGCCATTAAGAAGTATGTAGGTAAATTTTCTCTAAAGTACCAAACCTTTAACATTTTACAGAACAAGATTGAAGATTTTCTTCAAGAGAGCACTCAATTATGGAAGGAAATTTATGGGCTGACAACACCAAAGGTAACTAAGATGACATCTATTGAGGTAGGTGATGAAAAAGATGAACAAGAAGTAACTAAGGTTACTACAGTTGATATTGAGATAGTTGTACATATGGAAGTCACTGAAAAAAATGCATATGCAATGACATAAACTAAAGATAAGAATCAAATAAAATAGAATATACAAGATATACAAATGCTGAGTGTCAGTCCACAACATGTGACACAAGAAGATGCTAAAATTATATAGATCAAGGATGTTTCTAATAATGTGCCTCAAAACATCAATCCCCTAATAGAGAAGGACATGCAAAAAATATTGCTAGACACCACCACCAAGGCATAACTATGTATCCATCCTATATTACTAAGTGTAGATGAACTCAAGGAGGTAGAGATGACATCTATAGAGGTGGAAACACAAGAAATATTAAAAACCCTCAATTTATTGTGATATAACCTACATTACCCCTTGTAGTGATATATCAAAGGAAAGAGACAACCATGAAAAATATCAGCAAATTGGTGCACACTGTATCTGTACCAAAAGTTTCTATAGAAACATAGGCTACAACACAAGTTCCAATAGATTAGGAAGATACTCCTGCACCTACAACACAAGTTCAAGATGCGAATAAATTTGAAAGGCAAGAAGAGAAGAGGACTGAAGAGTCAAAATTGACTACATAGCTTGAGGAAGAATTAGCAATACAAACGCTGGTTACTTTGCCGAGAACTCTGACTCCTCCAAGTCAAGCACTTCACAGGCCAAATTTAGTTCCTACACCAATATAGTTGTCAAGGCCTAGTCCTAGTACATCCAAGATAGATGAGGTTACATCATTTGGTGATGTAAACTTGGATGAAGTGATTGTTCTACCAAAGTTTTACCTTGTAACTATTACTATTGATCAAATGGGCATGCAATAGGATGTACTTGCAAGGAAAAAGGAACAAGAACCATTCAAAAGGGAGCTTAGGAAAAAGAAATCATTGCAAGACATCAAGGACATATTTCTTGATGCATTCAACTTACTAGCACCTAAAGAAGACAAACCTATAATGGAGCAGTTGGTAAAAATTGTAGAACAAATAGTGATGCAGACCTAGATTCAAATGTTAAATTACTTGAATGGTGTGAGAGAAAATTTCAAGGAAAGGTAAATGAAAAGATATCAAGTTCTATTGCACTTAGTTAGGTTGAGTTAGCAACCAAGATTGATATTGTAAAGAAAGTCTTAGAGAATATATTCTCACTTTACACCAAGTTGTGTGATACAACTCTATTCACACAAGAGGTGTAGCACTATATTGATAATTTGGAGGGAGATATGAAGAAAAAAGGTACAGCTCTACCTCATTCTCCAGCTCAGAGTTAGAAGCACTTAAGGAACTTGATGAATTCACAAGGTTAGTTAGTAGCTCTACATGCTCAAGATGTAAACATTTGAGCTACACTGATCAACATCCAATCGATGTTGACCTCACACATGGAAATAATTCATAAGGAGCTAGCCTTTGCAGAGACATTGATGAAAAAAGATCCGCATATTTCAACACATGAAAGTGTAGTTCATCTTGTTGCCAGTTAGCCATCCAAATGAAATCATTAGAGGTAGCTTGTGATAATTGAGATGTAGCTTTGAAAATCATACTTGAGGTCCATAACCTTTCTTCAAAAAACACACTATATGTATACAACCCATGACATAAGTGTCAAAAAGGGGGGAAATAAGTTTTGGGGAAAATAAATGAAGGGAGAGAATGCTTGATAAGTAGAGAGATCAAATAGAGATAGAGTCACAATATGCAAAATCTACTTAGGAGTATCTAGAAGGAATATTCAGTTTTTCAGTTCAGAATGGAACAATCAACTTAGGGGGAGTTATTTTGTGGTATGACTATTGAGTCATAAGTTTTGTAATTTTTTTAAGTTTTGAAATTTTCTATGTAAATGGATATTATTTGAGTTATGCTTGAAAGGCTAAGGTTATTCATGCATGACCAAGTATTTTGCCACTCATGTCAAAGGGGGAGATTGTTAATCTCAGATTGGTTTTGACATATGAGTGACAATATACTAAAGTCATTTATATTGGTCATGCCAAACAAGTAATACATGCTCAACATAAGTTGTCAAATAGTATATGCCTAGCAAGAGATATTCAATATGTCCTGAGTAACTAGTAAGAACCAAACAGATAGTAAGTGCTGATTTATTCAGATGCTGAGTGATCAATGGATGCCAAGTCATTCAGAGGCTGAGTTACAACATTGAAGTTGCAGTTGATGCTAAGCATGAGGGACTTCAAGTACCGAGTAATACAATTTTGACATAGTTGTTTGCAATAGCACACACTTCTATGTAAACTATTTTGAGCTGACTTAAGGATTGTTTTGCGATCTTAGATGATAAGAAAAGTCTTTATTGTGAATCCCTATGCATTACATGTAGCCAATTAGAAAAAGGAAAGGATTAAGAGGCAATATGGGTGAATCACAATAGTTGATTCATACTTAACCCTAAGTCAACTACATCTTCTTAAGGAGGAAAAACCCTAAACTTTTAGTGAAAAAAGGGGAGAAAAAGAGAGAAGTTTGCATGAACGAACAAGGCATTCATGGTAACTAAGGAGTTGTGATTTGAGACACATTGTAGAATCAGTTAGAGGAGAACAAAGAAAAGGAATTAGAAGACAACATAGATAAATCTAATCAGGAAGGATTAAGTACACATTAGGAAAAAGGTGATCTATCATCAAGCAAAAAAGTGCTAACTACAGGATCATTGCTGAAATATTCTAACAAGTGAATTAGTTAAATCTCTTAACAAAGTAGTCTTAACAGGCTATTGTAAATCCTTTAACATGGTTCTTACTTCATTTCAAGTAAAAGTCCTTTTACCGGGCGCACACTTCTAACAGGGTGTTGAAATACTTTAATAGGGTAAGATCTAACAATCTTGTAAAGTCTTTAACAAGGTAGACCTTTCATAGGGTAGATCATGTTTCATGATCAAAACATGTTGTAACCTTCATTAGATACACTTTATTATTACAGTAGTGGAGATTTGTGCATGTCATCCCCACTCCAATTTTACCTTCTCCTTAGAGGGTTTTTGGGTAACCAAATATTTTGTGTCATACATGTGTTAAATGTTTTACTTTCATACTATGGATGTATATACTTAATTTGGTATTTCAGTTTATATGAATAGATTGTGAGATGGATGCATGGTGATTGATTTTGAGGTTGAGAGCATTAATTACATTGAGGAGGATGCTAATGAGTCCCTTACTAACACTAAAGAAGCCTCATAGGAACCTTCCCATGTCTCTGCTACTTTTAGCATGGGTATTATGGATTTGACCACTAGGAAAGAAACTATCTTCCCCTTTAACTACTACCTCCCATTTGAGGAAACATAAGAGAAAATCCCTTGCTAGCCCCAACCTCTCGCCTGTCTCCTTGGTTCATTCTTCCACTCCACCTACCCCTTTGTCCCACCCATGGTCATCCCCCCATCCCACCCTATTGTCCAAAATCCCCACGCTCACTGTTTTGGACAAGACATTTTCATAGGTGGAAGTGGAGCTGAAGAAGTTGTGGATCAAGCTAGAGAAGCATAAGGACTAAATGATTGAGTTGGAGTCCTGTTTCACCATCTTGGAAGATTTTTGGGGTCAAGGTCATGCATGCTACTACAACTACACTCCATCTCCTACAATAAGAGAAGGAGAAGGGGGATATAAAGATGATGATGAGTGGGGAATCTATACATGTTCTTGGTTGGTGACTAGATGGATATGGTGCTATCTAAGATTGAGGATTTTTCCTTTCTATGTCTTTAATTCTATTTTTGTTATGTTATTTTACTATGCTTTAAACTCTCAAGCTCGTGTGCATAGATTTGAAACAATTTCATTATGGTTTTAATGGTTGTTATTATGAACCTCTATGATACTATGTTTAGTTTAGAGTGGACATATTTTTTTTGCTATCCGTAGGTCCTATTTTGATAGTGAGTTGGTGGTTCACTACTATAATTTTGATATTAATTATGGGTGTATAGTTTTTTGACCATGGTTGTGTGAATTGCATTTGTTAATAGTGACTCTATCACTAGGTCTGTATTCTCTAGGCTAGTCACCCAAATTTTGATTATTTTAATATTAGAAACATAAAGTACACTCTATAATAAAGTACAATTTATATAATACACTAATGATCATCTCCATAATTACAAAATTAATTTGGTTATTAGAAAAAAAATAAGACAATTTTAAAATGGTCACCATCTTGCTTCAATAAGGGGGAATTCCATTGACAAATTTTAAAGGGACTATGTACATATAGGAAAAATTGAACCCAAGATTCTTTTATTTCAATGAACAAGAAAACATGGCATTCTAAAGCATAAAAAATGGCTAGCTATGCTATCAAAATAACTATAAGAGATGATCACTGGTTTCTTAAAATGTTTATGTAGCTCTTGCAAGGTATCCATTGTACTGAGCATCAGACAAGGATTTCTGCAACTTGAAGTCCTTGTGAACGTAGTCTATGAAAGTCTCTGAGGCCTTATCTACATCTTCCTCTTCATTTCCCATGTAGTTGATTTTCTTGGGTACTTCATATCCATTCTGATCACAGGAATAATATGAAGACAGAGATGCAGAAGAATTATGCAGCCTCACTTGTTTGGACTGCTGATGATCCTCATTTCTTAAAAAGCATCCAAACACCATTATGAAAAACCACATAGTAGTCATCTTCAATGAGAGTTTAAGCATGTGTCCAATTAAGAACTATGGAAACTTTCCTGTACACCTGATCAAATTTAACTCACAACCTAAAACCCAAATAAATAGAGAGAGAGAGAGAGAGAGAGAGAGAGAGAGAGAGAGAGAGAGAGAGAGAGAGAGAGATGTTGGAATATTAATTGCAATTGACGTTTGGCCCTAGAGCCAAATGCCCACCTACCACCCCTAACAGATTGCAGAAAAGACAGAAAACATGAATGTAGTAGGTGAATTTTTAAATTTGGAAAAGAGGGGGAAATTTTGTGTGGTAGAAAAAAGGAACGTCTCACATTCATTAACTAGTTAGAGGGAGAGTAGATCAGAAGTTGCAGTGAAGGAAGAAGAAAGAAGTTGATTAGCAGATCCAGTTGTCAGAGTGCAGAGAAAGAAGAAATTTTATTTCATGCTTGCAGTTGCATGTGTTTCTTCTCTTGTCATTTTGTAAGTTCATAGTTTATTGTGTGGTTTGACCTATGAAGCAATGATTGTTCCAGGTGCTATTGTATGCAACCATTAGAGCTACAAGTTTAAAGTTTAAAGGTTGAAGTTTCATGAGTTTGAATATTTAGGGTTATTTTAGGGTTTTTTGGTTGAAGCCGAATGCTCTTAGATTTTGTAATGGTTTTAATCAAAGTTGAATAGAAAGCAAGAAGACATACTTGAATCTATTGTTCTTCCTCTATACATTGCATTTGAGAAGATTATTGTTGAATATTTTAAGTTTTGGCTCTCTAGTTTTAATAGTGAAAATATTCACGTTATAAACCTGGTCACTCAGCTTGGTCCTTGTTTGTGGTTTTAACTCTACAGTTGAAGCTGAGCTCACTCGGCATCCACTCTATTGAGCTCACTTGACATCCATTGGTGCTGAGTTTCCCTTTGAGTGCCAAGCTCACTCAGCTCCTTCAGGTGCCAAGCTCACTCGACACCCTCCTGCCACTCAGCTCCTTAAGGTGCCAAAAAAAACTGTCACTCGACACCTTCACATGCCGAGAAATTTTTTTAAATTTGTCATTTATTTTTTTCACATGGTATCAGAGCTTTGAGGCCCCACATCCAAAGTGAGTTAGGGCAATTTTTTCTGGGATATTTATCATGGTAGGAGATACAAGAAAGATTTGGTAGCAGCCACCACCTTTCAATGGAAAAATTTATGATACATGGGCAAAGAAGATGAAAACCATAATGGTTGCAAATGATTTGTGGAAGTTTGTAGTTAATGGGTTCAATGATGTGACAAACTCACCTCAGTATGCTGCTCTTACCAATAATCAAAAGAATTATTTGAAAGAGTCAAGGATGAAGGATGCTAAGGCATTAAGTCTTATTGAAGTAGCAATAATAGAGATAGTATTTTCAAAGATTGCAACATCAAATTATGCAAAGGAAGCATGGGATATCCCTAAGATGAACTTCAAGGGGACTGATAAAGTTTGTACAATAAAGCTATAGAATATAAGGAGGGAGTTTGAGAACCTTCAAATGAAGGATAATGAATCAGTTGTAAATTTTAGTTCAAGGACCTCCAGTGTGATTAACCAACTGAAGTCAAATGGAGAAGACTGTCAAGAGCAGAGGATAGTGGAAAAGATATTGAGGAGTTTACCTCATAAATATGACAACTTGTTTATGACCATAGAAGAGGCAAAAGATCTTATTGTTTTGACAATGGATGAGTTGACGGGTACTCTTCAAACCCATGAGCATAGGATCAATAGATCTGCATCTTCTTCTTCCCAAGAGCAAGCATTCAAGGCTTAGTCAAATCCAAGAGGAAGGGGGAGAGGAAAAAATGGCTAAGGTAGAAACTCTAGAGGCAAAGGCCGAGGTAATGGAGGACAAAGAAATGCTACAATAGAATGCTCAAGAAGAGAAGATGGAGCAAGTAGCTCACAAAATACTTCAAGAGGAGGTAAGAAAAACTACAACTCAAATAGGAGTAATGTAGAATGCTACTACTATCATAAATATGAGTATTATGCAAGTGAATGCTAGAAGAAGCAAAATGATCAGTTAGGTCAAGCAAATGTGGCTGATGTGAACATAAGAAGTATAAACAATGCCACTGCCTTCATCATGTGTAATGTTGGTAAAGAAGGAAGCCTTGAGGTTTGGTACCTTGATAGTGGATGTAGCAACCACATGAGTGGTAATGAAACCTTGTTTTCATTCATTGACAAGAGTTTCAAATATGAGATTAAAATGGGTAATAATGGAACCCTACTAGTAGTGGGCAAAGGATCTATTATGGTCCGCACCAAGCAAGGTGAGAAGAGAGAAATACAAAATGTGTATTTTTCCCCTAGTATGAAGTACAATCTAATGAGCATTGGTCAACTCATTCAAAATGAATACAAAGTGCTAATGGAGAATGACATGTGTGTCATTCATGAAAAGGGTGGGAGCAAGAACTTACTTGTAGTAGTTCAAATGACAAAGAAAAAAATGTTTCCTTTGAGGATAGAGACATGTTTCTCATCTCAAGTTGGTGCTGCAACTCACACACAATCAGCTCTAAGGAGTGTGATTGAAGACCCTTCATGGCTGTGGCATTTCAGGTATGGTCATCTTGGCTATGCTGGTTTAAATTTGTTGTCAAATAAAAGAATGGTAGAAGGTTTTCCACGAATAGGAAATTCATGTGACAAGTGTGAGGCTTGTATTTTGGGTAAGCAACATAGGCTTCCTTTTAATTCTGGAAATTCTAGGAGGGCTAGATATCCATTAGAGTTAGTGCATACTGACCTGGTTAGTCCTATGCAAGTTACTTCCATTAGGGGAGTACTTATTTCATGACATTTATTGATGATTTCAATCGTAGGACATGGGTTTATGTTTTGAAATCTAAATCTGAAGCATTTGTTAAGTTTTTTGAGTTAAAAGCCCAAATTGAAAGAGAATGTGGACACTATATCAAAGTCCTAAGATCAGATAGAGGAGGGGAGTATACCTCCAATTCTTTTATAAATTTTTGTAGGAAACATGGTATAAAGAAAGAGCTCACAACTAGCTATAGACCACAGTAGAATGGAGTGGTTGAAAGAAAGAACATGACCATTGTTGAAATGGAAAGGAGCATGATGAAAGAGAAAGGTCTCCAAACTAAATTTTGGGGAGAGGCTATGGCAACAACAGTTTACCTAATTAATAGGTGTCCTACAAAGGCTGTTCATGATAGAATTCCAATGGAAGCATGGTCACGAGAAAGATGGACAATTGAATACCTAAGGGTATTTGGATGTGTTGCATATGCACATGTACCTAAAGAGAAAAGGTAGAAATTGGATGACAAAGGTGTGAAGTGCATCTTCATAGGGTATAGCTAAGAATCAAAGGCATACAGATTGTATGACCCATTGAACAACAAGATGATTCTCTCAAGAGATGTAGAATTTTTTGAAAATTAGTCATGGTATGGACTGACTAATGAATCACTAAGCACCTCAAGTAAAGTACCAATTATGAGTGAAGAGGATGCTAATGAATAGCAAGAAGGATCAGATACAAGAAAAGACAAGTAACCTCAGTCATTGCCAAGCTCCTCTAAGCATGACCGAGTGTCAGTGCCGAGTAACAGTGAAGACCGAGTTGGTTGCCAAAGTAGTAGCAGTGAAGATTTTGATCCCACACTCTCCTCCCTGTTACCAAGAAAGACCAAGAGTCTTAGGGAGATATACCAAGATGAAAGGTATGAAGATTATGATGAGAGTGTTAATTTTGCATTATTTTCTCATAGTGATCCAATATATTTTGAAGAAACTATTAAGGAGAAGAAATGGCGTAAGGCCATGGATGTGGAGATAGATGCTATAGAAAAGAATGAGACATGGGAGCTAATTGAATTGCCTCCCAACAAGCAAGTGATTGGAGTGAAATGGGTCTACAAGACCAAATGCAATGCTGAAGGCAAGATTGATAGGCATAAGGCAAGGCTAGTAGTCAAGGGCTACAAACAACAGTATGGAAAAGATTATGACGAGACATATGCCTTGGTTGTAAGAATGAAAATTGTGCGTGTTGTCATAGCAATTGCAGCTCAACACAAATGGAAGGTATATCAAATGGATGTGAAGTCTTCCTTCCTAAATGGTGTATTGAAGGAAGAAGTATATGTGGAGCAGCCACCTAGTTATGAAGTTGCAGGTAAAGGACACAAAGTATATAGATTGAAGAGAGCTCTTTATGGGCTCAAGCAAGCTCCATGGGCATGGTACAGTAGGATTGACTCATATTTGATGAGCAATGGCTTTAGCAAAAGCAATGGTGAGCCTACTCTCTACATCAAGGTAGAAAATGGAAATGTGTTGATTGTTGTCTTGTATGTAGATGATTTGATTTTTACTGGTACTAACAAGACTCTAATTGGTGAATTCAAAGAGGCCATGAAAAATGAGTTTGAAGTGACAGACCTTGGCCTCTTGAAGTACTTCCTAGGCATAGAAATAAAACAAATGCATGATGGCATCTTCATCTCTCAAGAAAAATATGCAGGACAGATCTTGGAGAGATTCAAAATGCAGAATAATAAGCCAGCCGCTACACCAATAGCAATAGGTCTGAAGTTAAGAGTGGATCCAATACTATACAAGAGTATGGTTTGAAGCTTAATGTATTTGACTGCAACTCAGCCAGACTTGATGCATGCAATAAGTCTGATTTCTAGATTTATGGAAATACCAAAGGATTCCCATTGGCAAGCGAGAAAAAAGATCCTAAGCTATGTGAAAGGTACCAAGGGATTTGAAATTTTTTATACTGCAACAAATGAATTTAAGTTGATAGGTTATATTGATAGTGTTTGGGCTGGAAGTATAGATGATAGGAAGAGCACTTTCGGATATGTATTTCATATGGGATTGGGTGCAATTTCATGGGCATCCAAGAAGCAACCTATTGTTGCTCAATCTATAGCAGAGGCTGAATTTATAGCAGCAAATGTAGTAGCATGTCAGGCTATTTGGTTAAGGAAGATCTTGACAAATTTGAATGAAAGGTAAGAGGATGGTACCACAATTTATTGTGACAACATCTCATCAATTGCATTGTCTAAGAATCCAGTCTTCCATGATAGAAGCAAGCATATTGAGATCAGATATCACTTCATCAGAGAGTTGGTGGAGAATGGGGATATCAAAATAAAATTTTGTAAGTCTGAGTAGCAACTAGCAGAAATTTTCACAAAGCCATTAGGCATTGAAACTTTTGTACACCTAAGAGAGTGTTTTGGTGTAGTTGATGTGGATCAACAGTGATCCTTATTTTGTTTGGCTCAGGACAAAGGGGGAGTGTTGGAATATTAATTTTAGTTGATATTTTTCCCTAGAGCAAAACACCCACCTACCACCCCTGACGGATTACAGAATAGACAGAAAACATGAATGCAGTAGGTGAATTTTCAATTTTGGAAAAGAGGGGGAAATTTTGTGTGGTAGAAGACAAAAGGAATGTCTCACATTCATTCAACCAATTAGAGAGAGAGTAGATCAGAAGTTCTACAGAAGGAAGAAGAAAGAAGTTGATTAGTAGATCCAGTCATTAGAGTGCAGAGAAAGAAGAAAGTTCATTTTGTGCCTATAGTTGCATGTGTTTCTTCTCTGGTCATTCTATAAGTTCGTAGTTTATTGTGTGTTTCGACTTGTGAAGTAGTGATTGCTCCAGGTGCTATTGTATGTAGCCATTAGAGCTGCAAGTTTAAAGTTTAAAAGTTGAAGTTTCATGAGTTTGAATATTTAGGGTTATTTTAGGATTTTCTGGTTGAAGCTGAATACTCCTAGATTTTGTAATGGTTTTAATCAAAGTTGAATAGAAAGCAACCAGGCATACTTGAATTTGTTGTTCTTTCTCTATACATTGCATTTGAGAAGATTATTGTTGAATATTTTAAGTTTTGGCTCTCTGGTTTTAATAGTGAAAATATTCACGTTATAAACTTGGTCACTCGGCTCGGTCTTTGTTTGTGGTTTTAACTCTATAGTTGAAGCTGGGCTCACTCGACATCCTCTCCGCCGAGCTCACTTGGCATCCATTGGTGCTGAGTTTCCTTTTGAGTGCCAAGCTCACTCGGCACCCTCTTGCCACTCGGCTCCTTAAGGTGCCGAGCAAAACTGTCACTCGGCGCCTTCACGTACTGAGCAAATTTTTTAAATTTGTAATTTATTTTTTCCACAAAAGAGAGAGAGAGTGTTAAAACTATGAAGAAGATCCCACAATAAGAAACTACTGGAAATTTTTTAAAGGAAAGTGAAAAACTGAACTTACAATTTAGCTAAGAAAGACTTCACTTACGAGAGGGAAACAAAGAAGAGATGAGTATGGTTGAACACAACTAACAACAAATATAATTTATAGGCAATGGGTTTAAATCAGTAGGTGGTCTCAATCACTGCTTGCAGTCATATTGGTCAGAGTTATTCGATTCTTGACGGCAATTTTCAGAACCAAAAAGTTCAAATCAGGAATTAAAAGGGCTTGATCACCGTTTGGCTCTTCAACGTTCAACTAATAGTTCAATGAGATTCTCGCATCGTCGTCCAATTGAACATCTGTCTTTCCTCACGACAAATTTTATATTCGAATGGTATGAGTTTCATCTTTCCTTTCTGATTTGAACGATGTTCATAATGATACTTTGAGCAGTAAGTTCACCACCACCATGTTATTATTATTCTTTTTGAAAACTTTTTGTTCTAGATTTCATTATGTTGTCTCCCGGTTTCCTTTTAAGAACTAATGTTTGGTCAATTAAAGAATTTTGAGGGCACCTCGAGCCTCAAAAGACCGCCGTATGAACTAACGATCTTCATTTAAAGAACTAAGAATCCCTAGGGCTTCTCTTCGAGCCGCTTGACTGAAAGATGTCTGGAATCTTTGATGCCATGGCAGCTGTGGACAAGGAGTTCAATACCTCGAATCATGGTGTTTGAATGGTTGGGCCAAAGAACAGAATCCCACCGCACTTTCTCGTGAGAACGTAATACACAAACTTTCCAACATCCCTTTAAATTATGTTCACATAAAGCGTCTTTTTATTTTCACAAAAGGAGATGAAACGGTACTCGTGTTTCATGGTCATGTAAATTGGGTCAAGTAAATGGGAGAATCAAAGTACTACACCTGAATAGATAGACAAATACACAGAAGAATCAAAGTATTAAAACAGTAATAAATTCCATACAAATGGAAAATAATAAGACATAATCGAGATTCATATAAGATCTTGATATATTCCACCTAATCTAATAGCCCTTGTCTTATCTCTAAAGGATATGATAGAAAATATTCATAAAACAATTATATATTAAGATAGAGTATTTGGAAGTTAATGCATATGTTGGTTTATTTATCTCTCCACTAAGAACATAGCTAGACTAGAGGAAGTGAGCTCATTGTTCTATTCTATTAGTCCCAATCTAGGGTCCTATCACTTGAGTCATCTTCCAAAGTTGACGTTAACTAGACTTCATAAGTGGTTGAAGAACATTAATCATTTAAGATAAATAAGAAATTATCATATAACTATTTTTTTTTTCAGGAACCAATGTCTCAGTGGTACTTCTATATGATTTATTAGATACATTCATTTATTCTTGTTGATACCTAGTATTTATTCACAAGCTAATTTTAATAAAGACTATTCTTATTATATTTTTCTAGAAAAATTCTCAATGCTACTTATATTTTTTCTTTAGATCATCCAAACCTTATTTTCTTTGGAAACCTATGTATAAATTTCAAGTATGACTCATAGTTTATCTTTCCCTCTATTAAAAAATAAATGTCATTTATAATTTGTTCCAACTATCACATATTTTTTTCTAGTTAGTCTTTATGGGTAACTTCTTATCTCAATCCTAGAGTTTTATGTACTATATTTGATATATTTTTCTCTATCAAGTTTCATTATTCATTTTTTGTATCTTCAACCAATCTCATAGTTTCAAATGTTTTCTTCTTTATGAAAATTTCCTTTAACTTTCTTCCCAATAAAATTAAAAGAATTTTTTACTATTCTTGAATTTCCACCAATTGCTTGTATAAGTGATGACCAATGAAACTAAGTTTTTTGGGGTCAAAATCAATAACTAGCTATATTATGTATTTATTACTAGTGATTCCTCAAATCGTTCAATATATATACTAGAATTTTATATATGCTTCTAAAGATAACAATAATATTTCATCATTATCATTTAATACCTCAATAAAATAGTAGCAAATGCAAAAATGATATCTTACTGATTGAGAATATCAAATATTTAAACAATTGATGGTATAAATGAATAGTGTTAAATAATTTAACAATAAACTTTATAGTGCTAATTTTGATAGTTATGAAAACTAGAATATCATAGGTAGTACACTAATATTCCCTCCCTTAATGTACTTTCATCCTATAAACATCAAATTGACCTTTCTTAAATGACCAACCATTAAGGATTATATAGCAACAATATTCATAAAACTAATATAAATATATCTTTTGAGAAATTAATTTTGAAGAAAAACCTCTAAATCAAGTAGAGCTCCATCAAGTTGCCTCCTTAGCCCTTGTAAATGTGAATATCTGATATAAATCCTTGATTAGCTAGTCTCAAAATATTAAATAAAAAACCTCAAATTGGTATTTACAACAACCTATATTGATCTCCTTACCCACACAACTCCACAACATTGACTCTAGCTCTTGTAATAGTGACAATTGTCAATCAAAGTATCATGGTGTTTAGATATTCATCCATACTATACCTCTTCACCAAACCAAAAACCTACCAAATCATAACATTCAAAACTAATGTATTCCTAAAATCTATTAGAATGAGAATGTAAGAAAATAAAAAGAAAGAAGGAAAATCCAAAAATACTTCTCATACAAGCACCATCCCAAAGAAAGAAGTTAGTTTAGATCGTTGAAATCCTTCATCCATCAACAACTCATTCCTACAAAATGATATTTGAAAGCATTGATAAAATTTATCACTATTGTAAGAGTCGTTAATAACACACTCATCATCTAGTAAATTCTCATATTCATGGTAACCAAAATTTCTTTTATCTAACTCATATATGATGTTCTCTATGAGAGGGTCACTAGGTTGAAATTGATAATTTCATGCTATACGAACTCTTTTCCTACAGTAGTAATATTTTCTATCTTCTATTTCTAGATTTCTAAATATTTTTAAATTATAAATATAATTCTTTCCCTTGTATAAAATTTGCTTCTGTATGTTCTTTGGTTCTACTCTATTTTTCTACAAGTGTTGAAACTATATCTTCTCATGTTTCTGATGTGACTCATTATGGACATGTAAATAAAATGTTATTGTATTTTGAAGATTATATTTTTAATACAATCTCATCCCTCTAAAATATCATGGAAAAATATTATTATTTTTATTTTTAAATCCTATTGACATTTTTAAATAACTAAAAATTCATACAAATAAAAAATTATGTCAAACCTAATAACTCTTAAAATTATGTATTTGATAAAGTGTACCAACATATATATATATATATATATATATATATATATATATATATATATATATATATATATATATATATATATATATATATATATATAAAACTTAATTCCACTTTTGAATCTGGCAAGGAAAAATATGGTCAATATTATTATGGCCTCACTTATTTAATAGCTCGACCAATCTATACACCAATAGAAAATCCCACTAGACTCAATAAATTTCAAGATAATAGGATGACACAATGCTTACTTATTGTGTTTATATGATTTATCCGTAAAGAGCCCTATCGTCGCTTCTAATAATTATTGAAATAAGAGTGGTTAAAAACACCATAAGTCTAAAATTACAAGTCCAATACATGTTTATTATCAATGATTATTGTATATATCAACCAAGTTCAAAAGATTCTTCTTCCATTTCATTTTGTTCATTTCTTTTCTTCCTCTGTACTTCTTTTGTGTTCATGTTAACTTGTTCAATGTTAATATCTTATAATGGATATATCTTAGATCATATTCCCATGATCACAACTCATTTCTATCATTTTATCTTTTGTTGTGATTCATCTTCTCATGAGGGTATGTGAGAAAATTTGACCTATCTGTATCAAACTCAAAAGAGACAAAAATTTGTAAAACAATGTTTTTCACCATGTATAATCAAAATATTCACCAAAATAACTCACATAAACTTAATGTACAACTAAAATATTTTCATAAACTCGGAGCTCAACAATTACACCCACGAGTTGTTGGTTTTCTCATGGTGAAGATTGTGGGCATTCTTTCCAACAAATTAACTTTAAATCCCACAATGCAAGACGATATGAATGCAATAATAATAATAATATATTCGAAATCCTAGAATAACTATGTTTTAATTCTTCAAGAGGTAGTTTTGAATCTAGTAATGTCAAATCATTCAATCCAACAAGGATTAGATAGATGAAAACTAACATCTAGATGAAGCATTGAGTAAACATGTATGAATCTAACAACATGATAGTATGCAAGAAATCTAAATATGCTATAAATAACTAAATACTCTAAAATTTAGACACTAACATAACACTAACATAAAATTGAAGATGAAAAATATGAGAGACAAGGCTATATCTGTAGGATTTTAGGGAATCTTGGGGAGGTGAAATATATATCTAGAACCCACATAGGTACCACAAGGGAGATTTAGAAACCATACAAAGTTAATTTTTTTGACACGTGTGAAAAAATTGGGACATGGGTCATTTTATACTCGAAGTACACATTTATAAGTGTATGAGATATGTGTGTAAGAAAAAGGTAAACATAACACTTTTGAAAATTGTAAGAGGTGTAAAATGGTGTAAAAGTACATTCTTTGTGTTTGTTAAGAAAATGATTAGAAAGGTCATTCCATGGGAATATAGCTTACACAAGTATGAGAAAATAATGACTGCTAATATGATTGGAATCCTAAAATTTGACTAATTAACCTTAGTTAACTAGTGGGTAGGTCTATTAGGATGAGAGTGATGTTTGTAGAGTAGGCTTTAGGGTTAGATTAAGATTAAATTATATGAGATTTAATTTAGTCATTGTTTAGGAACAAATTGAGTATGTGTTAGAAGTAAATATATAGAATTTAAAAAAAAAGGATTTTATGCATGAACATGTATTAAATTATATTTAATATAGTGGTTGGAAATATTTAAATTTAAATTTATACATCTAAAGAGAATGAACATATTTTAATTAAATAGCCATCTTAATAAAATTAATATAATTATTTTAGTAATTAATTAATTATAGTGTAACTAGGAAATATTGAATAAATTAATATAAGTGTGAAGCCCATGATTTTGGTTGTCTATATTAGCTAGTGAGCTCATTCTTATTTATGAGTCATTAGTGAATTTTGACCTTGTGATAGGAAATCTATGGCTAAAAATGATCTTGGTGCATCATTCCATGTTCTTGGACCTATTAGAAAGTTAAGTTCTCTAATATAACTAAGATAGGGGGGACAGGGGTGAATAAGTTATGAACATTAAATAACTTTCTATCCAACTATGGATATTATTTACAATTCTTAAACTTTCATAAATCAGTAAACTAAAAAATAAAATCATGCACAACATAAAAAAATCATAAAACCATATTTTATTAACTAGGGAAACAATGGTTAGGGGAAAACTTGAGTGGGGATAGAACACACAAAATGACCCACTAATAAAGTCTATTGTACAAGATATTAACCCCATTAGGAGTCTATTACATCTGTATAGTGTGTATGTCTGTGGTAGAGGACTAGGCCTTGTTAGAAGCCTCAACCATATTGGGAGTTGTTATTACACTACAAAATACAAGTTTAGCCCATTGTTGAAATATACATATATAACTTTACAATTTATGGAATAGATACAAAACCTTGACTGTTTTGATATCTTCTATATCTGATCAGTCATTGTAGTTGCTCTTTACAATGATATTTATATGTAATGTTCTACTCTAATTTAAGACACAAAAACACATACAAAGCTCATATATATCAATCATATTATTACAACATCATTAGAATCTTTGCTAAACATAAGATTCTATTTTATATCAAAAACTTTAACCTATAAGCCTTCTTACACCTTGTATTTTGCCATATCTTCAAATTAACTTTTTCCACATGATGGTTAACATATAGGATGTTGTCCCTACCTTGCTAAGTAATTATTTTATCAATCTAGAATAATTCCTTAACTAAAAATTCAATATTCTACCAGTTACCCTATTCTGCACTATTCTGCTTGTCACTTAAAATCTTTCCAAAATTGATGCGAACCAAAACATAATATTTAATGGCATAAAATATACATTCTACAATATTTTTTACATCTTCCATTAAGCCCACATAACCTGATATAATTATTGTGAAGCTCACCAAAAAAACTTGTTGTTTGTTCACTGTTTACCAACATTATACTTAGACAATATTCTAAGTGCACTTACTCCAAAATTTATTCAAACTTCTCCCATCTCAAACTTAGAAATATTTTTCCATAAATGAAAAACCTAATAATTAAATTTATCCAAATTTCCAATAAAATAACAATTTGGCATTAATGGCAACATACAAAGAAAATTTGCCTAAGTATGAAAAAATTTCAAAATTTCAAAATTGTGGCTTTGTGAAAGCTTGCAAAAAAGTGGTTTATCTTATCTCCATTTATACTATACTCCCCCTTTGATCATAGTCCTATATTTATCTTACCATGGTCCCCCTTACAATATTCATAATATACTTTACATTATACTTAAAAATTTTCTTCTCCTCTCTCCCTTTGACATCAATGACAAATGTGAGGAAAAACTCATGTACATGTAAAAATTTGAATGTCTTCTTCTACTTTGTTAAGCTAGATGAGTGCGTAGAAGTGCTATATAATTAGACTCAAAGTTTGAAAATTCATCATCCAATGATGTCTTGTTTACATCTACCATGCTGATAACTCTACATAATCCATAAGATACTAGTTTAGCTACATTAAGCTCACTATAGGAAAATTTACAATATGATGCCTTGGCCTCCAAAAGAGTATCTGATTGTCTCTATAATGAATCCATAATTGGAATGAAATGGTCTCTAAAAAAATTAAGACTTTTTAATAATCTCTTATTGTCATGCTCTAGCATTCTTAGCTCATCATTTTCCTTAGTAATCTTATGATCCATCTTAATGACATTCGCATCGATATTGTTTTAACTCATCTTCCAACTTATCTATTTTATTTTCTTTCTCCATTATATATTCAGCAGTAGAAAAGGTGTTCTTGTGTGCCTTAGAAAATTCAATATACAATGTCTTACCCTCAGAGACACACCTTCAAATATTTTTCATACAAATATCTAGTACTGTTAAATCACTTTTGATATTGCCACATACTATATTAATTCTTTTTGTAATGTGTTTTGTTTGTACTTTGACTTTGACTACCTCCTCAAGAGTTGAATAGTAATTATCAAACTCTTGTTTCTTCTTTCTTTTCAACATCTTTCTCTTCCAATTGAATAGGAAAATGAAGTGTACTATATATATTTTGAATACAAAAGTTCCAACATCCTTTGTGCATTCTTTCTCATCTTCCCTGAATTTATGTGCTATTTTCCCAATTAAAAAGGCTACTAATTGAATGTATTTCTACATGTCATGTCTTTTGCAATTAAAATTTTAAAATCCTTTGACATATTTGCAATCTATGCTCCAAATGGAGATTTTGATATACTGGTTGTATCCTTACCAATCTCTTTTCTAGGGTTGTATCCTTACCAATCTCTTGCCTCCTTTATTATTTTTCCTATTTCATGTCTTTTCTCTGTATCCTAATTTCCTCTCTTTACTTCTTATCCTTTACTTTTTTCTCTTCTAATGCTTGCTATGATTGATCTGTTATTTGATCTTCTATTTCCTTTTGTTCTATCTCAAGCTCCTTTTTTGCAACTATAACTAATAAATCTTTTTCTTCAATGTTATTGTTTTGTTCTATCAACCTGGTTCCTTTGCACTCAAAGCTAGGTTGAAAAGTGATGATACCTAACTATGACCAAGTCAATAATGGTATCATAGGTTTTTTCTCACATTTTAAAATGTCTAGATCCTGATCTTTCTCTTTTTCTTCTACCATGTCTTCTACCATGGGTGTATAGTTTTTTGACTGTGGGTTTGTGAGATGTGTCTGCTAATAGAGACTATGTCACCAGGGTTGTATTCTCTAGGCTAGTCATTCAAATTTTGATTCTTTTAATATTGGAAATATAAAATACAATCTATAATAAAGTAAAATTTATATAATACACTAATGATCATCTCCATAATTTAATTTATTAAATTAATTTGATTATTAGGGAAAAAAAATTACACAATTTTAAAATGGTCACCATCTTGCTTCAATAAGGGTTCAATTGACAAATTGTAAAGGCACTGTGTACATATAGGGAAAACTGAATCCAAGATTCTTTTATTTCAACGAACAAAGAAACATGGCATTATAAAAACATAACAAATGGCTAACTATTCCATCAAAATAACTATAAGAGATGATCACTGGTCTCTTAAAATGTTTATGTAGCTCTTGCAAGGTATCCATTGTACTGAGCATCAGACAAGGATTTCTGCAACTTGAAGTCCTTGTGAACGTAGTCGATGAAAGTCTCTGAGGCCTTGTCTACATCTTCCTCTTCATTGCCCATGTAGTTGATTTTCTTGGGTACTTCATATCCATTCTGATCACAGGAATAATATGAAGACGGAGATGCAGAAGACTTATGCGGTCTCACTTGTTTGGAATGCTGATGATTCTCATTTCCTGAAAAGCATCCAAACATCATTCTGAAAAACCACATAGCAGTCATCTTCAATGAGAGTTTAAGCACCTGTCCAATTAAGAACTATGGCAACTTGCCCGCCCACCTGATCAGATTTAACTCACAATCTAAAACCCAAATATACAGAGAGAGATTGAGTGTTAAAATTATGAAGAAGATCTTACAATAAGAAACTACTGGAAATTTCCAAAGGAAAGTGAAAAAACTGAACTTACAATTTAGCTAAGAGAGAGTTCACTTGTGAGAGGGAAACAAAGAAGAGATGAGAATGGTTGAACACAACTAACAACAAATACAATTTATAGGCAATGGGTTTAAATCGGTAGAAGGTCTCAATCACTGCTTGCAGTCATATTGGTCAAAGTTATTCGATTCTTGATGGCAATTTTCAAAACCAATAAGTTCAAATCAGGAATTAAAAGGGCCTGATTACTATTTGCCTCTTCAACGTTCAACTAATAGTTCAATGAGATTCTCACTCCATAGTCTAATTGAACATTTGTCTTTCCTCACGACAAATTTTATATTCGAATGGTATGAGTTTCATCTTTCCTTTCTGATTGAACGATGTTCATAATGATACTTTGAGCAGTAAATACACCACCATCATGTTATTATAATTCTTTTTGAAAACTTTTTGTTGTAGGTTTCATTATGTTGTCTCCCGGTTTCCTTTTAAGAACTAATGTTTGGTCAATTAAAGAATTGTGAGGGCACCTCGAGCCTCAAAAGACCGCCGTATGAACTAACGATCTTCATTTAAAGGACTAAGAATCCCTAGGGCTTCTCTTCCAGCCGTTTGACTGAAAGATGTCTGGAATATTTGATGCCATGGCAGCTGTGGGCAAGGAGTTCAATACGTCGAATCATGGTGTTTGAATGGTTGGGCCAAAGAACAGAATCCCACCGCACTTTCTCGTGAGAACGTAACACAGAAACTTTCCAACATCCCTCTAAAATATATTCACATAAAGCATCTTTTTATTTTCACAAAAGGAGATGAAACGGTACTGGTGTTGCATGGTCATGCAAATGGGAGAACCAAAGTACAACACCATTGATTATTTCTAGAGGGAGGGAGGGATGGATAGACAGACAAATACACGGAATCAAGTACATATTAAAATAATAATTTTCATACAAATGGAAACTAATACAATATAATCGAAATTCATATAATATCTTGATCTGTTCCACCTATTCTAATAGCCCTTGTCTTATCTCTAAGGGCCTGTTTGGTTGCTGGAATAGGAACAGAAAAGTTGGAATACATTTTCCATTTTCTGTTTGGTTCGTCACTTGGAATAGGGAATAGGAATAGGCATTCCCATTTTGCCTCTAAAATGAGCTTATACCAATTTCAAAAAATACCTATTATTGGAATAGCCATTCCTATTCCCAATATTACATGCCTATTCTCCATTCCTATGCCCGCGACCAAATGGGCCCTAAAGGATATGATAGAAAATATTCATTAAACAATTATATATTAAGGTAGAGTATTTGGAAGTTAATGCATCTGTTGGTTTATTTATCTCTCCACCAAGAACATAGCTAGACTAGAGGAGGTGATCTCATTGTTCTACTCTATTAGCCCCAATCTAGGTCCTATCACTTGAGTCATCTCCCTAAATTGGCGTTGACTAGACTTAAGTTGTTGAAGAACATTAATTATTTACGATATATAAGAAATTATCATATAACTAAAAATATTTTTTGGAATCAATGTCTCATTGGTACTTCTATATGATTTATTAAATTCATTCATTTATTCTTGTTGATGCCTAGTATTTATTTACAAGCTAATTTTAATAAAAATTATTCTTATTATATTTTCCTAGAGCAATTCTCAATGCTACTTATATTTTTTGTTTAGATTATCCAAACCTTATTTTCTTTGGAAACCTATGTATAAACTGATAAATTTCAATTATGACTCATAGTTTATCTTTCTCTCTATTTAAAAATAAATCTCATTTATAATTGTTCCAATTATCAGATATTCTTTTCTAGTTAGTCTTTATGGGTAACTTCTTATCTTGATCCTAGAGTTTTATGTACTATGTTTGATATATTTTTCTCTATCAAGTTTCATTATTCATTTTTTGTATCTTCAACTGATTTCCTAGTTTCAAATGTTTTCTTCTTCATGAAAATTTCTTGTTAACTTTGTTCCCAATAAAATTAAAAAGAATTTTTTAACTATTCTTGAATTTCCACCAATTGCTTGTATAAGTGATGACTAATGAAACTAAGTTTTTTGGGGTCAAAATCAATAACTAGTCATATTATGCATTTATTACTATTGATTCCTCAAATCATTCAATATACATACTAGAATTTTATATATGCTTCTAAAGATAACAATAACATTTCATCATTATCATTCAATAGCTCAATATAATAGTAGTGAATGCAAAAATGATATCTTACTCATTGAGAATATCAAATATTTAAACAATCAATGGTATAAATGATTAGTGTCAAAGAACTTAACAATAAAGTTTATAGTGGTAGTTTTGATAGTTATGACAACTAGAATATCATCGGTAGTACACTAATATTCCCCCCCTTAATGTACTTTGATCCTATAAACATAAAATTCACCTTTCTTGAGTGACCAACCATTAAGGATTCAATAGAAACAATATTCATAAAACTAATATAAATATATCTTTTAAGAAATTATTATTTGAAGAAAAACCTCTAAATCAAGTAGAGCTTCATCAAGTTGCCTCCTCAACCCTTGTAAATGTGATATCTAATATAAATCCTTGATTAGTCACTCTCAAAATATTAAATAAAAAACCTCAAATTGGTATCTACAACAATCTATATTAATCTCCTTACACACACAACTCCACAACATTGACTCTAGCTCTTGTAATAGTGACAATTCTCAATCAAAGTATCACGATATTTGGATATTCATCCATATTGTACCTCTTCACCAAACCAAAAACCTATCTCCAAATCATAACATTCAAAACTAATGTATTCCTAAAATCTATTAGAATAAGAATGTAAGGAAATAAAAAGAAAGAAAGAAAATCCAAAAATAGTTCTCATACAAGCACCATCCCAAAGAAAGAAGCTAGTTTAGATCATTGAAATCCTCCATCCATCAATAACTCAGTCCTACAAAATGATATCTCAAAGCATTGATAAAATTTATGACTATTGTAAGAGTCATTAATAACACATTCATCATCTAGTAAATACTCATATTCATTGTAACCAAATTTTCTTTTATCTAACTCATATATGATGTTCTCTATGAGAGGGTCACTAGGCTGAATTTGATAATTTCATGCTATACAAACCTTTTCCTATAGTAGTAATGTTTTCTATCCTCTATTTCTATATTTCTAAATTTTTTAAAAGTATAAATATGCTTTCCCTCATATAAAATTTCCTTTCATATGTTCTTTGGTTCTGCTCTATTTTTAAAAAAGTGTTGAAACTATATCTTCTCATGTTTTTGTTGTGACTCATTATGGACATGTAAATAACATGTTATTGTATTTTGAAGATAGTATTTTTAATACAACCTCATCTCTCTAAAATATCATGAAAAAATATGATTATTTTTATTTTTTGATCCTACTAATATTTTTAAATAACTAAAAATCCATACAAATAAAAAATTATGTCAAATCTAATGATACTTAGTAATATGCATTTGATAAAGTGTACCCACACATATATAGTTTAATTCCACTTTTGAATTTAGCATGGAAAAAGATGGTCATTATTATTATGGCCTCACTTATTTAATGGCACTGCCAATCTGTACACCAATCGAAAACCCCACTAGAGTCAATAAATTTCAAGATAATAGGATGACACAATGCTTACTCATTATGTTTATATGATTTATCTGCAAAGACCCTGATCATCACTTCTAACAATTATTGAAATAAGAGTGGTTAAAGACACTGTAAATCTAAAATTACAATGTCGAATACATGTTTATTATCAATAATTATTTTATATATCAACCAAGTTCCAAAGATTCCTCTTCCATTTCATTTTTGTTTATTTCTTTTCTTCCTCTGTACTTCTTTGTGTGTTCATGTTAACTTGTTTAATGTTAATTTTTTTATAATGGATGTATCTTAGATCATATTCCCATGATAAAAAATCATTTGTATCATTTTATCTTGTGTTGTGGTTCATCTTCTCATTAGGGTATGTGAGAAAATTTGACCTATCCATATCAAGCTCAAAAAAGACAAACATTTGTGAAACAACATTTTTCACCATGTATAATCAAAATATTCACAAAAAAAATCACATAAACTTAATGTAAAACTAAAATATTCTCTTAACTTTGGAGCTCAACCACTACACCTACGAGTTGTTGGTTTTCTCATGGTGAGGATTGTGGGTGTTCTTTCCAACAAGTTAACTTCAAATCCCACAATGCAAGAATAACAATAATAGATGCGAGATCCTAGAATAGTTATGGTTTAATTCTTCAATAGGTATTTTTGAATCTAGTAATGTCAAATCATTCAATGCAACATGGATGAGATAGATGAAAATTAGAACCTAGTAAATGGAAGCTAGAAGTAGATAAAATCTAAGATCTAGATGAAGCATTGATTAAACATGTATGAATCTAACAACATGATAGTATGCAAGAAATATAAATATGCTATAAATAACTAAATACTCTAAAATTTAAGCACTAGCATAACACTAACATAAAATTGAAGATGAAAAATACGTGAGATAAGGCTATATCTGTAGGATTTTAGGGAACCTTGGGGAGGTGAAATCTATATCTAGAACCCACATAGGTACCACAAGGGAGATACATAAGCCATGCAAAGTCAATTTTTCTGACACATGTGAAAAAATTGGGATGTGATGGGTCATTTTATACTCCAAGTACACATGTATAAGTGTATGAGATATATGTGTAAGAAAAAGGTGAACATAACACTTTTGAAAAGTGTAGGAGGTGTAAAAGGGTGTAAAAGTACATTGGTTCTATTTATTAAGAAAATGATTAGAAAGGTCATTCCATGGGAATATAGCTTACACAAGTGTGAGAAAATAATGAGTGCTAATATGATTGGAATCTTAAAATTTGACTAATTAACCTTAGTTAATTAGTGGGTAGGTCTATTAGGATGAGAGTGATCTTTGTAGAGTAGGCTCTAAAGTTAGAAAAAGGTTAAATTATATGATATTTAACTTAGTCATTGTTTAGGAAGAAATTGAGTATGTGTTGGAAGTAAATATATATAATGTAAAAAAAAAGGATTTTATGCATAAACGTGTATTAAATTTAATTTAATATAGTAGTTGGAAATATATAAATTTAAATTTAAACATCTAAAGAGAATGAATGTATATTTTAATTAAATGTATTTAATTAAATAGCCATCTTAACAAAATTGATATATTAATTAATTAATTAATTATAGTGTAAATAGGAAATTTTGAATAAATTAATATAAGTGTGAAGCCCACGATTTTGGTTGTCTACATTGGCTAGTGAGTTATTTCTTATTTATGAGCCATTAGTGAATTTTTACCTTGTGATGGGAAAACTATGACTTCAAATGATCTTGGTGCATCTTTCCATGTTCTTGGACCTATTAGAAAGTAAAGTTCTCTAATATAACTAAGATAGGGTGCCAGGGGGGGTGTTGTGTGGTGGTGAATAAGTTATGAACTTTAAAAAACTTTCTATTATTTACAATTCTTAAACTTTCATAAATTAGTAAACTAAATAGTAAAATAACAGACAACATAAAAAAATCATAAAACCATATTTTGTTTATTAGGGAAACAATGGTCAAGGGAAAAATTGAATGGGGATGGTACACACAAAATGATTCACTAATAAAATCTAACTTGTAAAAGATATTAACCCCGTTAGGAGTCTATTACATCCGTACAATGTATATGTCTATGTTAGAGGACTAGGCCTTGTTAGAAGCCTCAACCATATTTGGAGTTGTTAGTACACTACAAATTACAAGTGTAGCCCATTGCCAAAATATACTTACATAACTTTACAATTTATGGAATAGATACAAAACCTTGACTGTGTTGATATCTTCTATATCTGATTAGTAATTATAGTTCCTCTTTACAATGATATTTATATGTAATGTTCTACACTGATTTAAGACACTAAAACACATTCAAATCTCACATATACCAATCATATTATTACAAAATCATTAGAATCTTTGCTAAACAAAAGATTCTATTTTATATTGAAAACTTTGACCTATAAGCCTTCTTACACCTAGTATTTTTCCATATCTTCAAATTAAATTTTTTTGCATGATGATCAACGTATAGGATGTTGTCCCTACCTTGTTAAGTAAATATTTTATCAAGCCACAAATGATTATTTAAGTAAAAATTCAATATTCTACTAGTTACCCTATTCTACACTATTACGCCTCTAACTTAAATTTTTTCCAAAATTGATGCAAACCAAAACATAATATTTAATGGCCTAAAATAAATATTCTACAATACTATTTATATCTTCCATTAAGCCCACATAACGTAATATAATAATTTTGAAGCTCACCAAAAAAACTTGTTATTTGTTCCCTGTTTACCAACATTATACATAGACAATATTCTAATTGTACTTATTCCAAAATTTATTCTGACTTCTCCCATCTCAAACTTAGAAATATGTTTCCATAAATGACAACCCTAATAATCAAATGTATCCAAATTTCCAATAATATACCCACTTGGCATTAATGGCAACATATGAAGAAAAATTGCCTAAGTATGGCAAAATTTCAAAATTGTGACTTTGCGAAAGCTTACAAAAAAGTGGTTTATCTTATCTCCATTTATACTATACTCCCCCTTTGATCATACTCCTATATTTATCTTACCCAGCTCCCCCTTACAATTTTTCTTCTCCTCTCCCCCTTTGACACCAATGATAAACGTGAGGAAAAACTTATTTACATGTTAAAAATTGAATTTTTTCTTCTACTTCCTTAAGCTAGATGAGTGCCTGGAAGTGCTATATAATTAGAGAAAATTATCTTAAAGTTGAAAATTCATCATCCAATAATGTCTTGTTTACATCTACCATGCTGATAGCTCTGCACAATCCATAAGATACTAATTTAGCTACATTAAGCTCATTATAGGAAAATTTGCAATATGATGCCTCCAAAAGAGTATCCAATTGTCTCTATAATGAATACATAATTGGAATAAAATGATCTCTAAGAAAATTAAGACTTTTTAATAATCTCTTATTGTCAAGCTCTAGCATTCTTAGCTCATCATTTTCCTTAGTAATCTTATGATCCATCTTAATGATCTTTGCATCTCGATATTGGTTTAACTCATCTTCCAAATTATCTATTTTATTTTCTTTCTCCATTATATATTTAGCAGCGGAAAAGGTGTTCTTGTGTGGCTTAGAAAATTCAACATACAATGTCTTACCCTCAGAGATACACTTTCACATATTTTTAATGCAAATATCTAGTACACTTAAATCACTTTTGATATTGCCATAGACTGTATTAATCTTTTTTGCAATGTGTTTTGTTTGTACTTTGACTTTGACTACCTCCTCAAGAGTTGAATAGTAATTATCAAACTCTTATTTCTGCTTTCTTTTCCACATCTTTCTCTTCTAACTGAATAGGAAAAGGAAGTGTACTCTATATATTTTGAATACAAAAGTTCCAACATCCTTTGTGCATTCTTTCTCATCTTCCCTAATTTATGTGCTATTTTCCCAATTAAAAAGGCTACTAATTGAATGTATTTCTATATGGCCATGTCTTTTGCAATTAAATTTGTAGAATGTATTTCTACATGTCATTTCCTTTGCAATTAAAATTGTAAAATCCTTTGACATATTTCCAATCTATGCTCCAAATGGAGATTTTGATATACTAGTTGTATCCAT
This sequence comes from Cupressus sempervirens, assembly GCA_028749045.1. Taxonomy (NCBI): domain Eukaryota; kingdom Viridiplantae; phylum Streptophyta; class Pinopsida; order Cupressales; family Cupressaceae; genus Cupressus; species Cupressus sempervirens. Next base: position 753,589,694 of record CM053786.1, read on the forward strand.
ACCAATCTCTTTTGTAGGGTTCTACAAAACTACAATTTGAGTTTCTTTTCTTGCCTCCTTTATTGTTTTTCCTATTTCCTATCTTTTTTCTATATCCTAATTTCCTCTCCTTTCTTCTCATCCTCTACTTTTTTCTCTTCTAATGCTTGCTATGATTGATCTATTATTTGATCTTCTATTTCATTTTGCTCTATCTCAGGCTCTTTTTCTGCAACTATAACTAATAAATCTTTTTGTCCAATGTTTTTCTTTTGTTCTATCAATTTAGTTCCTTTCCAGTCATAGCTAGGTTGAAAAAGTGATGATAACTAGCTATGACCAAGTCAATAATGGTATCATAGGTTTTATTCTCACATTTGAAAATCTCTAGATCCTGATCTTGCTCTTTTTCTTCTACCATGTCTTCTGCAATGGGTGTATAGTTTTTTGACTATGGATGTGTGAGATGTGTCTGCTAATAGAGAATACATCACCAGGGTTGTATTATCTAGACTCTAGTCACCCAAATTTTGATTCTTTTAATATTAGAAATATAAATTACAATCTATAACAAAGTAAAATTTATATAATATAGTAATGATCATCTCCATAATTTACAAAATTAATTTGATTATTAGGAAAAAAAAAATTATACAATTTAAAAATGGTCACAAACTTGCTTCAATAAGGGTTCAATTGACAAATTGTAAAGGCACTGTGTACATATAGGAAAAACTGAATCCAAGATTCTTCTATTTCAACGAACTAAAAAACATGGCATTATAAAAACATAACAAATGGCTAACTACTCTATCAAAATAACTATAAGAGATGATCACTGGTCTCTTAAGATGTTTATGTAGCTCTTGCAAGGTATCCATTGTACTGAGCATCAGACAAGGATATCTGCAACTTGAAGTCTTGGTGAACGTAGTCGATGAAAGTCTCTCAGGCCTTATCTACATCTTCCTCTTTATTTCCCATGTAGTTGATTTTTTTGGGTACTTCATATCCATTCTGATCACGGGAATAATATGAAGACGGAGAAGCAGAAGGCATACGGCCTCACTTGTTTGGAACTCTGATGATTCTCATTTCCTGAAAAGCATCCAAACATCATTCTGAAAAACCACATAGTAGTCATCTTCAATGATAGTTTAAGCGCTTGTCCAATTAAGAACCATCCGACCACCGGATCAGATTTAGTTCACAACCTAAAACCAAAAAAACCACAGAGAGAGTGAGTGTTAAAACTATGAAGAAGATCCCACAATAAGAAACTAATGGAAAATTTTAAAAGGAAAGTGAAAAAACAGAACTTACAATTGAGCAAAGAGAGACTTCATTTGTGAGAGGGAAACAAAGAAGAGATGAGTATGGCTGAACACAACTAACAACAAATACAATTTATGGGCAATGGGTTTAAATAAGTAGAAGGTCTTAATCACTGTTTGCAGACATATTGGTCAGAGATATTCGATTCTTGACGGCAATTTTCAAAATCAGTAAGTTCAAATCAGCAATTAGAAGGGCCTGATCAATGTTTGCCTCTTCAACGTTCAACTTATAGTTCAAAGAGATTCTCGCATCGTCGTCCAATTGAACATCGGTCTTTCCTCACTACAAATTTTATATTCGAATGGTATGAGTTTCATATTTCCTTTCTGATTTGAACGATGTTCATAATGATACTTTGAGCAGTAAGTTCACCACCATCATGTTGTTATTATTCTTTTTGAAAACTTTTTGTTGTGGGTTTCATTATGTTGTCTCCCGGTTTCCTTTTAAGAACTAATGTTTGGTCAAATTAAAAAATTGTGAGGCCACCTCGAGCCTCAAAGACCGCCGTATGAACTAACGATCTTCATTTAAAGGACTAAGAATCCCTAGGGCTTCTCTTCCAGCCGTTTGACTGAAAAATGTCTGGAATATTTGATGCCATGGCAGCTGTGGACAAGGAGTTCAATACGCCGAATCATGGGGTTTGAATGGTTGGGCCAAAGAACAGAATCCCACCGCACTTTCTCGTGAGAACGTAATACACAAACTTTCCAACATCCCTTTAAAATATATTTACATTAAGCATCATTTTATTTTCACAAAAGGAGATGAAACGGTACTGGTGTTTCATGGTCATGTAAATTGGGTCAAGTAAATGGGAGAATCAAAGTACTACACCATTCATTATATAGACAAATACACGGAATCAAGTATAAGTAATCAAAGTATTGAAACAGTAATAATTTTCATGCATAACAGGACATAACCGAGATTCACAATTTGATAGAAATTATATAGTTTATTGCTTTTGGGTTGCCTGCTTCAAGTGGTTTTTCCCTTCACAACTTTTCCACGTTAAAATTATGGTATTAAATGTGTAAATGTTCTTTGTATTACAAGTTGTTTTACATGTTTACTCCAACTTGATAACAACTAAATTTATGATCAATAATAACTAAGTAATTTTACCAAAAATAGATAATGCAAATAGTTTGGAATAAGGTAATTGAAATAATTAAATGATAAGTTGAATGGTCACATTGAGTGATTATTCATAAAGTTATCCAAAAGAGATAATATGTTTCTAAGGAGAGATAATAAGAACAAAAGTTTAATTTTTTTTAAAGGTAGAATCTATTTGTAAATATGTAAATTTTGAATAAAATATTTATAAATTTAAATAAATTAAAAAATAAATTATTGAAAGATATAGATTCAATCTCAATTTGTGTGTTTTCCAGGATATGAATAGAAGTTGATGGAGTTAATAAAGACATATTGTGTAGTGCAATTTATTTAGTAATATTGCACTATCAATTCTTAATTTTGTAGTTTTTTAGTCGAACTTATTGATCCATGTTTCATGAGTAGTGATTCATAGGAAACCATCTTTACTAAGAACAAATGGAACACTTATAACTCATTCCATATAGGTAATGCTCATAGAGGTGAAGCACTAAACTTTCCGGAAGGTCACCCTCCCATTACCATAATTCAAGCATGCTTAACTACAAAGTTTCCTCCTTGGTTAAGTCTACTCTACTTGCAAAAACTTAAGCAAGTGTTGTGCCTTATGAACCATTCATGAATAAGTCATTTAAACTCATCAATTAATAAAGAGATATTTGATTGGATGTGGGAAAAATCTCCTACGTAGAAATTTATTTAGACTCATTTATTTTATGAATTGATTCATTTCATGGGTTCTCCTTTCCAAATGTTTAGCAAACATTAATTTTTTTAGCTAATTGAATGTTGCTTTTTTACGTCATTAAATTATAATAAATATTATTTATTTAGATTTAATAATAATTTTAGAATTTATAGATAATGGATGATTTAAGTTAATTAAATAATAAAGTAGTATATTAGTAATTTATTATGTTGATTAATTAATGATTATTCAATGGATTAAATTTTGATGACTAGACCCTTTATATTAAGTTAAATATAAAGTTACATATTCACAAAAAAATGTTCAGGGGTAACTTGATCACCACACGAAAGTCCATACAATATTGAGGTTGCAAAGAAGAACTATTCAAAAATATAGTATAAACCCCTAGGCTGCAAGATTAGTGTCAATCGAGGGAGGTGGATCATGATAATCATCAAAACCTCATGCATCAACATGATTGAGTGGGTCATGTTTTTTAGTAGTAACAATAGGAAATCAATGTTCGATAGATTGAAGTGTCGACATCTTCTTATTTTTGAAATAAACTTGTGATTACAAGAAGCTAAATTATTTTAAAGAATATAGAGAGAAGGACTTATTGATGGTAGATAATCCAATCATTAAATAATGAATACTTTCTTTGGTATTGTTATTAATATATAAATGAAATAATATAAAAATTATGTTAGGATTAATTGAGATTATGTTTTAAGGATTCTTTATTCCTCAGAGAAGCTTTATATTGGTTTAGGATGTATTTTGAAATGCCTCTTCAAGAGGATGGTATATTTGAAAATAATTGGCATTAATTTAAAATTAGTGTATATGATAGGTAGGGATAATATAGTTAATTAGAACAACTTATCTTACAATAGATGAAGATGTTAATGGTGAAGGTATCAACCTTTCAATATCCGTTCAAAATAACTAAGAGAAACCAATCAATACAATTTCAAATAAAGTAGATGAAACTATTTCATGTTTTATGGTCATGTAAATTGTGTTAAATTTAAAGAGTTAAAGTATTGAATGGTTTTGAAAGGGTAGATGATTATGTATTACATGAATTTTAAAAAATACTAAGAAATAAATTTGAAGTTAAATAAATGGATTAATATCGTATAATTTTGAATATCGTTTTTCCTAGATTTAAAGTATATAAGAAGATTACTATTTTTGTTGGTGTAAATACATATTTACTATTTACACTTACTTAAGTTTACTTAGGTTAATGCATTATTTTATTATTTTATTTTGTGAGACACTTAGGAGTTTGCACACCTTATTGAGTTGTCATGTTGACAACATAGAAGTACACAACTCTATTTCAGCACATGGCATCTACAACACCGGAGTTTGCATCATTCACTGAGTTGTCATGTAGAAAACATAGTTATTCACCCTCCCTTTTTAGCACATGTTGTCTACAACATAGATTTGTGTATTACATCCTTGTAGGCTTATCCTCCCATCATTGCACTTACTTCTGTGCTTAATGGAGGATAACCCATATTTGGTGGACATGTGCTGTGATGAACCTCCTTATAGAAATATCGTGAGAATGCTCGAAATAACAGAATACAAAGTGATAGCAAAACTCAAAATGAATCTACTGATCGCAGGCCACTTCGAGGGGGTAACCTCCTTTGAGCAAGCTCAATACAATAAATTCGTCCGTGTCCATCAAGGGCCTCAACCTATTCTTATATACTGAGTACGATCTAGAAAAGTAATACTACCTATGCATGTGGGATAATAAAATATACTCACGGGACGACTTACAAAGCATATGCGTCCAACAACACTACTCTAACAAAATAAACAGAAGGAACACCCAGGTTCCTAACATCCCCTCTCCCTTAGAAAAAAGCTTTGTCCTCAAAGCTTAAGGTGTGGAAATTGTTGTTGAATCTGAAGAAGGGGTTCCCAGGTAGCATCCTCTGGTTGCATGCCATGCCACTGAATCAAGACCTCAGAGATGGAGCGAGAGCGAAGCTGGCGAGTGCGCTGGTCAATGATTGCCACCGGCTCCAGGATAATGGATCCTTCCGTATCCATTTCAGAGAGAGTAGTTTGTGCGCTGACAGTGGTACCCAGAACTTTCTTTAGACAAGAAACATGAAAGACTGGATGAATGCGGGAAGAAGGAGGAAGTTCCAGTTTATAAGCAACTGAACCAATCTTCTGCAGAACCTTATAAGGCCCATAAAATTTTGGGGCCAGCTTATGACGCCCTTTCAGCTTTAGGGAGGATTGTTTGTATGGCTGTAGACGAAGAAAAACCATATCCCCAACTTGAAATGAGCGCTCAGAACGGTGTTGATCTGCTTGCTGTTTCATCCGATTACGGGCCATGTGAAGATTATCCTGTAAGGTACGAAGAATCTGATCCCTGCTGCGGAGAACTATGTCAACTGCCTGGACTGGCGAGCTGTTGGGAGTGTAGGGAAGGAGCACTGGAGGTGCCTGACCATAGACTGCTTCATATGGAGTCATTTTAGAGGTAGTGTGGTAAGAGGTATTGTACCACCATTCAGCTAAAGGGAGCCACTTGGCCCACTGATGTTGCTGTTCAGAAGTGAAGCAATGAAGATAAGTTTCCAAGCATTTATTGACAATTTCAGTTTGACCATCAGTTTATGGGTGATAGCCCGAACTCATCTTCAGTTTGGTGCCAGTTTTCTGAAATAGTTCAGTCCAAAAATGACTGGTAAAAGTTGCATCACGATCAGAGACAATGGAAGAAGGGAGTCCATGAAGACGAAATATCTGGTCCATGAAGATTTGTGCAACAGAGGAGGCAGTATAGGGGTGGCTGAGGGCACAAAAATGACTATATTTCGAGAGACGATCAACCACAACCAAGATCACTGTCTTGCCACCGGATTTAGGAAGCCCTTCAATGAAATCCATAGAAATATCAGTCCAAATCCGTGTAGGGATGGGCAATGGTTCGAGCAAGCCAGGAAGGAGGGTCGTTTCACCCTTGTGGCGTTGGCAAGTATCACATTCAGCCACCATCTGTTGAATCGTCTGTTTCATCCCTTTCCAAAAGAAGTTTCTCCTTGCTCGCTCATAAGTTTTGAGGAAGCCTGAGTGCCCTGCTGAAGGAGAAGCATGGAGTTCATAAAAAATAGCCTGATGTAGAGCTGGGTTCTGAGGAAGCACTAGCCGACCCTTGTATCGAAGAGAAGCACCATCCCAAGAGTAATGTGGTATAGCAGAAGGATTATTGGCTAGCTGGTGAATGATTTGAGATAAAGAAGAGTCACTGTCATAGCCCTGCTGAACAGACGCTAACCAATTGGGAATGGGCATAGAAATAGCGAAAAGGGAAGCTTGATTATCAAATGTGCGAGAAAGAGCATCTGCCACAATATTCTCCTTACCCTTCTTGTAGGTGATCTCATAATCATACCCCATGAGTTTACTGACCCATTTCTGTTGTGTAGGAGAGGATACCCGTTGTTCCAGGAAGTATTTCAGACTTTGGTGATCGGTTCTGATGCAAAAATGACTCCCTAAGAGGTATGGCCGCCACTTCTGTACAGCATGCAAAATAGCCATCATTTCTTTTTCATAAGTAGAGAGGGCTAGATTCTTACCAGAGAGGGCTTTGCTAGTGAACGCAATAGGATGGTCATCTTGCAGGAGAACAGCACCCAATCCATTGTCGCAAGCATCACTCTCAATAGTGAAGGGTTTGGAAAAATCTGGCATTGCGAGAACAGGTGTACTGCACATAGCCTGTTTCAGTTGTTCAAATGCAGTCTCAGCAACAGGGGTCCAGGAGAAGGCATCCTTTTTTAACAGAGCTGTCAATGGTGCTGCAATTTTCCCGTAATCTTTGACAAACTTGCGGTAGTAGCCAGTCAACCCCAAAAAACCCCGAAGGCTCTTGAGAGTTTTAGGATGCGGCCAAGTTTTCATGGCATCTATTTTTGTAGGATCCACCCGCACTCCATGGTGTGCAACAATATGCCCGAGATACTCCACTTCCTCCTGGCCAAACACACATTTAGATAGTTTTGCACAGAGTTGATGATCAGAGAGAAGTTGCAAGACAAGCTCCAGATGATGGAGATGCTCAGCCCAAGTTTTGCTATATATGAGGATATCATCAAAGAAGACCAGAATGAATTTCCGGAGGTATGGCCGAAATATGTTATTCATCACTGCCTGAAATGTTGAAGGAGCATTCGTGAGGCCAAAGGGCATGACTAAAAATTCATAGTGACCATCATGTGTGCGGAAGGCAGTTTTAGGTATATCCTCCTCATTAACCCGAATTTGATGATACCCAGAACGAAGATCTAACTTGGAGAAAAAATGAGCCCCATGAAGTTCATCAAGAAGTTCATCAACAACTGGAATGGGAAACTTGTCCTTTATAGTGAGATGATTAAGTGCTCGGAAATCAATGCAGAGTCGCCATGACCCATCTTTTTTGCGAACAAGCAGAACTAGAGAAGAAAAGGAACTGGTACTAGGGCGAATAATACCTTGCTTCAGTAAGTCACGGACAAGTATCTCGATTTCGGTCTTCTGATGAAATGGGTAGCGGTAGGGCCTGATGGTGGGCGGAACACTACCAGGAAGGAGCTGAATACGGTGGTCCTCTGGACGAGAAGGAGGTAATCCCACAGGTTCAGCAAATACACCAGAATACTTGTCCAAAATGTGTTGGAGATCGGCAGGAGTGCTAGAGACTGCTGATGGCTGCATCTGAATGGAATGGAGCTGAGCGATGACACCATGTGAATTCTTCTTAAGAAGTTTTTCCATACGGTGTGAACTGATGATGCTGAGAGACCCTGGTTGTAAGCCTTTCAAAGTGTGTTGGTGCCCCTCGGCTGAAAACTGCATCCAAAGTTCAGCAAAATCCCAGAGAATGGGGCCAAGAGTGCGTAACCATTGGGCACCCAAAACCACATCACAGCTACCTAAGGGTAAGGCAAACATGTCAGAGCGCATGTTATAATCGCCAATAGAGAGACGCACATTGCGACATTTCCCTTTACAAGGTAAAGTGCCCCCATTGGCAATCATGACTTCAAAGCTAGAGCAGGGATGGATAAAGCAATCAGCCTGTTTGGCTATTCGTGGATCAATGAAGTTATGAGTGCTACCAGAATCAATGAGTATAGTAAGAGGGATCTTCTTGAAGAAACCCTGGACCCACATGGTTTGTGGAGTAGTGACTCCTGCCAAAGCATGGACAGATATATCTGGTGGAGCTTCTGGTGAAGGAGGTTCAGGCTGGTGAGGCTCAACCTCATCATCCACTGTTTCCTGAGCATCTACATATTCTTCCAGTTCCGGTGGAGAATCCACATCCAAGAGATAGAGCTTTTGCTGAACACATCTATGGCCCCGAGACCATTTCTCATCACAATTATAACAAAGCCCTTTGTCTCGCCTGACTCGCATCTCTGTTTCAGACAAGTGCTTGATCGGAGTAGTTCTGGGAGCTGGTATGACTGGAGGGTTGTGAGAACCTATATTTCTGAATGGAACAAAATTAGATCTGGAGTGTTGTAGAGCACTAATCTTGTCTTCCGCTAACTTAGCCAACCCAAGGGCTTCCATCATTGTAGTAGGTCGAAACATTTTGACTTCTGAGCGAAGTGCATCCTTCAGACCACTGACAAAACAACTACGGAAGAATTCATCAGATAAGCCCTCTGTGTGATTAGCTAATTTTTCAAACTCTGTCTGGTATTCTCTTACAGTGCCTGTTTGACATAGTTTAGTGAGTGCTCCTATGAAATCATCAAAGGAACTAGGGCCAAAGCGCTCCAAAATGAGGGTGCACAATTCTCTCCATGTTGGGCCTACATTAGCCTTGATGTACCAACAGAACCATTGAAGAGCTTCATGTTCCAAATGAAAAGATGCAAGGGGGACTTTGTGGTTATCCAAAGTATTATGCAAGCTGAAATACTGCTCTGCCCTATAGATCCATCCAGTCGGATCAGAACCATCGAAGCGTGGAAAATCAAGCTTTGGTCCACGGAAATTGCCAGAAGAGGACCCAGTATCTCCTGAATGGTTTCGGCTCATGGCTGACTGCTGAAAGTTAAGACCCAGAATTTTGTCATCCAGATCTTGAAGTTTGGTTTTGAGGGATGCCATTTCTTCTTCCATGATTTTTGCTCCTGTACGCGTAACAACCATTAAGCAAGGTTTTTTTTTTTTTTTTTTTTTTTTTTTTTTTTTTTGGAATGGGTAGAAGATGAGAAACAAAAACTTTTTTAGTTACGGCAAACTTGGATTTGGGTAAAACTCAGATAGGAAATGGGTGTTCGACGGGTGGTGGGAGACTATCTGGGGACAAGGGAAACAGAAAAATGAGGGTTTCAAGGGTAGGGAGGCGAAATGAGGCGAACAGTCCAAGAGGGATAAGGGAGCAAAATGAGGAATTGAATCTTGTGGCTCAGTTTGGTGGCGATTGGATGAGAGGTGAAAAAGATAGGGCAAACCCTAAAATTAGATAAATGAGGGATTTAGGGCTTTGATATGTAAAATTTGGGGTTGGGTCGCCAAGGAAGGAAGTATGCGAAATGATATTGCAGACGTTCTGCGGAAGTATGAGCAGAAACAGAAAGCAAACAAGGAAGCTACGACTAAAAAACAGAAAAATTTTTACTCTTTTTTTTTTTTTTTTTTTTTTTTGAACAGTCGACTTAGAAAAATTCACTCACAGACAGAACAACTGAAAAGAGTTATTGCAATAACAAGAGATATTAGAAGTGAGAGGAACCTGAAGGCCACAACAGAAAAAAAATTTGATGTAATTTCCACCCAGCGAGCCCAAGAGAGTGCTCTGATACCAGATGTGATGAACCTCCTTATAGCAATATCGTGAGAATGCTCGAAATAACAGAATACAAAGTGATAGCAGAACTCAGAATGAATCTACTGATCGCAGGCCACTTCGAGGGGGTAACCTCCTTTGAGCAAGCTCAATACAATAAATTCGTCCGTGCCCATCAAGGGCCTCAACCTATTCTTATATACTGAGTACGATCTAGAAAAGTAATACTACCTATGCATGTGGGATAATAAAATATACTCACGGGACGACTTACAAAGCATATGCGTCCAACAATACTACTCTAACAAAATAAACAGAAGGAACACCCAGGTTCCTAACATGTGCCTAGTTGTATTGTCATGATGCTGATTTTGAGGCATTCTAGATGTATCTTAGAGGCCTTTATATATAGGCACTCCTAGTGTACTCTCATGAATGCATATTGATGAATATATCGTCATTCTGATCATACTCTCTCTTTCTGGTCTATAGTTGTGCTTGTGTTTGAGTTCTTAGTTCTTGGGTGAATTTTTCCCTAAGGCAAATTCTTACATGGTATTAGAGCTTGAAGATTTTCTCATCACATAGCCATTTGAGGACATTGTTGCTTCAACACCTCAGCTTGAATCTGGAGTACTATAGATATTGGGAGTGTCTAGAGCTAGATCTGACCTCGCCATTGCATTTAGAATGCTGATTCAGTGAAGATTGACTATAAATTCAGCTACCTTGGTCCAAAGTCAATCGTGAGGCAAATTTTTTTGCAAATTGGCACCTGGAGACCCCGATTTGCAGTTTGGGTAATGTCATTTGCAGATCTCATTAATTAATTTTCAGATCTATAATTTATTTTTTCTCTGCATTTTTTTGGAATTTTTTGAAAAAAATTTAGGCCAGGTGGCCTTGCAAAGATTTTTTGTAGGTACTAGGCTATTAGATCCTGTGTAAAGGAATTTTTAAAATTTTGCGGACATATCTCTTTTGGCAACTATATATTCCACCGTAGAGCACTATACCATTTTAGGCGAGCACACCAAATTTTTTGAACACATAGTGGGAGCCCAAATCATCTCCTAGTGGCCGAATCATCTCCCATACTGACCAAGCAACATCGGTAGCGTTTATTTTCAAATTCGCAGCCTCTTCTTTGCTTTGTGCCCACAACATTTGGGTTATAAATGTTTTAAACTCCCACCATAGCATCTATGTGGGACAAAACAATATAAAATTGGTGACTCTGTGATTATTTCTGACACCCTTTTATGTTTTCTGGTTGCGCACTACTGCAAAAGTGAAGTTCGGCAAGCAGACGAGATTCGACGACCATGCAGTTGACTTTGTTCAGTTCTAGACCAAACATTTTTTGGCTCTGCAGATTTTAAAACTCTGTAGATAGAGAGAAGCTTCCTACCAACAACAATCATTTCTAGCATTTGTAAATCCAACTCCACGAAGATAACCTGGTGGCCATTTTCTAAAATCTGGCACTCCTCCTGCATGCCGTAAAATCCCTCTAGTGGGTTTTGCATTTATTCTCTGACCTTCGACACAAATTTCTAATAGCCTGCATAGTGACACATGTCCCAACCCACATCTTCCACATGGCATACCTTGGATGCCACCATGCAGAGCCACCTCATAGCATCTTCGTCTGTGCCACGCTGTCTGAGTCGTACTACCATGTAGGATCTAACATGTACAACAAGCTGACTTAGCACCACATCACCATCTAACTATTTTGCCACATTAGCAACATGTAACACATTCCATATAGGACATGTGTCACCCAGCCATACAATTAGTACCATACAGATGCCTAGTCACCTTGCCACATCATCTTGGGCTGCTATTTTTTTGCCTATATCAGCATTTCACTATGTTAAATTTGATGGCCGTTTGACCATCAAAACTAAGACATTTATAACTATTGTGATGGCCATTTGACGTTCAAATTTAAGCTCACAATTTTCCTTCCAGACGCCTCTCTAGATTGCTTTTTGATTTGGCGGCTTGACTTTGTGAGCCAAAAACTTGGACATCTGGACTCCAATTCAAGTGCAAATTTTTTTGAAATTGGGTAGAATTTCCTAAACTTTCTAATGGAGGTGTTATTTTATAGTTTTGGTACAAGGATTTTTTAGAAATTATATTTTTTGGTGACTGTACCTGCATAATCCTACATTTTGCAACTTCAAACGCTCCGTACGGGCACATCTATTCACTTTTTCACGTTTCATTTTTTTTGAGAGTGCATATTTTTTCATCTAGTTTCCAGATCTATAGTCAAATTCCAGGGTTGTGTGGACAAAATTCTCACTTTCAAAACTAGAGCTTTTTCTACATTGTATAGCTTTGATTACTTTTCAGGATTGTTGTACATTTGAGCTATAGTGGTTAGTGACAGATTTGGGCCTCAAAAGGTAATTTTAAAAGAAAAATTAGAAAGTCCACTTTGTTCATTTTGACAAGTGGCGCATTGTACACGTACTACTTATAAAGTGCCAAAAACATTTTTTTTAGGGGGGTCTTTTGATTGAGTGAAAAGGGGGGTGTGTACTATGTTCTTGTGTCTCTCTTTTGTGTGCTCTTTACATTTCTACATCATGGTTTCATTTAAATGTCCACCTCTAACTTCACACAATTATTCTACATGGAAAGATATTGCATGGAGTAGATTAATAGAAAAAGGTTACAGTCTTTATGTTGATGGTACAATTATCAAACCTACTGATGCTAAAGAACTCATTGAATGGGAAAAACAAGAACAACAAGCTTTAGGTATTATTAGGAGTTGTGTACATAGAGATCTATTCTTCTATATTGCTAGTTTCACGAAATCCAAACCAGCTTGGGAAAAACTTGAATCATTGTATGGTAAGGTGGATGAAGAAAATGGATTTTAGATTGAGGACGATCTACTTCTCTTGGATTAAAAGAAATTTGACACAATTTAAGATTACATCAACAAAGCCAATGAGTATAGGGAACTACTCAAAGATTGTGGAAATTCCATGAAGGATGAAAAGTTGATTCATCACATCCTAAAGAGGCTACCTTCAAATTATGCTTCATTTGTTTCGAGTTTTAATACTCATAGGTTGACCATGGGAATTGCTTACTAGAAGCCTTCATTTGATGCATTTGCAGAGATGTTGATTGTTGAACAATCTTACTTGATGGATTTAGGACTTCTCACAACATCAAAGACCAAAGCCTTGGTGGCTAGTGATGAGCACCAATCAAGTCAAAGAGGGAAAAGTTCTAGCAAAAACAACCTGAGACACAACAATCCTCCTCAAAGAAAGGAAATTCTTCTTCCAACAAGAAGGGAAGTAATGAAAAGAAGGACATACTTTTTTGTGCATGCTGCAAAAAGCCAAATCATGATAAGCATCATTGCAAGACTAAAAGAATCAATGAGTTAGAAAATCTACTTAGGAAGAGCAAGATTCAAGTGCCAAGTACTTAAAAGGATTCAACTCCAACCTCTTCAAAGGGTAAAGGAAAAGCACTTATGGAAAATTCAAGTTCTTCTTCAGAATGGATACTTGACTCATGTGCCTCCTATGACATGGGTTCTTCAAAGGGAAACTTTTCTTCATTGAAGTAGTCAAAGGTACTAGACATCTTCATGGGAGATGATACCAAAATGGAAGTTGAAGGAAAAGGACATGTGGAAATGGACAATGGAGAATTCAAAGATGTTCTCTATGTTCCTAACCTTAGCTCCAATCTCCTTTTAGTTTACCAAATCACTCACCTTGGAGGTGGTCATAAAGTTGAGTTCCTTCTAGATTCAGTGATGATGCATAGCCTTAGAGATGATTCATTGGTTGCAGTGGGGAATGTCAATCATGACAAGAGGCTTTATTCCTTGTACTAATTTATACCTATGTCTCCTTCTCAAGCCTTGTTGACTCACTGTATGTCACAAAACACATTATGACATGAGTGGTTTGGTCATCTTGCCTTTCGCTCTCTTCAGCAACTTTTCTCCAAACACATGGTCAAAGGTCTACCTAACATCAACTTTTCTAAAAGAGAATGTTTCTCATGTTCAGTGGATATGCATCTCAAGGAGAAGTATGATAAAGGCAAGTCTTCTAAAGCCATTTGATGTTCAAATTTAAGCTCACAATTTTCCTTCCAGATGCCTCTCTAGATTGCTTTTTGATTTGGTGGCTTGACTTTGTGAGCCCATAACTTGGACATCTGGACTCCAATTCAAGTGCAATTTTTTTTGAAATTGGGTAGAATTTCCTAAACTTTCTAATGGAGGTGTTATTTTATAGTTTTGGTACAAGGATTTTTTAGAAATTATATTTTTTGGTGACTGTACCTGCATAATCCTACATTTTGCAACTTCAAACGCTCCGTACAGGCACATCTATTCACTTTTTCACGTTCCATTTTTTTTGAGAGTGCATATTTTTTCATCTAGTTTCCAGATCTATAGTCAAATTCTAGGGTTGTGTGGACAAAATTCTCACTTTCAAAACTAGAGCTTTTTCTACATTGTATAGCTTTCATTACTTTTAAGGATTGTTGTACATTTGAGCTATAGTGGTTAGTGAAAAATTTGGGCCTCAAAAGGTAGTTTTAAAAGAAAAATTAGAAAGTCCACTTTGTTCATTTTGACAAGTGGCGCATTGTACACGTACTACTTATAAAGTGCCAAAAGCATTTTTTTTAGGGGGGTCTTTTGATTGAGTGAAAAGGGGGGTGTGTACTATGTTCTTGTGTCTCTCTTTTGTGTGCTCTTTACATTTCTACATCATGGTTTCATTTAAATGTCCACCTCTAACTTCACACAATTATTCTACATGGAAAGATATTGCATGAAGTAGATTAATAGAAAAAGGTTACAGTCTTTATGTTGATGGTACAATTACCAAACCTACTGATGCTAAAGAACTCATTGAATGGGAAAAACAAGAACAACAAGCTTTAGGTATTATTAGGAGTTGTGTACATAGAGATCTATTCTTCTATATTGCTAGTTTCAAGAAATCCAAACCAGCTTGGGAAAAACTTGAATCATTGTATGGTAAGGTGGATGAAGAAAATGGATTTTAGATTGAGGACGATCTACTTCTCTTGGATTAAAAGAAATTTGACACAATTTAGGATTACATCAACAAAGCCAATGAGTATAGGGAACTACTCAAAGATTGTGGAAATTCCATGAAGGATGAAAAGTTGATTCATCACATCCTAAAGAGGCTACCTTCAAATTATGCTTCATTTGTTTCGAGTTTTAATACTCATAGATTGACCATGGGAACTACTTACTAGAAGCCTTCATTTGATGCATTTGCAGAGATGTTGATTGTTGAACAATCTTACTTGATGGATTTAGGACTTCTCACAACATCAAAGACCAAAGCCTTGGTGGCTAGTGATGAGCACCAATCAAGTCAAAGAGGGAAAAGTTCTAGCAACAACAATCTGAGACACAACAATCCTCCTCACAGAAAGGAAATTCTTCTTCCAACAAGAAGGGAAGTAATGAAAAGAAGGACATACTTTTTTGTGCATGCTGCAAAAAGCCAAATCATGATAAGCATCATTGCAAGACTAAAAGAATCAATGAGTTAGAAAATCTACTTAGGAAGAGCAAGATTCAAGTGCCAAGTACTTAAAAGGATTTAACTCCAACCTCTTCAAAGGGTAAAGGAAAAGCACTTATGGAAAATTCAAGTTCTTCTTCAGAATGGATACTTGACTTAGGTGCCTCCTATGACATGGGTTCTTCAAAGGGAGAATTTTCTTCATTGAAGTAGTCAAAGGTACTAGACATCTTCATGGGAGATGATACCAAAATGGAAGTTGAAGGAAAAGGACATGTGGAAATGGACAATGGAGAATTCAAAGATTTTCTCTATGTTCCTAACCTTAGCTCCAATCTCCTTTTAGTTTACCAAATCACTCACCTTGGAGGTGGTCATAAAGTTGAGTTCCTTCTAGATTCAGTGATGATGCATAGCCTTAGAGATGATTCATTGGTTGCAGTGGGGAATGTCAATCATGACAAGAGGCTTTATTCCTTGTACTAATTTATACCTACGTCTCCTTCTTAAGCCTTGTTGACTCACTCTATGTCACAAAACACATTATGACATGAGTGGTTTGGTCATCTTGCCTTTCGCTCTCTTCAGCAACTTTTCTCCAAACACATGGTCAAAGGTCTACCTAACATCAACTTTTCTAAAAGAGAATGTTTCTCATGTTCAGTGGATATGCATCTCAAGGAGAAGTATGATAAAGGCAAGTCTTCTAGAGCACCAATGGTTCTTCAATTGGTTCACATGGTTTTAGCAGGTCCTTTTGTAGTGACTTCAGTCAACCAAGGCCAGTACATCCTTACTTTTTTTGATGACTTTTTGAGATTCACATGGGTCTACTTCCTTCATCACAAGAATGAAGTGGTTCATAAGCTTCAAGACTTTAAAACTCATGTTGAACACAAATCAAAGAAAGCCATCAAGGTTCTATGGGTCGACAATGAGAAAAAATATGTGGACGTAAGACTTAGAGACTTTTGCAGACTTGAGGGCATTGATCTTTAGAATCCACCAGCATTTAGTCCACATAAGATAGATGTTGCAGCTATGAGGATTAGGACTCTCAAATCCATGGCAAGTTGCATGATCAATAAACGCCAAGTCTCTTGATCCTACACTTGAAGTTGAAGCCATTAGTAGTGCTACTCACATACTTAATAGGTCTCCTCATAATTCCTTAGATGAGAAGACTCCTTTTGAGGCATGGTGCAGTAGAAAACTAGTTGTGAGTCACTTCAGAGTCTTCAGTTGTCTAGCACAAGCTAACCTATCTTCTAGGGGATGCAAGGCACCATCATCTAGGCCTTGTAATTTCATTGGATATGAAGATAGTGCTAAAGCTTATAGATATATGGATCTAGAGGCTCACAAGATTTTGTGGAGAAGGATGTACACTTTGAGGAAAGTTCACCTAGCTTATCCTCTACTCCTCTCCACACTTCATACACAATGGAAACTGATATTGACACTAGCGATAGTGCTTCAACAGATTCAGACATGTGGGGTTCTAAATGATAGTTGCAGTAAGAGGTCACATCATTAGTTTAGTCCACATGCTTATATTGCCACAGTGAAAGTTCCAACATAGTAGGGTACACATCATCTTCCAACTCCAACTTTAGTTGATCACTACATGGTAGACATTGTAGGTTTGTTTGTGGAGTCACACACCATAGACTTGGGAGACAGTCTTGATGATTTACATCTTCTCATTGATGATGATGATCCTTCTACAGTTGTTGTGAGGGTTCACTCTAACCCTCATGTCCATTCTCTACATTATCAATCTTCACAGGTTGGTGTGATTGTGGATACTTATGTACAACAATTGGAGGAGGTCTCTTTGTCAGTTGAGGAGACAGATGGTTCATTGGAATAGGTTCAAAATACATCATTGCCAGATCTGCATTCATTCTTTTCAGCAGCGTTGGAAGGGAAAAAAATTAGCATTAGCATAGGGATACTTGAGTAGGTTTTAGGTCCATCATACATCTTCAAGACTATACCTTTTCCATTGTTTCTTCTAAAGGGGAGGAACATCATTTTACATTCATGGACCAACTTCTTCCTTAAAGTAGCTTTCACTGATAGGCATTCTCCATTTGGAGGGGGGGACTACCTTGTCTCTCTTCCTCTTTTTTCTTATGGGGGGGGGGGGGGGGGGGGGGGGGGGGGGACTTTTTCCTCTTATGAGGTTCTTGTTCTTCTCATTCTTTACCTTTGTAAATACTGGATGTATGTCATAATGGGGGGGTCCTGATTACTCCATCCATCCATGCATCCTTATTCATCTCTTTTTTTGGGGGAGGGTTTTTCCCATGAGGTTTTCCCTCTTTCTTTGTTTTATGAGAGATTGCATTTCATTATCTACATGGGTACCTAGCATGGCCTAGTAGCCATGACCCATTATGCATTTCATCCTAGTTTTCGTAAGCTTAAGGGCATTCCCCTAAGTTGCACTTAAGGAGGGGTGTTGTTGTAAATACATATTTACTATTTACACTTACTTTACTTAGGTTAATGCATTATTTTATTAATTTATTTTGTGAGACAGTTAGGAGTTTGCACACCTTTTTGAGTTGTCATGTTAACAACATAGAAGTACACAACTCTATTTCAGCATATGGTGTCTACAACACTGGAGTTTGCATCATTCACTGAGTTTTTATGTAGATAACACAGTTATTCACACTCCCTTTTTAGCACATGTTGTCTACAACATAGATTTGCGTGTTACACCCTTGTAGGCTTATCCTCCCATCATCACACTTACTTCCGTGCTTAATGGAGGATAACCCATATCTGGTGGACATGTGCCTAGTTGTATGACTTATTATGATGCTGATTTTGAGGCATTCTAGATGTATCTCAGAGGCTTTTATATATAGGCACTCCTAGTGTACTCTCATAAATGCATATTGAATAAATATATTGTCATTTTGATCATACTTTCTCTTTCTAGTCTATAGTTGTGCCTGTGTTTGAGTTCTTAGTTCATGGGTGAATTTTGCCCTAAGAAAAATTCTTACAATTTTCATGTTGTTTCTTCTATCTAAGCAACTTGTTGTTAATAATGTTTCATTAAGGATAAAAGGAAGGAGTCAAAAGTAGGAACTTGTTTTGAATATAGTTGGTGGAGGCCATATTAACCATTGAATTTATGACATGAAGGAGAGATATTGATGAAATTGCAAGGTAGGAGATGAGCTAGATATATGTTTAAGATGACTATTTCAAGCTATCACCATGTCCATGCATTTTAATTTTATGTTTGAAATTAAAATTATATGATAATGGAAAGATCCAAATAATTAATGTATTGATCATTGAGCATTACCTTGGTGATTTCAGAAGATTAGTTTTGTTTACTTCTACTTAGATTTTTAGAAACACATTAGAGATATCCAAATAAGTGGAGTATGTTGAAAATGAATGTCAATTATAATATCCCTCCCATTACTCTATTAGCAAAAATAACATTGAGAGAAAATCCGTACCTAAAAACTTTAATTGCATTATAAGCCAAAAGGTAAATCTTCTAAAACTATTGTTTACTTTGATTGAGATGGAGAATAGAAAAACGAAAGATAAGAATTTAAAGTAAAGAGGGATGATGTAGGAAATGAGTTCTAGAGAAAGAAGATTCGAACATCTATTAAAAAAGAGTTGAATGTCAATTTTCTTTGTAGTGGTGTGTGAGGGGGATATTAATTATGAATGGGGAGAAGAAGAGTGAAGGGAAGATGAAAGGTACAAATTAGCATACATAATGGTCAATCTAAATGATTTGGATGATGCAACATAAATAAAGCTTACAGTTTCCCTATTCTAGCTAGAGAAGAAAATGTGGATAATACCCCACTTTTCTTAGCCTAGAAAGTAGAAAGGATATTATTTCCAAGATTCCAAATCACATAAATGATCTCCAAAATAGAGTGCGTTCCCTTAAGATCAATAGTACTTACTCTGCCCTTACCAATTATCAGTTTAGTTGTGCTATCTTATTTTTCTACATGGTCTTGAATGTTATCATGAAGAAAGTTTCCGTCGGGATGGTTACTAGCGAAAGTAGGATGATGAAGAACATGAAGGAAAATAAAGTTGAAAAACACAATGTAGAGGCATAAGAAAAGAACATTGGGGAGTGGCTATATAAGCTAAAGAATCTCTCAAGGAATTGAGAAATTCGATTACCAAGTATAATGATATCAAAGAAATTAATACTCAAGCTTTATGTTCTTTATTATGATTCTTATGTTGGAAAATATTTGTAGTATACTACAATTAGCTATCAATAATTTATTGATTATGCTAGACTTAGGGGCATTCATCTAGTAGAGTGTGGTCATATTGTCTTAAACACACTCTCATTGATCTATATGTTGGTTTTGTTAAAAGGTAGGATTGATCAGTAAAAGTTGTAGTAAAAGTAGTAGTGTAAGTGTTTAGATAGATGTTGATCTAAATATTCTTTTGTTTGTTTTGATTCATTTATGTAGTGGAAGTTCTTAATTTTTTTTTTGGCTTTAATGACTTGATGTTAGGGTTTTAGTACTATTTTGTGTTTTCTTTGTATTGTTGTACAATAGGACTAGGTCCCTTTCCATGTTACCTCAATGAGAACCAAATGAAGCAAGATTTGTATACATGATTTGCAAAAAAAAAATCACAAATTAAACTATAAGTGATTTAACCGAGACCTAAATCTATGTTTTAATAGACACAAAAAATTTTTTAATTTAAATAGATTTAAAAAATATAAATCCATAACAATATTAATTAAATAGATTCATTAAAAAAAACTATAAAATATTGTGTATTTAAACAATAACTTCATCATTATAATTCTAAATAAAAAACAAAAACCCAGAATTGAAAAGATCATAGATATTCTCTATAAATTATATAACTTTCTACAATAAACATCAATGATCCTCTCTACAAATTATATAGCTGTCGGCTCTCGTGAAAATGTTTATGTAGCTCTTGCAAGGTACCCATTATATTGAGCGTCAGACAAGGATTTCTGCAACTTGAAGTCCTTGTGAACGCTGTCGATGAAAGTCTCTGAGGCCTTATCTACATCTTCCTCTTCATTCCCATTGCAGTACATTTTCTTTGGCACTTCATACTCATTCTCACAAGAATAGAACGAAGTTGAAGATGCATAAGGCTCGTGTGGCCTTACTTGTTTTGTGCGCTGCTTCTTATTATCACTTCCTGAAAAGCATCCAAATATCATTTTGTAAAATGACTTAACAGCCATCTTCAATGAGATTTTGTGGACCTTTCAAACTAGAAACTAGGGCAACTTGTCCACCCTCCCGATCAAGTTTTGAATTAAACCTAAAACCCAAAAAGCCACAGAAGTTAAAACCATGAATAACATTAGTAACTACAAAAAATATTTTGAAAGGAGACAGAAAACTGAACTCACAGTTAAAACTTTGAGAGACTTCGCTTATGAGATCCTAATGCCTGTGTAACCTAGTTGTACGTTAGAAGGAATGAAAGACAGACAAGTACGTTTGGATATAACCAACATTAAATCCAATATATATAGGCAATGGACTTGATTTATTAAAAAGTCTAAGACACTGTTTGCCGTCATATTGGTCAGAGATATTCGATTGTTGACAGCAAATGCTAGACTACTTCATGAAATATATTTCAACTCTCAAAATACATTGTAACATCCTCTTTTTAAATATATTAATGAGATTCTCAATCCCAAGTCCAGCTGAACGCGTATTTTATTAGCACTAGCGATTCTAGAAGTGAATTGTTTTGACTGCCGCTTCACCCTTCCCCACATATTTTAAGGATGTTTATGGTGATGTCTTGGTCAACAAGAAAATTTACTGATTGCTTTATTTTATATTGTTCCGTGTAAACACTTACGCCACTTTGAGCCCCTAAAGATCGCCGATATGAACAAATGCCTTTTGACCCGACCGAGCCTTGGCGACTCGTTTCAGTCAAAAGGACTCCAGTGCGCCATTAAGGGCGAAATGCAACGAAATAGGAGAATGTATTGAGCAAACCTTTGTAAATGCATTCCTATTTTAGAAAAAATAGGATTCATAGATTTCTTAGACTTCGATGTGTTCTTAACAATAAAAGTCTGCAATATTTTAGTAGATACAATTATAATAAGACGTGTATAAACCCTTAAATTATCTTTAAGAAAAACTTAACGATACATGCTTTTTAAATGAGATTTCTTAGTTTTCAATTTTTCTTATGGCTTGACAATTCATTTTTAAAAATGTCTCATTTCTCGATACTACATATCAACCAAAGGTGTGTTAGGAAATTAACATATTCACAAGTCATACAATTAAATACCTATGTTGATTACTATTTTCTTAGAGAAAATATCAAAATAACATCAGTAACTTGTAATAAGAATGCTTATAACACACAACAAAAGTAGGAAAAACTAGTCCCTAAGAAAAACTAAATTGGAACAAGATATTCTCTTAATAGAGTGACTTTGTTATGTAGTAAGAAATATTCTTTTCATCTTACAAAAGTTTATAGATAGACATGGATATCTTGAAGTTAATAGAAGAAGCACTAAGGTGGCGTGAAAAAATATAAAAAGCACCACAAAATGGGGGTGTCCTATGATCCAACCATGAATCAAACTCCAAATGACAATGAAATTAATGAAACCAAGCTTTATCATGTTGACAAAATTAGATTATCTTGTTGGATTTAGCCAAGTGTAAGGACCCTAAGTCCATGACATTTAACTTATGAACATTGTTAAAAATATTTCAACTAAATAATCAATTGCCATATTTCATCTCTTTATGATATAAATAAAAAAATTGAGTCAAAATCAAAAGCTGGTCACAAATTTTTTAATAAGAAAAGTCAACAACTAGGAAGAAGTCCGTATATTGATAAAGGCATCATATACCTATTCCTTCTAAGAGATAATTTTTTCTATTACAACCATAAATGTTTAGTTATTTCAATAATAATATTATCATTATTGATTTTATTATTAAAACAATATCCTAGAAATATAGAAAAGAAGAAACATATAAGATTATATCGATCTATTCCACCTCTTCTAATAACCCTTGTCTTATCTCTAAAGGATATGATAGAAAATATTCATTAAACAATTATATATTAAGGTAGAGTATTTGGAAGTTAATGCATATGTTGGTTTATTTATCTCTCCACCAAGAACATAAATAGACTAGAGGAAGTGAGCTTGTTCTATTCTACTAGCCCCAATCTAGGGCCATATCACTTGAGTCATCTCCCTAAATTGACGTTGACTAGACTTAAGTGGTTGAAGAAAATTAATCATTTAAGATATATAAGAAATTATCATATAACTAAAAATAATTTTTAGGAACCAATGTCTCACTGATACTTCTATATGATTTATTGGATTCATTCGTTTATTCTTGTTGATGCCTAGTATTTATTCACAAGCTAATTTAAAAAATAAATTCTTATTATATTTTTCTAGAGCAATTCTCAATGCTACGTATATTTTTTCTTTAGATCATCCAAACCTTATTTTCATTGGAAACCTATGTGTAAACTGATAAATTTCAAGTATGACTCATAGTTTATCTTTCCCTCTTTTTGAAAATAAATGTCATTATAATTTGTTCCAATTATCACATATTCTTTTCTAGTTAGTCTTTATGGTCACTACTTATCTCGATCCTAGAGTTTCATGTACTATATTTGATATATTTTTCTCTATCAAGTTTCATTATTCATTTTTTGTATCTTCTACCAATCTCATAGTTTCAAATGTATTCTTCTTCATGAAAATTTCTTGTTAACTTTCTCCCTAACAAAATTAAAAGTATTTTTTACCATGCCTGAATTTCCACCTATTGCTTGTATAAGTGATGACCAATGACACTAATTTTTTTGGGTCAAAATCAATAACTAGTCATATTATGTATTTATTACTATTGATTCCTCAAATCATTCAATTTACATACTAAAATTTTATATATGCTTCTACAGATAACAATAACATTTCATCATTATTATTTAATACTTCAATATAATAGTAGTGAATGCAAAAATGACATCTTACTCATTGAGAATATCCAATTTTTAAACAATAGATGCTATAAATGAATAGTGTCAAATAATTTAGCAATAAAATTTATAGTGGTAGTTTTGATAGTTGTGACAACTAGAATATCATAGGTAGTACACTAATATTCCCCCCCCTTAATGTACTTTGATCCTATCAACATCAAATTCACCTTTCTTAAAGGACCAACCATTAAGGATTACATAGAAACAATATTCATAAAACTAATATAAATATGACTTTTGAGAAATTATTATTTGAAGAAAACCTCTAAATCAAGTAGAGCTCCATTAAGTTTCCTCCTCAATCCTTGTCAATGTGAATATCTAATATAAATCCTTGATTAGCCAGTCTCAAAATATTAAATAGAAAACCTCAAATTGGCATCTGCAACAATCTATATTGATCTCCTTACCCACACAACTCCACAACATTGACTCTTAGCTCTTGCAAAAATGACAATTCTTCCTAAAATTTATTAGAATAAGAATGTAAAAAGAAAGAAAGAAAGAAAGAAAATCCAAAAATACTTCTCATACAAGCACCATCCCAAATAAAGAAGCTAGTTTAGATCATTGAAATCCTCCATCCATCAGCAATTTAGTCCTACAAAATGATATCTCAAAGCACTAATAAAATTTATCATTATTGTAAGTCATTAATAACACACTAATCATCTAGTGAATCCTCATACTCACTGTAACCAAATTTTCTTTCATCTAACTCATATATGATGTTCTCTATGAGAGGGTGACTAGCCGAATTTGATAATTTCATTCTATATGAACCCTTTTCCTACAGTGGTAATATTTTCTATCTTCTATTTCTAGATTTCTAAATGTTTTTAAAATATAAATATAATTCTTTCCCTTTTAAAAAATTTCCTTCTATATGTTCTTTGGTTCATCTCTATTTTTCTTAAAGTGTTGAAACCATATCTTCTCATCTTTTTGACGTGAGTCATTATGGATGTAAATAACATGTTATTGTATTTTAAAGATAATATTTTTAATACAACATCATCTCTCTAAAATATCAAGGAAAAATAAGATTATTTTTATTTGTTGATTCTATTGCTATTTTTAAATAACTAAAAATCAATACAAATAAATAATTATGTCAAACCTAATGACTCTTAATAATATGCATTTGATAAAGTGTACCCATATATATATCACTTTTGAATCTAGCAAGGAAAAAGATGGTCAATATTATTTTTGTAGTATCTAATTCATCGCTCCCCTTTTAGTTACTCCTCTTATATTTCCAACACCTTTGTGCATTCTTTCTCATCTTCCCTGATTTATGTGCTATTTTCCTAGTTAAAAAGGTCACTAATTGAATGTATTTCTATATGTCCATGTCTTTTGCAATTAAAATTGTAATATCCTATGACATATTTTCAATCTATGCTCCAAATGGAGATTTTGATATACTGGTTGTATCCTTACCAATCTCTTTTTTAGGGTTCTACAAAACTATATTTTGAGTTTCTTTTCTTAGCTCCTTTATTATATTTCCTATTTGCTATCTTTTCTCTATCCTAATTTCCTCTCCTTTCTTCTCATCCTCTACTTTTTTCTCTTCTAATGCTTGCTATGAGTGATCTATTATTTGATCTATTATTTCCTTTTATCTTATCTTAAGCTCTTTTTCTACAACTATAACTAATAAATCTTTTTGTTCAATGTTTTTCTTTTGTTCTATCAATTTGGTTCCTTTGGACCTAAAGCTAGGCTGAAAAGTGATGATACCTGGTTGTGACCAAGTTAATAATGGTATCATAGGTATTTTTTCACATTGTAAAATATCTAGATCATGATCTTGCTCTTTTCCTTCCATCATGTCTTCTCTTTTATAATCTTCAACATTATTAGTAACCAAATTTCCAACAATGCAATCTAATTGATCTCTAAATGGATACTTTAATTTTTCATTTGTTATTCAGACTACATTAACTCTCCTATTTGGCTAAGTTATATTTCTAACATATCATTCTATGCTAATGTCCCACTAGTCAAAATAGTAGGTACTTCACTAGGCTCATTATCAGCCATGGGATATAAATCATTAGGATCATTAAGTACTTTAAGTATTGCATATTTTGACTGTTAATGACTTCCTCATATAGTCCTCCCATGATCTAAAAACATTTTATTTTATTTCTTAGAAGTGGTTCCAATCTCTTCATAATATCATGCAACTGCTCATTACTCTCTAATATACATAATTTATGTATTACATTTTCTCTTATCTTTTTCTCTTTGTCCACTACTCTTTGCAAGCCTTAGTTTCTTAGATCTTGTATAGTTCTTATGGTACGTTTCTATGAATATGAATAAAATATTTTTTAAATTTAATCATATACTTGTCCATTGCATTCTCAAGTTGCATATTTTGATAAAAATCATACAAATCATAGTATTTGTTCAATTTCTCCAAATTTCCATCATTATTGATCATATAATTCATTCTTCCAATATAAGGTTTCCAATCCTTCCTCTTCTTTCTACTGCTAGATTAAGGTTTACTCTATGGTATAGAAATTTATCCTCTCATTAGTGGCTTCTCTTCTACTCTATCTTTTATCTCTACTTGATTCTTTCTTCCTTTATAAATAATCTAAAGTTTAGGCTTTTTAGGGCTTGGTCCTTGAGCCATTTCCTTTACTCTTTTTATCTTCTTTGGTGTTTTTTTTTACTTTTCTTCCTTGATCTTTTTCACTAAGCTTACTACAAATTTTCTTGTTGTAGCAGATGTTGAACTTCTTGTTGATCTCTTTTTTGGCACTGACTATGGTGTAGTAGTTTGAATGTGAGTAATATTCACCTCATCTTTTGATGATATCATTATTTTAGATGATTTTGCTAATTTCCCTATTATAGTATCAATTGCAAGTGAATTTAAACCAAGAGTATATAAGACTAGACACTAGCTCTCATCTCCATAACATTTTTCTTATCTTCTTGAGATTATTATTTTTTCATTCTAGAATCCTTAATCACTTGCTCAATATTTTTGTACACTTTCTTCTTTTTTTCTTTACTATATTGTTAATCTCTTACTTTAGTTTAGTTTTCTTCATAGGTTCACCATCTAGAGAATTCTTTGTCTCTCTTTGATTTTAGAATTACTTCTGCATAATCATCCAACATTTTTTATGTCACCTCATATCCCAAAAGCTCAATGAATAGTTGTCTAGGCTCTACAACCTCCATGCATGTGTGATCAATTTCCACTATAAAATAAATATCATCTTCATTTTTATCCACTATTGACTTAGGGATTTAAAAAATCTTCTTCATCTTATTCTAAAAAGATACAATCATTCTATTTATATCCTCTATTATCCTATTAGTTGGATTCTCCCTGAAGTAATTTAGGTAACCAATTCTATAGTGAAATTTTCAGTAGTCCACTCATAATTAGGTAGACATAAAAATCTATTTATTATTTATAAGAATAGGTGAACTATCAAAGAGTCAAATTTGAAAGGCGTGTGTTTGTTTTTCTTTATCCTCTAGATGTTGTTAATTAATTACTATGTTAAAAACTCACACATATTCACTTTTTCCCTATCTACAATCATCTTATATACATCATGGATAAATCTAGCTGATATTGAATTGTGCCTTTAACTATAATTCATCTTGTAACGAATTATTTTACATATCATTCTCACATTAGTTTTCTTAATCTTATCTATCCTCATACATTTATCATCCTAGGTTGATCTAGTGTTAACTTAACAACTAAGTTATTAACCTTATTCTCATAAATAGGTACACTAGACTTGTTACTCAAACCAACTAGTTTATGGATTAGGCCATTTTAAAAATCTTAATTGGTATATCTCCTACTAAAAACATTCCATCATGAATTTTGCTGAGTAAAATTCTTGTCCATTTAGGTTGTTCAAACTCTTTATAAAATATGTTCTTTGCTATGTTTTTTTGAACTAAATATTGATCACTCTAAATTTTGTTGTCTATTAGTGTCAAACACTTAGTGATATATAAGGAAGAGTTAGTTGGTCATCACTATGAGTGAGTTACTCTATATAGGCTGAGTCATGTATTTGTAAATACGTGAAAATAATCTTGTCTATGCCAAGCTCTATAGGAGCCGAGCAAGCCTTTGGTCACCAAGTATTCCTATATAAGACGAGTTTAGTACATACTTAGTAATCAAAGAATATAGATGATGAGTCATACTGAAGGAGCCAAGTCAGTTGAGCCCAAGAGAAAAAAGGAAAAATAGTTACAAATGAGCATCATAGACAACATGTGTTGAGTAACATAAAGTGAACAAAAATGTATGAAATGGCACAAAATCTAAGGGAAACCATTTCCGAGATGATATGTAAATAAAATTTAATGATTCTAGATTTTTTTACAGAGGTTGTTATGCATTTTGATGTGGATCATCAATTCCTATGAAGATAGGACAAAAAATTAGATGAAGAGGCAAAAATTGAGACATCTAGATCATTGATCTTATTCTAGAAGACTTTGCAAATGTCTTTAAAAGGGAAGATCCAAACCCTATTTATGGTAAGAGAAATTAAGTGAACTATTATGCGAAGGAGTTGGGTTTTGGAGGCCACAAGAAAAAGTTGTGAAGAAACATAGTTAGCAACCTAATGAAGCAAAGATAGACAAATTAAAATATATCAGCTAAGACAAATTAAAATATATCAGCTAAGAGATCAGATCAGATATTTGAAGGAGAAGACCCATAATAAGCATTATAAGTTTAGATTGAAGTATTAGGTACTAAATCAATTTTGGCATATTGAAATAGGTTAAATCTCTTAATAGATTGGTTTTAACAGACCTATGTAAATCTCTTAACTGAGTACTTACTTCATTGTAAGTGTTAAATCCTTTAATAAAGGTAGACCTAACAATCTTTGTAAAGCTCCTATTAAGGAATATCCCTCATAGGGTAGATCATCAAAAGTGATAAACCTTGTAGTCCTAATAAGCTAACTTTCTTACTATAGTAGTGGATATTTGTAGGTGTCATCCCCACCCTAGTTTTACCTTCACATTGGAGGGTTCCTGGGTAACCAAAATTTCTTGTGTTATGTGTTTACATTTTCATGGATGTGATATTTAGGTAGATATATTTCAGAATTTGAAGTTTTAAGTTATGTTATGCATAATCTAGATATGAGATGGATAATGTGGTGAATGTAGTCAAGTTACTTTGAAGATTAAAGCTTTAGTGATCTTGATTGACCCCTTCTCTTAGTATCTCATTTTCCAAATAAGACTTCCAACTTGTCATAACCTTGATTGAATATTAAGTCATTATTGTAAAAATCACTCATATCCTTGTGAATATCACTATCTCCAATTGAATCAAAATTTTACTATATGTATGTATAAATATCTTCAACATATAAAACCCTATCTGGGATTTATGAAAATGCTCCCTTAGGATCGTCTCTAAAATCACATAGAACTTATGGATCCATTTTCTCAATTCAACTATAATCTTGCAAATGAAATAACTACCCTTAACTTTGATTTTTTTAGGGGCTCATAAAAAATCATTTCAAATGCTTCAAAGTTTCTTCTAAATCACTATGCTATTTCTCTACACTTCTTTGTCATTCAAATGGTGACCAAACTATACAATTTTATCCATTAAATACTCCAAAAATTAAATATGAGATTAATGCAAAAATGGATACACATAAAAATTTGTTCTTCATAATGGAGTAACCTTCAACTTTTTAGTGACCTCATATATGATCATAAAAACCTTTGCACTATTAGATATAGATTCCATAATACCATGTGATGATATTATTTACCTCACTAAAACTAATTTCATCATTGAGGGGTTTGATAGATTTATAGTACAAAAACCCTTGTTTTATTTAGAGCTATATTGATTAATGTTTATGGAGGGGGTTCAATACTTGGTACTATTCCCATCTTGTTCTTAGGTGTGTCTTTTGATTTATGAATCTATGCTTTTTTACTTGTAGGTGTTCCTTCCTTCACAATTGTCTCATTCCTTCTTACATTATTGTTCATCCTCCTTCTATGATTTGGTGTCCTCATATTCTATGATCTAATGTTTCTCATGTTTATATTTTATAACCATTCGACATGTAAAATATTGCCATATGTCCTAAGTTGTTGCAAATACAACATGTCATAACTCTATTTTCATATCTAGGTTTCAACTAATTAATTTTGTAGACTAAAATATCTTGCAATGTGTCTAATGTTGTTGAACTTATAACATATAACTCCACTAATGTTCACTCTCATAGGTCTACTACTTTTAATGTTAGTCCTTTCATGCATTCTATCATTAAATCAAGGTTTCATGCATTCAGCAGATCGATGTACATGAATAAAGAAATTGTAAAAATAACTAGAAAAGGATTTAGAGTACTTACCTACACCATATTTCTTCATGTGTCCAAGTTTATTCCATGAAAAAAATATTCCATTAAATCTTTTCCTTTGATGTTTAGGTTGTTCAGGTTGATTAGGTTCAATTTTGTAGTCTCAAGTTTAGATGTTACCATTCAAAGTTGTGATCTCAGATTTGCATTCTCAGATCTCAAATTTGATTTCTTATTTCTTTCATCTTCAATCATATTCATCTTTATTCTTGTAATTACAATTTCATGCCTCAAAATCTCATTTTTATTTTGAAGTTTTGTAGTAGTCATATAGTCCTTGAGGTTTTTAGGCAATTCCTCCTTAGATCTTGAATTTTGAATTTTCTCTTTCAACTTGATAATAAATTCTTGTGCATCCTTAATTTTGATTTTTAATTAGTTTCTTTCATTACTAACCAAATCTAACTCCTCAAGAGATGCTTCAAGATTCTTTTTTAAGAGTTATGAATCTATAGTGGTCTCGCTCAAGCTATTAAAATTCTTATTAGTAAATATGCTCTGATACTAATTATTAGAAAGTAAAGTTCTCTAATAGAATTTCAATAGGTAGTTGGAGGGGGGCGGGGAGGGGCGCACAAGGGGGTTGAATTGGTTATGAACTTTAAACACTTTCTTCTCAACTATGGATCCACTGGAAAATTCTTAAAGTTGCGTAAATTGGTAAGCTAAAAAGTAAAACCATGCACAACATAGAAAAAAATTATAACACCATAATTTTTTAAAGTAGGGAAACCTTTCCAAGGGAAAACCCCAGTGGGGATCATACCCACAAAATGTTCCACTAATTAAAAGTATCTTGTGAAAGATATTGATCATGTTAGGAGTCTATTACATTTATATAGTGTATTTATCTTTGTTAGAGTAATAGACCTTTTTAGAGGACTAGGAAATTTTAAAAGGCTCAACCATGTTAGGAGTTAATTTTAAAATAAAATATACAAGATAAGCCCACTACCCACATATTCATACACTGATTTACAAGTTATTGAATAGATACAAAACCTTGATTGTGCTAATATCTTCTATATCTGATCAATCCTTGTAGTTCCTCTTCATAATGATATTTATACAATGTCATTATTTAATCTTACACATAAGTTTGAATCTATAAAACATATATAAAACTCACATATATCAATTATGTTATTACAACATCATTGAAATCTTTACCAAATAAAATATTCTCCTTTATATCCAAAACTTTGATTTGCCAACCTTGTATTTGTTGAGCTATTTTTTTGCATGATGCTTAACAACATGAATCCTTTTGAACTCCTCTCCTAAAAAGTTAATCTGGGATCAACTCCAAGGTTCTAGGAAATCTTGTGACCTACTAGAATCCACTCTGTAGAAGATAAATGTGAGTGTTGATGAGGAGGCCTTTTCTATTTTTGACTAATTTTTGATAAGATGTTGATTTTGCTTGCTATCTGAAAAGAATAACCACAAAAAAAAGAAATATATTTTTGTATTTTTCTATTTATAATGAATGAATTTTTAACTATGCAACTATATGAATTCTTAAATTGACAAAGTGTTTGTAAAAGAAAATAATGAATATAGGGTAACAAGAATTTTAAGCAAATGACTTGAAAACTAAATCCCTAATAGATATAAGCCACAAAAACAACACGTGTGTGAATTAAGCCTTTGAAAAGATCGGTAGGTAACCAATGAAAATAGGAGCAATGATCCCTTAATTATACTGATGCATTCATCGATGGGAACTCAATAACTATTAGATGTTTCATTTTTCATCAAATCACAAGGCCACATAAAGTGCACTCATGCGAGACAAAAAGCTATGTAGGAACAATAGGGTGATCAATTCTTCAACTAAGTATGTCAATAAATTTTTCAAACATGTGGCAAACACTAGAATTAAAAGATCACTCAATCAAAATAACACAACAAAACTATTGACTCCATTACACTCCATGAACATACATTCACAAAATATAACAAACTCAGGAAAGAATAACTACACTCCAAATGAGAGCACCAATAACATATATTGTTGTATCAAAATAATAGTCTGGAATACATATTTAATTCCTCAAGTTATAGGAAAACTTCTCTAACTGGTGCTAAGTAGGACTCCACCCTTGTTTATATCATTTAATGATGCATGCGCCTTTACATGTCTTAAAATAAAGAAATCATGAGAAAACTAGAAGATGCCAAAAATAGAAGCTCAACCATCCTTGGAGGTTTATAGGAGTTGAACTACTATTAGAATGCATTTTCAATGCATGGAAACCTCTAAATTTAGAACTAGAAATTAACTGTCGGTGCTCCTCTAAATTCTTCAAAAGCTTCCAACACACCTTTGGAGAAGTTTACTTTTGGAGAAGTACACCTTGTGCACCTTGCACACCTTGGGAGAAGTGCACCTTAGAAGATAGGTTTCAAAAAATGCAAAATTTTCCCAAGCATCGAAACTAAAATTCTAGCTTCTGGGTTTTGTTCCCCATCATGCTATAGCTATGTTTGGGTATCTTCTCTTGAATTTCTCTATGATCTCTATCACTTGGGTTGCATCTGGAAAATCTAAAGCATCAAATTTATCCTTTACTTTTTGTTGATAGTTTCCCACCTCTATGTGAGTCTCTGCAAAATCTCCCAATTTCACATCCAATTCTAGCAATGCTTCTTCAGTCTTAAATGCTTGTCTAATACCCTCATTAGTAGAAGCTTCTTCAAAAGTGTTCTAAAATTGTTCAACAACTACTTGCATAATCATGAGTCTATCCCTTGAACTATTCTTGAATTTCTCTATGATCTCTATCACTTGGGTTGCATGCAATAAATCTAAAGCATTATATTTATCCTTACTTTTTGTCGATAGTTGCCCACCTCTATGGGAGTCTTTGAAAAATCTCCCAATCTCACATTTAATTGTAGAAATTCTTCTTCAGTCTTAAATGATTTTCTAATATCCTCATTAGTAGAAGCTTCTTCAAAAGTCTTCCAAAATTGTTCAACAATTTCTTTCATAGTCATGAGTCTATCCCTTGAATCATCTTCAAAAATGTCAAGGCAAGCATCGTTGTAATGTCTCTCTACTTCCAAAATCTACTCCTGTGCTTGATCCTTGAGCTTATGAATATACACATGTAATGTTTCCATTACTTTATTACCATTTGCAATCTTCTTAATCCAATCATCTATCTTACCTAACTCATCTGCCGTATATACATCCATCAACATCCAGTACCTCTGACCCTTTATTGATTACAATGCTTGTAGGTCTTTACCCTAGGTATGCATATCATCCATCAATCCAAATTCCTCATTTAATATAGAAACCAACTTTTCTACATTATTGTGCATGTAGTGTAGTAGTTTAAGATTTTGTTGTATGACCTGCACACCTTTTTCTTCAAAACTTTCTCGCCATTGCTAACAAGACTTAAAAAATAAATCTAATTGTACATTCTTGTTATCCCTCTTATTGAGTGTCACACCTAAAGTATCCTTAGGACTTTTAGGATACAATGGACCAACTAATTTGTGCAAATAACCTCTTAGGAGTTCATTCTACTTTCAAAGCTTTAACACTTCAGACTCATCCTATTCTAAGTACTTAAACACTTCTTTGATTCCCATAGTGACCATTAATTTGGTAGTATCCGTAGTGGGTTTTCCAAGAAAGACCTCTTTAATTTGATAAACTTTGGGGGTCAAATCCTTAATATCTATATGTGGAGGAGGGATAGCAACATGGGCAAACAAGTCTTGATTTTGGTTGCTCATAACGAAGGCTAATGTTTGTGCATCACTACTAGGTGGCTCAAATTTCTTGAGGGCTTCAATTAATTCTCTCATTCCCTCTTCATCATTATAATATAGTTTCCTTTTATGGCTAACCATCACCTCTTTTCTCAACCATCTTGAAGTATCCTCCGTTCGAGACTTATTCTTAGATGAAGAGGGGGCTTGTACTACTAGGTCCTTTCCCTTATTGCTCCTCTTTGAAGTCTTCTCATTTTGTGAGAGTTCTATATTAGGCATCTATGTGTTTTTTGAGTGCACAATCCTCACCTCCATATCTTGGGAAGTCTATTGAGGTTCCTCATCTATTTTCCCTCCTCTAATACTTCATCGATGGGTCTTTATTGTGGCTCTTCTTCCTGTTCAACTTGTACCTATTCTTCAGTATCAAGAGGGAGATGAGTAACTAAATATTTATTCAAGCAAGATAAATCTTGACTTGGTGATGGTGGAGAAATTAAAGGTCCCTATGGTTGAGGCAAAAATTGAATCCAATCCTCTTTTGGAGGTTGATTTGTCAATGTATCTCTTATCTGATCACCTACCAGTTTAGTGCCTATAGGCATGAAATCAAAATTTGACATCTTAAAGGCATAAACACCTTGATCCTCTTGCTCATCAATCCACTATTGTAACTCATCCTCCAAAGTTGTAACTTGAATAGGTTGTATAGGAATGGATGGTGACATTATAGTGGAGATTCTTCTCCATTCTAGCTCAATAGCCCTAGAAGGATGATTCCTTTGACTCAAGGGAAGGTTATCCTCTTCTTCTTCGTCATCCTATTCTTCTTCTTCTAGAATAAATTTTGGGATTGAAAAAAAAGGAATAACCTTTATTATCACCTTTTGTCTCCTTGTCCTTTTAACTTGAGTTTTTATCTTTTTCTTCTTTGGAGCTAATAGATAAGATTCTTCCTATTGGGTAGGCGAAGACACTTCGTGTGCTTCTTCTTGAACTTCTTGCCCTTGTTTTGGCAATGGCACCAGGTGATTATCCTAAGAATGAATGACTTCTACATTTTCTCCCCCTTGGTTCTCAGGTGCTTGATTTACCTCCATTTCAAGCTTAGCTTTCTGAGGGGAAGCTCTTTTTCCTTTTATTCTTACCCTTATGTGGCTTGAAGTGTCCAACTTCTCTATCAAGCTAATGCACCATTTTTTGCCATATTGGGGACTGGGCTATGAATGTTAACACTATTACTTTTTCTCCTCTACCTTTCAATGGGTGGGCTATAGCTTGGAGACCTATTATTTGTGGAAGAAAATCTAGCTTGAATCATATCTTAATCCATTCCTTGGTCAACTAGATGATATACCTCACCTTATGATTGATATTTACATTTTCTTCTCTACTAATCTCTACAATCATGATAGGCCAATCTCATATCTTATCTTAGTTATATAAGGGATGTAACACCATTTTAGTGTCTTGCTACACAATCTTTAATGGGACCTTCATTTCAAGGAACCACCTACCAAATAAAGGGTCATCCTATAACAATCCCTTATTCAAATCTCATAATCATCTACTGTATTCATCCAATGATCCTCTATGGAATCTTCATGTTTGAACTATTTTCCTACCAAGTACTAAACTCTGCCAATGTAATTAAAACATGGACACGGGGAGTTATAATCCTCCAAGGGATACTGATCCCATTTTGACTCAAAATTCATGATATCTTGCTTCTACTTGACACCAAATAGACCTATAATGATGGGCCATACATAGGTATTCTTATGCTACTTCCTTACTCTGTCATATGCAGACAAGAGTTGTCATACAATCTCTGAAAAATGAGCCTATCACATGGATACCTTGAGAGCTTCTTAGGATTTATAGTTGTGCCTGCTACCCTTAGGTAGGTAAATGTCTTGAATTGGATATAGTAGGCACCAATTTTTGCAGTCTTTGTTGTTACCTCTTCTGACATCCTTTTTGCATAGTCTCCCTCAATGAACTAGATGATTGCAAAAATGAAGACATCATTCACTATTTTTTTTCTTTGCTATGATCCAAGAGTTTTTTCTTCACTAGATAGGGGTATACCACATAAGGCCATGCCTTAGCATCTTGCAAGTTGCCCCTTTTAAACAACCTTGGGTAATCTATAGTTCTTGCTACTAACAGATACACCAAATAAGATGTCATATAGAACCTTAGGTCATTTTTGACTGCCACTAGCTGTTCATCCAAATTCTCATTAAGAATTATGACCCAGTTAATTGACATCTCTACCATTCTAATGGTTTTAATGAATTGTACCATCCATATGTTTAAGTGTCTCATTGCTGGTAATCCCATGATTCTACTTAGGTGCACTATGGAAAATATGATATCATCCTTCATATAACCTCTTCTCATATCTACTTTCCCAACTTTTCTTCCCAAAGGTGTTCTATAAATGGGATATGAAGATTGAATAATTTCTATGGCTTATTTTTCATGCTCTCTATACCACCTTTTTACGTGATGGTATGCCAACCTCATGTACCGATCTACCCTTGGAAGATGGAAAAATTTCTCAATGTTCTTGGGCCTTAGATCTAGGATGATCTCTCCAATTATTCTTTTCACAACTCTTTCTTCTAAAATATAATTCTTTACTAATGCCATAACTAGCTCAGAAGATTGTACTAAAACTAGGTGTCAAGCAACATTTACTAACCTAAATCTAATGAGTGCAGATACCATTGGGGACATCTCATTTGGTTTGTTGCATAGAACCAAGAATGCATTCTAGTTAATATGGACCAACTCGATGTCTCAAATCTCTGAATGGACATCTTGGAAGCTAATTTTGATGGAACACCTTGAGATTTGAAGACCACTGGTTTTGGAGCCATATTTGTAGCAAGGGAGGATGAGGAGGAAGCCATTTTATCTACTCAAAATAGGAATCCATTAGTCTAGAAGGTTAAAAAGAAAACCCTAAACAAACCCTTGTTATAATAAAAAAAAACCTATAATGCAAAATTATGATGAAAGTGGCAAAAAAACCCTATTTTTACTCTATAAAACAAAAACTCTAGTGCACCTTTCACACCTTGAGGGTGCGTTAGATGCACCTCACTTCCTAAGAAAACATTCAAAGCTTAAGGGTGTGCATATAGCACACCTTGGGGTGCACTAGGTGCACACCCATGCAATGCAAAACATAGTCTATGTTTAAAAGGGTGTGCACATAACCACCTTGTGTGATGCACTATGTGCACACCCTTGTAATACTTAGGAGAATTTTTTCCTTTTGAAAGGTGCACATGTGCACACCTTGGTGCATCTTTCACCTCGGTGAAGTTTGCGAAGGTTGTTTAAAGTTTTGTTAAATTTTGTTTTTTTTTTGTAAAAAAGGTGTGCACCTTACGCACCTTGGGTAGGTGCACACCTTCTAACTTAGTATTCTATGTGTTGTATGTGTAGGTTCTTTGAAGATTGTGTACTCCACAAAGTGTGGAGGTGTACTTGCCAAAGTGTAGGAGAAGAAAATGAAGTGAGGAAGGGAGTAGGGTCTTGAGCTTTATAGGCCTAGGATGGAGCATAACTTTAGAGGTGCACACCTATGCATGTGCACAACTGTGCACTTCCAAAGGGAAGTGTTTCTGCACTAGTGAACTTAGTGCACTAGTGCACCTTGAGGGGTGCATTAAGTGTTCTAGTATGCCCTTTCAATTAAAAAATTCATTTTTTTACCTTAAACACTAATTCCTGACAAAATGGGTTTTTAGGAAGAGGGCTAGACTAGGCATATATACTAGGTAGAACCCTAAAAAAGACTCATACCCTAGACTAGGGATCTGGAAAGCTAAAAAAATATACTAGGGAGTCCCCATTTCTAGTAGAAATGGGGTGTGCATTGTGAAACCACAACAATATTGCCTTACACACTAGCTTGTCTAAAAAGTAAATTTTATCACATAGTATTAGCATGTAGGAAATTTCCCTATATTATTAAGTAATTATTTGGTCAAGAAAAAATAACTCAACCAAAAATTCAATATTATGCCACTTACCTATTTTACATTGTCATGCCTATCACTAAAAATCTTTCCAAAATTGATGTAAAACGAAAGATAATATTTAGTGGCCTTAACCACACATTCTAAAATATCTTTTCTATCTTCTATTAAGCCAAGATAACCTGATATGATTCTAGTTAATATTTTGGAACAAAATTGTTCTTTTGTTCCCTATTTACCAGGTTTATACTTGGATAATTTTCTAATTACACTTGATCCAAACTTCATTTTTACTTCTACCATGTCAAGCTTAGTATATATTTCCATAAACAACATCCCTAATAATTTCCTATAGCAAAATTTCAAAAAGTACCATGTGTGGACCGAAATGTATTTTTGCTAGATCTTGCATAGCTTATGAGTCAAGTTTCTTATGATTAGGAAACTTCCCTATCTTTTATAATACATTTCTTTTTCTTGGGGAATGTAATCCTTCTTGGGGTCAAATAGAGTGTCTTAATGCCTATATATTATAACACAAGGCATCTCTTAGGTAGACTTTAGAGATCAATTAACCAAGAAAACATACAATCATAATTTTAACCAAAGAATTATAAGGTTGTAACTAGGCATGCATGATTATCTTGACATGTATCAAGGCATGTTTCAAAATATTTGATCTTTTTCAATAAAGCATGTATTGTTGGAAACATAAGGTAGGCTAGGTTACTAAGAGGGGAGGGGTGAATCGGGAACCAATAAAAATTTATCTTATTTCACCAATTAATCCTTCATATAATATTGTGATCTATTTGCATGAATGAAAGAAGGAAATCATTAAAATATTCATAACACTTTGACACAAGATATGGTGACCTAGAAACCTTCCAATGAGAAAGTAAAAATTGGGGTGGGAATGATACTCACAAGCTTTAGTACTACTGTATAAAGTTAATCTATTAAGACTTACAATTGACCAGTTTTGGTGATCTACCCTGTTAGGAGCAAAGGACTGTGAGTTCCACCTTGTTAAAGGATTTACAAACATACGATGAAGTATGCATTTGGTAAGGAGATTTAGAAAAAGACTATTAAGTCTACCTTGTTAAAGGGTTTGACTAATGCACCTATTAGGATGAACCAATGGCTGATCTCTAATCTACAACTCTGAGTTGTTGGTTGAGATTCCTTTTATTGTAATGATTACCTAATTGTGACAGATAAATCTCTACTACCCCTTATATTTCTTGTAGCCTTCTTTAATTCACACTCATGTACATCATAGTTTTCTTTAATGATATGCTTGGATATGATACAATGCATTACATATATACCGATCTAAATAAAAACTTACTAGACTTAGTTACAATACCAAGTTCATCACTATTCACAAAGTCGGCCCAACTATTGTAACTTGGGTTCAGATCAAAAACTCAGTGATGTTATGATGAAAAACACTATCAATGCTAATAAATATTTATCACTTAGTTGAACTTGAAGCTCGGTCAATACTAATCACTTCCAAGCAGCTCAAACTTAGTTAGCATTGTGTGACTTGGTGAATATTGAGAAACTCGATAGCTACTAAATCACTCGGTTGACACTGCATGACTTAGTGAATACTAGATTCATATTGTTGACATGATGATCGCGGTAGATATAGTAAAACTTGGTTATAATACTAGAGTTTAGTTAACACTATGATCATCATCACATCTATTGAATAGCTTAGTAGGTTCTACTATGGTTAGTTTGCATTGAAATAGTCTTTGAAGCTTGATAAACACTATGAAGTTTGGAAAAACTATAAACTAACTTAGGTGCTTGGTAGACACTATATTCTAACTACATGGCTTGGGAGAAACTGAAATAGTTGGTTAACATTGTAGGATGAATGATAAGCTCAGTAGAAAGTATAGAGCTTAGTAATAGTGTAATCATTTTACTAAGTGTTGAGTTAATCATACACAAATTGACCTTAATGTCAACAATCGCCCCCTTTGGAATTAGTGAAAAAAACACTTATCAAACCAAAAATCTAAAGTTCAAAACTATAAGTCAAAAACTTCCTTTATCATAATTTTAAGTCTTTAACTTGGTTTTGACTTCTTGCTGCTATAGCTCAGTTACATACTTTATTTTTCTAATTTTTCAAAATTGCTCTTGTAAAGACACTTTCTGCTTATCTACACAAGTATCTGCATAATACTATACTAGTCCCCCATACATATATCTCTTCTATGTACATACATCTAAAGTATAGTATACTTTTCTTCTTTATATAATATCTTATATCTTCTCCTCCTTTTTATATTAAACATATTTACTTCTCCCCCTTTTTGACATAAATGCCAAAGGTTTATAAAATTTATATGTTAATACCAAAATGTGAGAAGAAATTAGAATGTACCTTCAAAATAAGTACCATAGTCTTGTCCCAATTCTCCTTTAGTACCTTACTTGCATGCAAGGTAATCTAAACTTTTGCTGATAATTACATCATGTTATCAACTATGGAGAAGTTATTTTATGGATGAGTATCTTTGCATGTGCAATGTGTTTCTATAATGAATCCATGTTTGGAAGAATCATGCTTTGAATTTCTACAAATGTGGCCCCGATTATGGCTTCTTCATTTAATAATTCTACCTATATATTTATCAAACATCCGATCTTTGTGAAGTGTGCAGAACTATAACTTGGGTTAAGTGATAGTTGTTGTGCACTTTCCTTCATATCTTCATCTATCTTGGGCAATTAATGTTTGATCTTCTTTGTGAAGATGGATGTGTCACTCAATTTGACAAATAATGAAATAACATTATTAATAGATGTTTCTAGTGAAATAAAAGTAGTAGACAACTCTACTTGATCTATTGCAATTTTTTGTGCAACTTGTTCCAATACTCTATTCTCAAATTTTCTTTTAGCTCATTGCAGTAGTTTTTCTTCTATATTCTAATCTTCTTTGAATTTGTGGACAATTTCAGTTAGCTAATCAAGAATAGGTTGTGTACTATCAACCTCAATATCATAGAATCAATAAATATTCTCTTTATGTCCTCAAAGGCATGATTTTCTTTCTTCTCTTCTTCTTTAAGCTTATGTTTCTTAGCTCTTTTCTTTAATAATTCTCCTAGGGTATAAATTTGATTAGGAGTGAGAGTAGAGATATCCCAATTTGGAATAACTATATCCTCATCTAGATCAATGTAACACTCAATAGAAAAAATTCAGAGCTTTCTTGGGTGCTTGGTGTAGTAGTGGTATCCACAACCAACTTGGTAGAAATTATCTCTAAGCCATATTGTGCTAAGGCTATTCTCAGAGAGTGAGGGAATGAAGCCATGACTACTGCTGCAATTTTCTCTAAATCTATTTCCTCAATGTGTTGTATCTCTGGAAGACTTCCTCTAGTAGCTTCCTATTCTTCTTCCTCATTATTGAGATTGACATCATCTATTTCATCATCTTTTATTTCTACTTCTTCTTTCTTATCTTCATTGTCCTTGTCATCAATGTGCACAAAAAGGTCACTAGGTTGATGTAACTGATAGATATTTTTCCATGTAGTAGTATCTTTGTTAATCACATATTCAATATCCTTAAGAAATATCATGCATGTGTTCAACTTGAGAGTAAACTTCTTCTCATTTTGCTTCAAGGATTCATTTACTTCCTTCTCACTAAGACTACATGAGTTGCCTCAAAGTCTATTCAAAGAGGTCTTTTGTAGTCTTTGCATTTTTCCATCTAGGTTTTACTACCTTCATGAGTTCATTGGGAATTTTCTATGAGAGATCATCTAGTGAATATTTCCATTTACCCAATTTAGTCATAAGAGTGTCCT
Organism: Cupressus sempervirens; assembly: GCA_028749045.1. Taxonomy (NCBI): domain Eukaryota; kingdom Viridiplantae; phylum Streptophyta; class Pinopsida; order Cupressales; family Cupressaceae; genus Cupressus; species Cupressus sempervirens. The sequence goes on from CM053786.1 coordinate 753,631,331, forward strand.
CAATCTACCTTTTCTCTTCTTCATTTTTTATCTCATACTTGAGAAACTTAAAACATGCCATGCTAGTTCCTTCTTCCATCTTTTTCAATCTTTCTTGGAGTGTAGGTATAGATCTTTTGAAGATAATATATTTAGCTTCATCTTCACCTAACTTTAACTTTTTCTTGGATTTGGTTGCCCTTCTTGTGAATAAAACAGAGGAGGATTTCATAGGCTTTGTAATAATGACCCTCCCCTTCTTCTTGTGAGGTTCTTTTCTAATAGGTCTTTGATTGTTGCACCAACTTCATCCAAATTTCTTTCTAGATATAAGTTTCCAATTGTACTTTCACTGTAGAGATTTTCATCCACTTGCACTACAAGATCTTTCCTTCTTTTCAATGATTGAATGTCTTGCTCCTTTACTTTCTTCAGTTGTCCAATGGAAAATTCCAGATCCAACTTTTGATTCTCAATATCCTTATCTAGCCTATATACCTTCATTGGCTATGATCTTATCTCAAGTTATTAAACCTTTGATTTGAGAACCAAAAAGCTATAATACCAATTGTTGAAAATATAAGGTAGGCTAGGTTACTAAGAGGGAAGGGGTGAATCAAGAACCAATAAAACTTTATCTTATTTCACTAATTAATTGTTCATATAATATTCTAATCTAATTACATGCATGAAAGAATGAAAGCATTAAAAAATTCATAACACATTGACACAAGATATAGTCATACAAAAACCTTCCAATTAGAAAGTAAAACTGGGGTGGGGATAATACCCACAAGCATTAGTAATGCAGTATAAAGTTAACTTGCTAAGGTTTACAATTGGCCAGTTCTAGCGATATGCCTTGTTAGGAGGATTAAAAATATATAATGAAGTATGCACTTGGTAAGGAGATTTAGCAAAAGAATGTTAAGTCTACCTTGTTAAAGGATTTGATTGATGCACTTGTTAGGATGAACCAGTGGCTGATCTTTGATCTGCAACTCTGATTTGCTAGTTAAGATTCCTTTTATTGCAATGATTACTTGACTATGATAGATAAATCTCCGCTATCTCTTATACTACTTGTAGTATTCTTTAATTCCTAATCATGTATATCATGTTCTTCTTCAATGATATATTTGGATATGATACAATGCATTACATATATACCAATCCAAATAACAACTTATTAGAGTTAGCTACAATACCAAGTTCATCACAATTTATAGAGTAAGCTCAATTGCTATAAATTGGGTTTAAAAGATGAACTCTATGATGTTTTCATACATGAAAAATAATGTCAATGCACACAAACCTTTGACATTCAGTTGAACTTGAAGTTCGGTCCATACTAATCACTTCCAGGTAGCTCAAACTCGATCAACATTGTATGCATGAGTGATTGTTTGCATTGCGCACTCACTTCCATCCTAATTCATGATACCAAGAAACTTATTAGTTGCATAGAAGAATATGTGAGTCAGTAGGGATTCAAACCTAAAGACTAAACTCCTAGACTTCTTGATTCTTGATATATTATCCATTAACTATGTTTGGATAATGTCGCATAGATTTACATCTTCACCTTTTATTGCCAAGTGGGCTGCATGAAGGAATCATGCAGATATTGAATCTATCCTAGATCCATGATTGGATTTGTATCCCAAAATTTTGCAAATCAGTCTTACTCCATCATCCTGAATGCTATTGACCTTCATGTTTCAGCCATCAAAATATGTGTTGAGATTTGCCTCAACTATTTTGTGAGCATTCTTAATGTTGACTAGATTGCATCCTCTATTATTTAAACTTTTGACCTTGTGAATTTGGTCATTATAAATACATATGATAGAATCTCCTAACCATAGAAGATCATAATGTACTCTACTTAGAATTATCCTCATCCATTCATGATTGTTGAAGTCTATGTAGAACTTATGCTTAACTAGATTAAGTCGCTCTAGGTATCCACATTCAAGTTTCAGTGACAAATCATTTCTGCACATTTTCTCCAATTCCTGGTGAATTTTTGTATCACCTATGCTTTCAATTTTGCAATGAATATAACCCCTTATATCCTCAACATGAAGAACATTTTTTGGAGCTTGCAAAAATGCTTCAATAGGGTTGTCAAGAAAAGAAACAAATGGGTGATTCTTGAAATTGTATCTAGGTCTATTACTCACATTGAAAACTTCTTGTCTTTCCATTTCTAAGAAATTATGATCAAAAAATTCAAAAAATAACTTAATTTCATGTATTAGGGTTTTTGCAAGTTCACGTGTTTGTAGACCTCTTTAACTCTTCAAATCTTGCTTCAATCTTGCACTTAGATTTCACACAAATAAATGATGTTTGCAAATCAAATTGCATTTGTTAAATCTTTTTGCAATCTATACTTTGCATTAAATACATATCTGCCACTTGTTTTGTATACTATCTCTATATAAAAAAGAGTTTATTCTTCTTATATATCATTATGCTTATCATATAAAGCAATTCACACTTAGCTATAGACTTTTCCCAATGTCTAGTACATATTGTCAATTGTGCAACCTATGATATTCTCTCTAACATTAGTTATCAATAACTAATGCTTTGTTCTACTAAGAATGCTTAATTGTGGTAGGATGATTCATAGACAATAAGAAACTTTACTATCTTGTTAGGTTTATTAGGATGAGATTCTTCCTAAACTATGTGAGAACTTTCTAGTTCTTTTGCCTTTACAACTGATTCCTTTAATTCTTTTGTCATTTCATTCTTCAAACTGCCATTATTCCTTTTATTATTCCTTTTGTAATTTTGATTCCTTTTTAAGTTTCTTCTATCCATTCTGTAGAACTTTTCTATTTATCCAAAGTTATTACAAAATTGGCATACTGGTACATTACTTCTTTGTTCATTTTGCTTGTTGTCAGGTGCTCTGCAATTTCTTGCAATGTGTCCAAGATTGTTGCATCTATAACAAGCAATTTGTCTTCTTTCTCCACCTTCATTTCTGTGAGATCTTTTTCTATTTCCTACATGGTTAGTGTTCCTAAACATTCTACTAGTTGTATTATTATTACTATCATATTTAAGTTTCTTACAATCTACTACATAATGTCCATATCCATGACAATTATGACAATAAAAATTTGAAATAGGTTTGAAAGACCTACCTTTACAATCATCTTTAGTGTTTTCAAGTTCATCAAACTAGGCATGAGATTCCTTTCTTTTCTTGACCTCATCTTGATTAGATTCTTTAGCTTTCTTAGAGAAAGTAACATTCTCTTTGTCTTTAGATGCATCATCAGTTTTGGTTAGGTACTTCTTGACTTTAGGAGTATCAGGTTCTTTTCTCTCAATAGATTTCTTGGTGGATTGTCCAAGAAAGAATCCAAGTCCAATTTCATCATAATTGGGTCTCTATACAGATATTTGTTCTTCAATCTTTTCACCGCTAGTATATAATTTCTCAAGTTTCTGTTTGGTTTGCACGAACTCACCTTTCACAATAATGTTATATTTTTCTAATTCTACATGTTCTAACTTGATAGATTCCAATTCAGATGTTACCTCACTTAACTGGGATTTTATATTTGCATTTTCAACTTTTATTTTAGATTCATTCTTTGCTCCATTTTTCTTCAGACTTAACTTGAGTTCAACTATCTTTAACTCATGTTTTAGGATCCCATTTTCCTTCTTTAGATCTTCAATATCATCATTACTATTTTTCTTACTAGGCCCTTTTTGCTTTAGATCATCTATCTTGTCCTTTAGTTCACCAATGTAAGCTTTTACATCTTTGTATATGTCGTTAAGGCCATCTCTTTCATCAGTAAGGAGATCAATTTGTTCAAGAGCTTCTTCAAGATTCTTCTTCAAGTGTTCCATATCCATAGGGATCTTATTAAAGCTATTAAGCCTCTTCTGAATAAGTATGCTTTGATACCAATTGTTAAAATTAGATAATACTAAGACAGGGGGGTAAATCAGTATTTTCAATTTTTTGCCCACAACTAAATTTTTTTAATTACTTTTCCACATGCATAAAAGAGAGAACAAATAGTGCATAACAAAATAAACAACCATATAAGATGAGAACTCATAATACCATATTTTATTAACTAGGGAAACCTTGGCCAAGGGAAAACCCTAGTGGGGATAAAACCCATAAGATGATTCACTATATAAAGGATCCAATTAAGGATATTGACCCTATTAGGAGTCTATGAAGTATGTATAGTGTCTTGAGTCCCTGTTAGGAGACTAGGCCTTGTTAGAAGCATCAAATCGACTAGGAGTTGCTTCAACCCTATTAGGAGTTGGTAGATCATATACAAATGTGTGCAAGAAGAGTCCAGTGCCCCAACATGGAACTATACAATAAGTTCTTCAAGAAATAAGTATACATACAACACTGAAATGCTTGCTGTACTTTGCAAATATTTTGATTGTCAATTCTTCATGCAAAAGAGTGACCACACACATATCAATCTACATCATATCTCACATGACCTTTCTTAGTAACATAAATCATAACATCGCATTCACTTATTACTTGTATTTCATGATAATCACATTACCTCGCAATTGTTGATTACACATGTATAATCTCAGATTCCACCTAACTTACCAAAATGAAGATCTTTACTTATACCAAAAATATTGGTAAATTATTCCTTAGTCATCTCATATATCATTCTTAGAGTTAGCTGATCAAGAAATAATAAATAAAACAATTGTTCAAGTCATTTAACATATTCTGCTAACATACTCTATTCTGCACTGTATTATCACTGCATCACTGTTTCCTTCATAACTTGAACATAGTTGATCATACGGATATGCACACTGGTATGCATCATTAGTATGACATCATGCATCTTTGGTTAACTATAGAAGAGAATATTCTAATAGAATATTCTACTATCAACAATTATGTCATGCTGCTATAACACTGTCTAATACTTAGACAATTTTCCTTCATGAATAATCTTGAGTAACTGCAAAAGAAATATGTTTCCATAAATGAAAACCATATAAAATACCTTATCTAATTGATTGGTCATATTTCCAATAGTAGTGGTATCCACAACCAACTTGATAGAAACTATCTCTAAGCCATATTGCGCTAAGGCTATTCTATGATAGTGAGGGAATGAAGCCATGACTACTACTGCAATTTTCTCTACATTTGTTTCCTCAATGTGTTGTATCTCTAGAAGGATTCCTCCAATAGCTTCCTATTATTCTTCCTCGTTATTGAGTTTGACATCATCTATTTCATCACCTTTTGTTTCCACTTCTTCTTCCTTATCTTCATCATCCTTGTCATCAATGTGCACAAAAAATTCACTAGGTTGATGCAACTAATACATATTTTTCCATCTAGTAGTAGCTTCATTCACCACATATTCAATATCCTTAAGAAATATCATACATGTGTTCAACTTGAGAGTAAACTTCTTCTCATTTTTCTTCAAGGATTCATTTACTTCCTTCGGACTAAGACTCCACGTGAGTTACCTCAAAGTCTATTCAAAGAGGTCTTTTGTAGTCTTCTTTGCATTTTCGCATCTAGGTTTTACTACCTTCATGAGTTCTATGGGAATTTTCTATGAGAGATCATCTTGTGAATACTTGCATTTGTCCAATTTAGTCATAATATTGTCCTCAATCTACCTTTTCTCTTCTTCATTTCTTGTCTCATACTTGAGAAACTTAAAACATGTCATGCTAGTTCCTTCTTCCATATTTTTCAATCTTTCTTGGAGTGTAGATGCAAATATTTTGAAGATAATCTATTCAACTTCATCTTCACCTAACTTTAACTTTTTCTTGGATTTGGTTGCCCTTCTTGTGAATACAAAAGAGGAAGATTTGGTAGGCTTTGTTATAATGATGTTCCCCTTCTTCTTGTGAGGTTCTTTTCTAATAGGTCTTTGATTGTTGCATCAAATTCATCCAAATTTCTTTCTAGAAATAGGTTTTCAATTATAATTTCACTATAGATATTTTCATCCACTTACACTACAAGATCTTTCCTTCTTTTCAATGATTGAGAGTGTTGCTCTTTTTCTTTCTTTAGTTGTCCAATGGAAAATTCTAGATGCAACTTTTGATTCTCAATATTTTTATCTAGCTTGTATACCTCCATTGCCTATGATCTTATCTCAAGTTGTTAAACCTTTGATTTTAGAACCAAAAAGCTATAATACCAATTGTTGGAAATATAAGGTAGGTTAGGTTACTAAGAGGGGAGGGGTGAATAGAGAACTAATAAAACTTTATCTAATTTTACAAATTAATTGTTCATATAATATTCTAATCTAATTGCATGCATGAAAGAATGAAATCATTAAAACATTAATAACACTTTGACACAAGATATAGTGACCCAAAAACCTTCCAATTAGAAAGCAAAATTGGGATGGGGATGATAACCACAAGCCTTAGTAATGTAGTATAAAGTTAACCTGCTAAGGCTTACAATTGGCCACTTTTGGTGATATGCCCTATTAGGAGCATTATAAATATGCAATGAATTATGCACTCAGTAAGGAGATTTCTCAAAAGAATTTTAAGTCTACCTTGTTAGAGGATTTGATTGATGCACTTGTTGGGATGAACCAGTGGCTGATCTCTGATCTACAACTCTAATTTGCTAGTTGAGATTCCTTGTATTGCAATGATCACCTAATTGTGATAGATAAATCTCTACTATCTCTTATACTACTTGTATCCTTCTTTAATTCCTACTCATGTACATCATGTTCTTCTTCAATGATATATTTGGATATGATATAATGCATTACATATATACCAATTAAAATAACAACTTACTAGAGTTGGCTACAATACTAAGTTCACCACAATTCACAAAGTTAGCTCAACTATTGTAACTTGGGTTCAAAAGATAAACTCAGTGATGTTTTCATACATGAAAAATACTATGAATGCTCAAAAATATTTGACACTTGGTTGAACTTGAAGCTCGGTCCATACTAATCATTTCCAAGTAGCTCAAACTCGATCAACATTGTGTGACTCAGTGAACACCATGAAACTCAATAGCTGCTGAATCACTCAATTGACACTGCATGACTTGGTCAACACTAGATTCATATTTTTAACATGATGAGCTTAGTATATACAATAGAACATGGTTATCATACCAGAGCTTGATTAACACTACGATCTTTATCACATCCATTGAATAGCTTGGTAGCCTCTACTATGCTTGGTTTGCTTTGTAAATAGTCTTTGAAGCTTAGTAAACATGGTGAAGCTTGGCAAAGACTATAAACTATCTCAGGTGCTTGATAGACATTGCATTATGATTACTTGGCACACAAGCTTAAATAGTTGGTTAACATTGCAGGATGAATGATAAGTTTGGTAGTAATTGTAGAGCTCAATAGCAATGTAACCATTTTACTAAGTGTTGAATTACTAATAGACAAATTGATCTTAATGTCAATAGATATTTCATATTACTCTCGTAATCCTTGTTGTTCACTATGATACTCCTATTTCTTGGTTGGAAAAAAATAACCGATGTCCCTAAATCCCTTGCTTTCATGAAGTGGTATTAGAGCTCGGTTTATTGCTCTATAGATATTATTGTCAAAAATAAGGTTATTGTGTCCCTAATTGAATTTATTTATGAAGTGGCATACTAGAAGATATGATCTACAACTGCATAGTGTTACCAAGATGGTTAATGAAAGGAGAGATGTTGATCTTGGTGTCATGGATATGTTGAGATAGATTAAAGATAGAATTGAAGACATGGAGACATCCCTTATAAGAGAAATAATTATTAAAGATATGAGAAAAGATGAATCTAAAGAAGCCATTATAGATAATAAAATGGTTATTGAGAAAGGTGATTAAATATTTCAAAGATATTTGACTAGAGCAAATGTAAAACCACATTTTGATTGACTTAGGAATGATGGAATTATTGATTCTTAAATTAATTATTTGATTAGATCTTGAAGATGGAAAAGTATTTCAAGTATGAAATCACTCTTATAAATATAAAGGTCAAAAAGTTTCTAGTACACAATTGAATAGACATGCACTGGTCATTATGGTGGAAATACTAGAAGACTGATAGAAAAAGTAGAGAAAAGGAAAATATTAAGTTTTTAATAGAAATGATAAAAAAAATGAAGGCTGAAATATTACAGGTGATGATTATAATATCAATTTACTAAGAAAGTTACAAAATCTAAAACAAAAATATACTACTGTGAAGGAATACATTGAAGAAATTAATAGGTTGGATATTGGGAATGGATATCTAGATGATGATGATGAAATGATGACAAGGTATCTAAATGGCTTGAGTACATCTATTCAATATGGAATGAGTTTGGTTAAAATGGTTAACATAGAAGAAGCATATTAGTTTCCCCTAAAAGAATTGTAAAAGTTAAACAAAAGACATGAACAAAGACAAAGAGGAAGAGGTAAAATATATCATAGAAGTAGAGGGAGAGCATATACACAAGGAACAAAATGACACTTGATTACAACAAAGAAAAAATATAATTTAAAGAAGAAAGCTAATATTGAAGTAAAGGAGGAAGTTATCATAGAGGTAATAATGAAAAAGGAGAAGATAGGACATGGTTTAAGTACACTTATTTTAATTATACAGAGGAAGGTCATAGAGAATTTGCATGTACATATGTAAATTCAAATTAAAAGTTTGTTACTAGTAGCCTAAATCCACTTTTAAAAGAAGAATCATTTGATACCATGAATAGATGTATGATTAGGAGAACCTTGTTTAATTATGAGAATGATGAATATATTATGATGAGAAAAATTATATTGAAGACCAGATGCAATGTTTTGTAAGGAAACTTGTAACAAAAATTAGTAATGATTCCACATAACTCATAATAGATTTGAAACAAATATGTAATTGAAAACCAAAGGTAAGAGAATAGATAACATGCCCACAAAAAAATGACACAAGATATAGCTTGGGAAATCCTCATTGAGGAAAAAAATCATTCCTCCAAAAGAATGTATCACCATGTATTACTTAGCAAAAACACTATTGCAATACAACTATGGAAGACTTCATTTAATCCATAGCCTAAACCAAGCAATCAATGTGAAAAAACATAAATCCACACATCCCATGCCATGCTTCAAACCTTAAAAAATGCTCCCTTGGCTAACTTGTCATGCCTTGTCTTGCTCAACTTTCCTTTTTTCCTTTTTCCCTTTTGTCTTTTCTCTACAACTACCCTTGTTGCTACTTATATAACAACAAGTCCCACAAAACAACCAAGTGGTATTACATAAACCATGTTATACCTAACGCATTGACCCCACATTTAATATTGGACATTTAATTTCTTTTTCCCAATATTAAATAATATCATCAAATATTATCACAATATTACAATGCAACTCATCAAGTATATCCTATAAGAATATTTCCATGTTGCATGTCCATCTAGGTTCTCTTTGGTACAACATTACATAGTAAAATAAATTAATAAAATATAATAATATTATGCAATGTGTGCAACACACATAATCTAAATAATCTCCTACTTCTATGAATTGGATAGGGTCAACTTGTAGCCACATGGATGAACAAGGAACAATCACTCTGAGAACATTCACCATCATGGATCGAAGTACACCATGTGCTCCATCCTAGTATTGACAAAAAAATCAAAGTATTCAAAATCTAAAACATGAATGAAGCCACCTCCTATTATTCTACTACCAGAAAACATACATAGAAGTTATCCAAAGAGAAAGTCACCTCATATGATACATGTTTGCTATGTAAGTTTGAGCCTAGATAAATTTAAAATGCATTAGAGAATGAAGACTAGATTAATGAAAATAATAAGGATATTGATCAAATAGAGAATAATAAGACATGGACATTGGTACCAAGGCCTAAGGAAAAGAATGTGATTGGAACAAAGTGGTTATTTAGAAACAAGTTCAATGAGAAAGTTGAAGTCATAAGGAACAAAGCCAAACTAGTTTTTAAGGGGTATGCACAAGAGGAAGGAATTGAATGAGTATGTTGCTGGAGTAGTTAATTTTTCAATGAACATTGTATGGATCAAGAAATTGTTGAAAGGTTTGAAGGAGGATATTATTGAACATGTAATGATATATTGTGATAATAAAAGTTCTATAAACATATTTAAGAGTCCTATATTGTACATAAAGACAAAGCATATTTCAATCGAGGATCATTACTTGAGAGATTTAATACAAGAAAAAGAATTGAGGCTAGAATATGTGAACACTAAGGAGAAGATAGTTGATATTTTCACTAAATCATTACCCTAAGATGTGTTTGAGTATCTAAGAGGTAATTTAGCGGTAATTCCCCTATATAAAGCAAGCTAAGAAGAGATTTGACATTGAAGAAATGGTTATGATCATAAAATATTACACATTGATGTATAGAAGGTCACACTTTAGGAGTCTAGGGGATTCCCTATAAAATTATAGGGTTCCCCCAACTAGCCCTATATATTTTTCCCTGGCATTTCAATGTATAACTAGAATTGGGCTAGTAAGCCAAACAATGGAAGGCCAACCCAACTATGGTAGAATAAAAAGGTCTAAATGTTACTACACATTATATAAGGAATATAAAAAGTTATGAAAAGGTGGGCATAAACATGAGCACATGAAGCTAGAAGTTAAATATGATAGAGGGAGTGATATTGTAAGATCAGTTAGGATAGTGACAAAGATGATGATGTGTATAGAGAGGATGATATCTTTGGAATTATTTTCAAAGAGAATTAATGGATTATCAAGTGACCATCTTATATCCAAAGAGGGAGATGTTGTGTTACATGCGCTAATATAATTAATGTTAGATTGATGAATTTACAATTGGTATTATAGACGGAGAAGTGTAATAGAAGGAAAGAGTTAACATGTTGAGGTTGGATGAATGAGAATCAAAATGAAACTAAGGATATTAATGAAGATTTGATACATATTACATAGGGAGCTATTAATGAAAAATCTTGAAAAAATATTTTTCATTTGCATGGTAACTAGAAGTGTTGTCATCAATGCCAAAGAGGGAGGTTGTTGGAAACTATGATTGGAATAATTGTTATGTTTCCACTCATGTCAAACCTTATTGGTGAGAAATTTTATAAAACTAGAATTTCATATTAGTGGATTGATGAATTGGATCTAAAAATAGAGATAATTGGATGAACTAGTGAAGGAATTGAGTAAAGAGGAGAAAGTATGTTGGAATAAAAATGAGCACTTGATCAGCTAGTCTTTAATAAGATAATGTGTTGTTTTATCATTATATTAAGTAAAGAAGAAAATTGAGGTAATATATAGATGAGAAGAAAATAAGTTGAGTAAAAAACTAAGCTTGACCAAGTGACAGTTTTACTAGGTCAATAAAGAAGAAGATTAAGGAACTTAAGAGATAGTTGAGCAAGTAGTATCAACCGAGTGATAGTTATGGCCAAGCAAGATGAAGGAGAAAATTGAAGAGGTGACTAAGCGTAGTGAATACTAAGAAAGCCAATATAATCCAATCATGATAGAATAGTAAAGAATGAGCTACCCAATATTGATTAAGATGAATAACATAGTGATGATCGAGTATCACAATCATTTTAATAGTTTGTGAAATAATCAAGGAGGTCAACATTGTTGAATTTTTGGATCAGTCAAAATCCTTAACTGATAAGGATTAGTGAGATGGAATATTGAATGCATCAATTGAATTTGTAAAGTGATCTAAGGTGATGATTCAAGGATAAGATTTGAGTAGTTTCCAAAAAGGAGTAGGAAGAAGAAATGATGGATAGATTCAATGAATCTAATCAAGACCTAAGATCTATGATGTTGTTTAAGTGAGAAAAGATCAAAGATACATATTTAAGGAGGCACAAAAGATGTTTGGGTTGGTTGGTTCATTTCTTATTTCCAAACTTATGAAGGAGAGTATAATGGAGTTTAGTTAATGAACCAACAATCAAGAAGATGGAGATTTGAATTTTTGAAGTGAATTGTATCTTATTAAATCAAACCTAGCTTTTACTTTCTAACCATTATGGAAGTAAAATAATTTAATTAAGGTTGATGCAATAATTATTTTTAAATCCTTTAATCAAGGTGACATTCTAATAGAATGATTCAAAGTCTTTTAACCGAACATCTCCTAATAGGGCAAATTAATCCTTTAACAAGGTCACCCCTAACAATGTGTTTTATAACCTTTAACAAGGTTAGAGCTTAATTGAGCTCACTTTAGAAGAGAGAAAAATGGTAGTATTTTATTAGGTGGTTTTTCTAAAATTGAATTTTCACATTAAATATTGGTTTCATATCCATATGAATGTTATTTTTTGATGCACGATATTTACTGTTGTTTATTTTTGTTATTTGACATATACTAAACATAGTGTTGGATACAATTGATTAATTGTGTATTGTCTTTGATGTCACATAAATTTCATATCATTATTAGTCAATATATGCCGAGCTCACTTGGGGAGTGAAGACATTGAGCATTCCTATGGTTGCCTAGTTTCGAAGACAATGTCTACCAAGTTCACTTAGGCATCAAAAGAAAATATGTAGAAGATGAGTGTTAATTGAGCTCACTCAGTTAATGAAAAAAAGTCATATGCAAGTAGTGTTAACCAATCTCACTCGGTTACCAAAGGATCTTTATAAGTTTTTAGTGTTAACTGAGCTTCTATTGGTTAATATAAGAAATCATTTCTGAGTAAGTTTCTACCAAGTTGGATTGGCTAATGAAGGATTTTCTTATTTTAGCATATTAAGCTTAATTGATTTATCTATTAGTTCTAGCTAATTAAGGTGATGCATATTAATTATTCTAAGTTGTATAAATATTAACTTGACAATATGAAAGATATAAGTATAAGGTCAAGTTGAGAATTTGAAAGTGTGAAAGAGTATGAAGATGCGATGAGTGAATTGAAAATTTTATGATGAAGAGAGGAAGAAAACTTGAAGAATAAGAAAAATATCCTTGTGGAGCATAAAAGCTATATTCAATCTGGAAGGATCAAGTACAAGCCAAAACAAAGATCCGTAATCAGCAATTCAATTGAATTCAAATCAGGTCATCTCTTTGTTACTCTCTAACCATTGTAGTAGTGATCTAAAGCTCCTAATATTTGTAAATCCTCTAACAAGGTGGCAGTTCTATTGAATTGTCTTAAGACCTCTAACAAGGCCAATCCTAACAAGGTCACACCTAATAGTGTGTTTTTAAACCTTTAATAGGGTTGGCTCCTAAACAAGCTCACTTTAGAAGAGTGAAAATAGTAACTAGTTGCAATTGGTGGTTTTCCCAAATTGGGTTTCCATGTTAAATCCTGGTGTCAAATGTGTTCATGATATTTTCTTTATGTGTTTGCAACTAAGTTAAAGTAATAGTAATCATAGATAACATCTAAAGTTTACATGTTGAAGCATTTACCAAGCATATTTAGTAATTACCGAGTTACACCATTCTATGTGTGTTTATCGAGCATTTGTAGTAATCAGTTTCCATATTATATTTTTGTACTGACATCTAAGGGATCTGGAATTTATTTTAGTAGTAACTGATTCACCCCTTCCCTCTCAGTTACTCCTCTTATATTTCCAACAATTTTTATTAGAGCTTTTGGTGCTTTCAAAGAAGGTTTCAATGACCTAAGCTAAAGATTAGGATGTTTTATAGAAGAGAGATCCCCAAGCTGAATAAAGACAATTTTGAAGGATGGAAAGGATTTATAAGGGTACACTTGGATACCATTAGTGACTTTGGGTGGAAATATCTTGATACTAAATACAAGACTCCCACTGAAATATTATCAATTGAAGATATTGTTGAAAAGAAGAATCATAACATCATGATGATTGATATTGCATCTACTCTTAATTATGCTGAATTTGATGAAGTCAAAGATTGCAAGATAGCTCATGAGATGTGGGTCAAACTAAAATACATATATGGAGGAGAAGACAATGTAAGAAGGGCTAAGGTTGAAAGTCTTAGAGGTCATTTTAATTAGGTGAAAATGAGGGAAGATGAGAACATTGCAAAATATGTGGAAAGAATCAAAGCAAGTGTAATTGCAATCAAAGCATCTAGAGGAGACATTGAAGAGAAAATATAGTTGTAAGCAAGGTACTTGGAACTCTTCTTCCTATTTATGCAATTAGAGTATCTACTATTCAAGACATGAGATGTGATCCAAATAATAAAATATATTTGGATGCTCTAGTTGGAAGGTTGATGGTTTTTGAGTTAGATAACTTTGATAACTATGTTCCTAGTTCAAAGGTTATTGAGTTTTCTTTCAAAGCTAAACTCTCACTCAAAGAAAAGGCTTAGAAATCAAAGTCTAGTCAATTATGAAGTGAAGAAGAAGAATCAAAAGAAAGTTTAGATAGTGTTCTTGAAGTTGTTGAAGCCCTACTTGCAAGGAAGTATTCAAAAGGTAGAGGAAAGTATACAGGTAAATTTCCTCTAATTTGCTTTTCTTGTGAAGAAGTTGGTCACATTGTTGCAAGGTATCCATATAAAGAAATAAAAGATGAAAAGAAAAGAAATAAGCACAAAGGCAAGAAGGATTCCAAGAACTACAAGAACTACAAGGACAAAGGTAAGAAATATTTTTTTATAGCTAAATATTCTAATAATAGTGAAGATGAAATGGTATGTATTGTTGTGAATGATGAATATGATGATGAAGGAGATAAGATGGCACTTATCTCTCATATTAGAAAGAAATGACAAATGGATTATTGATAGTGGCTGTTCACATCATATGACTAGAGATAAAAAAAAATTTGAGCACATGGAATATTATAATGGAGGTAATGTGAGATTTGAAAATAATGAACCTTATAACATAAAGAGAAAAGGATGTATTTCATTGACTAAATAACTTGTATGCGACAATTCTTATTGGGTTGAAGGACTAAAGCATAATCTACTAAATGTAGCACAATTGAATAACATTGGATTCAAGGTAGAATTAATGAATGGACAAGCCAAACTACTAGATGGAAAAGGAAATCTAGTTGGATCTAGAAAGCAAACAGAAGGTAATCTATTTTATCTTGATCTTAGTGATTATTCATATTTCATTGCTCAAGTATAAGAAAGCTAGTTATGGCACAAAAGGCTATGTCATGTAAAATTTGATAATCAGGTTAAAATAAGTAAACATCTAGAAGAGTAAGAGGTATTCCTAGTTTGAAGAAGCTTGATATGGGTTTATACAAGAATTGCCAAATTGGTAAGATGGGAAAGACAAGTTTCAAAAGAAAAAATTATTAGTCTGAAGAAGTCTTAGAAATTGTTCATATAGACTTATGTGGACCTATTGGAATAAAGAGTTACAATGGAAAAAAGTTTTCCATTCTTTTTGTTGATGACTATTCTAGAATGATGACCTTAATGTATCTAAAAGAAAAATTAGAAGCCTTTCAAAAGTTCAAGTGGTATTTGGTAAGAGTAGAAAAAGAAATTGGAAAGAGGTTGAAATGTTTAAGATCAGATAGAGATGGTGAATTCATCTCTAATGAATTCAATAATTTTTGCATTGAAAGGGGAGTTAAAAGACAAGTATCAACCCATTGTACAACACAACAAAATGGCATAGCTGAAAGAAGAAATAGATTCATCATGGATTGTGCAAGAACATTGATGTTTGAAAAGAATGTTTCTCTCAAATACTAGAAGGAAGCTATCAACACTGCAGTTCATACCTTGAACAAAGTATAGTTAAAAGAAAGATTCAAATATAACTCCTTATCAACTATGGTATGGCTACAAACCTAAAGTAATTTACTTGAAACTATTTGGTAGCAAATGTTATATCTTGAAAGAGTCTAGGAAAGAAGATTTGATGTAAAAGGTGATGAAGGCATATTTCTATGATACTCCTATAGAAATAAAGACTACAAATGTTTGAAATTTTCTACTCATAAAGTAATAGAAAGTGCACATGTTAGAATTGATGAATTTGCAAAAAAGAGTGAAGAAGAAAGGAACAAGGAGACAAACAATTACAAAAGATTCATTTACTATGAACCTAATACTCTACCAAACCTATCTGAAAGAAAGGAGGCTTCATCTCTCAAGTACATGTTTACTTCCTAAATTTGAAAATAGAAATGTTAAAGAATGAAGCAATGAAAGTTGGATTGAAGCAATGAATGAAGAGACATATTAGATAGAAAAGAATAAAACTTGGACTCTTGTTCCTAGACCCAAGCATAAAAATATAATTGGCACAAAGTGGGTATTCAGAAATAAGCTGAATGAAGATGGAAAAGTTTCAGGAAATAAGGCAAGACTAGTATGTAAAGGTTATTCTGAAGAAGAAGGTATTGATTATTGTAAGACTTTTTCTCCTATGGCAAGATTAGAGGGCATTCAAACTTTACTAGCATATATAGCACACAGAGGATTGATAGTATATCAAATGGGCATTGAATCTACATTCTTGAATAAAATTCCTGATGAGGAAGTCTATATTAAACAACCAGAAGGTTTTGTAGATCCTAGTAAAAGATACATGGTTTGCAAGTTACACAAAATATTATATGGTCTCAAGTAAGCTCCTAGAGCTTGGTATGAAAGACTTCATAATTACTTGGTATAGATTGGCTTTCAAATAAAAAATGATAATTGTAGTCTATATATCAAAGAAAGACTAGACAAGAAGATTGTGTTGGTAGAAATATTTATTGATGATACTCTATTTATAGGAATGATGACTTATGAAAACCATTTTCAAAAGAAATGAGTAAAGAATTTGAGATATCCATTTTTGGTGAGATAAAATTATTTTTTGCATTGTAGATACAGTAGAACAAAAATGGTATCTACATCACTTAATATAATCATATCAAGGAGATACTAAAGAAGTTTGGAATGGAAGATTCAAGACCAGTTGGAAACTCTATGTCTACTGGACATAAGCTTTCCAAGAATGATGATTCCAAAGAAGTAAATTAGACCACAATATACCAATGATTGGAAAATTGTAGTATGTAGCACAAACAATGCCTGATATTGCTCTAGTAGTTGGAATGGTGGCAAGATTCTTAGCAAAACCTAGAGAAAATCACATGATGGCAATCAAGAGAATCATGAGATATCTAAACGGTACTAAAGATTATGGTTTATGATATAAACTTGGAGGTAATTTAGACTTGAAGGTGTTTATTGATGTTGATTGAGAAAGAAATCTTGATGATAGAAAAAACACTAGTGATGGAGCATTCTTTCTTGGTAAAAGGATAGTGTCTTGGACAAGAAAGAAAAGAAATTGCATCTTTCAATCCACAATAGAGGTAGAATACGTGGTAGCAGTGGTTAATTGTTCTAACATTGTTTGGTTCAAACAATTGTTGGAAGGAATGAAGATAGAGATCAAGGATCCAATAGTCATATACTATGATAACACCAATGCAATCAACATATCAAAGAATCCAATGATGCATATCAAAACAAAGCACATTGCTATAAAATATCACTTCTTAAGAGAGTTGGTGCAGGATAAAGAAGTAAGATTGGAATATGTGAATACAAAAGAACATATTGCAAACATATTCATTAAGCCATTACCTAAGGATGCACTTCTGTACCGAAGAGGTAAGCTAGGGGTCATCCCCCTATCTAAAACTCACTAAATAAAGCTTAGTGATGCATCAATAAGAGCTCAGTTAAAGATCAATTAGTTGGTGTAGAATTGAAAAGGGCATATTGCAAATGAATCAATACTTAAGGTACATTGATATTAACAAAGTTTTTGTCTTTGGCATGTGTTTTCAAAGATGGAGAAGTTTACTATCATATCTCATAGAAATTTTTATCACTCCAAAGAAGGAGAAGTTTTCTATAAGAGGGAGAAATTTTGGTGAATGAACTTGGTAGAAGTTGTTGTAGATAGAGGGAGAATTTAGTGAAAGGAAGAGCTCATATTGACAGAGGGATTTCTCAAGAATAAATCCAAAATTTCATTATGTTATGACATGTTGTGTTGCCATCAATGCCAAAGAGGGAGATTGTTGGATACAATTGATTAATTGTGTATTATCTTTTATGTTACACAATTGTCATATCATTATTAGTCAGTATATGCTAAGCTCACTGGGGCATCGAAGATAGTTTTTTGTGTCTACAAAGTGGTCCTGTGATTACCTAGTTCAAAAGGCAGTGTCTATCAAGTTCACTTAGGCATCAAAGGAAAATTTGTAGAAGATGAGTGTTTAATGAAGAAAATTTGTATGGAACCAATGTTAACTGAGCTTACTCAGTTACCAAAGGATCTTTGCAAGTTTGTGGTATTAACCAAGCTTCTGTTGGTTAATACAAGAAATCATTTCTAAGTTAGTTTCTACCAAGTTGGGTTGGTTGATGAAGGATTTTCTTATTTTGGCATATTAAGCTTAATTAATTTATCTATTGGTTCTAGCTGACTAAGGTGATGAATATTAATTATTCTAAGTCATATATGAGCCGACTTGAAAATGTGAAAGATATAAGTATAAGGTCAAGTTGAGAATTTGAAAGTGTGAAAGAGTATGAAGATGTGATGAATGAATTGAAGATTTTATGATGAGGAGAGGATGAAAATTTGAAGGATAAGTAGAATATCATTGTGGAGCAGAAAAGCTATATTTGACCTTGAAAGATCAAGTACAAGCTAGAATAGAGATCTATAATCAACAATTTAGTTGCATTCAAATCAGGTCATCTCATTGTTACTCTCTAACCATATTAGCAATGATCCAAATCTCCTAATAGAGTTGACTTAACAACTATTTGTAAATTCCCTAACAAGGTGACAGTTCTATTGAATTGTCTTAAGTACTCTAACAAGGCCACTCCTAATAGGGTGATTAAATCCTCTAATAGGGTCACACCAGTAGTGTGTTTTGTAACCTTTAATAGGGTTGGCTCCTAATAGGGCTCACTTTAGAAGAGTGAAAATAGTAACTAGTTACAGTATGTGGTTTTTCCCAAATTGGGTTTCTATGTTAAATCTTGGTGTAAAATGTGTTCATGATATTTTCTTTATGTGTTTGCAACTCAATTAAAGTAATGGTGATCACAGATAACATCTAAAGTTTTCCTGTTAAGTATTTACCAAGCATATTTAGTAATTATTGAGTTACAACATTCTATGTGTGTTTGTGACCATTTGCAGTAATTAGTTTTTAGATTATATTTTTGTACTAACATTTAAGAGATCTAGGATTTATTTTAGTAGTAATTGATTCACCCCTCCCCTCTCAGTTACACCTCTTATATTTCCAACACATAGAGCTAGTGATGAATGAATAATTTAAGTTTCTCACGAGTTTCTATGTTGGCCAAGTGATTTTATGAGATTGATTAAGTTATTTCAAGTAAATTGGTACATCTTAACTTGAGGATAACTGACCTCCCTCTTAGCTATTTTGAATATTCTAAAAATTGGTATAAGAGCTTGGTGCTTGTAAGGAAAGTTTGAAGGAAATTAAGCTAAAGATCATGATGTGGAAGAGAGAGAGAGATACCTAATATAAACAAAGAGAACTTCCCTACATGAAAATGATTTGTGAGACTGTATCCAACTAGAGTTGTATATCTTGCACTAAACTACTTGGAAAATGGATCCATGAGTATTGAGAAAATAAAGGAGAGGCATGAGCACAATAAAAAAATGATAAATTTGGAATCTTCCCCAAGTTAAGCTGAATTTGTTGATGTAAAGGATTGCACTAATTCATAGAAAATGTGGGATAACTTGGCACAAATTCATCAAGGAGACAAAAATGTGTTAAGGGCTAAAGAAGAAAGTTTGAGAGGCAAGTTTGATGATGTGAGAATGAAAGAAGGAGAGACTTGTGCTTAATCCTATTTTTGAGCCTTTAATCAATTGATGATGATCTAAAGGGGAGAATTTAATGTCCTATTTTGAAAGTACCTTAAATTTCTCTTAGTTTCCTATTTAAGGACTTATGAATAACTTCAAGTATTCGTTCTATACAAGGAAAATATGTAGATTTTATATTATTTTAAAGGAACTAAAAATTCTTGAACTATATATATAATAAGAACTTTATATATAAAATGTATTTGAAATAAGAAATATCCCCAAATATTATGTTAACTTGTACCCCTCTCTTATTTATAGATTTTATACCTCTTTTCTTAATTGGTAAATCCACAAATCAATTGTCCCTTTTCATGTGGGTCCTCCTTTTACATTAGTATTTGACCACCAAAGTTTATTTAATACTCCATTCACATGCTTTTATTAAGGCTATGGTCTGTACGATGCTCCGTAGCTCTGGTCTAAGGAAATCGTACAATGCTTGATATGCTCCTTGTATGTTGTCCCATATAATCCAACTTGGATGGCCCATCTCTCCTTTGTTTGGATATGCTTTGGTTCTAATGTGTCTATAGGTTTACATGTCTTTAAATACTTGTAGTTTGATATACTCCAAACTCCACGACTTCATTTCTCCTTAGTTTCCTCTAGGTCTATCCCGACATGAAACTTGATGACATCCTTTGTACCTCGTTCCATGCTTATTTCTTGACTTTAATTCCAATTCTTGTCCTCCTTGGTCCTTTTTACTCCTCATAAATACCACTGATCCAACTTGAGTGGATGTGTCTCAATGATGTGGTAGTTAAATTATGTAGTGCTCAATGGTTATTAGTTATATATGTTAGATTATGTATTGGTTTGCATTATGTTTATTATTATGCTTTTGCATTATATTTATTAGATTTATATTAAAATATCTATAATATAAATGCCATCGGCTAGGCCTATTAATGTATGTATATTACATAATAATAATTAATTATTAATGTATATTTCTAATAATAATAATTATTAGGAATAATATAAATTTATAATAGTATGAATGATATAAATAATTATGTAGAATAAATGGATTATGGATATTTATCTACGTAGTCATCAATAATGTTTCTTGCATAAATAATTGATGATATATATTTTATTCATATAATAACTATTATTATATATTTTTATTTAGTTATAATTGTAGGATTCCCTTTTAGGAGGGGTCATGATAGTCTCCCCTTCTTGAAATTGCTTGTCCTCAAGAAATACACAAAATCCTTCATAGACACAAAATATATCTGTATACAAAAGACTTAAAAGATTTTTGAATTATACATCTTAATTAATTAAAACATGAAGCAAACACAAGGTATTCACATGAATGAGTGACTTGACATGAAGTATACATGATGCAAATAGATGAAGAGACGAAGCATACACAATGTAGACATATCATACATTCTTTATTGATTCTCTATAATTTATTTCTCACAATGAAGTAGAGTAAAGGGAATGATTTATAAAATATACTTCCATGGATCCTACAAACACAAATAATTATTAACATGTACATGTATATAAAAGCTCCAAAGAAAAGATGAGTCATGATAAATTAGTTCTAAACCAATATCCTACCAAGCCCAAGAGCAAAACTTTGGCCCCCTTGGCCTCAATGGAAGGCATGAGTCATCCAATGAGGCAGTCTACTTGGTAGATTCTTAATTAAATTAAGTTGACATGATGTCAAATGTTTCTTAACTTGACTAATCTAAGCCCAAGAGTGAAGCTTTAGCCTTGCTAGCCTTGATGAAAATATTCTACCATTCCATCAAGGTGGTCTACTTAGATATCCATCTTAACATTCTTTTGCCAATCTAAGCCCAAGTGAAAAACTTTGGCCCTCTTGGCCTTGACAGTAGCATTTTGGCATCCATCAAGGTGATTTACTTGGATGAAGATTCTTTTCCTTCTTAGATATTCTACCTAAGCCCAAGAGCAAAACTTTGGCCCTCTTGGCCTTGATGGTAGTACTTGACATTCATCAAGGTGGTCTACTTAGGAGGTAATTTGATTCACTAACTATTATAATCCTTTTTATTACATATATATAATCACCACTAGAGTTGTAGGTCATCTAGTTCTTGATGGTCCTTCGCATCTTCATTAATTTCTTGATTATATTTAGGTCTCTTGTTCATCTTTCCCTTTGCTTCCCCACCAAGTGTGGAGTCCATTTTTTGAACTTGGGTTCTCTTTCAACATATGTGTCTTGGTTCCCAACTCTCTTTGTAATGAAAGCATAACTTTTTTTCTTTTTAGTTCATCGCGATAGCTCTTGAGCCCTCTTCTGCATTTATGGCCATGTTCCCATGGTTCTTTACAATGGTAACATAACTCATTTTTCTAGAATTCCTTGGAGTGATTTCCTTCTTTTTCATAATGTCTAGAATGTGTGCTCGGTGCATGGTTCTTGGACCTATCCTCTAATTTTTTTGGTTCATGTGCTCCTACTGCGCTCTTGATTGATTCCTTCAATCCATCTATAAATAAATAGCCGAGTCTCTTTTGTGATATTTTAGGTACCATGGCTGATAACCTTTCAAATTCCCTAGCAAATTCCATCACTAATCCCTCTTTTCTAAGCTGGGTTAATGCTTTGAAGTACCATTTTGCATCTCTTTGATCAAATCACTTAATGAGTTTTTGGGTGAATTCATCATAACTCTTAAATTGTTTATGTCCCTAGTTGTTAAGGCCATGTTGCCACCAATTTTGTGCTACTCCTCTTAAATGAAGGACAACAAATTGAATAGCACCTTTTTTTGTAATAGGATTTAAGGAAAGATATGTATCCAATTGTTGTACCCATGAGTGTGCTATAGTTTTTTCTAATCTGTCAAATTTTTGAAGACTCACTTTATTTATCTCTTCTCTTAGTCCCTTCTCTTGGTGTACCTATTTCTTTCTATTAGATAGTGACTTCATTTGAGCATCACAATAATCTTTAAATGGTATGTCCCTTCTAAGTTCAAGATCAATTTTAGAGTACTCATTTATAATGTCATTTATATTATTGACTTCATTTAACCCATCCTCATCTTCTTGTTCTCCTCGAGGTAGAAAAGGGGGTCTTGATGGTCTACGTTGTTATTCTGGTGTATGCAACTGATTACTATCATTCTTAGATTGGTGACAATTTGTATCTCTCCCAATTTTATTTATATTATGAATAGCTTCTAGGAGAATTTAATTTGTTTCACTTTTCTTAGTTATAGCTCGAGCATTTCTTTCAGTTTGTTCCATGAGTGCTTGAGTAGTTTGAATTGCATGTTCCATATAGGCTTTTAATTCATTACTTATTTGATTATTCATTTGGGTGGACTGTTTCCTTCCTTACTTTTCTAATGCTCTTTGATCTCTTTGGTGTTTTTGCATTAACTACTTTCTACAGGCTGGCAAGAAAGATGCTCTAATACCACTTGTAATGTCCTATCTTGAAAGTACCTCAAATCACTCTTAGTTTCCTATTTAAGATCTTATGAATAACTTCAAGTATTCATTCTATATGAAGAAAATATGTAGAATTTATATTACTTTCAAGGAACTCCAAATTCTTGAACTATATATATATATAAAATAAGAAATTTGTATATAAAATATATTTGAAATAACAAATATCCCCTGATGCTATGTTAACTTGTAGCCCTCTCTTATTTACAACTTGTATGTATTTTTTTTCTTAATTGGTAAATCCACAAATCAATTCTCCCTTTTCGTGTGGGTCTTGCTTTATATATATATATAATAAGAACTTTGTATATAAAATATATTTGAAATAACAAATATCCCCTGATGCTATGCTAACTTGTACCCCTCTCTTATTTACAACTTGTATATATTTTTTTCTTAATTAGTAAATCCACAAATCAATTCTCCCTTTTCATATGGGTCCTCCTTTTTACATTAGTCTTTGACCACCAAAGTTTATTTAATACTTTGGATTCATGTGCTTTTACCAAGGCTACAATCCATACGATGCTCTGCAGCTTTGGTCTAAGGATTTTCTACAATGCTTGATATGTTCTTTGTACATTGTCCTATATAATCTGAGTTGGATGGTCGTTCTCTCCTTTGTTTGGATATGCTTTAGTTCTAATGTGTCTATAGGTTTTCACATCTTTAAATGATTGTAGTTTGATATACTCCAAAGTCCACAACTTTAATTTTCTCCTTGATTTTCTTTAGACCCGTCCCCACGTGAAACTCAATGACATCCTTTGTACCTCATTCCACACTTGATTTTTGACTTTAATTCCAATTGTCATCCTCCTTGGTCCTTTTCACTCATAAATACCATTGACCCGACTTGAGTGGATGTGTCTCAATGATTTTTTGTGGTTAAATTATGTAGTGCTCAACTATTATTAATTATATATGTTAGATTATGTATTGGTTTGTATTATGTTTATTAGTATGTTTTTGTATTATTTTTATTAGATTTATATTAAAATAAATGGCATTGGCTAGGCCTATTAATGTATGCATATTACATAATAATAATAATTTATTAATGTATATTACTAATAATAATAATTATTAGGAATAACATAAATTTATAATGCTATGAATGATATAAATAATTATGTAGAATAAATGGATTATGGATATTTATCTATGTAGTCATCAATAATGTTTCTTGTGTAAATAATTGATGATATATATTTTATCCATATAATAACTATTATTATATATTTTTATTCAGTTATAATTGTAGGATTCCCTTTTAGGAGGGGTCATGACAGAGAATGCAAAAGCTAAAGATGTTATATTTGTTAGTGTAAATAATTATTATTTACACTTTACTTAAGTTTACTTAGGATAAATGCATTATTTTATTATTTATTAGGTTAGACACCTAGGAGTATGCATACTCATATGAGTTGTCATGTTGACAACACAAGAGTTAGAAACTCTATTTTAGCACATGGTGTCTACAACATTGGATTTTACATAATTAACTAAGTTGTCATGTAGACAACATAGTTGTTTGTACTTTAATTAAGCACATGGTGTCTACAACATAATTTTACATGACACACCTATGTAGGCTTATCCTCTCATCATCACACTAACTCTACAACATAATTTTACATGACACACCTATGTAGGCTTATCCTCTCATCATCACACTAACTCCTGTGCTCAATGGAGGATAATCCACTCTTGGTGGACATGTGCTTAGTTGTGAGGCTTATCATTTTGCTAACTCCTAGACATTTTAGAAGCATTATAGAGACCTTTATATTTAGGCACTCCTAGTGTACTTGTACATCAATTAAAATTCATATTGTTATTATGAACATACTTTAATGGTCTATTTTGTGTTAGTGCTTGAGCTTCTTGATCTTGGGTGATTTTTCCCTAAGAAAAATTCCTACATGGTATCAGAGAAATACCAAATTATTACATGGTATCAAAATTTTGACTATAAATTTTCCTATTCTAGGCCATAGCCAAATTTTAGGATTTTTTTTTTTGGAAACTGGAACCTGAAGGCTTGATTTGTAAAATTGGTATGATCTCTTTAGATCTATGGAATTGATTTTTAGATCTGCAAATTAGAAATTGGCATCACATTCAAAAGGTCAAAAACCCCCAAATTGACTTTTGTTTCATCAAAATTGAACATCTGAGTTGAAATCTAGAGTTAATTATTTTTTGGAGGTGCGACAATGGCGATTTAGGAAAAATAATTATAGTCGATTTTCAAAAAGAAATATCTCCCTCATACAAACTCCTTTTTTCAAGCAATTGTTTTTTTTTTCTTTTGGGTTAGAATTTTGTGATCTCTACATTGGTGCAGGTTGTTTGTGATCTTTGTTCTTGAATTTTTCTACAACTTCATTCAGGCTCATCTAGACACATATTTAGGTGCTATTTTTTTTGAAAGTGCATGATTTTTTGTCTACTTTCTAGATCTAGTATCAGTTTGGAGTAATTTTGAGTAGACATAGTACTTTCAAATTTTGTTCTCATTTTGGCCTATTGACACTTATAATTAATTAGTTCCTTGACAAGTCTTGTGTCTTTTTGAGTCTTATATAGCTTCATATTTGTTGTTGTAACCATCAAAATCAGTAGTCTACTTATGCCCTAAATTGGCAAGTTGATGTAGGAGCATCCTGGGTATAAGGCCAGTCTTGCATCACCCAAAAATATTTTGTTTTCAGCATTTTCTATTTTAATAAGGACTAGTAGACAAGGTGGTTACTATGTATGGGAAATTATTATTTTTAGTAAGTTTTTCATAAAACCTTAGAATGTTCTCATTTTCTATAGGAAGGTTCATTTTAGAGTTGTAAGCCTACCATAAAAATATCATTGCTCAAGCATTAGTATTAGAGAAGTTATTGCAGATTTTTAATAAAAAAATTTGCAAAAAAATATTTAGGTTCACCGTTGGATGCCTTAGAGTGCCCAGATGAGGTTTGAGAACTTGATAGAAGGGTGCTAGTGTAGTTTCAAGTCTATAGAGAAGGAGGTGACATTTCCAAAAAGTGGTTATAATAGCCAATCAAAGCAACGGTTTGTGAGTTATGACCTTCAGAAGTTGGGCTACTGAAATTTCTAAAATAATTTGTCAAAGATGTATTTGGTTGACTCTATGTGTATTGTTAGGGTCTGTCGGCCCTAGGTATTAAGTTTAAGCATCTAGAACCTTCCTGGGTGGCATAAAACTACCTATTTAAGAAAGGTCCAAAGATTCTCTAGGACAACTCTGGGTGATAGTTCACAGCACTATCTTGCAGATTACTATAATGAAGGCTTGAGGATTAGGATATGGTCAAATTTGCAAAGGAAAAACTAAAGGGACAAGCAAAGATTTGGTGGTAAGAGGTTCAGTTGGAATGAAATAGAAAGGGAAAGGACAAAATCACAAGATGGGATTAGATGATAGCTAAAATAAAGTGACAATTCATTCCTATGGATTATGAGCTTGATCTATTGAAGAAGATGCAAGGAATGAAGCAAGCGGGAAAATCTATTCAAGAGTATACTGAGGAGTTCAACTGAGTTCTCATTAGAACTGGCCATGCAAAATTTGACAAGAAGAAAGTCACTTATTATCTTAATGGGTTAAGGCCTAACATTCAGGATGAGTTGAGTCTGGTTCAGATGAATAGCATTGAGGAGGCATACCATTTTTCCCTAAGAGTTGAGGAAAAATTGAGCAAGAAGTTTGAAAATAAGAATAGTGGAAGGGGTTGTGGTGGAAGATTTGGCAAATGATTTTATGGAGGCCGTAATGATGATTAGAAGAATAAGGATGAGGTTGGAAGTAGCAACTACAACCAAAGGGGAAACAATTCCAATTATTTCCATGATCAAAACAATAGAGATCAGAGAGGAAGAGGTAGAGGACAAGGATCTAGAAGAAGAGGCTTCTGTGGAAAATGTTTTCACTACGAGGAAGAAGGGAATAGAGAATTTGAATGTACCCAGTGCCAAGGAAGGATACATCAAAGAATAGAAGGTTAGGTGAGATTTGCACATGTTGATGAAGATGCCAGATCCTCACATTTTGAAGATGCTAAAAGAGGAGAAGTCCTAATTAATAGAAGAGTCCTGCTAAGTGGTGAAAATGAATCTAATCAAAGAAAGAGTTTGTTTCAAACAAGGTATAGATGTGAAGATGACTATTGTGATGTGAGCATTGATGGTGGAAGTACTGACAATCTGGTGTCAAAAATGATGGTCACCAAGTTGAAGCTGAAGAGACAAAAACATCCCTATCCATACCATATTACTTGGGTGCAAGATGGCCACAAGGTTATAGTCAATGAGTACTACTCAGTGAAGTTTAAAATTGGGGGCTACTAGGATGAGGTACTATGTGATATCATACCTATGAACGTATGTCATATGTTGTTGGGTAGGTTGTGGTAGTTTGACAAGCATGTTGTACATGATGGGCGACAAAATACCTACACTCTAACTAAGGATGGAGTGAAACATAAGTTGAAGTCATGGAAGGATAAAGAAGAAAAGGTATGTAGTGTTTCCAAAATATGTTTTGTTGATGGAAAAGAGTTTCTTAAAGGTATGAAACATGAGCATATGTGTTTTGCTATAATTCCTAAAGATAGTAAATAATAATTAGACGACTTACCTATAGAAGTTGAAGATATGTTGGAAGAGTTTTTTGATATTGTATCAGATAATGTACCTGATAGATTTTCTCCAATAAGGAAGATTAGTCACTAGATGGATTTGGTTCTAGAAGCCAATTTTCCAAGCAAGGTAGTGCATAGAATGACATCGATAGAAAGTGAAGAGTTGAACATGTAAGTTCATGAGTTGTTGCAGAAGGGGTTTATTCTAAAGAGTTTGAGTCCATGTGCTATACTAGCAGTGTTAGCATCAAAGAAGAATGGAGAATGGAGGATGTGCATAGATTCTCATGCTATCAAAAAGATCACCATCAAGTATAGATTTCCTTTGCCAAGGATGGATGATATTATGGACTATTTGAGTGGAGCTTAATATTTCGCATAGATAGATCTAAAGAGTGGGTATGATTAGATTCATATCAGAGAAGGTGATGAGTGGAAGACTACTTTCAAGACAAGGGAAGGATTGTATGAGTGGTTAGTCATGCCTTTTGGGATAATCAATGCACTGAGCGCTTTCATGAGGCTCATGAATGAGGTACTGAAGGAGTTTCTAGGTAAGTTTGTCATTGTTTACCTAGATGATATATTGATATTTAGTAAGACACTGGAGGATCATTTGATTCATATTCACAAGGTGTTTGAAAAGTTGAGGGAAGAAAAGTTGTTGATAAACTTGAAGAAGTGCAGTTTTATAAAGGAGTTGGTATACCTAGGATTTGTAGTCTCAGGAGAAGGTCTAAAAATGGATCCAGAGAAAGTGAAGGCTATCCTTGAATGGCCTACTCCAAGGAGTGTGGCAGAGGTAAGATCTTTTCATGGACTCACTACATTTTACAAAACGTTCATAAGAAGTTTTAACAGTATTTGTGGACCCTTGACAGAAATAATGAGAGGACATAAGAAAGAGTTTAAGTGGATGGTAGGAGCAGATAAGATTTTCAATCTGTTGAAACAAAAAGTTATTGAGAAACCTATTTTAGCACTTCCTAATTTTAACAAGATGTTTCAAGTAGATTGTGATTCTAGTCGTACTACAATAGGAGCTATATTGAGACAAGAAGGTAAACCTGCTGCTTATTTCAATGAGAAGTTGAATGATGCAAAAAGAAAATATTCTATTTATTATTAGGAATTTTATGCCATAGTTCAAGAATTGAAAAAGTGGAGACACTATCTTCTTCCCAAGGAGTTTGTTTTGTATATTGATCATCAAGCTTTGCAATATTTGAATAGTCAAGGAAAATTGAACCGATGACATTTAAAATAGGTTGAGTTTTTGTAGAGTTATACATTTTTTTTGAAACAAAGAAGTGAGAAGTCTAATGAAGTTGTATATGATCTTAGTAGAAGACAACTTTTGCTAGCAGAAATGTAGATAGAGGTGGTTGGGCTCAAGGAACTTAGTACATTGTATCTAGATGATCTTGATTTTGGTGAAGCATGGAAGTATTGTATAGAACCTATTGCACTTGATAGGAAAAAGTGGTTGGATTTTATGATCTAAGATAATATTTTTTTTAAAGGAAGCCAGTTGTGCATTCCTAGAAGTTCAATGAGAGAGAACCTCATCAAGGAGAAGCATAGTGGAGGATTGGCTGGACATTTTGGTAGAAGTAAAACTATAGCTTTGGTTGCTGAAAATTATTACTAGCCACAGTTATAGGAAGATGTGACAAAGTTTATACAAAGTTTTCAAGTATGTCAAATGATGAAAGGAGTGAAGCAGAATATAGGGTTGTATCAGTCATTACCTATACCAGAGAATCTGTGGGAGGATGTCAGCGTGGATTTTGTTCTTGGATTACTAAGGATATAGCATGGGCATGATTCTATTTTTGTGGTGGTTGATAGGTTTTCAAAGATGTCACATTTTATTCCTTGCAAGAAGACTAGTGATGCTATTCATGTAGCAGAGTTATTTTTCAGAGAAGTCGTGAGTTTGCATGGTCTACCAAAGAGTATAGTTTCAGATAGAGATACTAAATTTGTTGGGTATTTCTAGCATACATTGTGGAAGAAGTTGAAGATAGATTTGAAGTTTAGTTCATCACATCATCCATAAAATGATGGGTAGACATAAGTTGTGAATCAAAGTTTGGGAAAATTGCTGAGATGCTTGGTTGGAGATAAACCAAAAGGATGGGATATGATTTTATCATAGAAAAAAATTGCATATAATAATTCTATCAATAGGAGTATTGGTAAATAACCATTCCAAATTGTATATGGGAGTAGTCCTAGAAATGTTTCTAAATTAAGTAAGCTAGATAAGGGAGAGATAAGTAGTGCTGAAGTAGAAGATTTTGTTGAATATTTGAAGAACATCCATGAGGAGGTGAGGAAGCACATCATAAAGATGAATACATAGTATAAGGCTAAGGTAGATGAGAAAAGGAGATATAAGGAATTTCAAATTGGAGATGAAGTCATGGTTCATTTGAGAAAGAAGAATTTTCCAGTAGGTACATATAATAAGTTGAAGATGAAGAAGTTTGGACTATGCAAGATAGTGAAGAGGCATGATTCTAAAAATGCGTATGAAGTGGAGTTTCTTGTTGAATTGAATATTTCACTAGTATTTAATATTTTAGATTTAATAGAGTATTATGAAGGAGGTGATGGAGATGAGGTTGCAAAAGTGCAGTGGAGCATTCTAGTAGCTATTTTGGTTACTAAGGAGATTGAGGAGATACTAGATAGTCATATTGGAAAAAGTACCAGAAACAAAACTTATGAGGAATATTTGGTCAAATGGAAAGGGAGACCAGTTGAGGATTCATCATGACTAGAAAAGGAGGAGGTCAACTACCTTGGTTTTCCTCTAAACACCTGAGACATGATGGGTCATTTTTCAAATTACCCCAGGTGTTTGATGCAGGAGCATCCTAGGTGTAAGGGAAATCTTGTATCACCCAAAAATATTTTGTTTTCAACCTTTTTTATTTTAATAAGGACTAGTAGACATGGTGGTTAATATTTATGGGAACTTACTATTTTTTGTAAGTTTTTCATACAAGCTAAGAATGTTGTCATTTTCTATAGGAAGGTTCATTTTAGAGTTGTAAGCCTACCATAAAAATATCATTGCTCAAGCATTAGTATTAGAGAATTTATTGCAGATTTTTGGTGGAAAACTTTGTAGAAAAATCTCAGGTTCACCATTGGAGGCCTTAGATTGCCTAGATGAGGTTTGAAAACTTGATAGAAGGATGCTAGTGTAGTTCTAAGCTTGTAGATTAGGAGCTGACATTTTTGAAATTTGGTTATAATAGCCAATCAAAGCAATAGTTCGTGAGTTATGACCTTCAAAAGTTGGGCTACCAAAATTTCTAAAATAATTTGTTAAAGATGTATTTGGATGACTCTATGTGTATTGTTAGGGTCTGTCAGCCCTAGGTATTAAGTTTAAGCATCCAGAACCTTCCCAGGTGGCATAAAACTACCTATTTGAGAAAAGCCTAAAGATTGTCTAGGACAACTCTAGGTGATAGTTCGCAGCACTATCTTGCATATTACTATAATGAAGGCCCCATTTGGGTTAGCATATTGTAATGGAGAATTCTATAATTCTGCATTTGTGGCAATAATAAGAAGTTCATATTTTGTTTTCACATTTTCTATTATTTCTTTATTTCTTTATTTCTATTATGAGTTTATGGTATTAAGGGGAGTCCCATGCATCACAAGTGGCCATTGTAATTACACTAAATATAAAGTGCCAAATCATGCATTAAGGGGGGTTTCTTTGATTTTTTTTGAATTTGGGGGGTACATATATTTATTGATCTCATGGAGTCATGTCATGAGTCTCATTTTGGTTTAAAATTGAAGTTGACAAAAAAGAACTATAAAAAATGGAGTGCTTTGATGATTGATCATCTAAGAGAGCATAAGGAAGTATTTCCTTTTCTATGTTCCAAACAACTAACCTCTTACATTGATCCGATGCCTATTTACATAATTGTGTAAGCCATTTGTTTTAATATTAGTTACAATTGTTTTGATGTCCTTTTAAAGGTCAGTGAACCTTATGATCTTTGGATGACCCTTTGGAAAGCATATGGAGATCCAATAGTTCCTCCATTCCTAGAGGAAATTCTACTTCCAGTCACTCCAATTATGGTACCTTCAACTCTAGTTGAGATCCTACCTCCTAATGCACCTATTGCTTCTACTAATCTAGTTCTAGCCATAGATGCTCCTGATTTAGTACAACAGGAAACACCATGTCTTCCTATTTTAGCTTCATGAGATGACTTCCTTCCAAAAATTGTAGTGTTTTTTGTGGAGTCTTACATTGAAGATGTGGTAGACATTATTGATGACATCCATCTTCTCTTTGTTGAGGAGAATTCTTCTTCAGTTGTTGTGAGGGAACACTCAGACCCTCAACCACTTGATCTTTCTTTTGAGACTGACATGATTGTGGATACTTCTTTTTAGTAGTTGGAGAAGGGATCTTTTAATTTAGAGGAGACACATTAGTCTTTGGAGATTGCATTCCATTTTCCTCAGACATCATATCTTCTAAGGATTCTTCCTACTAGTTGGAGAGAATTCTCTACTACAACTATGGCATGATTCTTCCTAGAAGGAGGAACATCATTCAGTTTTCATGGTGCAACTTCTTTAGTCATCAAGGAGCTTCATTCATGGGTGTGCATTCATCATTGATAGAAGGCTACATTTCTTTTCTTCCCATATCTTCCTATCAATATGCTTCATTGTCTTTGGAGGTTGATTCACTTTAATACATGGACATGCTACCTTGTTTACCACCTTCTTTTTGGCATCCGCCATATTGGTTTGTGGAATTTACATTCATTGAGGACTTTTCAACATATGTGAATAATTTAGAGGTAGCATCCACATCATACTACATATGGATTCCTCATCCATCTTCCCATCCACAATGGGAAGTATACTTGCACCTATACTTGGTGTAACTTCTTCCTAAAGGTAGAAATGTCATTTGTAGGCATTGGATTCTCTTTTGTCTTCAAGAACTCATCATCAAGAGATCCTTCACTAAGGGGGGGATTTCATGGAGGGATTCTCTATTTTAGATGCATGATGTATGTCATAATGGGGGGGGGGGGGGGGGGATCTTGATTACTCCATCCGTACATGCATCTTTCTTTATTGTACTTATCTCTATTTTTGGGGTAGGGTTTTTCCCATGAGTTTTTCCCTCTTTCTCTATTTTCAGAGAGATTGCATTTATTTTCATTTCATTTCACTTCAGCATTGCATTTGTACTTGGGTACCTAACATGGCCTAGTAGCTAGGACCCATTATGTATTTTCATCATAGCTTTTGTGAGCTTAAGTGCATTCCCCTAAGTTGTACTTAAGGGGGGGTGTTAGTATAAATAATTATTATTTACACTTTACTTAAGTTTACTTAGGATAAATGCATTATTTTATTATTTATTAGGTTAGACACATAGGAGTATGCATACTCATATGATTTTTCATTTTTACAACATAAGAGTTAGCAAATTTATTTTGGTACATGGTGTCTACAACACTAGAGTTTGCATAATTAACTAAGTTTTCATGTAGACAACATAGTTGTTCACACTCTAATTAAGCACATGGTATCTACAACATAATTTTATGTGACACACCTATGTAGGCTTATCCTATTATCATAACACTAAGTCCTATGCTTAATGGAGGATAATCCACTCTTGGTGGACATGTGTTTACTTGTGAGGCTTATCCTTTTGCTAACCCCTAGACATTCTAGAAGCATTCTAGAGGCCTTTATATTCAAGCACTCCTAGTGTACTTGTACATCAATTGAATTTCATATTTTTATTATGATCATACTTTATTGGTCTATTTTGTGTAGTGCTTGAGCTTCTTGAGTTTGGGTGATTTTTCCTTAAGGAAAATTCTTACAATATTGAGGAGTAGAAGGCCTAGATGGGTGAAGACTTGTTATGAGAAGTTGTTAGGAAAAGATAGTTAGGTGAAAATGTTGGAATTACAATAGGAAAAGTAAACTATAGGGGTGCAGTGAGGGGGATGGGGGGGTAGGGGGCGTGAATCAGTGCTTAAAAATTTTACCCACAAAAAAATTCACCATCCATCTCATAATTTAATAAGTAAACTGAAATACCATATAAAGCATATGCATCAAAAGTATTTAAACAAGTAAGTATTCACATATGACACAATATATTATTACCCAAAAACCATCCAATGAGAAGGTAAAACTAGGGTGGGAATAACACCCACAAAGACTCACTACTATAGTAATAAAGTGTATCCAATGAAGGCTACAATGTTTGATCATGAAATATGATCTATCCTGTGAAAGGTCTTCCCTATTAAAAGCTTACAAAGACTATTAGGTCTTACCCTATTGGAGGATTTCAACACCTTGTTAGAAGTGTGCCTAAATATGTCAAAATTGTGTTACTTAGCATCTGAAGTCCCTGGAGCTTGACACTAACTATGACTTCAATGTTTTCACTTGACATCTGAATGACTTAGCACATACTATCTTCTTGGCACTTGAATTAATTGACACATGAGTGAGTTGGCACACATCGTTTACTTGGCATGCTCTAACTTATATGTTGTGCTTGAAATATGTTACTTGTTAGAAATGAACTAAGTAAATGACTTAATTGTATAGACACTCACTTGTCAAAACCAATTTGAGATTAACAATCTCCCCCTTTGACATGAGTGTCAAAAACACTTAGTCATGCATTAATGATCTTATCCTTAAAAGCATAACATAGATGCCTATTAAGCTTCTATACAAAATTTCAAAACATTAAAATTTTATAACACATGACTTATACCTTAAAATTTCATAACTCCCCTTGAGTTGATTATTCTATTCTATACATTGTATCAAAAACTTTCTTTTGCTGAGTATATTTGCATAAACTAATACTCTCTCTTTGTTCTTGTCTGAATTGATTTTTTTTTCATTCTATTTATATATTCTCTTACTCCCCTTTTTTATTTATCTCTTACTCCCCCTTGGGTTTATCTTGCTCTTTGTTCTACTTTCTTTCTCCCCCATTACTCTTACTCACCCTCTTTGACACTTATGTTAATGGGTTATACACTAATAGTGTATTTGTTCAAAAATGATTTATGGACCTCAAGTATAATCTTTAGAGCTACATCCCAATTATCACAAGCTACCTCTAAAGACTTGATTTTGATAGCTAGCTTGATAGTAAGGTGTACTAAGCCATCCAATGTAGAAAGATTAGGGTCTTTGTTCATAAGAGTTTCTACATATACTAGTTCCTTGTGTAATAATTCCATGTGAGGAGTCAATGTTGAGTGGATGCTGATTAGTTTAGCCTTGATGTTGGCTTCATCAACTTTCAATGATGTTAATTAACTATAGGATTGCAAGAGGTATCTGAAATGTTTCTCACTTTGACCTAGAAACTTGGGCAAAGTAGCATTGAATGACTAAATATGGTTCTCCAAACTCAAGATGTGATTCTTTACTTCTTGTGTGAAGAGTGTAGGATTACACAGTTTGGTGTACAAACAAAAAATGTTCTCTAGTACCTTCTTCACACTCTCTATCTTGGTTACTAGCTTAACTTTTGCTAGTGAAATAACACATGATATCCTCTCATTCACCTTATTTTGAAACTTCCTTTCAGACCATTCTATTAGTTTTACATTAGTATCTAGGTCTATGTCACTAACCCTTTCCACTATATTGGTTAATTTTTCAATGATGGGATTGTTTTCATCTAGAGTTTGTAGGCTAAATGCATCTAAGAAAATCTCTTTGATGTCAATCAAAGCTTGCTTCTGCCTAGGCTCCCTTCTAAGTAGTTCTTGATTTTTCTTCCTTGCTAGGGCCTCTTGAAATATACCCATCTACTCAATTGTGATTGTTGCCAATTCAAATTTAGGTAATATAATCTCTTCATATAGGCTAAAATCACTCCATAAGTAGTTATCTCTTCTACCTTAGATGAGCTAGGACTCAACCTTGAGAATTGCAATGGTGAAGCATCTATGCTTGGCCTCTAAAGAGCTTGATAGGAGGAAGTACCAATTTCTAGTAATGTCACTAGTGCTTTAATAACTAGTAGCTCCTTTGGCTTGGTTGTCAAACTTGACTCTTTAGTCTTGTTCTTTTCTCCCTCTATAGTTCTAGTTACACCTTGATCTTGTGCTGGAGGTGCAGGTGTATCTACCCAAGTTGTTTGGTCTTGAGTGGCTTTATTCTTTGGTATCTCTACCTTGTCTTCTGTAACTGTCTCAACCTTATATTTTTTAGTTTCTTGCATATTCATAGAGATTGGAGTTTCTTGCATAAGTGTACTAATAGAGAAACTTGTTATCTCCTTCATTTGATATACCACTATAGGTTGTGAAGGTTGTACACTTGTGACTTGAGGAGTGAATATAGACATGTTTGGTTTTTTTATCTCCTCCCCTGCAATTATTATTTCTATCTTCTCAATTTCATCTACACACACCAATACATTATTGTCACATAGTTTGGCCTAGAGAGTCATCTTGATAAGTATCCTTTGCAAATCATCCTCTATAAGGGGATTAATATTCTAAGAAATAGTCTTAGAAACATCCTTAACTTTGATGGTTGCAATATTTTAATTTGTCTCTTGTGGAGGGCTGACACTTAGCATTTGTGTAACTTGTACACTCTATTCTATTTGTTGCTTTTCTTCAGCTAGTGCCTAGGTGTTAATGTTCATATCTATGCGTCCCTCAATTGTGCCTTTCTCAGTGTCATCTTTTTCATCCTTAGCTACCTCAATAGGTGACTACTCGACTTCCCTAGATGTTGATAGTCCATATGTTATCTTCAACATTTTCTTGGACTTTTGTACAACATCCTCTATATTGTTTTGCAATATGCTAAATTCCCTATATTTTGTCATGAATCTTACAACATACTTCTTAATGGCTTTAGACATGTTAGCCTTACTAAGTTTTGGCATAACTTGAGCAAGGGCTATCTAAGTTTTGGCATAACTTGAGCAAGGGCTATCTCTCTAGTTTGTTTTTTCAGTGTCTAAATAATAATGCCATTTTTTCTCAACTCTATAATATAAACTTTTGGGTATCGAGTTGGCAAGTTCTAGAGGAATATTTTTGAATATAGTCATCATGGCATATACTACCTCTTCCAATTGGTTCTTTTCAATCTTCCCAAGATTGTCAAACTCAATGTGAGAGAATCCTAATAAATCAACATTGTTCCTAATATTCTCACATAGATTGTCTAAATCTGAAGAGGGCCTATGACTTACCACTTGAATTGGCTATTGTCATCCAATTTAGTCCTCTCTTCATCAGATTCAACTTGATCAACATACTTCCTCCTTGGTCTCTTTTTTTTTTTAGCGTGCTTCTCTTTAGGCTTCACTACTTCTTTAGCCTTTTGTGTAGTGACTCTAGTGCTATCCCTTGTGGTAGGTGTTGTAGGTTTGGGCTAATTAGGTTTGAAAACTTCTTTGGTTTTTTCATTACTTGTGTCTTTTCTTTCCTCTCCTTATTAGTAGCTATAGGTGCTTCATTGGATTCTTCTTCCTTGACACCTTCTATAGTTTCTACTTGCTCTTCTTGTTGGTCTTCTCCCTAACCTTTTGTCAATGCCAATGGTTCTTGAGCTTGTGTTTTCTCTTCTTCATCATCATCTTCCTCTTCTTATTCCTTGACTCCTTCACCAAATCTTTCTTTCAATTTCTTTACCAATTTGTTCTTCTTCCTGAACACTGAAGCATTCTTCAATTCCATT
Source organism: Cupressus sempervirens (assembly GCA_028749045.1). NCBI lineage: Eukaryota > Viridiplantae > Streptophyta > Pinopsida > Cupressales > Cupressaceae > Cupressus > Cupressus sempervirens. Next base: position 753,669,141 of record CM053786.1, read on the forward strand.
GTTATCTTTGATTTGGCCAAGTCATAATTTCCAAATGCTCTAGCTTATTTACCCAAATTTTATGATTACTATAGAGGCCTCATCAACATTTATTTCATATCCTAATGGCCTTAGCTAACTCACCCTAGGAATTGCTACTTGTACATATGTGAAATTAGTATCAACTAAGAAGTGAACATCATCAAAATGTTTCTCTAGTAGTGAGACTGGTATCCTCAGTCTTTCCTTCATAAAGTGTTGAAACCTTCAAAATAACTTGACATGACATATTCAAAATTATCACCTAGTTGCTCAATAATTCACCTATTTGAACCACAATAGGTTTTTTCACCTTCCATGAAACCTTACCAAAAGTAGGAAATGCATTCTACACATAAAAGAAAATACGTAAAAGAATAGATCCAAATTTACATTGTGCACTATTGTTCTTCCTTATAGCTCCCAAATTCTCAATCAATTATTGCAACTATAACTTAGCAAGATCATGTATGATCCTTCTTCACTATTTTATAACTCATATTTACTACAATGCAAGGTACAATATCTAATCTACTACATTGATAAAACTTGTTTTCTATAACCCTCACTACAAAAGCTATCAGGGGATCTGTGATAGTATCAATTGTCATTTCTCTTTTATTCCACATAGCCCCTATGTTTTTTTCAATTATCTTCTTAGCTTCACTTCTCATTATCTTAGGCTGATCTAGGGTTGGATACCTTGCTACTCTATGAACAGTCTTCTTAGTGATTTTTATTGGCCCATCTTCTAACCATATCGAGTTGTTGCGAATTCTACTCAATTTTTTTTTATCCACTCTGTCTTGAAAATGTTGGAGAAACTTAGGGCCTGAGTTAACCCTTTGTTCTCAAAAATTTTGAATTCATCCTTCAACACTCCATTTTCACATAGTTTTCCATATATTTCCCTGATTTCCATATCACCTATACTTCCAATTTTGCATGTGTAATAATTTATGAAATGTTGGATCAAAAAAACTTGCGGTGGTATCATGGATAATGCACCAGAGGGATCTTGTTTGTAAGCTATATCTGGGATAGCCCTAAAAGTAGGTTCTTTGATTTCATTACTTATTAGTTTCACATTTAAAACCTCTTTACCCTCTACACCTTTGGCTGCTAAAGAACTAGATGCCATTACATGAAACTAGGGTTTGCAAAATTTATGACTGCATAGCTTGGCACATGATAAATACCCTATAAATCTTGTTGGAATGGTGTTGAACAACCTTTTATTTCTCTTGCAAATTCTTAGATCAAATTATCTAGATTTCCTTTAGCTTTTTGTGCACTTCTTCAAATTTGAATGATGTTAAATGAGCAAAAATCAATCAAATAGCCCTTAAAATACAATATTTAGTGGTAAGTGCTTATACAACTATAAGCTTGACTTATATTGAATTTTTGGCTCATTTATTATCCATGTGTTTTTTCATATGCTCGGCAACCACTATGAGCTTGGTCTTTAATAACAACCTTTACTAGGTTGGCATCCACTAAAATTTCACTTGACAACCATAGTGAAACTTTTTATGCTCAACAGTAACATGAAAACTAACAAAACATAAAGATTTATTCTTGATTCCTAACAACACTTTGCATCTTTATTCATGCATATGTAATATTTTCAAAACTAAACCCTTAGAACTAATGTATACTATATCCTTTTAAATATGAGTCTCACATACCTCTTGATTTCTTAATTTGATGAGGTGTGATCACATGACCCATTGCGTGAAGTGATCCCATCTACAGTTGATGTGCTGCAATCTTCCTTTCTCCTCCATGTCTTGTTCATCTCATCTCTAACATTCTCAACATCTACCTTTCCTTTTCCTTTGTTGAACTCACAACTTGGTGCCTTTGACCTTGTTGAACAATATCTACTTATGTGACTAGTCTTCAAACAACTAAAACATGTGGTTTGACTTAACCACCTTTTGTAGTCACTTTTGAAATATGCTCTAATAGAATTCTTAGAATATGTCCATGTTCTTGATAGTAGTGACAACTAGACCCTGTATTATAATCCCAATTATAAGAGTTGTCATTATTTGTTACCTTTGTTTACTTATTTGATGACCACTTGGGTTTGGATCTGCACTCAAAAACTCTATCTCCATACTTTTGATAGTTATAGTAGCATCCTTCAAATCTTTTAGTGTGCATGGTCTTGGTTTTGTATTCATGTTCTTGTTGACCTTGTTTTTTACACTTGTGGTAGTTACCCATGTTATTTTGCTTAATAGTCTAATTTATAGTCTTGTTCCTACAAACATTAGTACTATGACCTATCTTACCATAATTATAACAAGTAGGGTTGGAGTTCTTACCTTTGTTACTTCTTTCTTCACCACTTTTGGATGTTTCTCTTTCTTCAATACTAGTGCATCTCAACCAAGAAGTATCATTGTTAGATCTAGGAGATCTCATCAATTTTTCAAAGTACTTGATGGCTTCACTAGGTTTTTTGAAACTTTCAGAAAACTCCTTTTCCCTTTTTAGATAATTTCTCAACTATTTAGTTTGAAACTTTAGTGTTGTGATCTCAATGTATTTACTATTTATTTCATGATTAGCAATCAAGAATTGATTAATTGTTACTAGTTGAATGTGAGCAATCCTATTTATCTCTGATGATTTTTCTTCCAGTCTGTTGGTCAAAACTCTTTTGTCTTCTTTAATCATGACTTTGTCTTCCATAGCTTTCTTTTTCTGTTTGGTCACCTTACATTGTAATATGGCTTGTGATTCTTGCTCTATGTTTATATTTCTAATCTCTTTAGCTAGGGTTCTATTCATTTCCATTAGATCTACAATTTCTACATCAAACACATTGGAGTTTTCATTTGCAAATAGTTTAGTAGTATCTATCTCTTGGTATTGTGTGTGATTCTCCTCAACGACAATTTACTTCCTTGTTCTCAATGATTTCTTTAGATATTCTCTTGCTTCATTCAACTAATGTAGAATGAGTTGTATTTCAATCTCCTAGTTCTCAATAATCTTTCCCAACTTGTAGACTTCCATTTCCAAGATCTTTCCTCAAATCTACAAAGCTTTATTTTCAGAGGACTTAGCTTTGATACCAATTGTTGGAATTACAATAGGAGAGGTAAAATTTGAGGGGTCGAGGGTGAGTTAGTGCTTAAAATTTTTACCCATAAAAACATTCAACATACATCTATCTCACAATATAACAAGTAAACTAAAATACCATATAAAGTACATACATTTAAAGTATGTCAGGAAACAAGTATTCACACCTGTATGACACAAGATATGATTACCCAAAAACCCTCCAATGAGAAGGTAAAATTGGGGTGGGGATGACACACAAAAATATTCACTATTGTAGTAATAAAATGTATCCAATGAAGGTTACAATGTTCTATCATGAAACATGATCTACCTTGTGAAAAGGTCTACCCTATTAAAAGATTACAAAGACTGTTAGGTCTTACCCTGTTAGAAGTGTGCTTGATTAATGGACTTTAACTCACAATTAAGTAAGCACCTTGTTAGAGAATTTTAATACATCTTGTTAGGACTACTCTATTAAGATATTTAACTAATTCCCCTATTAGAATGTATCAACAATGATCTTGAAATTAGCACTCCAGTGCTTGATGTTAGATCACCTTTATACTAATGTGTACTTGATCCTTTCTGATCAGATGTCTCTTTTTTGTCCACTATTTCCTTTTCCTTGTTCTCCTTTAATTGATTTTGCAATGTAACACAAATCAGAATACCTTGATTACCATGAATGTCCTATTTGTGCATACAAAACTCTCCTTCTTTCTTCTTCTCTTTCTATAGAACATTTAGGGTTTGTCCTTCTTAAGAAGACCTAGGTGACTTAGGATTATGTATGAATCAATAGCTATGATTCATCCATATTTCCACTTAAACCTTCCATTTTTCTAATTGGATTCATGTAATACATAGGGATTTTTTCTTAATATTCATCCTTATCAACAAAATATCGTAAATCAATCCTTAAGTTGTCTTTAAAATAGTTTACATAGTAGCTTGTGCCAATATAAACAACTATGTCAAAATTGTGTTACTCAACATCTAAAGTTCCTAGTGCTCGACACTAACTGTGACTTCAATGCTATCACTCAACATTTGAATGAATTGGCACATAATATCTACTCAACACTTGAATGACTCAGTACATGAGTGACTCAACACAATTTTTTTACTTAGCATGCTCTAACTTATGTTGTGCTTGACATATGTTACTTGTTCGACATGAGCTAAATAAATGACTTAAGTGTATAGACACTCACTTGTCAAAAATAACATGAGATTAACAGAAAAATAATCCACCCATCTATATCCTCATCATATCATAATCATCAGGATGATTTAGACATAAAATAGGAGTAAAATAAGAATAGATTAATAAAATAGAAAATATTTTTGGATAGAAAAATTTGAAGCATTACTAAAGGAAATAAAGCATTTTGTAAAAGGGATGGATAAACTATTTGAAGATTCTTCTTAGATTTCTCAAGATGAGTTAAATCACTTTGATTCTTCTAATGATGCAAAGTGAATGAATCATTTTATTATTAACTTCATGTGTCTATTATAAGAGAATATTTGGTTTAGAGACATCTTCTATTAACCCAAAACATTATTCTCTTCACTATTGTACTCATTTCCTATCTGAGAGATCATGTTGGAAATTTTGTGGTGTTCATTTTGACTTTAGTATTATCATATCTTATCCTAGACCTATATTGTTTGATCATGTTCCCAAAATCATAACTCATTTTGTTTATTTTATCTTACAATGTAATTTATCTTCTCTTAGTTAGTACATTATTGTTTAGTTACAAGCTATTGGTGAATTGTATCCTTGAAATAGAAAATCTACAACTTGTGATGATCTTGGTGTATCATTCCATGTTCTTAGGACATATGTAGACTTGAATCTTAGACCACTTAATTTTTTATGACTTATGGGTTGAGATCCTTATGATTGGGGACCTACTCCATATATTATTATATGTTTCCTATTGTTGGGTAATGTATCCTTCTTGGCATTAGCCAATGTGTTTCAAGACCTATATATTGTAACACGATGCATATATTAGGTAGATTTTAAGTTTGAAGTAATAAGAATAACATGAAATCATATTTTTGACCAAAGAATTATATGAATGCAACAAGGAAAGGCTGATTAGCATGACATATATGGAGGCATGTTGCCAATAATTTGATATTGTTCAATAAAGTGGATTTGACACATTTCCCTCATCTTCCTTGTTATTGCTTCATTATGATACCCTTTCTTCTTGGTTGAAATGATCTCTTCGAGGCCCCTCCATTTATTGTATAAGTCAAATATGTTCTTTCATGTTTATCTATCTTCTTCTATAATATGGCATTGTATCATATATTATAGTAGCTTATGTTATACTATAAAATATGGTTTCTTTTGGTATTTTATCTTATATACATTTATTCTCCTACTCATACCTTGTTGATATTTTTTTTATTGGTTTAGTTTATTTGTTATAATACAATTTGAGTATGCCTCGTTAGTGTTAGGAATTATGTTATATCATACATAAAGTGGAACGTGTCTCATGGTTACACATCGTTTTCTAATAAAATATTTTTTCAATTGAGGCTCATGATTATGCTCATGACCATGTTGGATGGGTCTTGCATCTTCCACATGCCCTCATCTCAAGTTCATTATGGACACTCAATTAGTATGAATGATAAAAATATTCCTATGAGGGAATATTGTAGAATTATTGGAGATATGTTTTAGTGATTATATGTTTCATTCATGGTAGAGTTTGTCATTGATGTCAACATACAAGTTATTCTGTGAAGACTGGTAGAGTAGTAGACACAGATCATCTTTATGCAGTTCAAGGATTGAAGATAAAATTATAAGAACATGGGATTATGTTCTAGAGTATGCATAGATGCTATAAATAAGAGTGCACACATAAATATGAAGACTGCACAGAGTTATGAAGGATTTGGTCAAGGAAAGTTTTAGACAACATTTTTGGAAAGTAGGTATTGATGCTTGAATCTTATCTTCTAAGTGAGATGGTATCTAGTTAAGTGAGATATGATATAAGTTGAAGACATGTTTAATATGATTAGATTAATCATATATATTTAGATGATCAAAGAGTGCAAATTTATGAAGACTATGAGTCGACATATTACTTGTACTTGTAAAAAAGATGCAATATTGTAATGTAACTAGTAATATAATATCTTAAGTTGGTCCTATATTACTATTGTAAATTGAGAAAGAATCAAGGAAAACTTAATTATTTATTTTAGGACTTGGTATATAGGAAATGTATTTTCCTTGATTGTAATTATTAGTGAAATTAGTGTTATGTTATGCAAAATTGAGAGTGGGATCTAGTGTGGAAAATATGATATGCATTGTGAGATGTGAGCTTGAATGAAAATATATTTTGGATCTGAATAGATATTAGTGCAGTTGAGGCATGGTGAGATTAGAAGGAACTATATTTGGCAAGATAAGTTATTTTTAGATAGTTGTTAATGCATACTTGTATTATTCAATAAGGATAATACTGAAGTTGTTTGGACAATGTGTCCATTTGTCTTCCTTTGAACTCCTAACAAGGTTGGCACAACTCCTAATAGGGTTTGAATCTCCTAAAAAGGACTAAAATTCTCCTAATAGGGACTCATATGTACTGATTGTACTTTATTGACTCTTGATAGGGTCCATCCTTTCACAAGGAGCATTTATATTAGTGCATCATATTGTGGGTACCATCCCCACTGGGGTTTTCCCTTTGATAAGGGTTTTCCTTAGTGAACAAATCTAGTGTTATTGTGTATGGTTATATCTCTATGGTTGTTGCATCTATTATTTACATGTTTTACAATTAAAGAATATATTAAGAGTTATTTTAACTGTATAATTGATTCACCCCCATGTCCTAGTTATCTTGGTAGAATTTCCTTTCTAACAATTGGTATTAGAGCATTAGGTCCTTGAAGGAAAAGCTTAACAACTTAAGGAGATCTATGGAACATTCTAGGAAATAAAGTCTGAAGTTTGATGGAGTTAATTACAATAGTTGGAAATAAAATATGAAGACACATCTATTATGCATGGGTCCAAGTTACTGGTTGATTACTATGAAGAAAAAATATGTGATTGAAGAAAAGGATCTTAAGGGTTGTGAGGACAAATAGAAAGATACACTCATATACAACATACTTTCTCAAGAAGAAATATTATTATCTCTTTTCAAAACTAAATTTGGTTAGGTAAAATCTTGAAGACTTGCTCATGATATTTGAAATACTGTGCAAAGTATATTTGAAGGTGATAAAAATGCTTAGAAAGTTAGATTATAAAGTTCAATATTCTTATTTCAAGATTCTAAGATGATGAAAGATGAATCTATAAGAAGTTATCTTAGTAGAATATTAGAGATTTTTAAAGGAATCAAGACTTGTGGAGGAGACAAATTAGAAGATAAAGTTCTATGAAAGATATTGAATATTTTAACACATGCATACAAATAAGAAAGATAGATGATTGAATAATTTACTCCTTGCATGATTAATTTTACAAGAGAGACTCTTCTTGGGAAATTATAGTTAGCTAAAATGTGCACGAGACAAAGTGGAGAATTTCCTAGAGTCAAAATTTCTTTCAGTGCACTAAGTGTCAAACCTATGTTGATAGGGAGTGCTAGTACACATGGATATTATGCCAGTAGTATCCAAACAAAAGTAGTTGAAGACAATAAAATTGAGGAAGGAATTTTCCTACTTAGGAAGAGGGGAACCTAAAGGTACACAATTTTTTAAGTTTTGGAATTGTAATGATTTTTTTCATTATTATTCTAAATGTCCTAAGATATTAAATAAGTTTAGAAAGCCCTATAAATCAAGAATGCATAAGGAGAACCTTTCTACTGATGAGGAAGAATTTGATTCTAAAGTGGAAGAATTATTGAGTAAACCGATGATGAAATATGATTCTTTTCTATTAAGGAAGAAATCCACAAAAATAAAGAATTAGAGATGAAAAAGCATTTGTATTACAAGTTGAAGTTCCCATCACATAACTGGCGATATAAATGTGTTATATTCAATAGCTATGATAGAGAAGTAGTTAGAGTTCGAGATAATCCTATCATATAAAAAGAAAATGGATCTATTAAACTTGATGGAAAGACTAACACTGATGATTTTTTCTTTGTGGATGGTCTGAAACATAATCTTTTAAGTGTTAGACAACTAGTCAAAAAGGGATAAACTATAGTTTACAAAGAAGACTTGCATTATAAAGGATAAAGATGGTAAAATCATTAGTACTAGTACAAGGAAAAGATGTAATGTATTTCAATTGAATCCAACTGAGATGAAATGTTTAGTTTCTAAAGTGCATGAAATTTGGCTATGCCATAAGAGATTTTTTCATATCAACTTTATTAACATTGTTATAGTTAGTACTAAATTTGCAGTCATAGATTTTCCTAAGATTTTGAAACTTAATAGAACATGGTGTGTAAAGAATGTGTAATGGAAAAATGGAATAAAAATTCATTTCCAGGAAAGAAACTATTGGAAATCTATTTGGGAAAGTAAGATGCTAAAAGGGGGGGTGAATTGGTATCTTCCGAAATTTTACTACTTCAAACATAAATCACATTCATATTTAATTCACTAGACATATCTCTTCCTTGACTTTAAATTCTTAACATGAAACATCATATATCAACATGTAATATCAAATATAACAACTAAAAAAATGAATAAGACATATAAGAAGTAGATAAACACATGGCACCAGATATGGTAACATAGAAACCCTCCAAGGTGAAGGTAAAATTATCATGGGTATGACACCCACAAAATCTTCACTACTTTAGAAATAAAGTGTACCTCTTAGGGCTAAAAATTTTGATCACTTGTGATGATCTACCCTATGAGGTGTCTTCCCCATTAAGAGCTTACAATACTATTAAGTATTCCTTGATTAAAGGATTTTAAATACACAATTAAGTGAGGATATTTACATAGGCCTATTATGACCACTCTATTAAGATATTTTACTTGGAACACCTCTTAGATTGTATCATTACCCAATCCTTCACTTTGGACTTAAATGTTGCTAATATATCACCTCTATACAATCTGATATCACCTCTCTATGATATGTCTTCAATAACTCCTTACTGTTCTACCTATTTACCTTACTTCACAATTTGTTGATTCACCTTCAACTCTATATACATACAACCCTTAAAATATCAAGAAAAAAATTAGGTCTATAACCCTCCTTAAATTGATATCATTGGAGGCTTCTAGATTTTAGCCAATGGTCTAGATTCTTCCTTTTTTATTCTTAGTCCTTCTAATTTTTTGATTAGTTGATCTCATTAAATAGGAATTAATGATCCATAATTACATCTTTGACACTCTCCAGATCATAAAAAATGTTTCCGTAATTATAAAAAATGGGTTACATAAATTTTTGTTCTATTCCAAACATCTATACAAAACTATGTTACTTGAGATATATACCTTTTTGATGCTCGAGACATACTAGTTCTTCATCTTGTCACTTTGATCGAGGCACAACCCAAGACCAAAATGAACACAATAGGAAAAGGGAAATATTATTATCAGAAGTAATTTTCTATTACATTTAGTAGACTAAAAATAAACTTTAAGACATGCCCTACGAGCTTACAAATTTATTTGAATCTGGTTAAAATCTTCCTCTAGTACCTTCTCCCAAACTCCACCAAGAACTACCTTTACAATGCTAGAAATGTTCTTAAATAAACCCCAATTAGGCTTAGGGTTAGGAATACATTCTAGAATATGCCATTTGGAATACTTCACCAAAACATAAGGTTCCAAAAACCATGTTAGAAGTCGATGTAAAATTAGAAGAATCCATAAATCGTAGTCCAACTTTTGGGAGGCATAACTTTTGATTTGGGACTCTGATTGACAAATTGTTTACATTTTAAGAAATCTATCCAAGTTCTCTAAAGCCCTATGGACAAGCCTAGCTTGTCCCTCATTTTTGGTCCTGTACCACGCTAGTTAGTGCCTCAAATCTAACTTTGAAGTGCTCTTAAGAGGTTTCTAGGCAACTTAAAATTGCAATAACTTCCAAACCATAAAGTCTTTTGACTTGATTCTTTTTTTAGAGTTCTTTAAATTAAAAATATAATTACCAATCCAACTTACACTCTCTAAATCATCATAATTATAGCTCAATTACAAAATAACCCATTTTTTGCATTGGCATGTATCCCAAGGTGCTCAAAAACTCTAACCTAAAAAACCAATAGTGGAATTATGAGAGTTGGAATCCTTATTTGACCCAAATGGGTGTCTAAAAATGAAAAAAATTTACATATAAACTAATACTAAGCATATTTTTGGTTGATATAGGATTGCCAATACACCACTGGATGCTCTTGCATCAGACACCTAGGGTAGATTGAAAAGCGACTCTATCACTTTATAGCTAGTAGAGGAAAACCTAAATGGGAAACCTCCATTATGGATATCCAAGTTTTGTCTTCTATTGGTTGTCCTTTCCACTTCATGAAGTATTCTTCATACTACCTATTTTTGGTACTCTGGCCCACATGACTATCCAAAATTTCTTCAATGTATTCCTTTGCAAAAGTAGGAATTGGACATGGCTCCAACATCAACCCCTCATCTACACATCATCATGATATTCTATTAAGTTTGCAATATTGAAAATAGGAGAAATTTAAATCCCATCTGGCAACTCCACCTCATATGCATTTCCTGAGTCATGTTTCTTCAAAATTTTGTAGGGACCAAATTTTTTTATCTTCATCTTGTTATAGGTATCGATTGGAAACCATTCTTTACTTAAGTATACCACAACTAGATCCCCTACTTGTAACTCCTTATGTCTCCTCTTTTGATCTACCCTAGCCTTATACTATTGGTTCATGTTTGTAATATGTGCACGTAACTCCTTAAGTAGGTTCTTGACATGTTTAGTAAATTCTTTTGCCTTGATTCTTGTCCTCTCCCCTTGCTCCATCTTCCTTAGCTCTAGTGTAGTCCTTGGACTACTCCCATACAGAATTTGGAATGGTGATCTACCAATACTCTTGTTCATAGAATTATTGTAAGAAAATTCTTCTTGTGGTAGAATCAAATCCCATCACTTGGGCTTATCTGTAATGTCCCTTTTTCTGAATTTAAATACATTTCAACCCTCTAATCAAATTTTCAAAATCAGACAACCAATATTACAAAGATCCACCAATTTCTCAATAAACCCCAAATCGGGTATGTCCGAAATAGTGCCAAAAGCTTCACAACTTCACATATTATTAATAAATCTGAAAGTGGACATTTTTATAGAAATTTTAGCAGCATAACAGCATAAAAAATGAGATTTCCAAATCTATACAAAATTTACACAACAACTCCCAAACGGAGGACAAAAACAATGCTTATCGGGCTCTCCAAAATAACACAAAATAGCCCAGAATCACCACAAAACACTAATAATCTATCAAAAAAGTTTAACCATGACCCAATACCTATATTCAGCTCTATTTTAACATCTAAAATTCTGAAATATAGAAGCAACCCAAACTAATATGAAATACTCAACCAGAAACACCAAACTCTTACAAAAAACACGCCCGAAAACCCACAAATATGCACTGTTTAGCACAAGGGAAAACTCTGCATGAGCTTGCACATGGAATGGCTTTAAAATCCCATCCTTAGCCTTCTTGGAAACCTGCAAAATCCTGTCCTTGGGTCTCCTTCTCCACAAGTTTGGCAGCCTCTGAAGAACAACAAAGCAATGAGCAAAAATCAAGTTCTAGAATGAGCCCAAAATGCCCTGAAATCCCTTAAAAGAGGGCATAACCCTAACTCACGTCCAAGATGGGTTAATAAAACATATTTTAATAATGATTTTTATTTATTAGTCCATTGGTTTCCAAAGATTAGCCCCTTTTGCCAAAACTTCACCTTTTTTGGGCCTGCCTGCCTTAGCAAAGATTATTATTTTTAAATATTTTAAAAGGGGACATGACATTATCTCCTACTAAACACCTTAGCAAATTTCCCAAACTTCTATTTACTATTTCTATTTTTCCATCAGTCTGTAAATGATGTGTAGAATTGAACTTCTACTCTTTCCTCAAAATTTTCCAAAATTTTCTCCAGAAATACCCACAAATTTAGTATCTCTATTAGAAACAATACTCTTTGGGAGACCATGTAGCCTCACCACCTCTCTAAAAAAAAAATCTGCAATATGCATTGCATCATGAGTCTTGTGGCATGGAATGAAATCTACCATCTTGGAGAACCTATCAACCACCAAAAATATAAGTCATTACCCCATAGTGTCCTTGGCAACCCAAGAACAAAATCCATACTTATGTCCTCCCAAGGCTTCGAAGGAATAGGCAATGGTTGATAGAGTTCAATATTTTAACTAAATCCTTTGGCTATTTGACATACTTGACAACTCTACACAAACTTCTTCACATCCTGTGACAATTGAGGCCAAAAATAATGTTCTCTAATAATGGCAATGGTCTTATCTAGATCAAAGTGTCCTACCATCCCTCTACTATGTTTATCCTTGATCAAGTTCTCCCTCATAAAACTCCTTGGAATACACAATTGACTACCCTTGAACAACATACCATACTAAATCAAGTAATCTAGCCATCAGGTCCTATCTAGAGTAATAGGTTTTTTACAAGCCTTCCATGCTTATAAAAAATTAGGATCCTCAGGGTAAAAATTCTTGAGTTCATCAAACCCAACCACTTCAACCTGCATTACCATCAAAAAAAATTATCTCCTACTTAATGCACATCTACAACCCTATTAGACCTTCCACTTCCATGTTTCAACAGAAATGTATAGCTCTACATGAACTGTACCCATTTTGAATGTTTCTAATTCAATTTACCTTGGCTATTTAGGTACTGCAATGCCTGGTGATTAGTATACAAGAAAAATTCTTTTGGAAACAAATAATGCCTCCATTTCTTTAAGGCCTAAACTATTGCATAGAACTCCTGATCATAAACATAATATTTCTTCTTCATATCATCCAATTTTTCACTAAACTAGGCAATAGGGTTACCTTCTTAGCTCAATATAGCCCCTATAGCACTACCACTAGAATCACAATACACCTAGAACACTTTAATGAAATTAGGAAGTGCCAACACAAGTTTCTTTTTCACCTTCTTTTTCAACAATTCAAAACTCTTTGTAGCTCCTAAGTCTACTTGAACTCTTTTCTATCCCCTCTCATTGTTTCAGTTAGGGGTGCATATATGCTGCTAAAATTTCTAATGAACTTCTTGTTAAAACTAGCCAGACCATGGAATAACCTCACCTTAGTAGTAGATCTTTGAGTAAGCCATTCTGAGATAACCTTTACCTTCTCTAGGTCCATTCTGAGACCCTTAGCTGATACAACACACCCCAAATAGACTAACTCCTTTTTGACAAAGCTACACTTCTTCAAATTAATCAACAATTTCTCTTCCCTTAACCTTTCAAGGACACTATGAATGTGCAATAAATGTTCATCCAAAGATTTTCTAAAAATTAAAATATCATCTAGATAGACAATAACACATTTTCCCAAGATTTCTTTAATGCCTCATTCATAAGCTGCATGAAGGTGCTTGGTGTGTTGGTCAGTCCAAAGGGCATGACTAACCTTTCATATAGACCCTTCTTGGTCTAGAATGTAGTCTTCCACTCATCTCCCTCTTGTATCCATATCTGGTGATAGCCACTCTTGAGATCTATCTTTGTGAGTACTGAGCTTCACTCAAACAATCCATAAGATCATCCATTCTTGGCAAAGGGAACCAATACTTGATGGTTATTCTATTTATAGCCTGAGATTTAGTACACATTCTCCAATCACCATCCTTCTTTGGTGCCAACACTACAAGTACTAGGGTGGACCCACAATACTAGGTACCACTTTTGGGGGATGAAGGAAATTGTGAAATGATGAAAAATTTGCATATTGAATTTTATGTATGTTCCCCCGAATGTGCTAACTATGTTCACATGAACATATAATAATTATATGTTTGTGCAAACATATTGAGTTTAAATAAGGTATGCTTGTTAATATGTTCATGTGAACATATTTGTAATGGCAATTTTGCAATTAAAATTTGACTTTTTCATTTGAGATCTTGATAAATTTGCCTTTTTTGTATGTTCATGCAAACACAACTTCTTTTACATGTTCGCGCGAACATGTTAAATTAAATTTCCAATTGCCATATTATTTTTCTCATACCTTCATGTGAACATGTGTTTGCACAGACATGTTAGACATGTTTGAGTGAACATAGTGTTCGTGCGAACATTTCAAATTACAAATTTTTTGTGTTGTTTTCTGGAGAAAAAATGAAATTGTCTCTTTTGATCCCTAAAATTGAGATTGAATGATCTCCTACTATAAAATAAAAAATTCCAATTTGTGCTACTCGGAGCAAGCTTTCCAATGACTATAATTGTAATACATATTATATTCATAAAGACTTTCAAATATGAGTTTAACTCATTATAAGTTAATTACCGATTGAACATCAATCAACTTCAACACCTCAGGAAAATTAGTAAATTAGGTCAAAAAAATTTGGAAAATATGTAGGAGCTAGCTTATTGAGATACCTTTCTATTTAAAAAAAAAAGGTTTCTGCTAAATTGACTTCAAATTATCTGTGTCAAACAGAACGTATGTTTGAATTATGATTTGTGTCATTTCAAAACATCAAAAACTATACAATATTCAACCAAAATGAATCAAACCAAATGCATCCTCTAGATATTGACGTTAAAAATCTAACACCGAAAGAATTACACCATTATCATTTCTAGAAAAAATGTTATGTGTGTCAAACGAACTGTCACTTTTTAAAACTATTGAATTTTATTATGTACCACTTTTTGAAGGAGATGAAAAAATTGATCTAAATAATTTTATTTTTCAGATTAAAAAATATGGTTACAAAGTAGGAATAGAGTACTCAAAATCATTAGTTTATGTCTTCTTGAAATTATTTATAGTTTTCGAGATATAGTTAATTGAACGTTATGTTTGTTGCAAAAATATTGATTTCAATGTCAAAATTGGTCAAAAAGTGGAGCCCATTATTGTGGCATGGGATCACCCACTACACATGGACTTAGGCTCTCTTGAATCAAACCTTTCCTCAATAGCTCCTGAACTTGTCTATTTAGCTCCTTAATTTCAATAGGAGTCATGCTATGAGTAGCCTTGTTAGGAAAACTAGCTCCAGGGATTAAATCTATTTGATGACTAATTTTCCTTATTGGTGGTAACCCTTCTGGAACATTTTCTAAGAAGACATCTCCATACTCACTTAATAGACCTAAAACTTTAAGTGGAATTTCACTACTACCTTCCTTATCCTTTCTAGGAATCAAAGTATAGCACATACATTGATGTTTCATGCCATCTAGAAATTTTCTTCCATCAACAAGACATACTCGAGCACTACTGCATATCTTTTCACCTTCCTTTATCAAGGGCTTTTGTTTGTGGTGAGCTCCATCCTTTGTTAGAGAGCATGTATTTGCATGACCTTCATGTACAATATGCCTATCAAACTACCATGGTCTTCCCAAAAATAAATGGAAGACATCCATCGGAATGATATCATAGAGAACCTCATCATGGTAACTCCCAATCTTGAACTTTATTAGATATTGTTCACTAACCATGACCTTATGATCATCTTTTACCCAAGCAATCTGATAGGATTGGAGGTGTTTCTCCCTCTTAAGCTTTAGCTTTGAGACCATCTCCTCTAACACCAAGTTGTTAGTGCTTCCACCATCAACAATCACGTCATAACATTTACCCTCGCACTTGCACTTGGTATGAAACAAACTCCTCCTTTTTCCAAGTTCAATCTCACAACTTAGTAAGACCCTTTCATTAACTAGAACCTCTCCTCTTTTTGCATCCTTTGAATGCAATGACTATACATCCTCATCCACATGAAAAATCCTTTCTTGACCATCAGCTCTCCTATTTTTCCTTCCTTGGTGTTGAGGGCATTCAAAGGCATGATGACCTTCTTCATTGAAATGAAAATAGGTACCATGAAAGCCTCCTCTTCCTAAAACTGGTTGACATCCTCTACCTCTTCCTCTCTGATCTTTAACGTTTTGAACATGAGAGCAGTTGAAACCATCACTCCTTTAGTTTTAGCTAGTACCCACATCTTCATTTTTCTTCTGGTTCTCATTTCGTCCTCCAAATGACTTGCCACTGTCCCTTCCTCCTTGATCGCACCCTCTTTTCCTTCCATCAAACTTTTTGTTTAACTTCTCCTTAACTCACAGGGAAAACTAGTATGCCTCTTCAATGCTAGTCATTCTAACTAGACTTAACTCTTCTTAAATGCTAGGTCTTAAACCACTAAGGCAACAAGCAACCTTCTCCTTGTTTGCTTATGCATGTCCTACCCTAATAAGGACTCAGTAAAATTCCTCTGTATATTCCTAGATAGATTTTCCTACTTGCTTTAACCCTTGCATTTTCTTGAAAAAATCAAGCTCATAATCAATAAGAATGAACTGATTCTTTAGTTTTTTCAGCATGCGATCCCATCTTGTGATTTCTCCTCTCCTCTTCTATTTCTTTCCAGTTTAATCTCTTGCCACTAGATTTTGGCATGTCCTTTCATTTTGGCCTTCACAAACATAACCCTATCAGGGTCCCCAATATCCTCATTCTCAAAATATTCCTTTAGTTAATTGATCCAATTGATCAACTCATCTGAATTTAGATTTCTCAAAAACATGTCGATGTCAATTTTAGGTCTTTTTCCAAGCTTAGAAATGGCCCTAAAATGCCTCTCCTTTTCCTTGTTTAGGACTTCTCTATCTCCTTCCACTTCTTGCCCAATATTCCCTTCTTTTTCATTTTCTTCCTCACTTTTGTCACCTATGGCAACATTCATCCCTTTGTAGATCTCCTCCTATAGTGCCTGAACTTGTCTCTAGAGGGCTCTAAGCTCAGGAGTAAAATTCTAGCCCTTCCACCATGCTCCCTTTGCGGAGGCATCTTCTCACTATATCAAAACCCACAACCACAAAGTCTTGGTGCAAACTACCTCATAGTTCGGACTCTGTCTACACACTCAGGAGAACCTGTTCTGATACCGTTTGATGGAGGCACAACCCAAGACCAAAATGAACATAATAGGAAAATGGAAATATTATTATTAGAAGTAATCTACTATTACATCTAGTACACTAAAAATAGACCCTAAGATATGCCCTATGGGCTTACAAATTTGTCTAAATCTAGAGAAAATCTTCCTCCAATATCTTCTCTCAAACTCCACCAAGAATTGCCTTTACAATGCCAAAAATGTTCGTAAATAAACCACAATTAGGTTTAGGGTTAGAAATACATTCTATAATATGCCATTTGGCATCTACCACCAAAATATAAGCTCTAGAAATCATGTTAGAAGTTGGTGTAAAATTAGAAGAATCTAGAAATGGTAGTCCAACTTCCAGGAGACATGACTTTTGATTTGGGACTCCAATTGACGAACTGTTTACATTTCCAAAATGCTCACCAAGTGTTCTATATCCTATGGATTAGCTTCACTCACCCCCATTTTTTTGGGCCCATATTAGGCCAGCTAGTACCTTAAATCTAACTTTGATGCACTCTTAGGAGGTCTCTAGGCAACTTAAAACTGTAATAAATTTCAAACCATAAAGCCTTTTGACTTGATTCTTTTCCTAAAGTGCATTAAATTGAAAATACAATCATCCCTCTTTCTTAAACACTCTAACTCATCATAATTATAACTCAATTAAAAAATAACCCATTTTTGACATTGGCACATATCCCAAGATGCTCAAAAACTCTATCCTAGAAACTATGAGAGCTAGAATCTTTATTTGACCCAAATGGGTGTCTAGAAATGAAAGTTCTTTAAATAGAAACTAATAATAAGAATATTTTTGGGTGATACAAGATTTCCCTTATGCTACTAGATGCTCCTACATCACACTTAGATTCAACCGTGCTTGGCTTAAACTGAACTATTTGGCTTCCATAATACTTGGCACATGTGTTGACTCAACAACCATTGTATACTCAATGAATCTTTATTTACTTGATAATAAATAATGCTTAGGAATAACTAATTATATATGTCTTCTCCATAACATCACTCAACCTATATAGAATGAATCATTTGCAATGTTGATCGACCAACTCTACCTAGTAAATGACTAAGTATTTTGTACAAACTAACAATATTAAGTTAGCCTTTAGGTTCAACATAAACTTTCCACTTCAAAAAAATTGGAGATTGTGCACACAAATTTGAATGGTCCTATAAAAAAAGACTATTCTATGGTGAAATATATTTTATGATTCTTGTTGATGATTTAACTAGAATGATGTGAGTAGTATTTCTTAGAGAAAAATCTGAAGCTTTTGAAAAATTCAAGATATTTTAGAGTAGAGATGAGAGTGAATTTGGTTTGATGATTAGATTTTTGAGATTTAATAGACGACAAGATTTTATGTGAAATGAGTTAAACATTTTTTGTGAAGATAATGATATAAAGAGAAAAATTTCAAATCCTAAGATAATCAAGTAGACTGTGATTGTAGAAAGGAGAAATTAAATAGTAATAGAGGCAACATGATAAATGATCTTGAAAATAATATATCAAAAAGATTTTGGAGGGAAGAAATAAATGCAATAATATAAAGTATGAGTAGAGTACATATCAAACAAGGTACTAGTAAGACACATTATAAAGTTTGGTTTGGACATAGACTTTGTGTGAGGTATTTTAGAATATTTGGAAGAAAATATTAAATTAAAAGAGATTATGGTATTAGAAAGTTTGTTTTAAGATTTGATGAATGTATGTTCCTTGGATATTTATTGAAAAGAAAATCTTATAGATGTTTAATAAAATATCTAAGACTATTGTTGAGAGCACTAATGTGAAAAATGATAAAAAGTATAGAATTTAGGAAAGGAAACTAGTTTATATATCTAATGAATCCAGACTAATCTAAATACTAAAAAGGAGAATGTTGAGAAGGAATTATTTTATGAAATTGACATTAATTTGAAGAATAACATTTAGAGAGGAGGATAGAGGGAACATAGATCTGAACCTAGATTTTCCAATAACACCTAACAAAAATTTGATAAAGAATCACCCTACTAAATAGATAATTGAAAGAAGGGATAAATGAGTAATTATATGAAATAAGGTACAAGAAGAACTATGTTTAATTTCTTAAGCTAAACCTAAGAATGATGATGAATCTTGTAAAGATGATTATTGGAAAAAGATATCAAACAAGAACCAGGGAAGATTGAGAAAAACAAGACATTAGAATTCATTCCTAGACCTAAAGATAAAAATTTCATTGGAACTAAAAGGGTATTTAGAAATAAGATGAATAAAAAAGGTGAAGTTGTAAGAAAAAAAAAATATTGGTATGTAAAGGTTACTTAGAACAAGAAGGAATTGATTTTGAAGAAACTTTTGAACTTATTTCTATTGATCTCTAAGCCTATGTTTTTGATTAGGTAAAATAGGTTCTATAGGGATCCTAAAACCCAAAGTTTTATAGCAAAAAGAGATAAATAAAATAGTCTAAAAAAACAAAAAACAGCCTCAAAAGGCTAGAGACAAAATAAGGCTCGTAGCCAGTGACCAAAGCCTAGAGAGGAAAGGACAGGCAAGTAGGCTAGTGGTCATCCGTGTCTATGGCCTACAAGATTTCTGTAGTATCATTGTCCTTCTAACTAGCCACACCCTCCTAAATCCTAGTAGGAGTGTTCATCTAGTTCCCCTGATTTTCCTAGTCACTGGCCTCTCTCTGAAGAACATCCCGATTGAATCCTTGCTTTGTGTTCTGCTCTGCATCCCTTTCAAGGCCAGTGGTAGTCAGATAGTCCCCCAGATTGACAATGTTCTCATTCAAGGTGTGAAGGGTGTCCACTATCTGTTTGGTGATTATTTGGTGGATAGAATATAGCCTTTGGACCTTCTGCTCAAGCTAGGTGAGCCTTTCCTCGTGATGGTCTTTGGAGACCTCACCTCTGTCTTTCTCCTAGTTGCCCACCTGGTCATTTCTTCCTCTGGCATCTTGGTCCTTGTCAGTTCCTTGGTTGTTGGGTTGGTTGCTCCTATCCTTTAGAGCCTCAATTTCTTGAAAAAGCCACTTGATGGACCAAAAGTTGTCAATCAAACTGTTCTTTGCATTGTTCAGGAAGTTGAAGCTAGTTTCATGCACATTATCAAAGAGAACCAAAAGAGCAGGGTCAATGAGCTCGTCATATTGGGTGCTTTTGTCAAGGTCCTCCAGCACTTGGATTTTGGCAGGTTCTCTAGCAATACCCAAACTGACTTTGTCCCCATAGAAGTTCCTCCAGGGCATCCTCTTATTCTTTCTAATAACTTGGCCCCCTTTTTCAACCATGATTTCAATCATCTCCTCTGGGGGTGAAATGGGAACCTCCTGAGGTGAATTGGGATGGGTGGGGCTAGGGGGCACATCAACAAGGTCACTAGGATGTTCCTTGGGTAGGACCTGGTTTACTTTTGTTTTCTTGGGGTTATCCTTGGGGTCCATAGGGGTCACCACCTCCTTGTCATTTTCTCTCCCTTTATCTTCTTCCATCTCAATATCCTTCCCCATCTCTAAATCCTCCTCCTCAGACTCCACTTCATCATCATTGGCCTCTTTCACCTCCTTGAGATGAGGAGAGGGGGGGATTGGGGGAAGACATCTGGGGCTCTTCCTGCTAGGGATGCAGGGATCACAGGTAGCAGGGGTAACTTTGCATGGGATGTCAATTTTCTCTGATTTCACTTCAAGCTCATCCCCATAATCAGAACTGGCAGTGTCCTTCGAAGCATTTCCTGAAACCCAATGGTTTTACTAATAGTGAGGGTTTTCAAGAACTCATAAACCAGAAGCAGGAGACCCTCATGGAGGGCAGGGTTTTTAACAGGGCATTCCTTGAACCCCTCTATATTCTTGGCCATAGAGGTGAAAATGTAAAACAAAAGAGAAATTTTCACTTTGTGTCTAAAATGATTTAACAAAACAAAATGATGCATCCTGATTCTATCAAACTTGGGGTCAAGAGTGACATATTCAATGATAATCTTGAGAACATACCTCCAAATTTTTTTGATGGACTCAATGTGGTAGAAGGTGTCAATCTTGACTAGTTTTCTTTTCTCCTTATCATCCTTGACAAATTTGTTGACAGTGTTTGCAGACATCTTCTTGCCCTTGTAGAAGTTCAAGCCATCCTAATAAAGGCTAGTTACCTCCACAATAAGACCCTTAGTGATTTGGTCAGAAACTCCATCAATTTTGACCCTGCCATTTTGCTAAGAATCAACCATAGCTTTAGTGATCCTCGCATCAAAACCATGAAGCTTCTCCATGTATTTAGCTATACCACCCTTCTAGAGATTTCTCCAGACCTTCCTCTTCTCTTTCCACCTCTCTGCTTCGCCCCATGGCTCTCTTTTGATCCTTTCTCCCACCATTGTTGATTTTGGCTCAACTAACCCTAATCCACTAGCAGTTTTACCAATTTTAGAGTAGCAGAAGGCGCTAAGATCAGAAATGATTTTGCGCTAGTTAATGGGTTTATTTCTAGCTTCCTTACACTTTTGTCTTTCGTACATGTGATTATGAAACAAAGGGGGTTCTGCATAACTCCAAATAATTCCCTTTTTAAAGTATGATTTAGCAAATCTTATCATCATTAAAGAGATGTTATGTTGGTGCCATGGATTTTCTCCTTTTGGATTAGCTTAGTCGCCGTCGCTGGAAAAACATTATTGCTTCCCCATGTTATCATCGAGTTACTTACAACCACTTCATTGGCGAACCAGTGAGCGATTGTGTTTGCTTCACGATAAACGTGGTTGATGTGGAAGTTTTAAAATTTCCTTATGTCTGATTTTAGGTCCTCACTAATGCTTTCGATGGTCCATGAGGGTTTAGTGGCTCCTAGAATGCAATTTATTATATTTAAGGGGTCACCTTCTAAGCCTATGTTATCTATTAGTGTCCAAACACTTATTCATTTACTAAGCAAGGATAAACAGTCATCACTACGATCGAGTCATTTAGTAAAGGTAAAGCATAAGAGAGGACTTGTTTATTTTGCATTATATGTAGAATATGTTAATCATTGTTGAACATCCTAGTTAAGATTGAGTGTATATGATATTGGAAATTTGATTGAAAAGATCATTGTTGAAGATCGAAGAAGATTGATTGCAAAGAGGGAGATTAAGAAAGAATGTTTTCAATCATTTTTTTGTCACTGATGTCAAACTTTCTATTTTATGGAATGACAATTGCTTATAAGATCCAAGTACTATCACTTAGTTGAATGATAAAGAGGATTTAATCAACAAGAGTTATAGTTTTCTAATGAAGTATAAGGATCAGTTAAGAAAATGGTAAAATGATGTATTGATAATTTACTTGAAGATACAGAGGTTGGTCACACTTAGAAACTTTAGAAGTATAAGTTGTAACAAGGTTGTCTGCAAAGCTTATCTAAGTTCATTAGTGAGTGCCGAGTAAGCTAGTTGATGCCAAGCAGATTTTTAGATTGTGCTGAGTAAATGCAAAATCTAGTCTATGTCGAGTGATACAAAAGGAGCCAAGTGTCTTTAGGTTCCAAGCATCAAAAAAACTTAGTTGATGCGAAGTAAATCTATAGTAGGTGCCGAGCATCAGTAAAATGTAGTTGGTGCTGAGTAATATAGTGTGTGCCAAGCACCAAAATTTCAATAGTGCCAAGCTACTGCAATATGTGAAAAGTCAAAGATTCACCAAATCTGAGCCAACAAGGTTGTTACCTTGAATTTTGTGAACCAGATGGAGGATAAGGATAATGAGTTGGAGGCATATAATTTTAGATAAACTATTTTAAGGTGAATTCAAGAGGATTCTTCATGATGTTTCTAGAAGGAACAAGATGTTGTTTAGATTTAATGAATCCTACCTAATCCATTCAAAATAAAATTAAAGGAGGCAATAATCGAGCATGAAAATAATTTCTAGTATAATTCATAGGCCAAGAAGCAAGAGTTGTTGGGTTGAAGTTGTTGAAGGGTGTCAAAAAGAAGGCATCGAGAAGAAGGAAGAACAAAGCACATAGACTTTGCTTTGATAAGTAGTCATATAGGAGATTAAATTGGTACATCGAGCATGAAGAATCAAGGAGATGAAGCTTGAAAGGAGGAAAGGCTATCAGAGCTATAGAGACTGAAAGCTAGGAAAATTGTGAAGAGCTAAAAAGTGATCTGGAATCTACAAGTTAAGTTTTGAGTTGTATCAAGTCAAAGCCCTTGTTGTTACTCTCTAACAATTATTTCAACTAGGGTAAAATCCTATGCACTTAGGTTGGTTTAACAACCATTTGTAAATCATTTAATAGGGTGGTATTCCAAGTGAACATTCTAAAGTCCTCTAACTAGGCCCACTTCTAATAGGGTGGTTAAAACCTTTAACTAGGTCACATTTAACAATGTGTTGTAGCCTTTAATAGGTCAGGCCTTTCACAATGAATCACTTTAGAAGAGTGAAAATTGAGTAGCATGTTATTGGTGGTATTTTCAAAATTGGGTTTCCATATAAATCATTGTGTTATGTGTTAATCTTTCATGTGTTATGCTTGCATGTTGATTTACAGTAACTTGCTCACTAGGAAAGTTTAAGCTTGGATGAATGAACAGTTTAATGGGCTCACTTTACTTGATGGAAAAAGTTTTATTAGGACATTTTCACCTTGAATAACTAATTCAGCCCCCCTCTTAGTTATTCTAAAGAACTTCTAACAATTGGTATTAGAGCCATCTATTGATTTAGTTTAAAGTTATTGGAAGTAGGAAGATCAAGATTTCCAAGAGAGAAGTTCCCAAGCTCAATAGAGATAACTTCATTGCATGGAAAAGGTTGATGAATTTGCACCTTGGATTAATAAGTGACCATGCACAAACCTCAATTGAAGTAGAACATGTTGATCCAATTGTACCCACTGCAGAAGATATGAAGAAAAAGAAGGAGCACAATCAGGCAATGTTGGAGATCGCCTCTACCCTCAACTATGCTAAATTTGATGACATCAAGGGATGTGACTCTACATTTAAGATGTGGAAAGCCATAACTAATATCTATGGAGGAGATTAGAATGTTTAAAGAGCAAAAAGAGAAAGCCTCAGAAGAAAGTTTGATGACATGAAAATGAAGGAAGGTGAGAATGCTGCTCAATATGCCTTTAGAATGAAAGAAGTGGTAAGTGCAATAAGAAGTTTGGGTGGTCATTTGGAAGATTATACTATTAATATAAAATACTTAAGAACCCTACTCCCTCTATATGCTATTAGAGTTTTAGCCATCCAAGAATTAAGTTGTGTACCAGAGAACATACTAACTTTTGAAGGAATAGTGAGAAGACTCATTGCATTTGAGTTGTCCAACTTTGATAACTATAGACCTGAGAATCTCAAATTTTCCTTCAAAGCTAAGATATAATTGAAAGACATTGATAAGGTGAAATCAAAGGAAAAGAAGCAAAAGGTAAAATATGCATCCAATGACATCAACATAGATGAAGAATATGTAGAACAATTGGAAGCACTGCTGGCCAAAATATTTTATGAAGGCAAAGGTAAATTCAAAGCTAAGATTCCTATCATTTGTTTTAATTGCAATGAAGTAGGACATATTGCAGCAAGATGCACACAAAAGAAAAACTATAGAGAAGGCAACAAGAACAAGAACATAAGAAAAGATGATGGTAGAGATTACAAAGACAAAGGCAAAACTGCTACATTGTTGAAGAAGAGGATTCTGATGAAAATGATGATGAGGTAGTTTATGTAGCCATGAAGGATGAGTAAGATGAAGATGAGAAAACAAAAATGGTAACCTGCGTGAACAAGAATGACAAGTGGATCATAGATAGTGGATACTCACATCACATGACTAGAGACAAAAGTAAGTTTATTACCTTTACCTAGTATGATGGAAATAGTGTTAGATTTGTAAATGATGCTCCATTTAAAATCAAAGTAAAAGGTTCTATTAAAATTAGAGAGAAAATTTCATTTGATAATGCACACTATGTTGAAGGATTGAACTACAATTTTCTGGGTGTATCACAGTTAGGCAATGTAGGTTGCAAAGTAGAATTTGGAAACAAATTTGCCAAAATTTGTGACACTGATAGAAATATAATAGGAAAAGGTGAACAAACTAGGAGTGATTTATTTTACCTAGATATGGATAATGTAATCTATCTTATTTTAAAATTTGATGATGTGTGGCTATGGCATAAAAGGCCTTGTCATGTTAAATTTGACAATTTGATTAACATCAACAACACGAAGAAAGTCAGATGTTTGCCTAAACTAAAGAAGCTTGAAAAATACAATGTGCAAACAATGTCAACTAGGAAAGATGATCAAGTCAAGTTTCAAAAGAAAAACCTACACTTCAAAAGAAGTATTAGAGTTAGTTCATATAGACTTATGTGGCCCAATAGAAGTCCAAAGCTACCAAGGAGACATATACATAATACTATTTGTGGATGATTACTCTAGGATGATGACTGCCATGTTCTTAAGGAAAAAATTTGATGCATTTCAAATGTTTAAGTGATATTTGGGCAAGGTTGAGAAGGAAACATGAAGGAGTCTGAAGTGCCTAAGATCAGATAGAGGAGGAGAGTTTACATCAAAAGAATTTGAGACATTTTGCAATGATAAAAGAATTAAAAGACAAACATCAAAACCAAGGACTCCCCCATAGATTGTGTCAAAACATTAATGATGGAGAAAAATATTGCTCTAAAGTACTTGAAAGAAGCTATAAGTACTGCTATGTACACCCTGAATCGAGTGCAAGTCAAGAAAGGTACAAATGCAACACCTTTTGAACTATGGTATAGTCACTCACCTAATGTAAAACATTTCAAAGTGTTTGGTTGTAAATTCTATATTCTTAAAGATACTAGAAATGGAAAGTTTGATGCAAAGAGTGATGAAGCATATTCCTTAGATACTCCACTAGAAGCAAAGCATATGTGTTTGAATACTAACACTAACAAGATTGTGGAAAGTGAAAATGTAAATTTTGATGAGTATGCAGAAGTCCAAGTTGATGAATCCAAGAAACTAGAAGATTATAGATCTTTTGTATACTTCTATGAAGGAATGTCTAATAGAGATGAAGCTGCCAACCAAGTTTCAGTATCAATTGAGTCACAACTAGTGAATGTCGAGCTGCATTCAGAGGCCAAGTTGTAGAATGAAGATAATGCACAAAATAATTGTAAAATTAGTACACATGAAAGAGATGATGAAATACCTGAAGGTGATGAATATAGTGACTCTGAAGTTGAGGGGTCAAACATGGAAAAAGGGCAAAACTAAGACTATCTAGGTATGTGAGAAGACATCACCCTACAGAACAAATCATTGGTGACAAGGAAGCAAGACCAATTACAAGGAACAAATTAAGAAATGAATCATGTCTATTGAGCAAGATTGAGCCCAAAATAGTGAAAGATGCAATACAAGATGACAATTGGCATAAAGCTATGGAAGAAGAGATAGATCAAATCGAGAAAAAAAAAACCTAGACCTTAGTTCCTAGACCAAATGATAAGAATGTTATTGGAATCAAATAGGTATTTAGGAACAAGCTAGATGAAAATGGTGAGATTAAAAGAAACAAGGCCAAATTAGTCTACAAAGGTTATGCAAAAGAATAAGGACTAGACTATGGGGAAACATTTGCCCCTATTGCAAGAATGGAAGGAGTGAGAATACTACTTGCATATGTTGCCTACAAAGGTTTTAAAGTCTACCAAATGGATGTGAAGTCCACCTTTTTGAATATAATACTGGAAGAGGAAGTCCAAGGAATACTCTGAAAAATTCCCTTCCAAGGGTCTCTAAGAATGTACTAACTAACTAACTTCTACATAAAGCTCATTAGCTGGTAAGTGCTATAAGATCCGCTCTCTCAAGTCAGTGCAAGTAGTCACAGATGAAAGCTCATGGCACCTTCTACTTAAGGCATCTACAACCAAATTCTCCTTTCCCTTGATGTAATGAACATCAAAATCATACTCACACAAAAACTCCATCCACCTTCTTTGCCTAGCATTAAGGTTCGGCTGTGAAAATATGTACTACAAGCTCTGGTGATCAGAATGAAGCTCAAATCTATGACCCAGAAGAAAATGTCACCATCTCACCAAGGCATGAACCACTACCACAAGTTCTAGGTCATGAGTAGGATAATTGAGTTCATGAGTCTTCAACTTCCTAGACTCAAAGGAAATAGGTTGTCTTGAGCTCTTGAAAAGCTCTACCACACTTCTCTGTCCACTCATACTTCTCCTTTTTTTCAAGATATGTGATGGGGTGTGCAAATCTAGAGAATCCTGAAAAGAAGTGTCGATAATATCTTGCTAGCCCCATAAAGCTCCTCACTTCAGTAACACTAGTGGGTGCTAGCCAATCCATGATGGCCTTAATCTTTGATGGGTCTACAGGGACTCCATCACCTGATATGACATGACCCAAATAATGTATCTTGGGTCTGAAGAATGCACACTTCGAAAAACTAGTAAACAACTGATTCTCTCTCAACTTCTGCAATACCTATCTTAGGTGCTCTTCATGCTCTCTCTCATCATGAGAATAAATCATAATATCATGAAGAAAAACCACCACAAAATTATCCAAAAAGGTATGGAATACTCCATTCATGAGGCTCATGAATATAGCTGGAGCATTTGTGAGGCCAAATGATACCACGGTGAACTCGTAGTGATCACACCTAGTACAAAAAGCTATTTTGGGCATATCACTATCCGCAATCCTCAACTGATGATAACTCAACTTCAGATCAATCTTTGAAAATACTTGAGCACCCTGCAACTGATCAAAGAGATCATCAATTCTGGGAAGAGGATATTGGTTCTTGATGGTCACTTTGTTCAATTGCCAATAATCAATACACAACCTAAGTGATCCATCCTTCTTCTTGATGAAGATCATAGGAGCACCCCAAGGTGATACACTAGGTCAAATATGCCCCTTCTCTAAGAGTTCCTCCAACTGAGCCTTTACTTCACTAAGCTCATGAGTAGTCATCCTATATGGTGCTCTCGAAACTGGCTTGGCTCCTAGCACAAGGTCTATGTGAAAATCCATTGCTCTAGGTGGAGCCATACCAGGAAGCTCTGAAGGAAACACATCTGCAAACTCCTACAGCATTGGAAAATCATCGAGGGATGGCTCCCCCTCTGGATCTTCCTCTCTATCACTAATGGTGATAGCAAAAAATTGACAACCATTTTGCATGCACCACCTCAGCTGCATAGCAGAAATCATATGAAGGGATATAGGTCTCTTCACTCTGAAGATCTCTCTAGAGATTCCATCATCATCCACACATTCCACCCTCTTCTATCGACAATCCATCTTGGTGCTATGGGCATAAAGCCAATTCATGCCAAGAAAAACATCATAAGAACCTAGAGGGGTAATGCGTAGATTAGTCCTAGTGGACATGTCTCCAATCTGCATTTGACAACTCTACACCATGGAACTAACCGACACTCTGGCTCTTGAGGCTAATTCTACTTCCCAACTAACATCCTGTCTAACTACCACTAGCTCACAATGCTTCACCACATATGGAGATATAAAGGAGTTAGTAGCTCTGGAATCAAATAAAAATGCAACCATACGACCCTGTATAATACTTGTAGCCTTGATAATTGTGGCTTGATGCTTAGCTTGGTAGTTATCAACCGCTGCAAAAACTCTGTGGGATCTATCCATGTCACCAACTGTCGACTCTAAAAAAGCCCTACTTTGACCACTAGATGCCTATCCCTACAGACACTCCCTAGTTATATGACCCATGCCACCACAAGTGTAGCATGGTCCTCAAGTATAAGATCGTGCACCCTATGATCCAGACTGCTGTGGGCCTCTTGACCTGTTAGATCCACTGTATCCACCCCTAGAAGACTGCTAAGTCTTCACTGACTGTGACTGTGGGGCCTGTACTTTCTGATCCTGCCTAGGGCCCTGTGACTTCCACTGCTTTGGCTTGGAGACCTGATAACCCTGAGAAGGTTTCTGCTGCTGCTGCTAGGGTTTCGGCTACTGAGACTGCTGGCCCTTAGAGGACCCTGCTGTATAGTTCTAATTCCCTTTCCAAGGGGGTTTCTGCTAGGAAGAGTTTCAATTTTGAGACCAATCCTATGACTCTTGCCTACCTTGAGTATCCTCAGCAACTAGTGCTATCTTCACTGCCTATCTGAAGGTGGTAGGGAAGGCCATCCGAATTGGGCCCTAAAGTGAGAAATTCAAACCCATGATAAAGCGATGCACCCGTAGTTTCTCATCCTTCATGTATTCCACATAAGGAAGGAGCTCGAGAAACTTGCTCTCGTATTGAGCCACTTTAAGGCCTCTCTGATAAAGAGAATGGAACTCCTCTATTTGTTTTTGTCAAAAATGCTTTGACAAGTACCTCTCTCAGAATCTTTCTAGGAAAGACTCCCATGTGAGGGTGTCCATCCTCACTCCACCTATGATCTCCTCCTAATGCCACCAGTTGGAGGCATCCCCTCTCAACTAATGACCTGGTAGGCGTGCCTTTAGATTACTCCCATAAGGGCATAACCCAAAGCACTATTGTAGGCTCTATAACCATGCCTCTGCTACTGACCCCTTAGTGGAACCGGTATGCAATGGTGGTCCAAGTCGAATCAATTCCCTGATGTCATCTCCTATATGTCTAGGAGGTCTGTCAAATGGGGGTCCTCTCTGGTGTATTGACTCTTCCTCATGCTCACCCTGACCCTCTATCTGTCTCAGTGGGGGACTCCTAGTCCTCTCTCTGACTCCTGGTCCACCTCCTCTGGGTCCCTCTGCTTCCACTACTGGAATCTGCTGAACTGGCTAAACTACAGGTACTACTCTTTGCTGAACTACACCAATCAAAGTCTGAAGTGCATCTATAATGTCCTGGTTTGGGTTCAGTGGTGGTGGAGGTGGAAGTGGTGGTGGTGGAGGTGGTCCATCCTCCTATTCCGCTCTACCACCCCTAGCCCTACGACCTCTGCCTCGCTGGTTGCTTCGAGTAACAGGAGGCATCTACACAATTAAAATTTGCATTACGTTTAGGAAGCACAATGGTTTAAGGTTCCTAGTGTTGAAACATGGGCTCTAATACCAAAATGTCATGCCCAAACTACGAGGGCAAAAATACACAATTTTTTTTAAAAAATTAATAATTAAAATGGTCTAAGTTTTAAATCCGATCTCCTGCAAGAGAAGTGAAGGTTCACTACGATTCATCTTAAGTTTAAAACTCTAGTGGATGAATATGTCATTAAGATTTTGAAACTTTTTTTATTAGATTTATATCGATAAAATTATGTTCT
Source organism: Cupressus sempervirens (assembly GCA_028749045.1). Lineage (NCBI taxonomy): Eukaryota > Viridiplantae > Streptophyta > Pinopsida > Cupressales > Cupressaceae > Cupressus > Cupressus sempervirens. The sequence continues at coordinate 753,699,782 of CM053786.1, forward strand.
TACATTTCTTATACAACAGTATAGTAAAATTTCTTTAAATAATGATGTAGATGTCTTCAAAATTAGTTTAATGAAGCAACTCAGCAAATAACATCTACATTTAAACTTATTTTAAATAGACAATAACCTTAAATCTAAAACCAATTAATACTCAAAATTTCAAACTAACTTCAATACTAAAACTAAATACATTTAAAATTTAATTAAAAGAAATCAAATCTAAATTAACGATTACATCCATAATATCTAAAAAATGAATGAATCGAAATCAAAACTAACTTTCATTAATTAAGCTTTACTAACCTAAACTAAATCTACTAATTACATTTCAAAATTGGAAACCTTCCAAAAAAAATATCAATTTAACTAGCATTGGTCCTAAATTACATACTATCAACAAATTTTAGTAATACTAACTTACATCTATATTTTTAAGTTAAGACCAATTGATTTCTTATTATAACCATTAACTTAATTAACATTATATTTACTATTGATCTTAAATTATTAAAAGAAACTTTCTAAATTTAATACTTTATATAAGCAACCAAACTAATCTAATTTTAAACTAAAAACTTTTTTGAATTAACATATATCTTTAAAACAATTAAACAAACATAATTTATAACTATCTTTACAAACAAAAAAATAAATGTGAAAATCTAAAACAACTTAAATAAAACATTTACTAACTAATACTAATTTAAATATCATCAACTAAATCTATAAAACTTAAACTACATTAATAAATAACTAACCAAAATTAAAACTAACTAAATCTACCACTAACCTCAATACTAACTAGCACCTAACTAACACTAAACGCTACTCTACTAACTATTCTACACCTAACCATCCCCACTTGGCCACTAGCCAAGTTGACTTGCCCGCCCCCCCAAATGGGTGCTTCCCCAAGGTTGGGCAAGCTGCACAAGGGATCTGTGTGCATCCCCAAAACAAGGACGTGACAATGCTCATTGAAAGGGGAGACTCCTAGGAAAATGGCATCAGATCCAAGGGTCTCCTCAACAGGTCTTGTCCCCCCCCCAAAGCACAAAACTAAGACTCTCAATGGAGTGCTCAGGCAAAATAAAGAAGATGGGGATAGGTGATGTCATCAGCAACCATGATGGCACTATCAAATCAATCGCCTAGGGAGAAAGTAGGGGTAGATAGAGACCATGGGGGTAAGCATTAAGTTAGAAAGTTTGTTTGGTAAGAATAGGATATTTAGATATATGATGCTATATATATATATATATATATATATATTTTGAATTTTCTTTGTAATTTATCAAGTATATCTATGTTTTCCTCTTTTTTTTTTTTAATTTCAAATTTTAAATAAAAATGGATAATTTAAGGAATATTCTCTGTTGTCCATTTCAAATTAAAATGGTCTCCCATACAAATTCCAGTGAGCAATTTTTCTCCTGGGAGTGTATTTTTTTGAAATTTTTTCTAAGTATAGATTACTTGAGGCAAAGTATATGTATTTTTTTTTTTGGTCTATATTTTAAGGTGTATTTTTTTGAATAGATTTAAAACATTGATACCACAGCTTGAGTCACATTGACACCATAATCATTTGATCTCCTATATGACTTAAATTGGAATAATTCAACCTTTGTCATTATTTCCTTTTAAAGAAAATCTATACAGACTTGTTACAACCTGAACATACCAAGAATTTGAATTATCTGTTTTGTTCAATAATGCCATAATTGTTTGATTCTAGTAATCATGAAAACTGAATCTACATGCATGATTATAATTTTCGTTTTCAACATATAAAAAAACTTGAAATTTTGCCAAATTAAATCAACATCAATTCCATCCTATTTTTGATGTGCATCCATCTAAATTTAAATCATGATTAAATCACATGATAACCAATTATACTCAAACACCAATTTTATTTGCAAACCTGATTCAAAGGCTCAGTCGGGAAAGAACCAGGAAGAATACCCGGCTTCATTTCCATTACAACAAAGTTTGAAATAAAAATTACATAGGATATCAATCCCAATTACAAAAATTTAATTGAATTTTCTTCATGACCCTCATCAAGGGATTCATAACAATTTTTGTAGCACATTTCAAGAACCATGGAGGGAACAAAATCTGATTAGGTGACCACAAGCATGACCAAGAACAATTCAAACATGCATATATATACAAGGTTATCACAATATGATTCACAATGAATCAACACTAGGGAAAGGCGGATTCTTCAAACATGAGAATTCAAGCACAACACCAAAATAGATGCCCAATCGGGGCTATAAACCAAGAACTTCCGTTCTTCCATTTTAACATGCCATACTCATACAAGGTTTGTGCTGATAGGTAGGGGCTTATAACACCCTACCCTCTCTCCCTCTTCTCATCCTGAGAAGAGACTCTACACTGGTTGGAGTCCAACTAAATAGACCTTTCCCAAAATTGGTCACTTCTACCCTACCCAAGGGTGAGTAATACCAAAACACCCATGCAAGAAAATCTCAAAATTGCAAACATAAACATGAAAGGAAATCATCCAAAATAACATGGTTTTCAAATCTTCCCAACATACCCACAATCATACAAACATTCACATAACAAAAAGGTAGCATAAGCATGAAACAAACATGAAAATCTAAACAAGAGTGATGAGAATTCTTACCTTCACAAAGAGGTAATGGCAATGAACAAGTTTGAGTAGAGCTTTTCCCTTCCTTGCTCCAATCTTTCAAGACTCTTCTCTAAATGTAGAGATTGGGTAACAAACTCCACTAGTCTAAGAAGGGCCTTTAAATAAGCCTCAAACTCAACCACCAAAGGGATCAATAACTTCACCCACCCACCTACAAATCTAGAATCTCCTAACTCAACCCACACTATGGTTAAACACTAAATGGAGGTGAGTTGAGGCCACTCATGGTAGCCATAGTCAATTTTCGCACAAAGGCAAAAAGAGACTTTTTGAGTGGCCTCAAAAGTCAATAAAAGGGGCTTAGGGGTTGGAAAAGACCCCCAACCCATACCCATACCCTTTGGGTATAATTATTTCATGTTTTAAGCCCTAGGAATAGGTTTAGAGCCAAACAAAAGCTAGGAATAAAATAGGACCATCTTACAACTCTAATAATGTAGATTGAGCACTAATTAGGATTAAGGGATGACTAACCTTGATTAAGAACCAAATAGCAAACTGACACTAACTTAAACCAACTTAGGTCCAAAGGTTACACAACTAACCCTAATCAGCACACTAAAGAACATAAACAATTTACGAGTGTCAAGCGACACTAAAAGAACATAGTTACGAACACTAACATTCACTGAACATAGAAAGATACATACATACATCTCACTATACAATACTTGAATTACGAACAACAAGGTTTCCAAAATTAGCACATAGAGATCAATTTTGTTCCTCTATAGGGTTTCTTGGCTAAAATATCTGCACACTGATTGCACACATCAGTAGTCTCATAAAATCACATGTACATATATGTATATGTATCAAAAATTCACATAAATTGAAACATACATCAATAAGGGTTTCTTCATCCTGCTTAATTCTTAACCATTTAAAATCTCTTAAATCAAAGTCTCAATCCTACATTTACTAATTTCATCAACATACATATACATGAAACATTAAATGACAAACATCAAATATATCTGAAAGTAACATCACACAACATGAAATAATATAGTATGTTCTAAGCATCAGATAATGTCTTGACATCTTGAGTCATGAATATCAAAATAATAGTAATGTATCACTATGCTATGATGGGTCAGGGCGAGGCCTCACAGGTGCTGAGTAACATAGTATGTGCCAAGCACTAGAATTTCAATAGTGCCGAGCTACTACATTATGTGAAAAGTCAAAGATTCACCAAATTTGAGCTGACAAGGTTGTTACCTTCAATTTTGTGAACCAGATGGAGGATAAGGATGATGAGCTTGAGGCACAAAATTTTAGATAAACCATTTTTAGGAAAATTCAAGAGGATTATTCATGATGTTTCTAGAAGGAACAAGATGTGGGTTAGATTCAATGAATCATACCTAATCCATTTGAACTAAAATTAAAGGAGGGAAGAATCAAGTGAGAAAAGCATTTTCAAACTTCTATTTAAGGAGTCACAGGCCAAGAAGCAAGAGTTGCTAGGTCAAAGTTGTTGAAGGGTGTCAAAAAAAATGCATCAAGAAGAAGGAAGAATAGAGCATAGAGACTCTACTATGATAAATGGTCATATAGGAAATTGCATTAGTACATCGAGCATGAAGACTCAAGGAGATGAAGCTTGAAAGAAGGACAAGTTGTCAAAGCTGCAGAGACTGAAAGCCAAGCAAATTGTGAAGAGTTGAAAAGTGATATGAAATCTACAAGTTAAGTTGTGAGTTGTATTGAGTCAAAGCCCTTGTTGTTACTCTCTCACAATTATGTCAGCTAGGGTAAAATCCTATGGACTTAGGTTGGTTTAACAACCATTTTTAAATCCTTGAATAGGGTGGCATTCCAAGTGAATGTTCTAAAGTCCTCTAACCAGGTCTACTGCTAATAGGGTGGTTAAATCCTTTAACTAGGTCACATTTAATAGTGTGTTGTAGCCTTTAATATGATAGGCCTTTTACTGAGTGCTGATATGAATGAAAATGATGACTGAGTGTTAGCATATTTAGATATTGAGCAATTCACTTTTGTTACATGAATTTGTAATTTCACAAACACTTTTGTAAGCCATCTTGGCTGACTTCCACATCAAATTTAATATTTGTAGAGACAAATTATGCATCACTATAGAAGGTAATGATCCTGATGAATACAAATCAAAAAATTAGAAAATTAGATAGAAATGGAAAAAGATGATAAATTTTAAATGTCGATTAAGATCTATAATTTCATAAAAAATCTATTTTATAGAGGATTCTAACCCTAAAATCAAGATGTATGTGTGTATAAGAATAATAGAGGAGAATGTTTATGTGTGAATGAATGCACAAGTAGAGGGGGGAAAAAATAAAACATAGCAAGAAAGGTTAAGTCTAAAATCAATTTAGACAAGGGAAATCAAAGTAATGAATGACTAAAAGGAGATATCAAATTAAGAGATCCGATAAGACATTTTATAGAGGAGATCCTAAATCATCTTGTAGAGAAAACCTAGGGTCAGACACTGAATCAATTTTTAAATAGGGAAAAACTCTTAATTGAGTGATCCTAATAGGTCTATGTAAACATCGTAACATATTCCTTACTTAATCGTAAGTGTGAAATCCTTTAACAAGGTAGTAATTAATAGTGTTGAAATTTTTAGTAGGGTAGACCCTCATAGGGTGATCATATTTTATGATCAAACATTGCAACCCTAACAAGTTAAAATTGTTATTGCAACAATGAAGATTTGTGGGTTTCTATTGGAATCATTTAGAATAACTAAGGGGGGGGGGGTGGGGTGAATCAATTATCCAAGGTGTAGATGTATTATTATAACTTTTCATAGTTTAGTGAACCCATAAAATATTTTCATGATGCATGCATCTATTAGATTATGCAATCACTCAAACTTGTAGGTTACTACAAAATTAATTTATAGAAATATAAACATGAAACATAACAAATTCAATAAAACATTTGACACAATGATTAATTGTGGAAACCCAATTTGGGAAAAACCACCAGTAACATGCTACTCATTCTCACTCTTCTAAAGTGATTCCCTGTGAAAGGCCAACCCTATTAAAGGTTACAATGTACATTGTTAAATGTGACCTGGTTAAAGGATTTCAATCACCCTGTTAGGAGTGAGCCTTATTAAAGGAATTTAGATCATTCACTTGGAGTGTCACCTAGTTAAAGGATTTACAAATGACTATTAGGTCAAACTTAATCCAAAGGATTTACCCTAGATTGATAGAATTATTCAAGAGTAAGAGTAAGGCTTGATCTAATAACAAATTATAACTCCATCTGTAGATTATAAATCTCTATTTTAGATCTTCATTTTGCTTGGCTTTTATATAGTTCAACTTTGATAACTTGTTCACCCTTCAAGCATTCATAGCCTTATGCCTTCTTTCTTTTTTTGCCAATGGAGTCTCTTCTCTTAGGTAACTAAATGAAGCAATACCCTAGACTATTTGTTTTCCTTAGGTTCATGCACATGAAAACCCTTGCTTCTGATCAACCATCTCTATAAATAGAGAATTAAGATCTTTTTCCATTCATCCTCCATTGTCCATTTTAGGATTAGGTCAAATTTGTTAGGATTTAATGAATCTACCCCTTATTTCATTTCATTCCCTTCTAGAAACTTCTACTTCAATTCTCTTTGAATTCACCTCAAAATGGTTCACCATGAATTCTATGCCACCAGCTCATCAATCTTATCTTTTACATAGTTCACATAATTAATCTAAGAAATCAAACTTGGTGTCTCAAATTCATCAAATTCTCAATTTTTCTCATAATGCTAACACTCGACATTAACTAACTTATGATTCTCAATACATACTGTGTTGCTTGACATCTACTATAAAATTGATTGGCATGAACTAAAGTTTACTACCTACTCAGCATCAATTAAACTTTACTCAATATCGACTGTTTTACTTAGCTTACACTAAAATTGACTTTTCTAGACTTTAAGTGATTTACTGCTCAACTTACACTAACTTTTCTCGGCACTTACTGTCCACTTGGTGAAGTGGTGAATCTTGGTAGACAAACTTCATTTAACTTGTTCTTCTAATATTACTTAGTGTAACTAACCTTTGTGACCTTAAGTAGATTATCAATTTACTAAGATATCATTGTCTTAGCTAATTCTTGTACTTCCTTTCCATATCATAACTCAACTTTTCCTCTAGGTGCTATTGTTACATCATTTTGATCAAATCCTATTCATCAATCAAATAAGTGATAGTGCTTAAATCATATAAGTATTTTTCTTGCCAAAAAATAGTAGGTTTGACATCAGTGATAAAACAATGATTGAGACACATTTATCATACTTGTATGAATCTATTTTCAACAAGTCTCATCCCCACCCTAGTTTTACATTCACATTGAATTTTTTCTAGGTTGCCAAATCATTTGTGTTATGCATTGAATCTTTGATGGATGTGATTTATTTCATTTATGTTTCAATATTACACTTTTAATATTAGGTATGAGATGAATTACATGTGAATTCAATAATTTGGTTTTGAAGTTGAAGTTTAAGATCCTGATTCATCCCCACTCTACTCTTAGTATCTTGTTTCCCAATAATACTCCCAATAATTGGTATTAGAGGTTAGTTCTCTTTACGAGGCCTAACAAATTAAGAGGATTAGATCATAGAGATGGAGGAATACATTTTGGGAAAAATCATTGAGAATAAGATGATTGAAATCTAGATCATATTGCAACATCTTGAAGGTGCAATAGAAGAGTTAAGTAAATCACTAACAAAAAGGAAAGAGATGGCAATTCAATGAAATGATACTTAATATAAGGAAGTAGACAAAAAATAAACTTGACAATGGAAAGACTAGTGTTAATAGTGAAGTAGTAACATAACTATTGGAAAAAACTAGTACATTAAGAGAAGAAGCAAAATAACTCAAGATAGAATAGGAAACTCAATCAGTATTACTATGTAAAGTAATAGGAAAAAAGAAGAAATCTAAAGAAAAGAAAATATAGATTATAACTAGACTTGAATAGAGATATTTTGAATTTCAAAAGGTTGCAAACAATCAGTTGGACATGATAAATCAATTGATAGTTTCTGCTTAAGAAGAAAACATAAAGGACTTGGGGATCACAAATATAAGGTCACAAAATGAGAAATTGAGAAGTGAGTTAAGGAACAAAAAGGAACTTATGGAAAGAATGAATAAACCAAATGAAGATTTCAAACACTTTGAACAATTGATGAGGTCACCTAGAACAAAAGACATCTCTAGACTAGGTTACAACAAACACTTTTCATCTACTAAATAAGGAGAATCATAAAAGAGTTGAGAAAAAAGGAGTCTAAAAGACAAACCTACATGTAATCATTATGGGAAACTTGGAGAAACAAAAAATTTGCAAAAGCAAGAATAATATGAAAACTCCTAAACCTAAGTCTACTATTAATTATTCTAAATGAAAGAAGGTAGGACATCAAGCACATGAAAGAAAATCAAAGTTTTTTTAATTTTAAAGGACACTAATATAAGTATAAAAATATGGACATGGAGCTCATGAGTGTATATTCTAGGAAAAATCTAATTAAATTTTTGAGAAATAAATGCATGCATCAAGGAAAGGAAATTCTTAGAATTGGGATTACAATACATGGTATAGTTGTTATTATTGTGGAGAATATGGTCACATCCTAGAAGATTGCATCAAGACATGTTTAAGAGGAAATTACAAGAAGTAGATGAATCAAGAAATAATATGTTTTAGTTGTCTCAAAGTTGGACATATTAGTGAAAATTGCAAAACTAGAGCACTAGCACCAAATAATGGAAAAGAAAATATTGAAGGAAGGAAAACATGGATAGAGATAGTGAGAATTGGAAGTAGTGGAGAAAGAAAATCTAAAATCACCCAATCTAATCAATTAGGTGATCACACTACACCTAATTGAATAAAGAAGGTATGTAGGTATTGTATATTTAGTGATATATCTTATATTAGTTACTAACATAGATGTGCTAAAAGTTCATATCAACAGAAGAAAAGATGAATTAAGAATAGATCCATAAAAGGGAAAGAAAAAGAAAATCATTTTCTACATAATGTACTAAGCATCAGTGGTACAATCTATATTGATTCATATTTTTAGTCTAGACTAAGTGATCAAGGAAGTTGATTTATTAACCAAATGAATTAGTGTTGGTTGAATAAGGTAACCTTGATCGAGCAAGTATGGAGACCATGCTAGCTATCATACACCAACCAAGTACAAGAACATTTGTTGCAGACCTAGAATGGAAATTTGAAAGTATTTATCTAATTTTAGTATATAATTTCATTAATTAAGTGATTTTAAATCTCTCAAATTATTTAAGGGTGATTAAGGTGATTTCAATGACAATGAAAGAAAACCATTATGGAGCATTGACAAATTTGTTTACATCAATAAGTGATATTTTTCCTACTGTGTAAATTTTTTATAGAAGATATTATAGAGGAATTCATTTCTTGATACCCTAGTTAAAATGCCATCAATAAGTGAAATGTTGAAGGATAGAAATTTGTGAGGAATGACTAGTTTCCTCCACCAAACTTCAGGGGCAGTATAATTGCTAAGAATAGAGAAGATGATATTGGTTCCTTTTTGTCAATTTTGTCCAAAGGTTTAGCTATTTAGGATCTAAGATCATGTTACCTATGCAAGGAAGGAGAGATTGGAGACTTTGAAATAAGAGAATCTTATGATAAGTTGTGCAGTAATAGAGTATTACAATACAAACAAAGTAGTTGCCAAGAAAGGGCTTACCCATGCCCTTGGGTTCCCTAAAATTTTCAAGGTAGAATGGATAAAGGGTGTGCTCAATTGCATCTACAACATGAAGGTATGGTTAGAAGGTGGAACTATCAAGATCAACATGAGTATATTACAAAAAGTGACTAGTTATCCTACCTTGGACCACCCTAAAAGCTTGAGGAGTGTAGTAAAGAATGAAATTAAAAAATTGACAAAAGAAAAGTGGAATGGTAGAGGAATGTCATTTGACAAGATACAAGATCATGTAATTGAATTTTATGTTCATGTGATTGTACACAAGCTCTGCCAACCCAACCATGTGAATAGTGTGTCATGCATTACAATGGATTTGGGGTATAAAATTTTCAAGAAGGATCATACTTATGATCTTGCTGATCTACAACTAAAAAAACTATAAAAGAACCCAGAGGCAATCCAGAAAGGGAAGAATAAATCATGTAAATTTAGATATTTTCTATTATGCATATTTTTCTATGTTGGGGTATAATTTTTTTAAGAAGGTTTATACTTATGACCTTGTCGAGCTACAACTAAAAAAGCTATCAGAGAACCTAGGGGCAATCACAAAAGAGAACAATAAATCATGTAAGTTTAGATCCTTTCTATTATGCATATTTTTCTATGTACATAATTCATTTCAAACAAATGGAGCTATAACATGGGATAGGAATAGACCTATCATAGAGAAGTTGAATGACCTGATTAAAAACTTAGGAGAAAATTTTGAAGCTATAATGGATAATTATGTTGAGTTTAAAAAGAAGATTAAAAAAAAAATTAAAATACCTAAGTTAGTTACTAATAAGTATTATGATGAAGTATGTTTTGTGGTAGACATAGATTTTGTACATGTCCATGCAGTAATACCTACAACTACATCATTAAGGCCTATGCCTTATGAAGTTAATGTTGATGAGATCACAACAACAATGACTACACTGATGTTGATATGAATGGTGACTAATTTAGTACATATGAAACAATAATGGAATAGTTAAATGAAGAATTCATCACTCTTAAGGCTAAAAAGAAAAGAAAGAGAAAGAAAAATGAGGAGAAGAAGAATGAAGTAGCAAAATGATCAAAAAATAACCTGATCAAGCTAAGGAAGGAAAAGGAAAATAATTGGCTATTACCAAAGCCAAGGAAACAAAGTAGAGAAAGGAAATTTTTGTTTATCCTAAAGTTAAAGCTGATCTTAGTAGAGAGGTGAAGAAAGTTGTCACACCTCAAAAGAGAAAAGTGAAAATCTCAACAAGATAAAAGAAAACTTAGCCCCTAGCTATTAAGTCCAAAGGTAGTCCATCAAAGAAGAGGTGGGCTATCTTGAAATATAGAGGAGTATACATGAGAGGTTGAGGAGGAAAGTAGTCATTACACAATGATCGGGAGCTTCTTCACTTCATAGATTTCTTTCTCTTCAAAGGCTATTCCTAGCCCACTTAGGGTTTCTATCCAAAACCCCAACCTAGAGGACTCCTTCCTAATCCCCTATCACCAAAAAACTCAGATAACAATTCAAGTTTCCATCTTCTACCTTCTGTTCACCAACTATGCACTATTTGGTCTAGAATGCCAAATGTTCACCAAATACACCTAAAGGGCCAAAATCAAGTTTGAACCACCCTTATGGGGCTCTTGACACATTTCCTACCATTCTACATCATTCTTTTGAGTTTCACACACCCACAACTCCAACGTACCTTGTTTGGCCTTGTAGCCCTAAGAGCCCCTATTAGCCCTCCCAAAAATAAGGGATAAGATCCAACTAGTGTCTTTAGGACTCTAATTCCTAATGACCTAAGCTTGAATATATCTCAAGTCTTAGGTCCCTATTAGGCTCCAAAGTCCACACCCAACCTCCTCTTCTAAGTTATAGACTCCTAGTACAATACTCCTTCATTTCTTGAGTAAGATTGGCATGTACCAATCCTATGTTCCCTTCAAATCTCCATTACAAGCCTTCATTGCACCTTGCCAAGCATTCCTTTCTAGCCTAGGGCTTGCTTGTAGAAATAGCTACTTCACTTCCATAGACCCCAAAAACACTATTTAAATTATTTCCAAGGTCTACTTCTTGATTTCCAAAGGCCATGGTGTATTGACCATGGAAGTGCAAGCCATAGCCATTTTAGTGTTGGTGATGCAAAATTGGCCAACAGGAATACAAAATCTAACTACTTTTCGAAAACCTATCAAATGAATGCTTGAGACAAAAGAAAGTATGCATAGTATCAACACATGGAATCAAGAAACTATCCCATTAAAAATAGTAAGCCTTTCAATCCAACTTCTTTAATCAATTCTTCAAAAGTATGTTCTTGTCGACAAAAACCTCACACAAGGGTTATCTGTACATATGTTAGACCAACTACTAAAAATGAGTTGTAAGGTGCTCTTATAGTTTTACCCTAACCACCTAGCCCCTAGGTTTGAATAATAACTACTCATTCTACCTCCTTTCCAAAAATCCACAAAATGTTGCTTTGCAATTTTCACAAAATTTGCAAAGTTGTTAATGAGCAACTTTTCGACAACTTTTACAATTTTGCAAGTAGAGCCCTCAAACTTGACCAGTTTGTTCTCAAACCTTATAAAATGGATCTAAGAGACCCATGGACCACTTTTTAACAATCTTTCTCCCTTTTAGAAAATTTTGTCACATTTTTCCTTATTGAGAAATTCTAAGCAATTCTTGCATATCAAGATCTAATTAGCAAGAACTTGACTGACATTTCAAATCCTATCTACTCAAACCTCCTAAACATACCTTTGGACTTTATTCCTAGTCTTTATTTCTTCGATGGTTGGTTAGAACATTCAAAAACCAAAAATTCCTTAGGGTTTCACCATTATTGTGATGACCCCTTTTTAACCCCGTGACCTAAATTTCAAAAATTGGGCATATGTTAGGGAATCATCTGGATTAAGCATACCTTTAACCATCATTACTATAAAAAATATTTAAGGAGATGAGCATTTAAATTTTTTTATTGGTTTTTTTGAAATATTTCTTCTCATAGTACTAGATCATCTTCTCTCTCCTAGTTACAACCATCTCGAGACGATAGAATGACAGTGCAAAGGGTGCATGAAACAAGCTCCAAGGAGTTCTGACAAGTGCTTGAAATTACTCTGCCTCTCCCCCCACCAACTCCCTATCTCAGGATTTCATAACTCAAATGAGGATAAGACTTTTTGTACTATAATTTCAAATGCAATCCAGATGTTCTTTAAGAGAACATATGTTTGTTATAATGGACCAGTATCTCTTAAATGCAATGTTTAATTAAATAACATACATTTATATCTATTTTGATATATATATATATATATATATATATATATATATATATATATATATATATATATATATATATATATATATATATATATATATATATATATGTTGCATATACATATTCTATAGCTTATAACATATATTGATCTTTTAAGATCTCTTTAATGTTTGCACATTCATATGAATTGTTTAATAAATTCCTTAATCATCCCTATCTATATTCTAAGTGCCATACAACTGGCGAGTTCATGAATCCTTATATTTGATAATGTATAACTCATGAGTTCATGAATCCTTACATTATTTTATGTTTCTTGTGTATGCCTATCATGATTATCTTTAATTACTTTATGAATAGGAAGAAAGAAGATGTACGAATGTAGATGTATTTAGTACAATCAATGATATTTATCTTTGAAATCTCTGATATGAAGAGAATAATGCCTTTTTTATAGTCTTCATTCTTGGTCTATATTTATAGTGCTATTGAGGCCAAGATCATGAATGATCATGACTGTTCATAGTATATCCCTTGATTAGTCATGACAATTCATGGCGAGATGAGTAATAGAGCTAGTCCTAATTGGGTGTGATTATGCACTAATTAAGACCTTCGATCTTGAAGTATTATATTATCAATTTGACTAACGGTAATGGTCTATTAACATTACTGATTGATTTATATTGATAAGAGTTATTCGTGAGTATGACACAATTAATTATTGATTCATTAGTTATTGTTACTTCTAATAATAACAATAATAATTGTATCATATTGATTAATGATGTTAATTAATATTGTTTTACTCACTAAACAATTAGTTATATAATTATATTTGAAGTGACTTTTTATATATAATGTTAATTATTATTATTATTATTAAATAATTAAATTAATGTATTATTAGTTAATTATTATTTGTGAACCATCTCATATTACATTAGAATTTAAACCTATTCATGTCACTTATGAAGGTACAATTATTTACAAAGATGTCTTATTATTTACATACTTTAAATATGATTAGCATCAATTATTAATATTATATTTATATTGTCAAATATATCACTATTATATAGTAGATTATATTTTACTTTAATATTATTATTCTTAATTATTATCATTATATAATACGTTATTTGAATATTCATATATCGTTTAATTTGGGCTCATGACAAGTCCACCCTTCCTCAAATTGCTTGCCCTCAAGCAATTCATAATTTCCACTCGACCTATAATCTTAAAATCAATGGCTTATTCCTTGATCATTTTACTTTAGATTATTAAAATAATGATTATGCTAACAAAATTATGAAATATAAATATATACAATGTATAAACATTAATGCACGAAGACACAAATAAACACGAGGCAAACACGAAGTAGACACATGAATGCATGAAAACACAAAGAATACACAATGCAGACACATCATACATTCTTTGTTGATTATCTATAATTTAATTTTCACAATAAAATAGAGTAAAGGAAATGATTTATAAAATACACTTGCCCAATATGCCTTTTGATCATGGATCCCGTAAACACAAATAATTATTAGCATATAGTAGCTCCAAAGAAAAAGAGTCTTGTTATTATTCATTTTATTAAATTGAGCCTTACACTAGTTTGTATCTAAACCTTCATGTGGATGCTTTGTGCAATGAATTAAATTTTTTCTGCTGATATTATGTACAGGCTGGGGAAAATGGTCATGAATTAAATGTATAACTGTTTCAAAAATTTACAAGATTAAATAATATTGATCACGACAAGTCCACCCTTCCTCAAATTGCTTGCCCTCAAGCAATTCATAATTTCCACTCGACCTATAATCTTAAAATCAATGGCTTATTCCTTGATCATTTTACTTTAGATTATTAAAATAATGATTATGCTAACAAAATTATGAAATATAAATATATACAATGTATAAACATTAATGCACGAAGACACAAATAAACACGAGGCAAACAGAAGTAGACACATGAATGCATGAAAACACAAAGAATACACAATGCAGACACATCATACATTCTTTGTTGATTCTCTATAATTTAATTTTCACAATAAAATAGAGTAAAGGAAATGATTTATAAAATACACTTGCCCAATATGCCTTTTGATCATGGATCCCGTAAACACAAATAATTATTAGCATATAGTAGCTCCAAAGAAAACGAGTCTTGTTATTATTCATTTTATTAAATTGAGCCTTACACTAGTTTGTATCTAAACCTTCATGTGGATGCTTTGTGCAATGAATTAAATTTTTTCTGCTGATATTATGTACAGGCTGGGGAAAATGGTCATGTAATTGCGATGATATTGCTCTTACAACATTTAAAGCACGGGTATGTGTTCCCTTCTATTTGCTTGGAGAGCAAGTTTTAGGGATCCAAGCATTTCACTGCATGTATACTATAAAGAGGAGGAAATAGTTTTCAATTTAGATTCTATAGTGTGCTATATTACTAATCAATTCCCTTCTAATTTATACGTCATTTTTCGTATAAAATAATTGTTCGAGTGGAGCGGAATACTTAATATAATGTTATCTACTATGGAGCGAAATATTTAATATAATGTAATTTAATATAATGTTAGTGTGTTTGCAATATTCTTCCTCAACGTAAAGGAAAATATTGTTAGGGCTTGTCTGTTTCTTTTATTCGCATCATGAAGTATCAAAGATCTTCAGATCTCCACTGATGCAAATGTATTTTCACTTATGGTCTGGTCTCTAGATCAATTGCAATACGGTATATATCTAATCCATAGTAAGTCAACAACAGGAAGTTGGATAGTTTCCTTAATGGAGGCCTTTTAATGGTTAGGCAACCTAATAACTGGTTTGAATGTGTCTTTTCATTTGCTCTGTTTGGGCTTTTTAGTGCGGTTGATCATAGAATGTAGTATTTAGTTTTTAGGAAATTATTTTCTCTTCTTTTGCAATTTGCATCTCTACACAACTGTGAAACTATGGTAGTCTTTCTGTATAGCTTATCCCATACCTTCTTTGCCTTATATTATTTACCTAGATTTTTTAATAAAAAGCTATCTATTTTATATCAAAAAATTTATAGGCAAAATTTATCCAACATCAGGTAGATATTAATACTGGCTACTACAAGACTGGGGTTCATGATTTTTGACCTGCTACATTACCATTGTTCCAAATGTGCAATCTATTGGAATTACTTAAAATCACAATTGTCGTGAAGGATACTGCTAGAATAACTATGACATCCTTGTACAGAGTTAGACGTAAGAATGCTAATGGATGATAACTCGCATCTTTCCTAACAATGAGGAACATCTGGATGTCAAGGGAAAAATGGAAAGCTCACATCTTCCCTAATTGGATAATCACACATTATTATTTTTTTCCACATTGCAAAGGGAAAGATCAGTTTTGTATTTCTTCTCAGCTGCGGATTTTGTGAGGAAATATATAGGGAAGGTAAACTGTTCTTATTTTCCTTTGTTTATTTGTTTCCTTTTATTATAACTGTTTCAAAAATTTACAAGATTAAATAATATTGATCATGAAAGATGTTGAAATGTATATTCTTGTGTATCTACCATTAATTTTGAGTAGTGCTGTATTATTTCCTATTTGAGTTTTTAATTGGATCACTACATTGTAATTTGATAGGTTTTCAAACTTGAGATGCGATAAGAAAACTCTTTGACCATCATTGCTATAAAAATTATTTGAGGTGATGAGCATTTAAATTAGTTTATTGGTTTGTTTGGAAGATTTCTTCTCATAGTACTAGATCATCTTCTCTCTCCTGGTTATGACCATCTCGAGACAGTAGAATGACAGTGCAGAGGGTGCATGAAACAAACTCCAAGTAGTTCCAACAAGTGCTCGAAATTACTCCGCCTCACCCCCCCCACCAACTCCCTATCTCAAGATTTCATAACTCAGATGAAGATAAGACTTTCTGTACTATATTTTGAAATGCAATCTAGATGTTCTTTAAGAGTACATATGTTTGTTATAATGGACCAGTATCTCATAAATGCAATGTTTAATTAAATAACATACATTTATATCTATTCTGATATATATATATATATATATTCTATAGCTTATAACGTATATCAATCTTTTAAGATCTCTTTAATGTTTACACATTCATATGAATTGCTTAATAAATTCCTTAATGATCCCTATCTATATTCTAAGCGCCATACAACTGGCAAGTTCATGAATCCTTATATTTGATAATGTATAACTCATGAATGGAACTTCAAACATAATTGAATGCTTATGCTTTTATCTACGAATTAACATAATCGTTTGTTAAATTATATGCGTGTGCATTAATATGGAGTAATATGAAATTCTATTACCCTTTAATTGCTTAAACCTTTACTCATGAACTAATATCAACATTTTATTGAATTATAAGAATATGCATGAGTACGACATAGAATGAAAATGATGATTTACACACCTGTTGCACACGACCTCAGCCCTTGTGCTGGAATGTAGACGTTGTCACTTTGTTCGCAGAGACGGGCAAAACTATAATGTGGAGACTGTCGGATGTTTGGCACCAACGAATGATAGTATTCGTGCGTAGATCTTGGCTGGATGGGAGGATGCTCGATTTGTACTTTTTTTTCCTTATTCACCCTTCGCACTTATGATATCCTTTTTATTTATTTCCTTCTGCTATTCTTCGATGTCTGCAATCTCTATCTATTCATAATTGCATTTAAATAACTTATAAAGATGTCTTTCTTTCAAAACATTGCTTTATGTTTCTTGTGTATGCCCATCGCGATTATCTTTAATTACTTTATGAATAGGAAGAAAGCAGATGTACGAATGCAGATGTATTCAGTACAATCAATGATATTTATCTTTGAAATCTCTGATCTAAAGAGAATAATGCCTTTTTTATAGCCTTCATTTTTGGTCTATATTTATAGTGCTATTGAGGCCAAGATCATGAACGATCATGACTGTTCATAGTATATCCCTTGATTAGTCATGACAATTCATGGTGAGATGAGTAATAGAGGTAGTCCTAATTGGGTGTGATTATGCACTAATTAAGACCTTTGATCTTGAAGTATTATATTATCAATTTGACTAACGGTAATGGTATATTGACATTACTAATTGATTTATATTGATAAGAGTTATTCGTATGACACAATTAATTATTGATTCATTAATTATTGTTACTTCTAACAATAACAATAATAATTGTATCATATTGATTAATGATGTTAATTAATATTGTTTTACTCACTAAACAATTAGTTATATAATTATATTTGAAGTGACTTTTTATATATAATGTTAATTATTATTATTATTAAATAATTAAATTAATATATTATTAGTTAATTATTATTTGTGAACCATCTCATATTACATTAGAATTTAAACCTATTCATGTCACTTATGAAGGTACAATTATTTACAAAGATGTCTTATTATCTACATACTTTAAATATGATTAGCATCAATTATTAATATTATATTTATCTTGTCAAATATATCACTATTATATAGTAGATTATATTTTACTTTAATATCATTATTCTTAATTATTATCATTATATAATATGTTATTTGAATATTCATATATCCTTTAATTGGGCTCATGACATTATCCCTAGGATCTCCTGCACCATTCTCCCCCCACAAGATATGAGTAAGGTTTTGTTGGGCAGAGGAATTCCTTGTTGATGCCATGCTTCTTGAAATCACTCTTAGCAATCAAAGTGGCCTTAGCTTCTAGTGTATCCAACTACTTCACTGTATGTTCCTTGTAGACCTTGTTTCTTGTACTCTTCTTCACTATAGAGTCTTAAATCCTATCCAGTTGTGGTTGCTTCTTTTTAGGCACTTGTAGTTTTGATACATCCTTGTTTGATTTTTCTTGATACTCTACTTCATCAATCTTAGAACCCTTCTAAGGTATTAGGGTTTTGACATTAACGATGGGAGAAATATCCATGTCCTTGCATAGGTCTACCTTGTAGGTATTGGGTCCATACTTCTCAAGTACCTTGCATGGCTCAATCATCTTCATCTGCAACTTATTTGGGATGCACTTTTGTAGCCTAGATTTGTTTAGATAAACCATCAATAAGAATCACACTTGAAACTACAACTCTCTTCTCCCCTCATCCTTCTTCTCATTGAATTTTTGATTTATCTCCATAAAGGGTTTTTTCACTTGATCATGCTTTTATTTCATGGATTGAACAAAGGCATCAACATGCCCACTAATGTTGGCTTTTCTTGTTAAGTCTCTTAGCTCCATGATGCCCCTTGGATGACTCCCATACACTATTTGGAAATGGCTTGACCCTATTGTCCTTTTCTTACTGTCATTGTATTCAAATTCAACTTGAGAGATGACTTGCTCCCAACTTTTCCCATACTCCTTGGTAAGGAACCTTAATAGGTTGCCCAGGACTCTATTTATGACCTTGGTCTACCCATATATTTGAGGATGGTAGGAAGAACAATGAGCTAGATCTTTTCCAAGCCTCTTCCATAAGGTCTTCCAAAAAGTGACCCATAAATTTGAGATCTCTATCAACAACTATGCTCTATGGTATGTCATGTATCCTAACCACCTCCTTGAAGAATATATTTTCAATATTACTTGCATGATTTTTTGTATTGCATGGGATTGAATGACTCATCTTGCTAAACCTATCCAGCACCATAAACACACTATCTAACCCTGTCCTAGTCCTTGGTAATCCCACTATGAAGTCCATGCTAATGCATTCCCAAGGACTTTTAGGAATGGGTAGAGGTTAGAAGAGTCTTGCATTTGATGAAGTGTCCTTTTCCTTATGACATATGCCACATTTCTCCACATACATCCTTAAATCCCTTTGCATCTTGGGCTAGTAATAAAACCTCTCCATAAAGTCTAAAGTCTTGTTAAGACCAAAGTGCCCACTCATACTCCCATTGTTCTTCTCTTGTATGAGATTTTCCTTTGTAGATCCCCTTGGGATGCACAACTATTGACCCTTCAACAATAACCCATTATGTAAGGTGTATTCCACAAAGTCACTATGCAAATGATTAGCAAAGTCAGTACATACCTTGTACACCTCTACAAAGTTAGTGTCCTCCTAATATAGGTCCTTGAATCCACCCAATCCTATGCTTTACAAATTGACCTTCTTGTACTATCAGAAGCCTCCTACTCAAGGCATCTACCACCTTTTTGTTTGTCCCCTTGTGTTTGATAGTGAAATTTTAGGACTACAGGAACTCCATCCATTTAATGTTTCTCATACTTAGATTCTTATGTGAGTTGATAAAGCTTAGGGCTTGGTTATCTGTAGTGAAGACAAAAAACTCCTTAGGCAATAGGTAATGCTTTGACTTCTTGAGGGCTTGGACAAGTGCATAGAGCTATAGATCATATGTTGAATACCTTGTCTTATCTTCATTAAGCATCTCACTAAAAAATTCTACTAGTCTACCCTCTTGGCTCAAAATTTTCCCAACTTCTATGTTGCTAGTATCACACTCCACCATAAATGGCTTCTACCAATATTGGTTCTAATGTCACTTCCTTCTCCAACCTCTCAAAACTTGCATCTGTTTCCTTGGTCCATGTAAAATTGGTCTTCATGCCTTCTTTAATGGTGTCATTCATTGGTGCACAAATTTCACTAAATCTCCTCACAAACTTCCTATAGAACTATACTAGGCCATGAAAATTTTTGACCTCAGTAGTACATGTAGGAGTAGGCCAACTCAAGATTGTCTCCATTTTATCCTTGTCCATCTTTAGATTCCCTTGGGATACTACAAACACCAAATACACTAGCTCCTCCTTCATGAACTAATTCTTCTATAGGTTCACTGTCAACTTCTCCTCTTCAAGTTTCCTCAACACCATTCCTTGGTGTTTTATGTGCTCCTCCTTTGTTTTTTTGAAGATGAGGATGTCATCTAAGTATACAACAACAAGCTCTTATGTAGTCTTTCAAGACCTCATTCACGACTCTCATTAAGGTACTTGGTTCAATGGTAAGACCAAATGGCATTACCAACCACTCATAGAGACCCTCACTATTCTTAAATGAGACTTCCACTCATCACCCTCATTCATCCTAATATGATAATAGCCACTTTTGAGATGAATTTTGGAAAAGTACCTAGCCCCTCCTAGATAGTCTATTAAATCCTCTATCCTAGGAATATAAAATCTATATCTAATTGTGATTCTATTGATTTCTCTAGAATTAGTGCACATTATCCACTTACCTTCCTTTTTAGGTGCTAGGACAACTAGTACGAAACATGGACTGATGCTCTTCCTAATCAGCCCCTGATCAAGCAACTCTTGGACTTTCCTTAAAATATCCTTGTTCTCCTCTAGACTCATCTTGTATGCAACTATTTTTGGTAGTGATGCTCCTGGTATGAAGTCAATTTGATGACTTATGACTCTCTTTGGAGGTTATGTTGGTGGTGGTCCATCAAAAATTATATCCTTGAACTGATCCAATAAGTTTTGTTGTTAGAATATTCGTTGGAAGTATAAATGCTAGTGATATTCCTATGGGGGAGTATTGTAAATATGTTACTATGATGATATGTTACATTCATGATTGAGTTTTCCATTAATGTCAATATAGTAGTTTTCTATAGTATATGATAAACAACAACAAAAATATCAAGTTGGTATGGATGGATAGTTGAGTATTCTAACTATCAAAGGTTATGGGAGATAATTCTAAGTATCTAATATATGTAGTTAATGTCAGAAGAAGAAGAAGATAGAGTTTAAAGAGGCATGTTCTAGTAAATTTTTTATATCTCCTAGCAGAGTTGATATTATGAGAATCAAGGTTGAGGACATGAACAAGATATGTTGCTAATGATGTGGCTAAGTTCGCATATCATAATATTGCATATACATAAAGTTATTCAAGTTGAAAGGTGAAAGATTAATATTATCGCTAAGTGTAACGTGTTCTTAAAATGGTCCTATAATAATTAATTGAGAAGGTCTAACAACTAACTTAGGGAATTTTTTTGAGGACTTGGTATAAAGGAAGGATGTTTTACTTTATCAAGTATGACATGAATTATATCAATGAAAAAAGATTGTAAGAAGAGAGAGTAGAATGCAAAGTTGAGAAGAGCAGTGCAGAAGCAAAAAAAACTTAATTGCCGAGGTTTTGATGAGTGATCTAAGGTTTGATATTTGGATCCTATGTTTGTGACCTAGTCTTCAAGGTCTAATAGTGATTGGTTCAATTGAAAAATCAAAGGAAATAGTAATATAAGAATAAATTACTTGTTTGAGAAATGAGCTCTTCTTGTAGTTGAAATTGCATGTTTGGCTAGTGGGCTCATCTTTCATACATTGTACTACAACTCCTAACATGGTTTGCACAACTCCTAATAGGGTTGAAATCTCCTAACATGGATTAAAAATATCTTAATAGGGACCCTATCTAGTAAATGTTGTAACCGACTCCTAACATGGCCCATCCTCTAACAAGGAATATTTATATTAGTACATCATCTTGTGGGCATCATTCCCACTGGAGTTTTCCCTCTAATCAAGGGTTTCTCTAGTCAACATATATAGGCAAGATATGAGAAATTACTATAGGCATCAAAGCTCAAGGAGGAACCAAAGAAAATGATGAGGTTATATGGAAGATACTAAAGACTCTAAAACCACTATTTAAGTTAGCAACTCAAATGATATAGTTATTGATATCTTGTACCAAAGATTTCACAAAGGAGTTATTGCTTGGAAGACTTGAAGCAGTTGAGAATGAGCTCAAATAGTCTAAAGAGTTGATTAGAATAGAGACAACTTTTAGTTCCCTAAATATTTGACCTAGTGTATCAAGGAGCAAAAGTGCTAGGGGAGATTTTGCTAGCAGTAGTAGATCTGAGGAAGAGAAAAAGATTGAAGAAAGAGTAGCCCTTTTTGTAGAAAGAGAAAAATGAGGTAAGAAAATATTCAAATGTTGGACTTTTGATGAATATCATCATTATGCATCTAAGTGTCCTAAAAGAGAGAAAAAATATAAGGGAAGTTAGAAGCCTAGAAAACATAGAGAGTGTTTGTATGAAAATGAAGATAATGATTCTGATGTACAAGCATTAAGCACTAGCAAAGATGAAATTTTGTTTGTGGCAATTGAAGAAGAAAGTCTAGAAAAAGTAGCTTTGGTGTGTTAGAATCTGAAAAGATTAATAACCCAGAAAACTAGTGCAAAGAGTAAATATCTAAACTATGAATGCAAATGATACAAAATCAAAATAGCATCATAGAGTTAGTCTCCAAGAGAGTAATGCAAATGCTGGAAGCAAAATAGCATTAAGAGGGTGCAAAAACAAGAGAGATAAATACAAGCCAGGTAGCATGCTTATATAGGCAAGGAAGAGAGAGGAGGTGGCAACACCAACCAATGAGGAGCAACCATCTATCGGACTAAAGATAGCAAAGTATCTTCCCAAGATAGCTAATGGATGCTCACATGTAGGAAGGTGACACCTCACAACCATTCACCTAATAAGACATGCTTTATTAACCTAAGCAAGATTATTAAAAGTGTAGGAAAAACCTAGCAAAATAGAAAAAATAAAAAACTACACTAACACCCCCCCATAAGCGAAGCTTAGGTGGATGTAGAAATGGGTCCCGACAACGAGGCCATGTGAGGTACCCAAGTACAATGCAAGAAGATGCAACCTCTGAAAGTGGGAAAAGAGAGAAAACCACAAGGGAAAAACCCTCCCCCAAAAAGAGGTAAGAACCTAGTGAAGAACTGAAGAAGTCTCCCACTAGGGAAATTGTCCCCTAAAACAGGAACAAGGAGTGATCATGAAGAAGCAACATCACTGAAGCATGAAGAACTGCAAAACTCTGTCAAAATGCTTATCTGTAGAACCCCCATGGAAATAGAAGGCACGAACCATCAACCAAAGGAACCTCCATGGAAATAGAAGGCACAAACCATCAACCAAAGGAACCTCCATGGAAACAGAAGGCACGAACCATCAACCAAAGAAGCATAGAAAAACAATATATCCTCCCCTTAAGGTGGGTGAGGTGACAGGCAGCTGAAAAGATGGGCCAAAAATCTCCTACAACACAGGAGCTAAACACATCGAGACTGAGGTACAAACACAAATAAAGGCATGTGTCGTCGACAGTGCATGAGGAATTAGAGAAAGAGGGCCTATAAGCGGCAAACAACTATCCCCCCATGGCACTTTATATAATAGTGCGAGTACAATGAATCACAATGATGAAAAGGATCCTGAATTGCAAGAGTGGCACTTTATCTCAGTACGTTGCATAAAGATGCTTACAGTGAATATCAACAATGATCAAAAAAAACATAAGGCTGAAACAACAGAAGGTAAAGCCCAAAATGAAGCAACTGAAGCAATAAAATTGATCTCCGAACTTGAAACAAACAGAATATCCACCAGAATGCTAAAATGCAAAAGACTGAATAGGATATGTTTGGAACAAAATCTGGAATAACAACTAGCATCACTAGAAAGAGCACAGAAAGAGCTTTCCAACGATATAAAGAAGTCCAAAATTGGAGATCAAAAACTCAAGATACGCCTCCCAGAGTGCAAAATAGAATATTCGGCTTTGACTACCATAACAGGCAACCAAACTGCATCAAAAATCAAAAACACCAATACCAAGATCTTCATCTCGGAACCAGCTTTCCGATGCTTCTTTTGGATCAGAAAAATACCTCCGTATGCAAAAGTTATGGCCAAACAACCACAAGTAGGTCTTGATTTCAATGCATTACAAACCCTCATGAAGAGCATATGCTAAAAGTGAAACTTGGGTACAATAATCAAGAAAACAAATAACACCACTGCGATCTTCTCAAAAATCATGCACTTTCAAAAAAAGAATCGCCTCGATACGAGGTCGTATGAGAAAGTTATGATCCTTCGAAGTTTCCAAAACAAGAACTGTGCACAGTCACGGCTAAGAATCTGCAATTTCTGAAGAATTCATGCATGAAAATCAAAAAATAACTCCACTAGTGGATAGAGCACAAAAAAAAATAGCCAAGTTCATAACAAGAATCATCAAAATCAGAGTCCGTATGAGCAAGAACGAGACATTTGAAAACTGCATTCAAATTTGTGGCTGCCAACGGAGAGGGGTATGGCTGTAGCTTTGCATGCTCGATTCTAAAAAATATACAGCTTGCATGCAAAATCTAAAAGATACCCAGATGGTTTTTTGGGGCTATGAACAAAACCTAGAAAGCATTTTTCTTCCTGATGAACAGAAGATGTTGTTGTAGTGTAAATCAGACGCCTTTAACAGAAAAAAATGGCTCCAAAAATCAGAAAATGACCCCAGAAACCAAAATTTGACATGCAAATGCTGGATCAGCTTCTCAAGTCCATCAATGGCATGCTGGAACCTGCAAAACTGATTGAAAACTCCAAATATGCAAGTTGGTTGTCAGATTTGAGATTGAAACCCCAGAGAAAAACTATTTTTGTCAAAACTTTTCTGATTCTCAAGATCATCCAAAGATGCAAGAGAAGAGCATACTTCGTTTTTCAAAAAACTAAAATAAAGTCTATTTTCCCCTCCCAAATCTCTCAAATAAGGAAACTAAAATCTACTCTTGCACATAGAAAAGCTCTGATACCATGTTAGAATCTGAAAAGATTAATAACCCAGAAAACTAGTGCAAAGAGTAAATATCTAAACTATGAATGCAAATGATACAAAATCAAAATAGCATCATAGAGTTAGTCTCCAAGAGAGTAATGCAAATGCTGGAAGCAAAATAGCATTAAGAGGGTGCAAAAACAAGAGAGATAAATACAAGCCAGGTAGCATGCTTATATAGGCAAGGAAGAGAGAGGAGGTGGCAACACCAACCAATGAGGAGCAACCATCTATCGGACTAAAGATAGCAAAGTATCTTCCCAAGATAGCTAATGGATGCTCACATGTAGGAAGGTGACACCTCACAACCATTCACCTAATAAGACATGCTTTATTAACCTAAGCGAGATTATTAAAAGTGTAGGAAAAACCTAGCAAAATAGAAAAAATAAAAAACTACACTAACATGGTGTCATAGGTTGAGAAGAAATCTAATTGGATAATTGATAGTGGTTATTCACATAATATGACTGGTGACATGAACAATTTTGTTGACTTGAAAATTTAGGATGGAGGAATTGTTAGAGTTGGAAACAATGCAGCATGCCAAGTTAAAGGTATTGGATCTATAACTCTTGATGGTAAAACTAACATTGAGGATGTATACTTTTTTCATGGTTTAAAGCACAATTTTTTGAGTGTTGGACAACTAGTAGACAAAGGTTATCAATTGTAGTTCATTAGAAAAAGACATGTATGATCATTTGAAGATAAAGATGGAAATGTAATTGGAATAGGAATCAGATGTAGAGGTAATGTATTTTAGTTGAATCCTACTAAAACAATATGTTTGGTTGCAAATGTAGATGACAGTTGCTTATGGCATAAGAGATTTTTTCATATAAACTTTGATAGGATTGTGAGGACTAGTAGAGTGTTTGCAATTAGAAATTTTTTGAAGATTGTAAAGCCTACTAAAAATATTTGAAAGAACTGTGTTTTGGCAAAGCATAATAGAACTTCTTTTCCTAGAAAGAAGTCTACCACTACATCAAAGTTGGAGATTGTACACATAGATCTTAACAGTCCTATAAAGACTAAAGGATTCTATGGTGAAAGGTAATTTATGATTCTAGTTGATGATTTTTCTAGAATGATGTGGGTTGCATTTCTTAAAGAGAAATATGGGAGATTTGATAACTTCAAGATATTCAAGAATAGGGTTGAGAATGAATTTGGTATGAATATTAAAAGTCTAAGATTAGATATAGGAGGAGAATTTACTTTGAATGAGTTTAACATGTTTTTTGAAGAAAATGGAATTAAAAGATAGATATTAGCTCTGAGAACTCCTAAACACAATTGTGTTGCAAAAAGAAGGAACAAGTTAGTCATAGAAGTTGCAAGAGCCATGCTAGTAGAGAATGATGTATCCAAAACATTTTGGAGAGAAGCTATGAATATAGTAGTTTACATTATGAATAGAGTACAAGTTAGGAAAGACACAGACACGACACCTTATGAATTGTGATTTGGTCACTCACCTATAGTTAAGAATTTCAAAATTTTTGGAAGTAAGTGTTATATCAAAAGAGAGGATGACATTGGTAGGTTTGATGCTAGAAGTGATGGAGGTATGTTTCTTGGTTATTGATTGAAAAGAAAGACTTATAGATGTTATAATTGGAGAACTAAGACTATTATCGAAGGTGCAAATGTGAGAGTTGATGAGAAATTCAAAATATAAGAGAGAATAGTTGATTACACTTTAGATGATGATGTTGTTACTAAGTCAAGGAATGATGAGGTATTTCTTGAGACTAATAATGATTTACAGAATGAAGGAGAGCCAAGGTAGGAAAATATCTTGAAACCTTCAATAGAACCAAGAATTTAGATAGTAACTTCTACTTTAAGAAAGAATATGATAAAGAATCACCCATCCAAGTAGATCATTGGAAGAAAAGACAATGGTGTGATGACAAAAAGTAGTATAAATAAAGCACTATGCTTGATACTCAAAGTTTATCCTAATAATGTAGATGAAGCATGTAAAGATGATTATCGAAAATAAGAAATGAAAGAGGAATTGGATCAGATAGTAAAGAATGAGACATGGGAATTGGTCCCCAAACTAGTAGACAAGAATGTGATAGGAACTAAATGGGTATTCAAAAACAAAATGAATGAACAAGGAGAAGTTGTAAGAAACAAAGAAAGATTGGTATGTAAATGCTACTCACAGCAAGAAGGGATAGATTATGAGGAAAATTATGCTCTAGTGGACAGAATAGAAGCAATAAGATTATTCTTAGCCTATGCAGCATAGGAGAAATTCAAATTATATTAGATGGATGTCAAGTTAGGATTTCTAAATGGAAAACTTGAAGAAGAACTATATATTGAGAAGCCTAAAGGATGTCCTTTGAGAAATGAAAAGGACATAGTATGTAGACTGAGGAAAGCATTGTATGGATTGAAGAAAGCACCCAAAACTTGGTATGCAAGGTTGGACAAAAATTTGACAAAACTTCGATATAGAAAAGGTATGGTAGATAGTAATCTATATTGGAAATAAATTGATGATGGTTTGATGATTTTCGTAATATTTGTTGATGATATCATATTTGGAGGAAATGATGAAGAAAGTAAAAGGTTTGCTGAGGAAATGAAGAAAGAATTTGAAATAAATATGATAAGAGAGATGAAATATTTCCTAGAATTGTAGATTGTATATAATAAAGGAGTCTTTATTTCTCACACTAAATACTTGAAGGATTTACTAAAAAGGTTTGGTTTGAAAACATGCAAACTAGTTGGAAGACCTATTGTAATTGGACATAAGTTATCTACAAAGGATGAGACACCTATTGTTGAGTAGAAGAAGTACTTATCTACGATTGGAGGATTGTAATATCTAACTCACACAAGGCCAGATATAGCAAATGCAGTTGAAATTGTTACAAGATTCCAAGCTAATCCTAGGGAAGCACATTATGTAGTAGCCAAAAGGATATTTAGATACTTAAAAGGAACATCTAGGTTTGGATTGTGGTATGATAGATCTAATGATTTTACTCTAAGTACTTATACTGATGTAGATTAGGTAGGTAGTATGGATGATAGAAAAGGCACCAATGGAGGAGCCTTCTTTCTTGGAGGAAGATTGGTTTCTTGGTTAAGAAAGAAATAGGATTGTACATCACAAAGTACAGTCAAAGCAGAGTATATTGCAGCAACAAATAATTGCTATCAAATAATTTGGATGAAGTAGATGCTAAAGGATATTAGGATAGAAATTAATGAGCCTATTGTCATACATTGTGAAAAGACAAGCACAAAAAATATGTCTAAGAATCTAGTGTTGCATTCTAAGACTAAGCACCTTTCTGTTAAGTATCATATATTGAGAGAGAAAGTTGTAGAAAAGGAAATCAAATTGGAGTATGTGAGTACTAAAGAGTAGATTTCAGATATACTCACTAAGCCTCTTCCCAAAGAGACTTTTGACTATTTCTGAGGTATGATAGGGGTTATGCCCCTTCCTACATCAAAGTAGAAGATGCAGGAGTGGATTAATCTAGTGCAATAGAGCACCATTATTGTCTGGAATGAATGCTAATGCTTCTTGTATGAGGGAGTATCCATGATGGAAAAAGTCATTTAGGACTCTTCTTGGATGTTGTTTTGAACAATGTCTTTTGACACTTGAGCTAGTAATTAGTATTAGTTGTTACAAAGTTTGATGTAGAGATGTTGGTTGCTGAAACCTTTGACATTGATGTCAACAGGGGAGAATATTGCATGAAAAAAATTATGTTGAAGAACATGTTTGGCATGAATACAATATGTTCAACATAATTATATCATGGAATGATAGTTTGGCAGAAAGAACAATGAGGTATATTAATGGGGGAGAATGATTGATGAAGAGGATTTGAAAAGATGAACAATATTGTGTTGGTGGTCTTGGAATTAAATGTTTTTCATCTATGTTGCCATCAATGCCAATGGGGAAGATTGTTAGAAGATTAGTTGGAGGCATGAATGCTAATGATATTCCTATGGGGGAGTATTGTAGATATGTTACTATGATGATATGTTACATTCATGAATGAGCTTTTCATTGATGTCATCATAGCAGTTTTCTATGGTATTTGACAAAAGAACAATAGAAAGATCAAGTTGGTATAGATGGCTAGTTGAGTATTCTCACTATCTAAGGTTATGGGAGATAGTTTTGAGTATTTGGAATATGTAATTAATGTTGGAATAAGAAAGGATAAGTCTAGAAGAAGTTATGTATTTTTTGGTGATGTCTATTTTGAGATAGAGTTTACAGAGGCATGTTCTGGTAAACTTGTTATATCTCTTAGCAAAGTTGATATTCTAAAAATCAAGGTTGAGAACATGAAGAAGACATGTTGGTGATGAAGTGACTAAGTTTTCTCATCATAATATTGCATGCATGGAAAGTTATTCAAGTTGCAACATGAAAGATTAATGTTATCACTAAGTGTAACGAGTTCTTAATGTGATCCTATAATAATTAATTGAGAAGGTCTAAAAATTGAATCAGGGAATTGTTTTGACGACTTGGTATTAAAAAATGACATTTTCCTTTATCATGTATAACATGAATTATATTGACAAAAAGAGATTGTAAGTTGAGAGAGAGCAGAATACAAAGTTGTGCAGAAGTGAAGGCAACTTCATTGTTGAGGTTTTGCTGAGTGATATGAGGTTTGATATTTGGATCTAAGGTTCATGACCTATTCTAAAAGGTGTGATAGTGACATAACAAAGGAAAGAGGAAGATAACATTAAATTACTTGTTTGAGCAGTGATCTCTTCTTGTAGTTGAAATTGCATATTTGGGCAATTGGCTCATCTTGCATACATTGTACTACAACTCCTAGTAGGGTTGGTACAACTCCTAACAAGGTTGGAATCTCCTAATAGAGATTCAAATTCTCCTAATAGGGACTCTATGTACTAAATTTTGTAATAGAATCCTAATAGGGTTCATCCTCTAAGAAGGAATATTTATATATAAGTACGTCATCTTATGGGCATTATTCCCACTAGGGTTTTCCCTTTGATCAAGGGTTTCCCTAGTAAACATATCTGGTGTAATTGTCTATGTGCATTTTATTATGGTTGTTTTTTACTTTGGTTGAATGGTTAATATTTTTTAAAGAAGATAAATGTTTTAATTATTAGATAACTAATCCACCCTCACTCCCCCCCCCCCCCTTAGGTAGCTTGATGGACCATTGTTTGTAACATTAGCACCTTTGTAGGTATAGGTGTTGATGAAGATGGCTTCTCCTCCTTGGGCTTCACCATGATGACATGCCCTACTCTTTCACCTTCCTTCAATTCCCTATGGAACTCTTTACCACTCATCAATAATGTCTTTTCAGTAGCCTTCTCCACCTTATCTTCTTCCACTATGGATTGTATCCTATAGGTGACCCCATATTTCTTGAAATAATACTTTTTTTTCATTTTCATGATGCACTACCTCCCTATCATACTACCAATTCCTTCCTAGTAGTAGGTGGTAAGAATCCTTGGGAAGAAGAACATCACATAATATATTGTCCTAATACTTACCAATGGTGATGTATGCCCACACTTATTCATTTACTAGGATATTTTGCCATTTATTCAACAAAGTCACACTACAAGGACACACATGGGGAATCCTTGTTAAACCAAGATTTTGTTCTACCTCCTCTGACAAGACATTATCAATAGACCCTAAATCTATGATCACTTTACATACCTTACCTAGTATCTTGCAAGTAGTTCTAGATAATTCTCTTCTCTGCATGGGTTCCTCCTTTCCAAGACTATCCTTAACATGATATTTTCACCATTGTCTATGTCAATTTCCACCTCACCTACCTCCTAATTATCTTCCCCTTGGATGTATGTGATTTTTTTCTCTCCATAGGGTGATGATGCCTTCTCTAACATCTATAGGTAGGATGCCCCAAATTGCAAGTGTTATAGTACTTCATATTGCTAAAGTGTGAGCCTCTACTACTATTCCCATATCCACCTCTTCCACCACTATTGGATCCTTTGCCTATACTAGAACCTCCCCTCTAACTTCTCTCACTAGCCTACTCATTCTAATTGGAATCCCAATAGCTTCTCTTCTCATTAGTCCTCCTTTAGAGCCTCCCGTTGAGCCACCTTTGAAGTCCTTACCTCTGCCTCTATTCTTAGAACTTGAGTCCCCTTTCTTTCTCAACTTATCTTCCACTTTCCTATCTATTTTAA
Source organism: Cupressus sempervirens (assembly GCA_028749045.1). Lineage (NCBI taxonomy): Eukaryota > Viridiplantae > Streptophyta > Pinopsida > Cupressales > Cupressaceae > Cupressus > Cupressus sempervirens. Next base: position 753,731,520 of record CM053786.1, read on the forward strand.
AATAGCTCTGTTGTGTAGTGAGACTAAACAAACTCAACTCGTTCTGAATAGAATACTTAAGACCATTTATATACCTAAACAAGTTGATTTTTTCTATCTCTTGTACCCTTGACCTTTGAGAAAATGTTTGAAACTCCTTAGTATAGGTAGCCACATCAAGATCCTTCTTCTTGAGATTTTTCCTCTCCTTGTGAATTAGAATCTCATAGTCTTTTGGAAAATAGGTTTCTTTTATCTTTTCCACTATAGGCCTCCAATTAGCTATAGGTTTCTTCCCTCCACTCTCTCTTTCCTCTTGTACAAACTTCAACCATATCAAGGCTTAACCTTTCAATCTAGATTTTGCAAACCTCACCTTTTGGACGTCTATTGTCCCCTCACACTCAAAGTAGTTTTTAATAATTTCAATCCATTATAGTACCACCTTTGCATCCATTTTTCCATGGAATACTAACACATTCTCAAGATTCTTTCCTTCAAAACCCTCAACACATGAGTGATTTGATGAATGGTTCTTTCTCAACAAGTGGAGGATTTGGTTCATGTATTTCATCCTCCAAACTCACATTCTCTTTACCCTTGCCAAAGTCTTCATCTTCTTTAGCTTGGGCTACATCTTCCATCTTCTTTATGTTATATTTTACCTCCTCTAGGGCCTCATCAAGGATCCTTTTATTCTCTTCTATGATCTTGTTTTTCTCATCTACCTCCTTTTCCAACTCTACATTGGTAACCATCTTTAAAGATCCACTTGAATTAGTGGAATACAATATACCACCAGAAGCCATAATTTTATGGCTCTAATACCACTTTGATGGGGAGCTTCTTTACTTTAGAGCTTTCTTACTCTTTCAAGGCCACTCCTAGCCTAATTGGCATTGCTATCCCAAACCTCAACCTAGAGGACTCCTTCCCAATCCCTTTTTCCATGAAACTTACCCTACAATTCAGATTTCCATCTTCTACCTTCTATTCCCCAACCATGGACTATTAGGACCAAATGGCCAAATCTTCATGAAATACACCTAAAGGGACTAAATAATGTTTGGACCACTCTTATGGGGTTCTTGACATATTTCCTAACATTTTGCATCATTATTTTGCATTTCACACACCCACAACTCCAAATTACCTTATTTAGCCTTATAGCCCTAAGAGCCTCTATAAACCATTGATGGATTCCAGGAAAGTCTATTTAAGAGACCCTCATCTCTTCATTTTGAGAGAGGATGAATTAGAATTTGTATTGAATTGCTGTTGAAATTCATTTGCTCACATTTGCTCACATTTTTGCATACATTTGAATTCTTAGTTTAAATTCATTTAGCTTAATATACATAGATTAATCTAGTTTTGTTTCAATTGTTCCTAGATTAGAATGCATTTCTCATTCTAGATTAATTTTCACAATCATATAGATTAATTTCATTTCTTAAATCCTTCCTTCTTAGAGGGTCTGGTTGCTTAAACACCTCAAATCTAAGGATATCTAACAAGCAATTCCCTTTAGATAGAAGGCAATAGGTTGCCTTGTCAGCCGATTTTTGGATGAACAATCCAATGTTCATCTCGGGATGAATCAGAAAATAAGGACCGTGTTGAAGTGTGTGTGTTAGCATAGGCCACATATTCACGCATACATTTTTGGTGCCCACCATGGGGCTGAGAAATCAATTTTTTGGCCTCATTCTTTTTGTTTTGCATTTTAGTTTTTCTTATATCTTGTTTTGCAGGTTTGTCTTGTTGCAGGTTTGAAGACACTTCGAGAAGGCATCCAACAATGATGAGAAAATGAGCATTTGAGAAACCTCTTCCTCTTCTCTTCTTATTCTTCTTCTATTTATGTTCTTCTTCTTTTTCTTCCTTCTCATGTTCTAAAGTTTTAAATTAAAAAAAAAATTGATCAAAATTCTTTTTTTAATCCTTTTTATGATTTTTCATAAAAATCATAAAAAGTAGACCAACTTGATGAATTTTGGTCTGAAATTTTTATTGACGGTTCTAGAAAATAGGTAAAAATTAAATGCAAAATTTTAGAATTTTCTGATTAAAGCTTTATTTTATATATATTTTTAATGATTTTGTCATATGTGAATTATTTGAGCTAGTAAACTAACACGTTTTGATCTGATTTTTTTTTGTAGATTTAGAACAATGTCTTCCATGTACAGTAAAAATTTCAGAATTGTTGGATCAAAACTGGATTTTTCGTAATTCAATAGTTGTTGTTTCATTGAAAAATTAATTTACATATCAAATAATTGAATTAAAATCTAAAATTTCTACTAAAATTTTAGGATGATGTCAAAATATCGTAATAAAAAATTCAGATTTTTTAAATTTAAAATATATTTTTATTAATTCTTTTATGGTTTTCCATAAAAAAATTAATTTATCAGATAAATCTCAAAATTTTGGTCTGAAATTTTTATTGCCAATTTGGGACACTTTTTTTAGACTATAGTAAAAATTTCAAATTTTTTGGATCATAATTCTATTGTCAATAATTTTTTTATGTGTTTTCATAAAAAAAATTTATTAACTCATGATGCAAATCTTGGAATTTTAATCAATAATTTTTATTGCAGGTTTTTTTTTTGGAAAATAGTAAGGAAGAAAGAAAGGCCATCCAAATATGACAAATGAAAGAAAATAAATAAATAAAAATGCATCTCGCTTTTGCTAGCTTCAAAAACAGCACAAGAATTGTTAAAAATTAGGTAAAATCTACTAAGTGCGTTGTGAGGATCACTAGGTAACCTTCCTCAGCTGATAACAATTCATTTGGAGCTAAAATGAACATCTCTTGATTCAAGCTTGTGTGTATTTCCTTCCATGTTCTCATTTTACAACACATGCATAATTTGATACTAGGTTGTGATCTCTATTAGTTTCATCTAGCAGGCTTAGTTACTAGTGATAGATCTAATTAGCTATCTTGGGTTATTGGACTCACTAATCTATCGGCCCCTTGTTCCACCCTGTGGGGTCAAGATCAAAACCACGTTAAAGGGGAGGGGTCTACAGGAAATAAGCGTTAAATGCTCCATAAGGCAACCCTTTTTTGCTTTCTAGAACTCACTAGTTTCTAAGTTGTGGACTCATTTTGGCTTGTGTGAGGGGTTAAATGTTCCACATCTTTGGACTCACCTCACAATAGTTAAAGCGTTAAGTGTACCACCTTGTACTTTTTGATTACTTTTGGATAGATTTGCTTTTGGGAATTAACATCTGTACACACATAGTAATTAGGCCCCCATGAACACTATTCGTGGATCTGGAGGGAGTGAGTTCCTAGTGAAACTCCTCTCTAAGATGAATTCCTTATAATTGGGGAGGATACTTTGAGCATCTCGTAGATAGATGAATCTTCAACTTTTTGATTGAGGCATCCTTTCTCTGGAGAGGTTGATAGATCACTGGGAGTTGATATCATAGATCTTTAAGAGATACTCTTAGTTTAGCATGTTGGATTAATCTGTCTGCTTTGATTGGACTAAAAGTGAAAAGGTGTCAAGACCTTGAATCTGGAAGCTAAGTCCCCTTGTGGTACACTATTGTGAGTCGGTCACCTTTAGAGAGGGTTAACTGTAGCAAATAATCCCTCTTCAAGGTAAACTGCATTGACGAAACCTCAAGCGGTAATAGCCATTTTTGATGTGGTAGTGGAAACCACTATATAAATGTTCTTGTGGAAGAAATCTCCACGAGTGTGGTTCATTGTGGGTTGTCAGATCTCCCCAACAGCTCTTGAAGATTAAGTTCTTAGACTGTGTTGAAACCTCGGTGCACCAGGATTGGAGGTCACCCCTATGAGTCATAAAAGTTTTAGAGTCAAAACATTACTAAAAACCTTAGAGAGGCCAAACTTTTCACTTTCTAGGAATGTGTGCAATGATTGCAAAACTCTTTGAAAACATACACAAATAGCTCTCCTAGGGATTAACACAAACTAAGTCACTTGATTTTTCATGTGCATGGTTGCTTTTTCCCTTGCTCATTGTTTTCAAACATTCTTGAAATCACCTGCTTGCTGTTCTACGTGCCTATTTATCTGCCTGGTTACTAAAACAAATCAACAATCTATCCAAAACTGTCTGAAATCTTCAAAGTCTTTTCAAAATCCTATTCAATTGTCAATCTAGTTTCCATTTTCGCACACAGTTTGCAAATATTTGTGCGAATACTTGTTGTCCTACTACTTCTTCAAGCAACTTTGTCCAAGTTCTCGTGCAAATAGTTGCACATCTCCATGTGAGATCTTTATGCTATCCAAGTTAACCTTGCACTACTTTGCGTGGCCTACAACACATCCTTGTGTGAAATCTTTATGCTATCCTGAGTCTTTGCATGGCCCTATGTACTTTCTCATGCACCTTCCAGAGGATCTTCATGTGAGATCTTGAGTCTAAACTATCAAGTTAGTTTGTTAGAGCTATTTGTGCTCTATACCAAGTTTTTTTCCTACATTGGTTTACTATTTCTCTATTTGAAAATAATCCCAAATAGTGGCATCCTACTTAGCTAATGACTTGCGATCCATACTTTAACTAGTCTTGTCTCTCTGTTATCTTGCTCTTGTCTTATAGTGCTTGTTGTACTCTGCGTCATGATAGTCATAATATTTGGCTGTTTTAGCTTTCAAATCAGACTATTCGTACCTTAGTATACTGCACTCTTATCTTGCTTTTTTTTGAGACTAAGTTCTAGTGTGGTCCTTGTCTAAGCTTTCACTTTTTGTCATTGTCTATGACTGTGGCAACTTGACTTATGTTCTAAAACTTGGCTATCACTACTTGAAACATAGTACATCAAAATGGCTAACAAAAAATGTGCTAAATCCAATATTCCTAGTGAGCAAGAAGGGATTCTAATTACAAACATGAAGAAACAAATTAAAACAATAAGTGCTCAACATCAAAGACTAAAAGAAGTGGAAAACACATCATCGAACAAATTCTCCTTGAGAGAAATTTTCCCTTTCTCCTATGACAACCAAAAATCACATTCTTGTGATCTTGAATCCAAGACATCTGAGAACACCTCAGCCCAAGAAATCTAGGAATATCTTTGAACACAAACCTTGGGAACCTAAACCAAAGTGTGATTTCACACCTTTGGTAAAATCTTATGAATTAACCTTGGAAGAACTTCTTGAAGAAAAACTCATTACTTTACTTGAGCTCACTTTGGCAGGCGTTTCCTTTATGAGTAACTATTGTGTCTATCATAGACATAATTTACATAAAACTTCCCATTTTAAGGAGCTGAAAAACAAGATCCAAGATCTCTTTGACAATGGTATAATTCAAAAATCTAAGCTCTCAACTACTAAAATTCAACTCTCAAGAAGGATCAACTGTTGGGTGATGTGACGCGCTCCCCTGCCCACAAGTGGTTAATTATGTGGTGTTTCATGTTCACTAATGGTCATGGCTTTTGGTGCAATGGAAAATGGGCCCTACAATTGGTATCAAAACTTGGTTTTGGCTTGGTCATGGGTTCAAATCTCCCCGATGCCTTCTCAACCTACGTAAGCACCTAGTATGCATGTCGAGGGGGAGATTTTTGGGTGATGCAACGTGCTCCCCTGCCCACAGGTGGTTAATTATGTGGTGTTCCATGCTCACTAATAGTCATGGCTTTTGGTGCAATGGAAAATGGGCCCTACATCAACCTCATGAAACCATGTCTAGTAACAGTTCAAACACAACTTCTACTTCCTCCAACATACATCCACCTTCTAAATTGTCCAATCTTTCTAACCCATATTCACCAAAAGAACTCACTACTGCCCCAGTTGACTATGTGTACCCTCAAGGACTACCTTTAAAAGAAACTCAAACTAATTTTGACTTAGCTGCAAACCTCTCCCATACTACACAAAGCAAAGATCCAAAATCTCCATGTGTTGCTCCTCGTAGAAATCCCCAATCCAACTATTCCTCCATTGTCCCTTCAAGAGCCTGTTATGGAGACTCTAGAAATATATTCGAATACAGATTCATAGACCCCCTCATCCTTTGATTTGGTTTCATGTCAAGAGGACCACTTAAATGATGAAGAAACAAGTGTTGATCAAGACCAAGATTCCTTCATTCCCCCCTCAAGTCTTCCAAGATCTTGTGCCTCCATCTAAAGAGCTACATAGTCCTCCATCTCCAATGTCATGCACCTCTACTAAGCAAGATCAAGATATTCCTTCCACCATCCTTTTAGGAGATTATAAAAGAACAAGAGAAGGATACTTTTCCTATGTTACCTAAAATTTCTTTTGAAGAGAAAAGTGTTCCCTCACTCTCTTGTTCTACCTCACTACATGCACTTCAAAACTATGCTCAAGCTTTAAATAATTCTGTCAAAGGTATTGCTCCTATAACAGTTGCTCATAAATCTATTGATGGCTTTGGTCATGTTGCTCACTCTAAAGATGTTGATATCCATACTCATGGTCTATTCACATCTTCTAAATCTATCCTTGTTCCCTACCCATCTAAGCTAAAGCCTTCAAACCTTCCATCTATTTTGGGACCTTATGTTCCTCCATCTCCTACTTCCACTCTTAGCTCACTACACATTCCTCCTACCCTACCTCAAGATCAACAAAGATACACATACTTGAGCTCTTCACATCCACCTTTCCATCTAAACCAGTCATATTGGCCTCATTCATCCATAAACCCCAAGTCCTTTGGAAGCAATTTGGATGATCAACTCAAACACAAGTGCATGAATCCGTCCTCAAAAGTTCACTATGTCTCCCCTAATCGACATGTGAATGCCAAGAAGAAAAAAACAAAAAAGAGACTGCAAAGGTCCACTATTCAAAGAGCTCAACCAAAGAAAGTATGGGTTCTTAAATTTGTTATTGAAGAAATGCATTCCAAAGCATCTAATGAAAAATCAAAAGCTATATGGATTCCCAAGTATCTTTTGAAGGACTTGAATATTGAAAACAAATCAAAGTTGACATTCAAGCTTCCAAAGGCTTCCACTCTATCTTCTTCCCAACATCTTCCTAAAAAGGTTTCAAAACCTTCTACTCCACCATCCTCCAAAATGGCTTTGCTACCTCATATATCTAAGCCTCAATATATTTCATCCATATTTCCTCCATCATTCCACTACCCTTCAAGGTGTCTGTCAATGTTGATCTTTCTTAATATCTCATCCACCCTCATGAGATCCTCTAAATCTTATGCCTGCTTGCCATCCTTGCTTGTTTCAGTCTTCCAAAACCAACAACCTTATCCTCCATCTACCTCTCATTTTTCTATCTCCCTTCCATTACCCTATCAGCATCTTTGAGCATACCTTTCTATGGTCTTGGCTTATCATAATTTTTCCTTCCTATAGGAGAACTATTCAAATTGAAGAAGGCTTGAATTCTTTCCAAAAACTCTAAAAATCCAAAAAAGAAAAAAAGAAAAAGAAAGAAAAAAAATGTGCCTTGGTGAAAACCTGGAAAAGGCACCTTGGTAGCAAAAGTAAAGAAAAATAAATCTGTCCTATGGTGAAAACCACTTCTTGTGAAACCTTGGACAAGTACCATGATGAAAACCTGGTAAACAAGCATCATGTGTAATTCTTCCATCCATGACATCTGATCATGATCTTGCTTATCCTTCAGATGTCCTCATTCCTAAAGTCATTTACTCATAACCTCCATAAAAAAATTTGTTGTCCTATTCAGTTAACCCTTTGGTCTTGATCAATGAAAGAAAGAAGAAAACTAAGTTCTTATCAATCTCTTGACATGGTCATTTTCTTGGATTACTTACATGATACCCTACATTACACCATGAGCTTATATTGTTATATCCTTTTTCCCTAGCTTGGGTAATCTTGTGAAGGCTTTCCTTGAGCGTAACATTCACTGCTTCATACTCTTGCCTATCCATCTCCACTTATCCACCAGCTTGCTATTACATATTGTCCTGCACCTTGCTAGACACTAGAACAAAATCAAGGTAATCCTTCTTGAGAGCTAGTAATCTCTGACAAATCTCTAACAAAGTTCTAAAAATTTGAAAAAGTCCTGAAAAAATTGTTACCTTGGTGAAAACCTAGCAAAAGGCGCCTTCGTAACACCAAAAAAAGTGAAAAATCTAAAAAATACAAAAAAAAAAAAATTTGAAAAAGAAAAATACCAAAAAAAGTTGAAAAAAAAGAAAAGTGCCATTGGTGAAAACCTAGAAATAGGCATCATGGTAGCAAAAAAATAAAATCCTATCAAGAAGGTGAAAACCTAGTAAACATGCACCTCTTGTTCCCAACGCCTCATCTTGCAGCGTACCTTCAAGCTTTCTATACAGTCACTTTCATGCTTTCACTTTCTTGCTTTTTTCGCTCATGTATCCATGGATTGAGTCTTGTCATAGCTCAGAGGCATCCCCCCTTAGTTTCATAGCTCAGGGGCATCCCCTCTTAGTGTCACTCTTTTCAAAATTTTCCTCATAGAATCTCATTAGTGACAGTCACCAGTGGTCTTCACTATGTCTGTCTACTATCGCAAGTGTCACTTTTTTGAGATTCTCCTCATAGAATCTCTTTCACAATGGTCATCAGTTGTTTCAGCTGTGTCTGCTTACTGTTGCTCAAGTTATGTCTCCTGATTCCTTTATGGAAGGTCTCTCTCTTGCATCAGTCACCAATCATCCTGGCTGTGTCTGTCTACTGTCGCTCAGTCCTTCTTAGGTTCTTCATCATGAAGATTCCTCTTTGACCTTAGTCACCAGTCGTTCTGACTGTGTCTACCTACTATCATCACCTTACTGAAGAGATTTCTTTCAAACATGTTCTGAACACTGACACTTGACATCAATTCAAAAAATAAACTCAAAAATGATATACTTGTTTGGATATGTTGGGCTTTTTCTTTGTTTGCTTTATTTTTTTGCTTTATCATATGTCCTCGAGTAACTTGATGATGTCATCTTTGACTAGAAAAGTAATGACTAGGGGCATGATCTTTTCTTTGCTTTTTATTTGTGGTTTAGTTTTGATAAGTTGATTTATTCCTGTAAGAGGGGTGTCCACTATAAGAGCCTCCATCTCGTATTGGATGGTCGTGTGTACCTTGACTCCTTTTATATGAATATGCCAATAACATTGGTTCTTCTCCTTGTTTTTTGGAGTAAACTCTTCATGCTATAGTACATACTGATACTCGTCCTATTAAGTGAACATACAGGTCACTGCAATTATATCTAGCACTTTTTTGTCTTAGGTTATGAATGCAAGGGTCATTGTAGATAGTATAAATACTGAGTACTTAGCATAAGATAGATCTCTCGTGTGTTTGGTGTGTCTGTTATGCAAGCAACATTCAGGTCATCCTAGCATCCATTCTTTGATGCTTATGTTAACTTGCTACATTAAAAGGGACAAATGTTCTAGTCATTCTGGTTTCTTGTGCCTTGAATGCTTACATTTAATCCCGACAAACCAATAATGTATGTTATATTCATATTTCCATGATTGCAATGTCAGTAGGAATTGTATGACCTATGAGCTTTGTTCTATATCTGATGACGATTAAATATCGAGGCTCGATAACTAGATCTAGGGTTGCATTTAACATAGTCTTGCATTACATACTTCACTTGCATAAGCATGCGATTTAATTGCAAATCTACTTTCACCTTCTCTAATGAGGGATTGCTGATCTCTTCAAAGTATCATGTTCTTTCATGAACTATACAAATGATTGATTAATCACCCTCTTGGTTACTTTGGTTGCTTTTAACCCATTTTTCAGAATCTAATTCAAAATCTGACACACTTAAGTGGCTCAAAATGCATTTTAAAAAATTTTGTGCAATCCAAATCTTTCTGATACTTTGCAATTCTTGGAATCTTTTCAACTCAAATTTGGTCTTTTGGATCTCAAAATCACTTTGGATCAACCTCCAAATTTCTTTTGATCATTTTGATCTCTTCATATTTCTTCAAGTCGTTCTGATCTCTTTATATTTCTTTAGATCATTATGATCTCTTCATATTTCTACAGATCATTCTAATCTCTCCAAATTTCTTCAGACCATTCTAATCTCTTCATATTTCTTCAAGATAATTTTGATCTCTTTATATTTCTTCGGATCGTTCTAATATTTTTATATTTCTTCTGATTATTCTAATCTCTTCTATATTCTACTAAATCTTGGATTTCTTTTGTATCTTTCATCACTCTACTTACATCATACTTCTGGTGTGTCATCTTTCAATTTTTCTCTCGAGGGGGTAGGATGATTACATCATTGAACTAAATTTCAACTCATTTTGAGTCTCATTGCTTGGGGCATCTGATTTTATGTCCTTCTCACTTGGGGCATCTCATTACTCAGGGCATTTTGTTCCCTTCTATCTGGCATCTTTTCCATCTATCTTATCTTTTCATCAATTGATCAACCTTATAACAACTCTTCTCAGAGTTCAATAGATAGGTATTGGGACAGTCTAAACCCTGACTCCTGAGGATCAAGCCTCGTTCTAGGGATGATTCTATGACTCATGATTGGACCTTGTTATCTTTTTTTCAATCTCTTGGGTATCTAGGTGTTCTATCTAGATCCTTGAAGGTTAAGCTCCATTCTGGAGATAATCTACTAAATGCTTTCAATTTCAGGTATCTAGACATTCTGTCTGGATCCTTAAAGATTAAACTCCATTCTGGAGATAGTCTTTTATATGCTATCAATTTCAGGTATCTAGGCATTATGCTTGGATTCCTTGGGATTAAGCTCTTTTCTAGAGATAGTCCTTAAAAGCTTATCAATTAGTCTCCATGTCATCACCTTCAGAACTAATCTCATCTTTGAATCAATTTTAGGTATCTAGGCATTCTACTTGGATTCCTTGGGATTAAGCTCTATTCTAGAGATAGTCCTTAAAAGCTTATCAATTGGTCTCCGTGTCATCACCTTCAGAACCAATCTCATCTTTGAATCACATTTTCTAATTTTTCTTTGAATTGAACGTGTTGCTCGCAAATTCATTCAAAGAGGGGAAAAATGTAATACCCCAAAATTGGCTCATTGCCATGATACCAATTCTGGTCTATTTTGATCATTGCTAAAGTCCTATTTCATTAGACACATTCTTGATCTAACTCGCTACTTGACTTAATTGTCAGATGCAGAAGACCCTAATCTGCATTCATCACATTTCTTATTTAATTCCTATAGTACTTACTCATATTAGTTGCATTAAACCTACTTAAATTTAATTATAATTTAATTTGAAAGTATTTATACTTTATTAAATTAAATTATCTCCTAAGGCTAATGTACTATGGGATTAAATTTATTCAATTTAATAAATACACCTATCTTGATTAATTAAATGTAATTATTTAATTAAATGGAAAAGGTATTTCTAATTAATTAAAGAAAATTATTTAATTAAATGGAAGGCTATTCTTTAATTAATTAAATAAAGTTATTTAATTAAATAGGAGTAATTCCTAATTAATTAAATATAGTTGTTTAATTAAATAAGAAAGTGTCTCTAATTAATTAAATAAAATTATTTAATTAAATAGGAAATATATTTGTGAGAGCATATCTCATTTTATTAAATTAAATATCTCTCCAAAATCCTTCTTCAGTTCAAAAAGGGAAATTCCCAGTTCACTGTTGATAAAAAAGGAATTAAATCATTTAACTCCTTATTCTACTCAAATTGAATCAGTTAACTCCTTCTTCTACTCAAAAATTAGTTAACTCCTTATTCTACTCAAATCAAATCAGTTAACTCCTTTTTCTACTCAAATTAAATTAGTTAACTCCCTTTAATTTGGGAATCTTCCTTTATGACTGGACTTCACCTTTAATCCTGACTGTTGGTTGAAATCGATCTCAACCATTATGGATTCCAGGAAAGTCTATTTAAGAGACCCTCGTCTCTTCATTTTGAGAGAGGATGAATTAGAATTTTCATTGAATTGCTGTTGAAATTCATTTGCTCACATTTGCTCACATTTTCTCACATTTGCTCACATTTTTGCATACATTTGCATTCTTAGTTTAAATTCATTTAGCTTAATATGCATAGGTTAATCTAGTTTTGTTTCAATTGTTCCTAGATTAGAATGCATTTCTCATTCTAGATTAATCTGTACAATCATATAGATTAATTTCATTTCTTAAATCTTTCGTTCTTAGAGGGTTTGGTTGCTTAAACACCTCAAATCTTAGGATATCTAACAAGAAATTCCCTTTAGATAGAAGGCAATAGGTCGCCTTATTAGCTGATGTTCGGATGAACAATCCAATGTTCATCCTGGGATGAATCCGTAAATAAGGATCGTGTTGAAGTGTGTGTGTTAGCATAGGCCACATATTCATGCATACAGCACCAAGCTAGAAAGAGATCTTTTTATGTGTGAAATGAGAGCTAGAGAAGCCCTATTGACTACACTTCTTGAAATTGAATACAATTAGGTAAAGTCACTTACTACTTCACATTTGATCTGAGGAAGATAGGAAAATTGAAGGAGGAGTAGCCTTTCTAGTAAGAAGACATAAAGGAGGTAAGAAAATCTTTAAATATTGGACTTGTGATGAATATGATCATTATGCATCTAAGTGTCCTAAAAGAGAGAAAAACTATAAAGGAAATTACAAACCTAGAAAAGATAGAGAGTGTTTGTATGCAAATGAAAAAAAATGATTCTAATGAACAAGTAGTAAGTGCTAGTGATGATGAAATTGGATTTGTGATAATTAAAGAAGAAAGTATAGAGAAAGTAGCTTTGGTGTCATAGGTTGAAAAGACATCTAATTGGATAATGGTTTTTGACATCATATGATTAGTGAGGTGAACAAGTTTGTTGACTTCAAAATTTAGGATGGAGGAATAATTAGAGTTTGAAACAATGTAGCATGCAAAGTTAAAGGTATTGGATCTATAACTCTTGATAATAAAACTAACACTACAGATGTATATTTTATTGATGGTTTCAAGCACAATATTTTGAGTGTTGGATAACTAGTGGAAAAAGGTTATCATTTGCACTTACTAAAGAGGACATGCATGATAAAAGACAAAGATGGAAAGGTAATTGGAATAAGAACAAGATCTAGAGGTAATATATTTCAATAGGATCCTATTGAAATGACATGTTTGGTTGGAAAGGTATATGATAGTTGGTTATGGCATAAGATATTTTGTCATATAAACTTTGATAGTATTGTGTAGACTATTAGTATGTTTGCAATTAGAGATTTGCCTATGATTGTAAATACTACTAACAAAATTTGCAAGGAATGTGTGTTGGGAAAGCATATCAAAACTTCTTTTCCCTCCAAGAAGTTTACTATTGCAAAAAAAATTGAGATTTTACACACATATCTCAGTGGTCCTATGAAGACTAAAGGATTCTATTGAGAAAGGTATTTTATGATTCTAGTTGATGACTTTTCTAGAATGATGTGGGTTGCATTTCTTAAAGATAAATCTAAGGCATTTGATAAGTTCAAGATATTCAAGAATAGAGTTGAGAATGAATCTGGTATAAAGATTAAATGTTTAAGATCAGATAGAGGAAGATTATTTAATTCAAATGAGTTTAACATTTTTTGTGAAGAAAATGGAATCAAAAGACAATTATTAGCTCCAAGAACCCTTGAACAAAATGACATTACACAAAGAAGGAATGATCCAATTATAGAAGTAGCAAGAGATATGTTAGTAGAGAATGATGTATCCAAGATGTTTTGGAGAGAAGCTATAAATACAATAGTCTACACTATGAATAGAGTGCAAGTTAGGAAAGACACAAACAAGACCCCTTATGAAATATGGCTTGGTCACTCACTTACAACTAAGTATTTGAAAAATTTTGGGAGTCAATGTTATATCAAAATAGATGATGACATTGGTAAGTTTGATGCTAGAAGTGATGATGATATGTTTATTGGGTATTCATTGAAAAGAATTGATGAGAAATTTAGGATACAAGAGAGAATAGTTGATTACGACTCAGATGGTTATGTTGCTACTAAGCCAAGGAATTATGAGGTATTTCTTGAGACTAAAAATGATTTGTATAATGAAGGAAAGCTAAGGTAGGAACAAAGCTTAGAATCTTTAGTAGAGCCAAGATTTGAGATAGCAAATCCTACTTCAAGAAAGAATATGATAAAGAACATCCATCTGAGTAGATCATTGGAAGCAAAGATAAAGGCATGATGACAAGAAGCAGAGCCAATGAAGAACTATGTTTGATATCTCAAGTTGAACCTAAGAATGCAAATGAAGCATGCAAAGATGATTATTGGAAAAAAACAATGAAAGAGGAATTGGATCAGATAATAAAGAATGAGACATGGGAATTGGTCCCTAGACCAGCAGTAAAGAATGTGATAAGATCTAAATAGGTATTCAGGAAAAAGATGAAGTTGTAAGAAACAAAGCAATCTATTTGTATGTAAAGGTTACTCATAGAAAGAAGGAATAGACTATGATGAGACCTATGCTCCAGTGGCTAGAATAGAAGTAATAAGATTATTCTTAGCCTATACAACAACAAAAAAAATTCAAAGTGTATTAGATGGATGTCAAGTTAGCATTTTTGAATGGAGAACTTGAAGAAGAAGTGTACATTGAGTAGCTTGAAGGTTTTCCTTTGAAAAATGATAAGGACATAATATTCAAACTAAAGAAAGCATTGTATGGCTTGAAGCTAGAAATAAAAACTTGGTATGAAAGGTTAGACAAGCATTTGACAAAGCTTGGATATAGAAAAGGTATGGAAGATAGTAATCTCTAGTGGAAAAAAAACTTGATGATGTTTTGATGATTTAAGTAATATTTATTGATGATATCATATTTGGAGGAAATGATGATGAAAGTGACAATTTTTTTGAAGAGATGAAGAAAGAATTTGAAATGAGTATAATAGGAGAAATGATTTTTTTTATAGGATTACAAATTGTACAGAATAAATAAGGAATCTTTATTTCTTAGACAAAGTACTTGAAGGATTTACTAAAAATTTTTGGTTTGGAAACATGAAACCCCATTGGAAAACCTATGGTAACTAGACATAAGTTATCTTCAAAGGATGATACACCTACTATTGACTAGAAGAAGTACAAATCTATGTTTGGAGGTTTGCAATATCTAACTCACACAAGACTAGATATAGAAAATGCAGTTGGAATTGTTATAATATTTCAAGCTAATCCTAGAGAAGCATATTATGTAGCAGTCAAAAGGATATTTATACATTTGAAAGGAACATTAGAGTTTAGATTGTGGTATGATAGATCCAATGGTTTCAATTTATGTGCTTATATTAATGCTAATTGTGTAGGCAGTATGGATGATAGAAACAACACTAGTGGTGGTGCTTTCTTTCTTGGAGGAAGATTGGTTTAATGGCTAAACAAGAAGCATGATTGTACATCACAAAGTACAATGAAAGAAAAATATGTTGTAGTAGTAAATAATCACAATCAAGTTATTTGGATGAAGCAGATGCTGAAGGATATAAAGATAGAAATCAATGAACCTATTGTCATACATTGTGACAACACAAGCATGGTAAATATGTCTAAGAATATAGTATTGCATTCAAAGACCAAGCACATTTATATTAAGTATCATATGTTGAGAGAGAAAGTTACAGAAAAGGAAATTAGATCGAACTATGTGAACACTAAAGAGTAGATTGTAGATTTATTCACCAAGCCTCTTCCCAAAGAGAGTTTTGAGTATTATCAAGATATGCAAGGGGTTATCCCCATCCTAAATCAAAATAGATGATGCAAGAATATATCAGTATAGTGTAGCAGAGCACCATTGTTTGTCTAGATTAAATGTTGATGCTTCCTATATGGGGGAGTATCTATTATGGACAGAGTCATCTAAGACTCTTGTTGGATGTTATTTTTGAATAGTATCTTTGGATACTTGAGCTAAGTAAGAATTATTTGTTTTTGAGTTTGATGGTTGTTGGAACCTTTGACATTGATGTCAATGGGGGGGAAGCTCAGCATGAAAAACATCACGATGAAAAACATCATGAGAGAAGATCTTGATGAAGAACATAATGAGGAGAAGACTGTGTGAAGAAGCATAGCATGAAATAATATTTTGAGAAAAAGAACATTGAGGTATATCACTAGGGAGAATGATTGATGAAGAGGATTTGAAAAGTAAGATTAATAGTCTTTTGTTAGTATTCTTGGAAGTAGATATTTTTCATCTATGTTGCCATCAATGCGAAAGTGGGAGATTGTTGAGAGATTGTTAGAAGCATGAATTGTAATGATATTCCTATGGGGGAGTATTGTAGATATATTACTATGATGGTATGTTACATTCATGATAGAGTTTGTCATTGATGTCAACATAGCAGTCTTCTGTGGTATCTGATAGAAGAATAATAGAAAGACAAAGTTGGTACAGAAGACCAGTTGAGTATTCTAACTATCTGTGGTTATCAGAGATACTTCTAAGTATCTAGCATATGTAGTTAATGTTAGAAGAAGAAATGATAATTTTGGAAGAAGCAACGTATGTTTTCGTGATGTCTATTCTAAGATAGATTTTATAGAGGCATGTTCTGGTAAACTTGTTATATCTCTTAGTAGAGTTGTTATTTTGAGAATTAAGGTTGAGTATTCTAACTATCTATGGTTATGGGAGATACTTCTGAGTATCTAGCATATGTAGTTAATGTCAGAAGAAGAAATGATAATTTTGGAAGAAGCAATGTATGTTTTGGTGATGTCTGTTCTAAGATAGGGTTTATAGAGGCATGTTCTAGTAAACTTGTTATATCTCTTAGTAGAGTTGTTATTTTGAGAATTAAGACCAAGTTGGTACAGAAGACTAGTTGAGTATTCTAACTATCTGTGGTTATGGGAGATACTTCTGAGTATCTAGCATATGTAGTTAATGTTAGAAGAAGAAATGATAATTTTGGAAGAAGCAATGTATGTTTTGGTGATGTCTATTCTAAGATAGAGTTTATAGAGGCATGTTCTGGTAAACTTGTTATATCTCTTAGTAGAGTTTTTATTTTGAGAATTAAGGTTGAGGATGTCAAGAAGAAATCTTGGTGATGATGTGGCTAAGTTTACTCATCATGATATTATGTGTGCAGAAAGATATTCAAGTTGCAATGTAGAAGATTAATGTTATTTCTAAGTGTAACATGTTCTTAATGTGGTTCTATAATGGTTAATTAAGAAGGTCTAATAGTTGACTCAGACAATTATTTTATGGACTCGGTATAAAGGAGGAAATTTTCCTTCGTTAGAAGTCAGAGACATATGACATGAAGTGATTGTGAGTAGCAGAAAGAGTGGAATGCGAAGTTGAGTAGAGAAGATGGAAAGTGAAGGAAACTTCATTGTTGAGGTTTTGCTAAGTGATCTAAGGTTTGATATTTGGATCTAAGGGTTGTGACCTAGTCTACAAGGTCTAATACTAATTATTTTGATTGAAAAAATAAAATAAAGAAGAACATATTAACAGTAAATTGCATGTTTGAGCAATGAGCTCTTCTTGTAGTTGAAATTGCATGTTTGGGCAGTGGGCTCATCTTGCATACATTGTACTACAACTCCTAATAGGGTTGACACAACTCCAAATAGGGTTGGAATCTCCTAACAGGGATTCAAAGTCTCCTAATAGAGACACATATGCATTAAATGTTGTAACAGATTCCTAATAGGGTCCATCCTCTAACAAGGAACTTATATATTAGTATATCATCTTGCGGGCATCATTCCCACTAAGGTTTTCCCTCTGATCAAGGGTTTCCCTAGTTAACATATCTAGTGTAATTTTTTATGTGCATCTTATTATGGTTTTTTTTAACTTTGGTTCAATGGTTAAGATTTTTTAAATAAGATAAATGTTTTAATTGTTGGATAACTAATTCACTCCCACGCCCATCTATCTTGGTGGACTATTGTTTCTAGCAAGACCAACCCCTGAAAAATGAGTTGTAATATGTTCTTATAGTTTTCCCCTAACGACCTAGTCCCTAAGTTCAAACCATAACTACTTGTGTTAACTCTTTTCCAAAATTGCAAAAGAAGTTTCTATGAAATTTTTGCAAAAAATACAAAGTTGTTAATGAACAACTTTTTGACAACTTTTGCAATTTTGCAAATAGAGCCCTCAAACTTGACTGGTTTGTTCTAAAACCTTATCAAATGCCACTTTTTAACACATATTTCAGCCTTTTAGACCCCTTTTTCATATTTTTTCTTATTGAGAAATTCTAAGGAATTCTTGCCTATTAAGACCTAACTGACAAGACCTTGACTCACATTCCAAATCCTATCTATTCAAATCTCCTAAACCTACCTTAGGACTTTAAGCCTAGTCCTTATTTCTTCAATGGTTGGTTAGACCAATTAAAAACCAAAAATGCCTTAGGATTTTACCTTTACCCCTAGGTGATCTTGCACCACATAGGAGGAAGAAGATGATAAAGAGACTAAGTCAGATGAATTAAGAAAATTACAAATTCTAAAGAGAACTCCATCCAAAGACTGGAGATTAGGTATGTAAGAAAATTAGAGAATTAGGAAATTTTGTAGGATCTAAAGCTATCAATAATGCTTCTTTGAATAATAATGATCAAGTAAAACTTGAAGAAGCAATGATAGATATGATGATCAAGTTTAGATGCACACCCTTGGAAATGGGAAATCAATTCCTATTAGGTTTGTACAAATAGATAGATGCCAAATTGAAGTGGGCACTATCTAAAGAGAAGAAACTAAGGGAAACTACAGTAGCACAAGCTATGGCATATTTGGAAAAGACACATATGTCTATAGCCCTTAAAGATTTAGTAAATAAGTTTATACTAAGATATAGGGCATATAAAATTTTGGAAAATAAGGTTCATGAAATTGAGAGGGATAACATCAAAGTCTGGAAACAAGTATTTGGATTGATTACTCCAATGGTAAAAGTGATGGGGACACCACCCAAGAACAAAATGGACACAACAGGAAAGGGAAAATTTTATTACCTGTGTAAATATGCTATTACATTCAGTACAGAGAAAATAGACTTCAAAACATGCCCCAAGGGCTTACAATAGTATAAGTTTGGAGATAATTTCTCCTTTTAGTACTTCCTCTCAAACTCCACTCTGAACTACCTTTTACAATGCCATAAATGTTCTTAAATAGACCCCAAAGGGTTAAGGATTAGGAATACATTCTAGAAAGTGCTAGTTGGCATCCACTGACCAAATAGAAGGCTCCAGAAGCTATGTAATGAGTTGATACAAATCTAGAAGAATCCAAAAATGGTAATCGAACTTCTAGGAGGAATAACATTTGAACAGTAGCTCCGATTGACGAACCATTTACATTTTCAAAAAGCTCTTGAAGCGCTCTATAGCCCTATGGACACTTCACTCATACCCCATTTTTCATCCCTTTTTGAGGTCATTTAATGCCCCTAACCTAACTTTGAAGCACTCTTAGGAGGTCTCTAAAAATCAAAAAACTGCAATAACTTTCAAACCGTAGGGCCTTTTGACCTGATTCTTTTTTTGGAATGCTCTAAATTACAATTACATTCACCTAGCCAATTTAAACCTTCTAGTTCAGCAAAATGATTGCTCAATTACTTACTCCTATTTTTTGGTATTTACACGTATCCCAAGGTGTTCAAATACTCTATCCTAGAACACTGATAGTGGAACTGTGAGAGTTGGAACTATTATTTGACCTAAATGGGTATCCAAAAATGAAAACACATGAAACAAAAACTAAGTCTAAGTACATTTGTTTGGCTGACACAGGATTGCCCTTATACCTCTGGATGCTCCTGCATCAGACACTTAGGGTAGATTGAAAAGTGACCCTGTCACTTTATGAATGGTAGAGGAAATCCCAAATGGGAAACTTCATCTGTTGATATCCAAGTTGAGTCCTCGATCGACCATCCTTTCCACCTGACCAAATACTCTGTATACTGCGTATGTCTGGTACTCTTGCCCACACAATGATCTAGAATGTCTTATATCTCCTCCTTCTTAGAAGTAGGAATTGGACATGGCTCTAACATTGGCTACTCATCTGAACCATCATCATGATACTCTGTTAAGTCTGCAATGTCAAAAATAGGAGAAATGTGAATACCATTTGGCAACTCCACCTCATATGCATTTCCTAAGTCATGTTTCTTCAAAATTTTGCAAGGGCCAAATTTCTTCATTTTTAGCTTATTGTAAGTACCGGCTGAAAATCTTTCTTTTTGTAAGTGTACCATGACTAGATCCCCTACTTGGAATTCCTTATGTCTTCTCCTTTGATCAGCCCTAGCTTTATACTCTTGATTCATCTTGGTAATGTGTGCTTGAACCTCCTCATGTAGACGCTTGATATGTTCAACGAATTCTTTAGCTTCAGCACTTGTCCTTTCCCCTCTATCTTCCTCAACTCTGGTGCAGTCCTTGAGCTACTTCCATATACAATTTGGAATGGTGATCTACCAGTACTCCTGTTTATAGAGTTATTGTAAGAAAACTCTGCTTGTGGTAGAATCAAATCCCATGCCTTGGGTTTATCCCCAACTAAACATCTCAGCAAATTGCCTAGGCTTCTGTTTACCACTTTTGTTTTGTTGTCAGTTTGCGGGTGATGTGTGGAATTGAAGTTCAAGTTTGTTCTCAACTTCTTCCACAATGTTGTCTAGAAATACCCTACAAATTTAGTATCTCTATCAGAAACTATACTCCTTGGAAGACCATGTAGTCTTACCACCTCTCTGAAAAATAAGTCTGCAATATGGACAGCATCATGAGTTTTGTGGCATGGAATGAAATGTGCCATTTTGGACAACCTATCAACCACCACAAATACCAAGTCATTACCCCTTTGTGTCATTGGAAATCCAAGAACAAAATCCATACTTATGTCCTCCCATGGCTTTGATGGAACAGGCAATGGCTATTATAGTCCAGTATTGTGACTAAATCCCTTGGCAACTTGACAAATCTGACAACTCTATACAAACTTCTTCACATCCTATGAAATCTGAGGCCAAAAATAATGTTCTCTAAGAATGGAAATGGTCTTATCTTGACCAAAATGTCTTACCATCCCTCCACTATGTTTCTCCTTAATCAGATTTTCCCTCATGGAACTCCTTGGAATGCATAATTGGCTGCCCTTGAATAACATACCATCCTAAATCAGATAGTCTAACCACTTAGTTTTTTCTACATCAACAGGCTCCTTACAAGCTTTCCACACTTTAGAAAAATTAGGATCCTTAGGGTACAGATTCTTGAGTTCATCAAACCCAACTACTTCAACCTACATTACTGTAAGCAATAATTGTCTCCTACTTAGTGCATCTACTACCCTGTTAGATTTTCCACTTCTATGCTTCAACACAAATGTATAGCTTTGCAAGAACTCTACCCACTTCATATACCTTTGATTCAATTTCACTTGGCTATTTAGGTACTATAATGCCTGATGATTAGTATACAAAAAAAATTCCTTTGGCAATAAATAATGCCTCCATTTCTTTAAGGCCTAAACTATTGCATAGAACTCTTGATCATAAAAAAAATACTTCTTTTTTGCATCATTCAATTTTTCACTAAAATATGCAATAGGCTTACCTTCTTGACTCAATAAAACTCCAATAGCACTACCACTAGCATCACAATCCACCTGGAACACCTTTCTAAAATTTGGAAGTGCCAACACAGGTTGTTCTGTCACCTTCTTCTTCACCAATTCAAAACTTCTTGCAGTTGCTGCAGTCCATTTGAACTCTTTTCTATCCCCTCTTATTGTGTCAGTCAAGGGTTCACATATGCCACTAAAATTCTTAATGAAATTTTTGTAAAAACTAACCAGACCATAAAATGATCTCACCTTAGTAGTAGACCTTGGAGTAGGCCATTCCAAGATAGATTTTACCTTCTCTAGATCCATTTTGAGACCTTCAGGTGATATAACAAACCCCAAGTAGACTAGCTCCCTTTTTGCAAAGATACACTTCTTCAAAATTAATTAACAGTTTCTCCTCCCTTAACCTTTCAAGGACACTACAAATATGCAATAAATGTTCTTCCAAAGTCTTGCTAAAAATTAAAATATCATCAAAATAGAAAATAACAAATTTTTCAAAGAACTTCTTAAGTACCTCATTCATAAGCCGCATGAAGGTGCTTGGGGCATTCATCGATCCAAAGGGCATGACTAACCACTCATAAAAACCCTCCTTGGTCTTGAAGGCAGTTTTCCACTCATCTCCTTCTCAAATCCATATATGATGATAGCCACTCTTGAGATCTATCTTTGTGAAGTACTGAGCTCCACTTAAACAATCCATAAGATCATCCATTCTTAACAAAGGAAACTGATACTTGATGGTTATCCTATTTATAGCTCGAGAGTCTGTACACATCCTCCACTCTCCATCCTTCTTTGGTGCTAGTACTACAGGTACTACACATGGACTCAGGCTCTCCTAAATCAAGCCCTTCCTCAATAGCTCTTGAACCTATCTTTTTAGCTCCTCAGTTTCAGTAGGAGTCATCTTGTGAGCAGCCTTGTTAGGAAAAATAGCTCTTGGAAATAAATCTATCTAATGACTAATTTTCCTTACCGGTGGCAATCCTTTTGGAACATTATCAGAGATGACATCTCCAAACTCACCTAGTAAATTTGAAACTTCAAGTGGTATTTCACTACTACCTTCTTTATCTTTCCTAGGAATCAAAGCATAGCACATACGCTGATGTCTCATGCCATCTAAAAACTTCCTTCCATCAACAAGAAAAATCCTAGCACTGTTACATACATTTTCACCTTCCTTTTTCATGGGCTTTAGTTTGTGGCAAAATTCATCCTTTGTTAGAGAGTATGTGCTTGCATGACCATCATGTACTGCATGCCTATCAAACTGCCATGGTCTACTCAACAATAGATGACAAACATCCATTGGAATAACATCATAGAGAACTTCATCATGGTAACTCCCAATTTTGAATTTCACTAAACATTGTTCACTTACCAAGACCTTATGATCATCTTTCACCCAAGCAATCTGATAGGGCTAAGGATGTTTCTTCCTCTTGAGCTTCAGCTTAGAGACCATCTCCTCTGATACCAAGTTATCAGTGCTCCCACCATAAATGATCACATCACAACATTTATCCTCACACTTTCATCTAGTATAGAATAAACTCCTCCTTTGTCCTCATTCAATCTCACCACTTAGTAGGACCCTTTCATTTACCAAAGTCTCTCCTCTTTTTGCATCCTTTGAATGTGATGATTTTACATCCTCATCCACATGAAAAACCCTAGCTTGACCCTCAGCTCTCCTATCTGTCCTTCTTTGTCATTGAGGGCATTCAAAGGCATGATGACCTTCTTAATTGCAATGGAAATAGTTACCATGAAAGTCTCCTCTTCCTTGTCCATGTCCTCTACCTCTTCCTCTCTGATGTCCAAAGTCTTGATCTCGAGAGTAGTTGAAACCCTCATTCATCTAGTTCCTGCTAGTATCCACATCTTCATTTTTCTTTTGGGTTTCATTTTGGCCTTCAGATGACCTACCACTACCCCTTCCTCCTTGACCACACCCTCTTTGTCTCCCTTCAAACCTCTTATTTAGCTTCTCTTCAACTCATAGGGAAAACTGGTATGCCTCTTTAACATTGGTCATTCTTACCAGACTTAATTCCTCCTAGATGCTAGGTTGCAACCCATTGATATAATGAGCAACCTTCTCCTTATTTTCTTTTGCATGCCCTGCTCTAATAAGAAGTCGGTAGAACTCCTATGTATATTCTTGGACTAATTTTCCTGCTTGCTTTAACCCATGCATCTTCTTAAACAAATCAAGCTCATAGTCAATAGGAATGAATTGCTTCTTTAATTTGTCCACCATATGATCCCACCTTGTGATCTTCTCCTTTCCTCTTCTATTTCTTTCCAATTGAACCTCTTGCCACTAGATTTTTGCATGGCCTTCATTTGCAAATTTAACCCTATCTAGATCCTTGATATCCTCATACTCAAAGTACTCTTCCAGTTCATTGATCCAATCGATCAACTCATCTGGTTTCAAATTTCTTGAAAATACACCCACATCAATTGTAGGTCTTTTCCCAAACTTAGTAATGGCCCTAAAAAGTCTTTCCTCTTCCTGATTTAGAACTTCCCTATCAAATTCCCCTTCTGATCCAATTTCTTATTCTTCATTATCATCCTCAATTTTATCGCCTGCATCAACATTTGTTCCTCTATGGAGCTCCTTTTGCAATGCTTGTACCTACCTTTGGAGGGCTCTAACCTCCTTAGGATTAATAGCTCTGGCCCTTCCACCATGCTCTCTTCATGGAGGCATCTTCTTAACTCAAACCCACAACCACACAATCCTGGTGCAAACTGCCTCATAGTCGGCACTTTGTCTACACACTCAAGAAAAACAACTCTGATACCACTTGATGGGGACACCACCCAAGCACAGAATGGACACAACAGGAAAGGAAAAATTATATTAACTATGTAAATATGCTATTACATTTAGTATAGAGAAAATAGACTTCAAAACATACCCTAAGGGCTTACAACAGTATAAGTTTGGAGATCATTTCTCCTTTTAGTACTTCCTCTCAAACTCTACTCCGAACTACCTTTTACAATGCCAAAAATGTTCTTAAATAGACCCCAGAGGGTTAAGAATTAGGAATAAATTCTAGAAAGTGCTAGTTGGCATCCATTGACCAAATATAAGGCTCTAGAAGTTGCATAATAATTTGACGCAAATGTAGAAGAATCTAGAAATAGTAACCGAACTTTCGAGAGGCATAACTTTTCAACCGTAGCTCCGATTGATGAACTATTTACATTTCTAGAAAGCTCTCGAAGTTCTCTATAGCCCTATGGAAACTTAACTCATCCCCCATTTTATGGCCCTTTTTGAGGTCATTTAATGCCCCTAACTGACTTTGAAGCACTCTTAGGAGGTCTCCAAAAATTGAAAAACTGCTATAACTTTCAAACCATGGGGCCTTTTGACCTGATTCATTTTTTGCAATGCTCTAAATTATAATTACATTCATCTAGCCAATTTACACCTTCTAGTTCACCAAAATGATGACTCAATCACATACTCCTTTTTTTTTGGCATTTACACGTATCCCAAGGTGTTCAAATACTCTATCCTAGAACACTGGTAGTGGAACTGTGAGAGTTGGAACCTTTATTTGACCCAAATGGGTATCCAGAAATGAAAACACATGAAACAAAAACTAAGTCTAAGTACATTTTTTGGTTGACACAGGATTGCCCTTATACCTCTAGATGCTCCTACATCAAAACGCTAGAGAAGGAAGAGATGCAATTGAGTTTGAGGAGGCCTACAAGGAAGAGGTTGCTCAAATAACTAAAGAAATCAAGAAACTAGTGCATTAATATGAACAAAAAGATGTTTCTACTATTAAAGATAAATTTATCACACCTCCACAAAACCTAAATGTGTTCATTGATGAAGATACGAAAACTCTCATGAAAGACATAACTCTACCTTGTACAAATCCAATTTTATTACAAGTGGTAGAGCATGCAATGATTGCAAATACAAAGGTTGATAAATAAGAATTCACATCAGTAGTAGAGGATACAAGTAGCAAGAAATAGGGAAAGGAAAAATATGTGTTTACAAAATTAATTTGTATGCCTATCCTTTAGGAAGAAGAGAGGAAAGAAGAGGATAAAAGCACAATGATGGTAGTAGAACATGTAACACAAAATGAGCAAGAGGCTTCCCTAGCTCTTGTACAATTAATGAGTACAAAGCTTGCAGTATCTTTAGAGAGAATAGTTGAACATCATGTGACACCTACTCCAGAGAGGCACCAAAAAGAAATAAGATCAAGTGAGAAGGGGGAAGAATTGAAACTATCACTACCTAGTGTGACAACCCCCAAATATCAAGTTTTGACTTAGATAGATGAATTGGTTGATGAGTTAGTAAGCATAGATGAGGTAATCAATTTATTGATGTATGAATTGAATAGTTTGAAAATTGAATAGATGCAAGAACTCCAAACCTTTTTCATTCATAAGGCCAAAAAAAGATCACCTAAGGAGAGAGCACAAGAAGAAACAAGTTCTATACACTATAAGAGACATTTTTATGGATGCATTTGGCATAACTGACTTAGATAGTCAAGATTTAATTTTGGTTCAATTAGTATATATAATTGATAAAATTTAGGTAGAGGATATAGAAACTAACAATAAGCTAATGTAGTGGTTTGACCAAAGGTTTAAACACAAAGTTTTGGCAAAATTCTCTTAGAAACTTGTAAATAGACAACCAAAGCTTTCCAATTTAGTTACCGAGTCAAAAATAATTTTGAAGATAATTCATTCGTTGTATATGAAGTTGAGTGATGTTGGCACATTAAAACTACAAAATAAATGTTTCATTAATTTATTGAATACAAATATGAGAGAAATTTTTATTTCATTCAATAAGAATGCAAGTTCAAGCTCACTCTCATATAATAAGCTGACAACTAGTTAGCAAAGGTTAGCCAAGCTCATGGCTAGGGAGAGTGAGATAAGAAACAAGTTGATATTAGTTCAATTCCAATTATTACCCCATTTAAAAATCATTCAGACAGAAGTATCTATTGCATACAATATTTTGAGGAAAGATACTCATTTTGCACATGTTGAAGGTTTTCTTGATCTAGCTAATGACATAGATTTCAAATTTTGGCAAAGATAAAGGAATAGTGGAATAAAGGATATGTAGAAATTCTGGTAAGCCATAAAAAAGATTATAAAAATCATCACCTAACCCTAGCATCCATAAGCCATCAGTGTAGAAAACAAGGAGGAAATGATAAGAGAGGAGAAACATAAATGCAAATAAAGGAAAAAGTCAAAGACATCAGATTTTACATATTCAAATTATAATCTCAGGGGGAACATTTTTTAATGCAATGACTATGCATGGCAAATTATTTTTTCCACTAATGTCAAAGGGGGATATTGTTAATCTCTAGGCCTATGTTGTCTATTAGTTTCCAAACACCTAGTCATTTACTCGACAAGGATGAATGACAATCACCATGACTAGGTCATCTAGTAAAGGATGAGCCTAAAACATGAATTATTTATTTTGAATTACAACCTAAAAAAGTTAATAATTTCTAAACACCCTAGTTGAAACCAAGAATTTATGAAAGCCAAGTTATTTTAGTGGAGACCAAGTAAATTGGGAAGACAATCTTTGCAAGGAAAATAGAGAAAATTTGTATATAGAAGAAAAGTGCTAGTATAAATGACAATGATGACCGAGTGCCAACATATTTAGATGTTGAGTAGTTTAGTTTTGTCATGCGAGTTTGTAATTACAAAAACATTGTTGTAAACCATTTTGGTTGACTTCCAATTGAGGTTTAATATTTGTAAAGAAAAATTATGCATCATTACAAAAGGTGATGATCTTGAGGAATGAAAATCAACCAATTAGAAAATTAGATAGAAATAGTAAAAGATGATGAATTGTAAACCATTGATTAAGATCTATAACTTTCATAGAACATCTATTTAAGGAGGATTCTAACCCTAGAATTGGGATGTATGTGTGTGTATGTGAGTGATAGAAGAGGCTGTGCATGTGTGAATGAATGCACAAGTAAAAGAGCTAACAAAGACATAACAGAGCAAGAAAGGTTAAGTTTGGAATCCTTTCAAACAAGGGAAATCAGATGAGTGAAGGATTGAAAGGAGATATTAGATTAAGAGATTAGATAAAACATTGTATATAGGACATCCAAAATCATCTTGTAGAGAAAAGTGAGGATTAGGTACTAAATCAATTTTGAATCAAGAAAAATCTCTTAACTAAGTGATCCTAACAGGTCTATGTAAACCTTCTAATAGTTTCCTTACTTAATTGTAAGTGTGAAATCCTTTAATATGGTAGGACTTAATACTCTTGAAACTTTTAATAGGGACGACCCCTTTGTTAGTATCTTGTTTCCCAATAATCCTCCTAAAATTTTCTAGATTAGCAACAGTAAGAATGTTCTTGGCATATGTAACTAACAAGAACTTTAAATTATATTAAAATTTCTGTCAAGTATTCTTTTCTAAATGTAGATCTTGAACAAGAGGAATGCATTGATGAACCTACTAATTTTCCTTTGATAGATCAAGATGATCTATGGTTTATAGATTGAAGAATGCATTATATGGACTAAAACAAATACTTAGCACTTTGTATGAAATATTGGATAAACATTTGAAAAAAATGAGATTTATGAAATGTAATGTTGATAGTAACTTGTATCTAAGAAAGAATAATAAAGTATTACTAATTGTTGTAGTATTTTTGGAAAAATAAATTTTTGGAGGTAATGATGAAGCAAGTGATACATTTTTAGAGGAGATGAAAAAATAATTTGAAATGAGTATGCCTTGTGAGATGAAGTACTTCTTGGGATCATAGATTGTACATGATAAAGAAAACATTTTCATATCACAAGTTAAATATATTAAAGACTTATTAAAGAGATGTGGCTTGGAAAGTTGCAAACCTGTTGGAAATCTTATGGTAATTGGATGTAAATTGTCCAAAAAGGATGGATCTACTACTATTGAACAAAAAATAGTACAAATCTATTCTTGAATTTGATGAAAGATTAACCCCACATCTCCCAAGAATCACCTATATGAAAACACTTGTCATAGAAGAGATAAGCAAAAAGCTATGGAGGTTGGAATTGCTAGATTCATAGATGAAACATTCTTGATGAGCAATACAAGAAATTACTACTATCAAAAGTGAATTGTCTCAATCATTGTTTACAATGAGAGATCATCCTTATAAAGGAGATAAAAACTTTAAAAAGTTCTAAAAGTTCTAACCTAGGTTGCATCATAATAAATAATAAAATAATTAATTATTAAATGCCTAAAGTTTAGTTTAAGTAGAGTAGAGCTAATTAGAAAATATCTAATTACTTTAACACCTACCCTTAAGATAAACTTAAGGAGTAGCTAAATACCTAGAAACTACTATTGAAAGTAGAATTAGGTCTTGACAACAAAGCCTTATGAGGTACCTAAGCAAAACCAAATCTCTAAAAAGAGGAGAAATAGAGAAAACCACATGGGAAAATCCCTACTCCAAAAAGAGATGTAAATAGTACTAAAAGAAACTAGTGAAGGACTAAAGAAACCTCCAAACTAGGGAATGTTCAAGAAGATAGAAACAAAAGATGATCATGAAGAACACCACTGAAGCATGTAAAATTTGCAAAGCTCTATTAAAAGTAATTTCTGGTCTGAAGAACCTCTATTAAAATAAAAATTGACAAGGTAGATAAGACTATAATTTGCATCAAATCAGGAGGTACACAAAGAAAAACAACTAGACTCGAAGATACAGATGAAATGAAGTACCAAAGCCTAAATAATTGATCAATCAAACCAAGGAAGCATGAAAAATAATAGAACCCCCCCCCCCCCCCAAAAAAAAATGTAAACAAGGGTGAGGTGATAAGAAACTAGAAAAGTGGGCCAAAAGAACTGCATGCCAATGAACCAAAAACAAGATGCACAAAAGAGTACATATGAGTGTACTAAGATGATCAATCTTAGACACATCATGAGGCCAATGTCATAGAAAGGACAATCACTAAACAAAGGAAGATGACAAACCAAGGTAAAACATCAACCCCCTCATGGCACTTTAATATAAGTAGTGTATGTACAATAAGGCACAAGACATAATGAATCCTAAGAATACAATAATTTGTATGAGTACTTGAATTAGAAGGCAAAACAAGGAAAAGTAACTGAAATAAAAATATAGATGCAGTATGGCACTTTATATCTATGCATTTGCAAGAACACATATAAATGATGTCTAAATAGAAAAGAAGAGAAATAAGACTAATACAATAGATAGTACAAATCACGACAAATCATCTAAAGAAATGAAATCAATCCTCAGACTTGAAACAACTATGATATACACTAGAATGCAAAAATACAAAAGACTGAATAGAATGTGACTAGAGTAGAATCTGGAAAAAAAATAGCATCATTGGAAAGACCTTGGAAATACCTTTCTAATCATAGAAAGAATTCCCAAATTGGAGATCATATTCTCAAGATACATCTATTAGAGTACAAAATTTACCCCTTACTTTGACAACAAAAAAGACGTATAAAAGGAATCAAAATTAAAAGAATCCTATACCACTATGATGGACTTGGAACCAGATTTATAACAATATTTTGTTTGCAAAAAATGAAGTCTATATGCCTAAGATATGAACAAAACTACCAAGGTAGGTCCAAATAGAGGCTGAGGAGGTGACATAAGTGATGATGTAGTACTAACATGGCACTAATGTTAGCAAGTGATGAGCCAAAGTTATTGGAATTATTTAGAATAACTGGGAGGGGGGGTGAATCAATTATCCAAGGTCTAGATGTACAAATAAAACTACTCACAATTTAGTGAATCCATATCCATAAATCATTTTCATCATGAATGCATCCACTAGATCATAAAATTACTTCAAATTGTAGGTTATTGTCAAATCAACTTTATAGAAATGTAAACATGAAACATAATAGATTCAATAACACATTTGATACAATGATTTAAAGTGGAAACCCAATTTGGAAAAAACCAACAATAACATGCTACTCATTCTCACTCTTCTAAAGTGATAACCCTATTAAATGTTACAATACACACTTTAAAATCTAAAATTGTTAAAGGATTTCAATCACTCTATTAGGAGTGAGTCTTGTTAGAGGAATGTAGATAATTCACTTTATAATGTCACCCAGTTAAAGGATTTACAAATAATTGTTAGGTCAAACTTAATATAAAGGATTTACCATAGATTGATACAATGATTAGAAAGTAATAGTTAGGTTTGATCTAATAACAAATTAGAACATAATTGTAGATCAAAAATCTTTATTTTAATCCTCTATTCTATGTGGCTTTCACATACTTAAGCTTTGACAGCTTGTTCAGCCTTCAAGCATCCATACCCTTAAGCCTTCATACATTTCTTGCCAATGCACTCTCTTTTCTTAGGTCACTAAATGAAGTAATACCCCAGACAACCTTTGATTCTTACTAGCCATTTCTATAAATAGAAAATCAAGATGTTTTTTCATTCATCCTTCTTCATCCATTTTAGGGTTAGGTTAGATTAGGTAGGATTTAATGAATCTACCCATCATTCCATTTCATTCCCTTCTAGAAGCTCCTCCTTCATTCTTCTTTGAATTCACCTCAAAATGGTTCACCATGAATTATGTGCCACCAACTCATCAAGCTTATCTTCCACATAGTTCACATAATCCAAGAAATCAAACATGTTGGCTTACATTCATCAAATTCATGATCTTTCTCATAATGTTGACACTCAACATTAACTTTCTTGTGATGCTCGACATCCACTATAAAAACACTTGCCATGAACTAAAGTTTACAAATGATCAACATTAACTAAAATTTAATTTGCACACTATATCACTTTTCTTATACTAAAATTAACTTTTCTTGGCTTCGACTAATTTTTTGCTCAGCTTCTACTAACTTTTCTTGACACCTACTATGTAGATTGTTAAGCTTGGTACGCACAACTTGTTTAACTTGTTCTTTTGAATTTAATCAATGTATCCATTATTTGCAACCTTAAGTAGATTAAAAATGCACTATAATATCACTATCTTAACTGATCCTTGTACTTCTTTTCCATATCATAACTCAACCTTTCCTCTAGGTGCTATTTTTACCTCATTTGATCAAATCCTTTTCATTAATCAAACAAATGATAGTACTAAAATTATGTAAGAAATTGTCTTACCAACAAGTAGCAAGTTTGACCTCAATGAAAAAATAATGATTGAAAAAATATTTTTATACTTGATTCAATCTATTTTCAACAATCTCCCTCTTTGGCATTGATGGCAAACCAAACTGGACAAATTTTTTTACTTCAACCAACAAAGTACTAAAAAAAATAGTTGCCTGTACTGAAATCTCTCCCTCGATCAACAACTTTTCATCTTCTGAATATGTTACACAATTTGTTGTAATCAATATATAATCAATCTATTCATCCTTATGACTCCCTATAGATCACTTCTTATATCTCCTTTGACATTAACTCCCTCTTACTAGGTATTTATGTTTCTTCTATGTTTACTTTCATCTCATTCTTTGCCAATAACATCTCCCTCAATAGCCAGGATTTATCCCTTAATAGAATTTATCCCATCAATAATATTTCTTCCTCTTCAAAAATAATACCAAAGACTTGTAATCTTAATATGTAGATATGGACATTTCTAGTTTCTCCCTCTCTCACCTAGCTTGCACTTGATTTGTAATTCTAGCTCTTTGATTACTTTAGGCAGCTCCTAAAGTAAAATCCACCACATCAATGTGTAACATATGTCAATCAACTTGTTTGATGTAGGGCACTTCTCATTCTTCTTAGAAAGCCTTTGATAGGGGTATTACCCCTATTTTATCTCTTAGAACTCATGAAAATCCTTAGGTAACACTTTCATGAACATATCAGCTATTTTCTCTTTTGTGTTAACATCTTCCATCTTCACCTCTTTATCTTGAACTAACTCTCTCAAGTAATGATACTTAATTGCAATGTGCTTAGTCTTTGTATGCATCATAAGATTCTTTGATATATTTATAACACTTATATTATCACAATAAAGTATTACAGTTTCAATGATTTCCTCCTTCATACCTTTGAGTAGCTTTTTCATCCATACAATGTTTGTACAATTTACTATAGTAACAACATATTCAGCTTTAATAGTAGATTGAGAGATGCAGTTTTATTTCTTGCTAGTCCATGTAACCAACCTTTTTCTTAAGAAAAATGCTCCTCCACTAGTGCACTTTTTTTCATCAAGATTTTTAGCTTAATCAACATCAGTGTAGGCTCTCAATTCAAATTTCTCATTTTTCTTGTAATATAGACCATAGTCTTATGTTCCTTTTAGATATCTCATTATTCTCTTTACAACCATCAAATGGTTCTCCCTAAGATTAGTAGAGAATCTTGCAACTATCCCAAAAAATAATGCAATATTAGATCTTTTGTGTACTACATATTGTAATTTGCCAATTGTAGACCTGTACAATGTTTGATTCACTTTAGCTGAGTCATCTTTCTTTGACAATTTATGGCCTATCACCATAGGTGTGCTTACTAGCTTGGAATCCTCCAATCTAAAAGTTTTTAATATCTCCTTTGCATATTTTGACTAAGTGATGTGTATACTATATTTCATTTGATATACTTGCACACCCACAAAGAACTTGATCTCTCCATAGATAGATATCTCAAATTCTTTGTTCATTTCATTTGCAAAAGTCTTACATAAAGTACTTTGACCTCCAAATATGATATCGCCAACAAAAATTTTAGATAGTAAAATACCTTTACCTTTCTCTACGTTCAAGTACAAATTATTGTTATCATCGGTCCTCTCAAATCCAATCTTCACAAGATAATTATGAAGCCTTTTACACCATGCTCTTAGTGCTTGCTTCAAACCATATAAAGCTTTGTGTAGACTACACACCGGATTTTTGTTTTTAGCATCAACAAATCCTTCTAGATGTTCTATATAAACCTCTTCATCCAATATACCATTTAGAAATATAGACTTAACATCCATTTGGTAAACTCTAAAACTTTTGTATGCAAAGTAAGAAAGTAGAGTTCTTACTCCTTCTAGTCTTGAAATAGGAGTGAATGTTTCTGCATAGTCTATCCCTTCTTCTTGTGCATATCCTTTACAAAATAATCATGCATTTTTCCTTGTGACTTCACCATTTTTATCTAACTTTCTTCTATATACCCACTTAGTGCTAATCACATTTTTTTCTTTTGGTCTAGGAACTAGAGTCCATGTCTTATTTTTCTCAATTTGTTCTATCTCTTATTTTGTGGCTTTACTCCTATCCACATCTTCTATGACATCTTTCACTATTTTATGTTCATGCATACTAATAAAACATGTATCATTTTCTTATCATTGGTCTAGCATCTTTATCTCTAATGATCTATATGGTAAGATGATGTCTCTTGACATACTTAGACAATCTTGGTTCTGCTATGTTTTCTTCACTTGGTCTCTCAACTTCTGAATCACTATGTACATCTTTGTTAGATAGTTCAATGTCTCTTTCATGTACACAAATATTAGAATTAGAATTTACCTCAACTTCATTCTATAACTCAACACTTGAATATACCTCAATTCATGAATGCAACTTGACATTGATAGTATGTGACTTGGTAGTCACTGAAACTTACTACTAGTTTGCAACTTGATTTATATCATCTTCATTAGTAGGCATACCTTCATAAAAATATACAAATAATTTTTATTCTTTTGGTTCCTTCAAAAGGCATTGAACAAGTACCTTTCTTAACTTGCACACAGTTCAAAATATAAACAACTATACTTATAGCTTCTCTCTAGTATTTTAAAGAAAAAATTTTCACTATCATGAGTGTCCTAGCACAGTCCATTATAGAACCATTCCTCCTTTTGGAAATTCCATTTTGTGGAGGGGTTTTAGGAGTAGATGTTTGTCTTTTGATTCCTCTTTCATTAAAAAACATCTCAAACTAATTTCATGTAAATTATTCGCCTTTGTCAGATCTAAAATATTTTATATTTTTACTTGTTTCCTTCTCAACAATTTCTAAGTGCCACTTAAGTATTTGGAAATGTAGGAGTTGATGAAATCCAACTCTAAAGCTCACCAAGATCACCTACATGCAAATAACCTATTGAAGGGAAACCAAAAAGGAAGAGGTGGAGCTTGGAAAAAAACCCTAAACAAACTTGAGAGAGAACATATTGCAAAACAATGAAAATGTATTTACAATGAGTTGTACAATGAGAGAGCCCAAATATAAAGGCCTCATGGAAGCTTGTAGAACAAGTTGGAAAGTGGTAGAAGATAAGGTTGACAACCAAGCATCCACAAAAAGGTGGAACATGCTAGAAGGGAACAAACTCCCGTGTTGTCAACAACTCATCACTACATGCATTAAATACTAAATATTAAATAAATGCATTAACCTAAGTAAGCTTAAGTAAATAGAATAAATAATAAATAATAAATAAATTATTTACTCTAACACCCCTCTTTAAGTGTAACTTAGGGGAAAGCCTTAAGCTCACAAAATTAAGATGAAATGTAGAATGGGTCCCAACAACAAGGCCATGTTAGGTACCCATGTACAATGCAAAGAGATGCAACCTTTGAAAAAGGAGAAAGAGAGAAAACCATGTTAGAAAAACCATCCCCCAAAAAGAGGTAAAAACCTAGTGAAGAATTGAAAAAGCCTCCAACTAGGAGAATGTCCCTAAAATAGGAATAGAGAAGATCATGAAGAGCATCACTGAAGCATGAAGAAGCCGCAAATTTTTCCATCTACAAGAAACTACTAATTTGAAGAACCTTCATGGAAAAAGAAGGCACAAACCAAGCATGTCTATATGGTAGATGATCCATCTCACTGAAATGCATAGGCAGCTAGCCATTGCAATCGCCTAATATATAGCATCAACTACTGAATACATAGCTCACACTATTAAACAATGGAACCACAAATGCATTAGAAAAATAGCATTATTGATATGTCTTAATGGAAAGAATGCTTTTGAGAGGGGGGGTGTATCAGAAGTATTAGCTTCTGTCCATTTTAAAACCCTTTAATAACATATTATTGAAATGAACATGCATGCATATCAACATTAAGTAATTATGAGAAACACATATGCATCATCACATAACACTTGAGATTTTGGTAATCCAGAAACCCTCCAAAAATAAGAAGGTAAAACTGGGGTGAGGATGGTACCCACAAAATCACTACATCAATAATGTTTGACCACTTCTGATGGTCTGCCCTATTAAAGGCTTTACACTATATCAATAGTGACCTGGTTAAAGGATTTACAAACACTTTACATGAAGTGTTACCCTGTTAAAGGATTTAATCACCTATTTAAAGGATCAACAAAATAGATCTTAAGCTAACCTATCTCCATAGGGTTTCCTTTCTATTACAATTACTAGAGAGTATTAGGTATAATAAACCTGATAACTTACAATCCTTGATTGCTGAATTTAGGCACTTGATCTACTTTCTCTAATCTTGATTCTATGAAATTTGATGTCTGTTTGTATTCCTTGCTTAGTTTTGATTAACTAAATATTTAACTGATGCTCTCTTCCTTCAAATCTTTTACTCTTTACTTTGAACTCCACTTGAGTTTTCCATTCACTTCTTCATCCATCTATATGATTCAATGAGATTTCATCTTCCTTATAAAGACATTTGAAGACTTAGGGTTAGATATGGATCTACGATCCATATTGAATCTCTATTTCTTGCTCATTCCTTGCACTTTTATTATTGGTTGCATGCCTTCTCCATTTTTCTTATTGGCTACATGTCGATTGGATAGGAAATACAAAAGATTCAATCTTATCACTAAAATATTTCAAGATTCGTCATATGTCGGCCATGAAAATGGTTAACATCTGAATTAGTGAAGTTACAAACTCATATGTACATTCTATATTACTCAGCACTTATTGATTTATGATGCTCGGCATCATCTATGACTCGGCACCTAAATGTTACTCAGCACTTGTATCATGCTCGGCACCTAAAGTCACTTGGCACTTGATCTTCACTCAGCACCTGAAGGCTGCTCGGCACCTAAAGCTCACTCGACACCTGATGGATTTCCTGACTCAACACAAGCTATGGCTCAACACACATAGTGTACTCGACTTCAATGTAGAAAGTGGTTAAGTTTTGTTGGCACTCAAATGCCAAATCCATTCTAAGACTAACAATCTCCCCCTTTGACATGAGTGGCCAAAACACTTAACTAAGCATTATTCATCTAACCTTATGAGTACATTCACTAATCTGCTTGGTATATATATAGATATTAAAAAAAAAACTTGATCAAAATTTTGTAACTTACAATATATACCTCAAAATTATTATAACTCCCCTTGAGTTAACTGAGCCATTATCTATTCTGTCTTTGTGACCAAAATTATGTGCTGAATATGTCTCTTATACTGATACTCTTTGTCTATTCTTTGTTTACAGTTCCCCAAAACATTATATCTCCCTTTTTTATCATTGTCTCTCCCTTTAGAACTTTATATCTCTCCTTACTTATATATCTCCCCCTTTTTGACACAAATGTCAAAGGGCACTAAGAGTTAAGACCATATTTTTCCAAAAATGTACTATTTACATGAATAATCATTTTGAGAGTTGCATCCCAATTATTCAAAGCAATTTCTAATGCCTTACATTGGATGGAAGTCTCTACAACAAGGTGAACAAGTTTTTCTAAGGTAGAAAGATTAGGATCTTTCTTGAGAATAGTTTCAGCATAGACCCGTTCTTTATGAAGTACTTCCAAATGTGGAATAATGGAAGATTGGAGCTACATCAGTTGTTAGAATTCTTTAGAATAACTGGGGGGGGGGGGTCAATCAATTATCCAAGGTCCAAATGCCCTATTAATACTTTTTCACTACTTTTAATAAATCCATACAATTCTCATCCATCCAAACTTTAAATCAACCATATTAGCAAGTTATAGTAAATCAACATGCAAAGATAAAACATGCAAGATCAACACATGACACAATGATTTATGTGGAAACCCAATTTGGGAAAAACCACCAGTAACATGCTACTTGATTCTCACTCTTCTGAAGTGATGCCCTATTAAAGGCTTACAACACACTGTTAAATGTGACCTTGTTAGAGGATTTCACCAAACTGTTAGAAATGGGCCTAGTTAAAGGACTTTAGAACATTCACTTGGAATGTCACCCTATTAAAGGATTTATCTCATGGCTATTAAACCAACCTAAGTCCATAGGATTTAAACTTTACTATTACAATTGCTAGAAAGTAACGATAATGGTATTTTGATATAATATAACTTACAACATACTTTCCAGATTTTAGATCACACTTTCAGTTCAATCCTAATGCTTGGCTTCAATCACTTCAGCTCTGACTGCTTGACTTCCTCTCAAGCTTCGTCTCCTTGAGTCTTCTAACTTATTGTACCAATGCATCCATATCAGGGGTCTTCTTACTAAAATAGAGTCACTATGCTATCTTATCTCCTTAGCACCTCCTTCAGCATTTCATGCTTTCATGCTTGACCGCCTCTCTCTCCTTTTTCATTAACTTATGACTCCTTAAATAAAAATCTAATTTTCCTTTGCCACTCATTTCTCCCTCTCCAATTTTAGGGTTTCAAATGGATTAGGTAGGATACAATGTATCTACCTCATATCTTGTTCTTATCTTCAAACTTCGTCAGTTGTATCCTTAAAACATTTTACATGGTGTTCTGTGTCACCAGCTCATCATTCTTATCTTCCATTTTAATTCACAAACTTCTAGATAACAACCTTGTCAGCTTAGATCTGGTGAATCTTCGATTTTCAAAATAATTCAGCAACTCGGCATTATTGATTTACTGGTGCTTGGCATCTCTATGTTACTCGGCACTATTGATTTTATTGGTGCTCGACATCTCTGTGTTACTCGGCACCTATCTCTGCTTGGCACTCGATATCACTCGGCACTTGAACTTGCTCAGCACTTGAACTTTCTTGGCACTTGAAGTTTACTCGGCACTTGAACTTGCTCGGCACTTGAAGTTTACTCAGCACTTGAACTTGCTCGGCACTTACTAGCTTGCTTGGCTCCTTCTCTCTAATGAACTTAGTTGAGCTTTACGAATGTCTTAGCTAAAACCTTACAT
This sequence comes from Cupressus sempervirens, assembly GCA_028749045.1. Lineage (NCBI taxonomy): Eukaryota > Viridiplantae > Streptophyta > Pinopsida > Cupressales > Cupressaceae > Cupressus > Cupressus sempervirens. Next base: position 753,770,417 of record CM053786.1, read on the forward strand.
ATTTGATATGTTTCAGTGTGCCCATTCTCTATATCTTATAGTATGTCATCAAATACACTTTTTCATCAATGGCTTAGTTGATCCTTGTACTTCATTACAACATCATAACTTCAACCTTTCTCTAGGTGTTCTAGTTACATCTTATTGATTGCCTCCTCCTTGACAATAAACTAATTGATAGTATTTGGATCACTAAAGCAATTGTCATTCCTACAAGTAGCAAGTTTGACATCAATGATAAAACAATGATTGAGAATATTCTTTACCAGTTCCATATATCATTTCAATCATTTCCAACAATCTCCCTCTTTGGCATTGATGGCAAATCAAATTGATCAATTGATCAAATTAGTTACCACCAAGATTGTATACGTTGTCTGCTATATTTCTTTGCTGCAACATCTTTTACTACTGATCTCATATACCTCCCTCTTTCTTATATATTGATCAAGTTTCTGCACATTTCTCCCTCTTTGACATAAATGCCAAAGATGTAGCATCTTTATCATGCTAAATATGAGCTTTGGCTTCTTATTTTTTTCTCCCTCTATCACCATGCTTGTGACTAATTTGGAGTTTCTACTCCTGCTATCATCCTCTGCATCACTCTTTTGATATTTCAATGATTTGTTTCTATTGATGCAGGGTAGAATCCTTGTTGGTTTAAACTGCTTGAGTTAGGGGTATTACCCCCAACTTGCCTCTAAGATATTCATAAGCATCCTTTGGCAATGGTTTGGTGAAGATATCTGCAGTTTGTTCCTTTGTGTGAATGTATTCCAAATTCACTTGTTTTTCTTCTACCAATTCTCTGACATAATGATACTTGATTGCGATATGCTTGGTTTTTGCATGCATCACTGAATTTTTGGATATGTTTATAGCACTTGTATTATCACAATATAATATCACAGGTTTTTTTACCTCTTCTTTCATTCCTTTCAATATATGTGTGAGCCATACAATGTTTGTGCAATTAACTGCAGCTGCTACATATTCTAACTCTGTAGTGGACTGGGATGTACATGTGTGTTTCTTGCTAGTCCGAGTAACTAGCCTTTTGCCTAGAAATAATGCACCTCCACTTGTGCTTTTTCTATCATGAATGTTACCTCCTCACTCTGCATTTGTATATGCATTTAGCTCAAATTTTTCATTCTTTTTGTAGTATAGACCAAAGTTATCAATTCCTTTAAGATATCTCATTATTCTTTTTACTGCTATGAGATGATTTTCTTTGGGATTAGTAGAGAATCTAGCTACTATTCCAACTGCTAATGCTATGTCTGGTCTACTATGTACAACATATTGTAGTTTTCCAATCATGGATCTGTACATTGTTTGATTGACTTCAGTTGATTCATCATTTTTGGATAGCTTATTTCCTATTGCCATTGGTGTGCTGACTGGTTTGGATTTCTCCAATCCAAACATTTTAAGAATCTCTTTGATGTACTTTGATTGTGTCACAAGTATACCATGTTTGAGTTGATGTACTTGCAATCCAATAAAGAATTTGATTTCTCCAAACATAGAAATCTCAAATTCATGTTTCATTTTGTCAGCAAAGCCTTTGTAAAGCACTTCTTTTCCACCAAACACTATGTCATCCACAAAGATTTCAGATACAATAATGTCTTTATCTTCTTCTACTTTGATGTACATGTTGTTGTTATCATCAGTTCTTTCAAATCCAATTTGCACTAGATACTTGTGAAGTCTCTCATACCATGCTCCAGGTGCTTGTTTCAAACCATAGAGTTCTTTATGTAGCTTACACACCATATCCCTATTGTTTTCATCAACAAATCCTTCTGGTTGTTCAATATTGACTTCTTCTTCTAGTATACCATTTAAGAAAGCAGATTTTACATCCATCTGATAGACTTTAAAATCTTTGTAGGCAGCATATGCAAGTAAACTTCTTACTCCTTCCATTCTCGCAATAGGGGAAAATGTTTCCACATAGTCTATTCCTTCTTCTTGAGCATAACGCTTGCATACTAGTCTAACTTTGTTTCTGGTAATCTCACCATTCTCATCTAGCTTGTTTCTAAGTACTCACTTGGTGCCAATCACATTCTTGTTAGTTGGTCTGGGAACCAAACTCCAGGTTTTTTTTTTCTTTATTTGATCAATTTCTTCTTCCATAGCTTTACACCAGTTATCATCTTGTAATGCACCATATACTATCTTGGGTTCAGATTTGCTGATCAGACATGATTCATGTCTTAGTCTGTTCCTTGTCATTGGTCTTGCATTTTTGTCACTAATTATCTATTCAGCAGGGTGATGCCTTTTTACATATTTGGATAATCTTGGCTCTGTCCTTGTTTGCATGTTTGATCTTTTAGATTCAAGATCACTATGTACTTCATTGTCAAGTTGTTCTTCATCATGTGTACTGTCTTTAGAATCAGATTGTGCATTTTCTTCATTCTGCAACTCAGCTTTTGAATGCAACTTGGCATTCATTGGTTGTGACTCAGCTGAAACTGATACTTGTTGTTGATTTTCAATTTTATTGACATCATCCTCATCAACAATCATTCCTTCATAAGAATACAAAAAGGTTCTGTACTCTTCCATTTTTTTTGGTACTTCAGCTTGGACTTCTGTGTGCTCATCAAAATTTACATTTTCACTTTCCACAATTTTGTTAGTGTTAATATATAAACACTTATATGCCTTACTTCTAGTGGAGTAACCAAGAAATATATCTTCATTACTTTTTGCATCAAAATTTCCATTTCTAGCATCTTTAAGGATAAAGCATTTGCAACCAAACACTTTGAAATGTCTTACATTGGGTGAGTGACCATACCATAATTCAAAAGGTGTTGTATATGTACCTTTCTTGACTTGTACTCGGTTCAGTGTATGAATAGCTACACTTACAACTTCTCTCCAGTATTTTAAAGCAACAGTCTTTTCCATGATTAGTGTTTTGGCACAATCCATCATAGATCTATTTCTTCTTTCAGCAATTCCATTATGTGGGGGAGTTCTAGGAGCTAACGTTTGTCTTTTGATTCCTTTATCATTATAGAATATCTCGAATTTATTTGATGTGAATTCACCACCTCTGTTTGATCCTAGGCATTTCAAGCTTTTTCCAGTTTCCTTTTCAACTCTAGCCACATACCACTTAAACATTTGAAAAGCATTAGATTTTTGTTTTAAGAACATAACAATCATCATCCTGGAATAGTCATCAACAAACAACATTATGTATTTATCTCCTCTATAACTTTGTACTTCCATTAGACCACATAAGTCAGTATGAACTAATTCAAGTACTTCCATTGGACTTAGCCATCTTTTCTTAGCTGACATTGTTTGCATATGATATTATTAGGCTTCTTCAATTTTTTTAAACCTCTGACTTTCTTCATTTTACTAATGTTGACCAGATTGTCAAAGTTGACATGACATAATCTTCTATGCCATAACCATACATCATCAAATTTTGCAATAAAACAAGAAACATCATCCATATCAAGGTAAAACAGATTACTCTTTGTTTGATCTCCTTTTCCTATCATTTTACCATCAGTATCATAGATTTTTGCAGTTTTGTTTCCAAATACTACTTTGCATCCTATATTGCCTAAATGTGAGACACTTAGTAAATTGTAGTTTAATCCTTCAACATAGTATCCATTATCACATGAAATTTGTTCTGTGAGCTTAATGGAACCTTTTCCTTTGATTTGACATGGAGCATCATTACCAAATCTAACACTATTTCCATCATACTAAGTGAAGTTAACAAACTTACTTTTATCTCCTGTCATGTGATGTGAGAAACCACTGTCTATGATCCACCTGCCATTCCTTTTCATACATGTTACTAGTGTTGTGGGTTCTTCTTCATCAGATTGATCCTTCATGGCTACATAAACAACTTCATCATCATTTTCATCAGAATTTTCTTCAACAATATAACACTTCTTACCTTTTTCTTTGTAATCTCTTTTGTCATCATCTCTTCTAAATTTGTTTTTGTTGCCTTCCTTATAATATTTTTTCTATGTACACCTGGCAGCAATATGACCTACTTTATTGCAATTGAAACAAATGATAGGCATCTTACCTTTGAATTTTTCTTTACCTCTATGAAATCTTCTAGCAAGCATGGCTTCCAATTGTTTCACATCTTCCTCATCAGTGCTACTGTCATTAGATACATACTTCATTTTTCTTCCTTTCTTTGATTCCACCTGTTCAGCATCTTTCAGTGATAACTTGTCCTTTAAGGCAGATTCAACATTCTCTAATCTGTAATTGTCAAAATTAGATAACTCAAATGCAGTGAGTCTACCTATTATACCTTAAAAACTTAGATTATTTCCTAGTATACATCTTAGCTCTTGTATTACTGATACTCTAATGGCATAGATAGGAAGCAAAGTTCTTAAGAACTTACTATTAATAGTATCTTCATCCAATTGACCACTCAAGCATCTTATTGCACTTACCACTTCCTTTATTCTTGCACAATACTGAGCAGCGTTCTCATTTTCTTCCATTTTTATGTCATCAAACTTTTCTCTGAGACTTTCTCTTTTGCTCTTTGTACATTTTGATCTCCTCCATAGATGTCTAATAGGGCTTTCCACATTTTGAATGCAGTATCACATCCTTTGATATCATCAAATTCAGCATAGTTGAGTGCAGAGGCAATTTTCAGCATTTTCTGATTGTGTTCTTGCTTTTTTTTCATATCTTATGTAGTAGGAGCACCTGTTGGATCTACATGTTCATTGATAATTAAATTTTGGACATAATCTCCTATGGATCCAAGATGTAGCTTCATCAAGCTTTTCCATGCAAAAAAGTTGTCTTTATTGAGCTTGGGAACTTCTCTCTTAAGAATTTTGATATTTTCTACTTATAGTTCCTTTAAACTGAGTCAGTAGTAAGGCTCTGATACCAATTGTTAGAATTCTTTAGAATAACTGAGAGAGGGGGGTGAATCAGTTATCCAAGGTCCAAATTCCCTATTAATACTTTTTCACTACTTCTAATGAATCCATACACTTTTTATCCATCCAAACTTTAAATCAACCATATTAGCAAGTTACAGTAAATCAACATGCAAAGATAAAACAAGCAAGATCAACACATGACACAATGATTTACATGGAAACCCAATTTGAGAAAAACCACCAGTAACATGCTACTTGATTCTCACTCTTCTGAAGTGATGCCATGTTAAAAGTCTGCCCTTTTAAAGGCTTACAACACACTGTTAAATGTGACCTTGTTAGAGGATTTCACCAAACTGTTAGGAATGGGCCTGGTTAAAGGACTTTAGAACATTCACTTGGAATGTCACCTTGTTAAAAGATTTATCTCATGGCTATTAAACCAACCTAAGTCCATAGAATTTAAACTTTACTGTTACAATTGCTAGAAAGTAACAATAATAGTCTTTTGATTTGATATAACTTACAACATACTTTACAGATTTTAGATCACACTTTCAGTTCAATCCTAATGCTTGGCTTCAATCACTTCAGCTCTGACTGTTTGACTTCTTCTCAAGCTTCGTCTCCTTGAGTCTTCTAACTCATTGTACCAATGCATCCATATCAAGGGTCTTCTTACTGAAATAGAGTCACTATGCTCTCTTATCTCCTTAGCACCTCCTCCAGTATTTCATGCTTTCATGCTTTACTGCCTCTCTCTCTTTTTTCATTAACTTATGACTCCTTAAATAGAAATCTGATTTGCCTTTGCCGCTCATTTCTCCCTCTCCAATTTTAGGGTTTCAAATGGATTAGGTAGGATATAATGTATCTACCTCATATCTTGTTCTCATCTTCAAAATTTGTTAGTTGTATCCTTAAAACATTTTACATGGTGTTCTGTGCCATCAGCTCATCATTCTTATCTTCCATTTTAATTCACAAACTTCTAGATAACAACCTTGTCGGCTTAGATCTGGCGAATCTTAAATTTTCAAAATAATGCAGCAACTTAGCATTATTGATTTACTAGTGCTTAGCATCTCTATGTTACTCAGAACTATTGGTTTTACTGGTGCTTGGCATCTCTTTGTTACTCGGCACCTATCTCTGCTCAGCACTCGATATCACTCAGCACTTGAACTTGCTCGGCACTCGATATCACTTGGCACTTGAACTTGCTCGGCACTTGAAGTTTACTCAGCACTTGAACTTGCTCGGCACTTGAAGTTTACTCGGCACTTGAACTTACTTGGCACTTACTAGCTTGCTTGGCTCCTTCTCTCTAATGAACTTAGTTGAGCTTTACAAATGTCTTAGCTAAAACCTTACATCTTTGATATCTTTCAGTGTGCCCATTCTCTGTATCTTATAGTATGTCATCAAATACACTCTTTCATCAATAGCATAGTTGATCCTTGTACTTCATTACAACATCATAATTTCAACCTTTCTCTAGGTGTTCTAGTTACATCTTATTGATTGCCTCCTTGACAATCAACTAATTGATAGTATTTGGATCACTAAAGAAATTGTCATTCCTGCAAGTAGCAAGTTTGACATCAATGACAAAACAATGATTGAGAACATTCTTTACCAGTTCCATATATCATTCCAACAACTTTTCTTATGATCATTTCAATCATTTCCAACATCAGTTTGGCCTTGATGGTAGCCTCTTCTGCTATTAATACAACTATTTCCCTTTGGGTGTGAAGCGTTTGAGCAAAATGCTTCTCACTTTGAGCTAGATGATTTTGTAGCTGCATGCTTGAAATATTCAGATTCCTCTCCATGCTCATTATTTTTTGTCTTGTCTCATGTGTGAAGTATGAAAAGTCACACAACTTTTTGTACAATGAGAATATATTCTCAAGTACCTTTTTCACTTTGTCTATTACCTTTGCCAATTCAACCTGGGAAAGTGCAATTTGACTAGATATTTTCTCATTTACTTTCCCCTAGAATTTTCTTTCAAACCATTCCATAAGTTTTGCATTTGTCTCTTGGTCTACATTTGTCACCTGGCCAAAAATATCTGATAGTTGCTCCATTATATTCTTGGACTCATTTGGTGACTATAAACTGAAGGCATCCAAAAAGATGTCTTTAATATCATGTAATGTTTGCTTTTGTTTGTACTCCTTCCTAAGTATCTCCTACCTCTTTCTTTTGTTCAATGCTTCCTGCACCTCAGTGATTTGATTAATGGTTTTTTTTTTTGAGTCATAACTTGGTATGACTATCTCCTCATCTAATTTAGGGTCTCCATAGTGAAGCACCCTTGCAACTTTTGTAGTACTTGATCCTGGTGTTGACATCTGTAGTGGCATTGCAACATTTCTAGGTTGTTTAGGAGGAGTCCTTGAGGTAGGAAAATTTACCAATGCTTGTATAGCCTGTTGCTCTTTGGGGGTTTTCTCTGCTTCCTTCTCCTCTTGTCTACTACTTTAATCAATAATAAGAATGCGAGGAGGTGCACCTTGTGTTTATGTTGTAGGATCAGAAACAATAGCCTATCTTGTTTGTGCTATATTTTTGTCTCCTTCAGCACTCGGCTTCTGCATTGTAGTGTCAATTATTCCTAATGTAACTTCTATTGGTGTTTGATGTTGACTACTAGTAGCTATAGAGATGATGGAAGATGGTTCTTATGGTTTCACCTTATCTCTAACTCTATTTTCTACTAACTTTTGTAAGTCATCCACACTGACCAAAATTGGACTTGTACATAATTTTGCTTGTAGAGTTGTTTGGTCAAGGATCTTAGTGAGATCTTCTATAGTTAATGGGTTGATGTTTTGACATGAGGTGTCAACAACATCCTTAATTTTTATGAATTCTACAGGTGTGGCAGTAGAATGAGGAGGACTAGGAGGTGGAAGTTGTGTGTCTCGCACATTTTGATCTTCTTGCTACTCACCAATACCCCTGTCTTCATCTTTTCCTTCCTCCTCTTCATTCTTTTTCTCTACTTTTGTCTTCTCTCCTTTTCTTTTTCTTCTCTCTTCTGGCTGAGTAGTAGCTTCTTCCTTGTATTTTTCTTCAAGAAAATCTTCAACCTTTTTGTACAAATTCTTCCATGATTTTGTTGTTCTTTATACAATTTCTTCCATTTTGTTTTGAAGAATGAAGAATGCCTTGTACTTAGGTGTAAACCTAGTATTATGCCTTTTGACTACCTTCTCTATTTGCTCCTTAGTCAAATCAGGTAGTATGCTTGCTAGGGTTGATTCTCTCATCTCCTTCTCCATTTTCAAACAAAAGTGCCATCTATCTTCCACAATTTTAGACAGTTCCTTTGGTAATTGCCCATCTAGTTCAAGAGGAGTATACTTGAACTGTGCCATCATTCCATAAACTAATTCTTCTATTTTGTTTTGTTCCTCTTTAGTGAACTTATTGAAATCAACTTTATTCATGTTACTTAAGTATCTGTTACCAAGCTTTTCACATAATGTATCAACTGAAGACTTAGGAGAATGGCTTACTTTTTCAGATTGATCTTCCTCATCAGTGTCAGGTTGAGCCAAATATTTTCTTCTTTTCCTTGGCTCTTCCTATGTTGTCTTGATTTTTTTCTTCTTTGTAGCATCCTCTTTAGCTTTTTGTGTGGAGGCCCTTGTTGCAGCTCTAGTTGTTGGCTTTTGGGGTGATGGCATGGCAATTTTCTTTGGTTTGGGTTGAGCTAGGGGTTGTTTTGTTGCCTTTCTTTTCTTTGGCTCAACTTGAGTTGGTGCTTTCTTGGCTTCTTCTTCCTTAGCACCTTCCTCCTTTTCTTCACCCAGACCTTGAGTTAATTCTATTGGGCCTTGTTCTTGTTCATCCTCATTGTCATCATCATCTTCTTCATCTTCTTCATCTTCTTCTTCTACCTCCATTCCTTTACCAAATTTCTTCTTTATTTTCTTCACCATTTTATCTTTCTTCTTGATTATAGAAGTAGTCTTTAATTCTATTTCAATCTTGGATTTAACCATATCATATGTGCCAAAAGATTTGGCAGACTTGTCTATATCCTCTGCAAGCAAAGCAGTGATAGTTGCAGATGCTTCATCCACATCTAGTTCATAACCAAATGGCCTTAGCCATCTCACCCTTGGAGTTGCTGCTTGGATATAGGTGAAATCTATATCAACTAGGAAATATATGTCATTGATGTGTTTTTCCACTAAGGAAATTGTTATTCTTACCCTTTGCTTCATGGGTTTCTTGAAATCCTAAAAATAGCTCATCATTTGGGCTTCAGAGTTATCACCCATCTGATCAATGAACTCATTAATTTGTGTTATTGTATTTTTTTTAGGGTCCCAATTCACCTTTCCTATAGAAGGAAACTATTTCATAACATAAAAGAGTATACACATAAGAACTGAACCAAATTTGCATTGAGCACCTTTTGATCTCCTTATAGCTCCTAGGTTTTCATTTATCTATTGCAACATAAGTTCTAACAAATCATATGTGTGATCTTTCTTTACCAGTTTGTATGCTACATCAACAACTATGCATGGCACACTGTTCAATCGACTGGATTGGTAGAATTTATGGGCAATGATTCTAACAAAAAATTCAATGAGAGGATCCTAGATGGTGTAAATTGTCATCCCTCTTTTATTCCACTAGGCACTTGTGTTTTTCTCAATAACCTCCTTGGATTCACTACACAGGGTCTTAGTCTGATCTAGGGTTGGGAAACCCGTAACCCTATGTACTATCCCTTTTGTAATCTTAATTGGACCTGTTTCCAACCATAAACATCCATTGTGGATTCTACTTAAAATAATCCATATCCATTCAATTTTGAATACTATAGGATAAACTAGGGCATTGGTCAAACCCTTTCTCTTGACTATCTTGAATTCATCCTTCAAAATCTTATTCTCACACAGTATGTCATAGGTGTGAAAATTTTCAAGATCACCTATGGCGCAAATTTTACATTTATAACACTTCCTTACATCCTACACCATAACTACTTTGGATGTAATAATGGATAATGCACCACAAGGGTCATTTTTATAGGTGACTTCTAGAATGGGCTTGAATTCAGGTTGTTTGACTTCATTACTGACCAGTTGTACTTCATGTCTTTCCTTCCCTTTAGTGGTTCCTGACCCAAGTGCCATTATTTTCCAAACTAGGGTTTTAAAATATAAATAAGCTTTCAAACTCTACGTAGCTTGACACTTGAATGAAATACCTTTGATCAATGAGATTTATGCTTAATTATTGTTGAAAGAAGTTGAAATCTATTTGGAACACTGGATTCTCTGCTATGAAGTCACTTTGCTCTTTTCTTCTCCTTTTCTTTTGGTTTGCAATGAAGAAAAGTGATTAGAATTGTGATAATATACCCTATTTCCATCGCATTGAATGCTCAACTACACACTCTGATTGCACTGCATTTCCACTTCACTCAGCTTCCATTGGAGTTATTTAACTTGGCATCAGTTATCAACTCAATCGCTCTTAAGAACTCGACATCCACTAAAATTTTACTCGGTACCCAAAGACAGCTCAACATTATCATTTAAATTTTTTGTCTTGGCATCTTGTTTCATGCTTATTTCTTCTTTTCAATACTTCTTTGTCTTGGGACTAATGTATGATGTAACTTTGTATATTAGTCCCATACACTTCTCTTATGCTTAGTTTGATGAAGTGTGATCACTTGACCCATTGGGTGAGGTGATCCCTCCACTTGATGTGATGCACTCATCTTTCTTCTTCCAAGTCTTATTCATTTGTCTTCTTATTTTCTCGACATCAATCTTTTATGTTCCTTTGTTGGATTTAGTTTTTGGTGCTTTGGACCTTGTAGGACAATTTTGCTGATATGACCAATTTTCAAGCAGCTGAAACAAGTGGTTTGACTTAACCACCTACTATAATTCCCTCTAAAGTGTGTCCTTATACAATTTTAAGGAATATGTCCATATTCTTGATAATAATGATAGCTATACCTGGTGTTAAAATTCCAATGATAGTGATTTTCATTCCCTTTTGTTTTTGCTGGTTGATTTGATCTCCACGTAGGCTTTGATCTACATTCAAATGCTCTATGTCCATACTTCTTACAATTATGACAATGTCCATCAAATCTTTGTGTCCTTGTGACTTTTGATCTATAATCTTGTGTCTTATGTCCTTGCATGTTGCACTTGTGACAGTAACTCTTGCTTTTTGGTGTGCTTAGCTGATTGATTCTTCTACTCTTGCAAACATTAGCAGTATGCCCCTTTTTATTATAGTAATGACAAGTGGGTTTAGAATCCTTACCTTTGTCACTTTTTTGCTCAACACTCATTGATGATTCTCCAACTTCAATGCTATTGTATCCAAGTCTTGATATATCATGGGCTGATCTTGGGAATTTCATCAACTATTCAAAGAACTTGATGGCTTCACTTGACTTCTTGAGATTCTCTTCTATTTCTTTTTCTCTATTCAATTCATTTTACAATTGTTCATTCTACATCCTCAAAGTAGAGATCTCAATATCTTTCATATTAAGTTCATGATGAAGGTTTATCATTTGGGAAAGTGTATCTATTTGCATGTTTGAGATCCTTGTTAATTCAATACATTTTTCTTCAAGTCTGTTTGCAAGATTTCTTTTGTCATCTTCCATCATGACTCTATCCTCAACTGATCTTTTCTTTTGTTTAGTGATTTCACATAACATTATGGCCTATTATTCACGTTCCATCTTGAGAGATCTTATTTCATCTACTTGAACTTTGTTTTTCTCCATTAGTTCTGCTATTGTTGTATCAAACTCTTTAGTGTCTCCATTGGCAAATAGTTTTGTGGTATCAATCTCATTATAGTTTATATCATTTTCAACTATGGCTATATCCTTCCTTCTTTTCAAAGATTTTCTCAGTTCCTCCCTGGCTTCCTCTACTTTGTGTAGAGCCAGTTGCACATCAATCACTTGATTGTCAATAATCTTCCCAAGTTTGAAGACTTCCATATTTAGATCTTTTCTCTCCAAGCTATTAGACTTCTCCTTGTGAGAACCTTGCAGCTCTAATACCAATTGTTGGAATGTCTTAATGGAAAGAATGCTTCTGAAAGGGGGGGTGAATCAGAAGTATTAGCTTATGTCCATTTTTGAACCCTTTAGTAACATATTATTGAAATGAACATGCATGCATATCAACATTAAGCAATTATGAGAAACACATATGCATCATCACATAACACTTGAGATTTTGGTAACCTAGAAACCCTCCAAGAATAAGAAGATAAAACTGGGGTGGGGATGGTACCCACAAAATCACTGCAGCAATAATGTTTGACCACTTCTGATGGTCTACCCTATTAAAGGCTCTACACTGTATCAATAGTGACCTAGTTAAAGGATTTACAAACACTTTACATGAAGTGTTACCCTATTAAAGGATTTAATCACCTATTTAAAGGATCAACAAAATAGTTGTTAAGCTAACCTATCTCCATAGGGTTTCCTTTCTAATACAATTGCTAGAGAGTATTAGGTATAATAAACCTGATAGCTTACAATCCTTGATTGCTAAATTTAGGCACTTGATCTGCTTTCTCTGATTTTGATTCTATGAGATCTAATGTTTGTTCATATTCCTTGCTTAGTTTTGATTAATTGAATATTCAACTACTCCTCTCTTCCTTTAAGTCTTTTACTCTTTACTTTGAACTCCACTTGAGTTTTCCATTCACTTCTTCATCCATCTATATGATTCAATGAGATTTCATCTTCCTTATAAAGATATTAAAAGACTTAGGGTTAGATATGGATCTACGATCCATAATGAATCTCTATTTCCCGCTCATTCCTTGCACTTTTATTATTGGTTGCATGCCTTCTCCATTTTTCTTATTGGCTACATGTAGATTGGATAGGAAATACAAAAGATTCGATCTTATCACTCAAATCTTTTGAGATTTGTCATATGTCAACCATGAAAATGGTTTACATATGAATTAGTGAAGTTACAAACTCATATGTACATTATGTGTTACTCTGCACTTACTAATTTTTGATGCTCAGCATCGTCTATGACTCGGCACCTAAATGTTACTATGCACTTGTATAATGCTCAGCACCTGAAGTCACTTAGCACTTGATCTTCACTCGGCACCTAAAGGCTACTCGACACCTGAAGATCACTTGACACCTGATGGATTTCCTAACTCAGCACAAGCTATGACTCAGCACACATAGTGTACTCAGCTTCAATGTAGAAAGTGGTTAAGTTGTGTTGGCACTCAAATGTCAAAACCATTCTGAGACTAACAAGAATAACCCCCACTTAATAAAATGGGGTGAGATAACCGGCAACTAAGAATGTGGGAAGAAATCCTCTACAGACAGGACCAAGAATGATGAGAGAGGAAGAGGTACAAATACCTATAAAGACACGGTCACATTGACACTACATAGGAAAATAAAAGGAAGAAGGCCTAAAATTGCAAACAACTATCCCCCCCATGGTTCTTTATAAAAAGAGTACAAGTACAACTATCTCAAAAACAATGTTCATGAACTCGAAATGCAAAAGTGGCACTTTATCTTAGGGTGTATACATAAAAGTGCTTACAAATGATGTCTATAATGATCAAAATAGGAAAAAAGATGACACAAAAGAAAGTACAACCCAAAACAAGAAAAATCATGTTAGGAAAATGATCCTCAGACCTAAAACACCCAAGATATCCACCATAGAGAAAAAATGCTAAAAACATGATAGAAAGAGCATGGGCTAGAATCTAAGGAAAAAGACCACATTTTTGAAAAGGTGACAAAACTAGCTTTCCAAAAATATAACATTTTCAAAAAATAGACATGGGTCACAAAAGATATGCATGTCAGAGTCAAAAAAAGAACTTTAGAATTCAACTAAAACAAGGGGTAACAAAACTACATCAAAACCTAAAAATACTTGCACCAATGTCTCTGTCTCAGAACTAGCTTTCCAACACTTCGTTCGGATTGAAAAAATACCTCTGTATGCTCAAGTTATGGCCAAACAACCACAAATAGGTCCAAAATGACCTTGGAGAGGTGCAAGAGGCATGCTAATGTAGTGTTGATGTCATGCTAATGTCAAAAAATCATGATAAAAAAATTGATGGCTTTGTAGCCATCGTAGCAAAAAAAGGTACCACATGGAAAAGTTGATGTGTCGATAGGTGACATAGTAGGGGCCACGTGGCAAAGTGTCAATGTGGAACTTATGCCACATGTCACTCGCTAGTGCTCCAAATGCTGATAGTGTAGACCAAAAGTGCCATGTGGGCATGTGATTGGGCAGGCAGACTAGGAGTGCCAACTGGGCATTGAGTCTTCAAAATGTATAGATGATTGTTTAAAAAATGCTGACTATCCTTGCCAACTGATACTCCATGTGTGCAGGAAATGCTGACTAATTGTGAGTGGTGGAGGAGCTAAGAAAAAGCATCAGAGCGGAGATCTAGGCAGAGGTAGCTGGTTGTGTTGCTAGACTTGGGTAGTGGGAAGGTGGTAGCTGGGCCGTAACATTGCCAGCTGCAGTTGTTGTGGGCTACATGTAGGTGGCATAGTGGCAACTGTGCAGTGGAGCAGGTGGTGGCCACTTGGTTGTGGCCCAAAAATGAGTTATTATTATTATTTTTTATGCCCTGCATCTCTACGATCCGTACAGAAAAGCCCTCCAACTAATTTTTTTTTGCCTCTTAGAGCCCTATCTCCAGAATTGGAAAATTTTATATGGATCCTAGCTTTAAAAATGCCTTCTAAATCCAATGGCAATGTCCATTTGGGCCCAAAGTGCTCCGAAAAAATGCTCTTCCCTTGGATTGAAGAAAAATGCACAAACAAACTAGGATTTGTGTCTCTGAATCACAGCTTCGAAAATCCTTCAATGAAGTAGTAGTAGGGAGGATCTGATACCATGTAGGAGTTGATGAAATCCAACTCCATAGCTCACTAAGATCACTTGCATGCAAATAACCTGTCGAAGATAAACTAAAAAGGAAGAGGTGGAGCTTGGAAAAAAAACTCTAAATGGACTTGAGAGAGAACATATTGCAAAACAATAAAAATGTATTTACAATGAGTTTTACAATGAGAGAGCCCAAATATAAAGGCCTCATGCAAGCTTGTAGAACAAGCTAGAAAGTGGTAGAAGATAAGGTTGACAACCAAGCATCCACAAAAAGGTGGAACATGCTAGAAGGGAACAAACTCCCATGTTGTCAACAACTCATCACTACATCCATTAAATACTAAATATTAAATAAATGCATTAACCTAAGTAAGCTTAAGTAAATAAAATAAATAATTAATAATTAATTAATTATTTACTCTAACAAGAAAGCATCAGATTTCTATTTTAGAAACATAACTATCATCATTCTACAATAATCATCAACAAATAGGATAATGTACTTATATCCTTTGTAGCTTTGCACATTAATTGGACTACATGAGTCAGTATGAACAATATCTAATTTTTTTTTAGAATTATGAGTCTTACTCTTAAAACTTGACTTTGTCATTTTTCCTAAATGACACTATTTGCAAATTATCTTTACAGGTTTTTTCAACTTAGGCAAACCTCTAACTCTTCTCATGTTATTAAAACTAACCAAGTTATCAAAATTAACATGAAATAAACTCTTGTACCATAGCCAAACATCATAGAATTCTACAACTAAAAAATAGCATCTTCTATATCAAGGTAGAATAGATTACCTCTAGTTTAATCACCTTTTCCAATTGATTTTCCATCAATATCATATATCTTAGCAATATTGTTCTCAAAGTCAATCTTACAACCTGAATTAGTTAGCTGTGAAAAACTCAACAAATTATAGTTAAGTCCTTCAAAATAATAAGTGCTATCACATAACATATATTCTGAGTTTGATATAACCTTTTCCTTTTATCAAATAGAGTGCATCATTACCAAATCTTACACTATTCCCATCATAATAATTCAAGGTAATGAAATTACTTTTATCTCTAGTCATGTGATGTGAAAATCCACTGCTAATGATCCATCTGTGATTCTTTTTCACACAAGACACTCATGAAGTTGCCTCATCCTCATCAAATTCGTCCTTCATTTTAACATACACCACTTCATTATCATGATTGTCAGATCCATCTTTTTTTTCCTTGTCAGCAATGTAGCAAGATTTCTTGCCTTTGTCTTTGTAATCTTTGTTGTCTTCATCTCTTCTATTTTTATACTTGTCTCCACTCTATAATTCTTCTTCTTTGGAAATTTAGCAGCAATATGACCAATCTCATTGCAATTGACATAGATGATAGGTAACTTACCTTTGAAATTGATTTTACCTTAGTGAAATCTCCTTGCTAGTAGTGCCTCAAGTTATTCTACATCTTCCTCATTTGTATCACTATAACTGGATGCATATTTTACCTTTCTCTTCATCTTCTCATTATGTTCCTTCAATGACAACTTGGCTTTGAAAGAAGAGTCAACATTGTCAGGTTTGTACTTATAAATATTGGATAGCTCTAAAGTAGTGAACCTAAATCTGATATACATCTTTGTTCTTATATTATAGAAACTCTAATAGCATAAATGGGTAGCAATGTTGTAAAAAAAATTCTTAGTATAGTCTCATCATCTATTTTACCATTAGCTTCTCTTATTTCATTAACAACATCTTTTATCCTAGAGCAATATTCTCACTTTCTTGCATTCTAATATCATTGAACTTACCTTTAAGACTTTTATATTTAGCTCTTAGAACATTTGTGTCACCTCCAAAGATAGTGTTTAGAGCATACCACACTTTATTTTCACTTTTGTAACCCTTGATATCATCAAACTCAACATAACTTAGGGCAGAGGCAATCTCCAACACTGCCTAGATGTGTTCTATATTCTTTGTCAGATATTTAGTAGTTATGACTGCAATAGGATCAACATACTCTGTGGTGATGGTAGATTATGCATGATCTCTAAGATCTCCTAGATGTAGCTTCATCAGAATTTTACATGTGGGAAAGTTATCTCTATTAAGGTTGGGTACCTCTCTTGTTGACATCTTAATCTTTTTTCTTTTAGTAGCTTCAAACTAGTCCTCTTAACTAGATGGCTTGGATACCAATTGTTGGAGTTTTTTTAGAATAATTGAGAGGTGGGGTGAATCAATTATCCAAGGTCCATATGTATGAATAAAACTTTTCACAATTTAGTGAACCCATATCCATAAATCATTTTCATCATGCATGCATCCACTATATCTTACAATCACTTAAAATTGTAGGTTATTGTCAAATCAACTTTGTAGAAATGTAAAAATGAAACATAATAGATTGAATAACACATTTGACACAATGATTTGATGAGGAAACCCATTTTGGGAAAAACCACCAATAACATGCTAGTCATTCTCATTCATCTGAAGTGATGGCTAGTAAAAGGCCAATCTTATTAAATGTTACAATGCACACTATTAAATGTGACTTGGTTAAAGGATTTCAAACACTCTATTAGGAGTAAGCCTTGTTAGAGGACTTTAGGTCAATCACCAAGAATTTTATCAATTTAAAGGATTTACATATGACTATTAGGTCAACCTTAATCTAAAGGATTTACCCTAAACTAATACAATGATTAGAATGTAATAGTAAGGCTAGATTTGATAACAACTTACAATATACTTGTAGATTACAGATCTTTGTTTTTGTCCTCCATTCTACTTGGCTTTCACACACATCAACTTTGATAGCTTATTCACCCTTCAAGCATCCATAACCTTAATTCTTCTTGCTTTTCTTGCCAGTGTAGTCTCTTCTCTTAGGTCATTGAATGAAGCAATATTGGTTCTCACACATGACAACCTTTACTTCTAACCAACCATCTCTATAAATAGAAAATCAAGATTTTCTCTATTCATCCTTTTTTATCCATTCTAGGGTTAGGTTAGATTAGGTAGGATTCAATGAATCTACCCATCATTTCATTTCATTCCCTTCTAGAAACTTTTCCTTCAATCTTCTTTGAATTCACCTCAAATTAGTTCACCATGAATTATGTGCCACCAACTTTTCAAGCTTATCTTTGACATGGCTAATACAATCCAAGAAATCAAACTTCCCAACTTAGATTAATCAAATTCATGATATTTCTCATAATGCTAACACTTGACATTAACTTTCTTCTAATTCTTGGCACATATTGCATTGCTTGGCATCCATTATCAAAACCCTTGGTAGGATCTAAAGTTTACTGGTGCTTGACATCAACTAATCTTTACTTGACACATATTATCACTTGGCTTACACTAAAATTGACTTTATTCAACTCCAACTAATTTTCTTCTCACCTTACATTAGCTTTTCTTGGGGCCTATTGTGCATATTTTTAATCTTGGCAGATACAATTTTTTTAAACTTGTTCTTCTAAACTTAATTAGTGTATCCATTCTTTGCAAGCTTAAGTAGATTACTAATGCACTATAATATAACTATCTTAACTGATCCTTATACTTCTTTTCCATATCATAACTCAACCTTTCCTCTAGGTTCTATTGTCACCTCATTTGATCAAATACTTTTAATCAATCAAACAAATGATAGTACTAAAATCATTCAAGAATGTCTTACCAATAAGTAGCAAGTTTGACATCAGTGACAAAATTATGATTAAAAACACATTTTCATAATTGTATCAATCTATTTTTGACAATATCCCTCTTTAAAATTGATAGCAAACCAAACTAACCAAATTTAATTAGTTAAACCAATAAAGTAGCAAAATAAAATGATCCTTGTATTGAAATCTCTCCCTCTATCAACAAATTTGTATCTTCTGAATAGGTTACAAAATTTTCTTATAATCAATAGACAATCAATCAATTCATCCTTATGACTCCCTTTAGATCACTTCTTATATCTTCCTTGACATTAACTCCCTCTTACTAGGTATTCATGTTTATTCTATGTTTAATTTCATCTCTTTCTTTCACAACAATATCTCCCTTAGTAGTCATAATTTCTCTCTTAGTAGGATTTCTCCCTTTAACAAGATTTCTCTCTCTTTGCAACAATGTCAAAGACTTGTCATATTAATATGTAGATATGAACATTTTTAGTTTCTCCCTTTGTCACCTAGCGTGTAACTAATTTGTAACTCTAGCTCTTTGATTACTTTAGGCAGCTCCTGAAGTAAGATCTACTGCATCAATGTGTAACGTATGTTAGTCAACTTGTTTGATGTAGGGCACTACTCATTCTTTTTAGACAACATTTGATAGGGGCATCACCCCTAGTTTACCTCTTAGATACTCATGAGAATCCTTAGGTAATGACTTCATGAAGATATAAGCTATTTTCTCTTTTGTATTAACATATTCCATCTTCACCTCTTTATCTTGAACTAACTCTCTAAAGTAATGATACTTGATTACAATGTTCTTAGTCTTTGTATACATCACATGACTCTTTAATATATTTAGAGCACTTTTATTATCACAATAAAGTATCATAGGTTTAGTGATTTCTTCTTTCACACCTTTGAGTAGATATTTGATCCATACAATTTTTGTACAATTTATTATAGCAACATATTTAGCTTCAATAGTAGAATGAGAGATGCAATTTTGTTTCTTGCTAGTCCATGTAACAAAATTTTTTCCTAAGAAAAATGCTCCTCTACTAGTTCTCTTTCTATCATCAATATTTCCAACCTAATCAACATTAGTGTAGGCTCTCAATTCAAATTTTTCATTTTTCTTGTAGTATAGACCATAGTCTTCTATTCCTTTCCATATCTCATTATTCTCTTAACATCCATCAAATGATTCTCTCTAGGATTAGTAGAGAATATTGCAACTATCCCAATAGATAATGAAATATCAGGTCTACTGTGTAGTACATATTATAATCTTCCAATCATAGACCTGTGCAATGTTTGATTCACTTTAGTTGAACCATCATTCTTTGAAAATTTATGGCCTATTACCATAGGTGTGCTTACTGGCTTGGAATCCTCCAATCCAAATGTTTGTAATATCTCTTTTACATATTTTTTCCAAGTGATGTATATACCATATTTCATCTAAAGTACTTGAAAACCTATGAACAACTTTATCTCTCCAAACATAGACATCTAAAATTATTTCTTCATTTCATTTGAAAAACCTTACATAAACTATCTCGACCTCCAAATATGATATCATCAACAAAAATTCTAGATAGTAAAATACCTTTTCCTTTCTCTACCTTCAAGTATAGATTACTATTATCATCAGTCCTCTTAAATCTAATCTTCAAGAGATAATTATGAATCCTTTCATACCATGCTCTTGGTGCTTGCTTCAAACCATATAACTATTTGTGTAGTCTACATACCATACTTTTGTTGTTAGCATCAACAAATCCTTTTAGCTATTCTATATAAACTTCTTCGTCCGATATACCATTTAGAAATGCAGACTCAACATCCATTTGGTAAACTTTGAAACCTTTGTATGCAAAGTAAACAAGAAGAGTTCTTACTCCTTTCAGTATTGCAACAGGATTGAATGTTTCTCCATAGTCTATCCCTTCTTTTTGCGCATATTCTTTACAAACTATTCTTGCCTTGTTCCTTGCAACTTCACTATTTTTATCTAACTTGTTTTTGTATACCCGCTTGGTTCCAATCACATTTTTTTTCTTTTTGTCTAGAAATTAGAGTCCATGTCTTATTTTTCTCAATTTGTTCTATCTCTTCTTTCATGGCTTTACTCTAGTCCACATTTTCTAAGGAATCTTTTACTATTTTATGTTTATGCATGCTAAGAAAATATGTATCATTTCTCAACTTGTTCCTTGTCATTGGTCTAGCATCTTTATCTCCAATAATATATGCAACATTGCGATGTCTCTTGATATACTTAGAAAATCTTGGTTTTTCTCTATTTTCTTCACTTGGTCTCTCAACTTTTGAATTACTATGTACATCTCTTTCATGTATAATAATCTCAAAATCAAAATGTGCCTATACTTCATTCTATAACTCGGCACCTGAATGTAGGTGGTTTCTGAATGCAACTTGAAATTCATAGTATGTGATTCAACAACAACTAAAACTTTCTATTGGTTTGCAACTTGATTTACAACATCTTCATCAGCAAGCATACCTTTATAAAAGTATACAAATAATTTGTATTCTTCTAGTTCCTTCATAGGTTTAACCTCATGTACTTTTCTATATTCATCAAATTTCATATTTGTACTTTCCACAACTTTGGTAGTGTTAGTATTCAAATGCTTATAAGATTTACTTCTAGTGGAATAGCCAAGGAATATACCTTCTGCATTTTTTCCCTCTAATTTACCATTCTTGAAATCTATGAGAATATAATACTTGCTTCTAAATACCTTCAAATATTTTACATTGGGTGAGTATACATACAATGGTTTAAAAGGCGTTGAATAAGTACCTTTCTTGACTTGCACATGGTTTGAGGTATAAATAGTTGTACTTACAACTTCTCTCTAGTATTTTGAAGGAATATATTTCTCCATCATGAGTGTACTAGCATAATCCATTACAGACTTGTTCCTCCTTTAAAAAATTTCATTTTGTGGAGTAGTTCTAGGAGTAGACGTATGTCTTTTGATTCCTTTTTCATTACAAAACATCTCAAACTCATTTGATGTAAATTCTCCTCCTTTGTTAGATCTTAAAAATTTTAGACTTCATGTTTCCTTCTTAACTCTTGCTAAGTACTACTTAAACATTTGAAAATCATCAGATTTTTATTTCAGTAACATAACTATCATCATTCTAGAATAATCATCAAAAAATAGCATAATGTACTCATCTCCCTTGTAGCTTTTCACATCAATTCGTCCACACAAGTCAGCATGAACAATCTCTAATATTCCTTTAGAGGTATGAGTCTTACTCTTAAAACTTGACTTGGTCATTTTTCCTAACTGACATTATTTACAAACTATTTTGTCAAGATTCTTAAACTTAGGCAAACCTCTGACATTTCTCATGTTACTAATATGAACCAAGTTATCAAATTAACATGACATAACCTCTTGTGACATAGCCACACAACATCAAATTCTACAACTAAACAAGTAGCATCCTCTATATCAAGGTAGAATATATTACCTCTAGTTTGATCACTTTTTTCAATTAGTTTTCCATCAATATCATATATCTTAGCAATCTTGTTCTCAAACTCAGCCTTACAACTTGAATTATATAGTTGTGACACACTCAAAAAATTATAGTTAAGCCCTTCAAAATAATAAACATCATCACATAAAATCTTTTTATGAGTTTGATAGAACCTTTTTCTCTTATCAGATAGGGTACATCATTACCAAACCTTACACTATTTCCATCATGATAATTCAAGGTAATGAAATTACTTTTATCTTTAGTCATATGATGTGAACACCCATTTCCAATTATCCATCTTTCATTCTTGTTCACACAAGACACCAATGAAATTGCCTCATCCACATCAAATTCATCCTTCATTGTAATATACACCAATTCATCATCATGATCGTCAGATCCATCTTTTATTTTCTCTTCAGCAATATAGCCAAACTTCTTGCCTTTGTCTTTTTAATATTTGCTATCTTCATCTCTTCTAATTTTATAGTTGTCTCCACCTTCGTAATTCTTCTTCTTTGGACATCTAGCAACAATATGACCAACCTCATTGCAATTGAAACACATGATAGGTAACTTACCTTTGAAATTTCTTTTACCTTTACCCCTATTAAATCTCCTTGCTAGTAGTGCTTCAAGTTGTTCTACATCTTCCTCATCTATATCACTGCTACTAGACACATATTTTACCATTTTCCTCTTCTTCTCATTAGGTTCCTTCAATGATAACTTGGCTTTGAAAGTAGATTCAACATTGTCAAGTTTGTAATTATCAAAATTAGATAGCTCAAAAGTAGTGAGCCTGCCTACTAGACCTTCAAGATTTAGATCTATGCCTGGTATACATCTTAGTTCTTGTATGTAGAAACTCTAATAGCATAAATGGGAAACACCATTCTCAAAAAAATTCTTAGTATAGTCTCATCATCTATTTTATCACTAGCTCCTCTTATTGCATTAACAACATCTTTTATTATAGAGAAATATTGAGCAATATTCTCACCTTCTTGTATTCTCATATCATCGAACTTTCCTCTAAGACTTTTAGATTTGGATTTCAGAACATTTGTGTCACCTCCATATATAGTGTATATAGAATCCTAGATTTTCTTTGCACTATCATAAACTTTGATATCATCAAACTTGGCATAACTTAGAGTAGAGGCAATCTCTAATATTACCTAGTTGTGTTCTTTCTTCTTTTTATGATCTTCAATAGTTAGGACTCCAGTGGGGTCAAGTCTGTGGTGATGTTAGATTGTGCATGACCTTAAAGACCTCTTAGGTTTAACTTCATTAGACTTTTAGATACAAGAAAGTTATCTCTATTAAGCTTGGGTACCTTTCTTTTTGAGCTCTTGATCTTTTTGCTTCTACTACCTTCAAACTAATCCTCTTAAGAAGATGACTCTGATACCAAATGTTGGAATTTTGTAGAATAATTAAGGATAGGGGGGTGTTATCCAATGTCTAGATATACAAATACAAATTTCCACAATTTAGTGAACCAATATCCATAAATAATTTTCATCATGCATGCATCCACTAGATCATACAATCACTTAAACTTGTAGGTTACTGTCAAATCAAATTTGAAAAAATGTAAGCATGAAACATAATAGATTTAGTAACATATTTGACACAATGATTTTATGTGGAAACCTAATTTTGGAAAAACCACCAATAACATGCTACTCATTATTACTCTTCTGAAGTGATGCCTTATGAAAGGCCAACCCTGTTAAAGGTTATAGTACACACTATTAAATGTGACTTGGTTAAAGGATTTCAACCACTTTGTTAGGAGTGAGCCTTCTTAGAGGACTTCAGATCATTCACTTGGAATGTCATCTAGTTAAAGGATTTATAAATGACTGTTAGGTCAACCTTAATCCAAATGATTTATACCCTAGACTGATACAATGATTAGAAAGTAATAGTAAGAATTGATTTGCTAACAACTTACAACATACTTGCAGATTATAGATCTCTATTTTAGTCCTCCATTCTACTGGCTTTCACACACTTCAGATCTAACAACATGTTCACCCTTTAAGAATCCACATCCTTAAGCCTTCTTTCTTTGCTTGCCAATGAAATATCTTCTCTTAGGTCACTAAATGAAGCAATACCCTAGACTCCTTGTCTTCCTTAGGCTCTCACACATGACAACCTTTGCTTCTGACCAGCCATCTCTATAAATAGAAAATCAAGATCTTTTTCCATTCATCCTTCTTCATATATTTTAGGGTTAGGTTAGATTAGGTAGGATTCAATGAATCTACCTATCATTTCATTTCATTCCCTTCTAGAAACTTCTCCTTCAATCTTCTTTGAATTCGCGTCAAAATGGTTCACCATGAATTCTATGTCACCAACTCATCAAGCTTATCTTTCACATGGTTCACACAACCCAAGAAATCACACTTGTCAACATAGATTCATCAAATTCATTTTCTTTCTCATAATGTTGAAACTTGACATTAGCTTTCTTCTAATGCTCAACACATACTACATTGCTCGACATCTACTATCAAAACATTTGGTACAAACTAAGTTTTGCTAGTGCTTAACATTAACTAAACTTTACTTGGCACACTATATCACTCGTGTTACATTGAAATTAACTTTTCTTGGCTCCAACTAATTTTTTGCTCGACTTACACTAACTTTTCTTGATACCTACTATGTAGATTATTAAGGTTGGTAGACACAATTCGTTTAACTTATTCTTCTAAACTTAATAAGTGTATCCATTATTTGAAACCTTAAGTAGATTACCAATGCACTATAATATCACTTTTTTAATTGATCCTTGTACCTCTTTTCCATATCATAACTCAACCTTTTCCTCTAGGTGCTATTGTTACTTCATTTGATCAAATCCTCTTCATTAATCAAATAAATGATAGTACTAAAATCATCTATGCAATTGTCTTACCAACAAGTAGTACATTTGAAATTAGTGACAAAACAATTATTAAAACACATTTTCATACTTGTATCAATTTGTTTTGAACAAAAATTTGATGGCCAAATGGTCGTTGAGGAAAAAAAATGCTTGAAAAATGACCTTTACTGGAAAAAATATCCAACTGTCAGGAACAAGACAATGTAGGAAAAAATAATGTCATCAATAAAAGAGTTGGTGCCACATGAAAAATTTGGTGGCAAAAAGGTAGTACTACCAAGTGTCACAAAGATATTTTTTGCCAAATAGATGACCATGCCAAATAAGTCTGTCCAGCTACAAATAGAGTGAAACCATCTTTAGAGGCAAAAAAATTGGTGTAGAAGTCAAAATAAATGAATCTGTCAATAAAAAAGGGAAGTTACATGCCAAAAAATGTGGGGTCCAATGGAAGTAAGGGTTTGTATCAGTTTTGGCACTCCATATTCAAATTGTGAATAAAGGCCACTAACTAAAACAATAATAAACTTCCAAAAACTTCCAAAAATTGTAGGGCCCAACAATAGTAGACATAGCAAGGGCCACATAGCATAGAAAGAGACCAAGCATGAAGAAGTCGATGTGATAGGGTTCTACCCTTCCTATTAATAGTTTTTCCTTCTCAAAACCCATTTAGAGTCATTCCATGGTCAAATGAAAAACACATTTCATGAAAACCACCCATCAAGATGAAGAACTTTGTGGCCCCAATATTTGCATCATAAACCACTCTTTGATACTTAGTTTCCCTACAAAGGTGTCCATAGAGAAATGATTTAGGTATAATTGTACATGTTGGATTCTAAAAACTACAAAGCACACCAACACAAACGCAATGCGTTTTGTCCATTAGAGTCCATGTTGATTCTATAACTATGATCATCAGCCAATGATTGTCCCTCCTTGCATTAAAATGAATAAAGAATCCTCTGAGAACTCCATAGCTCCCAAGAATAACTTGCATGTGAAAACTTGTCACAAAAGAGAGAAGCAAAAAGATATGGAGGTTGGAATTGCCAGATCCATAGATGAGACATTCTTGATAAGAAAAATTAGAAATTGTTACTGTCAAAAGTGAATTGTCTCAGTCATTGTTTATAATATGAGACCATCCTTATAAAGGTGATCAAAACCCTAAAAAGGTCTAACCTAGGTTGCACCATAATAATTAATAAAATAATTAATTATTAAATGCCTAAATTTTAGCTTAAATGGACTAGAGATAATTAGAAATTATCTAATTACTATAACATCTATTATTGGTGGATTGTAATATTTCACACATACTAGGCATGATATTGCTAGTCCAATTGGAATTGTGACAATATTTCAAGTAGATCCTAAGGAGACACATTATGTATTAGTAAAAATAAGTTTTAGATATTTGAAAGGAATGCCAAATCATAGACCATGATATGATAGATCACATGATTTTACTTTATGTGCACACATTAATGTGAGTTAGATAGGAAGTGTAGATGACAAAAAGAGTATTAGTGGCAAAGCATACTTTTTGGGAGGAAGATCATTTTTTGGTTATGAAAGAAACAAGATTGTATTTTACTAAATACAACAGAAGCAAAGTATGTAGCAAAAATAAATAGTTATAATCAGATTATTTGGATGAAGAAAATGTTGAAAGACATTGTTATTGAGTTTATAGAGCCTTTTATCATATATTATGATAACACAAGTACATTGAGTATGTCAAACAATCTAGTTTTACATTCAAATACAAAGCATGTATCTATTAAGTATCACTTTTGGAGAGATAAAGTTATAGAGAAAGAGATCAAATTTGATTATATTAGCACAAAGGAGCAGATAGTAGGCATATTTACAAAACCTTTGGTGAAGAAAATATTTGAGTACTTCAGAGGTATGCTTGGGGTTATACCAAATCCTAATTTTGAGTAGTTGATGTAGATATTGCATCAATCTAATGGTAATAAATAAATATTTTATTTTCTCTAGACTAGATGCTTGATGCTTCTCTTATGGGGGAGTATATATGTTTGAGATGATTCATCAAGGAATCTTGGTAATGATATTTAATAATGTCTTTGGACACTTGAGCTTATTACAGATCATGTTTAGTCAATTGACACAGTGGTACTTTTTTATTGATGGGTATGTGCAGGATCATGGTGTACCAAACTATGGCCTTAAGTGGCAGTGAAAAATCAGCAACTTAGGTTTATGTCAACTTGACACATAATTTTGAAGTGGTTATGGACTTTATAACAAAAAGTTGTAAGAAAATAATCTGTAAGAAATTGAATGTAGTTTCTAAACTACTAGGCCTTATCAGGAGAAAAAAATAATTAATGGGTCAAAAGTTTGAATTTTAATGCAGTACTAAGAAAATTTTAGAGCGAAAATAAAAAGTAGGTGTATGTCTAACCACCTTAATCAAAATCAAATCATAATATATTTTTAATATAATTATAGATATGAAAAGTAGACTCATACCTAGATGTGACGCATATTTTTTGATATTTTTATTCCAAATAAATAATTAAATATGAATTTTCTACCAAAAAATTTTCAAAAAAAAAGTCCCGTGTCTAACCACCCTAACTAATAGAAAATTTTACCAAATTTAATTTAATTTTTTTTCTTATACTAGTCAAAGTATAGAATGTGATGCAACTTTTAGATTTAAAAAATGTTATATCATTTGAAAGTTATAGCTATTTTTCAATTAGTATGTCAATAAGCACTTTACAATAATCTTCATTGATAATTAACTAATAAATACTTATCAAACTTAGAATTTGACAGAAATTATATTGATGGAATCTAGAGAGTGATATTAAAAAAAAAATTTCGTTTTATTCAATTTTGATCAAAATAACATTGTCAGATGGCTACCCGAAGTCTAAGTATCACTAAAACCCTCTTCAAACATGTCTTTTGGGTTGACCGGGTAGGCTTGGTAAATACCAAGCCTAATTGGATATTTGATTTTAAATCGGATATCCAATTTCAAATTTGATATCCGATATGTTGCGGGTGAAAATTTCAAATCCCAACCCATTTTGGAGGGAAAATTGGGTTTAAATGTCATAGCTTATGATTTATAAATTATTTCACTTATATTACTATGTAAAGACGTATTTTAATATATTATATATATATACTAACATAATGTAATGATATCAGATATAATCTAGTAATATATAATAATATATTATGTTAATCTTATTACAATCTATAAATATAATTTATATTATTATTATTTTTACTAAATATAATAACGTAATATATATATAAAATACGTATTACATATTATTATATTAATATGTATGTTATTAATATATATAATAACGTAATATTTTCATTAAATATAATATGTATTATATATTATTATATTTATATGTATAATAATTATATATATATATATATATATATATATAATAATGTAGTATATTAAATATAAATATATAATATGTATTATATATATTATTATATTAATATGTATGTTATTAATATATCTATATATATAATAACATAATATTTTCATTAAACATAATAATGTAATATATATATATATATGTTATTAATATATATAATAACATAATATTTTTATTAAATATAATAATGTAATATATATATATATAATTATATATTATTATATTAATATGTATGTTATTAATAGATATGTATATTATTAATATATATGAATCAAAAGGGGTCATAGGTCAACCATTGATCCCTTTTGAAGCATTAAATAACGACATATGTCCTTAGCGGTCCTAGGACCCCTAGGAACATATTACAATGGTTAATATAGGTCAAAGAGGGTCATAGGGTGACCTATGACCTTTTTTGACCCATTAAATGATGATATATGTCCTTACGAGTCCTAAGACCCTGAGGGACATATTTGAATCATTCATATGAGTCAAAGGGGGTCATAGGGTGACTTATGACCCCCTTTGATCTATTAAAAGATGACTTATGTCTCTAGGGGTCCTAGGACCCCTAGGGACATATTCGAATGGGTAATATGGGGTCAAAGGGGGTCATAGGTCCCTTTGACTCTTTAGATGATGACATATGTCCTTAGAGCTCCTAGGACCCCTAGGGACATATTCAAATGGGTAATATGGGTCAAAGGGGGTCATAAGGTGACCTATGACTCTCTTTGACCCATTAAACGACGACATATGTCTCTGTGGGTCCTAGAATCCCTAAGGACATATTCGAATGGGTAATATGGATCAAAAGGGGTCATAGGGTGACTTATGACCCTCTTTAACCCATTAAACGATGACATATGTCGCTAGGGGTCCTTGAACCCCTAGGAACATATTTGAATGGGTCATATGGGTCAAAGGCGGTCACAGGGTGACCTATGACCCCCTTTGATCCATATAAATGATTCAAATATGTCTCTAGGGGTCCTAGGACCCTTACGAATATATTCAAATCGTTCATATGGGTCAAGCAGGATGACATATGAACCCCTAAGGACATATCCGAATTGTTCATATGGGTCAAAAGGGGTCATAGGTCACCTTTGACCCATTAACGATGACATACGTGTTTGGGGGTCTTATAAACCCTAGGGACATATTCGAATCATTCATATGGGTCAAAGGGGGTCATAAGCTGACCTATGACACCCTTTGACCCATTAAACGAAGAGCATATTCGAATCGTTCATATGGATCAAAGGGCCATTTGACCCATTAAAACACAATATATGTCCCTAGGGGTCCTGGGACCCCTTAGGATATATTCGAATCATTCATATGGGTCAAAGGGGGTCAAACGGTGACCTATGACCCCCTTTGACCTATTAAAGGATGACATATGTCCTTAGGGGTCCTAGGACCCCTAGAGACATATTCGAATCGTTCATATGACTCAACGTGGGTCATAAGGTGTCTTATGACACCTTTTGACCCATTAAATGACAACATATGTCCCTAAGGGTCCTAGGACCCATAGGGACATATTCGAATCGTTCATATGGGTCAAAAGATATCATAGGGTGACCTATGACCCTCTTTGATCCATTAAACGATGACATATGTCCCTAGGGATCCTAAGGACATATTTGAATCGTTCATATGGGTCAAAGGGAGTCATAGGGTGACTTATGACCCCTTTTGACCCATTAAATGATGACATATGTCGCTAGGGGTCCTAGGACCCCTAGGGTCATATTCAAATGGGCCATATGGGTCAAAGAGGGTCATAAGGTGACTTATGACCCCTTTTAACCCATATGAACGATTCGAATATGTCCCTAGAGGTTCTACGACCCCTAAGGACATATTTGAATTGTTTATATGAGTCAAAGGGGGTCATAGGGTGATCTATAACCCCCTTTGACCTATTAAATGATGACATATGTCCCTAGGGGTCCTAGGACTCCTAAGGACATATTCAAATAGTTCATATGGGTCAAAAGGGGTCATAGGTCCATAGGGTGACCTATGACCCCCTTTGACCCCATTAAATGATGACATATGTTCCTAGGGGTCCTAGGACCCCTAGGGACATATTCAACTCGTTCCTCTGGGTCAAAGAGGGTCATAAGGTGACTCATGACTCCCTTTGGCCTATTAAATGATAACATAAGTTCTTAGGGGTCATAGGACCCCTAAGGACATATTCGAATTATTCATATTAGTCAAAGGGGGTCATAGGGTGATTTATGACCCCCTTTCACCCATTAAATGATGACATATGTCCTTAGGGGTCGTAGGACTCATAAGGACATATTCAAATCGTGCATATGGGTCAAAGGGTGTCATAGGGTGACTTATGACCCTCTTTGACACATTAAATGATGACATATGTCTTTAGGAGTCCTAGGACCTCTAGGGACATATTCAAATCGTTCTTATGGGTCAAAGGGGGTCATAAGGTGACTTATGACCCCCTTTGACCCATTAAATGACGACATGTCCTTAGGGATCCTAAGACCCCTAGGGACATATTCAAATGGGCCATATGGGTCAAAGGGGGTCATAGGGTGACTTATGACCCCCTTTGACCCATTAAATGATGACATATCTCCCTAGAGGTCCTAGGACTCCTAAAGACCTATTCAAATCGTTCATATGGGTCAAAGGGGGTCATATGGTTACCTATGTACCTCTTTGACCCATTAAACGATGACATATGTCCCTAGGGGTCCTAAGATCCCTAGGGACGTATTCGAATCGTTCCTATGGGTCAAACAGGGTCATAGGGTGACCTATGACTCCCTTTGACCCATTAAAAGATGACATATGTTCATAGGGGTTATATGACCCCTAAGGACATATTCAAATCATGCATATGGGTCAAAAGGGATCATAGGGTGACCTATGACCCTCTTTGATCCATTAAACAACGACATATGTCCTTAAGGGTCTTAGGACACCTAGGGACATATTCAAGTCATTCATATGAGTCAAAGAGAGTCATATGTCTTTGACCCATTAAACGATGACATATGTCCCTAAGGGTTCTAAGACCCCTAGGGACATATTCGAATGGGCCATATGGGTCAAAGGGGGTCATAAGGTGACCTATGACTCATTAAATGATGACATATGTCCCTACGGATCCTAGGACCCCAAGCGACATATTTAAAATGTTCATATGAGTCAAAGGGGGTCATAGGGTGACCTATGACCCCGTTTGACCAATTAAATGACGACATATGTCTCTAGGGGTCCTATAACCCTTAGAGACATATTCGAATTGTTCATATGGGTCAAAGGGGGTCATATGGTGACCTATGACACCATTTGACCCACTAAACGATGATATATGACCCTAGGGGTCCTAAGACCCCTAGAGACATATTTGACTCGTTCATATAGGTCAAAGGGGGTCATAGGTCACCCTATGACCCCCTTTGACTCATTAAATGATGACATATGTCCCTAAGGGTTATGAGACCCTTAAAGACACATTCGAATCGTTCATATGAGTCAAGGGGGGTCATAGCGTAACCTATGACCCCCTTTGACCCATATGAATGATTCAAATATGTCCTTAGGTGTCCTAGGACCCCTAGTGACATATTCGAATCGTTCATATGAGTCAAGGGGGTCATAGGTGACCTGTGACCCCCTTTGACCCACTAAATGATGGCATATGTCGCTAGGGGTTCTAGAACCCCTAGGGACATATTCGAACTATTCATATGGGTCAAACAGGGTCATAGGGTGACGTATGACCCCATTTGACCCATTAAACGATGACATATGTGTCTGGAGGTCCTATAGCCACTAGGGACATACTTGAATCATTCATAAGGGTCAAAGGGGGTCATAGGGCGACCTATGACACCCTTTGACCCATTAAATGATGACATATGTCCCTAGGGGTTCTAGGACCCCTAGGGACATATTTGAATCATTCATATGGGTCAAAGGGGGTCATAGGGTGACCTATGACGCCTTTTGACCCATTAAACGATGACATATGTCCTTAGGGGTCGTGGGACCCCTAAAGACATTTTCGAATCATTCATATGGGTCAAAAGAGGTCATAGGGTTCTCTATGACCCCCTTTAACTCATTAAATGATGACATATGTCCATAGGGATCTTAGGGATATATTCGAATGGGGCATATGGGTGAAAGGGGGTGATATGGTGCCTTATGACACCCTTTGACTCAATAAATAATGACATATGTCCCTAAGAATCTTAAGACCCATAAGGACATATTCGAATCGTTCATATGGGTCAAAATTGGTCATAGGGTGACCTATGACCTTCTTTTGACCTATTAAACGATGACATTTGTCCCTAAGGGTCCTAGCACCCTTAGGGACTTATTCAAATATTTCATATGTGTCAAATGGGGTCATTGGGTGACCTATGACTCCCTTTGATCCATTAAACGATGACATATGTCCCTAGGTGTCCTAGGGCCCCTATGGACATATTCGAATGGGCCATATGGGTCAAAGGGGGTCATAGAGTGACTTATGACCTCTTTTGACACATTAAACAATGACATATGTCCCTAGGGGTTCTAGGATCCCAAAGGACATATTTGAATCATTCATATGGGTCAAAGAGGGTCATAGGGTGACCTATGACACCCTTTGACCCATTAAACGACAAGCATATTCGAATCGTTCATATGGGTCAAAAGGAGTCATAGGGTGACCTATGAACCCCTTTGATCCATTAAAAGATGATATATGTCCCTAGGGGTCCTAGGACCCCTAAGGACATATTCGAATCATTCATATGGGTCAAAGGGGGTCATAAGGTGTCGTATGACCCCCTTTGACCCATTAAATGATAACATATGTCCCTAGGGATCTTAAGAACATATTCGAATGGGTCATATGGGTCAAAGGGTGACCTATGACCCTTTTTGACCCATTAAACGACGACATATGTCACTAGGGGTCCTAGGACCCCTAGGGTCATATTCAAATCATTCATATGGGTCAAAAAGAGTCATAGAGTGACCTATGACCCCCTTTGACCTATTAAACGACAGCATATTTCCCTAGGGGTCCTAGGACCCCTAAGGACATATTCGAATGGGCCATGTGGATCAAAGAGGGTCATAGGGTGACTTATGACCCCCTTTGACCCATATGAACAATTTGAATATGTCCCTACGGGTTCTATGACCCTAAGGACATATTCGAATAATTTATATGGGTCAAAGAGGGTCATAGGGTGACCTATGACCCCCTTTGACCTATTAAATAATGACATATGTCCCTAGGGGTCGTAGGACCCCTAAGGACATATTCAAATCATTCATATGGGTCAAAAGGGGTCATAGGGTGACCTATGACCCCTTTTGACCCATTAAATGATGACATATGTCTTTAGGGGTCGTATGACCTCCAAGGACATATTCGACTTGTTCCTATGGGTCAAAGGGGGTCATAGGGTGACCTATGACTTCTTTTGGCCTATTAAACGACAACATATGTCTCGAGGAGGCCTAGGACCCCTAAGGAGATATTTGAATTATTCATATTCATTAAAGGGGGTCATAGGGTGACTTATGACCCCCATTGACCTATTAAATAATGACATATGTCCCTAGGGGTTGTAAGACTCACAGGGACATATTTGAATCGTGCATATGGATCAAAGGGTGTCATAGGGTGACTTATGACCCCCTTTGACCCATTAAACGATGACATATATCTCTAGGGGTCCTAGGACCTCTAAGAACATATTCAAATCGTTCTTATGGGTAAAAGGGGGTCATAGGGTGACTTATGATCCCCTTTGACCCATTAAACCATAACATATGTCCCTAAGGGTCCTATAACCCCTAAGGACATATTCAAATTGTTTATATGGGTCAAAGGGGGTCATAGGGTGACCTATGACCTCCTTTGACCCATTAAACCATAACATATGTCCCTAAGGGTCCTATAACCCCTAAGGACATATTCAAATTGTTTATATAGGTCAAAGGGGGTCATAGGGTGACCTATGACCTCCTTTGACCCATTAGATGATGACATATGTTCCTAGGGGTCAAAGGACCCCTAAGAACATATTCGAATCGTTCATATTGATCAAAGGGGGTCATAGGTTGACCTATTACCCCCTTTGACACATTAAATAATGACATATGTCCTTAAGGGTCCTAAGGATAGTTGAATGGGCCATATGCATCAAAGTAGGTCATAGGGTGACCTATGACCCCCTTTGACCCATTAAATGATGACATATGTTCTTAGGGGTTCCGAAACCCCTAGTGACATATTTGAATCGTTCATATGGGTCAAAGGGGGTCATAAGGTGCCTTATGACACCTTTTGACCCATTAAACGATGACATATATCTCTAGGGGTCCTAGCACCCATAGTGACATATTCAAATCGTTCATATGGGTCAAAGAGGGTAATAGGGTGACCTATGACCCCATTTGACCCATTAAATGATGACGTATGTTCTTATGGGTCCTATGACCCCTAGGGACATATTTGAATCATTCATATAGGTCAAGGGGGTCATAGGTGACCTATGACCTCTTTTGACCCATTAAATGACGAGATATGTCTCTAAGTGTTCTAGAACTCCTAGGGACATATTCAAATTGTTCATATGGGTCAAAGTGGGTCATAGGGTGACCTATGACCCTGTTTGACCCTTTAAATAATGATATATGTGTCTGGAGGTCTTATAACCTATATAGACATATTCGAATTATTCATATGGGTCAAAGGGGGTCATAGAGTGACTTATGATACCCTTTGACCCATTAAATTATGACATATGTCCCTAGGGGTCTTAGGAGCTCTCATTTGTGAAGGAGGATTCACCAGCTTGTTCATGTTCTCAACAATCATGTTGGACAATGTTCATGCTACTCATTGTCCATATCTTTCAATGTTCATGTTCCTTATGATTTTGAAAAGTCCCTTATGTTGCCCCATTGTGATGGAAGGAGATTGTATCCTTGTTACCTAACGTACGTGTAGAGGAAATAATTGATAAGGTTGTATATGCATGTTTCATTTGGAGTTTATATTGTTATGAAAGCATGGGTATGAGTCAGATTTTCTTTGACATCATTGTTATCATTTGAAAATGTGAAACATAGTTTTCTCCTTATGGTATTGTAAATGACTAGTTGATAATAAGAATCCATAAATGTTATTTGATACCATTGATTGTATAAATTTATAACTTAGTAGATTTCTTACAATCTTGTTGTGCACTCAATAATTTGGAAGGAAAATTCGAGGAGCCCTAGGGACATATTCGAATGGGTAATATGGGTCAAAAGGGGTCATAGGGTGACCTATGACTCTCTTTGAGCCATTAAATGACGACGTATGTCTTTAGGCATTCTATAACACCTAGGGACATATTCAAATGGGTAATATGGGTCAAAAGGGGTCATAGGGTGACCTATGACCCACCTTAACCCATTAAACGATGACATATGTCGCTAGGGGTCCTCGAACCCCTACAAACATATTTGAATGGGTCATATGGGTCAAAGGGAGTCATAGGGTGACCTATGACCCCCTTTGACCTATATGAATGATTCGAATATGTCTCTAAGAGTCCTAGGACCCCTACGAAAATATTCAAATCTTTCATATGAGTCAAGGGGGTCATAGGTGACTTATGACCTCCTTTGACCCATTAAATGACGACATATGTCTCTAGGGGTCCTAGAACCCCTAGAGACATATTTGAATAGTTCATATGGGTCAAAGGGGGTCATAGGTCACCTTTGACCCATTAAACGATGACATATATGTCTAAGGGTCTTATAACCTCTAGAGACATATTCAAATCATTCATATGAGTCAAAAGGGGTCTTAGGGTGACCTATGACACCCTTTGACTCATTAAAAGATGATATATGTCCCTAGGGGTCCTAGGACACCTAAAGAAATTTTCAAATCATTCATATGGGTCAAAGGGGGTCATACGGTGCCCTATGATCCTGTTTGACATATTAAATGATTACATATGTCCCTAGGGGTCTTAGGGAAATATTCAAATGGGCCATATGGGTCAAAGGGGGTCAAATGGTGACCTATGACCCCCTTTGACCCATTAAAAGATGATATATGTCCCTAGGGGTCCTATGACCCCTAGGGACATATTTGAATCATTCATATGGGTCAAAGGGGGTCATAAGGTGCTTTATGAGACCCTTTAACCCATTAAATGACAACATATGTCCCAAAGGGTCCTAAGACCCATAGGGACATATTCAAATCATTCATATGGGTCAAAGGATGTCATAGGGTGACCTATGACCCCCTTTGACCCATTAAATGATGACATATGTCCCTAGGGGTCCTAGGACCCCTAAAGACATTCGAATCGTTCATATGGGTCAAAGGGAGTCATAGAGTGACCTATGACCCCCTTTGACTCATAAACGGTGACATATGTCCCTCGGGGTCCTAGGATCCCTAGGGACATATTTGAATTGGCCAAATGGGTCAAAGAGGGTCATAGGGTGACTTATGACCCCCTTTGACCCATATGAACGATTCAAATATGTCTCTAGGGGTTCTAGAACTCGTAAGGACATATTTGAATCGTTTATATGAGTTAAAGGGGGTCATAGCGTGACCTATGACCCCCTTTGACCCATTAAATGATGACATATGTCCCTAAGGGTCTTAGGAGCCGTAAGGACATATTTGAATTGTTCATATCGGTCAAAACAGGTCATAGGTTGATCTATGACTCCTTTTGACCCATTAAATGATGACATGTCCCTAGGGGTCTTAGAACCTTTAGGGACATATTCAACTCGTTCTTATGGGTCAAAGGCGGTCATAGGGTGACCTATGACTCCCTTTGGCTCATTAAACGATGACATATGTCCCTAGGTGTTATAGGACCCCTAAGGATATATTCGAATCATTCATATTGCTTAAAGGGCGTCATAGGGTGACTTATGACCCCCTTTGACCCATTAAATGATGACATATGTCGCTAGGGTTAGTAGGACTCATAGGGACATATTCGAATCGTGCATATCAGTCAAAAGGTGTTATAGGGTGACCTACGACCCTTTTTGACCCATTAAAAGATGACATATGTCCTTAGGGGTTCTAAGACTTCTAGGGACATATTCGAGTCGTTCTTATGGGTCAAAGGGGGTGATAGGGTGACCTATGACCCCCTTTGACCCATTAAACGATGACATATGTCCCTAAGGGTCTTAGGATGCCTAAGGACATATTCGAATGGGCCATATGGGTCAACGGGGGTAATAGGGTGACTTATGACCCCTTTTGACCCATTAAACGATGGCATATGTCCCTAGGGGTCCTAGGACCTTTAAGGACCTATTCGAATCGTTCATATGGGTCAAATGGGGTCATAGGGTGACCTATGACCCCCTTTGACCCATTAAACGATGACATATATCCTTTGGGATCTTAGGACCCCTAGGGACATATTCGAATTGTTCTTATGGGTCAAAGGGGGTCATATGGTGACTTATGACTCCCTTTGACCCATTAAAAGATGGCATATGTCCATAGGGGTCATAGGACCCCTAAGGACATATTCAAATCATGCATATGGGTCAAAGGGGGTCATAGGGTGACCTATGACCCCTTTTTATCCATTAAGTGATGGCATATGTCCCTTAGGGTCCTAGGACACCTAGGGACATATTCAAATCGTTCATATGGGTCAAAGGGGGTCATAGGTCTTTGACCCATTAAACAAAAACATATGTCCCTAAGGGTCCTAGGACCCCTAAGGACATATTCGAATGGGCCATATGAGTCAAAGGGGGTCATAAGGTGACCTATGACCCTTTTTGACCCATTAAATGATGACATAGGTCCCTACAGGTCCCAGGACCTCAAGCGACATATTTAAAATGTTCATATGGGTCGAAAGGAGTCATAGGGTGCCCTATGTCCCCCTTTGACCCATTAAACGGTGACATATGTCTCTGGGGGTCCTATAACCCCTAGGGACATATTCGAATCGTTGATATGGGTCAAAGGGGGTCATAGGGTGACCTATGATACATTTTGACCCATTAAACAATGATATATATCCCTAAGGGTCCTAGAACCCCTACGGACATATTTGACTTGTTCATATGGCTCAAACGGGGTCATAGGTCACGCTATGACCCCCTTTGACCTATTAAATGATGATATATGTTCATAAGGGTCATGGGACTCCTAAGGACACATTCAAATCATTCATATGTGTCAAGGGGCGCATAGCGTGACCTATGACCTCCTTTGACTCACTAAATGATGACATATGTCGCTAGGGGTCCTAGAACCTCTAGGAACATATTTGAATTGTTCATATGGGTCAAAGGGGGTCATAGGGTGATGTATGAAACTCTTTGACCCACTAAACGATGACATATGTGTCTGGGGGTCTTATAAACTCTACGATCATATTTGAATCGTTTATATGGGTCAAAGGGGGTCATAGGCTAACCTATGACACCCTTTGACCCATTAAATGATGACATATGTCGCTAGGGGTCCTAGGATCCCTAGGGACATATTCAAATCATTCATATGGGTCAAAGGTGGTCATAGGGTGACCTATGATGCCCTTTGACCCATTAAACGATGACATATGTCCCTAGGGGTCGTAGGACCTCTGAGGACATATTTGAATCATTCATATGGGTGAAAGGCTTTGACCCATTAAACGATGACATATGTTCCTAGAGGTGCTAAGGACATATTCGAATGGGGCATATGGGTGAAAGGGGGTCATATGGTGCCTTATGACATCTTTTGTCCCATTAAACGATGACATATGTCCCTAGGGGTCCTAGGACACATAGGGACATATTCGAATCGTTCATATGGGTCAAAAGGTGTCATAGGGTGACCTATGACCCCCCTTTGACCCATTAATAGATGACATTTGTTGGTAGGGGTCCTAGACATATTCAAATCTTTCATATGGGTCAAATGGGGTCATTGGATGACTTATGACTCCCTTTGACCCATTAAACAATGACATATGTCCATAGGGGTCGTAGGACCCTTAGGGACATATTCGAATGGGCCATATGAGTCAAAAGGGGTCATAGGGCATTTGACATATTAAACAACAACATATGTCCCTAAGGATTCTAAGACCCCTAATGACATATTCAAATCATTCATATGGGTCAAAGGGGGTCATAGAGTGACTTATGACCCCCTTTGACCCTTTAAACCACAACATATGTCCCTAGGGGTCAAAGGACTCCTAAGGACATATTTAAATCATTCATATTGGTCAAAAGAGGTCATAGGGTGCCCTATTAACCCCTTTGATCCACTAAACGACGACATATATCCCTAGGGTTCTTAGGGACATAGTTAAATGGGCCATATGGATCAAAGCAGGTCATAGGGTGACCTATGACCCCCTTTGACCTATTAAACGATGATATATGTTCCTAGGGATCCTAAGACCCGTAAGGACATATTTGAATCGTTCATATGGGTCAAAGGGGGTCATAGGGTGCCTTATGACACCCGTTGACCCATTAAACAACGACATATGTTCCTAGGGGTCCTAGGACCCATAGGGACATATTCGAATCATTCATATGGATCAAAGAGGGTGATAGGGTGACCTATGACCCACTTTGACCCATTAAACGACAATATATGTCCCTAAGGGTCCTATGACCCTTAGGGACATATTCGAATCGTTCATATGGGTCAAAGGGCGTCATAGGGTGACCTATGACTCCCTTTGACCTATTAAATGATGACATATGTCCCTAGGGGTCCTAGGACCCCTAGGGACATATTCGAAAGGGCCATATGGGTCAAAGGGGGTCATAGGGTGACTTATGACCTCTTTTGACCCATTAAATGATGACATATGTCCTTAGGGGTTCTAGGACCCTTAAGGACATATTTGAATCGTTCATATGGGTCAAAGGGGATCATAGAGTGACCTATAACCCCTTTTGATGCATTAAATGATGACATAAGTCCCTAGACATATTCGAATCATTCATATGGGTCAAAGGAGGTCATAGGGTGACCTATGACCTCATTTGAACCATTAAACGATGACGTATGTTCCTAGGACCCCTAGGGACATTAGAATGGGCGATAAGCGTCAATGGGGTTCATAGGGTGACCATGACCCCTTTTGACTCATTAAATGACAAAATATGTCACTATGGATCTTAGGACTCTAAGGGACATATTTCAAACAATCATATGGGTCAAAGGGGGTCATAGGGTGACCTATGACCTCCTTTGATCTATTAAACAATGACATATGTCTCTAGGGGTCCTATAACCCATAAGGACATATTCGAATCATTTATATGGGTCAAAGGGGGTCATAGGGTGACCTATGACACCCTTTGACCCGTTAAATGATGACATATGTCCTTAGGGGTCCTAAGATCCCTAGGGATATATTTGAATCGTTCGTATGGGTCAAAGGGGGTCAGAGGTCCCTTTGACCCATTAAATGATGACATATGTCCCTATGGGTTATGGGACCCCTAAGAACATATTTGAATCATTCATATGGGTGAAAGGGGGTCATAGGGTGACCTATGACCCTCTTTGACCCATATGAACGATTCAAATATGTCTCTAGGTGTCTTAGGACCCTTAGGGACATATTCGAATGGTTCATAAGGGTCAAGGGGGTCATAAGTGACCTATGACCCCCTGTGACCCATTAAACGATGACATATGTCGCTAGGGGTTCTAGGACCCCTAGGGACATATTTGAATTATTCATATGGGTCAAAGGGGGTCATAGGGTGACTTATGACCCTCTTTGACCCATTAAATGATGAC
The DNA here is from genome assembly GCA_028749045.1 of Cupressus sempervirens. Classification (NCBI taxonomy): domain Eukaryota; kingdom Viridiplantae; phylum Streptophyta; class Pinopsida; order Cupressales; family Cupressaceae; genus Cupressus; species Cupressus sempervirens. The sequence goes on from CM053786.1 coordinate 753,811,720, forward strand.
ATATGTATCTAGGGGTCCTATAACCCCTAGAGACACATTTGCATCATTCATATGGATCAAAGGGGGTCATAGGGTGACCTATGATACCCTTTGACCCATTAAATGATGACATATGTCCCTAGGGGTCCCAGGGGCCCTCATTTGTGAAGGAGGATTCACCAGCTTATTCATGTTCTCAAGGGTCATGTTGGACAATGTTCATGCTACTCATTATCGATATCTTTCAATGTTCATGTTCCTTATGATTTTGAAAAGTCCCTTATGTTGCCCCATTGTGATGGAAGGAGATTGTATGATTGTTACCTAATGTACGTGTAGAGGAAATAATTGATAAGGTTGTATATGCATGTTTCATTTGGAGTTTATATTATTATGAAAGCATTGGTATGAGTCATAGATTTGCTTTGACATCATTGTTATCATTTGAAAATATGAAAGAAAGTTTTCTCCTTGTGGTATTGTAAATGACTAGTTGATAATAATAATCTATAGATGTTATGTGATACCATTGATTGTATAAATTTAAAGCTTAGTAAATTTCTTACAATCTTTTTGTGCACTCAATAATTTGGAAGGAAAATTCGAGGACCCCTAAGGACATATTCGAATGGGTAATATGGGTCAAAGGTGGTCATAGGGTGACCTATGACTCTCTTTGACACATTAAACGATGACATATGTCTCTAAGGGTCCTAGAACCCCTAAAAACATATTCGAATGGGTAATATGGGTTAAAAGGGGTCATAGGGTGACCTATGACCCTCTTTAACCCATTAGATGATGACATATGTCGCTAGGGGTCCTCGAACTCTTAGGAACATATTCAAATGGGTCATATGGGTCAAAGGGGGTCATAGGTCACCTTTGACCCATATGAATGATTCAAATATGTCTCTAGGGGTCCTAGGACCCCTAGGGATATATTCAAATGGTTCATATGGGTCAAGGGTCACCTATGACCCCCTTTGACCCATTAAACAACGACATATGTCTCTAAGGGTCCTAGAACCCCTAAAGACATATCTGAATTGTTCATATGGGTCAAAGGGGGTCATAGGTCACCTTTGACCTATTAAATAATGACATATGTGTCTGAAGGTCTTATAACCCCTAGGGACATATTCGAATCATTCATATGGGTTAAAGGGGGTCATAGGGTGACCTATGACATCCTTTGACCCATTAAACGATGTGCATATTTGAATCATTCATATAGGTCAAAAGGGGTCATAGGGTGACCTATGACCGCCTTTAACCCATTAAAAGACTATATATGTCCCTAGGGGTCTTGGGACCCCTAAGGACATATTCAAATCATTCATATGGGTCAAAAGGGGTCATAGGGTGCCCTCTCACCCCCTTTGACCCATTAAATGATGACATATGTCGCTAGGGGTCCTAGAGACATATTCGAATGGGCCATATGGGTAAAAGGGGGTCAAAGGGTGACCTATGACCCCCTTTGACCCATTAAACGATGACATATGTCCTTAGGGGTCCTAGGACCCCTAGGGACATATTCGAATCGTTCATATGGGTCAAAGGGGTTCATAAGGTGCCTTATGACACCCTTTGACCCATTAAATGACAACATGTAATGGATACCCTACAAATAGCTCTGATACCACTGTAATGGACACCCAAGAATGCCCAAATGCTGAACCAACTACTGAAAATATATTAATTCTAAAAATGTTGCAATAAAGTACAAAGAGATGTATTCCAAAGGCCAAACCCTAAGGGAATGACGTCTAAAATGTTACAAGAGAGGATGAACGTCCTCTAATGCCAAGAAAGATATGTGATTCACACATCCAAACTCTTATCAAATGCAATTCACAACCATCCGATACAATAATCTCATGCTCAACAATGAGACTTTCAGCCCTATTTATCCTTTTCTTCATCCTTCTAGAAGGAACTAAAATATTAATTAATTACAAGAGCTAGAAGCTTCCACCTTCTAATAATTAATGCATTCTCTAGAAATCCCTCCCTAGCAATAATTATTTAAATCACAAGAGGCTTCTGTCCTTCCAATAATTAATACATACCCTAGAAATTATTAATACAAAGTCACCTTTTAATTTTAATTAAATGACTTTAATTTTCTTATCCTCCACTTAGACTTTGGAGAATGTGAAGGCCAAAAGATGGGATCATTACAAATCCGTCCTCCTTGAAATTGCTTGTCCTCAAAAAATTAAGTAGCATAATAGACTCCAACCTCCACCTGGATCCCAATATGTGATATCCATATGGAAGTTAAACCAACTGTAAACCCGCATCATCAGGACCAAACCCTATAGCCTAGCATTCAAAACTTGTGCTGATGAAGTCAAAATGTCATCATAAGGCAACTCCATAGAAGATCTATGAAACGTCTTCTTCCCTTTATCCATCCACATAATATATATTGGACTGGAATGCATATTATCACCATCATGCATTGAAAAAGATGTAGTTGTAGGTGAATCATATGTACTCATGCTAACTATATCAGCAATAGGTTTTGCCACATCAAAATATATGGACATAGGAACAACATTAATTGCTGCAACAGAAAACTGAACTGAATTTGTAGTTGATGAAAACTCAAAATCATTAACATGTGTGGCTTCATTAGAAAATACATCAACCACTGCATTTATACCATTAAACTCCTCATTGGATGCTTCAACTAACATAGAAGTGGCTGCTGATATGATAGTATCCTCACATTCTCCTAATTCCACTATTGCTACGTCATTATCCCCTCACAAGGCTTCATATGTGGTCTCCTGACTTTGCACGCATGTCTCTACTGACTCTGCTGAAATGCCCACATCACCAACATCATAGTTGGCTAGCTCTATATGTGTCTCGATCCCACCTAAGAAATCGACTACCTTCTGCTTTGGAGCAACGTACAAATCATCAATGTTGATGCCCATCTGTCTAGCCATAAGCTGCAACATCATATCCATTCGCCTATTCTGCTCCTGTTGCATGTGTTGCCTCTTCTCTAATGTACCCAATAACTATTTGAACATCACATCTTGATCTGGACTAATATACATTTTTATCTGGCTATCAATATGATCTCCATAGGATGGCAAGACTTATAGCTCTAATACCACTGTAATGGACACCCAGGAATGCCCACATCACCAACATCATAGCTGGCTAGCTCTATACGTGTCTCGATCCCACCTGAGAAATCGACTACCTTCTGCTCTGGAGCAATGTACAAATCATCAATGTTGATGCCCATCTGTCTAGCCATAAGCTGTAACATCATATCCATTTGCCTATTTTTCTCCTGTTGCATACGTTGCATCTTCTCTAATGTACCCAATAACTGTCTAAACATCACATCTTGATCTGGACTAATATACATCTTTATCCAGCTATTAATATGATCTCCACAGGATGGCAGGACTTATAGCTCTGATACCACTATAATGGGCACCTACTGGTTAGAACTTCGTGAAACACTTTGCAAGCAATCTCTGATACCACTGTAATGGATACCCTACAAATAGCTCCGATACCACTGTAATGGACACCCAGGAATGCCCAAACGCTGAACCAACTACTGAAATTATATTAATTCTAAAAATGTTGCAATCAAGTTAAAAGAGATGTATTCAAAAGGACAAACCCTAAGGGAATGACGTCTAGAATGTTACAAGAGAGGATGAACATCCTCTAATGCCAAGAAAGATATGTGATTCACACATCCAAACCTTTATCAAATGTAATTCACAACCATCCGATACAATAATCTCATGCTCAACAATGAGACTTTCAGCCCTATTTATCCTTTTCTTCATCCTTCTAGAAGGAACTAAAACATTAATTAGTTGCAAGAGCTAGAAGCTTCCTCCTTCCAATAACTAATGCATTATCTAGAAATCCCTCCCTAGCAATAATTATTTAAATCACAAGAGCCTTCCATCCTTCCAATAATTAATACATACCCTAGAAAATATTAATACAAAGTCACCTTTTAATTTTAATTGAATGACTTTAATTTTCTTATCCTCCACTTAGACTTTGGAGAACGTGAAGGCCAAAAGATGGGATCATTACACAACATATGCCCCTAGGGGTCCTAGGAACCATCGGGACATATTCAAATCGTTCATATGGGTCAAAGGATATCATAGGGTGACCTATGACCCACTTTGACCCATTAAATGATGACATATGTCCCTAGGGGTCCTAGAACCCCTAGGGACATATTCGAATGGGCCATATGGGTCAAAGAGGGTCATAGGGTGACTTACGACCCCCTTTTACCCATATGAACAATTTGAATATGTCCTTAGGGGTTTTAGGACCCCTAAGGACATATTTGAATCATTCATATGGGTCAAAGGGGGTCATAGGGTGACCAATGATCTCTTTTGACCCATTAAATGATGAAATATGTCCTTAGGGGTCCTAGGACCCTTAAGGACATATTCAAATCATTCATATGGGTCAAAAGGGGTCGTAGGGTGACCTATGACCCCCTTTGACCCATTAAATGATGACATATGTACCTAGGGGTCCTAGGACCCCTAGGGACATATTTGACTTGTTCATATGGGTCAAAGGGGGTCATAGGGTGACCTATGACTCCCTTTGGCCCATTAAATGATGACATATGTCCCTAGGGGTCATAGGACCACTAAGAAAATATTCAAATCATTCATATTTGTCAAAGGGGGTCATAGGGTGACTTATGACCCCCTTTGACCCATTAAACGATGACATATGTCCCTAGGGGTCGTAGGACTTATAGGGACATATTTGAATCATGCATATGGGTCAAAGGGTGTCATAGGGTGACGTACGACCCCCTTTGACCTATTAAATAATGACATATGTGCGTAAGGGTCCTAGGACCTCTAGGGACATATTCGAATCGTTCTTATGGGTCAAAAGGGGTCATAGGGTGACTTATCACCCTTTTGACCAATTAAGTGATGACATATGTTCTTAAGAGTCCTAAGAATCCTAGGGACATATTCGAATGGGCCATATGGGTCAAAGGGGGTCATAGGGTGACTTATGACCCCCTTTGACCCATTAAATGATAACATATGTCCCTAGGGGTCTTAAGACCCCTAAGGACCTATTTGAATCATTCATATGGGTCAAAGGGGGTCATAGGGTGACCTATGACCCCTTTTGACCCATTTAATGATGACATATGTCCGTAGGGGTCCTAGGACCCCTAGGCACATATTCGAATCATTCCTATGGGTCAAAGGGAGAAATAGGGTGACCTATGACTCCTTTTGACCCATTAAAAGATGACATATGTCCATAGGGGTCATAGGACCCCTAAGGACATGTTCAAATCATCCATACGGGTCAAAGGGGGTCATAGGGTGACCTATGACCCCCTTTGATCCATTAAGCGATGACATATGTCTCGAAGGGTCCTAGGACACCTTGGGACATATTTAAATCGTTCATATGCGTCAAAGGGGGTCATAGGTCTTTGACCCATTAAACGACGACATATGTCCCTAGGGGTCCTAGGACCCCTACGGGCATATTCGAATGGGCCATATGGGTCAAAGGGGGTCATAGGGTGACCTATGACCCCTTTTGACCCATTAAATGACAACATATGTCCCTACGGGTCCTAGGACCCCAAGCGACATATTTAAAACGTTCATATGGGTCAAAGGGGGTCATAGGGTGACCTATGATCCCTTTGACCCATTAAACGACGACATATGTCTCTGGTGGTCCTATAACCCCTAGGGACATATTTGAATCATTCATATGGGTCAAAGGGGGTCATAGGGTTACCTATGACACCCTTTGACCCATTAAACGATGATATATGTCCCTAGGGGTCCTAGGACCCCTAGGGACATATTTGACTCATTCATATGGGTCAAAGGGGGTCATAGGTCACCTTGTGACCTTCTTTGACCCATTAAATGATGACATATGTCCCTAGGAGTCATGGGACCCCTAAGGACACATTCGAATCATTCATATGTGTCAAGGGGGGTCATAGCGTGACCTATGACCTGCTTTGATCCATATGAACGATGAAAATATGTCCCTAGGGTTCCTAAGACCCCTAGCGACATATTCGAATCAAGACCCACTAAATAATGACATATGTCGCTAGGGGTCCTTGAACCCTTAAGGAAATATTCAAATTGTTCATATGGGTCAAAGGGGGTCAAAGGGTGACGTATAACCCCCTTTGACCCATTAAATGATGACATATGTGTCTCGGGGTCCTATAACCCTTAGAGACATATTTGAATCATTCATATGGGTCAAAGGGGTTCATAGGGTGACCTATGACACCCTTTGACCCATTAAATGATGACATATGTCCCTAGGGGTCCTAGGACCCCTAGGGACATATTCGAATCGTTCATATGGGTCAAAAGGGGTCATAGGGTGACCTTTGATGCCCTTTGACCCATTAAAAGATGACATATGTCCCTAGGGTTCGTGGGACCCCTAAGGACATATTCGAATCATTCATATGAGTTAAAGGGGCTCATAGGGTGCCTTATGACCCCCTTTGACCCATCAAATGATGAAATATATCCGTAGGGGTCCTAGGGACATATTCGAATGGGACATATGGGTGAAAGGGGGTCATATGGTGCTTTATGACACCCTTTGACCCATTAAACGATGACATATGTCTCTAGGGGTCCTAGGACCCATAGGGACATATTAGAATCATTCATATGGGTCAAAAAGTGTCATAGGGTGACTTATGACCCTCCTTTGACCCATTAAACGATGACAATTGTCCTTAGGCGTCCTAGGACCCCTAGGGACATATTCAAATGTTTCATATGGGTCAAATGGGGTCATTGGGTGACCTATGACTCCCTTTGACAAATTAAACAATGACATATGTCCCTAGGGGTTCTAGGACCCCTAAAGACATATTCAAATCGTTCATATGGGTCAAAGGGGTCATAGCTTGACCTATGACCCCCTTTGACCCATTAAACCACAACATATGTCCTTAGGGATCCTATAACCCCTAAGGACATATTCAAATCATTTATATGGGTCAAAGGGGTCATAGGATGACCTATGACCCCCTTTGACCCATTAAACGATGACATATGTCCCTAGGGGTCCTAGGACCCCTAGGGACATATTCGAATCATTCCTATGGGTCAAAGGGGGTCATAGAGTGACCTGTGACTATGTTTGATCCATTAAATGATGACATATGTCCCTAGGGTCAAAGGACCCCTAAGGACATATTCAAATCGTTCATATTGGTCAAAGGGGGTCATAGGGTGCCCTATTACCCCCTTTGACCCATTAAACGATGACATATGTCCCTAGGGGTCTTAGAGACATAGTTGATTGAGCCATATGGGTCAAAGCGGGTCATAGGTTGACCTATGACCCCCTTTGACCCATTATACAATGACATATGTTCTTAGGTGTCTTGGGACCCCTAGGGACATATTTGAATCGTTCATATAGGTCAAAGGGGGTCATAGGGTGCCTTATGACACCCTTTGACCCATTAAACGACGACATATGTCCCTAAGGGTCCTAAGACCCATAGGGACATATTCAAATCATTCATATGGGTCAAAGAGGGTAATAGGGTGACCTATGACCCCTTTGAATCATTAAATGACGACATATTTCTCCAGGGGTCCTATGACCCCTAGAGACATATTCGAATCGTTCATATGGGTCAAAGGGGGTCATAGGGTAACCTATAACTCCCTTTGACCCATTAAACGATGACATATATCCCTAGGGGTCCTAGGACCCCTAGGGACATATTTGAATGGGCCATATGGGTCAAAGGGGGTCACAGGGTGACTTATGACCCCCTTTGACCCATTAAATGATGACATATGTCCCTAGGGGTTCTAGGACCCCTAAAGATATATTTGAATCGTTCATATGGGTCAAAAGGGGTGATAGAGTGACCTATGACCTGTTTTGACCCATTAAATGATGACATATGTCCCTAGGGGTCCTAGGACCCCTAAGGACATATTCGAATCGTTCATATGGGTCGAAGGGGGTCATAGGGTGACCTATGTCCCCCTTTGACTCATTAAAGGATAACATATGTTCCTAGGGGTCCTAGGACCCCTAGGGACATTCGAATGGGCCATATGGGTCAAAAGGGTTCATAGGGTGACCTATGACCCCTTTTGACCCATTAAATGATGACATGTCGCTATGGGTCCTAGGACCCAAAGGGACATATTTCAAACGTTCATATGGGTCAAAGGGGGTCATAAGGTGACCTATGACCTCCTTTGACCCATTAAACAATGACATATGTCTTTGGGGGTCCTATAACCCTTAAGGACATATTCAAATCATTTATATGGGTCAAAGGGGGTCATAGGGTGACCTATGACACTCTTTGACCCATTAAACAATGACATATGTCCTTAGGGTTCCCCTAGGACATATTTGAATCGTTCATATGAGGCAAAGGGGGTCATAGGGTGACCTATGACCACCTTTGACCCATTAAATGATGACATATGTTCCTAGTGATCATGGGACCCCTAAGGACATATTCAAATCATTCATATGGGTGAAAGGGGGTCATAGGGTGACCTATGGCCCCCTTTGACCCATATGAACGATTCAAATATGTCGCTAGGGGTCTTAGGACCCCTAGGGACATATTCGAATGGTTCATATGGGTCAAGGGGGTCATAGGTGTCCTATGACCCCCTTTGACCCATTAAATGATGACATATGTCTCTAGGGGTTCTAGAACCCCTAGGGACATTTTCAAATTGTTCATATGGGTCAAAGGGTGTCATAACGTGACCTATGACCCTCTTTGACATTTAAATAATGACATATGTGTTTGGGGGTCCTATAACGCCTAGGAACATATTCAAATCATTCATATGGGTCAAAGGGTGTCATAGGGTGACCTATGATACCCTTTGACCCATTAAACGATGACATATATCCCTTGGGGTCCTATGGGCCCTCATTTGTGAAGGAGGATTCATGAGCTTGTTCATTTTCTCAATGATCATGTTGGAAAATATTCATGCTACTCATTGTCCATATCTTTCAATGTTCATGTTCCTTATGATTTTGAAAAGTCCCCTATGTTGCCCCATTGTGATGGAAGGAGATTGTATCATTGTTACCTAATGTGTGTGTAGAGGAAATAATTGATAAGGTTGTATATGCATGTTTCATTTGGAGTTGATATTGTTATGAAAGCATTGGTATGAGTCATAGATTTTCTTTGACATCATTGTTATCATTTGAAAATGTGAAAGAAAGTTTTCTCCTTGTGGTATTGTAAATGACTAGTTGATAATAACAATCCATAGATGTTATGTGATACCATTGATTTTATAAATTTAAAACTTAGTAGATTGCTTACAATCTTGTTGTGCACTCAATAATTTGGAAGTAAAATTTTATGTTCATATCACATGCATGGATAACATTGATTTTAATTACCAAGCTTAATGCAATTCTAAGCAAGGAAATCATCAAATTAATTTCATGATATAACAAAATGAACTTTTTTGTAAGAGAAGACATAATAAAATCTATGAGATACATTGCTATAGGCATGCATTTTACTCTCTAGAAAATGTATGGTAAAGGAAAATAAATCCCTTCCTTAATATAGAGCAATAAAATATTAAAGAATATTCCCAAATTCTAGACTGCTATCCAATAAAAATAAAAATAATAATAGCATATAGAGACTAATGAGTGTCCTAGACTAATATATTTCCTAAGTGACATAATGGTACACATTACAATCTTGTGACTTCTAAGTCACATCCAACACTCAAATAATACATTAGTAATTAAATAAATAAAGGCGTATTAGTGTGCATGTTAGAGAATATGACAAATTTAAGTATTTAACTCAAAAATAAAATAAAAGCCAAGATTGATCTTGACCTCCCTTCTAGAGTAGCCCCCAACATTTCCTAAGCCATCATAATGCAAAATGTTTTCTCCACTCCCCAAGGCGTATTGTTAAATTTGACATTCATTCTGATATGTCATGTCAAAACTTTTACTCTTGAGCTTGCCTCCTTGAAAAGGGGTTTCATCCCCATTAATATAATTGTGTGCATAGGAGAAAGGGTTTACGTCACATCCTTTTCTTATGCACTAGTTGTCCCCTCCTTGCAGCAGTGGTCACATGTTCCCAAGCATAGGTAGTTGACTTGAAATTTCTTGCAGCAGTGGTCACATGTTCCCAAGCATACGTAGTCGACTTGAAATTAAGGGGGAGTGGGATAGCAATCCCAAGGGATTTGTACTTCGAAGAATGTCAAGTTAACATTTAATATGACTTGTTCACATTAGGATTGTTGATTGGAGGGATGGGAAGAAGATGTCCTAAGGATTGGATTAGTCAAAATTTTGCACATGACCCACGTGGGACCTTGTGGGACCACGTGTAGGAAGAAATGTGGCCTTTGTAAGAGTTAGGGAATGATGAGGATTTAAGATAGATAGGAGATTCACCCTTTAGATTTGTTTTTTTTTTAATTAGATAATTATTTGATCATTTCAAGTCTTGAATAGAGGATAATGACACTTAGTGTATTTGACCTTAGTTTAAGGGTAATGTTTATAGATCAAGGGGCTCATTTAGAAACATGTAACAATTAATACATATGGTAATGGAAAAGCTCAATATAGGAAAATAAATTAAATGAAATAAATAAGATTACGAGAATGCATATATAATTGAACATGATGTTAAGTACGAAGGGTTTAATTAAATTAGTGTTAAGACTATAAATTAGGATAGTTGGATGTACATATAATAGGGTTAATATGAAGTAAGTTTTCGGGATGATGGGATTGGAGAATCAAGGATAAGGATGGATGGTGGATTAAAGTAATAACTCGAATCTAGTTTTATCTAGTCAATAAAGCACATTGATAGATAAGAGTTACTAGATAGAATTGAATGAATGACAAACCTGTGTAGATGTTGGATTTAATGTCAAGTGAATTTTATATTTGAGTTGAGGGAATGTTAGTTAGATAATGAATGTTGTGGATTCAATTGAAGATATTAGTAGAATATCAAAGTTGATAAAATATATATACGAATTTGAAAATGTAGTGTAGGAATAAAGCATTAGTTAGCTAGTATGTAATAAGGGTCAATAGGCATGTCATTAGAGGTAGCTCATCAGCTCATGTACCCTATGTATAATTAATGATAATATGATTCATGTACACCACATTTTACTATGTTATTTGCATGAAATGATGAATACATATATGTCAGAACGACAAGGTATGTTATATACAAACCTTATTTATACGCTTGCACCTAATCCTTGCATAAACAATTCATCTAACAAATTTAAATTGACACACTCAATATGATGGTGTAGTAGGATGTGTTTAAATATAGATCATGAATTATTATTGAGATAAGTACTTTGAATTGGCCCTTAGACTTACTAAGAGTTCCTCATTTTATGTGCTTACTAATTCGTACTATGAATACTTTGAATCTTAACATGCTTTGATAATAATAATATTGATAGCGAGAAAGTGAGCTTATGGTGAATAATTAGATGTAATAATGTAAAAAGTAAATGTAATAGTATAGTAATTATAGTAATTAAAATAGTAAATGTAAAAGCATGGCAATGTAGCTAGATTAGTTAGTAGTTGATGAGCTAGATAGTTAGTAATTGTCTTTTGTTAGAGTGAGTTTAATTTATGTATTGAAATAGTAAATTTTGTGTTTAGGAAACTATAGTGAGTGCTAGTTTGGTGAGGAAGCAATGTTGATATAATGCATAAGGATGACTAAATAGAGTAAAGAGGGAGAAAATGACTCAATATTGGTCCAATCTTCAAGAGGATTTGTAACGAGTAAGATATGGATGCAAGCACATGATACACGTTTGGCACATAAAACAAATTGTTTATTCCATAAGTTGTGTAACTAATGTGTTGAATGATGGATACTATCAGTGCAAGTGGCCCCTTCTCCATCATGTAGACTTCAAAGCTACCTTTGGGGCATATCTTTTCTAATTTCCAATGGTTAGATCCGATATAGTGTGGTAGATAAGTGCACATTTTCTTATTTGACTAAGGGTGCTCATGTGATGAGTACTAAATCTAAATTCTCTAGATACGTGTGTTTAATCGATTAAGATATACTACACTTCCACACCATATAGTAATTGTCACATTAATATATATTGTAATGATTAATGAATGTGTGTACATTGGTAATGAGGATAATAAGTAATTCTGATCCCCTTCCCTTACATGCTAGAATCACGACCTAGTCCATATGATACAACTGACATACCATAATAGAATATTAATATCAGAGGCTTGTTAGGATATGAATTACCTCACTAATTTATGAGTGTTGTATCTTGAACTTGCTCTTTTGACTCATGACGCTAACTTGAACTAGACTGTCATCCAATCTATTTGAAAACCACCTGTGACTAAAACGTTACAACCGGATGACACTATCCACATGAGTCTTGAACTCCTATTGAATGATAACCTTGTTTTACAATATGTAATTTCTTATATGACTTCATAAGCTACAAAAAAAAAAAAATTGTTGTGTTTTTACTAGTAAAATTTAGGGCATGACACATGATCCACGATAAATTGAACAATACTAGATACTAAATTAATATGTATATCATTGTGCACATAAATGAAAAATATATATATCAAAATACATGTATCCATAAACAAAACTTTACACAAATATATATCAAAGATCATGTATCTATAGACAAAGTACTCAAATATATATCAAAATACATAGATCCATATACAAAATGTGGCTGATCATGCCATCAGAATGTGTATAATATCAATGTTTTTGTATACAATGTGGCATATGCCATCTCAAAATGTCTCATGATGCATCCTATGAAAACTATACTATCCTAGGGTGTTGGTGGATGATCAAAATGTAGCCTCTTCGCGGCACTAGGTAGATCAGATGCCTCCTACATAAACAAAAAAGGAAAACCCAAAGTTAGACTACTAAATTTATATGATTCTACGTATCTAAAATTGAATTACTCAAATGCATAATGATCTTTTCCGTAATGGAGATTAATACTATCAAAATTTCATAATAAATACCTCACTCGTTGACCTCCTGTGCCGGTCAGGAGTCCTCTCGTATGCCCTCAACAATGCTGGTACCTCTCTGATTGTGGGCTGTATATGTTCAAATACCTTTGTCAGATGAATTTACAATTTAAAATATAACATTATAATTCATAGCATGCTAAATTTATAACATATTTAATCATGAATTCAAACTACAACTTACTATTGTAGATCCTCCTCAGGAGTGAGTGGTTGCATCATCAAATATGCATAACTGTCCCATCGGACCTCATGTGCACTAGGAGTCTCCTATGAGATACAAAATAGTAGTTGTTAATATCACAGAAATTAGTTTTGAATTTATTTATGAAGATAAGTGATGCAGGAGCATCCCATGCTCATCAGGGGAACATTGAAGATCCAAGGCATTACAGAGGTCATGGAGCATCTCTTGAAGTCAATTGGGCAATCCTTGCACCAATTATGGCTCATGGAAACGTACAAAATTATAATGTTGGACTCATATGTGGAAAAAAGTTGTAATTGGGCATGACATAGGATTTTATGATTTCATATGGTAGATGAGTCATTTGATAGGTTCATGTAGGTTGTCATGATCATATCTTGTCAATAGACAAGTCAAAACGTTCAATAACATAGTTTAATAGTTAGAAATTTGCATAGTAGCGATTATGTGTTTTTTGGAGGGAACCTCCATAATTTAAATTTTATGAAGAGTTAACAAATGAAACTGATTTGAGGTGGTTGAGGGGGTTACTAACTATGCCTTGAAACTTATAAATTGTGATTGTATGACCTAGAGGGTCTGATTTGTATGGACTCTCTCAGAAAATTGAATGAAAGTGCTTGGTTTTCAAGAGCAACTTGAAGAATCCTTTTTTTTGTAAGTGCTTTCTGATATTGGAATGAGTGGTAATATAATCTTAGATATGTAAATTCATGGTGAATTCTGAAGGAGAATTTCTAGAATTGAGTTTTGGGGTTTGAACAAGCAGGCCTTGGTTTTTAAGCCATTTTAAGGAGGGTTTTGAAGTTTGGGTGTTTAGGAGTGTGACCAAGACCTATAATCTTGAAAATCCTTTGATTTAGATTATTAATAGAGACTATGAAAAAGTATTAAGTCAGATTTCAAGTTTGAAGGGTACTTGCTTTGTAAAAGTGGTCTAATTAGGCCTAATTCTAAGACAAACTGCCTTGTTCCATACAATCTTTCCAAAGGAGTGATATCTGATTTTTGGATATGTTACAAAAATAAAAAAAGGGTATTTTAAAAGCTATTTTATTTTCTTGGTATTTTGGAAATTTTGGGAGAAAAATCAAGAAAACAGGGTCTGCTGATCCAAAGAAGAGAATAGCCTAGTAAAGGGAAAAACTGGTCTCTTTTGTATCTACTAAAGATTTGTGGGTTTGGAAACCTTAGAAACATGTTGGTTGAAGTTTTTTAAGGTGTGTAGAGGTGGAGGGAACACTTGGTGAATGTAAATCCAAGTTTGGAGTCTTTGGTGGCATTGTGTGCATTTGGGAACACCATTGAAACATAGGGGTTGGGTCCATATTGTGCTTGAATTTGCAAGTTTGTGGTTAGATCCTCCATCCTCTGCATCAAATGGTATCAGAGCATAAACAAGGTCTTTTGGGAGTAGATAAGTTGTAGGTTTCATCATCATAGGAGTCTTTGTCATCCTTAGTGTGCTGGTCCCTTTGTTGAAGCCTTAGAGTGTCTAATTCCTCCTTGTGTGTCCTAGAGTTGAAAGGTACATAAGTAGTGTCTAGAGATTTCTTGGTGAGGAAAGAAAGATAATTAGTGAGTTGGAACTTAGGAAGGAAGAAAAATTGTTGTGAAAATGCCTCCTAAAAATCAAATGGCTAGAGAACTTGAAGAATTGAGAGAAGAGTTGGCAAGAGAGAAAAGAGAGAGGAGAGAACTTGAAGCATCTAGAGTGAGGGAAGAAAGACAGATGAGAAGAGAGAGGCTGTAGCTTATTGCAAGGATAGAATCCTTAGAAAAGGAAAGGCAAGAACCTAGAGGAGAAGAGGTTAGAGGAAGAAATCATGGAGAGAACCATGAAGAAGAAGAGGTTGGTAATGCAAGGCAAGAGCATGAGACAATAGATGGTCCTAAAGAAAGGAGATTTATGAGAATCATTAAGGCAGTACAAGGTAATGGTGGGAAGAACCATATTGATTTTCCAATATACCAGGGTAAAATGGACGGTGAAGAAGTGCTAGGGTGGATAGATGCCCTTGAGAACTACTTTGATCTTGAAGACATAGAGGCAGATAAGAAGGTAAAAGTAGAAAAAGCAAGACTAAGAGGAACAACACTCACTTGGTGGACTAGTGTTCAGAATGAGAGAGAGGAAAGGTGGTGCAAGGAACCTAACCTATGTGGCAAAGGGGAACAAGTATCTATGTTGTCAAACACCTTGCCACTCCATGAAAGCGAGGATTCAAGTAGATTAGGAAGTTGGAATAAAAGTTTGGTCCATATTTTACAAGTTGGTCTATGTTTTGTAATAAAGGCACATGTAAGGCCCATGAGCATTTTGGTGTGGTTATAAACCAAGTGACTCCATGGGACCAAAAGGCCTTAGAATAGGGTGTTTAGAGTCTAAACAATATTAGCAAAAAGTGGTTGTTTGTTTTATGGTTAGGAACGCCTATATGGTTGTTCCAATGGTCATGTAGACCTTTATATATGTCATATGTGATCTCAGTTGAAAAGGGGAGATCAAAGTGTACGGTGGTTTGGAGAAAGAAAAAAAATAAAAACTTGAATTTTTTGGAAATTTACTAGTAATCGCTCAGCTGTTACACTGGTATGGATCTGTATGGAACTTTTATGATTGCTAAGAGTATGAAATAGTTACAGGAGTGAGTTAGGAAACTTTTGGTTTTGGTTTGACTCAAAAAAGAGTTGGGGTTTAAAAGTTATCTGTATTTTAGTAGAAGGTGGTTTGAAAAGCCTTGTTTCCTAGACCCTTCCACAAATGCATCCCTAACTTGCATTCCCACCAGTGGCACCCTCTAAAATGGAGGGATATGCAAGTTAGGAGACTAGGAAACATAATTCTAGAGGTTGGAGGCTTGGAGAGAAGGGAAACTATTTTTCCAAGTCGGCCCTAGGTCAAGCAAGCCCATGTGCTTGATCGATTTTTGCAAGGTAATTGGTGACAGTCATGGTTGTAGGCACTTCTGATCAGTTTGAGTGCTGGAGTTTGATTCATTAAGTGTGTTGGAGATTTCCTTAAGTGTTTTGGGTCTTGGGAACCCACCTTTCCCATTCTTCCTTGAAGCCCTAGCCTAACTTGATCAACTAGGCCTAGGTACCAAGAAGCAGTTTGGAGGGTACTAGAGCAAGATCAGCCCAAAAGATTTTGGATTCTTAGTAGGTGCCAAGAAGGGTATTTGGACCTATGGAGAAATCCCTATGCTATTAAGGGATACTGGGAGAAAAGTGCAAAGAAGCTAATTGGAAGGCTACAATGTTTGTAGGCCTAGAAGTGCAAAGGTGTGTTGAGAGTTTGGTGGAACCAAACAAATTGATGATTTTGGGTTGGAATAGTATGTCCATGATTGTCTCCATTTCTGGTGACAGTTGGTGAGGCTTTTGAAGTGGGATTGCCTTATTTGGCTTGGAGGTTGATTATACCTGGAGTGGGTAAGAGGATTTGTGAGAAGTCCTAGAATCCTAAGTTGGATTGTGACAGCCATTTATTGGCTTGTGGAAGGTAGTTGATGCAAACTTTGCATCAAAAGGGGATTGAATAAGATTTCCAATTGGGAGAGAATGAAGACCATGGTGAGAAATCAATTCTTGCCATCTGATTTAGCAATCCAAATAAAGATAAGAAGGAACAATTTGAAATAGAGGGATATGGATGTCATGTCCTATACTGAGAAATTCCATACCTAGAGTATTAGGGGAGGACTAGAAGATGAAGATGAGAAGGTGGCTAGATACATTAATGGACTCAAGTACAATATTCAAGATGAAATAGGATTGAATGTACCAAGGACACTTGGACAATGTTTTCAGTTGGCAATCCGGGCAGAGGAGAAGTTGAAAAGAAAGAATAAGAGGCAAGAAAATCAGAGAGGAGGTGGAACAATGAGAGGAAGAGGTGTAAGAAGTTAGTTTGACATTTCAAAAAATCAAGACAAAGATAAAGGAAAAGAGATTACATCTGAGACAAGAGGAAGTTTCAGGGGAGGAAGATTTGGAAGTGGAAGAGGTAATAGTGTTTTCACAGGTAAATGCTTCACATGTGGAGGAGTAGGCAATCAATCCTACAAGTTCCCTTATAGAAGTGTGGATTTTAGGAAGGAGGAGAGGAGAGTCACCTTGACCCAAGGAGAAGAGGAAGAAAAGAAGTACGATAATGCAGACCCTGAACTTGAAGGAGAATCTTTGATGGTGAGAAGAGGACCACAAATGCAGCAGCAAAAGGAGACCAGACCATCCATTTTTATGAAAAATTGCATGAGCCATGGTAACATTTGTAAGATGATAATAGACTATGGTTCCTTTGATAATTTAGTTTCTTATGGAATGGTAAATAAACTAGGATTGAAGAAGTATCCTATTGATAGACCATATAGGGCATCTTGGGTCAGCGATGCACAAAATATTGTTGTAAGGGAGCAAGCAATAGTGGATTTCTCTATAGGAGAATATAAAGATCAAGTTATATGTGATGTCATTCTAATGACATGCTGCCATGTAATCCTTGGAAGGCCTTGGCAAGCCTCAAGGAACACTATTCATTTTGGCTCATCAAATATTTATATAGTACACAAAGATGGTGTGAAGTTTAAGCTAAATCCTTTGACTAGTCATGATGAGGAAAGAGTTATTTGTTTTGGAAAGAAAGAGTTTGTGGACTTGTAGGAGCAAAGGGAGAGTAAACATGATATGAAAAATCTGCCATTGAAGCCATCTCTTTTGGTTATGAAGGATGAGATTGTTCAAGACAAAACTCAAAATTTTTCTTACAAGCAGACAGTGACAGCAAAAGGAGTGATGATAGGAATAGTATGGTGTCCTTTGGTGATGAGAGTGAACAAAGAAGTGAACATATCCATGGAGGATAAGAGACAGGGTCAACATGACCTCAGATAACAAGTTATTCAGCCTTTGTCAAGGATAAAACATGACTTTTCAAAATTAGCAAGCAGTAAGGTTACCATGATTGGTAACAAGGATCCAATGCTTTTTGTTTCTAATGATTTGTATGCAGGTGTGTAGGGTAATACATTGCAGGTGCAAACTTGCAAAAATCCCTCTAGAAGGATGGGAGGAAAGAAGATAGTACCCCTTAACTCTTGGGACAAGAGTTTCTTTGAAGGTGGGGTGTTTGGTGCAGGGGCACCTATTAAATCATCTAAGAGATCCTTGGTACCAGATGAAGATAAAGGATCAAAGACATCATTGATTGTTAATTGGGATATATTAAAACCAATAATGGAACTATGTAATAAACAATGTACTTTGAAAGACAAAAGTCATAAAAGTCCTAGTAAGGACCTAAGGCCAACATGATGTAAAATGGCCAAAAGAGCCATATGGGGTAGTCTTAGGATAGTTTCATACTTAGTTGCATTTAATAAATCCATATGACCAATTTTGAGTCAATGGAATAGTTTAGATAGTTAGGGAATGCATAAAAACTATAGTTTGAAATTTGAATTTCAAATTCAAACGGTCATATTAGTTTTGGAGGGAAAGTAGTAATTTGGTATTTGTTTGATTAAATAAACCTTTGTAACCAACTTGGTCGGTGGGACAAGTGCATATAAGCCTATTTAAGTTGTAATGAACATATGCAAGACATGAACAATTATTGGTACGAAAAAAATCACAGAAATTGTATAGAACAAAAATCATACTTTCCTTTGCATCAATAAGAAAAATAAAAAATAAATGATACTTATACATACAATGGGGCTCTCTGTGCAAATGGAAATCACTGATATTCTAGGACGCCGAATCTGTACAGGCTCATCGCCAGTAGCCACACCCTATATACAATAAAGAATGTAATTAAATGGAATTACCACAAAAATTTTATAAGAATGCATCAATATTTAATCAATTAGAAAACATCTAATTACATTTCCTTTGTCAGTGCATGCTGGCTCACCCCCCGCACTTTGTCCCCCTAGGGTAGGTGGTATTTGCAAGATAAAAGAAAGATTAGCAACCATATATGCTATAATATCAAATAGAAAAAAAAATGTGAACACAACATAATGTACCATAGATATCTCAAGGCCAAATGAAATGGCCGAGAGTGTAGCATCGTCTATCTATCTGAGCTCGTCCTCAGCCATCAACTAAACATGAATGAAGATCACATAAATGTAAAAGTCAGTATGGCTTAAAAATTAAAATTACTCTATTATAACAATTAACTTTAAATGCATATGTCATAAGAAATAAATGTATACATGTACCAACACCGAAGGAGTCCATGCCTCTGCATTCCCCTCCTCTCTCGCATCAGGGTCTGTAGCCTTTGCAGGTGCATCTGGTGTATCTTTGTCTAATACAAAATGATACTTAGGAAGATCACCTATGGGACCCAAGAAAATATTCTTGCATGTAATGAAAGTGTGAGGCACACAAATGTGTGATGAGATAGCCGATGATGAACTAGCACCAACATCATCAACATGAGGAGGCAGGACTGACCTAGCCTAAGATATCATTAGGCTACTCAGCCTATGAATGGCTCTGATGGTCTTAGAGCTAACCTTTGCCATAATATCTGGATGCTGCACTTGAGGAGGGGGAGGGATATCGGGGGGGGGGGGGGGGGAGGGGGGAACAAAAGTGCCAAGTTTCTTTCGCTGGGAAGAGGGTCTATCTTGAGGAGCTCCTAGTCCTAAGCCCATGTTGGGCTTCATGCTCCAATAGTTCACTTTAAGTTTCAACACAAATTCTGCATATAATTTTCTAAGGAAATAAAATGGAATGTCTAAATTTTTATGTGGAGGGATATCAAAGACCATCCACCAACGATCCCAAAAATTTGCACATATGGCGTCATTTGTGCATCATTTAATCGATAGTTTGGGTTTTTTTGGGTCAACTGGTATACTCGTTTTTGGGTTAGCAAAAAGGCTAGCCAAATTGTATTTAGTTATGTTGAGGGCTGCGACCTCATCATAATCCAAACCATCATCAAACATCTGGTGCACTTCATCACGCCAACGAAGAGCGACATTTTGTTGGTTTGTAAGGGTTTCAATGTTATCCACTATGGTGTTTAATGTGGATAACATAGGAGCCAGTGCAGGTACATTATTATATGTTTTATGCAAACCTCTCAACTTGGTGAGATTTTCATTTATCAAATCCTCGATTCGAGGAGGGTTTTGAGGAGGTAGAGGATCATTTGGTGGATGGTTTTGTGGGGATACTAGATCATTTGGTGGTGGGTTATGAGGAATATTATTCCCTGCCTTAGTGTCATCATTCTGATTAGCCATTCCTATTGAATTGCAAAATGTAATATATATTAAAAAAAATCTAAATTTTAACCATTTTTGTCAAAAAAACCCTAGATTCAACTAAAAAAAACAAAATCATCCTAAAATCTATTAAATTTAGGTTAAAAATGAGTTGGGGAAAAAAAAATACATAAATATCTGATATCCGATCTTGTATCTGATATTCGATCGATAATGGTAATACTGGCCCCAAATTCGCGTAAAATGAGGGCCTGCGGGTCTGTGATTTTATTTAATCCAATGCACAGGTATTGGATATTCGATATTATATCAGGTATCCGATATTATCGAATATCCGATATAACATCGGATATCCGATATGGCCGCAATAACATATAATGAGTATAATATATACAATATAATATATAACATATAATATATATTACATTATATTACATTTTATATATTTTTATATTATATTATATATATATTATATTAATTTACTATATATTATAATATATTAAATATTATATTATATTATTATAATATAATACATTATAATATTATTATTATAGTATAATATTATACGATAATAATAATAATAATAATAATAATAATATTATATTATAGTATAATAATAATTATAATAATAATATTAAATAATAATAATATTGTATTAAATAATAATATTATTATTATAATATAAGAGTATGATATATTATTTAATAATATTATTATTATTATTTAATATGATATTATTAATATTTAATATAATATTATTATTAAATAATAATAATATCATATTAAATATTAATATTAAATAATATATCATATTAAATAATAATAATAATAATAAATAATATATCATACTATTATATTATAATAATAATAATAATTATAATAATATTAAATAATAATATTAAATAATAATAATAATAGCGATATAATATTATTACTCTAATTATCAGATATCCAGTCACATGTTCGATATTCGATTTAAAATCAAATATTCGATATCATATCAAATATCCGATGTCAAATCGGATATCCGATAAGGCTCGGCCTTACCTTCCAGGTTTGGTACTTGGATAGGTGAAAAAAAGTTAGAGCGGATTTTAAAGTGCTTTTAGGCATCTTCAAACTCTTTTTTTTTCACATCGCCACTTTTTGGCACACCATGATCCTACACATACCCTAATACTAATGGGAAAGAGAATAATAGATGAAAAATATCCTTTGATATGATTTTTTTGGAGAGATGAGTATGTTATACTTGATACACTCTGTAAGGGAGAGATGTGCTTAAGGGAGAGACTCATGTTGATTGAGAAAGATGATTTGATTGATAAAGAGGATTTGAAAATATTATGACGTGTGTGGGAGATTGAGACCTTCCTTGTGCATGGTTACATTCATGTATACAATGAATGGGGGAGAAGTTGAAGCAAATATATAGTTGGTATTCATGGAACTTAAATAGTTTTCATCTATGTTTCCCTCAACACCAAAGGGGGATATTGTTAGAATGAATGATGGTGCTATACCCATGAGGGAGTATCCTAGTAGTATTGGAGACATGTTTCAGTGGTTCTATGATGTATTCATGATATAGTCTTTCATTGATGTCAACATAATCATTATTCTATGAAGATTGTTAGATTAGAAGACATACATTGGCTTTGAGCAATTTTAGAATTAAATATCAGCTTATGTACACAAAGGATTATGTTCTAGAGTATGTCTAGATGCTATAGCTAAGACTGTGTATGGAATATGAAGATTGAAAATAGTTATGAAGGATTTGGTGAAGGTAACTTTTAGACAACATTTTTGAAAAGTAGGTAGTTATGTTTGGATTTTATTTTCTAACAAATATGGAATCTAGTTGAGTGAGTTGAGATAGAGGTTGAAGACATGTTTAACATACTTTGGTTAATCATGTATATTCAAATGATCAACAAGTGGACAATTATGAATACTGTGAGTTGACAAATTACTTGTAATTGTGGAAAATATGCAATATTTAAATGCAAATTATAATGTAATATCTTAAGTTGGTCCTATATTATTATTCTAAATTAGGAAAGAATCAGGCTAACTCAATTATTTTTTCAGGGACTTGTTAAAGAGGGGAAATTTTTGGTTGTTTGTAATCATTAGTGAGATCATTTTTACGTTATGAAAACCTCTGAGTGAGATCAAGTACACATATAATATGATATGTATTGCAACATGCAAAATTGAATCGAAATATCTTTTGGATGAAAACAGAGATTGGTGCACTTGAGGTACAAAGATCTTACAAGGAATTATATTTTACAAGATAAGTTTTTTTTAGACAATTATTTATAAGCAATTATATTTTTTAGTTAGGATAGTGTTGAAGTTATTTGGACATTGGGTCCATCTGTCTTGCTTTCAACTCCTAACAGGGTTGACACAACTAATAGGGTTGACACGACTCCTAACAGGGCTGGAATCTTCTAACAGGGATTCAAAGTCTCTTAATAGGGACTCATATGTACTTATATTATATTTCATTGACTCCTCACATGGCCAATCCTTTCTCAAAGGATATTTATATTAATTACATACTAATGAATTTATGATCTGATATTTAGAAATAGAAGAATCTAGCTATATATTTGTATATTATCATGCAACTTGAAATAGTAGTATATGGATTTTGGAATTAATGAATTAGTACATGTTATATTTAATAATATGTACTAAATAATGTTGGGTTTTATTTTCATGTTATACCTTTCAAAAAGAATATTTTTCATGTTGATGAGTATTATATTCTTCTGTCAAGGATTCCTTATGATGTAGGAGCATCCTGGGTGTAAGAGGAATTTTGCAACACCCAAAAATATTTTTATTTTCAGCCTTTTTTATTTTAATAAGGACTCGTAGATAAGGGGGGTTACTATTTCAAGGAACACACTATTTTTAGTATGTTTTTCACACAAGCTTGGAATGTTTTGATTTTCTACATGAAGGTTCATTTCAAAATTATAAGTCTATCATAAGAATCTCATTGCTCCAGCTTAAGTATCAGAGAAGTTATTGTGGATTTTTAGTGGAAAATTTTGGAAAAAAATATTTGAACTCTATTTTGAAGGCCTTCGAGGCCTCAGATGAGGTCCAAAAACTTGATGTAAGGGTGCTTGCACAGTTCCAAGCCTGGAGATTAGGAGCTGGCATTTTTGAAAAGTGATTATAATAGCCAAACAAAGCAACGGCTTGAGAGTTATGACTTTCCAAAGTTGGGCTACACAAAATTTCAAAAGTAAATGTCAAAGATGTATTTTAATGACTCTATATGTATTGTTAGGGTCTATTGGCCTTATGTATTAATTTTTAATGTCTTGAACCTTTCTAGGTGACATAAAATTACCTATTTAAGAAAGGCCCAAACATCATCTAGAATAAATTTGGGTGGTAGTTCACAACTTAGTCTTGCAGATTACTATAATAAGGTGCTCATGTGGGTTAGCACATTGTACCTTTGGATTCTATAATTCCACATTTGCAACAATAATAAGAATTCCATATTTTGTTCTCATATTTGATGTTATTTCTTTTTTTCTTCTATGGGTTTATGGTATTAAGTGAAGCACCCTTCATCAAGTGGTATTCGAGCTACAGTTCTTGATTGTGTGAAGAGATTGCCAACTTTGAGGTAGTTTGCACTAGGACTGTGGTTTAGGTTGAGCATGTTGATAGATGATCAATTATGAGGCAGTTTGCACTAGGGTTTTAGTGAAAGCAAAAAAATCCCTCCACGAAGAGAGCATGGTAGAAGAACTGTAGGTGTTACACATGATAGTTTTAGAGCCTCCAAAGAAAAATGCAAGCATTGGAAGAAAAAATGCGTAGAGGAATAAATCTAGCCATAAGAGATGAAAGTGATGATGAGGACAAAGAAGAAGAAAATGCTAAAGCAGAGTTAGCTCTAAACCTAGAGGAAGAGAGGCTTCTTAAGGCCATCTCCAAAATTGGAAAAGACTTAAGTTTGAGGTTTCCACATTTTTTGGGAAATCTTAACCCAAAGGAGCTGATTAATTGGATGAATGACTTGGAGGAGTACTTTGAGTATGAAGAGATTGAGGATCTTGATAGGCTTAAGTTTGAGAAGGTGAAACTAAAGGGACATGCAAAGATCTAGTGGCAAGAGGTTCACAAGGAGTAAAATAGAAAGGGAAAGGACAAAGTGACTAGATGAGATTAGATAATAGCTAAACTGAAGTGACAATTCATGAGCTTGATTTGTTGAAGAAAATGAAAGGATTGAAGCAAGTAGGAAAATCTGTTCAAGAATATACTGAAGAGTTCTACTAAGTTCTCATTAGAACCAACCATGTAGAAATTGATAATGAGAAAGTGGCCTATTATCTTAATGGGTTAAGGTCAAGTATTCAAGACAAAATGATTTTGGTTCAAATGAACAACATAGATGAGGTATAATAGTTTTTCCTAATAGTTGAGGAGAAACTGAGCAAAAAGTTTGACAACAAGAGTAGTCGAAGAGGTTGTGGTGGAAGATCTAATGGATGATCTTATGGTAGCCAAAATGATGATCAAAAGAATAAGGACGAGACTAGAAGTAGTAGTTAGAACTAGAGGGGAAACAATTGAAATTTTTTTCATGATCAGAATAGTAGAGATGAAAGATGAAGAGGCAAAGGACAAGGATCTAGAAGAGGAGGCTTTCATGGGAAATGTTTTTACTATAGAGAAGAAGGGCATAAAGAATTTGAATGTTCCTAGCACCAAGGAAGGATAGATCAAAGAATAGAAGGCTAGTATAGAGTTGCACATGTTGATTAAGATGCCAGATCATCACATTCTAAAGATGCTAAAAGAGAAGTCATAGTTAATAGAAGAGTCCTACTGAGTGGTGAGAATTTAAACTAAATCAAAGAAGGAGCTTATTTCACACAAGGTGCAAATGTGAAGATAAATGTTGTGATGTGATCACTGGTGGTGGAAGTATTGACAATCTAGTATTAGAAAATATGGTCCAAAGCTAAAGTTAAAGAGGTAGAAACACCCAAGTCCATACCATATTGCTTGGGTGCAAGATGACCACAAGGTCATGGTGAATGAGTAGTGCTCAGTGAAGTTCAAGATTGGAAGTTACTAGGATGAAGTTTTGTGTAATATCATACCTATGGACATATGTCATATGTTGTTGGGTAGGCCATGGTAGTTTGACAAGCATGCTAGGCATGATGGGTGAGCAAACACCTATGCTTTGACCAAGGATGGAGTGAAGCATAAGTTGAAGTTGTTGAAGGAGAAAGAAGAAAAGATGTGTAGTGCTGCCAAAATATGTTTTATTGATGGAAAGGAGTTTCTCAAAGGTATGAAGCATGAGCATATGTGTTTTTCTATAATTCCAAAAGATGGTAAAGAAGAAGTAGAGGAGGTACCTATAGAAGTTATAGATATGTTGGGAGATTTTTCTGACATTGTGTTAGATAATGTACCTGATAGATTACCTGCAATGAGGATGATTAGTAATTGGATGGATTTGATTCTAGGAGCTGGTTTGCCAAAAAAAGCAGCACATAGAATGACACTAGTAGAAAGTGAAGAGTTGAACAAATAAGTTCATAAGTTATTATAGAAGGGATTGATTTGAGAGAGTTTGAGTCCACGTGCTATACCAATAGTATTAGCACTAAGGAAGAATGGAGAATTGAGGATGTGCATAGATTCTCGTGCAATCAACTAGATTATAATCAAATATAGATTTATATTGCCAAGGATGGATGATATTATGGATTTCTTGAGTGGGGCTAAGTATTTCACAAAGATAAATTTGAAGAGTGGGTACCATCAGATTCGTATTAGAGAAGGTGATGAGTGGAAGGCTACTTTCAAGACAAGGGAAGGATTGTACGAGTGGTTAGTTTGAGAAAGGAGCATTTCCCAGTGGGTACATATAATAAGTTGAAGATGAAGAAGTTTGGACTGTGCAAGATAGTGAAAAGGCATGATTTTGGAAATGCATATGAAGTGGAGTCACCTACTGAATTGAATATTTCACTAGTATTTAATATTTTAGATTTGACAGAGTATTATGAAGGAGGTAATGGAGATGAAGTTGCAAAAGTGCAGTGGAGTATTCTAGCAGCTAGTTTGGCTACTAAGGAGATTGAGGAGATACTGGATAGTCGTGTTGGCAAAAGTACAAGGAACAAAAATTATGTGGAATACCTGGTCAAATGGAAACAAAGGCCAATAGAGGATTCAAAATGGCTAGCAAGGGAGGAGGTTAATCATTTTGGTTTTCCTCTAAACACCTGAGACGTGATGGAGTCACTTCTCAAATTACCCCAAGTGTCTAATGTAGGAGCATCCTAGGTGTAAGAGCAATCTTGCATTGCCCAAAAATATTTTTATTTTTAGCCTTTTCAATTTTAATAATGACTAGTAGACAACGGGTTATTGTTTCTAAGAACTTGCTATTTTTAGAAATTTTGTAATACAAGCTCAGAATGTTTTGATTTTCTACATGAAGGTTCATTTTAGCATTATAAGCCTACCATAAAAATCTCATTTCTCTAGCTTAAGTATTAGAGAAGTTATTGTAGATTTTTAGTGGAAAATTTTGGAGAAAAATTCTTCAAACTTAGTTTTGAAGGCCTTAGAGGCCCCAGATGAGGTCTAAAATATAGATGAAAGGGTGGTTGCACAGTTCAAATTATATATATCCTGAGTTGGCCTTTCCAAAAAGTGGCTATAATAGCCATACAGAGCAATGGTTTGAGAGTTATCGCCTTCCAAAGTTGGGCTACCCAAAAATTTTAAAATTAATGTCAAAGATGTATTTGGCCAACTCTATATGTATTGTTAGGGTCTATTGGTCATAGGTATTAAGTTTGAATGTCTAGAACCTTCTCAGGTGACATAAAATTGCCTATTTAAGAAAGGCTCGAACAATTTCTAGAACAACTCTGGGTAGTAGTTTGTAGCTTTTAGTCTTGTAGATTACTATAATGAAGCCACCCATGTGGATTAACACATTGTACTTGTGAATTATGTATTCCACATTTATGGCAATAATAAGAAGTCCATATTTTGTTCTCACATTTGTTGTTGTTTCTTTGTTTCTGTTATGGGTTTATGGTATTAAGGGTAGTACCCTTCATCACCTTAGTAGATATATTATAGAACATTCTCAATTACATACTGAGATATGAGTACAATTTTTTTCTATTTATATCCTAATGATTTGTGCACATGTTTCATCTAATTAGGTATTCATATTAAATAGAAATACGTATTTACAAATTTAATATGATCAAGCTTATTGTTAAAGATTGCAACCTTCAAAAAAAAATTTGGAATAGAGCTCTACTTTGTTTCCTTCATATTTATTTCTAACAAACAATTTGAAAAATTATTTGAAAGACTACCTATATTGGAATACACAAAATGAACAAAGTTTTTAAATGAAGACAAAAAGACAGAATCTTGTAAAATGATTGACATACTTTTGAACAATTTATAAGTGTTAAAAGGACTCATTTACATCTCCAAATTATCCCTTATATTCAAAAATCCTAACTTGTGCACCTTTACTATATTTAGGTATGATATATGCTCTTACATATGTTACAACTATTTAAAATACTCATTAGTGGTAATAGTTACAACTATAAGAGAACAAATCTTACCTTTTAACAATAGAAGATTCTCTCATAACTTCTCATTACGATATTTTGGTTTTAAAATTATATCTAAAAATGTGCCTCTAAATTTTTTCCATTTCTTCCTATAATCTACAATAAATTATTATAGCTTTGTGTGACATAAATCTATTATAAGATGTCATAGGTAGGTGCATCATATTTATTTGTCACTACATGACACTTGACTCACAAACTGCCATAAAATTTGAAGGTCCTCTAAGTGTGAACCTACTTCATTTTTTTGAAGAAATTTTTTCCATGTCAACTACTTAGTTGGATGATGCTCACCATATGATGAAATAACATGTTCATGGTAAATCATTCTTATAACCTTATCAATTAAACCAATGATTAAAAACAAAATGTTAATATTAAGGATTCAAAGGGAGAGACACATTAACCCAAAGGGAGAGACACATTAACCCAAATATTCTTCTATTTATTGGTGACCTTTGAAGAATCAATAATTAAAGTGTACGGGATCCAAGAAACACATAGAATTGGAATATCATCTCCAATTCTCTATGCTAATTGGTTTTATCATTGTATTTGCAACATTTGTCAAGTGCGAATATTATAGAAGTTTTTATTAAAAGAACTTGACAAATCTTAAACAAGATAAAATTGAACATCGATATTATTTTCTCTAGCATGAAAGTCTAGATTCTTTTCTAAAGAGATAATGCTCAAATTGTCAAAACAAGTAGCAATAAATCTTGCATCAAATATATATATATATATATCCATTTAACAAAAAAACAATTTTTTTTAACAAGCATGAGAGGCTTCCATATGCTCTACTTATTTCATAGACAACATAGACACACCTTCAATAGCCATGATACCACAATAAATTCTTGTAACTATCTCTTAGATATTCAAACACTCTTAATTATTTCCAATGTATTGAACTGGGATAATTGAAATATCACCATAGGAATCCCACTATCTAAATGATGTTTGGTCATATATAAAATATAGCATACTACAATCAGTACTTGCACATTGTCCTCCACCATAGTAGGCAATTTTGGGAAATCCTAGATATATAAATTTATTCCTAATTCAATAGGGACTATCTTAGTTCTACAATTTGTTGTAACATCTCTCCAAAACCATATTAACATATTTTATATTTGTAGATAAATTAACACCAATTATATTTATTTAAATTTAGATATTAATATTAACTGAATCTAATAAACTCTTCACTATACATCTAGTAGTTTGATCACTATCAATGAAGGCACATCGGTCCTAATTAAATGTATGTTTTTACTAATTAAGTAGATCTATTAAAATCATCTAAATATTGAAAAGAGTCATAAAACACATAACTAAGTCAATACTACCTTCTTTGATTTCATTTTTTAAAAGGTGCCTATTATGTTCAAATATCATTTTTAAGGAGTTTTCTTAATAGCCAAGTCTATAATTATTTTTATGTTCTTTATAAACCACATTTTTAAAAATGTACTTTTATTCAATAATATTATATCCATATAATACAAATGAAATATATTTTAATATTAATTGGTTTAATAATAAAATAGCTTTCATGAAATATATTATCTATTTTAAATTTTATGAAATATTTAATTTATGTTAAATCTTATTGCATTTTAAGTATGTATGAATAGTTTAGATAAAACTCGATATCAAATTTGTCTATTATGCCCACAAATCCCCCTATTATTAATTTTATAACCATTTTAACTGATCTAACATATAATACAACTCGAGCAACATGCATATCCTTATGTAAACATGTCTGGAAAGCTTCTTATGCAATTTGGACGCTGCTCCAACGTATACTATTAAACAGGGAGGCAAGCCTATTGATCTGTCCAAAATCTGAATAGTGTTTGTGATTTCTTGATTTCATTTCTTAATAATTAAAACAACTTCTCTGGATGAAAACGACTACATAAGAAATTTAATTTCAAGATAAAGTAACAATTATTTGGCTAAAATATAAAGAAATAACAACAAAATTGCTATAAAAGGTATCTACACGCAGAAACTTAATGCCTAAGAAAACAGATGAACACAATTATTCGGTAATCCATTTCATTAGAACTCCATAATAATTTATTTCCTCGAAACTTTCAGACTTATTTCTACACAAGTAGTATCCAGGTAAAGGTCACATGTACTCCACATTTTGTTTTAAACATTTTCAAATTCTACGAAATAAAATTTAAAAATTTAAAAAATTCTTGGAAGCAGCTCATTTTGTAGATGTGATTTAATTATTTTTCTATTTTTCATTTTTCCTTAATAGAGATCAGTCTTTTAACTCGACTTCTTTAGCTAAGAGTCTAGCAATAAAAGTATCTATTGAAAAATATTTCCTACTTATCAATTGAAGAGATTAAGGGACTTTCTAATGAATGGTTCATAAGGCACAATACTTGGTGAATGTTTTGTAAATGAGGTTGCAAGCAGAGTGGGGTTAACTACAGAGGAAACTCTAAGCCTTCATAGTTAAGTGCTCTCAATAAGAATAGTAATGGGATGGGTGACCTCGCTGGAAGTCGCACTACTCATGAAATATGGATCAACGAGTTTGACTCAAAAACTACACAGAAAATTCTGATAAAAATATCACAATTTAACTTGCTTTAGAAAATATCTCCTACTCATCAGTATCTATTGAACCAAATTCATTCAAAAAAGGATTCCATCTTATCCTTTTTATAAGTTTAGATAGAACCTTTAAACTTTACTAATACAATTAAAGCTATTAAGATTTTATTAAAAACCCTACGCAACCACATAATGAAGAGCAAATGGGGGCTATGGCAAGATCTGAGAAAACAGAGAAGATTAAAAAAACAGTGTGATCTACAAGTTGAAAACCCAATGAGCTATGGTCATTAGCCATTGATTCAAGGCAAAATATATATGAGATACAGAAACCATCATATAAATCCATCCATATAATCTACTTTGCTCTTGCAAGGTATCCGTAATATTGAGCATCAGATAGTGATCTCTGCAACTTCAAGTCCTTGTGAAATGTGTGGATGAAATCGTCAGTAGCCCTGTCCACATCATTTTCACTATTTCCCATCCAACAATGTGGTGAAGCTGTTTCATACCCACTATCAGCCGAATAGAATGATTCAAACCCTAATTCCCACGGCTGTGGACGAGCTTGTTTGGGACGTCGATCCTTTTTCCTCACTGATCCGGTGCCACATATCATTTTCTTCAGCCACTTAAAAACCATCTTTGTAGATAATCTTCCTCACTCAAAAGAAAATAAAAATAAAAAATTCCAGGAAATAACTTGGCTTACTGCCCACTTGATCACTTGTTTGTTTTGCACCTGCAACCCACAGCTTAAAAATCAGAGATGCGAGGACATGTGAAAGCGACTCTACACTGCAAAAGTAAAGCACTGAAAAAAGTTTCTAAAAGACGCAACCATTGTGTGAACATTCCGTTGTAAACTTGCAGCCTTTTTGACATCCATGTGTTTGATTCCTTCCATCTAATTTCGACCCTGTAAAAGTTGGAATCTATGTAGGGACCTCAATCAACTAGCAATGGATTTGGAATGGCATACTCAATTCAATTCACCTAACACAGTGTTAATAGATTGTCTTCTTGAATACATAAGATATGCTTTTTAATCAATAACCTAAACAAATGATTGCATAAAATGTGTTTAAGCTTGCCAACAGATAACTCATACATATACAGCTGTACAGATCAATTATCTATTGAGTATCTAAGTAAACATAAAGAACACAAAAACTTGAAGAAGTATTTACCTAGGAATGTTGATAAAGAATTTGGTTTGATTAGCAAATTTCGAATTTGGATTTGTTAACAAATTCATATGAACAATGTAGACTTTTAAAATTAGAAATGTATGGAGAATTAAATCATAAACATGGGCTGGCTTCAAAGCTTGAGAAAGTAGCCTTAATTGGTAGATAGCAGCCATGGTCTTTTCATGGGGCGTTTATAATTTTTGTCCCTTGTTGTATTTTCTTTAAGCAAAAATTTTGGTCTAATAAAAACCTTAAAATTTTGTATTGCATGAGATTAAAATATTCTTACATTAGAATTAATTCACATGATAGAATAGTCATGATAGAATAGTTATAATATATTGTAGATACTTTGAATTGTATTTCGTCTTTTAACAAAACATAGTCTACCATAAACCAAAAAAAAATTGAGATCATGTTTATATTTGAAATTAATAGATTGTGAATTTAAATAATAATATTTTTAATTATAATTTGTATATGTTAGAATTTATATAAAATAAGTTAAAACAAGAATCTAATGAAAGACATTGATTAATCAAGAAAAAATAAAATTGTTAGAATAATAATACAAGAACAATATTTGATGTAAATATTCAAATACATAATAACATCAATATTTCCTAATTTGTAATATATAAGATCTAATCTATTTATATAGGAAAGAGTTGAGAGGATACTTGGACAAAATTGAAACAAGTGTTTTAATTTGCAGGAAGTAGAGTCATGATGGAATTAACCACCTACAATATAGAAGGGTGGTGTCCGAATTGGAATAACCATATTTGATATCTTAAGAGTAGTTCGAATCAAAAAGATGAATCATAATATCCTTCTAATAATAATATCCAAGAATATATAATTTCTCCTAATTTATGAGCTCACATATGTAAACTTAATATAATACGAGGGTAAAAGCACAAACCTATGTCACCCTTTTGTAAAGGAAAAGACTAAGAAAATATAATTGTTCACCTTCAATGACATAAAATTGGTATTATTATTTAGAATTTGAAAATGAAGTAAACTAATGAAATGTGTAGAAATGGATGAATTTAGAATTACAATTTTTAATAATTATTTGGAATAAGAATTGATATATGTTTTCCTAATTTTTATAGATAATTTAGTTATTGAAAAATACTAAAAAATAGGGGTTCAGTTTCCACCACAAAATTATATGAAAATAAACTTATTTCTATTTGATTTCAGACTATGTTATAGATAACACATATAGCTAGAACAATAAAAAATAAAACTTGACTTTAGACCTATATTTTCTCTTTTATAATAATTCAAATTTCAACTCACAAGAAATTGATAGTTTTCATCTCCCACCATATTTTTCAAAACAAATATATTCTAACTAGAAAAAATAAATAAAATATTCTAAAAGAGGACTCTCTCCTCTAGAATGCCATATTATTTTTAGATTTTTTTGATATGATTTAATTTTTTTTCTTTCTCAAAATCAAAATATTTCCAAATGTTAAAATATGTGCTTGCAAAATTTTTTAATTACATTATAATATAAGTAAGTAAAACACTATAAATTCTATATGATAATATTCTTGACTTTGAGCTCTATAAAATGGTGTTTATATGTTACTAAAAAAAATTATAAAAAATAGTAAGAGTTATTGAAACATCAGTTTTCTAGAATAATTTTATTTCTTTAGTAATTGAATACAAATTAGTATAAAACATGCATTTAATAGACATTTCTAATTAGAAAAGTGTGAGATCATATATAATTTAGCTAGAATGAACTTATTTATATCATATATTTTATAAAAATTGATTTTTGGATAGAAATACTCAAATTTAGTTGTTCTGATAAGTCATCCTAAAAGGTGACACAACTTTATACTTTTACCCATGAGTGAAATGGAAAAGAATCATTTACTCTAGCACCCCCCTTAAGTGCAACTTAGGGAGTACTACAATGCAACATATAGCTAATGGATCTTGGCATAAAAGCCATGTTAGGTACCCATGTATAACTAAAAATCATCCTCTTATAACTAGAGAAAAAAGAGAAAACCCAGTGGGAAAAAATGCATTTCCAAAAGAGAGTAGAAATGAAGCTAAAAAGTTCTAGAAGAAGACAGTTGTCGCACCCCAAGAAAGACATGCAAGTGAATGAACTATTTCTTAGAGGAGGGATTGGTGAAGATGTCTGTAGTCTAATCGGATGTTAGGTAGTACTTAAGATCAAGGACCTTCTCATGAATCTGCACCCAGATATAGTGCATGTCAATCTCAATGTGCTTGGTCCTTTAATTATGGACTAGATTATGAGAAATTTGAATAGAACTTTGATTGTCATAGAAGATGACTTGGAAAGTAATGAAAAACTCAATAAGGATGTGTTGAACCCAAATAGCCTTAGTGGCAATATTAATTGCTCCTTGATAATTAGCTTTAGTGGATGAAAGTAAAATACAAGATTGCTTCTTGTATGACCAAGAAATTGGACTAGAAGTAAGAGAGAAGAAATACCTAGAAGTAGAGATATGATTCTGAGAATCACCTACCAAATTTGAATCTATACAGTCTACCAAGTCAATATCCACACCCATTGCATAATAAATCCCATAACTATGAGTACCCTGGATGTAATAAACAATCCACTTTGCTACTTTCCAATGCAGATCATGTTGTTCTTTAATAAACCAAGAGACCATGCCCACATAATATGAAATATCAACCCTTGTGTAAGTCAAGTATATGAGGCTATCAAACAATTGATGATGCAAGGTAGCATCAATCAAGTGTGAAGAACAAGAAGCCTCAAGTTTGATCCCTAATAGAAAGGGAGTTGGTGTAGACTTGTAGTTGGCCATGTCAAATATAGAAAACATATCAAGAGCATACTTAGGTTGACAAATAAATATACCAGAAGGTGACTGATAGATCTCAATCCCTAAGAAGTAATTTGAAGAAGGCTTAAGTTGAACATTGATAGCCAATCATGAAGGGGAGTTTTGATTGTATCAATGTGAGATGAGTGACTTCTTGTGATCAATAAATCATTAACATGGAGGACAAGGAAGGTGAGTGTATCATCTTGCTCCAACATGTGGATGTTTAGATTAGAAGGAACTATGTGAAGTTAACTAATAGAAGGAAGGAATCCATTATGGCATACCAAGCTTGTGGAGATTGCTTAAGGCCATAGAGGGACTTTCAAAGGTGACAAACAAGTGTAGGATCCTCAAAAAACCCTTGTGGCTATTGGCAATATGGCTACATAGATATATGATTCTTGTCATTTATTGTAACATATCCATTTTGGTATTTCATGATGTAATCCGAGTTAGAAAATTGTTTAAGTGTTAGAAAGTTTGCAGTAGTTTAGAGACAAATATGGTATGTACGGATGAAATACTTTGAGTTATCTCATCTATAGTTGAGGAGTGATAGATGACAGTGTCATTATGACATAATGTGTACAAATTTTTATAGATAGTATGGTGTAAGTTACAAAAGGATTACCAGTAGAGGTAATCAATTGAGCATAACAAAGAACATCAGTAAATTGAAGTTTATGGCTTAAGGAATTATTCTACAATAAATTAATTACTTAATCATGATGAGCTAATATCCTATATGTTTACCCAAAGTTATTTTATAATTAATCAAGTGTGTGAAAGAATCAAGGCTGATTGGTGAAGAGTTTTTATTATTTGCAAGGTATTAATAAAGATCATATCTTGTGCAACTAAGATGTGATGTGATGGGAAGTAATCAAGTGAATGTGATATGCATGTGATGTGAACTATTATGAATGATATATATGTGATTATTTTATGATGCAAAATATGATGCATGATTAGAGTAAGTGCAAAGTAAAACAATGAGACAATATTGTATGTATATCTATTTTGGAGAAGAAACTTAATTCTACAATACATGTTAGGGAAGTGGGCTCTTCTTGTATTCATTGTATTTAATCTACCAAATCCTAATAGGATTGAGGCTTCTAATATGGCCTAGTCCTCTAATAAGGACTCAAGACACTATATGTAATCCATAGACTCCTAACAGGGTCAATATCCTTAACAAGATTCTTTTGTTTAGTGGATCATCTTGTGGGTATCATCCCCATCGAGATTTTCTCTTGCATAGGTTTTGCCTAGTTAACAAATAATGGTGTTATGAGTTCTCTCTATGTATTTTTATATTTACTATTCAATATTGTTGGTTTACATTCATATGCAAGTTATAAAGTAATTAAAAATATCTAGTTGTGGGATAAAGGCCCCCCTCTCAATATTATCTATTTCTAACAATTAGTATTAGGGCCCACTTACTCAAGAGGCTTAACAACTTGAGTAAGATCTCTAGGGATATTGATTAGTTTAAGAGAAACTTTGAAGAAGCTCTTGAGAAAATTGATCTTCTTACCGAAGAAAGAGATAACCTAAAAGATAGGAATGAGGATGCAAAAGTTTACATTGGAAAGTTGAAAGACAAGATTGATTATCTAAGATATAGAAAGGAAGCAAAAGAGAAGACTAGTGACAATGACAAACTAGGAAACCTCAAGAAAGAAAATGAGATTTTGAAGCATGAGTTGAAAATTGTTGAGCTTAAGTCAAGTCTCAAGAAAGATGATAGCAAAACTAAACCAAATATAAAATATGAGAATGTAGACCTTAGATCCTTATTAACTCAAGTATCATGTGAACTAGATTCTATTGAGATAAAATATGAAGAATTAGAAAAGTGCAACACTATTGTGAAAGGAGAATCGACACAAGCTAAACAATAGTTAGAGAAGCTTTATACCAGTATCGAGAAAATTGATGAACAAATATTTCACCAGAGAGCCTCTTATGAAAAGATAGGTCTTGGATATCTTATTGGAGAAAAATCAGCCAAGAAAGTTGAAACTAGAAAAGAACTAGATCCAATTGTTGATTCCTTTAAGGAATGTAATCTAAGTTAGATTGAATCTAACATAACTATAGAAGTATCTAAAGAAGTTGAGCTAGTTGATTTGTTTGTGAAACATGATGAACCAAAGAAAAAAAAAAGTTAATGAACCTAAGAAGGTTGAATCATCTAAGGAAGTTAGACATGAATTCAGAGGTAGATGTTGCATATGGAATGGAGTTGTTCATATGAAGAGAGATCACACGAGTAAGTCTTTTAAACTGATTACTAATTTCTATTGTTATAATTATCTTGGTTATGGACATAAAGGAATATATTGTAAGAAACATAACTTTGATAATATTAACACTAACCCTACAGGTAAAGAGAGAAGAAGATCACAAAGAAGATGTATTGATGGAGAAAGGGAACCAATGAATTCAAGTGTAAAGTGAAGTGTTTGAAGTGAAAAGTTGTAGAAGCCCTAATATGTGATATTAGAGGTATTTTATAAAGCTTTAATTTGGAATTTTAAGTATCAACAGTTAGTTTGTGATATAAGTGAGAGACCTAGGTACAAATTCAAGAAGCATCCATTTGTTTCTCTAATTGATGACCCGTTAGGATCATTTTCTTAAATCCTGCCAAATGTACATCATGTAGAAGATGTTAGAAGTTACGTTTACTAAAAATTTGAGAGTATTGTTGATGAAGACATCCACAAGGATCTAGGAGTTATGTGTAATGGAGACCTAACCCTAAAAGCTAAGTATGCATACCTGAATGAATTGAACTTGATTGAGTATGTGTTTTATATGAAATTTGGTAATCATGAATAGAGTAGGATTATTCTAATCATTGTCCATGAAGAAATGTTTTGGATAGGTGATGTACCTATTTAAATTGACACTGACCTAATTCAGAAGGTCAAACATTTAAGCAATGAAAGATGTAATCCAATAAATGACAGGAATGTAAGGAAGACTATCAAGATAAACTTGAAAACTAATTTTGATGGCAGGAACATGAGAGTAGACCCAATTTAGGATATTGGAGTCAGAATATTGAGAAGGATTTTAGGATACAAGACGAATCACATATCTAGACTAAAATCAGTACCAAAAGTATTTTTACATGCAACCTATGTTATGGTAGTTGAAAAGAAGAAAGTAAACACGTGCAAGATTATCAAACTACAATTGTTGGAAAATATTGTAAATTTAAACAAAAGTAAGAATGTAGTTCTCAGATTTGAATCTATTTTAACACATTAGTTTTTCCATGCAACAAAGCAATTTCCTAGAATCACAAATTGGGATAGTAATGAATGTTCTATGAAAATGATCATCTAGTGTTATAGGGAAAGATTTGAAGATGTCAGAGATAGAGACATTGATAGGATGATGAAAAGATTCCAATAAAAAATAAAGCAAAGATATATACAATCCCTCCGTTTATGTTGGGAAAATATAAAGATGAAATATGTTTTATGGTAAAGACTGACACTCCTTGAATGGAAGTAGTGAAACCTAGAGTAAAGTTTATTGAACCCATGAGATATGAAATGAGTGAAGAACTCATTGAAGGATACACAAAGATTATATTGTAGTTTGAAAGGAACAGTGAATGTCCAAGATGAGGCACTTATGAGTAGAAGATAAGCGAAGTTCATTTTGAACTTCACAATAAAGAGATAAAAAAAAATGTGTAAAAGAAGATAGAATCTATTCGTAAGGATTATGACATGACTTGAGAAGAATTCAATGAAATCAAAGGCATGGCAATGGAGATGAAGGCCAATGGAAAAACTAAGGTTTTGGCAGCCACACATATTGCTATTGTAGCACCATATGTGGATGTAATAATAGTAGGGCCTAGTTTAAAAATATAGGTATTGAACCTTAAGTAATAGTTACACAAGTACAACTAGTCAGGGTACAACTTGGTAAACAAAAGAGGAAATATGATGATGTTGTGGTGACAACAATGTTTGTGTAGAGGAAATTTGAGAGATTGGTGAAGGTTAAGCAAGAACCAACACCAACCCCCAAGAAAAGGGTCAAGAAAACCTCCAACGGACCCAAAAAGAGAAGGAAGACACTAAAAATTAGTGAGTTTGAGGATTCTAATGAAAGACTGAAGAAAAACTAGTGGAACAAGGAGTTGGAGAAGGAAGGAAACCAACTGGTAAGAAATCTTGGAAACCCAAGATTGAGAATCTCAATATGGAGATTATAAATAATGACAGTTTTGTTGAGTTGAATAAGTATTAAACCTTGTATAGTAACATGGATATGAGATAATTAGAGAATGCTATAGTAAGAAACATGATTTTGAGGAATAAAAGGTTTGACAATAAACAAAATAAGATACCTAAAGATTTGTACAATAGATTGAAAAATATAAAGAAAATAGTAGTAGAGGAAGATATTAAATTGAGAGAGAATATGATTTAGAAATTGTGTGAAGTCATCCGTAAGGAGGACATTAAAAGTATTTTAAAAGGAATTGAGCCTTTTTTGAGGAGTAACTGAAGAGAAACTCTTTCTATGGGAGGCAACTATGAAGAAGTAAAGAAGGAGATTGAAAAGATAATAGTGGAGTACATGCCTTCCATGCCTAAGACTACCAAAGAAAGTGTGTAGTTAGATACAACAAGTCTAGTATATGTTGAGGCTAGTACTCCTACTAAATATGAAGAAGAGGTTGGGGAAATTCAGCAAGAAAACTCACCTCCTCACATAGTTATTGGTACTAAATGGACATGCAAGTGGATAGTACTCATATAACTATTGATGCTAAAGAGAATCCTTTTGCAAGATATGGGACCAACATTGTTTGTAATATTACTACCTACTATAGCTCAGATGAAGAGGATGATGAAGAAGAAAAGAATGATGAAGAGAAGAAGAAGTTAGAGGAAGAGGAAAGGAATCAAGGAGTATAGATAAAAGAAGAAGAAAGAAGAAAAGATCAAGAAATAAAATGAATATAAGATGAGAAGCATAAAGAAAAAGAAGAAGAAAGAAAGAGAGAAGAAAAGAATGAGGAAGAAAGGAAAAGAATAGAACAACTAAAATAAGAAGAGAAAAATAAATCTGAGGAAGAAATAATGAGAGAAGAAGAGATGGAGAAGAAGAAACAAGAGGATGAAAAGAAAAGTATTGAATTGAAAGCAGTCTCATTCATTCCAGTAGTAGAAGAAGAACTAGTTACTACATTTCCTACAATATCTAGTGATGATGATGACGATAAAGGTTTAATGAGCTCCTTGAGGAACCTACTTGAGAAGAATAAGTTTTTGATGACATTGGAGAGAACATTGGTAGAAGTTCTACATATAATGCAAACGACAGTGTAGTCTACTATTATGGAACCAGACTAAAGAAATGATAAGATCTTTTCATAAAAAGTTCACCACCTTATCTAAAATTGCTTCAATATAGGAATAAACAAAGCATGATGTATCATTGTTTGACACAATATGCAACAACTTTAGAATTAACTTCTAGGCATTGAATGTGTGCATTAAAGAACTAAGGAAGAGCATAGATGAAGGTAAGAAGTTGTATGAACAATGCACAATTTCATACAATCATCTATTAGAATTTGATTATCTGATCAAAGGAAAAATGAGTGAGCTTCAAACACTCACTATCACATTTCAGCAACCTAAGGAAAATATTGAAGATATTGGAATAGAAATGGAGAGGATTCACAATGCTATTAGAGGCATTGAATTAGATAAGGATAAGGTAATAAAGAGATTCTCTATCTTTAGAGAATATTTATCTCCTAAAGTTATCATTTTGTAGAGGCAATTAGAGGAGTGTCTAGCAAAAAAGGCATCCTATGACAAATTCTCCAATACTGACTTCAGTGTAGTGGAAGTGGCATCCTATGCACATTGCACACTCATCAATATATCTAATACAATGAAGGAAAATTCGAAGAAGGATTTTGACAATGTGAAACATGATTGTACATATTGCATATCTAGAATATCAACTTGATTAGAGGAAGGCAACACAATTTTTGTGCGTACAATTTTTTTGAAATCTTTTTCCTTGATGTCAAAGGGGGAGAAGTATGTAAGGAAACTTGTATATGTACATGTTTGTAAGGGAGAAGTATGTA
This sequence comes from Cupressus sempervirens, assembly GCA_028749045.1. Taxonomy (NCBI): domain Eukaryota; kingdom Viridiplantae; phylum Streptophyta; class Pinopsida; order Cupressales; family Cupressaceae; genus Cupressus; species Cupressus sempervirens. The sequence goes on from CM053786.1 coordinate 753,852,791, forward strand.
AAATTGTATATGTGTGTGTAAGGGTTAGCTTAGCTATGTATATAAGATATCATTGTAAAGGAGTGATAAGGAATGTAATGATCCATCAAAACATGAATAAAACTTTCATATTTTGAAGGAAATTATTGTTTAGTTACTTTTTGTAGTTATTATTTTTTATGACATCATTTTGGGACTTAGCCAAATTTTCCAAATGTTGCCATTAATGCCAAAGGGTGATATTTTTGGAAATATGGCTAGGTAGATATATATGAGTGTTGAAATTTATGATAACATTTCCATTTCAGTATTTCATGATGTAACCAGAGTTAGCAAATTATCTAAGTGTTAAATAGTTTGCAACAATATAGAAACAAATATGGTATACATATGGATGAAAGACTTTAAGTTAGCTCATGTGCAGTTGAGGAGTGATAGATGATAGGATCATGATGATGTATGTCAGTGCACAGTTCTATATAGATAGTAAGGTGTAAGTTATAGAAAGATTACCAATATAGGTAATTAACAGAGAAAAACATAGTATGTTAGTAAATTGAAGTGTATAACTTAAGGAATTATTTTTGAAACAAAATAATTAATTAATCATGATGGGTTGGCATCCTAGATGTTTACCCAAAGTAATTTAATAATCAGTCAAGCATATGGAAGCTATTGAAAATAATTGATTAATTGTGTATTGTCTTTGATGTTACACAAAATATTGTATCTTTTCTAGTCAGTACAACCCAAGTCACAGTCCGAAGGACTCAAGTCGCAATCAAAGGCTACTGAGTTAAAGAGGACCCAAGCTTGATATAGAAAATTGTATGATGGTAATCAAGAAAATTATGAGGTATCTAAAAGGTACTGAAGACTTTGGATTATGGTATAAGAAAGGAGGCAATTTAGATTTGAAATCCTTCATAGATGCTTATTGGGAAGGAAGTGTTGATGATAGGAAGAGCACCAATGGTGGAGCATTCTATCTTGTTAAAAGACTAGTGTCTTGGCCAAGTAAGAAGAAAAATCGCATTTCTTAGTCTACATTAGAGGTAGAGTATGTGACAACAATAGTTAATTGGTCCAATATTTTTTGGTTCAAGCAACTGTTGGTGGTTATGAGATCAAGGATCCAATGGTTATCTTCTACAATAACACTAGTGTAATTAATATACCAAAGAATCATGTAATGCATACCAAGAACAAACACATTGCAATAAAGTATCATTTTCTGAGGGAATTGGTGTAAGATAAAGAGGTAAGATTGGAATATGTGAATACTAAAGAACAAATTGCAAAAATATTCACTAAGTCATTACCTAAGGATGCATTTTGGTATCTAAGAGGTAAGTTATGGGTTATTCCCCTATCTAAGGCTCCCTAAATGAAGTTTAGTGATACATCAACTAGAGCTTGTTGAAGATCTATCAAGTTGATGTAGTATTGAAAACACAAATTACATATGAATTAATATATGTCGTACATTGATATTGACTGAATATTGCCTGGCATGAGATGTCAAAGAGGGAGAATTTTGTTGTTTTATATTATAGAAATTTTATCTGCAAAGATTTTAAAGAAGAAGAACTTGGCCTAATATAAAAAAGGAAGAGTTTACTGATAGAGGGAGAAACTGAAGGTGGAGAGAGTTCACACTGATAGAGGGATTTCCCATGGATGAGAATCAGAATGAAACTAAGGATATTTTCCTTACTATTTTTTTTCTCTAAAATTTCATTGTATTATGACATGTTGTGTTGCCATCAATGCCAAAGAGGGAGATTCTTGAAAATAATTGATTAATTGTGTATTGTCTTTGATGTTACACAAAATGTCATATCTTTGAAAATCAATGTATCCAGAGCTCACTTGGGTGATGAAGATAGCTTCCTAAGTTTGCTAAGAATTCTAGTGTCTATGTAGTTTAGAAGATAGTGTCTACCAAGTTCACTCAGGTGACAAAGAGAAGTTTGTAGAAGTTGAGTGTTAACTGAGCTCACTCAATAAAGTGAAATAAAAGTTGGATGGAACCAATGTTAACCAATCTCACTTAGTTACCAAAGAAAGTTTGTGAAGATGCAGTGTTAACCAAGTTTACTTGGCTAACACAAGAAAAGCCCTTAAATGAGTTAGTATCTACTAAGCAGGGTCGGCTAACAAAGGATTTTCTTATTTTTTCATATTAAGCTTTATAGGTTTGTTTTTTAGTTCTAGCCAACCGAGGTGATGAATATTAATTATTCTAAGTTGTATTCAAGTTGACTTGACAATGCATAATGTATAAGATCGAGTTGAGAATTGAATGTGTGGAAGTGTATGGAAGAATAGAAGATACTTAAAGGAAGAAAATTAAAAGTATAAGTAGAATATCCTTGTGGAGCTGCAAAGATACATTCGATCAGGAAGGATCGAATATTCAAGCTAGAATAGAGATCTATAATCAACAATTTAGTTGCATTAGAAATCAGGTCATGTCATTATTACTGTCTAACCATTGTTGCAGTGATCTAAATCTCTTAACAGAATTGGCTTAACAACTATTTGTGAATCCTCTAATAGGGTGGCATTTCTAGATTGAAGTGTCTAAAGACCTCTAACTAGGACACTCCTAAAAAGGTGATTAAATATTTTAACAGGGTCACACCAAATAGTGTGTTTTATAACCTTTAATAGGGTTGGCTCCTTATAGAGCTCACTTTAGAAGAGTAAAAATTAGTAACTAGTTACAATTGGTGGTTTCTCCCAAATTGGGTTTCCACATTAAATCTTGGTGCCACTTGTGTTCATGCTATTTATTTCATATGTATGAAACTAAATTTATTAAGGTTAATTACAAATAATATCTAAATATTTTCATGTTAAGCACTTGTCGAGTTATTGTTGTTATTTCAATAATTACTGAGTTACAACAGATTATTAGTATTAACTGAGTGCCTATATGTTTGTTGAGAAACAATATTATAGTGACATTTATATTATGTGTTGACATCTAAGGGATCTGGGATTTATTTTAGTGGTAACTGACTCACTCCTCCCCTCTTAGTTACTTCTCTTATATTTCCAACAAAAGCATCAAGGCCAACTCATCAAAAGTTTTTATTATTTGCAAGGTATAAGTAAATATCATATCTTTTGGAACTAAGATGTGATGTGATGGAAATTAATCAAGTGAATGTGATATGTATGCAATGCAAACTATGGTGAAGAATATATATGTAATTTTTTTATGATGCCAAATCTTATGGATGATTAGAGAAAGTGTGAAGTACAATAGTGAGACAATATTGTGTGTATATCCATTCTTATGAAGAAACTTAATTGTATATCGCATGTTAGGGAGTGGCTCTTCTTGCATTCATTATATTTGATCTATTGACTCCTAATAGGGTTCAAGCAACTCCTAATAGGGTTGAGGATTCTAAGAAGGCCTAGTCCTCTAACAAAGACTTGAGAAACTATATGTAATTCATAGACTCCTAACTGGGTCAGTATCCTTTAAATGATTCATTTTTTTAGTGTATCATCTTGTGGGTATCATCCCCTCTAGGTTTTTCCCTTGGCCAATGTTTCCCTAGTTAAAAAATAATGGTGTTATGAGTTCTCTCTATGTATGGTTATATCTCTTGTTCCATATTGTTGATTTACTTTCATATGCAAGTTATAAAGTAATTACCAATATCCAATTGTGGGTAAAATTTTGTAGAATATTGATTCACCCCCCCCCCCCCCCGCCCCCTCTCTATATTATTTATCTCTAATAGTGGATGCTCCATACAGATCTCTTCCTAAAGTTCACCATGAAGAAATACACTCTTCACATCCATCTGATGAACTTCCCAATGATGGGATGCATAAATGGAAAGGAAAAGTCAGATAGAATTCATCTTTGCAACTAGTGCAAAGGTCTTAGAGAGGTCAATTCTAGGAACTTGTGAGAATCCTTTGGAAACTAGGCAAGCCCTATCAATTAACCCATTTGCTACAATTTTTTTAAATATATCTACTTGCATCAAACAAGTTTTCTTTCCTTAGGAAGAGGGACTAAATCCCAAGTATGATTCCTCTCTAAGGAACTAAACTCTTCTTGCATAATAGTATCCCACTTAGGAATACTAGAAGCTTCTCAAAAATTTTATGGATCAGAAGCTATAGGAATAAAGAAATTTGGACCTTTCTCTAGCTAAGACCTTGTTCTTCTCTCATCTAAAGGATCACCAACCCAATTGCATATTGATTCTGATGTCTGTTGAGCCCAATGAGGCCCAATATTTGGAGCATGTGGAGAATTTGGAGGAGAATCATCCTTTGAATGATAACTAGAAGAGGAGGAAAATAGATTTTCATCATCATCATTTGAAGTAGAATAAGACTCCTCATCTAGATTAGGAGGATCAAGAACTTCATAAGAATTGTCATCAAGCAATCACAATGTCTCCATAAGAATGAATGATGGAGAAGTGATAGAAGAAGAACTAGGGGTATCTTCTATAAAGGGAACACTCCTCATGAAAATATCATGTGTAGCAGAATGGAGAAGCCTATAGAATTTAATACCATCTAGACACCCAACAAATATATAGGGCTTGTTTTGTGGATCCATAGTCTTGCATTTCTCTACTAGAATATGGGCCCATGTAGGAGACCCAAATGCTCAAAAATGTTTGACTATAGGTTTTGGACCAGTGCAAGATTATAAAAGAGTTACCCTCTTTACATCTCAATGAGTAACTTGATTCTAAATGTAATACACATAGTTGATGGCCTTTGCACAATACTGAGGTGCCAATTATTTGAAATGGATCATATTATTGGCCATTTCTTTGAAGGACCTATTATTCCTTTCTACAACTCCATTCTATTGTGGACTATAGGGAATTGTGTGTTGAAGGTCAATTCATTTTGAGATATAGAATTTCTCAAACCTTTGTTTGAAATATTTCCCCCCATTATCTGTGCACAAGACCTTGATGAACTTGCCACTTTGTTTCTCTACAAAATATTTGAACTCTTGGAAACACTCAAAGACTTTAGACTTCTATTTGAGAAAATATAAAAATGTTTATCAAGAAAGATCATCAATGAATGTTAAAACATAGTTGCCTTTACTAAAAGAAGGATATGGAAATGGACTAGATCCAAATGTTGTGTGGCTCTCCTTTTTTATTCTTATCAATTTTTTCTTTATGATGCTTGATGCTTGCCAAGAATGCATGGACTTGAAAAAATCCATTAGAAAATCCAATACAAGACAACCCTTTAACCATATCATGGTGACTGAGTTATTGTAAGTAACAGTAGTTCAAGTGGCCAAACCACTGATGCCACAAATGACTCACTTCATTATAGTGAATGAGAAATGAGAGTGAAGGTGAATCAAGAACAAAGTGAGAGAAGTGATGCACTCTTGATTCATGTTCTTCCTTTCCCACTACAATTCTTAAGCCATTGCTCATCTCACTAATAATGATTGTATCTGTAGTAAACTTAACCCACTTGCTAGAGCCTATGTGAGCAATCTAATAAATAGATGGGAGATTAGTTGAAAAAGATGTAACACAATGAAAATAATGAAATGTCCCTTTTCTCACATAAATAGACCCTCTCCCATGCACTTCAACAAGAGTTTCATCACCCACAAGAATGGATGGCATAAAACATGACTCCAATGAGGAGAAATGCTCTTTCAATGTAGCCATGTGGTGTGATTCACTTGAATCAATAATCCATGAATTTAGTTGTAGACAACAACTATTAGGGCCTTACCGTTTCCTTTTCCTCTACTTGATTCCATGAAATATTCTTGGGATGAATTTGACTTGACAAAATCAGGCACTTTGATATTGTTCCTTTCAAGAAAATGGGATAAGTGATCAATTTTATTTTTCAAACATTTATGATCATCATGACCACATTTCTTACAATAGGAACATGTTGATCCCTCCTTCTTGGGATTTTTTTTTTGAAGATGAATCATTTTCTTCTTTTGGAGTACATAACTTATTTTATTGATTATTTTCTACTTGGTACTTTTATTTCTTTTCTTTCTTAGGAAGCCCTCTTTGTCCTCTAGTGCCTTGATTTCTAGTCAAGGCATGGGACTTAGATTGCTTAATTGTGCCCATATGGATAAACTTATCCTTCTCCTTTTCATTTACAAACTCATCAAGAGAAGGCATTATGTAGTTAATGCCTAAGGTACTTTTAGTATAATAGAAGGTGGAGATGAACACAAAATATGTATGACCAAGATTGGAAAGAATACTTAGAATTAGTTGTGAATCTTTCTTCTCAATTCCACATTCTTTTAATTGTAACCTTAAAGATTTCAACTGAGTGAAGAATTCTTGAATAGCATCAAAGTTACCGATAAGGCCACAATAATGGTTTCCACTTTTCATCACAAAGAAATCATATCAAAAGTGGGAAAATCATCTTCTAGGGGCTTTGAGTGAAGCTTGCACTTTGAATGAACCTCCCTAGGGCTTCATTTAGAGACAAATTCCTAGGGACTTTGTTCGAAGCCCTAGGCTTTATTCAAATCCCCTTTGTGCCAACTATCACAAGGGCTTCAAAGGAAGCCTTAGTGCTTCAAGCAAAGAGCGTAGGGCCAATAGGTGGCAAAAAAGTGGGCCAAAGGGCTTTGTTTGAACCCCCCTGGGGCCAATAGGTGGCAAAAAAGTGGTCTAGGGGGCTTTTTTGAAACCTCCCTAGGGCCACCAAGTGGTTGAAAAGTGGGCTAGGGGGCTTCATTAGAATCCCCTTGGGGCCACCCAAATAACCCCTTAGGGGGCTTCCAATGAAGCCCCTTCATTTGAAGCCTTTCCAAGGGCTTCATTCAAAGCCATCTTCATTTGATTGTCCCAAAATTGGAAATTTTACAAACTTACTAAAATTTGTACCAATCTTTTACCTTTTGAGGGATTAAACAAGGGCTAAATAGGTCCATGTTCTAATACTAAATATAGATTTTTTTTTACTTTGAATAAGCTTTCCAATAAGTATATTCTTAGTATATATTATGTTTAACATGATGCTTAACTTTTAGTTTTATTATTTAGGTTGTTCATCCATTTCAAAAATCTGAATTTGAAGCTTCTAAAAAATAGATAATGAGAAAATAAAAATTATGTCCATCAAAGGTTTGTGTGTTACCTTTCTAGAAAATCAAGAAATTTTTTATTTTGTTAAATACAACTCAAATTATATTGATAAAAAAAAGCTATGCCTAAGTTATCATTAGCATCACTTTGCCAATAAATAAAATCTATATTTTTTAACGAAAATGAATGAAACCAACTAAATTTTCTATATATTGATGTTACTACTTTATCCTTGAAAGAATTTTGTCATTATCATTTAAATTTTTTTTTTTTATCTTGATCAAATGATTTGTCACTCTTTGAAAATGTCAATTTTCATATAAACCACTTTTCTAAAGAGATGGAAAAATGGACCTCAACTGAAATTTAAAAAAAAAATTAAAATTACTTTTAGAAACTAGATTAAAAATGCTAAAAATCACTAGTTTACATCACCATCAAATTCTTTATGAGTATTTAGCAATATGCATCTGACAATCAAGTTTTTGTTAAAAATATCTACTTTAGTGACAAACTTGGCCAAAAAGTGGGAACCATTACCATGGCCTTACCCTTACATCCACCTAGTAGGTGGATTTAATCCTATCAATTCATTCTCTAATTGATGGCCTCTCAATTCATCTTTCTTTCCAAGTAATGCTTCTAATGTTGTCCATGCATTATTAGGAGTTGTAGATGATTCCACATGAAAGAGTAGTTCTAGAGATATTATTGACTCATGGATGTATAAGCAAGATAACCAAGATACTAAGAGAAGGAGGGGGGTAAATCCAAATCTTGAGCTCTTTGAAATTTCATCAATTCATTTGTGCATCTATTAGTATACTTGTGCATGTAAAACTTGTAATGATAACTTGCTATAACATGTAAATTTGATCTATCACATGCATGAAAATAAACACATATAACAATATTTGTTACCAAAACACCCTCCAAGGTGAAGGAAAAATGGGGGTGGGCATAAAACCCATAAATCTTCACTACTGCAGTAATAAAGTTAACCTATTATGGTTACAAATTTTTATCATAAAATATGATCTACCCTATGAGGGGTCTGACATATTAAAAGCTTAAGAGACTCCTAGGTCTCACCTTGGTAGAGGATTTAACACTTACAAAAAAGAAAGGACTCTGTTAGGAGATTTACAAAGATCTATAAGAAATTTACCCCCGATTCATGTTGGTTAGAACTGATTCAATACATGACTCTTGGTTTTCTTTGTAAGCCGATTTCAAGTCTTCTCCTTGCTAATTGATCCTCTCCTCTAATCTGATAATACTTTTCTTCCCCTTTCTATTCACTACTATGAATATGTCACTTTCTCTGTTAATTGATAAAAAACCCTATTTCATACTTTTGATCTAATCTTGATCCTTCACTTTAATGATCACATGTATACACTTCTCTTCTCTTCTTCTTGCTCTATCATTATTGTACATGCTCTGATCTAGGTTATGATCTTCACTAGTAAAATTTTTTGTAGAGTTTTCTAGATGGTTCTAGTATAGCCTCTCCATCTAAATCATTAATAAAAAATCATAGGGATATGTAATCCAGATCATTAATGTATAAAAATCTTTATAACAACCTCTATAGACATTAAATGTTCCTTCTATGTCAGCTCAAAAATGTGTTACCTCAAAATTTGTTCCATTTCAAACTTAAACTCCACATTACTTGGTCTTTATTGGTTTTGACACTCGGCATTGTAGTTTCTCTATTTGTATAGTGCTCAACACACACTATCTCACTTAGAACTTGTATGATTGAAACTTGTTCCATCATTGTTGAGCTCAGCCCATATAAAAAATACTTAGTGACCGTACACTTTCTTAGCTCCTATAGTGCTCGGTAGATACTTGCTTATGTACATGACTCAACCTATATAGAGTAGCTTGGTAGTAGTGATGGTTGTCTGACTCTACCTTGTAAATGACTAAATGGTTGACACTAATAGAAAAAAATGGTTAGAGATATCAACAATCTCCCCCTTTAACATTAGTGGAAAAAAACACTTTTTCATATTTACATCTTTACAATACAATCTGATAATGAGCCTTCCATGAATAATGAATAAAAATGTAAAAATGAATACGGCTTAATTTCCCCCTTTTTCAAATCTAATTACATACACATTTCCTCCTTAACAAGTCTATTTCCCCCTTGTTTTTGAACACTTTATGTTACTGTTGTTGGGGTGAAATTGGTGGAAGTAATCCATATTTGTCAATGAATGTCTCGTGAACTTTGTGATCATGGACACAACAGGATCTCATGTGGTTTGGATTGGTTCCAAAATGTTATTTTACAATTGTATTCTTGTAGCTAGATTAATTAGACTGTCAACCACTGATAAATTGTGATCTTTTTTTATAAGATCCTAGTCTATTTGTGTTTTCCTCTACATGACCTCAAAATGAGGTATCATCATTTCTTTAAAAGAGATCAATTTGGATCTTATATTACTATTAGTTGAATAAAGCTCAACCAATGTGCCTTGAACATTGAATACATTATTGTAATGATCAATGCTTGATCCTATTGGAAATATAAGGTAGGGTAGGTTATTGAGAGGGAAGGAGTGAATTACGAACCTGTAATGCCTTGCTCGGAGATTCTTGGAAACAAGGATGAAATTCAAGCCAGAATAATTTTTTTTTTTTTACAAGTATGAATGCACATGACAACATCATACAGGGATCAAAAAGATTGCAACAAAAGACTTCACTACAATCTTGGCAACCAACGAATCTTTGAATGCCACTACCAAACTGACACACACAAACAAAAGCCAACAACAACGACGCACATGATGAGGGTTCAAAGAAACGACCACTCATCAACAAAACACCAAGTTGGGGAAAATGCATAATCCTAAAATTTGGCTAAGCCTAAAATCCTAAAGCCCTAAAATTTCCTAGAATCTTTATCTTATCTTAGAGAGGTTTGAAACTTATCTTAAAAGATTCATCACATTTATTAAAATATATCTTAAGTATTCAACTTATACTTAAACGATATATTTTAAACCCCTTAGAAAGACTATTTTGAATTGGAAAGGTATGAAATCCAATAAGGTGTCCAAAACCAACTTTCAAACCTTCCTCAGCCAAGCCTAACTGCCCTTTGTTTCTCTCATGAGAAAGTGCACTAGTCTTGAGTTTTACATGAGATCTTGCATCTCTACATGAGAAAGTGCATGAATTCACAAGAGGATTCATTGCACACTACATGGGATTTGCATCCCTGTACGAGGAAATGCATTCTTGTGTGAAGAAGTACATTCTCATGAGAGGAATTACCTATCCATGTGAGAAAACACATCGGCATGACAACAAGACAAGAATAAAAAGCATAAAAACATGAAAAACTCCACACCAGGGAGTACCAGGTCCACATAAATTGAGGAATGAATAGTCAAGTGCATAAACAACAAGGAAAGAGGAACATCTATCCATCTAAACCATAGTAGTAAGAACATATTGAATGCAACATCGTAGTGAATAAAAGTAACATCGCAATGTATAGAAATAACATCACAATAACTAAACAACCAGACTAAGTACACAGTTCCTCCCAACTATCAATAACATCATAAGACCATCATGGGCCCTAGCCATCCCATGTGCCTAACATCCCAAGCCACTGACTGGATTGTCGATACTATTGTAATAGGGATGTCACTACTAAAACATGCTACGATAAAAGCATAAGAAAATCTAACATGCTAGTAATAAAGCATAAGATAATCCTACAAGTAGATATCATCACCTATCACATGCTAAACATCAATAAGGAATAGATAAACCAATACATCAATTCACATCATCTAGTCATATGATAAACATCATAATATGAGAATGCATCAAATAAACTAACATCATCTAAACATGATATCCAAGCATTCCAATGAAAGCATAAATCACAAGAAAGCATACTTTGAAACTCGAAGTACCAAGTGAAAACATCCAGCAATGGTCGCACTAGGACAAAAGACCATCTCTATACACTGGTCCCTAGCAGTGGTCTATGCCTCCCAACCATGTGGTACCCATAGGTACACACCCACCATGCTGATGGAGATAATGATCCAACCACAAATACACAAAAAACATCCATGGCTAAGACTCATGCCAGACAGTATGATGGCTATAACCAAGAACCTAAGATAATGCAAGGAGTATAGGTCCTGGTTAGACACTCAATAGGCTACTAAGTAGGGACTGACATCATGGGGAGTTGCTCGGCATCAAAAAACCCAAGCTCAAATCGTGTGTCTTAAAAATTAAATGGGTGCTCACACATTGTGTCCTTGAACTTAATCGGGTGCTCACACATTTTATTATCTTAAATTTTATTACCATTCACACATTTTATTTAGTTAGAACTTATATAAAGCTCCCTCTGCCAACCCATGGCATGATGATCACCGAGCTGTGAGATAGAAGCCCCCTTCATATGCTACCCTACCCTAGCCATGCTCATCCTATGACAAGTGCTTGTGGGCATGCATACTCCCATCCCAACCCTAATGATCATAACTTTTGGAAGTACCACAAAAGATCAAGCCTCGCAAGTTACCTAACAAATGTACATGTACATACTCATGTGTGGCACACCACCATCATGAAGATCAAAACACAAGGATAGGATGAGAACACAATGAAAAATATAACACCCAACCAAAAGCAACTCAGGAGGATGGATTCTACATGAATCCCAAGCCAATAAATCCATGCATCATGAAATCACTCAATCGGCCTCAATCTAAGAGTATTGATTCTACACGAATCCTAATGTCCACAAAACAATAACAAAGGTCTAAAAGAAACCATAACAACAAGTATAAAAATCACTCAACTAAACAAAACTTTGGGAGTACATGCATCCCAATGCAACATAAAAGTGCAATAGTGGTTTGATTGATATCCAAATGGATCATTCAGGTCCACAACCCACATTGTGCCAAGAAAACTTGAAAAAATAGGGTGGCACACAAAATGAGGTAAAAAATCCAAAATTTTGGAAAAACTTCAAAATTAAACCCCATTTGGGCTTCGGGTACAAAAACTCCAAAAGTCCAAAAATAATCAAGTTCAAACACCGTATGCAAAAGCGGCCACCAAAATGGTGCAAAACCCCAAACCCTCATCCCAAAAAATAGGAAAATGTTCATAACCATCCAACTAGGTAGAATTAACATATAGAAATAGAGGGGAACACTAATTCTTAGCCTCCAAACAAACGGCTACAAAAAATAGAAACAAAAATGGAGCTAAAACAATAAAAGAGAAAAGCCCTCATAGCCAAAGGGGAAAAATGAGAATTTGAACCATAAAATAAATAGCTCATAGAAGTAGCTGAAAATCATGGCAATCCAAAGTTTCTCCAAGATGGATCCAATGAGCTCAATCTCACAATGATACCCCATCCATAGCTCTCACAACAAACAAAACAGTAAATCCTCATGAAGAGGATTTTGGGTTTTACTCTCCAATTTTCTAATTCAAAAGTGAGAAGTGAGGAATTAAATTCCTTTTTGGATATTTATTCACTTTTTGAGTGAATAATCGATTATGGAAAATAACCAACCAACCTAGTTGAACCCCGAATCGACCCACACAAAAATAGGCTATTCCTATAAATAGGAATTCATCTATGGAAAAGCTGCCAAAAATTAAAATAAAATAATTAAAAATCCTGAAAACCCAAAAACACAAAAATTTCCTTAACAACTTTGGCAACAATGTGAAACTCTAAATGCATAGACATGTTCATTGGTCTAATCGCATAATTGAGTTTGGATTAAATAATCACCAAAAGTTAATTTAAACATTTAATTAAGGATACATTGACCATACAAGGATGACATTGGTAAAATATGAATGGTTGAATCACTAACTCCATGTGCTACTACTAGGGATACAAATTATGCACACTAAACAACACGATCAAGTGCAATTGCATTAATAACATAGCCAAAGTAATAAATGCATTAAATCACCTAATTTAACCATTTATTTAATTATATTAAAATAATATATTTACATCACTCATGTTCCCATAAAGCATAACAATGCAAAAATGAAGTAAATAACCATAGCATTAAATCCATCACATAACATAATCAATGATATGCCCAAATATCGGATAACTAGATATCATCATAAAACACATTGTCATGCAATATGATCAACTGAACAACATAGTAGTCTAACATCTATGATACTGAAATGAAGGTAAACATCTGACACTTAGGTCATCTCGCATGTAAAACATAACATAAGTAACAATATCTCTTGGATCAGAATATAACAAGGTAAATGTCTGCAACATATAACCAAATAATCCAAATGGACAATCTATTTACAATCATTTAAGAATTTAATAAAGGTTGATTAAAGAACAAGAAAAGGGCACTTAAAACACATAAGAAAACATATTCATAAACATGACTAACCACTACTATAGGAACCTAGTCCAGTGTAGCATGGTAATTTAGTACATAGTGCAATCTCTGCACACATCTCAAGGTAATCATGGAACAACCTCATGATACCACATTGATCTTGGTAAGCACTAGCACAAAACTCAGTGAACCATAAATCATATCATAATCTCATAAATTAGTCAAAGCATAATCAAGGCAACTGATACAGAAACATACATCAAATCACCTCTACGATGTAGACCACTCATGGTCACAATCATGATCCCATCTCAAGGAGAGATCAACAAGGTTGCATCCATCAAGATGACTCACATATGTAAAATGGGAGGGGCACTATAGAACCAATAAAATTTTAAACTTACTTCACCAATTAATCCTTCATATATTATTTTGATCTAATTGCATGCATAAAACAATAAAAGCAATAAACATTCATAACACTTTGAGACAAGATATGGTGACCCATAAACCTTCCAAATAGAAAGTAAAACTAAGGTGGGGATGATACCCACAAGCTTTAGTACTATAGTATAAAGTTGTCTTGTTACAGTTTACAATTGACCACTTTAGGTGATCTTCCTTGTTAGGAAAAATAAGGACTGTTAGGTCCACCTTGTTAAAGGATTTACTAAAATACAATGAAGTATGCACTCTGTTAGGAGATTTAGCAAAAGATTGTTAAGTATACCTAGTTAAAGGATTTGATTGATGCACCTATTAGGATGAATCAGTGGCTAATCTCTAATCTATAACTTTGATTTTTTGAATGAGATTCCTTGAATTCCAATGATCATTTGACTGTGATCGATAAGTCTCTTCTATACCTTTTACTGCTTGTAGCCTTCTTCAATTTGCACTCATTTGCTTCTTAGTTCTTAACATACTCATTAATTAATACATTTGGATATGATACAATACATTATATATACCAATCCACATAATTACATATTTGAGTTGGCTACAATACCAAATTCATCATAATTCACAAAGTCGACCTATTGCTGTAACTCAAGTTTAGAAGACAACTCGGTGATCTTTTGACACTTTTCAAACATTGTCAACACTTGGAAAACTCTGGCACTTAGTTAAAATTGAATCTTGGTCCATACTAATCATTTTGAGTAGTAGTAACTTGGTCAACATTGTATAACTTGGTGAATCACTAAGAAACTTGGTAGATACTAAATTATTTGGTTGACACTATATGGCTCGGTCAAAACCGAATTCATTTTATTAATATTGTGAGCTTAGTAGACACTGATATACTTGGTTAACACTATAGAGCTTGGTTAAGAATAATTTCTTCATCACTTATACTTGAAAGCTTGATAAACTCTACTACACTCAAGCAATACTATAAACTATCTTAGATACTATGAGTCTTGGAAGATACTATGAAGCTTGGCTTGAAGTACAACCTTACCATTTAGCTCAATAGAAACTAAAACCAATTGTCTAAGTGTTAAGTCACTAATAAAAAAATTTACCTTAATGTCAACACCCATGTGGTTCGGGCTACTTCAAAAATATTATTTTTCAACCATAGTCTTGCAAAGTTAGATTAATTAAACTCTCAACCACTAATAAATTATGATTTTCTATGGTAAGATCCTATGCTACTTGTGTTTTCCTCGACATGACCTCAAAATGAGGTATCATCATTTCTTGAATAGAGATCAATTGGGATCTTTTATTGTTGTTAGCTGACTGAAGCTCAGCCAATGTGCCTTGAGCATTCAATATATTATTGTAATCAATTCTTGATCTTGGTGACTTTGAAATAATATTATTGGATCTCTTCATCTGAACCTAAATTTTGTTTATTTGTGCCTAGATGTCATTTGTGAACCTTGGTACATTAGGAATTTTTTTGTACAAATGTTGTGCCTTTTACATTAGTTCTAAGATAACCTATATTTTCTCTTCGAGTTGCACTTTGTACTTGGCTATGGTTATGAAAAAAATTTCCACAACCTTATTTTCAAATCTTCTAGTAGACCATTCCATAAATTTTTCATTTGACTCTATGTTTCTAGGATTGACTTGATCAAATATATTTACAAGTGGGTTGATGATTGGTTCATCTTCATCAAAATTTTGTATCTCAAAAGTATTAACAAAAATATGCTTTACATTATATAGTACCTACTTTTGCTTGAGCTCTATCCTTAACTCTTCTTTTCTTTTATTCTTCGATAGAAATTCTTGTAGAAAAATGGTTTTCTCTAAGGCAAGATTCGCTAGATCCAATTGTGGCATCTCAATTATTTCATCCCAACTAACTTCAATATTTGGTGAAACATCTTTTATTGTTCTCATTTTTCTAATTGAAGGAATGTTGTTTCTCAAAAATTCTTTTAGAGTTGGTGAAGGAGTTTGACCACTCAGTCATACTTGTACATTGGTACTCAAGACAAAAATAGTCACACTCAATTCATCTTTACTTGATTCTTTATTTCCTCACTATGAGGTGCTAAAACAATCTTATTATCTACACTTGTTTCTTTCTCTTCACCTTCTATATTTGTACCTATGAAGCTTGATTGCTTGGCCTCTGTAGTGTTAGGTGTGTTGGCATATATAGATGACATGTTTCCTTGTGGACTCAGCACACCTAAACTTTCTCCAATATTGTAATCATCTTTAATATTTATAATGTTTGCCTTTGCTTCCTTAGTAGATAATCCAAAAATCTTTTCCAAATCAACTCATCTTATTGTTGTACAAATTTTGTTATATTTTGTATGATAAAAAACATTATGTATTTAGGAACAAATTTTTTCCTATACTTCTCCAAAAATTTGTCCTATTGATCTTGGTATAGATCAGACATAACTCTAACCAATGTGTCAGTTCTTATATGTTTCTCTTATACTTCTGCATGTTCCCATCTTCTTTCTAATCTATTAAACAAATACTTGGGTATCTTCTTCTCAATTTTGATAGGAGCTAGATTATGATTATAAATTATATCTGCCATAGCCTCCTCAATCTTAGTTTGATCAACATTATCTAATGTATCATACTTTAAAAATCTAAAACTAGATAATCCTAAATATCCTTGTAGATTTGCACATGCCTCTTCAATAGTTTTAGATAGCTCTTTAGGTGGTCCTTTGAACAATTCTCTTCTCCTTTTCTAGGGTTACTAAACTCAATAGTCTATTCTACTCTCTACTTTGTAGACTACTTGGAAGTAGCAGTTTTCCTGGTCCTTGGCTTGTATGGTGGTGGAGGAGAGACGGGTGTCACTATTGTCTTCTTCTTGGTTCCTTGAGCCTTCCTTTTTGGTAGAATGACAACAACTAGGGATTTACCATTGTCTTCATCTACTCCTTCATCTTCCTCATCACCACTACCTTTGTCTTCATCCTCTCCAAGACCTTGTGTCAACTATAATGGATCTTTTCCCTTTTCTAGTGTGCCTAGTTTTTCTTTAAGATCTTCAATCATTCTTTTCCTTTTATTTTCCTTAGAAGTGATCTTGATATTTATAGTTATTCTTGCTTTAGCTTCACCATATCTCCCAAAAGGTGTTATGATTAACCTTAGATAGAAATAAAAATTGCATGCAAATATAACAAATATCAAAAAATAATAGATTGCACAAAAGAGAACACAAGACACTAAGATTTAGTGTGGTTCACCCAATTCTTAGGCTACGTCCACCAACAACAAGCCCAATATTATTATTATCCAATGATTACAATCTAAAATTTCTTATAGCTAATACCACTACAAGAAGCTATAATATCACCATGTTAAATTATGAAATCCCTATCCCTAAGCCTTTTATACAAGATTTTTATCACTTACAAAATTAGGGCTAGAATGAATCATCCAATAAGACAAATAAAATATGATGCCTTTTACAATAAAAGGTCATTTTTTACCTTTAGGGGTACTGCCTCCTAAAACCCTTGTAGGGATGTTGCCCCTTGAACCCACCTTGTACTACAACAAGGAACACACTTGGGGCACTCGTCCTTGACCCCATCTTGGGGGCACTATCCCAAAACCACTATAGAAATAATGTGGGGAAAAAATTGAGCCAAATAAACCTTCAACTCTAATTAGGCTCCACATCACAACAAAAGGTTCAAACTCAACATGTATCTCTTCATTCAATAGTGGTACAATGTTTGCACTCATTAGACCACTGCCAATCTCATAGTCAAAACTTTGTAACCAAGCCATCCTTGGTTTTACTACCTTCACAAATGGTTTTCTATTTCTACAAGAAAGCATATGTCATTGTAGTTCCTTGTCACCATTTCTTAGGGTATCCTCATCCTCATTCTCATCCTTTTCTTAAATTCATCAAGGTAAGAATTGATAACATTCTCAAAGTTTTCTCCTAATTGAGTAATATACTCATTAATCTATCTTTTCACTTATTTGTCTTGTTCCCATACAACATTACCAACAAAAGGAAAATAATTCTAGATATAAAAGAAAATAAATACAATGAGGGATCCAAAATACACATTTAATTCTTTCCTTTCCTTATATATAACATATTCTTAGATAGTTATAATTTTTGCAGCTCGACAATATCATACTCATGATCTTTCATCACTATCTTCCATGCTTGATCCATTGCCATATATGACACACTATTCAATCTGCTTGGTTGGTATAATTTGTGAGCAATAATCCTCAATACAAATTCAATTAGTGGATAAAAATGTTTGTAATGGATAGAGCTTGTCCATTCTACTTGGCTCCTATGTTTTCCACAATTTCTTCATGAATCGGGCATCCCATGGTTTTCTTCTTATATAGGGTTGGATAGCCTATAACCCTATGAATCATTTTCTTTGTGATCTCCATGGGTCCATTCTATAACTAATACTCCATGTCATGGATTCTTCTTAGAAAAATCTTAATCCATTTGATCTTGACATTTTTTGGGAATTCTAGGGCACAAGTTAACCCTTTCCTCTCAATAACTTTACATTTGTCCTTTAGAATTCCTTCATTGCATAGATTCACCTATGCTTATCTGATCTCATAGTCTCCCACTTCTTTAATTTTACACATGTAACAACTTCTAAAATTATTGATCATAATAAGTTTAGGTGGTCTCAAAGATAGTGCACCCATTGAATCTCCTTTCTTCGTAATTTCTAGAATAGCATGAAACTTTGGTGGAGGACAATCATCACTTTTCACCAATTGAATTCTACTAATTGCTTGGCTCATTCCAGTAGTAGTTGAAGCTACCATACTCACTATTAGGGTTTAAATTTCTATTATTTCACCTTTTCTCTTCTAAAATACTCAACATAGTTTAGATCTTCACTTGTTTAGGCTTCTTGTCAAAATCAATCTAGAAATATTTTATTGATCACTCAAATCACCAAATCACTCTGTGCTCTAGAAAATATATATGCAAGGTACGAAATAATGTCTTCAAAATTTAATATATACCCTATTTTGATCATTTTTGGGTCTCCATTAATGTCCTGTACTCAAGTAGGAGGAAGCTAACTTTCTCAATCGATAGGGATTCTTTTTAACTAGGTCTTTAATTTATAGCTCGGTTTCTTCCATATCTCTTAGTCTCCATCAAGGTTCTCGATCTATTTTGCAATGCTCAATCAACATAGATAATTTAAATGATGCTCGACAATCCTTCATAAGTTTCTTTCTTATTCATCTTTTTATATGTAGATATGGACTTTGGCACATTTAATTTATGGAATTGATATATGATATATCAATTTAAATATACAGTTCCATACATGCCTCTCTCACTTAGTTTGAGATGACATGATCACCTTTTCCATTGGATTGAGTGACCTAAGCTCCATTTTCTCCACTATTTCCATATTGTGCTCTCTTTTTCCATTTTTGAGTCATTTCTTTCCTAATTTTTGCAATGTCTACTTTTCCTTTTCCTTTGTCTTTTGTTTGATTTCTTGAATGTAGTTGAGTCCTACAATTCCTTCTTAGGTGTCAAAACTTGTGAGATTTGGAACATGCATTGTTAGGTGAATTATTCTTCCTTTGATTTGTCTAGTAGGGTTTTGTCTATGATCTACATTCATATGCTCTATGCCCATAATTCTAATAGTTATAGTAATATCCTTCAAATGTAGGTGTAGTAGATGTATTCCTCATTCTTGACCTACACTCATGTATTTGATGTCATATGTCTTAATTATTCCTAGATAAATCATGTTGGACATACATCTACATAATATTGGGAAGGTCATCATGGAATCCTCATAATCTGTATCAACAAAGATTACTATGGTATTACATGTGAATATTCAATACAAGCACCTTGTAATTTTAGATAGAAGGAGTAGAAGGAGTTCAAGTCCATGAAAATGTTGGACTATAAAGAGGGTATAAATCATCAAAATGATTAGAATAACTAACAAGCATGGTCCTAGACCTCATTTCAGAAAAACCACAAAGTCATTTTTAAATCTGTGAACTTTGACTTTTTGGAAAATTGAGCACCTTGTGCAACTCCCTTAAAGTCCACTTTTGATAAGGTCCACTTTATACCTAGGTATTCTTTTCATAAGGTTCTTAGAACACATAGGTACCCTTTTCATAAGGTGTTTTTTTTCATAAGGTGCATAGAACACATAGGTGCCCTTTTTGTAAGGTGTTTATTTCATAAGGTGCATAAAACACAAATATGCACCTTTCATAAGGTGTGCCAAACACTAAGGTGCACCAACAATTTTGAAAATGAAGCAATGTGTCTATAGTTAACTACTAGTTTCTTTTTTTGAGCATTCCATGCATTGGAAATGCCTTTTGATGATAGCTTAACTACCAAAAACACCTAGAGAAGGCCAAGCTTGAAATTTTAGAAGTTCCAGTGACTCCCAAATCATCTCGTGGCTTCTCTGTTCTTATCTTCTTCTTCTTTTATTGTTTTAAGTCATGTAATGACTCATGCACCTATTAATGGATATGAAGAAGGTTGGACACCTACTTAGCACCATTTAGAGAGTTAGTTTTTATATAATTAGCTTTATTTTATTAGTTTTAGCATAGTATTTACATTAAAAGAGTTCTCCCTTGTAACAAAAAAGAAGGAGAGGGTTTCTTATAAATACATGAATGTAATATGTACTCTAGGACAATATTTTGATGTAATACTAAATGTTATTAGTGCTTTCATTCTGAGGGCAGTAAAGCTTACTAGGGTGTGTTATTTTTTACAAATTCATGTTAAAATATAATAATAGAATAGAGGTGTTATTGTGTTATGATAATTGTGTAATTTTTTCGTTGTAGTGTTTTCTTTATATTAAAAAATTTTATGGTTGCGAAAAATTTGATAAAGGATCACTATTTTTCTTGCATAACATTTTGTCTTGTATGCATATACTTTCCATTGCTTCACAATTTGATGAATTGTGAAACATCTTTTGATATTTATTCTAATTTCCCATCAAGGATTGCATTAGTGGAGTTGAGGAAGTGCTTCTCCTAATTTCATTGGTTTCCTACTAGGTCCTTTTTATAATTTAATTTGTAGACATGTTGCTTCTTTGGCTTATGTTTGTTAGGAACTCCCCTTTTAGTAATTTTCTTTAAATCCCTCATTAGACTATCTTTGTTATTTTATTTTCAAATACGTAGTTAAAATAGGAATTTATATAGTTGAATTAGTTGGAAATTGCATTCATCGTAAAATGGGAAATACAAAAATACTTTAATTTTGTGGTTACATTTCATCAAACTTATGTAGAATTTATAGACACTAGATAAGGACTTATTGTAAACATTCACATTTATCTTTGATTGAGCTACCTAGGAGGTTAAAAAATAGTCATCGAAAACCTTGGAGTTGGTCATTGATAATCTTTTCAAGAGAGATTCACAAGTATTTTTGTCATTAGCATTGTGCAAAAGAACCACTGAACATAACCAAAAAATATTTAGACTAGTTCCTAAATCAATGGGTGAGTTTGATGCCCAATGAATCAAAAACATATTATACACACTCTTTTCAAATGCTAATGTGTACTATACACATAAACTAATTACACTACATGTAATATCTTCAGTAATCAATACCATTCATACATAGGTCACATAATAGTCATTTTATTTATTTCCTTGAATGAAACATAAACTAAGCAATTGTATACTCACAAAAAAGATAATGATATAAATTTATTCCATCCCTCATATATAAATTCTTGCAACTATGGGATCTATCATACAAGACAATGCATAGATAGATTCTCAACAATGATCTCCTAATTTGAAAATTTCAATTTATTTGGCATGAGATTCCATCATAGAAAAACTAGTATATACCTCTTGACTTGCCTACAAACAATGAGATACCAAATATTTCAAAGTGCCTTAAAAATTTCCCTAGTATCACTTTCATAAAATTGCAAGGAATGCTAAAAGCTATAGGCCATACACATATATTTGATTCCAATTTCACTAGTTGGTTCCAAAAATAAATTGTCAGTGAAATTTATTATCTTACTTTTAGTGTTCTTGTGTGAATTATAAACTAGTATGCAAGTGAACAATAGGATAGAAACTTTTAAAGAATCAATCCATATTTTGACTGATGCCACCATCACACAAAGGTGATTATTGTTGGAGAAAAAAAATAGAAAATGATATGGGAATCTCTTTTTGGAGGTAAAAATTCCAAACTTTTATTCCAATGGAAATGGATGACTCCAAATCCACTCCTTTTGTACCTATATCCACATTTCACTTCACATTGCACCTATTAGAAAATATTTAGAGTGGTATCTAAAGAGAGATGAAATATTTATAGGGTAAAGGGAAAAGTCTATATTTTATGTCAAGGATTTTAATATCTCTAAAACAAAGCTGGCAATTTTAATATTCCTCTAGGTAGAAGATGAAATATTAAACTACCTATCAACCACCCGAAATCATTCTTAAAAAGGTTTATATTAATTTATTTAAAAAATAATCTAGAACTATAGTTATCTTTAATTAATTTATTATATTTTCTATATTTAACCACTAAATTAAATACATTCATCTCCTAAAGTATTTAAATCTAATTTAAATGCATACCTTTAATGTGATAAATATAATTTAATATACATCTCTCCATAAATCCCTTTTAAAAATAATTATATGTATTTATATCTTCTACCTTCCTAATATTATTCTAAAATATGATTCTATTAATCTAATCTAAATACAAATACATACCTAAAACCTAGTCTATGATTTGTCACTCTCACCTCTATACTTATACCCACTAGTTAATGAAGATCAACTATCCTAAAGAGGTATTTTTTATCATTTCAATGTCTAATGAGTTTCTTAGACATGTGTGAGAAAATAATCCCAAGAAAGCTACCCAACTTCCTTGAATTTTCTAAAGTACCTCTAACACCTTTTTTCCCTATAAATTTCTCCAATGTTTGTTACACATGTGAGAAAATTTGAGCCTCTCAAGCATTAAAGACATGTATTTATTTTTGCATTGAATGTCTATTTTTCCCTTTCATATCCCATGTGGATCCTATGTGGATGCCACATAAGTTCCACCTCATCTAAGTCCCCTTCCTTCATATTGAAAATCTATAAACATGAGGCCTCAATCATTACATTTCATCTAATTTTGTATGTATTGGTATTATGTTAGCATAGTTATAGAATTTATTAATCATTTTGTCTCTCTTAGTTAGTTCATTCAAATTTAGAAATCACATTCTAGGTCTAATGGAAATGAATCCTTATTTTCTTTCATCTTAAAAATCATCTATGTAAATAGTTTATCATGCATATCTATTTGCATCATTTGGTTAAGGCTTGAGACAAGTTCTTAATGGTTGGATACACACCATAATAAAAGATAACAATCAAAGTGGAATAGATTATTTTGTTGGGAGAGCATACTCGCAAACCTTTTTAAGAGAAAATCAACATGACTTGAGTGACCTTGTTTAAGCTTGTCCTAAGTTACATTTGGAGTTACGTTAATATGTTCCAAGTCTATATGAACATGTTAGATTGACATTTTTTAATAATTTAATGTTGGAACTTATTTCACATATGTAGGTTTCTAACATATACATTTTGGCAGAAATGCTAAAACCCACATCCTAAAATATTTCTCAAAAAATATAAATTTCCATAACTCAAATGTCAAAATCATGGATTGTTATCTCTCACTTCAAAAAATTTTCTATTTTCTAATTTATCTATATGTGCATATCATCATCTATGTAGACCATCCTCTCAACAACAAACTATTGTCACCACTTTGTCAAATAATTTTTTAAAAAAATAGTTTAAATTATTTTATGTGGTTTTATGACATTTTGACATTCATGTACCTTACAATAAAAAACTTTTAAAGAAAGTATATGTTGTTCATATTTTTATTTTCTTCTATAGGTAGATAAATCTTGATGTTTTTAGATTGTCATCTCTAAATTGCAATCAACATTTCTCCTTAGATTGAATGCACGCAACGTTGATATGTGTCACTATTAATTCTAGTTTTCTATTATTTTTCTTAAATTTTTATTTGCATAGATCCTCATCTTGGTAGATCATTCTCTATATTAGAGAATGAACATCTCTACTATTTAACATGAAATCTTCACTTTTAGCAATTTGGGGTTGTGTTGAACTAAAGTTTTACTATATTTGATGTAGAATTTTAGGTTTGAAAGACTTATTGAAAACTATGAACAAGTATATTATAGCAGATTGATAAATAAATAAGGTATTAAACTATGAAGTCACATGTTTTGTAGCACATTAGTAGAAGATGTTTAAACTTAACAATACTCACATTCTAATATTTGCATTCTTCCTTGGATATTCAATCATTCTATTTTAATTAATATTTATAGTAATCTAGATTAATTAGGAGGAATGAATGTGATTGATTCATTGAGTATTAGGGAAGTATGTTGTATTTTTGAGACAAATAACAACCTTGAACTATTATTGAAAAATGAATACATTCTTTGGTGTTTGGGAGGAATAAATCTGGCAGCAAAGTATACTCTTCTCTCTTGAAGTCAAGTAGTAATCCTGGCCCTTGGTTTATATCCATTTTCATTTTTACCAATTAGAGGTCCTAGTATTGGGAAAACATCTAGCAGAAATAGCCCAAGTGGGAACAAGAAAAGATATCTATATTTTACCACTATAATCAAACAAACCCGTAAGATTAATTTCTTAGAGGGTGGAGTTATCTTATGTTTTGGATTCATGGAACCACAGGTCTGAATCATGATTGCACAACCATGTAATATTTATTTGAAGAGTATTTTCCTATGTACTTCATCTCTAAAAGTTTATAGTTATAATATATTCCAAGGAGGGGGGAGAATATCTTCTCAATAATACACCCACTATATGTATCCACTGTTGGAATTCTTTAAAATAACTAAGAGGGGGGGTGAATCAATTATCCAAGGTCCTATGTACAAATAATTTTTTTTACAACTTAGTGAACCCATATTCATCATGCATGCATCCATTAGATCATATAGTCACTTAAACTTGTAGGTTACTATCAAATCAACTTTGGAGAAATGTAAGAATGAAACACAACAGATTCAATAACACATTTGACACAATGATTTTATGTGGAAACCCAATTTGGGAAAAACTACTAGTAACATTCTACTCATTCTCACTCTTTTGAGGTGATGCCCTGTGAAAGACCAACCCTGTTAAAGGTTACAATACATACTATTAAATGTGACTTGGTTAGAGGATTTCAATCACCCTATTAGGAGTAAGACTTGTTAGAGGACTTTACATCATTTACATAGAATGCCACCCAGTTAAAGGTTTTATAAATGACTATTAGGTCAACCTTTATCCAAAGGATTTACCCTAGACTAGTACAATGATTAGAAAGTAGCAATAAGGATTGATTTGATAACAAATTAAAACTCACTTATAGATTATAGATCTCTTTTTCAGCCTTTCATTCTTCTTGGCTTTCACACACTTCATCTTTGATAGCTTGTTCATTCTTCAAGCATTCATACTCTTAAGCCTTCTTTCTTTTCTTGCCAATAGTAGTCTCTTCTATTTGGTTCTTGAATTTAGCAATAACTTATACCTCTTGTCTAACTTACATTCTCAAACATTAACCTCTCTTGCATCTAACTAGCAATCTCTATAAATTTAAGATTAAGATATTTTTCCATTCATCCTCTATCATCCATTTTATGGTTAGGTAGGATTAGGTAGGATTCAACGAATCTACCCATCTTTTCATTCTAGTTATTTCTAGAAACTTCTCCTTCAATCCTCTTTCAATTTGCCTCAAAACAATTTACCATGAATTCTATGCCACCAACTCATCATAGTTATCTTCCACATGCTTCAAAAAATTAGAGAAAATAAAATTTTTGGTTTAGACTAACATGAATACTGGCACTTGACATCAATATGCTATCACTATGCTTTTGTATGGTTCTTCTACTCATCTTCAACTAGATCACTTAAAAAACACTAAAGTTTACTAGTGCTCAATATCAACTAAACTTTACTTGGCTTACATTGTATCACTCGGCATACACTAAAATTTGGCTTTGCTTAGGTCCATTTGATTTTATGTTAAGCTTGCACTAACTTTTCTTGGCACCTACCATCCACTCAGTCAAGCTTGGAAAACTCAATTCTTCTTACTTTTTCTTGTAGACTTTGTCAATGTATCCAACCTTTGCAACTTTAAGTAGACAATCAATGTACTATATCATTACTATGTTCACTGATCTTTGTACTCCTTTTTACATACCATAACTCAAAATTTTCTCTAGGTGATTTTGTTATCCATTTGATCAAATCATCTTCATCAATCAAATAAATGATAGTACTCAAATCAACTAAGTAATTTTCTTTCCAGCAAGTAGCAAGTTTGACACTAGTGACAAAAAAATGATTGAAACACATTCTCATACTTGTATCAATATGTTTTCAACATCTACATGTGCATTAAGAGGTGGATAATATGTTATTCATAAAATAATTACAAATTATCTTTTGATAATATTTTATTTAGCTCTTAGAAAGAAAAATAAGACCATAGTTTAGGGGTGACATAGCTTTTTGAGTTGAAGAGTAATCAATTTTTGGGAAAGGGTTTTGAGGACTAAGAAAAATTCCTTAGGGTAAAATTGACTTGAACTATGTTCATTGTTGAGACCTTGAAAAAAATTGAAGTGACTTAAAAAGGTAATTATGAAATATAAATAAATAAATTTCCAAGTGATATGAAAAATTCAAAACTCACAAATTATTTATATCCAACAACATTTTTTTGTCCCTTGCATGACTATCCTCAGACACGTTTTCAAAAGTGCTTGTTATACATCTAAGGTTTAATTTAAGGTACAATTAGCATAGTCAATAAATTTAAAATAAGTTCTTTCCAATGAAAAACTTTATATAGATGATAGGTAGAATGATAAATAATTAGTCAAATTGTCATTTTAAACAAAAATCTCCATTGTTGTTTCCACTCTAGCTTATTCATCTTTACGATAAAATAATGAGCTCCAAATTTTAATATAATGATTTCAAAAATATTTTGTGCTTATCAACTCATTTGGTCTATCAAAACACAAATCTTCTAGGATATCCTAAATTGATGAAACACAATAAGGTTACAATCTAATGACCTTTGACCTCTAGAGAGAAGAAATAGTTGATAGTAATTAAAATGATAAGATGAACCTAAATATTATTCATTTCATCTATGAAGAGGTTTAGGACCATGAAAATGTTGACAATTTCATTTTCAATAATTAAATTCCTATTATATTCATAAGAGGTAAGTGCATAAAGATGTGGTGCCTTAAATATGCCACTTTTTATTTTCAATCCAAGGTAGAGTGTGTTCACCCAACAATGTGATTGCATTATAGGGAAACTACACTATGGTTTGGATAGCTTGAGCAATAGGCTTGGAAAAATAAAATAATAGCACTAGGACACTTTGTGCAAATTTTCCAGATAAATACATTTAAATGTAAAAAGTGCATCTAAATTTGTAAGTAGAATCCAATAGGCCTTATTAGGCTAATTTCAACACTTGCATAATACATAAAATGTAACATGTAAATATAAGTTTTTTACTCTTCCTTTCTTTTTTTAAAGTTATATTTTATATATATGTACCCACACACACACACACACACACACACACACTTTAAAAATTTTTAAGAGTGATTTCAACATCATAGGAAATAGGATACAAATTTTGGATTTTGAGGGTTTTTAATAAAATTTGAGACTTTGCAAAATTTTAGAAATGAACACATTATTGTGAAAGTGATTCCTAGTGGACTATTTATTGTAACCATAGTCCCTTCAATTATGAAAGATTCTTTATGGATCATTACTCATAATGGAGCATTAGGGACCCATTAGTAAACTTAAAGTATCATTTAGACAAATTAGGGTCTATTATAACATATTAGAACCCATTATGACATAATAGGCCAATTATGATACCTTCCAACACATTAACCATCATAAAACACTCTAATTTTTCTCCTAAGGGGTCATAATGTCTCATAAAGAGTCATAACTAGTGCTAAGTGTCTGACAACTTATTATGACCATTTAGAACCTTTAAGATGTAATAGGACAAGTTAGATCACATTAAAACACATTACCCCATAGAATACCTTAAGGGGCATTATAATTTGTCCCAATGAGTCTTAATGTGTCCTAATGAGTTCTAATATTATATAGATGAGGCTATGATCCCTTATGATCTTTTAAGACCCCTTAAGATCTAGTGGGGGTCATTTTGATGTTGATATAGTGGGTGTTGCACACATTACATTATATTGTTATATTGTATTATTTTATTTTGTTATGTAATGTTGTATCTATGAGCACCTAGATGGATGTGCAACATGTAAAGATTCTCATGGGATATACTTGATAAGTTGTACTGTAACATTGTGATAATATTTTATGTATTTATTTAATATTGGGGAAAAGAAGTAAATTTCCACTATTAGATGTGGGGTAAATGGGTTAGGTAGATTGGGGGTGGGGGGTCTTGAAAAAATGACCTTCTGGGTAAAAATAGATCTCACCATTGGATCCAGGTTGACACTTCCATAAATTTTGATATATAATATGCCTTAGTTTGGCCATGTTCAGAGGAAATGAAAGAGTTTTTTAGTTTAAGCCCATGATGGCCATCAAATTTAATCCTATTGGAATTATCATCACAAAAAAAAAAAAAAAAAAATCATAGTCAAAATGGTAAAAAGATTGTCTTAGTAAAATTACCATAAATTTCTCTTAGAATATCAAATTTTAGACTTCTTGCAAGCATTGGAAATCTAATTTAGAGCACTACAACTTGGTGTAAGTTTAGTTCTATGATTTTGACATTTTGTTAGATTTTAAGAGCTTGAAAGTCAGATATTGTTTATTTTAAGCATAGATTAGGGCATAACTTCGGAATATAGACTCAGATTTTGGACTTTGAGTAGTCAAAGAAAAGCTCTTGTAAATCTCTACACATTGGTTTAGATTTGGTGTAGGTTTGGCATAGTTTATTTGGTGATATATTGATTTAAATAGTTTATGATATCTATTGAATATGGTAACATTATGAGTTTATAACATTTTATGTTTGAAGATTTAAAATTTGATGTCATTATATACTCATCATATTTTAGATTGGTCTCATGATGATATGCTTATCAGTGTTTGGTTTGGATATGTATGATGACATTTTGGGTCTACAAGTTATGCAGTGTTGTAAGTAGTCTAGTTGCATTTATAGCTTGGTCATGGGTTGTATTTGCCCGTTGATATTTCATTATTGATGCATATTTAGATTGGTGGCTTGGATTTGGGTTGTCTATGCCCTAAGTCATATGATTTTTTGATTTTTTTTTCATGTAGAAGGGATGAGATGTTGTTACTAGGTATAGTCATGGTGGAGGATTGTAGTTGACTGTTTTATGCTAACATGCTGGACATATTGAGAGTGAGATGCTTAGTTCATGGATGTGATCATGATGCCATAGATTTTGGCATGACATGATTGATATATATAGGTACATCCTTGATGTTAATTGGTTTGGATTCTTGCTTTGGTTATGGTGGTATATATTCTTGGTTATTTGGTTTCTTTTCAAGAGCTCACAATGTGTACTTTGAGTTCTTTGATGGTTTGATGACTTGGTTGATTCTCATGGTTAGAGGATGTTTTTTTTTCATCATGATGTCATGGATAGATTGGATATATAGTTTAGTGGGAGGTTGTGATAGTGATGGAGTGATAGTGCAAGATTAGTTCCTATTTTTTTAATATCTTCTTGGTTTTGAGATCTTGGTTTCACTTGTTACTAACAATTTGGTTGTGTGAGTGTAGAACTATGGGATCTTCATGTAGGATATGGATTTTATGATGCCATAGGTGACTTGGTACCATGTTTAAGTGGGATTTTTTTGGCATTGATATATTTATTAAGTGTTTACAGAGGTTGGAGATTTTTCTTAGAGCTTGGTGCTACAAAAGCATCTTTGACATTTGCATGGTGCACTTGGTTATCTTCATGGTGTGTGAAGATGGTCATATCTCAAGGACTCATGGGGTCCTGGTTATCTTCATGGTGTGTGGAGATTTTTTTCTTCATAATATGTGGAGAGGGTTTTCCTTATGGTGTGTGGAGATAGTTGCATCTTGAGGACTCATGGGGTTCTTGGTAAAGGTGTGGTTTATGCTTTCATTTGACATATTATCCTTGGTGTGAGGATGGTTTCATTATTATGTCATGGTATACTCTTGAAACTTGTTTAGAGTTGTGAAATGTTATATTATGTTGATATGAAGCATGTTATCTCTTTCATTGAGATGGTAAGATTATGTTGTCATGTTTATGTTCCTAAGGCCATGGTTGGAACTTTGACATTTTTCTTGGTTTAGTTTCTTGGTATTCAATACATTAATGATAAGCTAGATACTCCATGATATTTCTATGTTGCATTTGGAGTTGGCATGGATTGATTAATTATAGGTACTCATGAATACTTGCAGATGGTGGTGATGTTGATTTTTGTTAGATTAGAGAAGTATTTATTTGAATAGTTGATGGTTTCAGTAGGAAGTCCACAATGCACTCACCTAATATGGACATGAGAGGAGATTGTTCTTAGATGAGTCTTGATTGGAGACTTTGATATCTTGATGAGCATTCTCATTCCCCACTCTTGGTCTACTAGGTGGTTTGCTACTTGAGATGTATAGCTTATTGCTTCTCTCAAACGCATTGTGTTTATGCTTGTTTTTCATGGATATGGATCTTGAGTAATGGTAAAAGAGTTAGTTCTGGAGGGTTCATTTGAGAGATGGTTTAGTATTGATTATCTCCATTTTCATATGTTGTTATGTTGGTTGAGTTTGGGAGACAATTTTATATTGAGAATTTTCCTTGGATTAGGAATGGTTTATGAGTTTGATCTTCTTGTGAGACGGTTACATCCATGATTAGTTATATGGTGTGGTTTGAGTGTTGTTGAGGCCTCTTGTTGAGGTTTTATGGAGGAGATCATACTTTCATAGTTTACATCTAGAGGTGTGTGTAGAATGACATGATACATATTATGATTTGCATGGTTTCTCTTTGGTCTTGGTTATCTTCCTAGATGTTTGGTTTCACTTAATTTTGATCACTGGTTTATGTTCATGTACATCATGTGAGAGATGACATAGTTATTTCTTTATCTCTTTCCTCTATTTCTTGTAGAGAGCTTGGGAGACTATTGGAGACTTGTTATGAGAGTTTTTCTTGCCAGATATTGGTTTATGTGTTGTGGATGTCCTTGATACTACATGGATTAACTTCTTTGAGGATAGGTTATAGATTTGACATTATTTTTTTTAGTGGGAGCTTCTTGGTATATATGTGATAGGTATTTCTCTTGAGGCTTGTTATTGTAGGTTACAAATTGGATATGTTGATGATATGAGATTCACTTGGTATACCTTTGGAGGTATGATAGCTAGATGGGTTTGACAGTTGTTGTGGGTGCTATTTCAACTATGGATGCTTTGACAACTATACATACATATGATTACCTTTGGATAAGGTTTTTTGTGCTTGGCATTTTAGTTGGTATAGGATTTTATGATCTTTTAATGTGATATGTTGGGTGGCTTTCTCTTTGGATGACCTCTATGTATGTTTAGTGATAATGGCATAATAGGAGGTGAGATCATTCAAGTTTGAGATGTTGGATACTTTAATTTGGTTGTGGGTACCAAGATTGAGCACTTGTACTTTGATCCATGATGGTGGATGTGCTAAGAGGGTTTGTACCCTTGTTCATTTATATCACTATAGATTGACCCTATGCAATATATAAAATAAGTGGGAGATTGTTGATATTTTTTGGTTGCACACATTGCATAATATTGTTATATTGTATTATTTTATTTTATTATGTAATGTTGTATCTAGGAGCATCTAGATGGACATGCAACATGTAAAGATTCTCATGGGATATACTTGATGAGTTGTATTGTAACATTGTTATAATATGTCATGTAATTATTTAATATTAGGGAAAAGAATTAAATTTCCAGTATTAAATGTGGGGTCAATGGATTAGGCAGCATATAGTTTTAGCACATGGTTTATGTAATAGCACTTGGTGGTTTTGTGAGACTTGCTACTATATAAGTAGCCACAAGGATAGTTGTTGTGTGGATAAGAAGAAGGAAAAAAAGGAAAGAGTCGAGCGAGATAAGGCTTGACAAGTTAGCCAAGGGAGCATTTGTGAAGGTTGGAAGCATGGCATGGCTTTGAAGGCTTCCATGGTTGTATTGAAATGGTATTTTTGCTGAATAATACATGGTGATGGATGCTTTTGGAGGCTAGGTTTTTTCTCTTAATGACGGTTTCCCAAGGAATATTTTGTGTCACATTTTTTGTCAGTATGTTGTCTATTCTCTTGCATGTGGATTTTAATTCCATATTTTTTTCAGGTCTATTATAGATTGTGTGGAAATAGTTATATTCTTTGTTGCAAGTTTCCTTACTTTTGATACATAAGAACCAATTACAACCCCTTATAAAATATTAGCCAACATAGGATAGAGTAATATTTCCTAAGGGGTAATAATGGGTCCTCAATGGTTATAATAATTCCTAATGTGTATTACTTGGTTTCAATAGTCTTGATGTGTCATAAGGAGTCATAATGATACTAAAAATGAATATTAATGGTATTCCTATGTGGGAGTATCCTAGCATTAATGGTGACATGATTCAGAGGTTGTGTGTTACATTCATGATAGAGTTTGTAATTGATGTCAATATACTAGTTATTTTTTAAAGACTTGTAATATAACAAATAGAGTTTGGATTCATGAGGTTTGAGTAATGTAGATGAGCTTATGCCTAGTTAATGATATGTTCTATAGAGTGTCTAGATACTATAGTTAAGATTATGTATAGAAATATGAAGATTGCATAGACATATGATGAATTTAGGGAACATAATGTTTAGATAGAGATTCTATGTAGTCATTATTGTTGTTTGGATTGTATCTCCTAAAAGAGATAGAATCTTGTCACATGGACTTGAATAGAGGTAAAATAAATAATGTGGATGTTGTGTTTAATAATGCCAATCTAGATAAACATCGAGTAAATAGTTATGAAGAACATAAACCAATTTTTTTTGGTATTTGTAAAAGGTGTAAAGATGTAATGCAACGTGTAAGTGTAATATCTTAAGTTGGTCTTATATTATTATTGTAAAATGGGAAAGCCTCAAGCTAAATAAATAATTTGCTTTAGGAATTGGTCTAAAGGAAAGATAATTTCCTTGGTTGTAATCCTCCAGTGCAAATATTTGTGTAATGTGAGCATGAAAACTTCTATTCCAATGAGCTAGATAACAAATATCTTTTGATCAAAGAAGTGTTTGTTGTAGTGAGGCATGGTGAGTAGATAAAGTTATTGTATTTGGAAAGAAGTTAATTTTGGACAATTGTACACTTGTATTTTTCTGACAAGAATAGTAACATAGTTGTATATACTTGAATACATAACACAATGATTTGGTAACCTAGAAACACTTCAATGCAAAGCTAAAACTAGGGTGGAGATGAAATCCATAAAAATTCACTATTGCAACAATAAAGTTAACTTGTTAGAGTTACAATGTTTGATCATAAGATATTATCTACCTGAAGAGGGGTCTTCCCTGTTAAAATCTTTAGAGAATGTTAGGTCTGAAATTGTTCAAATATTTTACACTCACAATGGAGTACAAACTCTATTAGGAGATTTACATATGTCTTTTAAGACCACTGTGTTAAGATATTTACCCTCATTAAATTAATAGTAATTGATTCAATACTTGACCATCATTTTTCTCTGTAACCTAGTCTTAGGTCTCCCCTTTACTATGGCTTCAATTTGATCTCCTAATCCCATATCCTTAGTCATTCCTTCAATGCTCTAATTTCCCTTATTTTGATCTTCTTTCAAAGTTAATCTTTTTCTCTTTAGATGCACATATGCAGATTCATTTCTGTAAGAATTTTCCTTAGAAAAATATTCACCCAAGATCAAGGAGCACAAGCACAAGCACATAATAGACTAAGAGTATGATCAATATGAAAATTCTTACTATTATCATAAGCATGTAAATACACACTAGGAGAGCCTATATATAAAGGCCTCTAAGATGCATCTAGAATGTGTCTAGAAAGAACTAGGAGATAAGCATGACAACTAACCACATATCTTCCACAATAAGAAGATAAGCACGATGAGGTGTCTAGAATGTTGTAGATACCATGTACTCAAATAATGTGCTAACTCCTAAGTGTAGACATGATGTGCATAATTAGAGTGGTAACTCTTTTGTTAGCAACATGACAACTCACAAGAGTACGCATACTCCTAGGTGACTAATAAATAAATAATAAAATATGTGCATTAACCTCAGTAAAATTAAGTGTAAATAGTAAATACTTATTTACACCAACACCCCCCCTTAAATGAAACTTAAGGGAATGCCCTTAAGCTTACATGATCTAGGATGAAATGCAAGATGGGTTCTGGCTACTAGGCCATGTTAGGTACCCATGTACATAATGCAATGCAATCTCTCATAAAGTGAAGAAAGAGGGAAAACCTCGTGGGAAAAACCCTCCCCCAAAAGAGAGATGAAAAACACATGATGTATGCATGGATGGAGTAATCAAGACCCCTCCCCCCACCTCCATTATGAGATACATCAAATATATACAATAGAGAATTAGCAAAAGGACAAAACCCTGAAGAGGAAAAAATCCCCCCCCAAAAATGGAGAAGAAGGAGACAAAGTAGTCTCTCCTCCCCCCCCCCCACAAAAAAAAGTTGTGTGTTGATTAGTGAGAAACACTCCAATGTAGAAGCTGATCCATGACTACCATATAATGTTCCTCCCCTTTGGAAGAAACAATGGAAAAGGTATAGGTGAGATGCTTCCCCTATGTGTGGAAATAATCTTGATGATGAAAGGTATCTCTGAAACTTGTTCAAGTGTCGTTGTGTTGATGTTGATGGTTTCTCCCTCCAAGAGTCCTAAAAAGAACATGTGCACATTGAGCAAGGATCAATGTAGAACCCATTACAAAGAACTATCTATCTCCTTAGATGATAAAGAGACCTCCTACAACTGTTGTACATAAGTATCCACAATCACATCAGCCTATAAGGACTAATCATGTAGAGAATGGACATGAGGGTCAAAGTGGGCCCTCACAACAACTATAAAAGGATCGTCCTCATAAAAGAGGAGCTAAATATCATTAAAGGAGTCCTCCAAATCTACTGTGTGTGACTCCATGAAAAAACTTGAAATGTCAGTCAAGAAGTTATCACCTAAGGCTAGAATTGGAAGACTTAGTGTACCTTGTTGTGCTAAAGTACATGAATCTATCACTATGGAAAAAAATGAAGAATTCACCTCAAAGAGAAGATGAATATCATCAATAGTGTCTCCCAAATCTTCAATGTGAGACTCCATGAATAGGCCTACAAGGGTAGGAAGGAAGTCATCGTGTGAAGGGAAAGTAGGAAGACATTAAGGGTCCTACTACATTAAATCTGAAGCATCTATGGTTGGAACTAGATTAGTAGAATCAATAGGAGAATCAAGAGGTGAGATCTCAACTAGAGTTGAAGGTACCATAATAGGAGTGATTGGATGTAGATTGTACTCTGGAAATGAAGGAACACATGGATCTCCATATGCTTTCCAAAGAACCATTCAAACATCATGAGGAAAACTTGCCATAAGAAGAGGAGCAAAGAATTCCTTACTCATATTGTTATACATAAAGTCAAGAAATTTAGAAAGATATTTGAATGAAGGTGGTATCTTTAAGCAAAGAGAAGGAATCACTTCCTAATGTTCCTTTAGATGATCAAGCATCAAAGCACTCCATTTCTAATAGTTCCTCGGTGTCAACTTTGGTCTTATACTAGACTAACATATGTGACAAGCCTTCATGAGATAAATGAATGTATGCACCCCCCAAAATATAGAAATAATCAATCAACCCCCGTAAATGTATGATTTGGCACTCGGTGCAATAGCCACATGGTAATTTAGGGCCTATTTTTGAAAGTAGTACTTTTGTCCATAGAACCTATAATTTAATTGTAGATCTAGAAAGTAGACAAAAAAAATGCACTTTCAAAAAAAAATAGAAGCTATTTTGGAGTCTAGATGAGCCCCTACCAAGCATTTGAAGTGGCTAAAATTGGGATTTGCAACTTGCAAAAAAATTCAGTAATAGAGATCTCAAACCACTCACACCAATGTGTACATAATGAAATTCTACCCCAAAAAAAAAAAAATTGCTCACAAAGACAAATCCATATGAGGAAGATATCACTGTTTAAAAATCATTGCTGTTATTATTTTTCTTTAATCGCTGTCACCCCTCCAAAAATCAAATGGCTCTAGATTTTGCCTCAAATGTCCAATTTGGATTAAGAAAAATCTGATTTGGGGGATTTTTTGTGTTGGAAATGATTGAAAAGACCATGAATGAAGAATGATGGAACTGGTAAAGAATGTTTTCAATCATTATTTTGTCATTGATGTTAAACTTGCTACTTGCAAGAATGACAATTGCTTAAGTGATCCAAATACTATCAATTGGTTGATTGACAAGGAGGACGCAATCAATAAGATGTAAATAGAGCACCTAGAGAAAGGTTGAAGTTATGACATTGTAATGAAGTATAAGGATCAGCTAAGCCATTGATGAAATAATGTATTGGTGATAAACTCTAAGAGGATGGACACACTGAGACACATCAAAGATGCAAGGTTTAACTAAGTCATTTGTAAAGCCTAACTAAGTTCATTTGAGAGAGCCGCGCAAGCTAGTTAGAGCTGAGAAAATTCTTAGTTGGAGTCGAGAAAGTTCAACTTCAGTGTGTGTTGAGAAATCTTTCAGGTGCTGAGTAACACAATAATTGTTCAGGTGTTGAGTAATTGTTCAAGTGTTGAGTAACTTAGGAAAAGACTTCAGGTGTCGAGCATCAGTAAACCAATGATGCCAAGTTGCTGCATTATTTGTTAAGTCAAAAGATTTTCCATATCAATAATGATAAGATTGTTACATTGAATTGTGTGAATTAGTTGGATGATAAGGATGATGAGTAGATGTCATAGAATTTTATGTAAACCATGCAAACCAATTCAAGGTGAATGCTAATGGATTTATCATGAAGTTTTTTGAAGAAAAAATTTGGAGGGAAAACAATATCATTTTCTAAAGATTAAATCAAATTGATGAGTGGGAAATGAAGAAAAAAACTTCTTTATGAGGAGTTACAGGTTAGAGATCAAGTGTGTGTGTGAGAGGGAGTTGGTCATAAGAGTGGTCATGTGAAGAAGCCAAGAGAAGGCTAGTGTGAAGTGTCAAGAAGAGGACACAGTGAGGAGTAAGCATAGAGCATCAAGACTCTGAGTTGATCAAGTGAATATAGAGTGCATTGGCATAATGAGTGGAAGAACTCAAGGAGATAGATCTTGAAGGGTGAACAAGCTGTTAGCACTGCTAGGGAGAAAATCCAAGCAAAGAAAAGAACTAAAGAGTGATATGAAAATTGCAAGGTTAAAGTTGCAATCTTTATCAGGTCAAAACCTTTCTAATACTCTGTTACCATTGTATTAGACATTGAAATCCTACATTGCTAGGTTAGCCTAACAACTAGGTGGATAAGCCTTAGGAAAAGGATAGAATATCCCTAGGAGAAGGATAAGAGTTCTTCAGGAGAAGGATACGAGATCCTCAGGTAGAGAGGGATAAAAGATTATTTTGAGAAGGTGACTATAAATCCCATGGACTTGGGTGAGCCTAATAGATCTATATAAATCCCTTAATACGGTGGCATTCTAAGTTGAATGTTCTTAAGTCCTCTAACATGGCACACTCCTAACATGGTGTAGAAATCCTTTAACAGGGTCACATTTAATAGTGTGTAAAGCCTTTAATAGGGAAGGCCTTTAATAGGACAAACCATTAGAAGTGGTTGAAATCAACTGCACAGTTATTTTGTTGGTGTCATCCCCACCCCAATTTTACCTTCTTATTCCTAGAGGGTTTTTGGGTCACCAAAATCCTTTGTGTTATGGTGTGATGCATGTTTACTTTTCATGATTGTTTAATGTTTAATTGCATGAATGATAAGAAAGTAAAAAAGGATAGTACTTTTGATTCACTCTCATTTTATTAGAAAATTTTAATTGGACATTATTGGATCTTGAATAACTAATTCACCCCCCCCCCCCCCCCCCCCCCCCCCCCTCAGTTATTCTAAGGAATTCTAACAATTGGTATCAAAGAGCACTATTGCTTTGTTCAAGGTACTAGCAGTAGGAAGATCAAGATTTCCAAGAGATAAGTTCTCATGCTAAAAAAAGAAAAATTTGTTTTGTTGCATGGAAAAGTTTGATGAAGCTGCACCTCAGATCAATAGGTGACTATGCCCAGACCTTAATCACAGTTGATCATGTAGACCTTGCAAGACCCCTCACTACAGATCACATGAGCAAGAAGGGGCACAATCAAGCGATGTTAGATATTTCTTCAGCACTAAGCTATGCCAAGTATGATGACATCAAAGAATGTGGTACTACACATCAGATGTGGGAAACATTATCAAGAATCTATGGAGGAGATGGTAATGTCAAGAGAGCCAAGAAAGAGGGCCTAAGAGGAAAGTTTGATGACATGAAAATGGAAGAAGGAGAGAATGCTGCTCAATATGGTGCAAGGATGAAAGAAGTGGTGAGTGCTATAAGAATCCTAGGAGGAAAATTATAAGAAGAAATAGTATGTAGCAAATACTTAAGAACTTTGCTTCCTATCTATGCTATAAGAGTATTAGCCATCCAAGAGCTAAGATGTGTACCAGGAAACACATTATCATTTGAAGGAATAATTGGAAGACTCACTACCTTTGAGCTATCCAATTTTGACAACTGCAAGCCAGAAAACTTTGAATCTACATTCAAAACCAAGATGACAATAAAAGACAATGAGGAGGTGCAAACAAAGAAAAAGAGTGGAAAAGGAAAGTATGTATCTAGTGACAACAACACTGATGAAGATGATGTAGACCAATTGAAGGCATTACAAGCAAGAAGATTTCACAGAGGAAGACGAAAATCCAAAGTTAAGCTTACAATCATTTGTTTCAATTGTAATGAAGTTGGTCACATTGCAGCTAGATGAACACAAAAGAAAAATTACAAGGATGGAGGCAACTTCAAGAACAAGAAAGAGCACAACAAGGACTACAAAGGTAAAGGCAAAAGATGCTACGTTGTTGAAGAAAACTCTAACGAGAATGATGATGAAGTAGTCTATGTGGTTATGAAAGATGAATTAGATGAAGATGAAGCAACTGCCCTGGTAACTTGCATGAACAAGAATAACAAATGGATCATAGACAGTTGATGCTCTCATCACATGATTGAAGATAAAAGTAAGTTCATTTCCTTTACTCAATATTAAGGAAATAGTTTTAGATTTGGTAACAATGCACCCTGTCAGATCAAAGGAAAAGGTAGTATGAAGCTTACTAAAAAGATAACATGTGATAATGCATACTATGTTGAAGGCCCAAATTATAACTTGTTAAGTGTCTCATAGTTAGGAAACATAGGATGTAAGGTTGAATTTAAAAATAGAGTTTCCAAGATTTATGATTCTCAAGGAAGTCTAATAGGAAAAGGTGACCAGACTAGGAGTAATTTTTTCTACCTAGACATGGAAGATGCTTCTTATCTCATTTTTCAAACTGATGATGTATGGTTATGGCACAAGAGGCTATGCCATATAAATTTTGAGAACTTGATAAGCATCAACAAAATGAAGAAAGTCAGAGGTCTACCAAAGTTGAAGAAGCTTGATAACACCATGTATAAACAATGCCAACTAGGGAAGATGACCAAGTCAACTTTCAAAAGAAAGGCCTATACTTCTAATGAAGTATTAGAGCTAGTTCATACTAACTTGTGTGCTCCTATTGAAGTGAACAGCTACAAAGGTGATAGATACATAATGCTATTTGTAGATGACTATTCAAGGATGATGACCATCATGTTCGTGAAAAAAAAATTAGATGCATTCAAAATGTTCAAATGGTACTTGGCCAAAGTTGAGAAAGAGACTAGGAAAAGCCTAAAATGTATCAGATCTAATAGAGGAGGTGAATTCACATCAAGAGAATTTGAAGAATTCTATAATGAAAGAGGAATCAAAAGGTAGACATCAGCACGTAGGACTCCACCTCAGAATGGTATAGTAGAAAGAAGGAATAGATCAGTTATTAACTATTCTAGGACCTTAATGATGGAGAAAAATGTTGCACTCAAGTACTGGAGAGAAGTTGTAAGTACTGCAGTCTACACACTCAACATGGTTCAAGTCAAGAAAGGTACAAATGCAACACCTTTTGAATTATGGTATGGTCATTCTCCTAATGTAAAAAAAATTCAAAATATTTGGATGCAAATGGTATATATATAAAGAGTCTATAAATGGAAAGTTTGATGCAATGAGTGAGGAAGGCACATTTCTTGGTTATTCTACTAGAAGCAAAGCTTATAAGTGCTTGAATGCTAACACTAACAAAGTAGTAGAAAGCACAAATGTGAAATTTGACGAGCTTGTAGAAGTTAAAAGTGTTGAGAACACCAAGAAAGTAGAAGAATACAAGACCTTTGTATACTTTTATGAAGGTATACCTAATAATGGTAAAGTTGCAACTCAGAATGACAATCAACAACAAAATCCAGTATCTGCCAAGTCATAGATAGTGAACACCAACCAACAGACACATTCAAAAGACAAGCTACAAAATATAAAAAATATTCATTAAGATTTTAAGAACCGTCAACAGGGAGGAAATGAAGAAATA
Source organism: Cupressus sempervirens (assembly GCA_028749045.1). Classification (NCBI taxonomy): domain Eukaryota; kingdom Viridiplantae; phylum Streptophyta; class Pinopsida; order Cupressales; family Cupressaceae; genus Cupressus; species Cupressus sempervirens. The sequence goes on from CM053786.1 coordinate 753,893,771, forward strand.
TCTGATGAAAATACACATGAAGATTTGGATTCTGACAGAGACAACATACAAACAAGGAAAGAACTAGTATTGGAAAAGTATGTAAGAAGACATTGTCCTATAGATCAAATTATTGGAAACAAAGAGGCATGACCAATGACAAGGAATAGACTTAGAAGTGAGACATGTCTTCTTAGAAAAATGGAAAAAAAAATAGTAAGTGAAGCCATAAAAGATTGTTAGAAATGGAAAAAGAAATCTATAAATAAACAATACTAGGAAAGAATCTAAGTGAGTAAATGCATGAAAATATATTACCATAAAATAGGAGAGAGAAAGCTCCAACACCATGAGACAAGATATTTGGAAAGGGGAAAGCAAAGAAAACCCCTTGTGACATTATGAATGAGGCATGAAAAGCCTAAGAAGGAAGAGAGAGAGAAATAGAGAGCAATGCTCATACAATAATTGAGAAGAGGAAGAAACCTCATTGTTGTTGAATGAGAGAAGAGGGTCATCTCTTAAATAGAGATGAGAGAGAGGAGTTGGAATGTAACTCCCATGTCTATGAATGCCACCATTCATATGTGTGTGAGGCCAAGTGTGAGATTCCTCTTAAGGAGGAATAATCTAAAATTAGAAATTACAATACATATTTATCCTCACATATTCCACTAGATGACAAAATAAGATGTAGTGGAAAAAGGACAAAAAAGAAATATATTAGGATACCTTGACTTATATCCTAATATATTACAACAATAAAGAAAGGAGTTCTAACCTTGGTTTATAAATACACCAAGGAAAGATTACAACTTTTAACACCCCCCTTTAATCTTTACTTGGGGAAATTACATCAAACGGTATTAAATCCATAATTTACAAAAATCTGCAACTTAATCTTCAATATGAAGTAATTTGATTGTGTTCAAGCCATATGGAACATTTGTAGATCCAAGAGAAGTACATGAGTCCTTTGAATGCGATCATGTGGAAGCATAGACACCTCCAAGAAGGTTCGTTGATGGATCACCTGAAAAAAGAACAACAAGACAAATATCCACAAGTAGAATGCCATCATATATGCAAATTTGAAATCCTTTTGAATAAGGATAATAAAACTCTCATAGAGAAACAATGAGTAAAACATGTTACCACAAAACAATGGAGATAACCTGATATCAAGATAAAGTATATGCTCAAAAAATTGTCAACAAGGAAAAATTGAGTAAAAAGCTTGATCAATGCTCTCATGAAAAGTATATTATACTAATGCACAAATGACCACAGACAAGGCCAACTAATGATACTTGCATCAATCTTGCATCAATCATGTGGATATAGACAGTCCACTTAATGAATCATCCCACTGCAAGTTAATGGGTGATCAATCCATAACATGCATGACTCATGATCTAAGCAATAAAGTATGCAGATCATTGTCACATTAATATATGAAAATAAAGTAACAAGAGAGACATGCTGATCAAAGTAGAATTATCTTGATTTTTTTTAGTATACTCAAAAGAATGGATTATGAGGTTATAACAACATATTGCCTTCAAATTGGATCAAATCATCTGAATTTGGAGGGAAAACTCCAATAATAGCATCCTCTTCATGAGGAACAGAAAATGGAACAACATGGAGGGAAACTCCATAAAAAATATTATCCTATCAAAATGGAACAGTTAGGATCAAATGGAGGGAAACTCCATATAAAATGAGTGCATACCAATATAGGATGGAGGAATACTCCATGGGCTAGATAAGGAAACTATGTATCAGTTATACTGAGGGGACCTACATAGTTAACCTTGAAAAAATATTAAGTTCCCTATGCAACTCAAAACAAATATCATATAAATCATGTATATCAATGGTATAAAACCATAAAGTGCCAACATGGGCATAGAACGATGTTATAGAAGCATAAAAGTGCAACTATGGGCACATCAAAATATCAAAATGAAGGCAAATGTGTAAGATTACTCATAATCCAATTAATTAAAAATTTAAGGAAGATCAACTAAATATAGATATCAGGTATAAAACTCCATTAAAGGTAAACATGAGTATTGAATTCATTTTGCAAAGGTATGTATTAATTTCTGAAATATTATAGTCATAAATTATATATTTATCTGGGCATATATGTGGGCCCCCATATATACTCAAATAAATATACGAAAATAGATTGGTGAAAGAAAATAATCACCTTTCCATACTTAATATGTCAGAAAGTCACAATTTATAAAAAGTCACAATATTTACCTTGGTTCAAAAAATATAACCTCAAGGTAATAAGAACATAAAGTCATGGGGCAAGAAAAGATATCTCCAATTTTCTCATACTAGGAGAGAGAAAGCTTAGTAATTAATGATAGAGGTCAGATGGCAGATAAGAATATACTAAAAAGAGTTAAAAAAAATTTCTAAAAAAAAGTTTGAATAAAAGCTTGTAATGAGTAAGAGAGATTTAAAATAGAATATTGCACTTGTCAGACAATGAATGATTACCTACCAAAAATAGGTTGACAAGAGGCAATAATAAAAGTAAATGATGCCTCTATCAAGAGCTAAAAAAAGAAAAAGAATCTTGCATGAAAAGACAAGAAAATGTTACTAAAATAATAGCTTTCAGAATAGTAAAGATACATTATAGCTGCCAATCTCATCATGATATACCAAAAATAGTAGAGACAACAATGTCAATTTTTAGGAAGCTGTTCTTTGGAAATGGGAGAAGGGCGTATGATTCCCCCTACATGCAAGCCAGTCTGCCCTTCAACAAAAGCAGTCATGCTTTCAGCCGTGCCTCCTCTCGATATCTCCATCATGGGAGAATCCTCCAGATTAGCATTGCCTGGACCTACAAGCCGAATATGAGGCAGCAAATTTATTTCTGTTAGAAGGCTCACCTCCAATTGTGTCTTATCGAGAGACAATAGAAGCAGAAGCCACGCATTCTATGGATAGCTCTAAGAGAGCATGTACATCTACTGATTTTGTTGAGAAGACCACTCCCAATGGCAGATGCATTGTGCGGGTGCAAGAGTTGAAAATGCCTTCTATGCTAACCAAGGTACTGGACGATAGTGTAGACATCTTCCAAACTTTCTTAGAAGGGAAGTCAGAACACAAAAAGATTGTTGCTCTCAGTTTGAAAAAAATACAGGCTGACCTAAGGATCGCTGCTGAGACTGAGTTGGAGAAACTTTGTAACTAAGACAAGCAAGGGTTGAGTGCTTGAATATGATGATATACATTATCAGAAACATTAACTCCATGTCGAACAAAATACTAATTTCGTTCCAATTCATGACTTCAGTCCCACACTCCGAAACCAAAATCCATTGTCTATTAGGAATTAGGTGATGCCCAACTACCAAATGTCTCTGGAATCATACAAACATAACATTTTACTTTTTTTTTAAAAGGCTTAGTTTATCATCTCAATTCTCCCTCTTCACAAAATTTCTTCTAGTGGGTGACATCCAAAACTTCAAAAGAAAAAGGATCCAAAGGATACCTACTGTGTTTCATTTAATAGTATAATCAGATGAATCGTGGTTCATATCTATAAGGCATTTTTGGGGATATGTTTCATGTTTAAGAGAAGAACTGAATCTGTCTAGCATATCTACTTTTCTTGGTATATTCAGTCTTGAGATGAGGTCGATGGTTGGGCCAATATCCATTTCTTTGCCTAATATTAAGTGCTGATGATTTGTGGGTATGGCCTAATATACCCTAATACGGAGAGTTGTGTAGGGAAATAGTTTGGTTTGAAGATAAACATAGAAAGCAATTTTGCCCAAATGCTGGTATATAGATATTGCCTATATTTTTTGCACAATTGCTTCTGCAACTTTCCGTAGGCATTATGATGGTTTGGTGAAAAAGCAATAACCTAGAAGGACAGTATGCACAATTTACATCAATAAGAAGCACAACTTTATTTTAAACAAGTCATGGCTTATTATATAAAGCTGTGACATATATAAAAGAGAAATCTATAATTCAAATCCAACACTGAACACAACACATCAAAAATCTACATTTAATCTTTCATAGTCAAATTTTGAGCAATTAAATGCATTAAAAATTGCCTGCACAAAGGAAGAGCAAAGACAGACTAAAGCGATCAAGAGAATAAGGAAATTGCTTTAAAAAAATGTTAAAAAACACAAGCAGAAAAATAAAACCTTCAAAAAATATCACACCCATTGTCAAACACATCAGAATCCAATATGCAATTGGGAAGTGATTAGATCATAGTAAAAAGATATCTAGATAGAAAAACCTTTTGGCGGCAAGCCTACCAAAGGGGGTTAGATGAAAACTAATAGAAAATAAGAAGTAACCTACACAAATTAGAGCAAACAGAAGTTAATCAAGTTTGGCGGTAAACCAACCAAACTCAAAAAAAAATTCAAATTCTTCCATCTTAAGAACATTAAAGAAGAAATTAGTGAAATCTCTCTCAAGAGTCTCCTTCGAATCATACCTTCATGCAAACACTCAAAAAAAAGATTAAACTGATCTGATACCATGTTAGAAATGGAAAAAGAAATCTGTAAATAAACAATACCAGGAAAGAATCTAAGTGAGTAAATGCATGAAAATATATTACCATAAAATAGGAGAGAGAGAGCTCCAACACCATGAGACAAGATATTTGGAAAGGGGAAAGCAAAGAAAACCCCTTGTGACATTATGAATGAGGCATGAAAAGCCTAAGAAGGAAGAGAGAGAGAAATAGAGAGCAATGCTCATACAATAATTGAGAAGAGGAAGAAACCTCATTGTTGTTGAATGAGAGAAGAGGGTCATCTCTTAAATAGAGATGAGAGAGAGGAGTTGGAATGTAACTCCCATGTCTATGAATGCCACCATTCATATGTGTGTGAGGCCAAGTGTGAGATTCCTCTTAAGGAGGAATAATCTAAAATTAGAAATTACAATACATATTTATCCTCACATATTCCACTAGATGACAAAATAAGATGTAGTGGAAAAAGGACAAAAAAGAAATATATTAGGATACCTTGACTTATATCCTAATATATTACAACAATAAAGAAAGGAGTTCTAACCTTGGTTTATAAATACACCAAGGAAAGATTACAACTTCTAACAAAGATGATGACTAATAGAATTCTATGAAAGAAGAAATAGAACAAATTGAAAAGAACAAGACATAGACCTTAGTCTCAAGACCAGCTAACAAGAATGTAATTGGAAACATATGGGTGTTTAGAAACAAGTTTGATGAGAATGGTGAAATCACAAGGAATAAGGCAAGATTAGTCTGTAAAGGGTATGCACAAGAAGAAGGACTAGACTATGGAGAAACTTTTTCTCCAGTTACTATAATGGAAGAAGTAAGGACCTTACTAGCATATGCCACCTTCAAAGGATTTAAAGTCTATCAAATGGATGTTAAGTCCACATTTCTGAATGGTATACTTCAAGAGGAAGTCTACATAGAGAAACCAAAAGGATATCCTTGTATTTTAAATCTTTGTGGATGACATAGTTTTTGGAGAAAAGGAAGCGCTTTGCAAAAGTTTTGCTGACAAAATGAAACATGAGTTTGAGATGTCTATGTTTGGAGAAATCAAGTTCTTTGTTGGATTGCAAGTACATCAACTAAAACATGGTATATTCATGACACAATCAAAATACATCAAGGAGATACTCAGGACATTTGGATTGGAAGACTCCAAACCTGTCAGCACACCAATGGCAATAGGACATAAGCTATCCAAAAATGATGAATCAACTAAAGTCAATCAAACAATGTATAGATTCATGATTGAAAAACTACAATATGTTGTACATAGTAGACTAGACATAGCATTAGTAGTTTGAATAGTGGCTAGATTCTCTACTAATCCTAGAGAAAATCATCTCATGGTAACAAAAAGGATAATGAGGTATCTTGAAGGAACTAATGATTTTGGCCTATATTACAAAAAGAATGAGAAGTTTGAGCTCAATGCATACACAGATGTAGATTGGGGAGGCAACGTTGATGACAAGAAAAGCACAAGTGGAGGAGCATTATTCTTAGGTAAAAGGATATTTACTTGGACTAGCAAGAAACAAACATGCACATTTGAGTCCACTGCAGAAGCAGAATATGTGGCAGCAATAGTAAATTGCACAAACATTGTGTGGCTCAAACATCTATTGAAAGGAATAAAATAAGAGGTAACCAAACCTGTGATACTGTATTGTGATAATACAAGTGTTATAAACATATCCAAGAATCTAGTAATCCATGCAAAAACCAAGCATATTGCAATCAAGTATCACTATTTCAAAGAATTGGTGGAAGACAAACAAGTGAAGATGGAGTACATTCACACAAAGGAAAAAACTAGAGATATCTTCACCAAACCATTTCCCAAGGATACTTATGAATATCTTAGAGGCAAGTTGGGGTTAATGCCCCTAACTCAAGCAGTCTAAAGCAACAAAGAAGCTGCCCTACATCAATAGGAGTAGATCCTTGCAATATCAGAAGAATGATGTAGAAGATGACAACATGACTAGAAATTCTAAATCAGTCAGAAGCATGGTGACAGAGGGAGAAAACATGAGATGCAAAGCTTATATTTAGCATGTTGAAGATGTTACACCTTTGGTGTTTATGTCAAAGAGGGAGATTTATGAGAAACTGATCAATGAAAGGTAAAGAAATGGAGATGTATTAGAATGTATGAAAGGAGAGATGAAAGATGGAGATTTTGAAGGGATAAGAAACTGATCAGCAAGTAGCTATGAAGGAAGGATCAAGAATATAGAGTAAAGATGCAGTAGTCAAGAGGGAGAAGCAGAACAAAGGATTCAATTTGTATCTGCAAAAGAGGGAGACATGATACAAAAAGGAAGATATGTAATGACAAAAAGTTTTCTATTTGTTATATAATTGTGGTGGTAACTAAGTTGATCAGCTCAATCAATTGATTAGTTTGGTTTGCCATCAATGCCAAAGAGGGAGATTGTTGGAAATGATTGAAAAGACCATGAATGAAGAATGATGGAACTGGTAAAGAATTTTTTCAATAATTATTTTGTCATTGATTTCAAACTTGCTACTTACATGAATGAAAATTGGTTAAGTGATCCAAATACTATCAATTGGTTGATTGACAAGGAGCAGGCAATCAATAAGATGTAACTAGAGCACCTAGAGAAAGGTTAAAGTTATGATGTTGTAATGAAGTATAAGGATCAGCTAAGCCATCGATGAAATAGTGTATTGGTCACCTACTCTAAGAGGATGGGAACACTAAGCCACATCAAAGATGAAAGGTTTAACTAAGTCATTTGTAAAGCCTAACTAAGTTCATTTGAGAGAGTCGAGCAAGTTCAACTTCAGTGTGTGCCAAGCAATCCTTCAGGTGCTGAGTAACATAGTAAATGCTTAGGTGCCGAGTAATTGTTCAAGTGTCAAGTAACTTAGGGAAATAATTTAGGTGTTGAGCATCAGAAAAAGGTAATGGATGCCGAATTTTTTTTTTTAGGTGTTGAGCATTAGTAAAGAAACGATGCCGAGTTGCTGCATTATTTGTTAAGTCAAAAGATTCACCAAATCAGTAACGATAAGTTTGTTACATTGAATTTTGTGAATTAGTTGGATGATAAGGATGATGAGTAGATGTCACAAAATTTTATGTAAACCATGCAAACCAATTCAAGGCAAATGTTGATGGATTAATCATGAACTTTTTGGAAGAAACAATTTGGAGGGAAAACAATATCATTTTCTCAAGATTAAATCAAATTGATGAGCAGGAAGATCTGAGTGGGAAATGAAAAAAATAACTTCTTTATAAGGAGTTACAGGTTAGAGATCAAGAGTCCATGTGAGAGGGATTTGGTCATAAGAGTGGTCGTGTGAAGAATCCAAGAGAAGGCTAGTGTGGAGTGTCAAGAAGAGGACACAGTGAGGAGTAACCATAGAGCATCAAGAATCCGAGTTGATCAAGTGACCATAGAGTGCATTGGCATAATGAGTGAAAGAAAACAAGGAGACAAATCTTGAAGGGTGAACAAGCTATCAACACTGCAAGGGAGAAAAGCCAAGCAAATAAAAGAACTGAAGAGTGATCTAAAATATGCAAGGTTAAAGTTGCAATCTTTATAGGGTCAATACCTTTCTAATACTCTCTTACCATTTTATTAGACATTGAAATCCTACATTGCTAGGTTAGCTTAATAGCTACGTTGATAAGCCTTAGGAAAAGGATAGAAGATCCCCAGGAGAAGGAGAAGAGATCCTCAGGAGACGGATAAGAGATCCTCAGGAGAAGGATAAGAGATCCTTAGAGAGGGATAAAAGATTCTTTTCAAAAGGTGACTATAAATCCCATGGACTTGGGTAAGCCTAACAGCTCTATGTAAATCCCTTAATAGGGTGGCATTCTAAGTTGAATGTTCTTAAGTCCTCTAATAGGGTAGACTCCTAACAAGGTGTAGAAATCTTTTAACACAGGCACATTTAATAGTGTGTAAAGCCTTTAATAGGGAAAACCATCAGAAGTGGTTGAAATCAATTACACAGTTATTTTGTGGGTATCATCCCCACCCCAGTTTTACCTTCTTATTCCTAGGGGGTTTTTGGTTCACCAAAATTCTTTGTGTTATGGTGTGATGCATGTTTACTTTTCATGATTGTTTAATGTTTAATTGTATGCATGATAAGAAAGTAAAAAAGGATAGTACTTCTAATTCACTCTCATTTTATTAGAAAATTTGGATTGGAAATTATTGGAACTTGAATAACTGATGCACCCACCCTCTTAGTTATTCTAAAGAATTCTAACATTTTACCTTCTAAATGTGATGCAAATATCTGATTTGCACTAGCAAGCTTCAATTTTCACCCTAAAAAATCTCTCTTACAAGCCTAATGGCCAATTTTTCTAGAAAAAATAATGCAAATCCAAATTTTTTTTTGTAGAGAGGTAGATGAAAAAAATGTAGATCTGAAAATTAAATGTACAAATTTGAAATGGTTATACCAATTTTGCAACTCGGCCTTCTGGTTTCCAGTTTGCAAAAAAAAAAGGGCCTCAATTTTGACTATTGCCCAACATAAGCAAATTTATAGTCAATTCACCAAATTGATGCACTTGACATAATAGTTAGGTCCACTTTGGCTCTAGATGCTCCCATTTTTTGTGAATTCTCTGGATCTTTGGATTAAAGGTGTTGAAGCAAAAATGGTCTTGAATGGCTAGTGACGAGAATCTCTCCAAGCTTTGATACCATGTAAGAATTTTCTTTAGAGAAAAATTCACCCAAGATCAAGGAGCACAAACACAAGCACATAGTAGACCAAGAGTATGATCAGTATTAAAATGCTTACTATTATTAGAAGCATGTACATACACACTAGGAGAACTTGTATATAAAAGCTTCTAAGATGCATTTAGAATGTGTCTAGAAAGAACTAGGAAATAAGCATGATAACTAAGAATATATCTTCTTCAATAAGAAGATAAGCATGATGAGGTGTCTAGAATGTTGTAGACACCATGTGCTCAAATAATGTGCTAACTCCTAAGTGTAGACACCAAGTGCATAATTAGAGTGACAACTCTTGTGTTGTCAAGATGAAAACTTACAAGAGTACACATACTCCTAGGTGACTAATAAATAAATAATAAAACATGTGCATTAACCTAAGAAAACTTAAGTGTAAATATTAAATTCTTATTTACACCACCAATTTCTTCATTCATGCATACATACTAATTCTTGAGTTAGAATCCTCCGTAGATAGATGTTTTATGAAGGTTCTAGATCTTGATTGATAGTTTACAATTCATCAGCTTTTGTCATTTCTTTCTAATTTTCTTATTAGTTGAATTACATTCCTTGGGATCATTACCATTTGTAATGACACATGATTATCTCCTTTGCTGGGTATATAAATATTTAATTTCATGTAGACATTGGCCAAAATGGTATACATATGTCTTTGTGTCATTACAAAATCATATGACAAAGTTAAACTACTTGACACTTGAATGCTCTAACGCTCGATTATATTAGCTCATTCTTACTCTTACTCAGCTTCTATATATATGCTTGCTCAACAATCATTAACTTGTCAATGTGCTCAACTCCAAATATATATTTTTTATGGATACATGTGTTTTGTCTCAACTAAATTCTCATAAATCACTATCCTTCTTGTTATGAGCTTTGGAAGCTTGACCTTTACTAGATAACTTAGTCATAGTGATGATTGTGTAATCTTGCCTAGTAAATGAGTAACTATTTGGAAACTGATAGACAACATAGTCTTAGAGAATGACAATACCCCCCTTTGACATTAGTGGCAAAAAAACTTTGTCATGATTAATCATTTATTTCAAAATGAGTAATCCCCTTGAGACCATACGGATCACCTAATGTCTTCTAGTGCTATTATGTTCTATTATGGTGCCTTTATTATCACTCTACAAATGTTTCCCTTTGGGATAATGAATGCTCCTTATTTCATCAATATTTCCCCCTTATGTGTATTTCCCCCTTATTGTTTTGATGAATGGCTTGGGCTTGTTGGGGATAACTTGTAGTTATCGAAGAATTGCTAATGACTTGCCTAAATATTGGCATAGCCTTTATTCCATTTCTCCTTAACTAGATCAAAAATTTGAATCTGAATTTCTAGCTTAACAACTAGATCAATAAAATCTGCAATATATGAAAAATGTGTATCTTTCTTCAAAATATTCTTGGCAACATATATCTCCTTATATTTAATCTCTATATGTGGGATTAATTGAAGTTGAATCAATGTCAACTTATTCTTGATCCCTATGTCTTTAGTCGTGAGCTTGGCTAACCTCTTGCAAAGAAATGTCAACTCATTATATAAGGATGGACTTGAACTTACTTTCTTTACCAATGTAGTTACACTTGCTCTCATGTTTGCATGTAATGTGTGTTTAGTATCAACTATAAAGAAATCAATATCACACAATTTCAAATACAATGTATTGATGGATTGTAAAATTATTTCCAGTTGCATGATTGAAGTAGAAAACACAGCTTATATATGTACAAGATTCTGTGAGACTGTCTATAACACTTTATGCTCAAATATTCTTTTAGACCATTGTAATAATATATCATTGGTCTCTATATATTTCATCTTAATCTTATCAAATAAATATACAAGCTGAGCCAAAATTGTATGTTGATTATTCAAATTTGTAATCTCAAATGCATCTATAAAAATGTTTTTGACATTATGTAATACATGCCTCCTTTTCTTCTCTCTTTTTAGTTGTTCTTCATTTTCCTTACGATTCAGCAAGATTTGTAGCTCTTTCATTTTCTCAAGTGTTAGGATATTCAAATCATAAATATATAATGTGATTACCTCATCAAGACTTATTGACTCATCTACCTTGTTTGATTGAGTTGCATATTTAGATTGTGGGGGTGTATCACTAGGTAGTGATAATTAGAATTTTTTCCCTTGTCCCTTGGTCTTGATCTTGGCTAGTGTGCTTGTGTAGGAATCACTTGTTGTATAGTTGTCTCAGTTGCAGGTTATACAAAATTTGCACTTGAAAATTGAATAAGAGCTTCAGTGGCCTCTTTCTCTTTCTATATTACTTCTTCCACTACTAATTTACTACATGTATCATTTACAAAAAAATTCCTCTATTTGCAAAATGGGCATACAAGTAAGTGGTGTAAACACAATTAAAGCTTTACCAAGTTTCTTGACACTTTTATCCTCTATAACTGATGTCACATCAAAATCATCAACCTTTATATTGTCATTCTTTGATGAATCTAAAATTTGTAATGAAATTGGGTTAGTGTAGATCTTTATTTGATCTAACATTAAGCTTTGAATGTCCTCTTCAGTTAGTATATTTAGATTTGGTAGAGGAGTGTCAGTCTCAACTTTAATTGTAACAATCTCTCTATGTTCACACTGACTGACTAGTTGCTTAATTTCCTTAGTTATCTTGGTATCTTCTTGCTTTTATTCATCTTCAAATTCTATTGCATCTCTTCCTTCCCTCACTTACACTAATGGATTAAGGAATCTAAATGCTTCTTTCCATACCCAAATAGTATCTTGCTCAATTTCATTAGCTTTATTTCTCAAAATCTTATATGTCCTATCTCTTAGCATAAACTTATTGAAAAGAATTTAAGTGCTATATACATGTGATTCTTCCCTAAATTTGGCATAGCTTGTGTAAGTCTCATCTCTCTTATTTGTTAGGCATTAGCCTTAGCCATGCTATCCTTGATGAAAATTCTTGTGCATAATTTTTTTTTCATCTATAATAAAATATACTTCATCATAATACCTATCTACAATAGAATTAGGAATCCTCATCCTATTCCTCATCTTCATTTTGAACTCTTCAAAATAATTTTCCATTATTGCTTCAAAAAAATTTCCCAATCTACTAATTAAGTCACTTGTTTTCTCCATAGCTAGTAAATTTAAATGCCAAGAAATTATTCTAATAGTAGGAAAATAATTTTGTACATAGAAAAATATACAAACTTATAAAAGGTATTCTTCTCTTCCTTATTGCTTCTAGATTGTTTGTAAGTCGGTCAAGTTGCAACTCAACAAGGTCATAGGTATGATCTTTCTTCACAATTTTGTAGACCAAATCCACTCCTACACACTATACACTATTTAGCTTCCTAGATTAATAAAACTTTTGTATAATCACAAGAAAAAAATTCAACTAATGGATCCTCAATTTCATGAATCGACATTCCTCAACCATTCCTCTTTTCCTTGGTCAAATTTTTAGTTTTTTTCTTTGCTACACTTCTTATACCTTTTGGTTGATCCAAGGTAAGGTACCAAGTTACCCTAGGAATGATGACCTTATTTATCTTGATTGGCCCAACTTCTAATGATATTTTCATGTCATGAATGTGACTAAGAATAATCTTTATCCATCCAATCTCAAAAATCTTTGAAAAATGTAGGGCATGGGTAAGCTCTTTCTCAGTAATGATCTTGTGTTCACCCTTCAAAGCTCCATCAACACATAGCTTCTCATAAGATGCTCTAATCCCAAAATCTCAAATTTCTACTACTTTGCAAAAATAATGAGATCTTACATCTCAAACAATTAATACTCTAAGTGGAATTCATGATAAATCTCCAATATCATCAATGGTGTTTTTAAGGTTTACTGAATTTTTGAAATTTGGTGGAGGATTTTGATAATTTTTACAATTTTTGTACACTTGTCCTTCAACATTTTTATTCCAAAGTCCATTATTACCTAGGGTTTTGTTGTAACAAATAATATCTCCACTGAGTAAACAAGTTGGTACAAGGAGTAATATTTAATTTTCAAATTCTCTAGTATTCTACAATGACTCTCTCACACTAGTTTCTAAAATCCCCTTGATCACCTTAAAATCTATCATGAGATCTTTGATCACATAGTGAATAAAAATGACTATCTAAATTTGAAAAATACCTTCATATTCTTTTTAAGGTCTACAATAAATGACTTTGTACTTGGTTGGTGCATGAAATTTAGCTTGATGTCCATTCTTTCTTGATCAAGGATACATTTCTCAACCAATACTAATTCTTTTGGTCAATACAACATCTCCCTTGATTACTCAATCTATACTAAAAAGCTTAGTCAATATAGATTGTTCCACTGATGCTCAATACTCTATGATTTTCTTCTTCCTTCTAATATATTCTTAATGCATCTTTACTTATGCATATATGAACCTTTAGCACTTCTATGCTAGGAACTGATGAAAAATATAATATTGAATATAGGGTTCCTACATACCTTCTTTGTTTTGTTGGATGTGGAGTGATCACCTTATCCATTGGAGTTGGTGATCTCTTCATTTTCTACTCTACTACTTCTAACTCTCACTATCTCTATCCATGTTTTCTTAATTTCAAAAGTTTTATGTCCATAACTTGGTGTTGGTGCTTTAGTTTTTTAGTTTCTACTGATATGTCCAACTTTGACACAACTAAAACATACTTTTGTTCCATTTAGTCACTTCTTGTAATTTCCTCTAAAATGTGTTTCGATGCAATTCTCTAGAATGTATCCATATTCTCCACAATAGTGACAACTGTGCCATGTATTGTAATCCATATTCTTGACAGTTATAGAAATGACATTGGAATTTAGTTACAATTTTGGTGGAGTCATTTTTCTTTGATTTGCATTCATGTGTTTGATGTCCTACTTTCTTGCAATTAAAAGAATTATAGGTGAATTTAGGTTTAGAAGTATGCATACCATTTTTTCTTCTACAAATTTTGGCTATGTCATTGAGATTCCCACAATGATGACATGTAGGTTTTCCTTTGGATTTGGAATTTCTTTGTTCTATACTCTTGGATAATTCCCCTTCTTTAGTAGATGAATATTTCTTTTTGTATCCAAATCAAGAAGCGTCACTTACTCTAATAGACCTAAATAGTTCTTTAAAGTGTTTAACAACTTCACTTGATTTTATAAATTCTTTCCACAAATTCTTTTTCATGCTTTAACTAACTTTTTAATTGCTGATTTTGTGACCCTAGGTTTGTGATTTTCAATTCTTTTCTCTTTGCTTCCTGATTGTCAACTATCAATTAATTTATCATGCCCCACTAATTTTTTGTAATATTCTATACTTCAAATGATCTCTCTTCAAGTTCGATAGCCATCTTTATTTTTTCTTCTTCAGCCATGAACTTGTCTTCCATTTCATTTTTTGTTTGTTCCATTAGTTCACATAGTGTAACTAATTGGATTTCTTGTTCTTTTTTTAGATCTTTTTCTTCTTTGGTTAGGGAAACACTCTTCTCGAGTAGTCCTATCAATGCTTCATCATTACTACTAGTCTTTCCACTATTAATTGGTCCTTCTATGTATTGTATGTCATTTTTTAGAATAGCTATATCTTTCCTTCTTTTCAGAGTTTTCCTTCACTCTTCTTTTTCTTCATCTAATTGTTGCAATATGATTTTGATTTTAATCATCTGGTTCTCAAAGATTTTCCTATCTTACACACTTCAATCTCCATGACCTTATCCTCTCAACCTATTAGGAATCTTGATAATAGAACTAGGCTGTAATACCAATTATTGGAAAGGGTTAATGGGAAACAAGATGTTGAGAGGGTAGGGGGGTGTGTAATGATGAAACATAAATGAAATTCATCACATCTATAAAAGATTAAACACATAACATAATGATTTGGTAACCCAAAAACACTTCAATATGAAGGTAAAACTATGGTGGGGATGAAACCCACAAACCTTCACTATTGTAACATTAAAGTTACCCTGTTAGGGTTACAATGTTTCATCATAAAATATATCTACCATGTGAGGAGTCTACCCTATTAAAATATTAAGAGACTATTAGTTCTCACCTTGTTAAAGGATATTACACTCTTAATGATGACGTAGTGCAAAGTAGGGGAGTCCCCAAAGGAGATGTCCTAGCCCCCAACTATATAACCATGTATTGGAAACACAAAAATAAGAAGTAAAAATGCAAGACCTGATACCAAATCATAATAACATATTCATAAAATATAACTAATTACATGCAATGTGTCAAGTTATAAGGCCTTCCTGGTTATGGCTAGATACAAAGCAAGTAATAGTTCTGCAAGATCCCTCAAGATCCAAACCCAAGCCCTAGCTAGTCTAGATCCACACTCTGGTAGAAACCTCCAAGTAAGATCTTAGCTTGAGCTCACAAGCCCACCAAGCGTTCTCCTTGTTTTCCAAGCCTTAGCTACTAGCCCTTCACAAAATTCACTCTTCCCAAGCTCTTCCTTTTCTCCACAATGGATTATTAATGCCTAAAGACTCCCCCCCCTCCCAACCCCTAATTATACCAATCTAAGATACAAGTTGGCATAGAAAAAAAATTACATACAAATATATAAATTAAATGCCACAAGTCGGCCTCCTACAACAATTAAATTACCAAAATCAATGTCTTAGTAAAATTGCAATATCTCCTAGTTCCAAATGAATTAGAACTCGAGCTTAAAACTATAGGTAGAATTCTAGGCCCTCTTCAATATCTAAAAGTTTCATCCTTTAAATCTTTGTGGAAAATTAGTTATACAGCCTAAAATAGACACCAAATTCTCAAACCATGCCCTACTTCCAAATAATGCCAAGCTCCATAGACCATGCCAACTTCCTTAGACCATGCTGATTTCAATAGACCATGTCAAGCTCCCAAGACCATGTCGAGCTGCATAGACCATGCCGAGCTCCCAGTGTATGCTAAGCACCAATATTCACCAAGCTCCATAAGCTTTAACCAAAATCCCTCGCAAACATGCAGGATTGCAAATGAACCCAAGATGCTCTTGCATCAGACACCCTAGGTTTGAAAAGATTTTCTAGTAACTGGAAGAACATCTTCTGGGATTCAACACATAAATCCCAAACTTGTTCTTCACATACATATCCTTTGAGTCTTCAATTTGTACACTCTTTCCCTTGTTTTTCTTCTTCACATCTACCATAGGTGTTCCATACATCTGATTTCCATGCTGATTCCCAACTTTCTTAGAATTTTCCAACTCAACTTGGTCATCAAAACTTAGGTTCCTCCTACCAAGATCTTCATTCTACAAAGGAATCAAGGAAAACTTCCTACCACCTTTCTCCATTGTAAACACATTCCTAACACAATCATGCATAGCCCTGCAATCATACTTCCAAGGTCTACCAAGCAACACATGACAACTGTTCATATCCACAATATCACACAACACTTGATCCTTATACTGCCCAATTTGGAAATCAACAAGGCATTTGTCCCTCACTTCCAAAGAATGCTCACCTTGTAATTAGCCAATCCTATAAGGATAAGGATGTCTCATTTTCTTCAAACCAAATTTTTGAACCATCTCTTCAGCAACAAGGTTATCAATACTACCACCATCCACAATCACTTTGTAGAATTTACCACCAAACTTACAATGAGTTTTGAACAAACTAGTCCTCTGACAAGAATCTAATGTCCTCTCACCAACCAATACTTCTCAAGCCAACAAACTCTCTCCTTGCTTAGGCTGACTCTCCTAGAATTCAACCTCATTCACAATAGTAGTTGTCCTACCAATTGGACATTCAAAAGATCTATGCCCCTCCTAACCACACTTGAAACAATTACCTTTGAACCTACTTCCACCTATCCTTCTCCTTGGTTCCATAGGTTTTGGTTCACCTTCTTCTTTTCATTTAGCTTGTGTTGAACTATCCTGCTTCTCCTTCCCTCGAGAACTACCTTGATTCTTCCTCTTTAGTTTCTCCTCTGCTCTCAAAGAATACTAATAAGCATCCTCAACTAAAGAAATATTCAGCATACCAAACTCATCCTAAATATTGAATCTCAAACCATTAATATATCATGCTACCTTCTCTTTTGACAATTCTCGATGCCCACACCAAATAGTCAACTTGTAGAATTCTTCTGTATAACCTTTTAAATTCATATCCTTCTACTTTAGATTTTGCAAACTCTTAAATAGCTCAAGTTCATAATCAGCAGGAATGAACTTAGCCTTCAACTTAGTCACCATCAATTTCCATCTAGTGATCTTCATTTCACCTTCCTCTTCTCTATCTCTTTGTATTTCTTTCCACCAAAGAGCAACATGTCCCTTCATCTTAGTTTGTGCCAACATTACTCTGAGTGGATCCTCAATATCCTCAAGCTCAAAGTAGTCTTCCAATTCACTAATCCAATCAATCAATTCTTTAGGATTCAAAGTGCCTAAAAAATTAGAAACCTCCATCTTATGCTTTAGCTTCAACTGAGATCCAGGTTGAGCAAACTGACCAGCCCTAATTCCAATAGGTCTCTCCACATGATCAGGACTATCCTCACCACCAGATCTAGTAACTTCAAAGTCTTCAATAACTTCCTCATAACTACCTTCAGTACTCACATGCCTAGGTACACCACCTAAAGCACTCACAATTTCAGAAATCATGTCACTCTTCATTAATGCTATCTCTGCTCTAACATTCTCAAACTTAGATCTAATATCTACTTTAACCTTCTCTAAAATTCATTCTTCTACATCATCAGTAAGATTAAAAATTTCCCTAAGGTCCAATCTTTTGGGAGGCATCTTCCAAAATTTTAGCAAACCCTAAGCAACAAAATCCATGAATAGAATCTACCTCTTCAACCCAAGTCCTGGTGCAAATTGCCTTAACTTTGACAATCTATTCACACACTTAGGAACAACCTTTGCTCTGATACCGCATATCATAGTGCAAGGTAGGGGAGTCCCAAAGGAGATTTCCTAGCCCCGAACTATATAACCATGCAGTGAAAATACAACAATAAGAAGCAACAATGCAAGATCAGATACCAAATCATAATAATATATTCATAAAATATAACTAATTACATGCAATGTGCTGGGTTGTAAGGCCTTCTCGGTTATGACCAGATACAAAGTAAGTAATAGTTCTACAAGATCTCTCAGGATCCAAACCCAAGTCCTAGCTAGTCTAGATCCACACTCTAGTAGATGTATATGAGAAATGTTAGTATGCTAATAGAAACCAAATTTAAATAAAGCTTCTACAAACTAAACAAAATTCATAAACTTCAAGATAGACTTAGATGAACTCTCAATTGAGAATATGAGCCATTAATGGGCTCTCTCAATGAGAAGGTCTCTTGTTGAGTAGCTTTGTCTAAATAGATAGGATGTATGCTCAATATGCTTCCAAAGGCTTCAATGGATGATTGTGGATTTTTGGTGTGGATAGATGGCTTTAGTATGGATTTGGCTCTCAAAATAGCATTATAACTTTACTTCATGGATTGTGTTTTTTTGCAAAGGGGAAGGATCCAATTTATAGGCAAGAGGCTTGAGGGATTGAGGGCTAAGATGCAAGGATGGGAAAAAGCTCATGGAGGGCTTAGATTGCATGAGAGGAGAGCACATGGATTGTGCTTCCTTATAGCCAATCAAGGAGTGACACATGTCACATGGTGAGAGGATGGAGGAAAGGGGAAGGATGAGTCAACAAAGGAGGCTCAAGGGATAAAATCTTCATAAAGACCCTCATAATGACTTGTAAGAGCAATAAAAGGGATTGTAAGAGTCATTTATGAGCTAGTGGACTTCATAAAGTTTTATGGTTGAGATATTTTGAGGGAGATGAGAGCAATTTCGACTTGGGCTTGATTAGGAAGGTTTTAAGCTTGCTTAGGATTGTGCAAATGATTAGAGGATGGATTAGGATGGTTTAGGATTAGCTTAGGGATAGGCAAGTGGATGGAATTTAATGAGGGTAGGTGAAGGAGGAGATATTTGTTAACTTTGGCTTGGGTTAGTAAGTTTTAACCCATGTTTAGGGAATGTGACAAGGTTAGGAGGGGATTAGGATTAGGTTTAAAGACATCTTCTAGAAGAGTCTAGACTTTGGATGAGGATAAAGACTTTCTAGAATAGTCTAGAATTTCCTAGGATGAGGATGAAGACTTTCTAGAAGAGTCTAGAACTTCTTAGGATGAGGATAAATTAGATTTTTAGGAAATAAATAAAGTTTTATTTATTTCAAGGGTTTGGGTTGAGGAAATATTTATTAAAACATTTTTAATAAACATGAGGATTAATATTTAATCTTGATTAAATATTTTGAGTTGGGATTAGGGGTAGGAAATGATGAGATTAGCCTTTAATCGAAATTAAAGAAGGATTAGAATATTTTGGAAAAGGTTATTGGTCTTAAGGAAATTGGCCAACTTTTGGGAAAAAAAAAAATTATTTATTTATTTTGAGATTTTTGGTCAATTTATTAATTAAATAATTAATAAATAAGGAAATAATGTTTAAATAAGACTTAAACATTTTTGGGAGGGATTTCTTAATTAAATATTTTTAATTAACATAAAGGGATTTAATGGCATAAAAATAAATAAATTAATTAAATAGATAATTAATTAATAAATGATGATGTCATCAAGACTTTTTCAGAAAATAAAAATACTTTATTTTCTAAAGGTTTTTAGGTGTCTACAGTAGAAACTTCCTAGAAAGATCTCAACTTGAGCTCGCAAGCCCACCAAGCATTCTCCTTGTTTTCCAAGCCGCAACTACTAGCCCTTCTCAAAATTCACTCTTCCCAAGCTCCTCCTTTTCTCCACAGTGGATGATTAATGCCTAAAGACTCCCCCCCCCCCCAACCCCTACTTATACCAATCTAAGCCACAAGTCAGTTTGGAACACAAATTAAATACAAATACATTAATTAAATGCCACAAGTCGGCCTCCTACAACAATTAAATTACCAAAATTGATGTCTTAGTAAAATTGCGATATCTCCTAGCTCTAAATGAATTAGAACTCAAGCTTCGAATTGTTAATAGAAGTCTAGGCCCTCTTCAACCTTTGAAATTTTCATCCTTTAACTCATTGTGGAAAATTAGTTATACAGCCAAAAATAGACAACAAATTCTCAGACCATGCCAAGCAACCAAAGACCATGTTGAGTTTGAAAGACCATGCCAAGCAACCAAAGACCATGTTGAGCTTCCAAAACATGCCAAGCTCCATAGACCATGCTGAGTTCCCTAGACCATACTCAGTTTCATAGACCATGCTAAGCTCCCAATACCATGTTGAGCTACATAGACCATGCTAAGCTCCCTAGATCATGTTGAGCTCCTAGTGTATGACAAGCACCAATATTCACCAAGCTCCATAACCTTTAACCAAAATCCCTCTCAAACATGTAGGATTATAAGTGAACCCAAGATGCTTCTGCATCAAATGAAGTAAAGACTCTATTAGGCAGTTTACATAGGTCTTTAAAGAGATTTACCCTCATTCAACTAACATTAACTAATTCAATGCCTAAATTTAAATTTTATCTATAAGTTGGTCTTAGGTCTCCTCTTTGTTATGGCTCTAATCTAATCTCCTAATATGATATCATTTTTTAGTCCTTCACAACATTGATTTCCCTATTTCTAATATTCTTTCAAACTTAGTATTTTTCTCTTCATACACACACACACACACACACACACACATTCATTCCTTCATTCATGCATATACAATGATTCTAAGGTTAGAATCCTCCTTAAATAGATGTTTTATAAAAATTCTAGATCTTGATCAACAATTTAGAATTCATCATCGTTTTCTATTTTTATCTAATTTTTTTATTGGTTGAATTGCATTCCTTGAGATCATTACCATTTATAATGATGTGTGATCATCTCCTTATCTGGCTCTACAAATATTAAATGTCCCATACAAGTTAGTCAAAATGGTTTACATACATGTTTGTGCCATTACAAAATTATAAGACAAAATTGAATTGTTCAACACTTGAATTCTTTGATGCTCAGTCATGTTGGCTCATTCATACTATCACTTGACTTCTATATATCTTCTTTCTTATTAATACTTAACTTGTCAATATTCTTGACTCTAACTATATTTCTTAATACATACATGTGCTTGGTCTCAACTAGATACTCAAAAATCACAATCCTACTATGTATGAGCTTTGGATGCTTGGCCTTTACTAGGTAACTCGGTCATAGTGATGACCATGTAATCTTGCCTAGTAAATGACTATGTGTTTGGACACTAATATACAATATAGGCTTACATATCAATAGAGGTAATGCATTTCAATTGAATCTCATTGAGATGAAATGCTTAGTTACTAAAGTGGATGATAGTTGGTTATGGTTTATGAGCTTTTGTCATATCGACTTTGATAATTTTGTGAAGGTAAGTAATGCATTCACAATTTGAGATTTTCCTAAAATTATGAAACATTATAAATATTGGAAGTTATAATTAGAAACTAGGATATTAAGGGGGGGGGGGGGGGGTTGGTGTGAATTAGGATCTATAACACACTATCCTTCAGAAAAAATTTACTGTATTCACCATATTGACCTTCTTATATCTAGTTTATGCATAACTTGTAAAATCAAATGTTGAAATAAGTAAATATATCTATCAATCACATCCATAAAAGGTAAATTCATAACTCAAAATATTTGGTTACCCAAAAATCCTCCAAGATGAATGTAAAACTTGGGTGGGGATGACACCCACAAATCTTCACTACTATAGTAACAAAGTTAACTTGTTAGGGTTACAATTTTGATCACTTCTGATGATCTACCTTGATAAAGAAATTTAAGACTATTAGGTCTTACCCTGTTAAAGGATTTTACACTTACAATAAAGTAAGGACTCTATTAGCATATTTACAAAGGTCTATTAAAACCTCCATGTTAAGAGATTTTCCTCGATTTAATCTATTAGAACTATCATAGTACCCAATCCTTTAGTCTACACTTTAATTTCTAATTATAGATCTCCTCTTTCCAATGTTTGATATGATCTCCAATCTGATATGTCTTTGCTTAGTCCATCATTGCTTCATAAGGTTGCTAACCTCTCTTCTTCTCAACTCTATTATGCATGTATCATCCAAACCTTAACTTCTTCACTTCCTTCACACATTTCACAATCTTATCTACGATAGCTCTCATCACTTCTAAAAAATAATGTTTGGATTTGCCTATTTAAAGACTTCTTTGGATTCTTCTAGATTCTTCCCTTTGTTATCTCTTTATCTAATTGGTTTTTCATTCCTCATAGGGATTGACCATCCACGCAAAAATATATAACAATCTATGTAACCAACTCTAAAATCATTAAATTTTATGTCCATGTCAGATTCAAATGGTTTACCTCAAAGTTTGTAACATTCCAAAATTTCATGTTCTCTATGTGTTACTCATCACTCACTATTTTTGAAGCTTGGCCATAACTATTATCTCTATTTTTCCTCAACCTTAACTATACTTATCGATGTATAACTCAACATCTATATGCTCTATCTGATGGACATTCACTAGGATTTGCTTGTAGTCAAAATATGAGTGATGACCAAATAATTTCTTGGATCCTATAGAGCTCAAGATATACATGCTTATTTACAAGTACTTTACATGACTCAGCCTATGTGGAGTAGCTTGGTTAGAGTAATGACCATCTAACTCTACCTTATATATGACTATGTGTTTGACACTAATAGATAACTAGACTTAGAGATATCGACAATGTCCCTTTTTGACATTAGTGGGAAAAGGCTTTGTCATGATTACATCTTTATAGTACAAATAATAATAGTACCACCCCCTAAGCCTATGACTTGGTTATCATGTAACTTCAAAACTTGCACTTACAATATAATATATGATACAAACTTTACATGACTCAAAAGTATGGTTTTACCTTTCTCATACATTGTCTTCTTTCTAATTCTACTTTCTAAATTTCATCATTCCATCATGATCATCCATCCTCCTCTATTTTTCAGTCATTGATCATCTATCCCCCTTTGTTTAGACACTTATGTCTACGGAATTTGTTGGAATCAAATTATATTTATCAATAAATGGTTTGTGTATTGGGTTGATCATAGAAAATGCATGATCCCATGTAGTTCTTTTCTATTCCAGAATGTGAATCTTCAACTCCAAATTTTCTAGTAAGTCAATCAAGTTGTCACCAATCAAAAGATTATGATATTTCTACACTAGATTATTTGTTGAAATCAGCTCTCATTGCATAACCTCAAAATCAGGTATCAATATTGAATGTATAGAGATTGATTTGGATCTCATTCTTCTATCTCTTGTATTGAGCTAAGCCAACCTTCCTTGTATAGACAATAGATTTTTATAGTGCATTGAGCTTGATTCAACTGATTAAGAGATTGATTCCCATTATTGTCTCATGTCAGGCTGAATCCTCTGTATATTTTCCTAAAACTCACCTGTGAATCTAATGTCATCAAAATGTACATTGTACATATAGTTTAATTTTTTTACAAGTTCTTCAATGTTTTGCACAAGTGTTTTCACCTCCACTTTTCTAACTCAATGATAGTAGAAACTTTCTCTATTGTTTTTTTCTCAAATTTCTTCTCAAAGTAGGCCATAAATTTTTCATTTGCCTCAATATCTTTAGTGTTGAACTTTTCTACAATTTGTAAAAACTAATAGATAATGGGGTCCTTCCCATCAATGGTATGAATATCAAAGACATCAAAAAATATGTCTTTGATGTCATGCAACACTTTCTTTTGTTTCTGATCTCAACTCGTTTCATTTTGCTTCTTCTTCTTTGCTAGTATTTCCTATAAGGTGATATTTTCCTTAATAGCGAGATTGGATAGATCCAATTTTGGCATATCAATAAGATCATCTAAACTAACAATTATATCTAGATAAATTTCCTTAAACATCTTTCCTTAAGTTTTCTTGAGACTGTTGTTGCTTGGCTATGCTAGAGTAAGAGTAGGTAATGGGATGTCATCACTTAGTCTTGCTTGAACTTTAGTGCTTGGAAAAAAAATGAAAACATTGGATGCTACAAATATTTTTCTATTTCCTCTTTTCTAGTCTCCTATTTTTCCTCATCTTGAGGTCCTAAGACATGTGGTCCTTCATGATCTATAGTAGAAATTTCTTCATTTTTTTTCATGATTTCTCTTTCTTTCTCATACTTCTCCTTGGCTTGTTCCTCAACTTTGAGGTCTTTTTTTGTTAAAAAATTGGGACTATCAGGTATGGTATGGAAAATAGGTGACATGTTGCCTTCTAGGCTTGAAACACTTGATATTTCCTCATTACTTTGATCATCTTTGATGGTTACAATGTTCACCATTTTTTCCTTTTCTACTCCCTTGGTAGTTAATCCAAAAATACTCTTCCATAACAACTCATGTTTCTTTACAACAACCTCAATTTTATTTTTTAGAATCATGAATGTTTTGAATTTAGGAACAAATTAGATCCTATACCTCTTGAATAATGTTGTCTTATTTTTATTTCAAAAATCAAGCATAATCTTGGCTAGTGTGTCTTTTCTTTTTTTTTTCTCTACTTTTGATGCATGTTCCCATCTCTTATCTAATCTAGTATACAAATCACTTGGAATCTTATTTTCCAATTTAGTAAGAGCCAATTTATTATCAACCATTATATCTATTAGGGCCTTCTCTACTTTAATTTTTTCATCATTTCTCAGTGTATCATACTTCACACATCTAAATCTTGATAGACCTATAGAGCTTCTAATGTTGGCACATACCTTGTCAATTTTTTTTGGCTTTGTAGGTACAATGACTAAATGATGTCTAGATTCATCAAACTCAATCTTCTTTACATATTTCTCTTCAATGTCTTTCTTCTTTACTTGTGCTCTCCTCTTTGTCTATCTTTTAGTGTATGTCACTTTCCTCTTCTCTATTCTGGTGTTGCTAGTTTTGGTGATTTTAATCATTCCTTTCACTACTGGTGCCTCAAAACTTATGCTGCCTTAGTCCTCAATATTTATGGTGTAGGAGGAGAGAGAGACTTGGGCATTGTCTTATCCATAACCTTTTTCACCTTAGGCTTTGTGATTTTTACTGTCTTAGCCTTCTTTTCTTGTGGGAAAACTAGTGGTAGGACTTTTCCATTTTTCTCTTTACTTTCTTCCTCTTCCTCATCCCCATTGTCATTTTCTTCATCATCTCCTAGACTTTGAGTTAGCATCAAATATTCTTTTCATTTCATCTATTTTCCTAGCTTCTTTTTTAGGTATTCAAGCATTCTCTTTTTCTTATTATATGTAGAAGCAATCTTGATATCAAATTTCATTCTAGCCTTTGCTTCTTCAAACTTTCCAAAGGGTTCTACCTCTGCATCAATTTCTTCCTTAAGTAGTACAATAGTGCTTACACTCACATAATCACCTTCAACCTCATAATAAAAGGGCTTAATCCTTAAGCCATACTTTCCTATGCTTAACTTACTGAACAAATGTATTATCTATATCTACCATAAAAATACATAATTGTAATGTTTCATCACTAATGATGTAGGGATCCTCATTCTCTTTTTCATCCTTTTTTTGAATTCCTCAAAATACTTATCCATAATACTTCCAAAATTTTCCCCCAGCTGTGTTATGTACTCACTAATTTTTTTTGTTATTTTTTTTCCTTGCTCCTAAACAAAATTTCCAATAGAAGGAGAATAGTTTTGAACATAGAAGAAAGTAAACACAATCAATGATCCAAACTTGAATATAAAATTTTTCACCTTCATGATTGATGCTAGGATCTCTACCAATTATGACCTCTACAACTTGGAAAGATCATATTCTTAGTCCTTCATCACAATCTTCCATGCTTGGCCAACATCCATATGAGGCATGCTATTTACTCTACTTGACTAATAAAACTTATGAGAGATGACTCTCACTCCAAACTCAATCATTAGATCAATAATGATTGAAATAGACAATCCTCATCCATTCCACTTGTCTTTTGTTTTACCCTCATTTTATTCTCTACTTAGGAAACATATAGTTTTATTTTTATCCTATGTTGGATACCCCTATACATTATAAATCACTCTAATCTCAATTGGTTCATTATTTAACCACAACTTCATGTTACAAATTTTTCTTAGAATCACTTTAATCCATTCAATCTTAAAATTACTTGATAAGTATAGGACATGAGTCAACCATTCCTTTCAATAATTTAAAACTCATCCTTTAGTATACCTTCATCACATAATTTCCCATATGCCACATGAATGTCATAATCTCCAACTTCACCAGTTTTGCACATGTAGTAGCTCTATACATCATGTATCATAATAACCTTAGGTGGCATTGATGAAAACAAACATTTTTAATATCCTTTAGTAGCAATATTTAGAATAGCATGAAACTTAAGTGGAGGACAAGCGTCACTCATCACCAATTGAACATTTATTACCTCTACTCCTTGATTCTTTGCTATAGATGATGAAGATTCCATATTCTCCTATTAGGGTTCTAAAACATTACTTTCTTAACTATTCAACATAATTGACAATGAATGCTTGATCACTTTTTCATTGCTAGTTTTCTTTCAATCACTTTTGAAATTTCTTCGCTCATTTCTCAATTTTCTCTGTGCTCTCAACATCAAAATCCAAGGTGTGAAAAATATCTTTTAATTTTTGATATATAGATCCATTCATTCAAGTTAGGGTCTCCATTAATGCTAAGAACTTTGTTAGATAGAATCTAGCTATCTTGGTCAATACTAAACTTTTTGAGTTCGGTCTCCACTACACAAATTGGTCAATTCCATCTAACTCATCCTATACATTAGTCTAACATTGACATAATCATTCCATATTGCAATGCTCAGTCAATATAGATAATTTTATTGATGTTTGAGAGCCATTATCTAAATGATTCTTTTTCACTATTCTTTCCATGGAGTTGTTCTATTACATCTTTTCTTATGTAGATAGGACCTTTAGAAAATTTTATGTTAGGAATTAATGTAACATAAATCATTAAGTACATATTTCCTTACCTTTTCTTGATTAGTTTGAGGTGGTGTGATCACCTTCTCCATTCAATTAGGTTGCATTAACTTCATTCATTCCACTACCTCTAGTTTCTACCTTTTTCTTCTAGTTTTAATTCATCTCCATCTTTTTCTATTCAACATTCACTTTTACTTTACCTTCTTTATGTACATTTTTTGGTATTGTGCTCAAGTCCTATAGTTCTTTCTCACATGTCTAATCTTGTGATAATTAGAAAAAACTTTCTTAGATGCATTTTTATTTGTCTAGTTAGGTTTTTCCTAAATTCTACATTCATGTGCTCTATGTCTAATTTTTTTACAATTTTAACAATAACCTTTAAATCTAGGTGCAGTAGATGTACTTTTCATTCTCTATTTTCACTCATGTATTTGATGTCCATTCTTCTTGCATAAAAAATAATTAGTAAACTTGGGTGTAGGGTTTTGCATACTATTCTTGCTTCTACAAATGTTCAAGCAATGTTTCCAAGTTTACCACAATGATCACCTGTATGTTTCCCTTTTGACTTTGCATTCCTTATCTCTCCACTCTTGGATGATTCTCTTTCCTTTTTAGATGAATTTCAATTCCTCATTGGAAAGCATCAATTGATTCATCATGTCTAGTTGAGTGTTTGTAAGCTTTTTCACATCAGATGACCTTTCTTCAAATTTAATAGTGTTTTGTCTTTAATCTTCCTTAGCTATAGATTTTTCTTCTTCATATTTTTTTATTTTTTTCACTTACTTCACACAGTCTTACTAACTGGATTTCGTGTTCTCTCTTCAATCTTTCGACTTCTTCATTCAAGTTACTATTCTTCTCCAGTATATTTGTAATGGTTGTATCATTCTCATTAGAATTTCCAGTGTTTAGTAGTCCTTGTGTATAAACTTCTTCATAATGTGTATCATTATGTTGAATATCCATTTCTTTTCTCCTAATGCATTTCCTTAGTTCCTCTCTTTCTACTTCAAGATGTTGTAGTATGAGTTGAATCTCCATCACACTATTATCAATAACCTTTCCCAATTTGTAAGCCTCCATCTCTAAGATCTAAACTCACAAGTTTTTATACTTCCTTTAAGAGGATAAAATCTTTGATACTAATTGTTGGAAGTCAAATTGGAAAACTAACATATTGAGAGGAGACGAGGTGTGAATCAAGATCTATAAAATGTTTATCCTTCAAAATGACTTTATAGCATTCACC
Organism: Cupressus sempervirens; assembly: GCA_028749045.1. Taxonomy (NCBI): domain Eukaryota; kingdom Viridiplantae; phylum Streptophyta; class Pinopsida; order Cupressales; family Cupressaceae; genus Cupressus; species Cupressus sempervirens. The sequence continues at coordinate 753,922,424 of CM053786.1, forward strand.
ATATTGACCTTCTCATATCTAGTTTATGCATAACTTGTAAAATCAAATGCTAAAATAAGTAAATCTATCCATCAATCACATCCATGAAATGAAAAATCATAAATAAAATGATTTGGTTACCGAGAAACCCTCTAAGGTGAAGCTAAAATTTGGGGAGGTATGATACCCAAAAATCATCAAGTTGCTATAGTAACAAAGTTAACCTATTAGGGTTATGATTTTGATCACTTCTAATTATCTACCCTATGAGGGGTCTTCCATGCTAAAGGCATTTACTAATGTTAGGTCTTACTTTATTAAAGGATTTTACAAAGGTTAAGATATTTACAAAGGTTTGTTAAAACCACTTTGTTAAGAGATTTTCCCTAATTCAATTTGTTATAACTATCCCATTACCTGATCCTTCACTTTTCACTTTAATTAATGATTAAAAATGACCTCCTTTTAATCTCTTATTAGATCTCTAATCTTATATGTATTTTCTTAGTCCTTCACTCATTCATAAGGTCTCTAACCTTTGTTCTTCTCAACTCTCTCATGCATGTAACATCCAAAAAATAACATCTTCGCTTCCTTCACGCACTTTGCAATCTCATTTATGAAAGCTCTCATCACTTATGACAAATAAGGTTTGGATATGCCTATTTAGTCTTGTAGATGCTTCTCATTTTTGCCTCTTCATCTGATTGGTTTTGCATTTCTCATAGGGATCGGTGATCCAATATGTAACAATCTTTGTAACAAACTCTACAATCATTAAATACTATATCTATGTCAGCTTGAAATAGTTTACCTTGAATTTTGTAACATTCCATACTTTCATGTTCTCTTTGTGTTACTCAACACTCTTTTTTTTGATTCTCAGCCACAACTATTATTTTTGTTGTTGCTTGACCTTTACTATACTCAACTAATTCTATAAAACTCAAGATCTATGTGTTGTGTCTACTCAACATTCACTAGGATTAGCTTGTACTAAAAATACTCAGCAACCAAACACATTCTATATTTCTATGGAGCTTGGCATATACATGATTATTTACAAGTATTTTATATGACTTGATGTATGTAGTGTAGCTTGATCACAGTGACGACCATCTAACTCTACCTTATATATGACTACATATCTGATACTCATAGACAACAACGCTTGGAGATATCAATACTAACATGGTATTTAAGTAATGTGTGATGGAAAAACATAACAAAAGATAATTTCCAAGTAAGAAATTTTATACATTAATGAAGTTGGAGACTGTGCACATAGATTTGAGTGGCCCTACTAAGACCAAATCATTCTATGGTGAAAGGCATTTTGTGATTCGTATTGATGATTTCACTAAAATGATGTGGGTAGCATTTCTTAAAGAGAAATCATAACATTTGAGAAGTTTAAGATATTCAACAGTAGAGTTAACAATGAATCTTGTTTAAAGAATAAATTAATGATATCTAATAGAGGTGGATAGCTTATTTAAAATGAGTTTAATATTTTCTGAGAAGAAAATACCATTAAAAGATAAGTTTTCACCCCTAAGACACCTAAACAAAATCAGATAGTAGAAAGGAGGAACAAAACAATAATAGAAGTAGGAAGATAAATGATGCTTGAGAATAATATATATATAAGATCTTTTGAAGAGAAGTAGTAAATAAACAATGTATACTATGAAGAAAGTAAAAATTAGACAAAACACTGCTAAGACAACTATGAACTTTAGTTTGGAAATACATACTTAGTTTTAAGTATTTCACAATATTTGGAACTAAATTCTACATTAAGAGAGATGATGATATTAGAAAGTTTTATTTAAGGAATGATGAAGGTATTTTTCTTGGATATTCATGGAAAAGTAAAACATTAAATGTTTTTATCAAAGAACTAAGACTATTATTAAGAAAAAAAAATGAGATTTGATGAGAAGTTTAGAATTTAGGAAAAGATACTTGATTATAATTCTAATGAAGAGACTAATCCAAGGCCTAATAGAGAACATATTGATCAAAAATTATTCTATGTAAAAAAATTTAATTTACATAATGAATTTTAGAAAGAAGCATAGAAAAAAGCAAACAGAGAAGAACATAGAGAAAAATAAAGATCTAAACCTACAATTGAAGCAGTGACATCTAACTAAAAAATTGATAAATAATCACCTTGTTGATTAGATTATTGGGAGGAAAAATGTACGAGTTTTGAGAAGTAATAAGGTACAAGAAGAAGTATGTTTTATTTCTCACATTGAGCCTAAATGTGATGACAAAGTTGTTGGAAATATTCAAGATATAATAGGTTACTAAGAGGGGAGGGGTGAATCAATAACTTAAAAAATTTAAAATATTTTCAGCATACTATTCATCATTCACTCATCTAATCTACTGCATAAATGAGAGATCAAACATTCATAACACATGTAGACAGTGATTTGGTGACCCAAAAACCTTCCAAATAGAAAGTAAAACTAGGTTGGGGATGATACCCACAAATCTTTGTTACTGCAGTATGAAGTTTCCCTATTAAGGCTTACATTGACCACTTCTGGTGATTTTCCCTATTAGGAGCACAAATTATTGCTAGGTCCAATGTTGTTAGAGGATTTACAAACATACACTAAAGTATGCACTCTGTTAGGAGATTTATACAAAGACTGTTAAGTCTACCCTATTAAAAGATTTACAAAACTGATTCACCTATTAGGATGAAATAGTGGATCTACTTATAAACTTGATTTTTTGATTAGATCCTTAAAGTATATCACCTCTTGTGACTGATAAATCTTTACTGCACCTTGTAGACCTTGCTGAATACCTTGCTCTTCTGCTGATTCACATTTACACTTCTCAAAACATTACATGTCTCTCTTGATATCCTTTACATCACATACATCTTCCAAATGATATAATACATTACATATATATACCATTCCAATAATTATAATTGCAAGGTTGGCTAAAAACACAAGTGAACAAAATATTACTGAGTCGGCCAAATAGTAAATAACTCGAGTTCACTGAACTAACTCAGTGACCTTCTAATACTCGGCATCCACTGCATTACTTGACATCTTCATGCACTCAGTAGAAGTGAAGACTTGGTCCATACTAATCACTTGACATAGTTCTAAACTTGGTAACCATTGGAGACGCGGTGGATATAGTATCACTCAGTAAAAATTGAACCCTTCATTTACCTTGCCTTCATTCCAATAATTATAATTGCAAGGTTGGCTAAAAACACAAGTGAACAAAATATTACTGAGTCGGCCAAATAGTAAATAACTCGAGTTCACTGAACTAACTCAGTGACCTTCTAATACTCGGCATCCACTGCATTACTTGACATCTTCATGCACTCAGTAGAAGTGAAGACTTGGTCCATACTAATCACTTGACATAGTTCTAAACTTGGTAACCATTGGAGACGCGGTGGATATAGTATCACTCAGTAAAAATTGAACCCTTCATTTACCTTGCCTTCACTTGGTAAACTCTGTGCTTCCATCACTTGGTAGGCACTATGCTTTCATCATTCGGTAGGCACTACACTTTCATCACTCGATAGGCACTACACTTTCATCACTTGGTAGACACTGCAAAGCTAGGTGAACACTGCAAACTTGATAGACACTACTGGATTACACATTCACTCGGTAGCTATACTCAGGTTAATTAACACTATAATGCTCGGTGTGAATTGTGAAAGTGATGCATGTACAAGGTTACCACTGAATGCTCAGTATACATTGTAGACTAAGTGATGAGCTCGATAGCTATACTGATATAGATAAGTGTTTTCACTAATGGAAATAATAACTTAATGCCAACAATCTCCCCCTTTAGCATTAGTGACAAAAACACTTATAAGCCAAGACATATGTACACAGTCTGACTGAATGAATTTAGGTTTTACAAAATTGATCTTTGAAGAACTGTTGTATATAAAAATATACTTATCTACACATGAAAACTTTATTGAGTGCTAACTCCCCCTATCACTTATAGTGATGACTTTCCTCTAAATCTCTCCCCCTTTTTGACAATAATGCCAAACAACTACATATATATAAATTATATGGCTACACAAAAATGAGATAGAAATTCTTGATGTACCTTAAGAATAGTTACAAAAGTACTATACCAATTCTACTACAAAATTTGACAGGTGGAGAGGGCAATTTGAACTTCTGCTGATAATTGGATCAAGTGATTAGCCACTGAGAAGTTCTAATCTTGGACCAATGTTTTGCAATGTTCAAGATTTTTTTGCATTGTGTCCATGATAGGAAGGATCATATTCTAGATGTCTATGAGTGTAGATTGGATCCTTGCTTCCTCTCTCAATAATTCTGCCTATACATCTGCCAAATACCCGATCTTGGTGTGATGGGAGCTTGTGGAGGAGGAGTTCACCTTCAACTTTGATGCACTTGATTGCATATCAATGTCAATCTTGTTTAACTTATCTTTTATTTCTTTGGTGAAGCTAGAAACATCACAAAGTTTAGCAAAAAGTGATGCTGCATTATTAAAAGAATTTTTAAAATTTCCCAAAAATGTTGACATTTCAATTTTCTTTATTGCTATTTTTTGAGCAATATGCTTTGGCACCTTATTATCAAATTTCTTTTTAGCTTTATCAATAATTTTTCTTTTCTGAAAGAGTCCTCATTGAATTTCTATACAGCCTGTTCTAATTGAATCAAAATGTGTTGAGTAGAATCTACTTCAACACCTATAGCATCTGTAATTATATTCTTGGCACTGTCAATTATTCTGTATTCCTTATCCCTTTAAGACCTTAACTTCTTGTATGTAGCCTTCATCTCTATTAATTGACTAGCAAACCTCGTCTCTTTAATGGTAACATTTTCATAGTCAATCTTTGGAATTACTATCTCTGTGTCTAAGTCAATATCTTTTGCAATTTCCTTTCCAGTGATAAGAAGTCTTAATGGATGCTTTTGTTTGACTTCTGTGATGACTGGTTTGAACTTTGGAATAGACACAATAGTGGAGATGGGAGGGCTAGTAGTGAAAACTAGGATAGGACTTGAGGATTGAATGCCAATAGAAGTATTAACCAAATAAAAAATTGGAATACTTCCCAAAAATGATGATACACTTGGTATAGCAGTATCTGAACTAATTGGATTTAAAGTCGACATAGATAATGCTGAAAAAACTATAGAACTTGTTGGAACTAATGAGAACAAAAATTTGGAACTTATTGGTACACTTTATGTTGATGAAGGAGTTGAGGAGGCTAGCTCGGTAGCTAAAGAAGTAACAGTTAGCTCAATAGATGAAGTGCTTGGCACATTAGTTTCAGATACCTAGAGCTGGGAGGTGGCCGGTGAAGATTGAGCAATTGATGTGGCAGTTGTGCTCACAATCTCACTTCCAGAAGCTATCTCCATAGTGGATGTAATAGTTTTTGGTGGAGAGTGAGGAAGGGATGCAATCACTTCTGCTGCTATTTTAACTAGATCTTCTTCTTCCTCATTTGCTTCTTCCTCCTTGTCTTCTTACTCTTTTTCTTCCATAAGTGCATGCAACTCTCCTGGAGTAACTGTGATGGATGGAGTGCCATCAATATATTCACTGTCACTGCTATCATCATCCTTGATCTCCATTGGATCTTCACTTGGCTTTTGTAGATGATAGATATTCTTCCACATGTTTGTTGCATCATTTACAACATGCTCAATGTCTTTAATTAAGATAAAAAATGTGTGAAACCTAATCATCATTTTACCTTCATGGTTTTTCATTGCTGCCTTTATTTCTGCTCCAATAAGACTCCATAGAAGATTCTTTAGAGATTTCTCATATATGTCTAACCGTTTGGGTGGCTAAGTCCCATCTCAGTCGCAATCTCTCCAATAGTTCTTTGTAGATTTGAGAGGCAAGCTGGTCCAGGAAGTATTTCAATTTACCAATCTTATTGACTACTAGTTCCTCAATCTGCATTTTCTTAGCATCAATTCTTGTTTCAAATTTTAATGCCTTTAAATTTGTGATGCTAGCTCCTTCCAATTGTTTAAGCCTTTCCTCGAATGTGATGCAGAGCCACACCTTGGAAAACTCAGGAGGAATCAGTCACTCAACTGAGTTGCTTCAAGGGGCATCTACAACCTTTAGGATCACACACAATATATTATAACCACCCATTGTAATTTGAACCAACTGTTCTTATCATTATTATTATTATGAAAAAACAACAAGAGATACCTTAGACTCAACTCATAAGACTCCTATAACCATCCACTAGATTCAAAACTTTGAAAATAAATCCCCCCAAAAATTTCTTCTTGCTGCCTCTGGATAGACCTGCACTCAGACATGAATAACTTTTGAACCAGAAAAGATTTACTCAATCCAACTATTGAGACTTGGCGTAACTAGGTTTCAAACAACATATAATTTTTTTAGAGAAATCCAATGGTTCAAACCCAAGATATTGACCACGTATCAGAGTACATTTTTCTGCAAAACATTGCTTCTTGCTGTCTCTAGATAGACCCGTGAATAGACATGTATAACTTTTGAACCAGATATTATTTTCTCAATCCAACCATTGATATTTTGTGTAGCTAGGTTTCAAACAACATATAAAAATTTGAGAGAAATCCAATGGTTTAAACTTGAGATATTGACCCTGCATCAGAGTACATTTTTGTGCAAAACATTGCTTCTTGCTGTCTCTAGATAGGCCTGCACTCAGACATAAACAACTCTTGAACCAGATTAAAACTTTTCAATCGCTCTAGTGAAGATGGGCATAATTAGGCCTATAATAACATATCCAAAGCTCATGAAAATCCAACAATGCATTTGGGAGATATTACCCATGCACTGAGACTAATTTTCTGCAAACATACCAAATCCGACCCAAAACTAAAACTTTTTAATCTTCTGCAAACTATCAACTTGTTTCCAGTGAGAAGATAAGAAAAATCCGTTCAAAACTTAGACAATCAAAAACTTGCAGAAAGACAAAATAAAAAAATATTTCCATATCTCTCCAAATTTGATTCGTGTCTTACATAGCCAACTGGCTCACTTTTAAAACTGATTTTCTTTTCCTAATTAAAGGATGTGAAACATTTTCTCTCTATCTAGGAAAGAAAAATGTCTTCTATCCAAAAAAAGGATAAGAATCTGAAATGTTCTTTTGCTACCAATATTAGATAGTCTAAATTAGAAATATTCCAAAAAACTACCTACTACCTATTTTTGGATTCTGAAAATCATTAAACACTCCACCTACGAACTAAAAAAAACTATTCTAATTTAAGATCCACACACCTGGTCCTAGGTGGCTATATCTAGAGAGCTTATCGAACTGCTACTCTAGGTATTCCACCACATGTAGGACGTTATTACAAACTTCAAAAACTAAAAGCATTTAAAACATAATATTAAATTTTCTATTATATTTTCAACAATGTTGCCTCCTGTAGCGTTTCTCTTCTTTGCCACTGCAGCATACTCCCTTGTAGAATGAATCTCAAGTCCTCTTGAGATGATGTGCTGTAGAAATGAATCTCATTCTTCTTTCGAACTTATCAATTTCTTTGAACTAGGATGAGCATATCTACAAGAAAAACAAAGATAATATCCAACTTCTCCACCTTGTAGCTTTGATTCTTTAATGCTGTAAATGTCACAAAAAATTCTCCAGCATCATTCACTATACATGAAATCTGCATCCCTACATAAACATTATTAGAAGAGAACATATCATCAGCATTAAGATTATTTGAGTTCTCTTTTTGAATATGAGCTTCCTTATACACCATGTAATGTGCATCATATCTATCTTCATCAATAGTAACCATAAACTTATCTGCTTCTTGACTATCAACCAGTTTCACATATTGAATCTTAAGAATCGTATTTATCTCTTCTTCCTTTATTAAACATTTATCATCATCTTGATCTTCTGTAGTAAGCTCACTTTCAAATATCTCTTTCTTATTACAACTTTGCTCAAGAACAATAATAGTATTGCACTCTTTCCTTTCTTCTTCAAGCTGAGTTTCCATACTATTGCCATGCCTTTTCCATTCTCCGACAATGGCTACAAATTTTTCCCATAAATCAGATTCTTCTTTAGAACTTGCTGTTACACATTCCTTAGCTTCATCTTCATGCCATCCCTCTTGACATTTTTCTTCATTATGCATATTTAAGGCTTCATCAGTTGCCTCCAAAATCTTTTCTGTAGGAGTACCTTCCAACATTGTACTCTTCTCTATTTTCAAAGGACACATTATTGTTCCAACCATAACTTTATCACACTCAAATTTCATAGGGCTTTCCTCTTTATCCTTTTCATCAACATTTACTTGCTGCACTCCTTCTTTCTGCATTTTATTTTCTCTCAACTTAGCTTCATTCTCTTCATGTTTCCTTCTCAAACTTTTTATTTTCTCTTCTATCTTGCTTACCTCTTCTTTTAGTTTTCTCATTTCTTCTTCCTGTCTTTTCTTCTTTTCTATCACTTCCACCTTCAAGTTTGAAGACTCCGTCTCTGAATTTTCTTCCTCAGTCTGATTTTTAGCATCATTCTATAATTTGTCTTTGAGTACTGAAACTAGTGCAAAGAGTGGGCTCATCTTTCCTTTCACCTCTTTCAAGAATTCTTTCTTACCCATCACCATAACTTTGGCTTCTGCGGCTTTTGATTCTTCTTGACTTGGCTCAACTAAAGGTATCAGTTCAATGACCTTTCCATTCTTTGTAATGGTATACATATTCTTCACTCCATCATGATGTGCCTTGAGATCATATTGCCAGGGTCTGCCGAAAAGTAAATGGCATGCATCCATATTAACAATATCAAACAATAATCTATCCTTATAGGCTCCAATCTAAAATACCACCCAAGCTTGCTCTTCCACTATAGTATGCTGCCCTTTATTTAACCAAGATATTTTGTAAGGATACGGGTGTTGTATTCTTGGTAGCTTTAACTTTTCCACCATTTCAGGAGACACACAATTTTCTATAGAACCAGAGTCTACCAGTACCTTACAAACTTTTCCCCCAGATTTACAGGTAGTTCTGAAAATCGACTTCCTTTGTGGTGGTTCTTCTTTGACAGGCATTTTCAATAGTGTTCTTCTCATCATAAGTGCTTCCCCCTTTTCTAGATAACCATAATTGTCTAAATCTTCTTGTAAATCTGCTTCTTGTGCCAGGTGTATTCTCTTTTCGTCATGAGTACTAGAGCTTGCTTTTGCTGGACATTTGTGTGCCATATAACCTTCCTGATTATAGTTGTAGCATCTTATTGGTCCATTTGTCCTTCCTGGTGATCTTCCTCTAAAATTTGGCCTTCTACCTATGAAACTTCCTCTGAAATTATCAAACTTATTATCTTCATTATGCATCTCCGTTTGTGGCTGAAAATTTGGACTCCTTCTGCTAAATGTACCTCTTCCTCTGAATGGTTGTCTTTCTTTGCCTCTGTTATTATTTTCTTGTCTCCTTTTGATTTTCTCTTCCACCTTTAAAGCCAACTGATAGCACTTAGCTACGGTGTTAGGACTCAGCAACTACAACTCTTCTTGTATGTTCATCCTCAAACCATTTAGGTATCTTTCTACCTTGATACTCTCAGGTTCTACAAATTTTGACCTTAGACTTAACTTCTGAAATTCTTCTGTATAAATACAGACATCCATATCCCTTTGTCTAAGGTTCTACCTTTTCTAATGCAACTGTACCTCATAGTCTTCAGGGAGATACATCTCTCTTATCATTGACACCATCTTCTTCCACGAACAAATCTTCCTTTAATCCTCTTTTACCCTTTCTTCTTGCACAAAATTCCACCATGTAAGGGTTGCTCCCTTCATTCTGGACTTAGCCAACTTAACTTGCTGTGACTCTAAAACTTTCTCGCATTCAAAATGATTCTCTAAGGCTTCAATCCATTCCAACACTAATTCAGCGTCCATCTTTCCTGTAAACATAGGTAACTCCATGTGTTTTCCCCCCAAAGCCTTTAAAGCTTTAAAAAATGGCTTCTCATTCTCAGATATCCTATCTTCTTCACTGTTGGGTACGTCTTCCTCTTCTTCCATTTCTTCTTTCATTTCTTTCTTCTCAACTACATTCTGCATATATTCCAACTTACTAACCAGTTCTGCCACTATCCCCTTCAATTCTCTATTCTCTTTCTGGATAAGTTCTTCTTGCTCCTCAACTTTCTTTGCTAACTCTACATTGGTCACCATCTTGGTTGACCCTATTGAAGAATCTTGATCAGGGGAATTCATCATATAAATTCACAACCTACAACTCTCAAGTTCTGATACCAAAAATGATGCAGAGCCACACCTTGGAAAACTTAGAAGGAATCAGTCACTCAACTGAGTTGCTTCAAGGGGCATCTACAACCTTTAGGATCACACACAATATATTATAACCACCCATTGTGATTTGGACCAACTATTCTTATCATTATTATTATTATGAAAACACAACCAGAGATATCTTAGACTCAACTCATAAGACTCCTATAACCATCCACTAGATTCAAAACTTTGAAAATAAATCTCCTCAAAAATTTCTTCTTGCTGCCTCCAGATAGACCTGCACTCAGACATGAATAACTTTCGAACCAAAAAAGATTTACTTAATCCAACCATTGAGATTTGGCATAACTAGGTTTCAAACAACATATAAATTTTTTAGAGAACTCCAACAGTTCAAACGCGAGATATTGACCATGCATAAGTGTACATTTTTTTGCAAAATATTGCTTCTTGCTGTCTCTAGATAGACCCATGAATAGACATGTATAACTTTTGAACCAGACAATATTTTCTCAATCCAACTGTTAATATTTTGTGTAACTAGGTTTCAAACAACATATAAAAATTTGAGAGAAATCCAACAGTTCAAACTTGAGATATTGACCCCGCATCAGAGTACATTTTTCTGCAAAACATTGCTTCTTGCTGTCTCTAGATAGGCCTGCACTCAGACATGAATAACTCTTGAACCAGATCAAAACTCTTCAATTGCTATAGTGAAGATGGGTGTAATTAGGCCTATAATAACATATCCAAATCTCATGAAAATCCAAAGGTGCATTTGGGAGATATTACCCATGCACTGAGACTAATTTTCTGCAAACATAGCGAATCCGACTCAAAACTAAAACTTTTTAATCTTCTGCAAACTATCAACTTGTTTCCAGTGAGAAGATAAGAAAAATCCGTTCAAAACTCAGACCATCGAAAACTTGCACAAAGACAAAATAAAAAAAACATTCCATATCTCTCCAAATTTGATTCGTGTCTTACATAGCCGACTGGCTCACTTTTAAAACTGATTTTCTTTTTCTAATTAAAGGATGTGAAATGTTTTCTTTCTATCTAGAAAAGAAAAATGTCTTCTATCCAAAAAAAGGATATGAATCTAAAACATTCTTTTCCTACCAATATTAGATAGTCTAAATCAAGAATATTCTAAAAAACTGCCTACTACCTATTATTGGATTCTGAAAATCATTAAACACTCCACCTAGGAACTAAAAACAACTATTCTAATTTAAGATCCACACATCTAGTCCTAGGTGGCTATATCTGGAGAGCTTATCGAACTACTACTCTAGGTATGCCACCACATGTAAAATGTTATTACAAACTTCAAAAACTAAAAGCATTTAAAACATAACATTAAATTTCCTATTACATTTTCAACAATGTTGCCTCCTGTAGTGTTTCTCTTCTCTAGCACTGCAGTAGAATGTGGTTGGAGGCCTAACCAGTATGGGTTCCTGCTTTCCTTTTCTAGTTCTTTTGGAGAATACTACAATGGGCTTTTTCTTAGGTTTGGTAATAGTTACCTTACCTTTCTTCTTAGGCTATTCGTCTTCACATTCATGTTCTTCTTTTTCTTCTTCTCCTTCTACTTCTTCATCACCTTCTTCATCCTCACCTTTTCCCTCAATAAGAATAAGAGGACAAGTAGCAATTTTTAATTTTGCTATCTTCCTCTTGCCTTTGCTTATGGCCTGGGGTAGCTTCATTTCAAGCTCAATTCTGGCCTTTGCCTCATCATATGTTCCAAATATTGGTTGCCTTGGGTCTACTAGCTCATTCACCAGTGCTTCAATGATATCCCTGGCCTCATCAATATTTACCTCATAAGGGAGAGATTTTACCCATGCAGCTCAGGGTCTAACTGCTTGGATATATACCTTGTCACAGTCAACCATAAAGCATACATCATCTCTATAGTCTTCAACTAATCTTGGTGGAATCCAAAATTTGTTATTCATTCTTTCCTTGAAAACTTTAAAATAATTGTCGATAATGCTACCAAAATTTTCACCCATTTCTGCTACAAATTCATTAATCTGATAAAGAATGCGAATGTTATTTCTCCATACAATTGTTCCCTTTGATGGAAAGAATTTTTGAACATAGAAAAATAGAAAGATTAATAGAGATCCAAATTTACAAGGATTATTCTTTGAAGTCCTTATACTATCCATATTTTTATTCAATTGTTTTAATAGTAATTCTAACAGATCAAATTCAAGGTTCTTCTTTACAATTTTGAAGGCCAAATCCACAACCTCACAAGGTACACTATTTAGTTGACTAGAGCTATAGATTTTGTAGGAAATGACATGAATGCCAAATCTTAGTTTGATATCTAATACAGTGTTTACCTTCAAACCTCTACCATCCCACTCGGCTAGGGTTTCCCTCTCTAACTTTTCTCGACCTAGGGTTTTGGTGGTTTTTTCTTTACTGAGCATAGGGAGACCCATGATTTTATTAATCATCTTCTTTGTAATTAATATTGGTTACTCTAACCATAGTTTCCCATTGTGCACCTGACTCAAAATATACCTAATTCATTTAGTTTAGAAGCTTCTAGGCATATGTGAGATATGAGTCAAACCTTTGGTTTCAAGATGCTTGTATTCGGGTTTCAGAAAGCCATCTACACTCATTTCACCTAGGGCATTGTCCATCTCTAGGTTTCCAATTTCTTGAAAAAAATATTTGAAATGAGTACAAATATCATTGATAAGAAGTACCTTAGGTGGAATTTGTGATTGAGCTCCATTCAGGTCGAGTGATTCTGCAATGGCCAAAACAATTTTTAAGTTGGGCGCTTTTCATTTTGTACCCTTTACCAATATTTTTGAACCCCTTTTTGCCTTGGTGCAACTGCTACTCTCTAATGCCATTGCTGCTCGGTAAGTGTAAGAAAAATTCTAAATATTTTTTCCACTTTCAAATTGCTTGAAATCTCTTGGATTCACTTGGAATTTCTTAGCTCTGAAAATTGCAATGAAGAATGAAATCAAATTCTACTCTTTTGACAAAAATTTGCCATAAATTCTTGGTACGAATGTAGTTTAGATAACATAGTGTTTTCCAGGCTATCATTCATTTCTCAGTAGAAGCTTGCAACACAGTGATCGAACAAAACTTTTAGTTTCTCTTGATCTAGCTTGATAAGGTCTATAACTAACTTTCCTCGGTAGATGCAACTCGGTGAAAGATATGCTTTCTTTGATCTTTGTGTATCTAAAATACTGATTTGATCATTTTACTTTCTTGCATTTGGAACTGCTCTGGATATAGCTTGATGATACAGTTCCTGATCTTTTATGAATCTAATTGGAAATGATGGAGTCACTCACTTCTTGAGTGACATAGCCATCACTTGAATTATTTTTCTCGATAGATTTTGGAATCCATTATTGCCTCATTTGCTTTTGAATGTTTTCAGCTTTAGCTTTCTTTTCATCTTCAACTCTTCCTATATTCATGCAGTTTTTAGCTATATGACCAAGTTCAGTGCATGTATAACATCTTACTATTGTGTCTCTTTTCTTCAAGTGATGCCTTGAGTAGTCTTTACCAATGTGTCCATATTCTCCACAATAATGACATCTACACCAGATATTGTAATACCATCCAAAGATTTCTTTAACAAGTTGTTCAGCTGGATTGAATGATTTGGATTGCATTGGAATGCCTTGTGACCATGCTTCTTGCACTTGTGACAATTGCCTTCAAATCTTTAATTTTCCTTGAATTCATTGGCTTTATGACCATGCTAATTGCAATTGTAGCATTTTCCATTGAATTTACCTTTTTCATTGCTCCAACACTTGTTTGATGTGTGACCTGTCTTACCACAATGATTGCAAGTAGGTCTTTGATTCCTTTGGGCACCTTGTTTGGAGGTTTCACCTTCTTCCTTGTAAGCAAGTCCAGCTTTGTCTTTTTGTCTACGAAGATTCTGCTCACTTTGCTGATTTAATTGAGTCATGTTTGCTTGAGATTTCATCATTCTCTCATTGATTTTCTTTTCAATGATCAAGTCATTTTCCAAACTTTCATTGATTTGTCTTTCAGATCTCAAGTCACTTTTTGAGCTTTTATTGATTTATTTTTTAGTGATCAGATCATTCCTCATGTTTTCATTTTCAGATCTCAGAGTCATAATTTCTTCATTTGCATTAGATAGTTGATTTACAAGATCTTCATGCTGAAGGGATTGACTATTTCCTACCTCTAAGTCTTCATTTTCCTTGCCTCTTTGTTCCAAAACTTAACATAGCCTGATTGATTGAATTTTTTGTTCTCTTTTAAGCTTTCTTACGTCATCCTATAGGGAACCATTTTTTGGTATGAGTTCCTTGAGAGCCTGATTAGCTTCATTTGAACTGCTTGATGGCAACAGGTCTTCAAACTTTTCTTCAACATACTGATGATCATTCATTTGCCTTGCAAGTTCCTTCCTTCTTTTCAAGGATTCAAAAAGATGCTCCTTTGCTTGTTTGAGTTGATTCAAGGCCATTTCTAGATCTAGCTTTTCATTTTCAATAGCTTTGTCAAGTTTGAATATCTCCATTGTCCTTGATCTTTGCTCAACCTGTCAAGCTTTGTCCTAAGAACCAAAACACTCTGATACCAATTGTTGGAAATATTCAAGATATAATAAGTTATTGAGAGGGGAGGGGTGAATCAGTAACTTAAAAACTTTAAAATATTTTTAGCATACTATTCACCATTCATTCATCTAATCTACTACATAAATGAGAGATCAAACATTCATAACACATGTACACAGTGATTTGGTGACCCAAAAACCTTCCAAATAGAAAGTAAAATTGGCGTGGGGATGATACCCACAAAAAATTGTAACTGCAGTATGAAGTTGGCCTGTTAAGGCTTACATTGAACACTTCTGGTGACCTGTCCTGTTAGGAGCACAAAAGACTACTAGGTCCACCTTGTTAGAGGATTTACAAATACACACTAAAGTATGCACTCCGTTAGGAGATTTATACAATGACTATTAAGTCTAACCTGTTAAAGGATTTACAAGACTAATTCACCTATTAGGATTGTATGCGTGAATATGTTGCCTCTGCTAACACACATGCTTCAACATGGTCATTGTATGCAAATTCATTCCGAAATAAAAATTGAATTGTTCATCCAAAAATCAGCCCACAAAGTGACCTGTTGCCTTCTATCTAGAGAGAATTGCTTATCAGATATCCTTAGATCTGAGGTGTTTAAGAAACCAGACCCTATAAGAATGAACGATTTAAGAAATGAAATTAGTCTATATGATTGTGCAGATTAATCTAGAATGAGAAATGCAAGCAATTAATCTAAGAAATAAAAGACATTAATCTAAAATGTATGCATTATTAAGCTAGATGAATTTAAACTAAGAATGCAAGATGTATGTAAAACTATGAGAAAATGTGAGTATGAATTTTAGCAGCAATTCGATGCAAATTCTCCAAATTCATCCTCTAAAATGAAGAAATGAGGGTCTCTTAAATAGACTTTCCTGAAATCCATCAACAGTTGAGATCAATTCAGACCAACGGTCAAGATTGAAGATGAGGTTCAGTCATAAAGGGAGATTCCCAAATTAAAGGGAGTTAACAGATTTAATTTGAGTAAAATAAGGAGTTAACTGATTTAATTTGAGTAGAAAAAGGAGTTAACTGATTTAACTCATTTTTCATCAATAGTGAACTGGAAATTTCCCTTTTTGAACTAAAGAGAGATTTTGTTGAGATATTTAATTTAATAAAATGAGATATGCTCTCATAATTACTTTTTCTATTTAATTAAATAATCTTTAATTCATTAGAGACAATTTTCTTATTTAATTAAATAATTTCATTTAATTAATTAGGAATGGCTTCCCATTTAATTGAATAACTTTGTTTAATTAATTAGAAGTAAGTACTTCCATTTAATTAAATAATTTTGTTTAATTAATTAGAAGTAAGTACTCCATTCAATTAAATAATTCTATTTAATTAATTAGAAATACCTTTCCCATTTAATTAAATAATTACATTTAATTAATCAAGATAGGCATATTTATTAAATTAAATAAATTTAATTCCATAGTACATTAGCCTTAGGATATAATTTAATTTAATTAAAGTATAAATAATTAATAATTAAATTATAATTAAATCAAGTAGGTTTAATGCGACTAATATGAGTAAATACTATAGGAATTAAATAATAAGCATGATGAATGCAGATTTAGGTTTTCTGCATTTGACAATTAAGTCAAGTAGTGAGTAGTAAAATGAGAATTGCCTATTAGAATAGGTCTTAGGATTGATCAGAAATAGACCAGAATTGGTATAATGGAAATGAGCCAATTTTGGGGTATTACATTTTGCCCCTTTTTGAATGAATGTGCGAGCAACACGTTCAATTCAAAGAAAATCAGAAAGCATAATGTGAAGATGAGATTGGTTCTGAAGTTGATGACATAGAGACCAATAGATAAGCTTTTAAGGACTATCTCTAGAATAGAGCTTAATCCTAAGGGATCCAAGCAGAGCACTTAGATACCTAAGATTGATAGCATTTAAAAGATTATCTCCAGAATGGAGCATAATGTTTAAGGATCTAGAGAGAACATCTAGATACCTGAAATTGATAGCATTTAGAAGATTATCTCCAGAACGGAGCTTAACCGTCAAGGATCCAGATAGAACACCTAGATACTCAAAATTGATAGCATTTAGAAGATTATCTCCAAAACGGAGCTTAACCTTCAAGGATCTAGATAGAACACCTAGATACTTGAGAATAATAGCACTTAGAAGACTATCTCCAGAACGGAGCTTAACCTTCAAGGATCTAGATAGAACACCTAGATACCTAAGATTGATAAAAGATAACAAGGTCCCATCATGAGTCATAGAATCATCCCTAGAATGAGGCTTGATCCTTAGGAGTCAGGGTTAAGACTATCTTAATAACCATCTATCAAACTCTGAGAAGAGTTGTTATAAGGTTGATCAATTGATGAAAAGATAAGATAGATGGCAAAGATGCCAGGTAGAAGGCAACAAAAAGCCCTGAGTGATGAGATGCCCCAAGTGATAAGGACATAAGATGGAAATTAGATGCCCCAAGTAATAGGTATTCAATGATGTAATCATCCTACCCCCTCGAGAGTGAATTTGAAAGATGACACACCAAAAGTATGATTTGAAGCAGTATATCATGAGATATAGAAGAAATTTGAGATTCAGCAGAATATAGAAGACATCAGAATGATCAGAAGAAATATAAAGAGATCAGAATGGTCTTGAAGAAATATGAAGAGATTAGAATGTTTTGAAGAAATATAAAGAGATCAGAATGATCTTGAAGAAATATGAAGAGATCAGAACAATTTGAAGAAATTTGGAGGATCTGAAAAAGATTCAGGATTGATGTGAAATGATTACAAAGTTGCAAAGACCAAGGTTGACCAAAAGTTGACCAGATTTAACCATAGTTGACTTGAGTTGACTATTTTCAAAAAGAATTTTGAAAATATGGAGAATGTAAATTTGAAAGGATTCCAAGAATCACAAAGTATTAGAAAGATTTGGGCTACACAAGCATTTGATCACGTCGGTCCTCAAAACTTTAAAATGCATTTTTGAGGCTCTTAGGTGTGTCAAATTTTGAATTTGATCTCAAAAATGGATCTAGAATGGTCCAATTAGCCAGGGGTGTGATTTTTGCGCAAATATGAGCACTTTGAAAAATTTGGTCAACACCTATATAAGGGCCTGAAGGGTCATTTTCAATTCATTTGTGCTTTTGTCTTGTAGTGATTTTGAGCTCTGATAGAGACATGGTAGTGAATGTGAGATATCATTGTTTTGAGCACTCTAGACAACACAGTTGGCCAGTAGACTACGGACCACTAGTGAGTCATTGATTTCCCATCTTCGTACTTTCATTTTCATGCATTTTGAGTTCATTTATGCACATTTTTAGCATGTTTTAGGTTTGTCAATTCTTTCTTTGCGCAAGATCGATCTTTTCTCACACAAAGATCTTCTTTGTTCGCATGAAGAAACAAGATGCATTTTTTCATCACACGCAACCCAAGGATCTTCACGTAGGGCAATTTTGGTTTCGCGCGAAGATGGGGATTCTTCGCGCGAGGCAATTCGTGTTTCGCATGAGAATCTCTTTTCTCGCACGGGCAGCTCTATCTTCGTGTGAGAAGATCTTTTTTTGCGCAAAGGCTAGATTATTTGCATGAAGAAAGAATTATTTTGCATGAAATTATATGTCTTTGTGCAAGATTTCACGAATCTGGCGTGAAATTTCGTGATAGTTTTGTGATTTTGCACTTAGAAATTGCACTTTATTTCGTTTTGATGCTTCGTTTTGACTTGATACTGATCATTTGTTTGTAATTTATTTGTTGTGTGTGTAGGAGGTCTTTAGCGACGTTTCATTTAGATCTCATTATACGCCATATGGAGAGTTATTGTTGAGTTTGGATGACACAGATTGGGCACACATTGCCCGATTGAGTTTGTCTTCACTATGTTGGATTCCAACTATGATGGTGAATCATGACTTACTGACTGCTTTGTAGAGTGTTTCCATTCGAAGATGAACACATTTCATTTTCTGATGGGTGAGATGACCATCACACCAGAGGACATATGGAGGATCTTGCAGATTCCTTTTCATGGCGCCCGGGTGGTGTATGATACAGTGCCTCGATTAGGGACAGAGGCACTATCCATTATTTTTGAGAGAGAGCTACCGAGAGGCAGGGCCATTAGCTGGGATGAGTTGATGCATACCTATGGACCCACACACAGGTTGGCATCTGTGCTGGGTATTTTCTTGAGCTACTTCCTATGTCCTAACAGGGGACAACATGGGTTGGAGTGTGGATGGGGTGTCATGCCCCGTAGGATGGTTGAGGCACCTGAGATCTTTGGGTGGGGTCAGTGCATGTTGGCCCATCTTTTTCATGAGATGCATGAGGTCATCTTCCATAAGAAGAAGACCATGATAGTGGGTGTTTATGTTCTACAGATTTGGGCGTGGGAGCATCTCCCTGTATGTAGGTCAATTTTTAAGATTCTCAGGAGCCCATGGAGCCCTACATCTGCAAATATCGAGGGCATATTACCCAGGTCCACCTGGGTAAGACTCAGCACTGGTGAACACATCTCGATGACCTGGTGTCTGTTATATGGTGACCCTAGAGAGAGACAAAGGACTGGGATGATGCCCCCAAAGAGCTACCCTAGATGTTTAGTTCTCAACTGCTGGCAGGTAGGAGGACATCAGTCATAGAGAGATTCATGATCTCACGACTGTGGCGGCAGTATGACTGACCACAAGACATTTCAGCTTAGTACTATACCTATGCCAGGGTGCAGAGGGATATTGAGTGAGGATGGCCTCCACGAATGGATCCAAGATGATCCATGATAGACATCCGCAGCTTAGTTGCAGTTCAGTGGGACTACTTGCCGGTGATGGCAGATGCCAAGATGATGCCTGAATATCAAGCATTTTTTATCAGTCATCCATACCCATGTTTTACAAATCTAGTGGGGATAGCAAGGCAGGTATAGGGATAGGGACAGGGACAAGTGCCCTAGCAACAGTAGGCATAGCCACAATTGCCACCATAGGTCCAACACCGGGTACATCAAATGCCTATTCCCCCACATTAGATGGGATTAGAATTAGGTGCTAGGGGTAGTAGGGTTGGACATAGTCGGAAAAGGATGCAGAGGATAGAGGAGCAGGCCCCTCAGCAGGAGGTCCCACAGTAGCAAGTGCCTCAGCCACAGGTACCTCCATTGTAGCAGGCACCTGAGATGGTTGATGAGGATATGCTAGATCAGCCGGTAGGTGGGGTACAGGATGTGGTATGGCAGTACCAAGAGCGGGTTCGTGCGGCCTCCTGACAGTTGGGAGAGTTGCAGATTGCATTGGCAGTTAGGGATACGTAGTAGGTAGAGCGACAGTGAGAGACAAATTTTTAGAGAGAGTGCATGGAGACTGTAGAGCAAAGATTGGAGCTAGCACAGGATGAGATCCGCTTCCAATCAGCTTGGGTAACATATTATTATGCGGCATATACTAGTGCAGTACTTGATGAGACATTGTAGGTTCAATGATTCTCTCAGTATGTGCGAGATTCTGGAGGTGCACGACCTCCTGTCAGGCCGGATATTCCACGACTGCCTTCGCCACCTGCTGCCCTTGCTCCTCCTACTCCTCCTAGAGGTGAGAGTTCAAGACAGAGTTAGATGCTCTATGTTTGATGATTTTTTTTATCTCTAGCTATGTATCAATTGGTGTGCCAGCACCGCATGTATCATTTTTTATCAATTGCGCTCGCGTAGCGCTCATTTTTGTACTGACCCATTCTTTGATATATATATATGAGATTTTGAGCTGAGTATTCTTGTGTACATGTCATTGTCTATTTTGTTTTGCTTTGATGTACATGAGATGTATGTTGTACTTAGATAGAACGCATATGTATGAACTGACATCTTACTTAATGTTGCATGTTTTTGTTTGACAGTCATAGGTATTCCATTGAGGAGTGAGAATCGACAAACCAAATGCTTGTGCAGCAATGGAAGAATCTGATGCATGTGGACTATGAACAGAATTACCATCGAATTGCATGCTAATGCAAATGAAGTATGTAATGCAAGACTATGTTATATGCAACCCTAGGTCTGGTTACCAAGCCTCGACAATTTATTATCACTGGATATAAAATAAAGCTCGTATATTAGACAACTCCCACTGACATTGCAATCATAAAAATATGAATATAACATATGTTATTGGGATGTCAGGATTAAATGTAAGTATTTGAGGCACAAGAAGCCAAAATGACCAGAACATTTGTCCCTTTTAATGTAGCAAGTTAACATAAGCATCAAAGCATAAATGCTAGGATGACTTGAATGTTGCTTGCATGAAAGGCACACCAAACACACGGGAGATTCCTCTTATGCTAAGTATTCAGTATTCATTCTGTCTGCAACGACCCTTGCATTCGTAACCTGAGACAAAAGTGTGCTAGATATACTCGCAGTGACCCGTACGTTCACTTAATAGGACGAGTATCAGTATGTACTATAGCATGAAGAGTTCACTCCAACAAACAAGGAGAAGAACCAATGTCATTGACATATCTGTATAAAAGGAGTCGAGGTACACACGACCATACAATATGAGATGGAGGCTCTTATAGTGGACACCCCTCTTATAGGAATAGATCAACTTATTGGAACTAAACCACAAACAGAAAGCGAAGAAAAAGATCATGCCCCTAGTCATTACTTCTCTAGCTGAAGATGACATCATTGAGTTGCTCAAGGAGATATGATAAAGAAAAACAAAGCAAACAAAGAAAATGCTCAGCATATCCAAACAAGTATATCATTTTTTTTTTTGAGTTTAATGTTTTCGGGATTAATGCCAAGTGCTAATGTCCAGAACATGTAAGAAAGAAATCTCTTCAGTAGGGTGACAATACTGGGTAGACACAGTCAAAGCGATTGGTGACTGAGGTCAAAGAGGAATCTTCACGATAAAGAACCTAAAGAGGACTAAGTGACAGTAGACAGACATAGCCAGGATGACTGGTGACTGATGCAAAAGAGATCTTCCATAAAGGAATCTTGAGACATGACCCGAGCAATGGTAAGCAGACACAGCTGAAACAATTGGTGACCATTGCCAAAGAGATTCTATGAGGAGAATCTTGAAAAGAGTGACACTAACGATAGTAGGCAGACGCAGTCAGAACAACTGGCGACTGTCATGAAGGAGATTCTATGAGGAGAATCTCGAAAAGAGTGACACTAGTGACAGTAGGCAGACGCAGTCAGAACAACTGGTGATTATCACGAAGGAGATTCTATGAGGAGAATCTCGAAAAGAGTGACACTAGTGATAGTAGGTAGATGCAGTCAAAATGACTGGTGACTATAGCTAAGGAGACTCTTCCATAAAGGAATCTTGAGACATGACCCGAGCAATAGTAGGCAGACATAGTTGAAACAACTGGTGACCATTACGAAAGAGATTCTATGAGGAGAATCTCAAAAAGAGTGACACTAGCAATAGTAGGTAGATGTAGTCAGAATGACTGGTGACTGTCACGAAGGAGATTCTATGAGGAGAATGTCGAAAAGAGTGACACTAGCGACAATAGGCAGACGCAGTCAAAATGACTGGTGACTGTCATGAAGGAGATTCTATGAGGAGAATCTCGAAAAGAGTGACACTAGTGATAGTAAGCAGATGCAGTCAGAACAACTGGTGACTATTGTAAAGGAGATTCTATGAGGAGAATCTCGAGAAGAGTGACATTGGCAACAGTAGGCAGACATAGTTAGAACAACTGGTGACTATCGCGAAGGAGATTCTATGAGAAGAATCTCAAAAAGAGTGACACTGGCAACAGTAGGTAGACGTAGTCAAAATGACTGGTGATTTTCATGAAGGAGATTCTATGAGGAGAATCTCAAAAAGAGTGACACTAGCGATAGTAGGCAGACATAGTGAGGACCACTGGTGACTGTCGTGAAAGAGATTCTATGAGAATCTAGAAAAGAGTGTGTCACTGGTGATAGTAGGCAGACGCAGTCAGAATGACTGGTGACTGTCATGATGGAATTCTATGAGAATCTTGAAAATAATGACACTAAGGGGGAATGCCCTCGAGTTGTGACAAGACTCAATCCATGGATACATGAGCAGGAAGTAGGAAAGCAAAAGCATGAAAGCAACTATACAGAATAGCCAAAAGATGTGTTGCAAGATGGAGCATTGGGAACAAGAGGCACTTGTTTACCAGGTTTTCACCTTCTTGGCAAGTTTTTTTTTTTTTTTTTCAGGACTTTTTCTGATTTTTAGATTTTTTTTAGGACATTTAGATATGTACAGAGAGCTTGCTGAGATTGAATCAACTGTAAAATTGCTTTAAGTGGAGAGTGTTCATAGGCTCTTTAAGAACTTCTCCTTTGGTTGTAGAAAGCTGATAGGCACCAAATCCATATACTGCAGTAATGATGTAAGGACCTAGCTAGTTTGGTTCAAACTTTCCCTTTTGCATTCATTTTTGTTGATTTTTAGGGTTCTCTCTCAGGACGAGATCACCCAACTGGAAGTCACATGGCCTAATTCTCCTATTGTATCTTCGTGCCATTCTTTGTTGATATGCTCGTAGATGATCACATGCCACTTGTCATCGTTCATCTAGTAACACAAGCTCTTGAAGTCGAGCTATCCTATAGTCATCATCATTGATAAGACCTTTCATGGAGATTCTCAAAGTAGGAATCTCAACCTCTATTGGAAGTATAGCATCCGCCCCATATACCAACACAAAAGGAGTCGTACCCGTTGGAGTTCTAATGCTTGTTCTATATGCCCACAAGGCTGGATTGATTTGGAGATGCTAGTCTCTCCCTGACTTACTGACTATGCGATGAAGAATTTTGAGGATCACCTTATTGGATGCCTCAGCTTGGCCATTACCCGGGGGGTAATAAATGGAAGACCAATGTTGTGTGATCTTGAATTTCTTGTATAGTTCCTTAAGGTCTTTATTTTTGAACTGTTCTCCATTGTTAGTAATGATTGAGGACAGTATACCATATCTACAGATGATGTAGTTTGTGATAAAAAGCACTACAGTTTTTCCATCAGCAATTGTGAGAGGGATTGCCTCTACCCATTTCATGAAATAATCTATAGCGGCGATAATGAACTTATGTCCATTGGAAGAGGTTGGGTGAATCTGTCCCACCAAGTCAAAGGCCCATTGTTGAAATGGCCATGTTGTAGTAGAGGGAATCAACTCTCTAGCTGGAGCATGAATGAGATTCCCATGTACCTGACACTGCTTGCAGGACCTAGCATATTTAATAGCTTCTTGCTCCATTTTAGGTCAGTAGTAACCAGCACAAAGGAGTTTACAAGCTAGTGTTAGGCCATTGGAATGAGATCCACAAATGCCTTCCTGAACATCAAATAGTGCACGTTTGGACTTGTCAGGTTCTAAACACCTAAGGAGTGTTCTATCGAGACCTCTCCTATATAGATCGTCAGCAATAATGACATAATGTGAAGCGTTACAGATTAGGTAACATTTCTCATTCTGGGTCAGACCTTCCAGAATGGTTTGATTATGAAGGTAGGAATAGATGTAATGGTAGCAAGATTATTCTTGTCCTATAATAGAATAGATCATGCTGGAATCAAGTGTTTCATAGGCTGGGTAGTGTAACGCTTCCACTAGGAACTTGTGTCATAGATCATTTTTTGGCATTTGTAGAAGGGAGGCCAGAGTGGCCATGGTGTCAGCCGCTTTATTATCTATGCATCAAACTTGTTGGAAGGTGATGTGTGCAAAATATTTCATCAAGTTATTAACCATGCATTTGTAAGAAATTAGTTTTTCATCCTTTGTTTGATACACATCATTTACTTGGTTGATGACAAGCTGAGAGTCACCGAAGATATCCAACTAATCTACACTCCATTCAGCTACAATTTTCATACCATTGATCAAAGCTTCATATTTAGCAATGTTATTTGTACAAGGAAATTGAATCTTGTACTCTTTGGGCAATGAGTATCTCTGTGGTGTGACGAAAAGTAATCCAGCACCTGATCCTTGTTGTGTGAAGGACCCGTCGAAGAACATAACCCATGTATGGTGAGTGAATGTTAGAATTGACTCATCTGGAAAATAAATGTTTATTGGTAGAAGACTATGTATGGGTGCCTCGGCCAACTGGTCTACAATTGCCTATCCTTTTATAGCTTTTCATTCAACATATTGGATGTCAAACTCACTTAGTATCATGACCCATTTAGCCAATCTTCCTGTGAGAGCTGCCTTACTGAGCAAGTATTTTAATGGATCTATTTTAGCCACAAGCCATGTAGTGTGGGCAAGAATTTAGTGTCTCAACTTTTGGGAAGCAAAGACAACTGCCAAGCAAGCTTTCTCAAGAATGCTATAGTTTTTCTCATAAGAGACCAATGTTTAGCTCAAGTAATAAATGGCTCTTTCTTTGTTTTCATTGTCTTCCTGAGCCAACAAGATTCCCAAAGATGTTTCAGTGGCTAAAATGTATAAAAGCAAAGGCTTCCCATGCATAAGAGGCATCAAGATTGGTGGATTGACAAGATATTGTTTAATCTGTGTTAAGCTTTGCTCACAATCCTGGCTCCAATTGAATTTCACACCCTTATGTAAGGTCTTTGTGAAGGGCTGTGATTTATCTGCCAATTGTGAAATAAACTTGCGAATAGATTGAAGCCTTCCCTATAGTCCTCTCATCTGAATAATGTTTTGAGGTGGTGGAATGTCCATTATTGCTTGTACTTTGTCTAGATCTACTTCAATTCCTTTGCAGAAACAATATATCCTAACATTTTTCCTGATGTGACACCAAATGCGCATTTCTTAGGATTGAGCCTAAGACTAAATTTTTCCATATGATGTAGGATGGGTCCCAAATCATGCAAATGAGTATTACATTTAGCGCTTTTGACAAAGGTATTATCAACATATTCCTCCATAGTTCTATGCATCATGTCATGGAAAATTGTAGTAACAGCCCGCTAATATGTAGCTCCAACATTCTTTAAACCAAATGGCATCACATTCCAAGAAAAGGTTCCCCATGCACATGTGAAAGTTTTTTTCTCTTGATCTTTTGGCACAATTTTTATTTGATTGTATCCAGAAAAAAAATCCATAAGTGAGTACATCTCATAGCCATTCGTTATGTCCACAATCATATCAATATTAGGGAGCGGAAAGTCATCTTTAGGACATGCCAAGTTAAGATCACAAAAGTCTGTACAAACTCTGATAGACTTATCGTGCTTGGACACAGGGACAATATTGGATATCCATTCAACATAACCAATTGCATGAATGAAACCAACCTTCAAAATTTTCTCCAATTCAGCTTTGACTAGTAATGCAACATGAGGATGCATTTTTTGAAGCTTCTGTTTAACTGGTTTGACACCTGGTGCTATGGAAAAGTGATGCATGATAAGATCAAGATCTAATCCTGGCATGTTCGAATATGTCCAAGCAAAATTTATTTTATTCTCCTTGAAAAAGGCAATGAATTGTTACTTTTCTTCAGTTGACAATGACTGAGCTAGATGTATCACATGAGGATGTTCTTTTGTGCCCAGGTTAATTGGCTGTGTTGGCTCTATTAAAAATGATGATCTCTCCTGAAAGTGACTGGGAAGGACATCAAATATCTCATCCGCGGGTTCCTTAGAGAGGTTTTCACCCTTGGATATGCCTTTTGTTTTTACTTTTTTGGGATTCGACACTGCCACAATGTGGTTTTCACCATCGGACCTCTTGCATTTTGTCTTTTTAATTATGTGATTGAGATATTTGATGTCAGCCTCAGTCATGTTGATGCTCTGCTCATTGGCGGAAGATGTTATAGGTTCAATAGCATTTAGGTAATAGGCAAGAGCATAGTCATTTTGGAACATGGGGACTTCGTTAGATGCATCGGGGTTCCAGTCTATAAGCTCGAGATGTGCGAGTGAGAGAGTAGTGGCTAGTTCAATTGCATTCACAGTATAGTCATTAAATGCATGGACCAAAAATTTGAGACCTACGACGACCTCACCCACAGGTGTATTCAAATGCCTTGAAGTAAAAATATTAGTAATTGATGACTCTAGGACACTAGTTGGATCAGACCCCCATGACCTATCCCTAGACATTTCACTCACTTTGATTTGATTTTCATAGACATGCACTTGGTCAATGTCTTTATCGGTAGTCACTTCTGAAAGATTGTCAAATTCATATTCATGAGATTCAGTGCTACATGGTGAGAGACTATAGAACTCCCCAATAGTGATAGGGACATACTCTCCTTCAGCCTCTAGATTCTTACACAAATACTCAATATGGCATGACTAACTAGATTCTCCCTTTTCTAAATGATATTTGAGTTGCTCAACATTGCCCTCAAAAGAATCACTAGTATCATCCACAGTGCTAACACGTGGGACAAAGTCATCTAGCTCAGCAAAGAATTTAGCAAGATCATAAGGAATAGGATGAGGGTAAGAATCCTCATCATCATATTCTTCCTCTCGAGTACCTGACTCAGATTGTGACTCATTTTTAGATGAAGTCTTAGGTACGGGTATGAATTTATTGGATCCCAAATGGAAAGGGACCTTCTTAAACCCTAGGCAAGTTGTGTCACTATTGCTTCGAGCTATTACTTTGATAGGATCTATTAAACCATTGTTATTACACCCAATAGGGCCGATTCCCTTGTAACCAAAATGCTTCATAAGCTTAAGACCAGGCCCATACTTCTTAGGAGTGATTTCTCGAGCTTGTTCTGTTAGGTCTACTAGAGCCTCTTCTTTGTAAAGCCATGCAGCAATGGCTTTGTTTTTGCTTTCATCTTCTAAGGGAACTGTAGCTTTGACAAAAGAGCCATTAAACTTGGTCTGAGGTGTCAACATGAATGGCTTCTTTACTTCTGAGGGTCTCCCAAAATGTCAAGGGGACTCTGGAATAGATGTTAATGACAACACTAGTTCCATGTGGTACTCTCCCATAAAAAGTTCTTTCAATTTAAATGACTTCTCAATTTGTTTCAGCTTATTGTTGTAACAATCAGTAGACTCACGGTTAGTAGGGACAAAAGAATCAATAGCTTTGAGCATATTGCAAGTGTAGCTAGTAGTGGTAGGAATAGTAACTTCAGAGCCATGAAATGGGAATTTAATGCATTGGTGGTATGTGGATGGTACAATGCACATCTCATGTATCCATGGCCATCCCAACAGAATGTTGTAGGCTAAGGGAATGTCAAGCACCTGACAAGTGACATCCCTTTCGACAGGACCGACACGAATTGGTAAAGTCACAAGACCTAGTGACTTTCATTCTACTTCATCGTACGCTTTAATAGTGATCTTTTGTCGAGGATCAATAGAGTCCTCAGAATAATCCAATTGTCTAAGCAGAGCAGTAGAAACAATATTTAGGCTAGTGCCATTATCAATAAGTACCCGACGAACACGTGTCTAGTGGATCATAACCTCAATCTATAGAGGCTAATTGTGTGGGTGATTCAGTGAGTTGTCATCCTCCTCGGAGAAGGTCATAAGATGAGGTGAGGTCAGGTGACCTACCATGGATTAAAATCGCTCAAGATCAAGATCTTGAGGAACGTTTGCCTCAGTGAGGGCTTTGTCCAGAATTTTCCTGTGAGCAGGTGAGATTTTAAGCAGCTCAAATATGGAAATGTGAGCATTGGTTCATTTTAACTAATCTAGAACACTATAACTGGTTACAGTCAAGTTCGTCGTGTGTTTGCACCTTTACCAGATGGACCAGCAAGGGCTTTGTCCTTGTGTTGTTGGGTATTTGAAATAGGAGGTGTAGGGCCTTTGAGCACCAACTTTGCATGAGAACGAGTAATAGTGTTAGCACAATGTTGTGAAGATGCATCATCCATGTTATTGGAAGTAGGGCCTTTTAGGAAAAATGTTGTCTTGGATTTGTTGTTATCTTGCTTGCCCTTTATGGTAATAACATTGCAGTATTCAAAATCTATAGGTTCAACCATGTGAATGACATTGTCATCATTGGAATATGTATAGTTGACCTTATTGTAGGGTTCTAGTTTCGAAGTCTCTCCTTTTTCATAAGCTGGGAAAGGCTCTTTGAACGCCTTGTGGTTTGAGTTTTTGTTATGTCCATCTACCACAAGTTCACCAGCATCAATCATGTTGTAGACTTTATGATGTAAGTTTATACAGTTGCTGGTTTTGTGTCCCTTGTTTTGGTGATACTCACAAAATGATGTCTCATTCCACCATGGTGGACGTGGTTGTGGATCATAGGGATGAGGGTTATCCATTGGTGAGATAAGCTTGTGTTGTAGCAATGTTTTGTAAACCAAATCCAAAGGTTCTCCCAAAGGTGTATACTCTCGCTTGAGTCATGCTACCCATGAGTTTCTCGATTTGTTCCTAGATGCCTTATTGTCAGGAGGAGGCTTCTTAGCATTTTTTGCCTCTTCGAGGCCGTCCATGAGATTAAATGCTACTTTAGCAGGTTTTGATGTGACATTATCAACAACCCCATCATGTACAATTTCTCAGTTCTTGTTGACATGTTTGGTTTTATCCCTGTTGGAAGTGAAACCTTGTTTTGAGTCTCTCTGAAGAGTGAGCTCACCTTTCTTGACCATAAATTCTTCGATACAGATAGCCTATGTAATCATGTCTTCAAAGGTACGTGGACCTTGTAGTTGGACTCTATACTTGAAATTAGGTAAGAGGTTATGAGTGAAAATGTCAAGCTTCTTCGTTTTTGAGATTTTACAAGAATACTTAGTATAAAGTTGTCTCCACTATTGGAGGAAAGTGAGGAAAGGCTCACCAACCTTCTGTTTAAGGTTGCATAGATCTTGAATATTTACAGGATGTTGAATGTTATGAGAATATTGCTGAACAAATGAATTAGCAATTTCGTCAAATATCTTGATACCAGGAGGTAAATGTGAGAACCACTCCAAAGCCTGACCACCTAGGCTTCTAGGGAATAAATTCATGAGGAACATTTGATTGTGTATAAACTCCATATACAAAGCACCAAATTCCCGCAAGTGATCTTGGGGATCAATAGTACCAAAGTACTTGTCATATTTGGGTAGTTCTATGCCTCGTGGGAAAGGCGGCATGTTTATACTTTTGTCAAATGGGAATGAACAAAGAGCATCCAATGTGTATGTCTTTTTGGGTTTCTCTTTCTCATGCATCATCTGAGCCAATTGATCTTGCATAATTTTTAGTTGTTTTTGGAGTTTAGCAGTCGTAGTTTCTTCTTCACATGTGATAATGGTCTCCACATTGAAATGTGTGGGCAGTTTAGCTTCCTCTTGGGCAAGTTTGAGAAAGTACTTTTCTTTCTCTTTGTTGAGTAGGATTCCCATGACCTTCTAAAAGTTTTTGTCTCTTCGACATTTTGCTATGTGTTCGAGAAGGATTTCCACCTCTTCTTGTTCTTCATCAGTGTCATCTTCTTTCTCTTTCCCCTTGTCATCCCTAGGTTGTTCTTGATATCGACTATGACTACCCCATTCAGGTTCACGACTAGTCATTATAAGAACTTGTTCAATTTTTGTATGTTGTGTTTCAAAAGGGTCCGTGGAGAAAGGATCATACATTGTGTTTGGGAATGCAGGACTTTTACCTGTCTCAGTACCCTCTTGGTAAAAAGGATTCCTAATTTGTTGCAAATTGGAAAATGTTCGTTGAATTTGAGATGACCTTGCAGTTGAGGAAGATCGTGAAGACGCCTCACTAGCCAAACTGGATACAGATTGCGTAGCGAAAGGTAAGCTACCTCTGTCGCAATTATGACCCCTAGCACAACCACGTCTAATGTTATTAGGATAAAAAACATTGCCACTTCTGGTTGTGGCAGTCATAGGCAAGGACAAGAAGCTAGAACCTAGACAAGGACTACACTAAGACTGAGTCTCAGAAAGGACAAGATAATAGCAAGAATGTTGTTCACTAAGGCACATATGGTCTGATTTAAAGGCTAGAATAGCCAGAGATTATGACCACTGCGACACAAAGTATGACAAGCATTAAGACGAGGACCAAAATTACGTATGAGATGAGACTAGTCAAGGTATAAGACACAAGTCTTCAACTAAGCGAAGTGTTGCTGTTTTAGGACTGTTTGCAAATAGAGAGTGATAAACGGATCTAGAAAAGGACATCATGTAGGCCGCAGATAGCTAGAACAGACCCAGATTGTTAATGCTGATACAAAGTCTCGTGCAAAAAACCTTTACGGGTGGCAAAAAGAAGTTTTACAGGCTGCACAAAGATGTTTCTGTCTCGTGCGAAGGTCAGTAACAATTTTTAATTTTGCACGAGAATTTTTACCGAATCACGTGAAGATGAACAACAGAAATTTAATTTGACACGAGGAAAAAATGGCTTTGTGTGAGAGCCAGATGATTTCACACGAGACCTAAATGATTTCGTGCGAAAGGACAGAATAGTTTCACAACAGTGACTGATTTTGACAAAATTTTTGATCGTTTCAAGAACCAAGTAGATAAACAGGCACATAGAACAACAAGCAAGTGATTTCAAGCACGTCTGAAAACAATGAGCAAGGGCAAAAGAACCCTTGCGCATGAACAATCAAGTGACTTAGTTTGTGCTAATCCCTAAGAGAGCTATTTGTGTACGTTTTCAAAAAATTTTGCAATGATTCAAAGATCTCTAGAAAATAAAAGTTGGCCTCTCTAAGGTATTTAGTAATGGTTTGACTCTGCAACTTTTATAACTCACAAGGGTGACCTCCAATCCTAATGCACTAAGGTTTTGACACAGTCTAAGAACTTAATCTTCAAGAGCTGCTAGGGAGATCTGACAACCCACAATGAACCACACCCGTGGAGATTTCTTCCACAAGGACATTTATATAGCAATTGTCACTACCATGGCAAAAATGACTATTACCGCTTGAGGTTTCGTCATCACAGTTTTCCCTGTGGAGGGATTGTCTGCTACGGTTAACCCTCTCTAAAGGTGACCGACTCACAATAGTATACCACAAGGGGACTTAGATTCCAGATTCAAAGTTTTGACACCTTTTCACCTTTAGTCCAATCAAAATAGATAGATTAATCCGTCACGCTAAACTAAGATTATCTCTTAAAGATCTATGATATCATCTCCCTATGATCTATCAACCTCTTTGGAGAAAGGATGCCTTAATAAACAAGTTGAAGATTCATCTATCTACGAGATTCTCAAAGTATCCTCCCCACCTACAAGGAATCTATCTTAGAGAGGAGTTTCACTAGGAACCCACTCCCTTAAGATCCACGAATAGTGTTCATGGGGGCTTAATTACTATGTGTGTATAGATGTTAATTTCTGAAAGCAAATCTATCCAAAAGCAATCAAAGAGCACAAGGTGGTACACTTAATGCTTTAACTAATGTGAGGTGAGCCAAAAGATGTGGAACATTTAACCCCTCACACAAGCTAACATGAGTCCACAACTCAGAAACTAGTGAATTCTAGAAAGCACAAAAGGGTTGCCTTGTGGAGCATTTAACGCTTATGTCCTGTAGACCCCTCCTCTTTAACATGGCGCTAATCCTGCAACCACAGGGTGGAATGAGGGGTCAGCAGATTAGCGAGTCCAATAACCCAAAATAGCTATCTAAATCTAACCAAGTTCCTAAGCCTGCTAAATGAATACTAACAGAGATCACACCCTAGTATCAATTTATGAATGTGTTGTAAAATGAAAATACAGAAGGAAACACACACAAGCTCAACATGAGAGATGTTTTTTTTAGATCCAAATGAAGTGTTATCAGCTGAGGAAGGTTACCTGATGATCCTCGCAACGTACTTAGTAGATTTTACCTATTTTTGGTGACTTTATCATGCTTTTCCCATTGTCTCACAAACCGCTGTTATGCTGTTCCAAAAAAATCAAAAAACACAAAAACACGAGAAACCATTAACAATTAGCAAAAAAACCAGAAAACATGAAAATCAATGCAAAAAATTGCCTCTGTTAGTAGAGTTTCGTGAAAAATTCCTGATAGTCTACGCGAAGAATTTTTACGGCCTGTACGAAATCAAATTTGGCTCACGCGAAATTATATTCGGCTCACACGAAACTATATTCAGCTCACACAAAATTACAGGTTTCACGTGAAGTTTCACACACCAAAAAATTTCTCACGCGACAAAGAAAGAATCTTCTTGTGAAGATTTTGGATCCTTGCGTGAAAATGAACAATCTTGCATGAAGATTCTTGAATCTATATGGAACAGTATGGATAGAGAACAAAAAAATAATTAAAAAAATATATAAAGAGGCCAGAAAAACTTATTTTCATGCCCCACAGTGGGTGCCATAAATATATGCGTGAATATGTGGCCTCTACTAACACACACACTTCAACATGGTCATTGTATGCAGATTCATCCTAAAATGAACATTGGATTGTTCATTTAAAAATCAGCCTGCAAAGCGACCTGTTGCCTTCTATCTAGAGGGAATTGCTTATTAGATATCCTCAGATCCGAGGTGTTTAAGCAACCAGACCCTGTAACAACGAAGGATTTAAGAAATGAAATTAGTCTATATGATTGTGCAGATTAATCTAGAATGAGATATGCAAGCAATTAATCTAAGAAATAAAAAACATTAATCTAAAATGTATGCATTATTAAGCTAGCTGAATTTAAACTAAGAATGCAAGATGTATGTAAAACTATGAGCAAATGTGAGCATGAATTTTAGTAGCAATTCGATGCAAATTCTCAAAATTCATCCTCTAAAATGAAGAGATGAGGGTCTCTTAAATAGACTTTCCTGAAATCCATCAATGGTTGAGATCAATTCGGATCAATGGTCAAGAGTGAAGATGAGGTTCAGTCATAAAGGGAGATTCCCAAATTAAAGGGAGTTAACAGATTTAATTTGAGTAAAATAAGGAGCTAACTGATTTAATTTGAGTAGAAAAAGGAGTTAACTGATTTAACTCATTTTTTATCAATAGTGAATTGGAAATTTCCCTTTTTGAACTAAAGAGAGATTTTGTTGAGATATTTAATTTAATAAAATGAGATATGCTCTCATAATTACTTTTTCTATTTAATTAAATAATCTTTAATTAATTAGAGACACTTTTCTTATTTAATTAAATAATCTTTAATTAATTAGAGACACTTTTCTTATTTAATTAAAATAATTTCATTTAATTAATTAGGAATGGCTTCCCATTTAACTAAATAACTTTGTTTAATGAACTAGAAGTAAGTACTTCCATTTAATTAAATAATTTTGTTTAATTAATTAGAAGTAAGTACTCCATTCAATTAAATAATTTCATTTAATTAATTAGAAATACCTTTCCCATTTAATTAAATAATTACGTTTAATTAATCAAGATAGGCGTATCTATTAAATTAAATAAATTTAATTCCATAGTACATTAGCCTTAGGATATAATTTAATTTAATTAGAGTATAAATACTTAATAATTAAATTATAATTAAATCAAGTAGGTTTAATGCGACTAATATGAGTAAATACTATAGGAATTAAATAATAAGCATGATGAATGCAGATTTAGGTTTTTTGCATTTGACAATTAAGTCAAGTAGTGAGTAGCAGAATGAGAATTGCCTATTAGAATAGGTCTTAGGATTGATCAGAAATAGACCAGAATTGGTATAATGGCAATGAGCCAATTTTGGGGTATTACAAGGATGAAACAATGGATCTACTTACAAACTTAATTTGCTGATTAGATCCTTAAAGTATATCACCTCTTGTGACTGATAAATCTTTACTGCACCTTGTAGACCTTGTTGAATACCTTGCTCTTCTGCTGATTCACATTTACACTTCTCAAAACATTACATGTCTCTCTTGATATCCTTTACATCACATACATCTTCCAAATGATATAATACATTACATATATATATTATTCCAATAATTATAATTGCAAGGTCAGCTAAAAACACAAGTGAATGTAAAATATTACTGAGTTCGCCAAATAGTAAATAAATCGGGTTCACTAAACTAACTCGGTGACCTTTTGATACTCGACGTCCGCTGCATTACTCAGCATCGTCATGCACTCAGTAGAAGTGAAGGCTCGATCCATACTAATCACCTAATGTAGTTTTGAACTCTGTAACCATTAGAGACTCAATGGATATAGTATCACTCGGTAAAAATTGAACCCTTCATTTACCTTGCCTTCATTCGATAAACTCTGTGCTTCCATCACTTGGTAGGCACTATGCTTTCATCACTCGGTAGACACTATGCTTTCATCACTCGATAGGCACTGCACTTTCATCTCTCAGTAGGCACTATGCTTTCATCACCTAGTAGACACTATGAAGCTAGGTGAACACTACAAACTTGATAGACACTGCTAGATTGCACATTCACTCGGTAGCTATACTCATCTCGGTTAACACTGTAATGCTCGGTGTGAACTGCGAAAGTGATAAATGTACAAGGCTACCACTAAATGCTCGATATACATTGTATACTGAGTGATGAGCTCGGTAGCTATACTGATATAGATAAGTGTTGTCACTAATGGAAATAATAACTTAATTCCAACAGAAGCTAGTAAAGATGATTTTTGGATTAAAGCCATGAAAGAAGAACTAGAGTAGATTGAAAAGAACAAAACATAGAAATTGGTTCGTAGACCTAAGGATAAGAATGTTATTGGAACTTAGTGGGTATTCATGAACAAGATGAATAAACAAGGTGGGGTTGTTTAAAAAAAAAGTAAGACTAGTATGTAAAGGTTATTCACATCAAGAAGGAATTCATTTTGAGAAAACAATTGCAAGTGTTGCTAGAATAGACATAGTAAGAATTTTTTTTGGCATATATAGCTAACAAAAATTTCAAAGTTTATCTAATGGATGTCAAATTAGGTTTTCTAAATGAAAAACTAGAAGAAGGGTATACATTGAGAAGTCTAAAGGTTTTCCTTTGATTAATCAAGGAGATATGGTTTTCCAATTGAAGAAAGCATTGTATAGATTGAAACAAGAACCTAGAGGCTGGTATGTGAGATTGGATAATTATTTGATAAGTTTGATATTTTCAAAAATTTTATTTTTTTAGTAATTTGTATTTTAAGGAGATTGATATTGACTCGCTCATTTTTGAAGTATTTATGGATGGCATAATCTTTGGAGGTGATAATGAAGTAAGTGAATCTTTTAGAATAGAAATGAAGAAGAAATTTGGGATGATTATGATTAATGAGATGACGTATTTCTTGAGATTGCAGAGTTTCCTAAAAAAAGATGATATCTTTGTATCAAAAGATAAGTATCTTAAAGACTTCTTGAAAATATTTGGTTTAAAAAGTTGTAAACCTATTAGAACACCTATGGTAAATGGTCACAAATTATCTAGCAAAGATGAAACACCTACTATTGAGAAGATAAAGTACATGTTGATTATTGGAGGATTGAAATACTTAGCAAAAAGTAGAAACCATATATCTAATGCAATTGGTATTTTGGAAAGATTTCAAATTGGTCCTCAAGAGTCACATAATCCAGTAGTAAATCAAATTTTCAAATATTTGAGGGGTACACTTGATTTTGGAATATGGTATGATAAATCAAATAATTTTTAATTTTTGTTCATACACTGATGTGGATTGGGCAGGGAGTGTAGATGATAGAAAGAGTACTAGTAGTAGAGAATCTTACTTGGGAGAAAGATTGGTTT
Organism: Cupressus sempervirens; assembly: GCA_028749045.1. Taxonomy (NCBI): domain Eukaryota; kingdom Viridiplantae; phylum Streptophyta; class Pinopsida; order Cupressales; family Cupressaceae; genus Cupressus; species Cupressus sempervirens. The sequence continues at coordinate 753,959,132 of CM053786.1, forward strand.
CTTAGATAAGCAAGAAACAAGATTGTATTTGATAGAGTATGAGAGAAGTAGAGTGTGTAGCAGCAACAAATAATTGTAACTAAATTACATGGATTTAAAAAATACTGAAATATATTGGGATTTATTTTATGGATTCTTTTATCATACATTGTGATAGTGCAAGTACAATGAGTATGTCAAAGAATCTATTTTTACATTGAAAAAAAAAGCATATATCTATTCACTATCACATTTTGAGAGAGAAAGTTGCAAAGAAAGAGATTAGACTAGAGTATATATATTTACAAAGGAGAAGATATAATATATATTTACAAATCCTTTTCTGAAGGATACATTTGAGTAATTTAGAGGTATGCTTGGGGTTATACGCTAGCCTCCCTTTGGGTTGTTCATGTAAACATTGCATCAGTCCAATGGTAACATAATAATATTAATTTTATTTGAACAAAATGTTTGATGCTTCCTCTATTGGGGAGTATCTATGTTTGAAATGAGTCACTAAGGTCTCTTGGTACTGGTATTTAACAATGTCTTTGGAAACTTGATATTATTGCATATCTTGAGAAGACAATTGACATAATGATACCTTTTTCATTGATGTTAATGGGGTAGAGAAGGACATGAAAAAATCCTTGATATTCATGAAAATCATGCTTGTATATTGATTGATATTAATAGGGGAGAGATATACATGAAATATTCTTGTATATTGATGTCAATAGAGGAATAATATCCTTAATTTGAGGGAGAGTTGTTCCTAAAGTGTAGATTTGATTGATGAAGAGAATTGTAAAAGATGATGATATATGGGGGAGATTAAAATATTCGTTATGCATGTTGGTTATAATACATTGCTTATTTATTGATAACATCAATTGGGAGAAATGTAGCAGAGACATTTGGTATTCATGGAACCAAAATGTTTTTCATCTATATTTCCATCACTCTTAAAGGGGGAGATTGATAAGAATCAATGCTAATGGTATACCTATGGGGAGTATATTTAACATTTTTGGTGATATGATTTAGAGGTTATGCATTTCATTCATTGAAAATTTTGTCATTGATGTTAACATATTGGTTATTATGTGAAGACTAACAATACATCAGAGAGAGTTTGGATTTGTTAGGTTCAAGTAATGCACATGAGCTTATGCATGGTTTGGGATATGCTCTATAGAGTTTATATAATATACAATTAAGAGCACATATAGAAATATGAAGACCAAAAAAGGATATGATAAATTTAGTGAAGGCCACATTCAAGTAGATTTTTTGTGTAGTGGTTACTATTGTTTGGATTGTATCTATTATATTGGGAAACAAGATACTGAGAGAAGGGGGGGGGGGGGATGTGGTGAATCATGAACAATAAAAAAATTCACTATTAAAACAATATCTCATGTTAATAGTATTAACTTCTAATCCACCTCATATCTTAGATCACATTCCATACAATCATAAACTTGTAATATTGAAATTAAAATCTATCTAAGAATAACATCCATGAAAACATAAACACATAACAAACAATATTTGGTAACCCAGAAACCCTCCAAGGTGAAGGTAAAATGGAGTGGGGATGAAACCCATAAATCTTTATTACTGCAACAACATAGTTCTCCCATTAGGGCTATAATTTGATCACTTATGATGATCTTCCTGGTGAGGGGTCTCCTGTCTTAAAATATTTACAAGACTATTAAGAATATTTACATGACTAGTAAGGACTCTGTTAGGAGATTTAAATAAGGTTTGTTAAAAACCACTTTGTTAAGAGATTTTCCCTAACTCAATATGTCAAAATTGATTTAGTACCTAATCCTTCATTTTTTTCTACAATCTATTTATAGATCTCCTCTCTTCAATATCTCACTGTGATCTCTTTATCTAATATTTTCTATTCTATCCTTCACTGCTAGGTTTCTCTATCTTATCTTCTCTCTAAATTAGTCTTCTTTCTTTGTACTTATCTTTTTCTCTCCTTCACATCTTCATACTCATCACTATGATTTAGGGTTAGATCCATTCCTTAAACATATAATCATACAAAGTTCTACATCATAATCAACAATCCATAATTCATCCCTTTTCCATTTTACACTTCTAATTTTATGATTGGTTTATATTATTTTCTTGGGATTAATACTTTCTTCCAAAATGCATAATCTATTCCCTAACTATCTCTACAATCATTATATGTCATTTAGAATTATGCTAAAATGATTTACATAAGTGTTTGTGTCATTAAAAACCCATATGCGAAAACTAGTTTACTCAATAATCAATGTTCTAACACTTGGTCATAACTAACATTCATGTAGGCACTCAGCTTCTATAGGCTAGACATATACTAACTTACTCAACATAAGTTAACCTTTACTTTTCTTTGGTCTCTATTTTTTTTTCTTAGCATGTATGCTAGCTTGTTCTCTACTAGGTTGATTGGTAACCTTTGACTTGTTTGACATGTAATGAAATATAAACAAGTCTTTTGTAGCTCAACTTGCTCTGAATGGCTTATTCATAATGATGACCAACCAACATTTCCTTGGAAATGACAAAGTGTTGGAAACTAATAGGCAACTTGGGCTTAGAGATCAACAATCACCCCTTTGATATTAGTGGCAAAATCACTTTTTCATGACTTAGCAATCAAAAATATGAAAAATATAGCACGTTTCCTAAGACTATGATTCAGTCTTCAAAAACTAAATTCTACTATACAATATATACATGTCTGCACTCTAATGTTGACATATTTGATCTTTTATTTTCCCCTTTTTAATTTTGGCATTCCCTACTTTCATTGTCTATATACATATCCCCCTTGTTTTTGACACTTATGGCTTTAGTTTTGCAAGGGTCACCTGATATTAATCTAAAACTATTTTTTCAGAAGCCAAAATATCTCCAAGTCCTTTATTCCATCTTTCTCTTATCGAGTCCATGACTTGTATTTGAATCTCTAGATAAGCCACTGATAATTCCTTTTGAATTATCTCCAAATGGGATGATAATATAAATTGTATATGAAATAATATTTTCCTAATGTCATTATCTCTAGCCATCAACTTAGCTAACCTCCCTTGATCATATGTCATTTTATTGAAATAATGTGAGCTTGAACTTGCATTTTTTCTCAATAAAATTGTAGAAGACTGCATATCTACCTATAACTTATCAATAGCATGTCGATTCTCCAATGCGAAGGAATCAACATCATAATGTTTTATATAAAAAGAGTGAATGACTTTCAAAATTTCTTCTACACTCATTACAAGAGTAGAAATATCAACCTACCTAATTGCAATTTTTGTTTAGACTTTCTCCAAAACTTTATGCTCAAATTTCTTTTTAGACCATCTCATCAATTTATCATTGATCTCTATATCATTCACCTAAATCTTGTCAACTATATACATAAGTTGATCCAAAATTTGATGTTTCTCATTAACATCATGAATCTCAAAAGTATTGACAAAAATATCATTGATATTATGTAATACCTAATTCTTCTTCTATTCTCTTCTAAATTTTTCTTGCTTTGTCTTGTGACTTAGAAAGGTTTGAAAATGTTTCATTTTCCCTAGATTCATATTGTTCAAATCATACATAGGCAATGCAACTACCTCATCTAAACTCACTATTTCCTCTAGTGTTTTGTCTTTTATGCCACTATCTACAATCAAGGGGTACTATCACTAAGTAGTGACACCTATAGTTGTTTCCCCTTAATACTCAATCTGAATGTTTATCTTGGCTCCTATGGAGTTGATCTAACTTCTTGTATAGTTATAAAAGTTAATATATCTATTAGCATGGCACTCAGAAGCTCTATAAGAGCTTGGATAGCCTCTTGTTCTTTTGGTTTCTCTTGCTTTGTGGACTCTATTTTCTTCTCCTCCTTTTTTTCTTCTATGGTGCCATTTGGGACATGGGTAAATTAGGGGGAAAAAAATTACCTTGCCCTTTTTCTTGGCACTCATGCTAGAAACTAATGTAATTAATGTAACTTGAAAATCATTAGTCTTTGCACTTTCAATCCTTGGATAATATTGAATTTACAAAAAATATGGATTAGTGCATGGTAGAGAAGGACTTGTCATATCATTTTTCAAATCTTCTTTAGTTAATAGGTTATGATTTTGTGGTGATGAATCAAGAATGTCATCAATGGTGACAACATCTTGTTGTTCACTACCTTCTACCAATTACCTTATTTCTTCTTCTATCTTTACATCTTCATCTTCATCATCTTGACTTGTTAATTCTACTACACATTTTTCTTCTTCCTCTTCTTCTTCATTAACTGATGGAGCAACCAATCCAAATGCTTTCTTCCATATTATTTTAATCTTTTTTTCCACATCATGATATTTATTATTCAAAATTTCATACACTCTTTCTTTTGGTATAAATTTATTTACAAAATCTTTAAGCCTATAGACATATGTGTCTTTCCATAATCAAGCATTGTTTGTGCTAAAGTGGTCTCCCTTATTTTTCTTTCAGTTGATAATGCCCACTTCTAGTTAGCATCTACTTTATTAAATAAATTCTTAGGAATTCCTTCACCTAATTGTATAGGTGTATATATAAACTTTATCATCATATCCATCATATCTTTTTTCAAGCTTCTCTTGATCATATTTTTTTAAATAATAATTATTTATATTCTTAAAACATAAAAAAATTGGTTGACTCCCTAATCACCTCACATACATGGTCAATAGTAATCGAAGGTAGTCTGTGAAGAGTTTGAAGTTTTCTCAAATCATCAGACTCAATTTTTTCTTCATCTTCCTCCTTGTTTGGTGTGATGAACACTTTTCTCCTCATCCTCTTAGGTAATATTTCCTTCTATTCTTTGGTCAACTACATCTTTTTTGGGCTTCCTTTTCCTTTTGTAGCTAGAGACAGAAAGTCCTTTGATCTTGTGATTAATCTTCTATTAGGATCTGGCTCTAGTGGTGTGACAACCTTTTTCAGAACTTTCTTTAGATCCTCCTTTAGCTTTGGATCAACAATCATCTCATTATTTTGTTTTATTTCCATAAACTCAAAAACAACTATCTCTTTGTGCTTTCATTCCTCAGCTTTAGCTTCATTGTTAGATTCCTCATCCTAACCTTTGCCTTCAATTATCTGAAGTTGACCTTCACCAAGTTTTCCCTCAAGATCTTTAATCATCTTCTTTCTTTTCCTATATATCTTGTGCACTTTTTTCTATAGTAACATCTTAATCTTGGTTGTCTCATAGGTACCAAGCAACTCAATATTCTCATCAATTTCTTTAGATAATAATATAGTCCATGCTGATGTAACTTTATCAACATTAACTTTATCTTGCATTACCCTCAGCCTTGTAAGCCTTGGTTGTTATGTCTATGCATAGATGAAATATGTATCTAGCATAAAGCATATATCATCAAAATAATGATCTACCCATATTTTAGGCATCCTCATCTTATTTTTCATCTTATTCTTGAATTTGTCATTGTCACATCAAAATTAACTCCCAATTGATTGATTAGGTTAGTTATATTAATTTCCAGTCTGATCCTATCCCATGCTATGGTTCCAATGGTGGGGAATGAATTCTTTACATAGACAAATATAGAAACAAGTAATTAACCAAATTGACATGAAGTATTCATTTCTTTCCTTATCACTCCTAGATTATCCAATAGCTATTATAGTTGTAGCTTTGCAAGATCATAACTATGATCTTTCTTTACAATTTTATATCTAGGTTCATTGCAATGCAAGGGTCATTATTTAGTCAGGTCAACTAATAGAATTTGTGTGCAATTACACATACTAAAAATTAGATAATTGTTATTGATTGACATACTAGGACCATTTGACTTTTCCTTTGTTAGTTGTTTAACAATGTCTTTCACAACAAACCTCATTATCTTTGGACTATCCAAAGTAGGGTAACCTATAACTCAGTGAATTGTAGCCTTGCTTATCTTGATTGGTCCATATTCTAACCATATCTTTGTATCATGAAATAGGCTCAACACAATCTTTATCCATTCAACCTTGAAAACCTTCAAAAAGGCTAGGTAATGGGTCATCCCTTTCTCAACAATTTTTTTTTCTCATCACTCTGAAACACTCCATTATCATATAATTTTTCATATGCTGCTCAAAATAATCTCAATTTTTTGCCACTTTTCACATATAGCATGATCTCACATCGCGAATCATGAAAACTCTTGGTGGAATTGATGACAGGGCACTATATTCATCACAAGTCAATCCAACATAAGGGTAATCTGTCAATTTTGGTGGAGCACATTGATCATCCATTGCTTCATCACAAGCCCATTGATTATCTTTAATAATTCCTATGTAGATGTAGATACAAGGGATGTCATCTCTAAACTAGGTTTTGAACAAATTTTCTTCAATCACTTCAAAAATAATTTAACTTGACACTAAAAATTTACTTACTAAATTCCTTCAAATTTTCCAATGGCATGTTGTGATTCACTTGTTATATTATTTAAATTGCCTTATTTTCCTTTAACTTTTATGTGCACTAAATATTGCTTGGTAAAATGAAAATGAACACCAAAATTTGACATATACTTTTAATTTGTTCATTTAGGTTTGCAATAAATGCATTGTACTTTTTAAGGTGCACAATAGTTGTCTCCACTTCCACAAGTTGTGTTCATGCTTATTTCCATTCAAGTACTTCATCACTATCACTTGACTTGGCCAATACATCAGCTCAGTTGATGCAATCTTTTTGTCTAGATTGTAATGCTCAGTTGCTGTAGAAAATGTTACTAATACTCAACACTTTATAATGTAATTGATTTATCTATCCTAGTTCATCTTCATTTATGTTGATATGAACTTTTAATCACATTTCTTGTTAGGAATAGATGTATAATATATCTTTGAAGTATATAGTCCCTTGTATACCTTTTTTCTTAGATGGATGTGGTGTGATCACCTGATCCATTAGATGAGGTGATCTTAACTTTTCTTTCTTCACTACTTCTAGCTTCTACTACCTCTTTCCATGATTTATTCATCTCATATTTCCATTTTTCTTTATTTCTTTAATGTTTAGTGCTAGTGCTTGGGTCCTTCAGTTCTTACTAACATGTCCAACCTTGAGACAACTAAAAAAAACTAGTTTTCCATTTAACCATTTCTTATAGTTACCTTTGAAATGTGTCTTGATGCAATTTTCTAGAATGTGTCCATACTCTCCACAATAATGACTAGTATACCATGTGTTTTAATTCCAATTGTAAGACTTATCTTTCTTAGGTGCACATGTTTTCCCTTTATATGTCCATTTGTATTTTTCTTTGGATATTCATTCTTGAGCTCTATGTCCATATTTTTGATAGTTGTAATAATGTCCTTCAAATATAGGTGTAGTGGGTGCATCACTTATCTTTGACCTAAATTCATGTACTTGGTGTCCTTCTTTCTTGTAATTAATACAATTACTAGTAAACTTAGGTTTATGGTTTTTTCATTCCATCTTTTCTTCTGCAAATGTTTGTTGTGTGTCTAAACTTACCATAATGATGAGCTGTGGGTTTACCTTCCAATTTTTCATATCTTTTATCTCCACTCTTTGATGACTCTCCCACTTTAGTAGATGAAGAGTGCTTGATATGTCCTTAACCAGAAGTATCAGTAGATGATTTTGGTGATCTCATTAGTTCTCCAAAGTATCTAATAGCTTCACTTGATTTATTTATTGTTTCCATAAATTGTTTCTCATTTCTCAACTCAATTCTTAGTTGGTCACTCTATGATCTCAAATATGTGGTCTCCATGTCCTTCCTATTCAACTCTTGATTTGCAAGTAGAACTAGATTCATTATATAAAATTAATTTTTTTTAAGCTATAATATATCAAATGACATTTCTTCAAGTGTGGCAACCATTTATCTTTTTTCTTCTTTAGCCATAGTCCTATCTTCTTCTACTTTCTTCTTTTGTTCAATTACCTCACATAGTTTTACTAATTGAATTTCCTAATATCTTTCAAGTTCTTTCAATTCTTTACTTAGAATTTTGTTCTTTTCCATTAGATCTTTTATTACTGCATCACTATCACTAGTATTTCCACTATTAAGTAAGTCCTTGATTTTGACTTCCTTTTATAGTGTATCATTCTATTCAATGACCATATCTTTATTTTTCTTTAAGAATTTCCTTGACTCTTCATTTTCTCCTTCAAGATGTTGCAGTATGATCTAGTTTTCAATCATCTAATTCTCAATGATCTTTCCCAATTTGTATTCCTACATTTCCAAGATCTAACATCTGAAGTTGTTATACTTCTTTCAAGAGAAGTGAGCTCTGATACCAATTTATGAAGTCTTATTGGGAAAAAGGTTAACTTGATTCACTCCTAATAAATTTCATATCTTAGATCTCATCCCATATAATCATAAACTTGTAATGATGAAATTGAAATCTATCCAAGAATAGGATCCATGAAAACATAAACACATAACAAAAAAGATTTGGTAACCTAGAAACCTCAAAGGTGAAGGTAAAATTGGGGTGGGGATGAAACCCACAAATCTTTACTCCTACAAAAACCATGTTTTCCTATTAGGACTACAATTTGATCACTTCTAATGATATATCCTATGATGGGTCTTCTCTATTTATTTTTTAAAAAGAATATTAGGTCTCACCTTGATTAAACAATTTTATACTTACAATCAAGTAAGGAATCTGTTAGGAGATTTAAATAAGGTCTATTAAAACCACTCTATTAAGAGGTTTTCCTTGACTCAATCTATAAAAATTAATTTAGTACCTAATCCTTAAGTTTTCTCTACAATCTATTCAAAGGTCTCCTCTCTTTAGTTTCTCAACCTAATATCCTTATCTGATATGTTATGTTCCATCCTTCACTGCTATGTTCCTCTGTGTGATCTTCTCTCTGACTTAACCTCCTAGCTCTATACTTATCTTGTTCCCTCCTTCACATATTCACACTCATTGTTATAATTTAGTGATAGATACCTTCCTTAAATAGATAATCATATAAAGTTCTAGATCATAATCAATTATCCATAATTCATCCCTTTTTTCTACCCTTCTAATTTTTATATTGGTTAATCTTCTTTTCTTAGGATTAATGCCTTCTACCAAAATGTGTAATCTACTCCTTAACTATCTATATAACCATTAGATGTTGTATATAAGTTGGATAAAATGATTTAATTAAGTTTTTCTACCATTAAAAACTCAAATTCCAAAACTAGTTTACTCAGCAATTGAATGTTCTCATCCTCGGTCATAACTAACATTCATGTAGTCAATTAGCTTTTATAGGCTCAACATATACTGATGTATATGGCATAAGTTAATATTTTCCCTACTTGGTCTCCATTATTTTTCTTAGCATGTATTGTTGCTTGGTCTCTACTTGGGTGCTTGGTAACCTTTGACTTTTTTTTGGCATGTATTGAAATATTAACAAGTCCTTTGTAGCTCAGCCTTCTCTAGATAGGTTAGGCATAGTGATGATCAAGCAATGTTGCCTTGGGAATGACTACTTGTTGGAAACTAATGGAACTTAAGCTTAGAGATTAATAGTATCTCCTAATAGAGATATAATCTAGTCATGTGAACTTGAAAGAGGTAGACCACATAGTGCATATGCTAGAGCTAATCATGAATATTCAAATGAGCATCAATTAAAGAGTTATGAAGAATGTCAGCTGATAATTGTTTGTAATTGTGAAAAGTGTAAGTATGCAATGTAACATTTAAATGTAATATCTTTAGCTAGTTCTATATTATTATTGTAAATTAGGAAATCCTCAAGGCCAACTAGATAATTTATTTTAGGACTTGGTGTAAAAGAAGGATGATTTCCTTGGTTGTTATCATTTAGTGCAAATATTTTTGTAATGTGAGTATGTGAGCTTGCACGTGAAATCCATTAAACCCAATAACCAAGATCTTTTGATTAAAGAAGTTTTTAGTGTAGTGAGGCACAGTCAAAAGACAAAGTGATTGTATTTGGCAATAAGTTTATGTTGAACATTTATATACTTGTATTATTTTGAGAAGGATGGTACTATCTCCAGTTGGATAGTGAGTTTAGTGGTATTGACTTGAAGTTATTTGGATAGTGGGTCCTTCTATCTTCCTTAATAAGTCCTAATAGGGTTGGAATCTACTAATAGGGATTCAAAGTCTCCTAGTAAAGACTAATATGTATTAAATGTATTTCATTGAATCCTAATAGGGTCCACCCTCTTACAAGGAATATTTATATTAGTACATCATTTTGTGGGTACCATCTCCACCAAGGTTTCCCTAGTTAACATATCCCATGTTATTGTTTATGGTGATCTTTCTATTGTTTTTACATCCACTATTTATATATTTTGGAATTAATAAGGATATTGAGAATTATTTTTATTGCATAAATGATTCAACCCCCTCCCCCTCTTAGTTATCTTGTTAGACAATAATTTCTAGAAAATGGGTCCTAAATGGTCCTCAACTACTTATAACACATTAAAATTATAGCATGCATGATTATTATGCAAGTGATTCTAATGTATCATAAGGGGTCACAATTGATGTTGGAGCTTCTTGGATCTTTGAGCAATCTTGCATCAACTAATAATATTTCTTTTTTTCTATACTAGTCTATTGCTTGTGAAGTAGTTGTTTTTGGTGTTGGTGTTGCATTATGTGTAATTAACACATTGATGAGGACCTATCCCTGACCCTCCTACTAAGAGTGCAAGGTTTGGATATTTGTATTTCTCATGTTGTGAACTATTCTTTACAGTCTTTTTTTGGCATGTTTTTATCGAGCAAGCTATGTTGTTTATCTTGGCATAGTTTCTTATGTTAACATGATGTGTTATGAATCTAGAAGTTGACTACTAAGACACATGTGTATTTTCCCTAAATTGTGTATTGCCTTATGAATTTGGTTTACTCTTCCTAGGTTGGATCTATAATGTAATTAAATGCTTCAGTAGTCGAATTGTGGTTTAGATGGTTATATAAGGAGCTTAGTTAGAGTTTAAAGACTAAAATGGACAATGACATGAGATATAGAGAAGAAGGAAAGGATGTGAACTTGGATTCTAACTTTGTAATTTGATTGTATATGGTTGAAACTCAGATGGCCTTAGAGTCCATCATGTTGAAAGACCTCTTTTAATTATTACACTAGTGTGGCTACCAATTGTGAGGCTTATATTCAAATGTGTTTCTTATTAATTAAACTCGAGTAAAATTCTATAATCTTTCCTTGTGTGCATTTTTTTGTATGTTGCTTCAATGTGTAACTCTAAGAAGGGTTTTTTGTAGGCTTAAGTTGAGCTGATTCTACTTAAGTTTGTTTGCTCCCTTAATTAGGTGGTATTAGAGTTCTTTCTTTCTCATGGATTAGATTGTGGAGAACCTTATTGGATTGGTTGTAGAGTGGAAGATGTGAGATCTGACCTATAACTTTAGGAAGGTTATGATATTGTAGGAACTTTTGTCAAGATGGTTTGTGGTAGACGAAATGTTGACAATATTATAATGGATATGTTTATGTAGATTGCAACCAAACTTGAATTTGTGGAGACATCCCAAAGAAGAGTACATCTTGAAGATGTTAGTGATGAAGAAAAGGAAATACCTAACCCTAATTTTGGTCTTGAAGTTGAACAAGGTGAAGAAAGGCTTATGACTATTTTGTTTAGAGAAAATGTTAGACCTTGTATTGAAATTACTTGTTATGATGGAAAACTTGAGACTAATGTTGTATTGGACTGGATCTCTAAAATGGAAAAGTATTTTGAGTATGATAGTACTCCTAATAATAAGAAGTCTATGATAGAAGTTACAGAGTTTAAAGGTCATGCATCTCATTGGTGGGATCATTTGCAAGCTGATATAGAAAAAAGAGGAAAGGAAAAGATCATGGCATGGATGAATATGCTTGGAAAGATGAAGACAAAGCTTCATCCTATAGATTACAACATTATTTTTTTGAGGAAAAGGCAAAATTTGAGGCAAAAAGATATGAGTGTGAAGGACTAAACTAAAAAGTTCTACAAACTAGATATTAGATCTGAACATGTGGATGATGAGTTGAAAGTTGGCTAGATACTTGAATGGATTGAGAATATATATTCAAGATGAGATCAACTATGTTAAGAAGGATAATGTGAAAGAAGCATATCAATTTTCTTTAAAGGATGAAGAAACATTGACAAAGAAACACAATCAAAGATAGAGAGGAATATGTGATAGATTTTAGAGAAGCAAAGGTAGAACTTATAGATAAATTAGTAGATCTGACAATACCATGCAAGATAAAGGATCAGAGGATGAAACTATTGGTAAAAGAGGTAATTAATCTAGAGGAAACTATACTAGTTACCTTAGGAACAACAATAATGGATAAACAGAAGGAAAATATTGGTTTAAGGGTACTTGTTACAAATGTGGAGAAGAAGGTCATAGAGATGTTAAATGTACTAATTCTGGAAAGAAAACTAGAGGTAATGGTAAAAATACTCTAGCTTGTGAAGAAGTTGACGAAACATCTAATGAACCTAAGAAAGGTGAAAACTTGATGGTAAGAAGATTCTTCTGGAATGAAGAAACTGATGAAGAGCCTATTCAAAGAAGATGTTCATTCAAGACCAAATGTAAGATTGTTGAAAAATGTCACATGGTAATCACTGATAGTAGAAGTTTTAATAACTTGTCATCTGAAGAATTTATTAGCAAATTTTAGTTGTAGAGGTTGAAACACCCTAAGCCCCACCATGTTGCTTGGATCTAGAATGAGCATAAATTACTTGTAAATGAAGAATTCCTTGTCAAATTTAAAATTGGGAATTATCATGACAAAGTCTTGTATGATATTATGCCTATGGATTATTGTCATATTCTTTTGGGTAGACCTTGGAAGTATGATAGACAAGATTCTCATCATGGTAGATTGAATGAGTATACTATTTGGGTGAATGGAAAGAAACAAATATTGTTACTTTTGGTAGAAAATTTGAGTGAAAGTCACTATACTATATTTAGAATATGTTTAGGTGAGGGTAATAAGTTTGCAAGAGAAATGAAAGAACATAATGTTTACTATGCTTTGATTCCAAGGAAAAATGAGAAACAAGATGAATTAGAATAGTCACCTAAAATTGAACATCATTTTTTACAATGTACCTAATAGTTTTCCTCCTATGATAAGTATAAGTCATTGTATGGATTTGATACCTATAGCTAGTTTTCCTAATAAAGCACCACATCTAGGTTAATACTTGACAAAAAGATTGAGCTAAATAGACAATTGCAGCAATTGCTAGAGAAAGCATTGATTAGAGAAAGTTTGACTCCATGTGATGCACTTGTGGCATTGACACCTTAAAAGAATGTGGAATGGATGATGTGCACTAATTCTAGAGCTCTAAATAAGATAACAATGAAACACAAATTTTCTTTGCTTAGGATGGATGATATTAATGATAGATTAAGTAGAGAAAAATATTTTACAACAATTGATTTGAAATGTTGATATCACAAGATTAGAATTAGAGAAGGAGATGAATGGAAGACTAATTTTAAGAAAAAGAAAAAGCCTATGTCACCTTTCATAAGAAAAAGGATATTAGAATGAGCCCATTCAACTTTAATTACATAAAAAATAGTATTTGTGTTTAGAATTTGAAGATGATGTAAACTAATAAAATGGTAGAATTGGATGAATTTTATGCCTATATTTTTTATATTTTTTTTGAGTAAGAATTTATTCATTTAAAAAAATTTGAAGTCCCTTTTTTTACTATTAAAAATATAGGGTGCAGTTCCTATCAAACAAGTATATGCAAATCATCTTTTCTTGATATCATTTGAAAATATATTAGAGAGCTCATGTATACCTTGGGAACAAGAAAAGAAATAATTATTTTGGGTGTGCATTTTATTTGTTATAAGTACCAAGGTTGACTTTATCATAATCTAACCATTTTTTCCTCCTGTCAGAACTTCCCTATCAAATCTCCACCTTTTTTAAATATATATATATATATATATATATATATATATATTCCTAAAGAAGACTCTTTCCTCTCAAGATAAATATAATTTTTAAAATTTTTTTGATATGATTTACTATTTTTTTTCGCTTTTTTGAGGGAGCATTTTTTGAAATGTTAAAATATTGACTTATAATATTTTGAAATTATAACATATTATCACTAATCAAAGAACTATGAAATTTATATAATGATGATATATAGTCTGAGATTTATAAAAGGGTATTTTTAGTTTTTGAAATAAATGAGTTTTGATAGAGAAATGAGATTTAACCAACATAGGTTTTGGTATCCTAAAAGGTGACATAGACATGCACTTTTACCCACTAATGAAGGTTTGTATGAATGGTTGGTTATGTCGTTTGGTTTAACTAATGCACCTAGTACTTTCATGAGGTTGATGAATGAAGTTTTGAAAAGTTTCTCAAGTAAATTTGTGATTATACCTTGATGATATTTTGATATTTAGTAGAAAAAAGAAAGAACATCTTGAAACATATTAGACAAGTATTGTAGAGATTAAAAGAAAAAAAAAATTTTGATTAACTTAAAGAAATGTTCATTTATGAAAGAGGAGATTGTGTACCTTGGTTTTGTAAATTCTATCAATGGTTTGAAGATGGACCCTAAGAAGGTAAGAGTAATTCTTGATTGGCCTACACCTAAGAACATTCGAGAGGTAAGATTGTTTCATACATTGGCAAGATTTTAAGTTCTATCTGTAATGGTATGACTGAGACTCTGAGAGGAAATAAAAGGGACTTCAAATGGACATGTGGGGCACAAAAGAGTTTTGAAACATTGAATAAAAAGATTTCAAAATTGCCTACACTTACTTTGCCTAATTTCAGTAAATCTTTTCAATTTGAATGTGATGCTATTGGGAGTGCAATTGGAGATTTTTTGAGTCAAGAAGGAAGGCAAGTAAGTTTATTTAGTAAGAAATTGAATGATGCTAAGAGAAAATATTTTGTTTATTATTAGGAATTCTATGCCATTGTTCAAGCTTTGAAGAAATGGAGATAGTATCTGATGCCTAAGGATTTTTTATTGTACACAGGCCATAAAGCTTTGTAGTATTTGGAAAGTCAAGTTAAATTGAATTAGAGACATATGAAGTGGATTGAGTTCTTTGAGAGTTTTTTTATTTTCATTAAAGCATAAGATTGGATAGTTAAACAAAGTTGATAATGCACTGATCCAAAGAAGAAATATACTAACAAAGATGAGAGTTGAGGTACTTGGTTTTTATGACTTGAAGTATTTGTATAACAATTATTTGGATTTCATAGAACCTTGGAAAGTTTTTAAAGAATAGACAATGAGTGATAAGTGGCCTTATTATTTCATTCACGAAGATATGTTCTTTAGAGAAGTTCAGTTATGCATACTTAGAAGATCTATAAGAGAGAACATAATAAAAGAGAAACGTAGTGGTCAACTTGTTAGACATTTTTTGATTGACAAAACCATTATAATAATTTTTGAGAGATAATAATGTCCAAAAATTTATAGGGATGTGTAGGGAATGGTCAGAAATTGTAGAATTTGTCAAGAAGCAAAGGGAAATAGTTAGAATGTGGGGTTGTATTCACCATTACCTATACCTGATAGACCTTGGGAAGATGCGAGCATGGATTTTATTCTTGGATTGCCTAGGACTCAAAGAGTTAATGATTCTATTTTTGTAGTGGTTGACATATTTTTTAAAATGGCACATTTCATACCTTGTGAGAAGTCCTTTGATGCATTACATGTATCTAAGTTGTTTTTCAAGGAAGTAGTAAGATTTCATGGTTTTCATAAGACTATTGTTTAAGATAGAGACACTAAGTTTAGTGGCTATTTTTTGAGAATGCTTTAGAAAAAAATGACTATAGTGTTGAGTTTTAGTTATCTCATCTTGAAATAATGTCCTCAAACCATTCAAGTATCTAGCCACTTTCTCAACTTCATCATCCACATGTCAAGATCTAATATCCAATTTGTAGAATTCATTAGTATATTCCTTTATAGTGATATCCTTTTGTCTCATATTTGGCATTTGTTCAAAAAAATTAACCTACTAATTTAAAGGAAGGAACATTTTCTTCCTTTTTCCATTGATCATTACCCAAGTCTTGATTTTTTCTTTTCCTCCTTTATGCATTTTAGTCTACAAATCAACCCACCAAAGTGAAGCATGGCCCTTGAACTTGGTGACTACTATCATTAAATTTAATTATCAAGGTTACTTTCATACTCAAAGAATTTATCCACTTCAAAGATCCAATCCAACACTGAATTAGTCTATAGTCTTCTATCATAGTAAGAAACTTCAATAGAAGGTCTTGTGTGTTCCACTTTAGGTTAGGGATAGATTAGGGGTCACTTCTTCATCATCACTAACATCCTCAAGATGTACACCTCTTCTCTAGGGTGTCTTAATATCTTTAAGTCTTTCTATAATCCACCTCAGCATAACCATAATATCATTATCTTGATTTTATCTACCTTGAACCATCTTGAAAATATTTCATACAAGGTTGTAACAATCTGCAAGTTATAGGTCAAATTCTAGATCTCCCACCCTATAACCAATCTAATTATGGTTCTCCATGATCTCAATCTTCACAAGATTTTTTTTTTCTCTAATGCCACCTGACTAAAGGTAGGTAGGGAAAAGAAGTCAAGTCCAATCTCATAAAAAATTTCCAAGAGCACCCATGGTAGCAAACACATATTAAAACAAGTACCAAGAGTATCACCGATTTGTTAGACAATTGCTATGTTAAAATATAATTTTTAAACATCAACATGCCCAACTATAAATCCTTCTAGGCTATGTCTAGTACACAACCATTCTCCTACTATCTTCTAATCATAGGCTTACTCTAATACTTATTAATTCCTCCTTTCTCCTCTAAAGATAATCCAAGATACTATATATCAGACAAGAATTCAAGTTAGCCTATTAGGTATTTAATTACAAATAGGTCCTACATTTTAGGAGAAAACTATAACCCAAGAAATGTGCATCAATTGTTCATGCAAGATGCCACATTATCACATAAAACCATGCTGAAAGAAATAACACACCATGCTAGGTGAAAATAATAGGAAATATAGGTAAGAGAATTGACCATAGAACTCAAAGAACATGGTACATTAACTTATTTTCTCTTAGGATAAGGATTCAAAATAGGTATGTAACAAGATTTCAACCTCACATAACTTAAAACCAAAGGTAACAACATCTTCTTCATGAAAAACAAATAGATAATAATAAAAAGTAATGTTTTGGTTGATACAAGATTCTCCATTGACCCAAGATGCTCCTATATTAGATTTGATCCATCTATAAGCTCCTAATATTTATATTGACCTTATCCATCATATTTGACTCTATGGGGCACTATTGGCCTATATTACATCAAATTTACTCATAGGATCCTTATCAAGATCCTTACAAAACTTGACCTATCATTTCTTCCATTTCTTCCAAAGACCATAATTTCATTCAATAGTTCCCAATTGAGCTATATGCCTTCAAAATCCCCTCCATGGTTTCCTTATGTATTCATTTTTTAAAAAATTCCTTTGGTTTACCTTCACTATAATCCCCATCATAAAAATGATACTTGTCCCAAGAGTGATATGCGTTCCTCCAAGTAACATCATTTTTCTTTGCTAAAAATACCCTCTAATTTTATTTAGGGGTTATGAAATCCTCAAGTCTTATCTTGCCTCTTCCATAACCTACATAAACATTGCTAAAATTATTAGTATTCAATTTAATATTATTGATTATGTGCCTTGGATGTTGATTTTGTAATCTTACTTTTTCTTCAACCTAAATGTCTTTCAACTTATTTCCTCTGCAACATCAGAGACATGTCAACATTCTTCTACTCTAGAGCATGGCAATTAAAGGTTCCAACCTTCACATCATTCAAGTCCCAACTTCTAGATATTTAGGACTATCATACACCTCTTTCTTATGGAATGTTTGATATGTCTTTCAACCAATATCTTCTATTGTATAAATTCCTATAACTTATCTCTAGAACATACTACGATATTATCTCTTTTATCATGAGTTAGAGGTTTCATGCTATACCTCATATTGTCCTTATGTACTACATAGGTATTGGTAAACCCACCATGAATATTTTTCCTTATGTGTTCACATGCTCTTCAAAAAATGATATGACCTCAATAAATATGTATAATGGAAAAAAAATCATGTCATGATATGAACCAAAATAAAAATAAACCAATACTTGTTCACTTTTCAACATATATTTTTGTTTGCTAAACCAAGTGACATATTATGTATGTGTCTATAGGAAATTTTTTTAATTCAACCGATGCACCATCTAATTTAAAACCAATTTGTCACATCAAAGAGAGTAAAAAATTAATTCACATACCCTTCCATAACTTTTGCAAAAAGTTATAAAAATAGGAACTCTTGGCCTACTCACTTGATCTAGCAGCCCTATTTCAATCATGAGAAACTCACTAGCCTCACTGATGCAATCTACTTCTTTATTCTCCACCTCTTGTACAAATTTCACCCTCTTCTCTATGGTATTACCTTTACTAGATTGCTCCAATTGAGGACATTTAAATAAAGGATTTCCTACTTTATTATAACTAGTGGTAGCATCTACTTATGAAAGAGTTTCTTCCTTGACAATTTTTTTTTCCTCCCCTAGAACTATATCTTAATGTTTTCTTTGATGTAAATACATTCTCTTTATCACTAATACCTTGATCCTAATCTCAATTGTATCTTCCTTCTGTACCCCTATTTGATAGTCCACCTCTGCTATTACCCCTCTCTTGCATCTTTCTTAGCCTTTCTTCAACCCTTATGAAAATATGAAAGCATCCACCCAAGGTTTGTAGAGAATTTAAACCTATTTACTCTTGCAAGATGTACCTAAGGCTAGTAAGATACATGGCCAATTTCTCATATTAATTCTTTACTCTTCCCATTGTATTCAATTTATGCAAATCTGGTACACATTTAATACATAACATCCATGTCTATTTTCTTCAAATTATTCCTTATTATTTGTGTTTAGATTGCAAAGTATAATGATATGGAATGGTTCTTCACCACTCCCAATCTTTTATTATGTTTTATTCTTTTGTCATTCTTTCTTCTTGTATATTTCTCTACCATGTGAGTGTAGCTGCTCTCAACCTTTCCTTTGCTAATTTGACCTAATTTTCTTCATCCAGATCTTCCAATTTAAACTATTTTTCAAGTACTTAAATCTATTGAAGAACTTCTTTGCTATGTGTTCTATGTTGATACATAGGTAGATAAATGTTTCCTCTTCCTCCAATTCCCTGTACTAATCTAACCAATTTTCTTTCTCTCACACCACCCTCTTTATGATTAGGTTTCTCATTCAATTTCCCTTCTTTATTTTTATTTTTATTATTTTTATTAACTTCTCTTCTTTGTTTTTCCCTCTATTTTTCCAAGGTATCTATCCTTCAAAGTAACTTAAGCCTCTCCCTTATACTCTTCCTATCTCCTCTCTCCCTCACAACCTCTAGATCACTCTTCTCCCTTCTCTCCCTTTCTAAGGTTTCTTTTAGTTCCTTTATTATCTTAGTCAACTAGTTCTTGGTTTCCATCTCTTGTCATTTCCCCCTTTAAATATATTCTCACAAGATTTGATACCAATTTGATGAGGCATTTGGGATTTCAAGATACAAAGGTCATACTGATGAGAAAATGCTAAGACATTTACAAAATCTCCTTGTCTACATTTATGGAACCTTAATGCTTCAAATAGGGTAAGCCTAAAAAGTATTTAGTAAATGACTTCCAATGACTCTAAAAACTTATTCCAACATATTATGGATTGATTCAACTAGTTATAAAGTTATATCCACCTATAATATATTTTAACTCTCTTTTACACCTTCTAGGTCTAGTAGCCCAATTAGTCCTCCATTGGCTATTTAAAATCACTTTTTCCATTTTTTTCCAAATTACTATAAAAAAAAACTAGATTTACAAATAGCCTTTTTAGAATAATGCCATATATCAGAACATAAGGCATCATTGTTTAGACCAAATATGCTTTGCTACAAAGGTAATTATTGTTTAGGCTAAAACACACCACTTTTCCAAAGGAAGTCTATGAAATATTCAACTGCCAACCTTGAAACAAAGAACCAAGTTGTATTAAAACCCTAATTAGAGAAATTTAAAGTGAATATTGTTCTATGCCCCCATTTATTATAAAATATCCAAAATCCTCACCTATTACCTCCAAAATATAGGGCTTCCTAATTATTTTCTTTCCAAATGCTTATATACCTCAAAAGAAAGACCCAAAATCATCATTCAAACAATATAATGTAACTTCAAATATAATAATACCCTCTTTTGAAGCTAAAACTCCCACTGCTATAAGTTAGCCACCCATTTCATGCACCATTAGTCTCTTAACACATGTTGTCCCTATAAATTTCAAACTTCATGCATATGTTTTGTCAAAATCATATGTTAAATGTTAGGAAATCTTGGTTTTGTGAAAATTGAATCATCATTCATACAATGGATTGGGATTTCATCGATGCTACACAACAAAAACTATGATAAGAAAAGTCACAAAACCCTATATCTTGTGAACACAAAATGGAAATATAATTCAAACTAATAAAAAAAATCATGGAAGGATTTAAAGGATATAAGAATTGATATGTTTAAATAATTTACACTGCTAAAATAGACAACCAATTCGAAAGACCATCAAAATTACAAGAAGTATTGTTTTATTAACCAAGCTCTAATCAGTATGTGCAATCATGTTCTCTAATGATTTTTTATTCACTAAATGCCTTGGAGAAGCATAAGTAAGGTTGAATAAAATTACAAGACTAATTCCAATCACTTAGATATTATTAAACCTTTAAAAATAACCAAAATGTGATTTCCTTCTTAAATGCGACTAAGCATTACAATTCAAAAATTTGAATCTATAACTCTAATTTAAATAATTCCTAGTTCTTTTTAAACAACCAAATCACAAGATTTGATCATTCAACGGTCTCCATATATTTTTATTGATCTTGGACAACAAATATGACTTTGTAGGGTACTATTGTCCCATATTACATCAAATTAGGCATAGGCTCCTTATCAAGACTCTTAGAGAAATTAACCTTTGCATTTATTTCATTTCTTCCAAAGGTGATAATTGGCTTAAATGGGTGCCAATTGACCTTTATAGCCTCAGGAGTTCCGCCATGTTTCCCTAATTTCTTCATGTTTAAAATTATCACCTTGGGTTCTTCTCTATGAAACACTCTATTGGTATTGGTTATTATATGACATATTTTGTTTTATGTGATTTACATGGTTTATAATATGGTTATCATGACAATAGAAATACCTAGAATGAAGGCATCTTGCATATTTTGTTTAGTTTCATCTTTGTATATACAATTTCCTATACTGGTTCTCCTTCTATTATTTTCTGAATAAAGTTTAGTTGGTCATCATGGTGAGTATATCTAATAGAGAACATTTTATATTTCATATTTTTTGTGAACTTGTGTACTTGATTGTTTTGTTCTTTTTTATTAAGTTACACCTTTTGTCTCTCGCATGGTATATTATAATCTTCTATTAGGGATAGTGCTAACAATAATATTTTTCTTAATGAATAGTCATAAGGGTTCCTAGTTTCTAGTCTCATTGGTTTGATAACCAAGATCATTGATTTATCCATGCATTACAAGGTTTCCATCTTTTGGTCTTGGTTTTTATATTTTTTGTAGAATCTACATTTGTGATACATCTTTCTTTATCTTATGTGTGGTGTATTTTTTCTAATAACTTGATTTGTTGGTGTTGTTTCTAGATTCAGATCCAATGATTGTAATTGAATGTAATAATTTAATTTGTGCATTGATGGTTTCACACATTCTTACTATTTTGGTTGATAGAAATGATCTTGAATATTAAAGTATACATGATGAAATCCTTCCTATATTTAAGTCTATAATGGAAGTATCTAGAAGAGTATGTAGTGGTGAATATGCACATTTACATGCATAGTATATGATGTTTATAAGTTACATGTGTTGAATTTGTAAATGAAAGTGTCAATGACTCAAACAAGTTGATCGGGGAGGTGCAAACAAATCTTAACTAAAATTTGTAGAGGCCTAACACTATACTCTATTCTGGTTTCACTTTACATTATGTTTGTGGTGAGCCTTTGTATTGATAGTGAGATTTTTATGTTCAGGGTGTGTCCACTTAGGCACTTAGCCTACCAACAATTCCCTTTGTTCAAATAGTTAGCCTTGTTATACTAAATCACCTATTCAATATCATCTTCATCAGTGTTATTATACATTTCATGTTGATTAGCTTCTCTATATTTTTTCAAACATGGTTTTTGCCTATAAAATTTGGGTGTTCATTGAGTTAGTGTGCCGATGCTTTTAATATAGCTTATCTTTTCACAATGTATTTTTGTGCTTTAATCAAAATATAATAAATAACAATGGATGTATGTTAAGTGTTTACCGACAACCAAAAATTTATGAAATAACTAACTTGCCCCCTCTCATTTATTTGGACTATAACTCATATATTAGTGTAAAAGATTCTAAAAATTATTGATTTATTTTCCACTCTTCAATATTCATCATTTAGAGGAGATTATAACTTCCATTTCCTTACCTAAATGTTTCAAAACAACTAGTTGACATGATTACTAGTACAACACATGAGTTGATCCTAATATTTGCTACTTTTGACAAGATTCCTCCATTATAAGAAGATAGATCATAGGAACGGTTAACGATTTTATGGTTGCCTCTAGATGTAACAAGTGGAGAATCATCACTTTTGTCTTGAAAGGATTGATAGTCTATGGTACGTTTGATAAACTTTGACCTCAACCACTAGCTTGAATTCTGAAAGAAGGGCGATATTCAGTCATATAAGACAATGAAGTCGTAGAGCTGAGCTGTAAAAGCTAACAACATTATACATATCAAAGATCATGCCGGATAATAGCTAGATTCCACAAATATAAAACGGAAAACCACTTGGTGAAGATTTGGATAACATCAAAACGAGCCTTCTACAAAACTAAGACTTAAATGAACCACTTCTTGAATAGAAAAGAACTATGTGAATAAAATAATTAGTTCAAATTGAACTTTACAACCACGCAGAACTGTAGATTCAGAATTATTTCCATGTCACTTTTTGTATGAACTTCAAAAGACATTTTTAAGAACAACATTTTTTACACTTTTAAACTAATGACTCCTACACCAACTATAAATATAAATATTAAATATAATAGATATACGTGGACTTATAAATCACCAATTCTATAATATTACTTCTTTAAGTACTCCTATTTCGTGGTAGTAAGATTCTCAGCAGAAAGTGTAAAAGTAAGTGAGAACTAAAAGCATACAATGTGAAATTGTTGAAAAAAAGCAGGTCATAAAATATCTTCCATCTAATTTATTGCTTCTGAGCAAACACTGAGCATCCGACTGCTGTTTTCAAAAGTTAAAGATATTATTCGATTTGAATGAAAAGAAAGCTGGATTCTTATCTGCATATGGATTCACTTTTAAAACTTTTTCTTGCATATACAATAAACAAGAATCATTGGAATCGTTAGCAGTAAATCTGAATCGTAAGAAACCTATAACCTTGCTGATGCTTCAATTATTTAGTGAAGTGACATAAGGATCCCACCTTCTCAAATAGTGAAAAAGGATTCTCACAGTTCGGTCCCACAACAGATAATGATGACAACATCCGTCACCAAGGTTGTAGATGATTCGACGAGTTTTGCTTTACTCAATTAACAGCGATATTTCATTTCTTCTTCCCTGATTTGAGCGATCTGCCACGCAAAGGAGAAAATAAAAGTTATTTAATTTCAAAAATGTATTAAATCTACATTACTGAAAAATTGGGGAATGGCTTCGGCCGTTTGAACTCATTCACGGGGTGATCTTGTATCCTCCGGCCTCTTTTTTGTGAATTGTAATCTTAGTAAATTTTATTAATTGAAAAGGACTATTCATCAAAAAAATTTGGAAAATGAGGTATGCTATGAATATTGATATGTTTGGTCAAGTTTTTTATACAAAAATCGATATGATAGATAGAGTACTAAATCGTGCAATATGTTAAATTTAGAAATAATAAGCTCATCCTTCGAAGAAACAAGACCCTCAGTAATACTTGGAGCTACATGGATAAAAAACGAGAAATAGGTATACTTCTTCATCGATCTATTAAAAATATATAATATATTTAATATTTTAAATTTCTTCTATTAACATGTTATTAAATCAAATTTGATATATCAATTAGAAGTCACTATTTTATTTGTTTTATATAAATATTTTTTTTTTTAATGAATTGATCTTTTCATTAATTTATAATTTAAAGATACATATTCACAATACAAGGGACCAGGGATAAAAGATCACTCCACGAGTTCAAATTACACAAGGTCGGATTAACAAATATTCATCAAAAAAATTGTTTAAAGAAAAGCATAAAGCCTTAGGCGGCAAGAGCAGTACCGACCAAAGGAGGGTCTTTATCATCAGAACCCCATAAGTCCTTGGGGTTAGTGGTTGGCTTAGGGGGAGCCCAATCATCAGCAACACACCATCAACACTATCATCTTTATCTCCCTAAGGCGTGGACAGGGAGATAGCTAAATGGGATCACATTGTATAGGCGACCAACCCACAATAGGGGCAGCAAGGGGATGCCACCGGGGACTAGCCTAAGCCCAACCTCCATGGAGGTGAGGCCAAGCAACAATGACCATCAAAACCACTACTAGGAAAGCAACGATGTGGCTACCATCAGGTAGTGTGCGAGCAGCATGTAGATCTACTCTAGCCTCGTCGATGACCACGAGGAGTGCGGTAACTAGAAATTACATCCGGAGTCACATGGGCAAGGTGCATTTCCCTAATGAGCAAGTAGCTCCTACAGGTGAGCCATCTCCAACGCGACTTAGTTAGAATGTACTTGAATTTGCTTCATGACATTATTACAAATATGTGCTTTAGAGTACAAAGCAACATGAATATTAAGAAAGTTGTGAGAGAATAAAATAGCATTTAAGTCCTTCCAAGTAGTAAAGAAAATATCCATTCTAAAAGCATGCCCAATCTAGGCATATCTAAAAGGAAGTTTGGATGGATCTCCTAGCACCACCATATGCTAGGTAAATTAATTTTTAATCTCTCTGACCATGACTCCGTCATTGTGGCCATGATCCAAGTATTTTGAGAATTTTTTCTATTGTCCATTATTTCAACATGAACACAAAAAGAGAAAGAAAAATATTTATTGAAGGTGTTAAGATTCTCAAAATGAAATCAACAATAAGAAAAAAAAATTATTATTAAATATATTCTATTCTTTGCTATATATAATTTAACACAATGTTAACTAGATTTATACTATTTCCTTTTTGTACTTTTTATTTGTTTTTATTTGATGACATCTAAAATTTAATTATTATTTATTTTATTTTAATAAATAGTATTAGCTATAAGAAAGTTAAAAAGTAATTATGTAATCCATATTCAAATTCAAATATTTTATATTATACTTAGACATATACAAAATAAATTACTCATAATGTACACTTCTCCATTAAGGACCATTAAAATTTATAATTTTATATGCATCTAATTCAAAAAACATTGGTTAAATAAAATTGATTCTTCTTGAAAGATTAATATTTATTTAAATGGCTTTCACTAAACTAATGTTTATATGTTTATTATTCATTCTCAAAAAACATTACTGAATATTGAAACATAAATTTTATTAATTTTTAATCTCTCTCACTATGCTCCATCATTGTTGCCATGATCCAACTATTTTGGGAATTCTTTCTATTGTCTATTAATTCAACATAAACACAAACATAGAATGAAAAATATTTATTAAAGGTGCTAGGATTTTTTATCTCAAAATGAAATCAATAGGAAAAAAAACTTATTATTTACATTTTATTCTTTTCTATATATAATTCAACATAATGTTAATTTGATTTGTACTATTTCCTTTATGTAGTTTTTATATATTTTATATTTAATGCAATCTAAAATCTAATTATTATCTATTTTATTTTTATACATAGTATTAGTTAGAAATAAGTAAAAAACTAATTATATAACCCATGTTCAAATTTAAATATTTTATATTACACCGAGATATATAAAAAATAAATTACTCAAATGTATACTTCTCCATAGGAAAATTAAAATTTATAATTTTCTATCCATCTAATTTTAAAAAAATGGTGGGGAATCACCTTGCAGTGCAATGGTGATTGCATGTCCTGTTGATAGGACGATTGCATGTTCAAATCCCACTCACTATTGAGATGTCGATGATTCTATGTGATTGGACTCTAATTGATGGATCACATCAATCATGGATGTTGTTGTTCGTGTGTTTCCACAAGAATGATGTTGCAAGGATGGTGTGCACACGCAGGTGCAACTAGTCATTCAATTGTTAGGTGTAATGCCCTGCCAAGGGATCCAAAAGAATTAACCTAAGGTTTCACTAAGTTTGCTAAACATTTTTTTTTTTTAAATAAGAAAGTATAACATACACATCAATCACATAGTAGCGGAAGCAATAACATGTAATCATCAACAAACATACATCACAAGTTACATTCCTTAAGGGTCCCAAGATGTTGAGTCACATTTAAATTTAATTAATTCTAAGTCTAACAACTACCACATACATATGAAAGAATAATCAGAAAGTCCAATGTCCATAATATACATTTGTTCCGAATGCCTCTTGGAAAATTAATTTGGAATGCTCAATCATCCACTGTACATGTCACAGGGTATGAAAGGCTTAAAAGAATATACATATGTAAAGATAAAGATACATCATCCTCAAATCCATGATACAAGGTCTAGTAAAATAAATGAAATCATCCACCATACATGATACATCAATACATCCATAATGATAAAACATCCATGAACAGAATGAAGGTAAATGCCAACTAAGAAAACTCCAGTCACGGTGACCACGGAACAGATCTCAATGGTAAGAGTAAAAAGCACTACCACCCGACTACGTGGAACCTGAATGGTCCACTCTCACCACGCTGAGGAGATAGTCTCAAGTCCCAAATAGGATAACAAAACATATAACATAAATACTCTCTAAGTCTATGAAATCCTATAAGTATGCTAACTCAAAGGTTCCTAAAATAGATTGACATCTAAACCCAAAGGCACCACAAAGACACGTAGGAAACCTGCTATGCAAGTGGGAAAGTGTCATCGCAAAAGTCACGTTGGAAGTCACTCGAACAATCCCTTAGGAATCTCGGGTCCCCTGTGATCCTACGGCCACTAGTATCCTCTCGTACTGACGAGGCATACTACGAAATGCAAGGTCATAACCAAGCATTCTCTCTACCCCATCCTAGTTTGTACTAGCACTCAAGGCATGGGAGAGAACATACAGTTATCTTATTAGGTTCATTTAAGTCAGTATTTAGATGAGATATTTTCACTTATTAAAAAAGCTTACAATGAGTTACCCTGGCAGCCACTTAGGGCCCCGACCCCCATCGCAAGCCACTTCTCCACACTACACATAGATAACCTACACTAGACTCATGAAATCACAAATCACAAATATCACTGCAGCCCTATACAAGCGACTGGAAAACATCAAATGATAATCATAATGATCACAACAGTTCTCTATCAGCAACTGAAGGCATCAATAATCAGTCACAATATCCAATGGTCTCCATCGAGCAACCAACAAGTATCCCAATAATAGATAACAATATTGATCGAAGACTCCTAAATGGTCAAGTCAAAACATGTCACAACATGACATCACAAAGAACAATTCACTTAAAAACACCTCAGCCTCACACAAGGAAATTGGAAAACAATAACAACCAGTAAAGACATCCATAATAGAGCATAGCATCAAATTATCAAGGTCGAGTATAAAGATCGAGAACAAATCACCATAACATCACAATCGCACAACCCCAGAACCTTTGGTAAATGTCCTAAACTGGTCAACATCTAAACAACCCCAAAACCCCCAAAGCATAGTCAGTACAAACAACACAATATAGTTCATAGTTTGGGTTTGGTTTGAAACAACAAAATAGGGTTTAAGTTCCAGTTTTGTATATGTTCTCAAGTAATAAGTTTTTTTTTTCAATTAATCTATTTCTATAATAACCTCCATTTAATCAATAATCTAATCCTACAATTTAATCAATAATATTCATTATTAATTAACTTTAATTAAACTAATTTTAATTAAATTCATCAATAATTACTGTTCTAATTACTTATATTAATATATTCATTAATTATTAATTTATTAATATTTAACCAAAATTATTAATAAACTAATATTTACTAAAAACTATGTTAAAAGCATTAATATTTAATTATTAAATATTAATAAAGATTATTTATTAAAATATTATTAAATAAAATATATATTAAAATTTATTAATAAAATTTTAAATAATAATAAAACTTTTTATAAATAATACAAATTTAATACCAAATTAAAAAAAACAATTATCGAAACTATGCACGTATTCAAATAAGCTCGTCGGCTTAATAACAAGCCTGCGGCCTGCCGCAGTCCTGCGGCGGCAGGTACTCTGTACTTGACGTCATAGTACTTGCGATGTAGGTACTGTCACACAGAGCCGCGGCAGTGGGGGTGGGTACGGGGTAATTCCCTTCTCCCACAATATTAATATATATATTTATTTTCTTTAAATACAATTTTTATAATAAAATTTTATTGATATTCAAATCTGTTAAATATATATAAATTTATAAATAAGTTAAAATAATTCCTTTTAATATATATAAATATATTGAAAAATTGTTTCCTTCTTTATACTGATAGAGAAAATATATAGTCAACCATCCGAACTTCTAATTTAGAATTTCAGTCTTAGATTCAACCCTTCCCATTTAAATCCTATGTATACAGAAGTTAATTGACAAGCATCTGATAAATTCCAATATTGTAATGTTTAAACATTCATCATAGAAAATTCAGGTCTACAATCCATAGACACGAAGAAGATAGGAAATAAGAAAATTGCGTAAATAATCAGCGATCAAAACACAAGACCCTACCTGATCCTAATGCTAATACAAAATCCTTGAAAAACTATGAGAGAATTTGCTCCCCTTCAATAACTTTCCTCTGAAAATCTTTCATGGTATTAGCCTTCTGAAATTTGCTTCAAAAAGTTGTCTCCCAAAAATTTCCGTCCAAATTCATGTCCCTCAAAAATGAACCCCCAAAGTTGTGATAAGGAGTTTTCTTCTCAAATCGGGGAACTAATTGTGCATTCACCCGAGAGGACTCTTTGCTCAACTGAGTTAACTCCAAAATTAACTTTCTTTATCTTTGCTTTATCTTTTTAATGCACATTAAGTTGAATTATTAAATAACTTTATTTAATATTCCACTTGACTTCTATTTTAATCTTTATTACTTTAATCTCATGTGCACTTTATGATATTAAAAATAACATTATTATTTTCTATTATTTTATCTTTTAATTAATTTCTCATATTTAAACTCATGCTTAGGTCATGCAATCTAGAAACCTTTAATAATTTAATATCTTTCAACTTTTAATTTATTTTAGAAACTTAATTGATAACATATTTAGTTAATTTAAATAACAATAATATTTAGCATTTATTTAAAAATGAACTCTAAATATACTATTATTAAATTAAATAAATATTATCATGTTCTAAATTATCCTTAAACTTTTATCTCCAAATTCAATTCTTTTTATTTAATTAATTTTTTAATTAATTAAATATAATTAAATATTAAAATATCATCATAATTTTCTATTAAATTAAATCATTAATTAATCTTTTAAATTAGAATTAATTAATAGAAAACACATCAAGGACTCATAAGGTAACACACGAAAACCCATCATAGAAAAACACATACTAAATCAAACAAAAGGGTTATAATCACGAAATTACATCATTTGATGCATTCAGAGGGTACTTAACTTAGAGACTTGTCCTAATTATCAATTAGGACAATTGGCTAAAGGGTTTAGGATTTGGACTTAAGATTTTATCTCCCCTCTCTTACCATTGAGATAATGCGATAGGGTATGCTCATCCTGGCAATTCAGGGAAGTCGATACCCGGTACCTGCAACCTGCATAAAATCCACGCATGTACAAACACAATATTCTAAGCTAAACAGACAATGGAAGGAAGTGGTGCATCGTGTAGATCCCGACTAGCAGGTGACTACGACTCTCTTCCTTAACCACATCAGAAACACCATACATAAAGGAAACAAATATGTGCACCATACACATGCAGTATGGGGTAAGTATCCATAAGAAAGCACATGTGATTATAAACCATCTAACTAATTATCATCAATAATTGAAAACATTGAATAATCATCATACATGCATGAAATATAGAGTACCAAGTAATCTCATCATATAATAAACTGAGCATAAAACAATGTCTGATAATCTGAAGCTAATGCTACTAAACATCTGTATAAAACTGGCCTAAAAGAGTTTGGAAAAGATAACTAAAATGCGACTTAGGGGTAGGCATTACATCCACCCCCCCTAGACTTAGGCTTACTCCTGGAAGCCTACAAGAACAGAAAAGCTAAGGACTCACTGTGCGGGTCCCATTGGACTCTTTCCCCCTGCAGGAGGATAAGACTCCATTGAGTACACTCTCTAGGCTCTACCCATGCCACCAACTGTAGGTTCTGAAGCTGTGGGTCCCTGGCCTGAGAACTGTGGTTTCTTTTGAGCACAATGTGATTATTTGTGTCCACGTTGTTCACATGTGAAACACTCTCCATCGAAGCTCCTCTGAACTCTAGGTGCACTAGATTGCTGAAAACTACCCCCACTAGGATAAGACTGAACACTCTAAGATGGCCGATCATACTGGTTGGGCTTGTTGCGATGAGTCTTGTGATAGTTCTTAGCATTGGAACCATTACCACCATTCTGTGCTAGAGGATAAGTACCTTCCTGCCACTGATTACCCCCAGAAGGAGGTTTCCTATTGCCACCTGCTCCCTGACCACCCTTTGATCCTGATGCTGAAGGAGCTCCTACAAAACCCCCATGTCCTAGGTTCACACTCTACTCTACAAGGATGGCTCGATGTACCACATCCTTGAGGGTTTTAGGTTCAAACACCTTAACACCCCCAATTAAACGATTGTTCAAACCTTTGATAAAATGTTGTGCCAACTGTACTGGGTTGTCACTAAATCCTGAAAAGGGCATGAGCTCAAAGAACTTGCGCTCATACTCTATAATGGTCATAGTGTACTTTCTCAGGTTATGGAACTCATCTGCTCTATGCTGGTTCCATTCCTCGGGTAGGAATTGTTCACAAAAGCTCTCTAAGAATAACTCCCATGTGACACTGTTCAGGGTTAAGCCTAGCTTCTTTTCCTTGACTGTCCACCAAGTGGCCCCAAAGAACTCTAAGTTGGTGATAGCAAACCTCTCTTTGACATTACTGTCAAAGTCTTGCATAGCAAAAATCCTGTCAAGGGCAATAAGCCACTGCTCAGCTACATAACCAGAACCCTGCTTGTTAAAGGGCTTGACCTTGGACCTCTGAAGGTCCTTCATCTGTGAAGATACAATGGATCTATGTCAATCCCTCAGAGGGCTCCTAGACCTAGGTCTATGATCATGTCCTACCCGATGTGCTCTATCCTGATCATGAACAGGAGGTAGGCGATCAATGATGGTTCACATCATTTGCCTCATGTCAACCTCCTCTGAGTCAGCATGCTCCTCTCTATGGTTCTCTTCCTGATGCTCACTAACATGCTCTTCCCTATTCTCTTCTTGATTAAGGTCTTCGTGGATGGACTCATGGACACTGATAGCTCTACCTCGTCTACGGCCCCTACCATGACCTCTAATGGAAGACCTCATCCCAGATACCATCCTACAATAATATCCAAGACACAAGATGCTATAATAACCATGAAACATACTACTGAAACACATAGATAAAAGACACATATTTTGCAAATAAGATAGTCTTAATTTTCAATTTGCCTATAATTTCAGTTTAAGTATAATTTTCAATTTTGAGGTCTAAGTATTGAAGTATGAAAAATATGCAACTAATAGTTTACATTATGTTGCAATTCAACTAGTTTCAAGTTTCAGCTTGAAAGAGATACACAAAATAGTTTAAAGTTTTCATTCTTGTTCAACTAGTTAACACTAGTGTCGTTTCCAATATACCCAGAGCTCCCAATGTAGAAACTGTGGCTCTGATACCAGATGTAACGCCCTGCCAAGGGATCCAAAAGAATTAACCTAAGGTTTCACTAAGTTTGCTAAACATTTTATTTTTTAAATAAGAAAGTATAACATACACATCAATCACATAGTAGCGAAAGCAATAACATGTAATCATCAACAAACATACATCACAAGTTACATTCCTTAAGGGTCCCAAGACGTTGAGTCACGTTTAAATTTAATTAATTCTAAGTCTAACAACTACCACATACATATGAAAGAATAATCAGAAAGTCCAATGTCCATAATATACATTTGTTCTGAATGCCTCTTGGCAAATTAATTTAGAATGCTCAATCATCCATTGTACATGTCACAGGGTATGAAAGGCTTAAAATAATATACATATGTAAAGATAAAGATACATCATCCTCAAATCCATGATACAAGGTATAGTAAAATAAAAGAGATCATCCACCATACATGATACATCAATACATTCATAATGATAAAACATCCATGAACAGAATGAAGGTAAATTCCAACTAAAAAAACTCCAGTCACGGTGACCACGGAACGGATCTCAATGGTAAGAGTAAAAAGCACTACCACCCGACTGTGTGGAACCTGAATGGTCCACTCCCACCGCGCTGAGGAGATAGTCTCATGTCCCAAATAGGATAACAAAACATATAACATAAATACTCTCTAAGTCCAAGAAATCCTATAAGTATGCTAACTCAAAGCTTCCTAAAATAGATTGACATCTAAACCCAGAGGCACCACAAAGACATGTAGGAAACCTGCTATGCAAGCGGGAAAGTGTCATCGCAAAATTCACATTGGAAGTTACCCGAGCAATCCCTTAGGAATCCTGGGTCCCCTGTGATCCTGTGGCCACTAGTATCTTCTTGTACTGACGAGGCATACTACAAAATGTAAGGTCGTAACCAAGCGTTCTGTCTACCCCATCCTAGTCTGTACTAGCACTCAAGGCATGGGAGAGAACATATAGTTATCTTATTAGGTTCATTTAAGTTAGTATTTAGATGAGATGTTTTCACTTATTAAAACAACTTACAATGAGTTACCTTGGCAGCCACTTAGGGCCCCGACCCCCATCGCAAGCCACTTCCCCACACTACACATACATAACCTACCCTAGACTCATGAAATCACAAATCACAAATATCACCGCAGCCCTATACAAGTGACTGGAAAACATCAAATGATAATCATAATGATCACAACAATTCTCTATCAGCAACTGAAGGCATCAATAATCAGTCACAATATCCAATGGTTCTCCATTGAGAAACCAACAAGTATCCCAATAATAGATCACAATACTGATCGAAGACTCCAAAATGGTCAAGTCAAAACATGTCATAGCGTGACATCACCAAGAACAATTCACTTAAAATCACCTCATCCTCACACAAGGAAATTGGAAAACAATAACAACCAGTAAAGACATCCATAATAGAGCATAGCATCACAGTACCAAGGTCGAGTATAAAGATCGAGAACAAAACACCATAACATCACAATCGCACAACCCCAGAACCTCTGGTAAATGTCCTAAACTGGTCAACATCTAAACAACCCCAAAACCCCCAAAGCATAGTCAGTACAAACAACACAATATAGTTCATAGTTTGGGTTTGGTCTGAAAAAACACAATAGGGTTTAAGTTCCAGTTTCGTATATGTTCTCAAGTAATAAGTTTTTTTTTTCTTTCTTTTCAATTAATCCATTTCTATAATAACCTCCATTTAATCAATAATGTAATTCTACAATTTAATCAATAATATTCATTATTAATTAACTTTAATTAAACTAATTTTAATTAAATTCATCAATAATTACTGTTCTAATTACTTATATTAATATATTCATTAATTATTAATTTATTAATATTTAACCAAAATTATTAATAAACTAATATTTACAAAAACTATGTTAAAATCATTAATATTTAATTATAAAATATTAATAAAGATTATTTATTAAAATATTATTAAATAAAATATATATTAAAATTTATTAATAAAATTTTAAATAATAATAAAACTTTCTATAAATAATACAAATTTAAAATCGAATTAAAAAAAATAATAATCAAAACTACGCACGTATTTAAATAAGCTCGTTGGCTTAATAACAAGCCTGCGGCCTAGCGTAGTCCTACGGTCGTAGGGCCTGCGGCAGCAGGTACTTTGTACCTAATGTCGTAGTACGGGGTAATTCCCTCCCCCCCCCACAAATTAATAAATTTTTTTAAACACAATTTTTATAAAAAAATTTTATTGATATTCAAATCTATTAAATATATATATATTTATAAATATGTTAAAATAATTCCTTTTAATATATATAAATATATTGAAAAATTGTTTCCTTCTTTATATTGACAGAGAAAATATATAGTCAACCATCCGAACTTCTAATTTAGAATTTCAGTCTTAGATTCAACCCTTCCCATTTAAATCCTATTTATATAGAAGTTAATTGACAAGCATCTGATAAATTCCAATATTGTAATGTTTAAACATTCATCATAGAAAATTCAGATCTACAATCCACAGACACGAAGAAGACATGAAATAAGAAAATTGCATAAATAATGAGTGATCAAAACACAAAGCCCTACCTGATCATAATGCTAATACGAAATCTTTGAAAAACTATGAGAGAATTCGCTCCCCTTCAATAACTTTCCTCTGAAAATCTTTCTTGGTATTAGCCTTCTAAAATTCGCTTCCAAAAATTGTCTCGCAAAATTTTTTGTCCAAATTCGTGTCCCTCAAAAATGAACCCCCAAAGTTGTGATAAGGAGTTTTCTCCTCAAATTGGGGAACTAATTGTGCGTTCACCCAAGAGGACTCTTTGCTCAACTGAGTTAACCCCAAAATTAACTTTCTTTATCTTTGCTTTATCTTTATAATGCACATTAAGTTGAATTATTAAATAACTTTATTTAATATTCCACTTGACTTCTATTTTAATCTTTATTACTTTAATCTCATGTGCACTTTATGATATTAAAAATAACATTATTATTTTCTATTATTTTATCTTTTAATTAATTTCTCATAGTTAAACTCATGCTTAGATCATGCGATCTAGAAACCTTTAATAATTTAATATCTTTCAACTTTTAATTTATTTTAGAAACTTAATTGATAACATATTTAGTTAATTTAAATAACAATAATATTTAGCATTTATTTAAAAATGAACTCTAAATATAATATTATTAAATTAAATAAATATTATCATGTTCTGAATTATCCTTAAACTTTTATCTCGAAATTCAATTCTTTTTATTTATTTAATTTTTTAATTAATTAAATGTAATTAAATATTAAAATATCATAATAATTTTCTATTAAATTAAATCATTAATTAATCTTTTAAATTAGAATTAATTAATAGAAAACACATCAAGGACTCATAAGGTAACATACGAAAACCCATCATAGAAAAACACATACTAAATCAAACAAAAGGGTTATAAACACGAAATTACATCATTTGATGCATTAGGAGGGTACTTAACTCAGATACTTGTCCTAATTATCAATTAGGACAATTGGCTAAATGGTTTAGGATTTGGACTTAAGAGTTTATCTCCCCTCTCTTACCATTCAGATAATGCGATAGGGTAAGCTCATCCTGGCAATTCAGGGAAGTCGATACCCGATACCTGCAACCTGTATAAAATCCACGCATGTACAAACACAATATTCTAAGCTAAACAGACAATGGAAGGAAGTAGTGCATCGTGTAGATCCCGACTAGCAGGTGACTACGACTCTCTTCCTTAACCACATCAGAAACACCATACATAAAGAAAAAAAATATGTGCACCATACACATGCAGTATGGGGTAAGTATCCATAAGAAAGCACATATTATTATAAACCATCTAACTAATTATCATCGATAATTGAAAACATTGAATAATCATCATACATGCATGAAATATAGAGTACCAAGTAATCTCATCATATAATAAACTGAGTGTAAAACAATGTCTGATAATCTGAAGGTAATGCTACTAAACATTAGTATAAAAATGGCCTAAAAGAGTTTGGCAAAGATAACTGAAATGCGACTTAGGGGCAGGCATTACATTAGGAGTTATAAGTGGGGTTTTCGTGTGACTGATGACTTTAGAGAGAAAAGGGGTGACACCCACCTTGGGAGATATAAAGGAGATCTAGCTCAGTGGAGGAGGGAGGCATAAGGTGGTTTGGGTTCTAGAGAGACAAGGAGAGTAGAGTGGCATTAGAAATATATGTGTATCTAGGAGGCTTGGATGCCTCGATAGCTACATAGTCTTCGAGAGATAAGGTAGAGGTGTCGATGCCTTGGCAACCAATTTTTCTAAAAAAATAAAAAAATTTCTCTAGGATGAGGTCCCTCTTAATGTGATCCCACTAGTTGATTGCTCCTTAAAACAAAATAAAAAAATAAAAAAACATTGGTTAAAATAAAATTGAAAAACAAAAATGTTTTTTCTTCTTGAAGGATTAATATTTATTCAAATGACTTGCACTAAACTAATGTTTATATGTTTACTATTCATTCTCAAAAAAATTAACTATTAAATAAAAACATATGTTTATATGATATTAAATTAATATCATGCTTAGAGGCAAGTACTTAGCCACTTTGTAGCACTTGTTTTCTAGTGTCTTCATTATGTTCTCTGCTACATCAATTTTAGCTTGAATTTTATGTTCTTACACTTTCTTGTGAGTTCATTTTCCTATGATCCTAATCTCTAAGATATAATAAAATACCTAGACCTAGAAATCAAATTTATTGAGGACAAGGGAAAGCTAATGAGATAAGAGTACACCTAATTTTCTTAAGATTAATTGAAAATTTCATCACAACATCTACCTAGGACAATATGTAAACATATTTTTCCATTACTAACTAAAATTTTGGTTGTCTCACAATAATTTGTTCCTCAAAACCTTAGAGAAGGAGAACATGAAACAATTTCCTTATTCATTAATATATAAATGATATGATTCTACCTCTAGATTTTATCCAAGCCAATGTTTTTCTAGTGTAATAAAATTTATAATATAAGAATTTTAAAGTTGGCTTTGAAATCACTTTGATATTTGTACCTAGTATATTACTTATCGTGTTATTTCTTATGATGTTTTTAATAAATTGGTGCATTCCTCTATTCATGATTTTTGTTTGGTTCATTTGTAAGTACTTTGAGTTAAAGCACATGTGTCAGAAATTTGATTTTAATTTTTGAAACAATGAATACTAAATATGAGACTAGTGAGAATTAAACATGTTTAATTGATCTAATCTTGCAAATTAATTTGAAAATTGTTAAACATGCATTAAAATATAACTCCATCTATCCTTCCAAATTATAATTCACAAAACTAATCAACTAACTAATTCTTCCAAATATATTCTAGAAGATAAAGTTCAAATATTCATTCAGGAAAAGTTAACTAGCAATTACACGTTTTAGTATGTGTAACGATGAGCTGATAGGAATGATTTCTTTTGTAGAATAAGGAAAATTGATCACAAATACTACTGAAAATAGAAATAAATGATTTTTGAGAGCTGTAATAAGTTGATAACTTTTTTGAGAATAAGGAAAATTGATCACAAATACTAGTGAAAATAGAAATAAATGATTTTTGAAAGCTATAATAAGTTGATAAAGCTATGTAGTTCTCTTTGTTTCTTGTGTTGTTTAGCTCTCTTTGATAATCAATAAAAATTTTACCCCTCTTTTAATTTTTAAAAAAAAAAAAAAAAGTTTGATAATTTTATATTAAAAATATGTATAAAATTGTTATTATTGTTCTATTATGTCATGATATTACAAAGACAATTGATCAATAGATTAAATATATGTATTTCAGCTTTTCAAAAACCACTTCAAACCAAAACTTCATTTGAAAGCATATTGGAACAAATCTAACCATATCAAAATTTTCTTAAACATTTAATTATGTTAATGTGTAAATATGATTCAAATGTTTATGTTATTAAATCTAGGAGCTTCCAAATTATATAAATAAAATATTGTACCAAACTCTATGTATGCCATCATAAGAGATAATTATTTATGCAATCAAATTCAAAATTGATTTGTGTCTTCAATTTTTTAGATCTGAATTGATTTTATGAAAAAATAAAGATTGCAGCAAGTGTGGGGAGTGCCAACCAAATGTTGAATAAATTAAATTTTACAATAAAGACATACAATGGTTCATTTCAAAATATATTTAAACGAATCATTACAAAATATGTTTAAACAATTTTTTTGAAACTTGACATAAAATAATATGAGAACATGACATAGTCAAATCTAAAAGTTTCTTTCAAA
The DNA here is from genome assembly GCA_028749045.1 of Cupressus sempervirens. Classification (NCBI taxonomy): domain Eukaryota; kingdom Viridiplantae; phylum Streptophyta; class Pinopsida; order Cupressales; family Cupressaceae; genus Cupressus; species Cupressus sempervirens. The sequence goes on from CM053786.1 coordinate 753,997,966, forward strand.
ATCAATTACTAGTTATCTCTTCAATTTATCATATCTCAATTCATCCACACTTTCATATAAACAAGGATTCTATTGAACATATTAAACATTTGCCCATTTTTCCAAAGGTGACCAACGATACATGTTTAACTTATTTCAAAACAAATTGGGACATCTCAACTAACCAAGGAAATTTTCTAAAACATTCATCTTCTTCCACATCTTAAAATACACAATAGATCTACAATCTAGATTCCACCATATCAACACTAATTCTAGAGTAAACATATAACACACCTCTCAAAATTCATTGTATCCCTCAAATAGAATGGAGAAAAACATAAACTCACCACAAGTGAAGCATGTAATTCACAAATAAAAGTAAAAATTTTGAAGTTCTTTATATCATTTAATCCACCATTTTTTGGTGGAGTGATTTAAAAACATCAATCTTTAGACAGAGAACATCTTTCAGAAAAAAAATATAATATCTAAAAGAACCACCAAAGAGATAATTAGATTTGGCACAATGAATAAGAAAAACTCTAAAATATTTATTAAAATGGAATTTTTTTTTTAGAAACCAGACCCTTAATAGATGAAACTGCATAAAATTTGGAGGAAACATTTTGTTTTTATAGAAAAATCCAAATAAAATTGAAAATAAGAATTGAAGATATAATTAGAAATATAGAGCTTACATGATAATTAGAAAGTGAACAATGAAAAAGGTAATTATGAGTAAATAGATTTGAAAAATATAAAATAGAATAAAGTAACTTGTCAAAATGATATGTTGCTATTTTCATTGCTAGGAAAGTTTATCAGGAAGGGCTGACAATTTTCTAGTGAGAACTTTTAAAATCCGATAGCAAAGCTCCCACATATAAGCCTATCGGCTCAAAAATTACAAGTCTTTAACAATTATCATCATCAACTATACTATTATTCTTAATGTTAATATCTTAGAGTGGCTTTTTTGAGGACTTCTTTTGAAGCCTTGTATGACGTTAAAAACTAAAGGTTTAATACTTGAGGTAACATTTTTATTTTTAGTTTCAAATATTGTATAGTCTTCATATTTCACATGATGCTATAGTTTTTATTATCATATTTATAACAGAGGTGGGAAAACTAAAATCAAATTCAATTTAGGCAATACCCTTTATAGTATAACCCTTTCTCATTGCATTAATTATGTGTAGATTTGTTTATAATTATAGAAGTCACACAAGATCCTAGATAAAAATAGCATATGTTGAAACCTATTTTGATTTTTTCAAACCTTTGTCACCCTACATAAAATTGAATTTTTTGAAGATGACATTTCAAATATAGGTACCTTTATAGTTTTTTAAATTTAAGATATAGATTATTTTATTTATTCCATTTCATTTTTTAAAGCTATTTATCTTTTATAGGTAATCTAGATCAAATATGGACAATTTAGAGTCTCAACTCTTTTGTACAAATTAATATAGAATATGATAAATTTTTCTCAATTTCTAGCTAATCCAATTTTCTTTCTAGTGTTTCATATATACTATTAATATTCCATGGCTACATTAATTTATGAGATCTCAATTTTATATTATATTTATTTTTTGATCCTAATATATCGTGCATTTTCATACATATTTAATACAACACACACACACACACACACACACACACACACACACACACACACACACACACAGAAACATACACACACATCCTTTACAAATAATTAGTTCATGATTTCAATAATTTTAGAGATTATTTTTCTTAGTCACTTTAACATAAATAATTGGTTAATATATCACATCATATGATGTTGTGTAAATGGTTGCTCACTATCTTAGTCATTCTAACTATTAGATATGTGTAGGATCATGGTGTGCCAAAAAATGGTGTTGTGAAATACATGTAGTTTTGAACTGCCTAAAAGCATTTCAAAATGGGCTTTGACTATTTTCCTACCCATCCTAGTACCAAACCAAAAATGCTTTGTCAGGTATCCGATTTGAGAATGGGTATCCAATTTGGGAATGGATCCTTGATCTATGTTCCCAAATCATGGCACCAAATTCAAATGTAAATGGGAGTGGGGACCAATTTTTAAGATAAATATTGATTTTTATTTACCAAACTCAAATGGGGGACCAATATTTAAGTTATATCAAGTCCTAGTATAATATAGTTATAGCATAATTGGAGGGGACCAATTATTATATATATTTACTAAAATTTATTATATAGTATTAAATAATAATAATAATTTATTATATAATTATTTCATATATAGTTATTACTTATTTTATATTAAAAAAATATTTATTATATAATTATTTTATATATAGTTATTACTTATTATATATTATTATATAATTATATATCATATATAATTTTAACCTAGGTTAATAAACTATATGATGATGTATGTTCCTAGGCGTACCCCCTAGGGACATAAATGTGTTCCAATGAGTCCAAATGGGTCATGGGATAACCTAATTATAAATCATATATATTAGTAACCTGAGTTAATAAACTATATGATGATGTGTGTTCCTAGGGGTCTCACTCGAGACATACAAGTGTTCCATTGAGTCCAAATGGGTCATGGGAAACCTTATGACCCATTTTGACCCATTATATGACAACATATCTTCCTAATGGTCAAAGAATGCCTAGGGACATACATCTTGTGTTTCAAAGGGTAGAAATGGGTTACAGAGTATCCTATGACCCCTTTTGACCTAATACATGGTAACATAAGTTCTTAGGTGTCCTAGGACCCCTATAGACATACATAATGTGTTCCAATGGGTCCAAAGGGTTCGTAGAGTATCCTATGACCCTTTCGACCCATTACATGAAAACAAACATTCCTAGAGGTCATAGGACTCCTACGAACATATGTTGTCATGTAATGGGCCGAAAGGGGTCATACGGTATCTAATGACCCCTTTTGACCCATTGGAACACAACATGTATGGCCCTAGGGTATTAGGACCCCTAGGAACATATGTTATCATGTAATGGATTAAAATTTGACCCATTGGAGCACAACAAACATGCTGATAAGGGTCCTATGAGCCATAGCAACATATGTTCTCATGTAATGTGTCAAAAGGGGTCATAGAATACCCTATGATCACTTTCTACCCATTGGAATATAAGAGTTATGTCCCTAGGGGTCGTATAATATCCTATGACCCCTCTCTATCCATTAGAACACAACATATATGTCTCTAGGGACCCTAAGATCCCTAGGAACATAAGTTGTCATGTATTTGATTGAAATCCTTTCAACCCATTTCAACACAACATGCTTGTCCCTAGATGTCTTAGGATCCATAAGAACATATTTTCTTATGTAAAGGGTCAAAAGGGGTCATAGGATATTCTTTAACCCAATTCAACCCATTGGAACACAACATGTATGTCCCTAGGGGTCCTACAAACCCTATGAATGTATTTTATCATGTTATAGGCCAAAATGTGTCATGGAATGCCCTATGACCCCTTTTTACCCATTAGAACACATCATGTATGTCCCTAGGGGTCCTATGTCCCCGAGGAACATACATCATGTGTTTAAATGAGCTGAAAGGTGTCATAGGGTCTAAATGATAACATATGTTCATAGGGGTCCTAGAGAACCTAGGAAAATATATCATGTGTTCAAAGTGTTGAAAGAGGCAATACAGTACCCCATGACCCCTTTCAATATATTATATGAAAATATATGTTCTTAGGGGTCCTAGGACCCCTAGGGACATAAATCATGTGTTTAAATTGGTTGAAAGCGGCCATAGGGTAACATATGACCTATTTTGACCCATTAAATGCTAACATATGTTCCTAAGGGTCCTAGGATCACTAGGAACATATATCACATATTTGAATGAGTTGAAAGTGGTCATAGAGTACCCTATGACCCCTTTCGACATATCTCAGGAAAACATATATCTTTTAGGGTCATAGGACCCCTAGGGACATATTATAATTATTTATATCGGTCAAAAGGAGTCATACTATAACCTATGATCCCTTTTGACACATTTCATTACAACATATGTCTCTAGAGGTCCTAGAACACCTAGGGACATACTATAATTGTTTATATGGGTTGAAAGGGGTAATAGGATAACCTATGAACCTTTTCAACACATTTCATTACAAAATATGTCTCTAGGGGTCCTAGGACCCTTAGGGACATATTATAATAATTTATATGGGTCGAAAGGGGTCATATAATAATCTATGATCCCTTTCGATAGGTTTCATTACAACATATGTGTTTAGGATTCCTAAGACCCCTAGGGACATATTATAATTGTTTATATGGGTTGAAACATGTCATAGGACATCTTATTACCTCTTTTGACATATTTCATGACAACATATGTCGTTAGGGGTCCCAGGACCCCTAGGGACATATTATAATCTTTTATATGGGTTGAAAGGAGTTAAAGGATAACCTTATGACTAGTCTCGACATGTTTCATGACAACATATGCCCATAGGGATCTTTTGACTCCTAGGGACATATTATAATCATTTATAAGGGTCAAAAGGCCTTTCGATACATTTAATTACAACATATGTTTCTAGGGGTCCCAGGACCCCTAGGGACATATTATAATCATTTATATGGATCGAAAGGGGTCATAGGAAAAATTATAACCCCTTTTGACACATTTCATTACAACATATGTCTTTAGGGGTCCTATGAACTAATGTAGACACACTCTACTACCATTGAAAAAGGTATGCTCTGATACCACTGATGAAGGGCCACACCGCCCATACCAAATCACAACCAAGATCACAACAAGATGGAGAGAAAGAGATGAAAAAATGCTTCATAAAGCATCCATTCATACTTGAAATTAACTACAATATTCTCCAAATGAAAGGACTCCAAATTATTACAATATAAGAGAGATTTGCTCACTAAGAGCTTCCAACTAGAAGAGCTTACAACAAAAGAGAGCTTGTTTGCTACACCTTTAGAGCTTCCTTACAAGAGATTACATTCAAAGAGATTCACTACAATAGCTTACACTTGAAGAGCTTCTACTTGAAGAGCTACACCTTGAGAGCTTCTACAAGAAATTACATCCGAAGAGCTTGATTACAAATGAACATAAGCCTTCCTTAAATAAGCACTTACCACCCAATGCATGATTTATCCACAAAATTCTAGAATATCCACAACCTTCTACAATATCTACAACTTTCTAGAATTTCCACCTAAATACAACTAAGCACCACCATGTGGCCCAATTAGAAAATTACATTTCTTTTGTAGATCACAACAAATATTAAATGCATGATTTAAGGAACTTTCCACAAACCTCTTAAGATACCACCTACACACCTCAATTAATGGAATGATAACTATTTTCCTATTTATGCCACCCATGCACCTCGAAAATATAAATTCCTTTTTTATTCTTCTTTTCTCCTTTTTTCCTGTTTTTCTATTTTTTTTAATTTTCTTTCTATTTTCGTCACTTTCTCTCTCCTCCACAATTTTTTTTTTTCTAATAATTTAATTTTTCCATGCAGGATGCTCCTGCATCAGACTCCCCTGGTAGATAGAAAAGTGTGTCCCACACTTTGAAACCAAAAGAAAGATATACAACCATCTTCATCTTCAGCACAAGCTTCCAGCTCAACACAAACAAGAAAACCAACATGCAAATCTTCAACATTTTATTTTTTTTGATGCATGATGCTCCTACATCCGACTCCCATGGTACAAAATTTTTTGTGAATATGGATTCACAAAATGAAGTAACCACTGTTGACGGATTTCTTTTCTCTTCCTCCAACATATAGCTGGAACAAGTATCTGGTGCTGATATATTTCCTTCTTTCTTCTTTTCCAACACCTAGCTAGAAGAACTATTTGCTGTTGAAAATACTCCTTCATAATGAACTCTATCCAAGTATAGCTCTCATCCTCATCCACTCTTGTTGAATTAATCACACCTGTAATAAACCCAAAAACACCATACAAATCTTTCTTTGCATGCCATACATCATGAACAAGATCCTCATGCAAACCATCATCAATATCTTTTAAACTAATCTCAAATTCAACATCATATAATTCATAGAAATTTACCTCTTTGACATCTTCATCTTTTCTTGCCTCTTTCATGTCATCAACAATGCATGTAATAACTTCACTTTCTTGAAAGGCACTATACTCTTCCTCTATTGCTTTAGTCTTCAAATAATCTTGATCTACTTTAGGTTCGTAAATCTTGTTAACTTCATGCTCTTCCTCTTCTCTTTCATCTTCTTCAACTTTAAGTTCACAAATAATTTCCTCTTCATCCTCTTGCTCTTCTTTTGGACCACATGTCTCATACTCCACTGGATCTTCTATCTTTTCTACATTTGCACAATCCTCAACATCTCTTTTCTGATGATGTGCTCTTTGTTTCTGCAACTCAGCTTCTAATTCATTCACTTGCTTCTCCAAATCAACTAGCAATGCCTCTTGATTTCTTGCCCTAATTTTCTATAGTCGAGGAATCCTCAAAACCCATCCAATTACAAAATTCATCTTCTTCTTTCTCTTCTCCATAATCAAGTCTTAAGAAGATAAATGTACTACAACACAAGAACCTTGTGCAAATTGCCTCATAGTCAGCGATCTATCTACACAATCAAGAACTTCTTGACAAGCTTCACGCAACTCAAGGTCCTAGTGAAAATTGCCTCACGTTCAATGATTTTTCCACACACTCAGGAACTCCCACTCTGATAAACTTCACCCAACCAAGGTCCTAGTACAAACTGCCTCACACTTCGGTGATCTGCTTGTACACTTAGGAACTCTTGCTCTGATACCACTGATGTAGACACACTTTGCTACCACTGAAAAAGGTATGCTCTAATACCATTCATGGAGGGCCACACCACCTGTACCAACTCACAACCAAGATCATAACAAGATGGAGACAAAGAGATGACAAAATGCTTCATAAAGCATCCATTAATACTTGAAATTCACTAAAATATTCTCCAAATGAAAGGACTCCAAATTATTACAATATAAGAGATATTTTCTCACTAAGAGCTTCCAACTAGAAGAGCTTACAACAAAAGAGAGCTTGTTTGCTATACCTTGAGATATTTCTTACAAGAGATTACATTCGAAGAGCTTCACTACAAGAGCTTACACTTGAAGAGCTACACCTTGAGAGCTTTTACAAGAAATTACATTTGAAGAGCTTGATTACAAATGGATAGAAGCCTTCCTTAAATAGGCACTTACCACCCAATACATGATTTATCCACAACATTCTAGAATATCTACAACGTTCTAAAATATCTACAACTTTCTAGAATTTCCACCTAAATACAACTAAGCACCACCATGTGGCCCAATTAGAAAATTACATTTCTTTTGTAGATCACAACAAATATTAAATGCATGATTTAAGAAACTTTCCACAGACTTCTTAAGATGCCACCTACACACCTTGATTAATGGAATGACAACTATTTTCCTATTTATGCCACCAATGCACCTTGAAAAGAGAAATTCCTTTTTTATTCTTCTATTCTCCTTTTTTCCTGTTTTTCTATTTTTCATTATTTTCTTTCTATTTTTGTCACTTTCTCTCTCCTCCACAATTTTTTCTCTCTCTCTTTGTTTTCCTAATAATTTAATTTTCCCATGCAGGATGCTCCTACATCAAAATCATGCATCATGAACCCTAGGGAAATATAATAATCATTTATATGGGTGAAAAGGGGTCATACAATAACCTATGACCCCTTTCGACACAATTCATGATATCATATGTCCCTAGGGGTCATAGGACCGCTAGGGACATATTAAAATCAATTATACGGGTCAAAAGGGGTCATAGTATAGCCTATGACCTCTTTCGACACATTTCATGACAAGATATGCATCTAGGGATCATATGACATCTAGGGATATATTATAATCATTTATATGGGTCGAAAGTTTAGACACATTTCATTACAAAATATATCTCTAGGGGTTCTAAGACACCTAGGGATATATTATAATCATTTATATGGGTTGAAAGGTGTAATAGGATAACCTATGACCCCTTTGAACACATTTCATTACAACATATGTCTCTAGGGGGTCCCATGACCCCTAGGAACATATTATAAATATTTGAATGGGTCAAAAGGGGTCATATGATAAGATGTGACCCCTATGGACATGTTTCATTACAAGATATGTCTTTAGGGTTCGTAGAACCCCTAGGGACATTTTATAATCATTTATATGAGTTGAAAGGGGTCATAAGATAACCTATGACACATTTCGATATATTTAATTACAACATATATCTCTAAGAATCCCATGACCCCTAGGGACATACTATAATCATTTATATAGGTAGAAAGAGGTCATAGGATAACCTATGACCCCTTTCAACACATTTCATTACAACATATGTCTCTAGGGGTCCTAGGAGCCTTAGAGACATATTATAACCATTTATATGGGTCAAAAGGTGCCATACGATGACCTATGACGCCTTTTGACACATTTCATTACAAAATATGTCTTTAGGGGTCCTAGGACCCCCAGAGAAATATTATAATCATTTATATGGGTTGAAAGGGGTAATAAGATAGCCTATGACTGCTTTCAACACATTTCATGACAACATATGTCTCTAGGAGTCCTACAACCCATAGGGACATATTATAATCATTTCTATGGGTCAAAAGGGGTCATAGTATAAAATATGATCCCATTTCACACATTTCATTACAACATATGTCTCTAGGGGTCCTAGGACTCCTAGGGACGTATCATAATCACTTATATGAGTTGAAAGGTGTCATAGGATAATCTATGACCACTTTTAACACATTTCATTACAACAAATATGTTGAGAGGTGTCAAGACCCCCAAGGACATATTATAATAATTTATATGAGTCGAAAGGGGTCATAGAATAACCTATGACACCTTTCTACACATTTCATGACAATATATGTCTCTAAGGGTCCTAGGACCCCTAAGGACATATTATGGCAGTTTATATGGGTTGAAAATTTCATCACATTTTATTACAACATATGTTTCTAGGGGTCCCAGGACCCCGAGGAACATATTATAATCATTAATATGGGTTGAAAGGGGCCATAGGATAACCTATGACCCCTTTAAACACATTTCATGACAACATATGTCTTTAAGTGTTGCAAGAGACCTAAGGACATATTATAATAGTTTATATGTGGTGAAAGAGGTCATAGGATAACCTATGACCCCTTTCATCACATTTCATTACAACATGTCTCTAGGGGTCCTAGAACCCCTAGGAAAATATTATTATTGTTTATATGGGTCAAAGGAGTCATAAGATAACCTTATGACCCATTTTGACATGTTTAATTACAACATATGTCCCTTGGGGCCCTAGGACATCTAAGGACATATTATAATTATTTATATGGGTCAAAAGGGGTCATAGGATAACCTATGACCCCATTCAACACATTTTATTACAACATGTCTCTAGATGTCCTAGAACCCCTTAGAACATATTATAATCATTTATATGCATCAAAAAGGGCCATAGGATGATTTATGACCCCTTTCGACACATTTCATGACAACATATGTCTCTAGGGGTCCTAAGACACCTAGGACATATTATAATTGTTTATATGGGTCAAAAAAGTCATAGGATAACCTTATGACCCGTTTCAACATGGTTAATGACAATATATGTCCCTAGGGGCCCTAAGACACTTAGGGACATATTATATTTATTTATATGGATCAAAACGGGTCATAGGATAACCTATGACCCCATTCAACACATTTCATTACGACATATGTCTCTATGGTTCCTAGGACACCTAGGGACATATTATAATCATTTATATGGGTTGAAAGGAATCATAGGATAACCTATGACCCCTTTTGACACATTTTATGTCAACATATGTTGCTAGGGGTCCTAAGACCCCTTGCGACATATTATAATCATTTTTATGTGTCGAAAGGGATCATAGTATAACTTATGACCCCTATTGACATATTTGATTACAACATATGTCTCTAGGGGTCCTAGGACACTTAATGGGTCAAATAGAGTCATAGAATAACCTTACGACCCCTTTCAACATGTTGCATGACAACATATGTCCCTAGTGGTCCCAAGACCTCTAGGGACATATTATACTCATTTATATGGGTCAAAAAGGATCATAGGAAAACTTATGACCCGTTTTGACACATTTCATTACAACATATGTCTCTAGGTGTCTCTGGACACCTAGGGACATATTATAATCATTTAAATGGGTCAAAAGTTCATGACAACATATGTCTCTAGGGGTCCTAGAACTCTGGGAATATATTATAATCATTTAGATGGGTCAAAAAGGGTCATAGGATAACTTATGACTCCTTTCAACACATTTCATGATAACATATGTCTTTTAGGGTCATAGGATAACGTATGACCCTTTCTAGCACATTTTATTTTAACATATGTCTCTAGAGGTACAAGGACCCCTAACGACATATTATCATTGTTTATGTGGGTTGATAGGGGTCATAGGATAACCTATGAACCCTTTCAACACATATCATTACAACATATGTCTTTAGGGGTCACGATACCCCTAGGAACATGTTATAATCATTTATATGGGTTGAAAGGGGTCATAAAATAACCTATGACTCTTTTTGACATATTTCATTACAACATATGTCTCTAGGGGTCCTAGGACCTCTAAGGACATATTATAATCATTTATATGGGTTGAAATAGGTCATAGGACAACCTATAACCCCTTTTGATATACTTCATTATAATATATGTCACTAGGGGTCCTAGTACCCCTAGGGGTGTATTATAATCATTTATATGGGTCAAAAGATGTCATAGTATAACTTATGACTCCTTTTGACGCGTTTCATGTCAATCTATGTCTCTAGGTGTCCTATGACTTGTAGGGACATATTGAAATCATTTATATGGGTCCAAAGGGGTCATAAGTTCTTAGGTGTCCTAGGACCCCTAGGGACACATGCTATGTGTTTAAATGTGTTGAATGAGACCATAAAGTTCCCTATGACCTTGTTAGACCCATTAAATATGAAAATACATTTCTAGGGGCCTAGGAATATATATTATGGGTTCAAATGAGTTGAAATGGGTAATAGAGTATCTTATGACCCCTAAGCACACTTAATGTCATCAAATGAGTAAGAAATAGTCATAGGGTATTCTAAGGCTCATTTTTAATCATTAGATCACATTATTTATGTGGTTAGGGGTCCTAAGATCCATAAGCACACATATTGTGATTAAATGGGTTAAAGAGTGTCAAAGGGTACCTTATGACCCCTTTTGATCCTTTGGAACTATTATATGTATGGTTAAGGTTCCTAAATCCTTCAAAAAACATATTAAGTATCTTAAAAAAGAGTCATGCTATTATAAAAGAATTTGAAAAGAAATTAATTAATTAAAATTTTATTTTTTTTAAAAGAGAAAAAAAATGGGTGTCTGATTTGGGAATGGGTACCCGATACTAATTAGGCTTGGTTTTTCTCTGGATGCCAACCCTCCATGGTCAACACCAAAAACATCCCAAAAACATGTTTTTGGCCTATTGTATTATGTTTTTGACTTTGATGACATGTACTTGATGACTTTTTTTTCATCCAAATTTGATTAAACAAAAAGGGTTTTTTGAGAATGTTCTTAGCTTTCAATCGATATAATGTCTGTCAAATTATGAGTTAAGTAAGTATTTATTACTTATTTTCCAATGGATTTAGCTACAACATGTTGGTTGACATACTAATTGAAAAATAGCTATAACTTTCAAATTTTATAAGATTTTTGAAATCCAAAAGATTTACCACATTCTATGCTTCAACTAGTATAAGAAAAAAAAATACTTTTGAATTTTTTTGAACTAGTTATGCTGGACAAATATATGAGCTTTTTAATTCTAAAATAATATACTAAAAAATTCATAAATAATTATTTATTTATAATAAAAATACTCAAAAATATGTGTCACATCCAAGCATGAGTCTACATTTTATATCTATAATTATATTAAAAAATACTATCATTTGATTTTGATTAAGGTAGTCAGACATACACCTACTTTTTATTTTTGCCCTCAAATTTTTGTAGTACTGCATTAAAATCCAAACTTTTGACCAATCAAATAATTTTTTCTCTAGATAAGGCCTAGTAGTTTAGACACTACATTCAATTTCCTATAGATTATTTTCTTACAACTTTTTGATATAAACTCTAGAACCACTTTAAAATTATGTGTCAAGTTGACATAAACCTGATTTGCTAGTTTTTCACTACCACTTGAGGCCATAGTTTGGTTGACCATGATCCTACACATACTCTATTACTTATTTCTATATCCCTCTAAGTATATTGAGAAGAGAGTCTTGAATTCTCTTGACCTAATATATATTATTGAAATTTAGTATGCATAATATGATGCCAATCACTTCCTTCTTGAGTTTTAAATGAGCTACTAGAAGTGGGAAAGGAATACAAGATCTAGGGCTAAATGTGTAATTTTTTAGATATCAAAATTATCAAAATATATAAATATTGTTATGTATACATATATCTATGATGGAAAGAGGGAGATAAACCTATGTCTAAAGTTCAATCTTGAAAGTGGTAGAAAACAATTTTTTGGGAACCCCTTATCTTCCAAATTGATATTGGAAAAATATCATGTTTTTAGGATAGGATGTTGTTCGAGATATTACTTAAATGTTTTTTTTGGTAGTTATTAGACAATATCAAGTTCAATCTTAACCTATTAGCATGCATGCTGATGGTATTCCTTTTGGGGAGTAGGCTAAGAATTACTAGAAAACTTAGGGTTATTGTTAGCATAATTGTGTTTGTCATTGATGTCAACATAGTATTGTTTGCGTGAAGACTGGTAGAGTAGCTGGAAGAGAATGGGGTTGTATGGATTACACATTGATGATAAGGTCATGCACAGTTGAGAAAATATTCTACATTGTGTCCTAATAAAGTGGACAAGTGTGTAAATAGAGTCAAAGACATGTGGAAGTTATTCAAGACTTACAAAGGAAAGTGAGCAGATAGAGTACCTAATAAGTGCTTTTTATTGTTTGGATTGTATCTCTTAATAGGGATTTAATCATGATGAGCATAGTAAGACAATGATAGAAGACAACCCAATGATGATGTTAGTGAGTGTGTAAGGTCATAGGTCATATGTTTTAGAATTTGTAAAGACTGTGAGACAATAGATTGTGTAATTGTAATATTATTGTAACATCTTAGTCAGGTCCTATTCCAATTAATTGGGAAATCCTCAAGATCACTTCAAGGAATTATTTTGACGATATAGTATAAAGGGAATTTATTTTCCTTGTGATGAAGTTTGTGTTCCATTTTATATTGAGCAAGTGATATACAAAGTTTGTAAATGTGTATAATAAATCTAAGGGATTATTTGCATACAAAATTGGTGATCTGGTATTTAGATCAAAAGAGGATTTGTCCTATCAAGAGGACATAGGAGTTTAAGATCATTCATTTCTATTATTTTGCAAAGATTAGTACTTTTATAGACCAATTTGATAGTGAGTTAGATTTTCTTGCCTCTAAAGTTGTTTGGATAGTGGGTCGTTCTTCCTTCTACAACTTCAAATAGGGTTGGCACAACTCCTAATAGGATTGAAATCTCCTAAAAGGTATGCAAAGCCTCCTAATATAGACTAATATGTACTAAAAGTATTTCATTGGATCCTATTGTCCATTGTATTACAAGGAACTTTTATATTAGTACATCATTAGATGGGTACTGTCACGACTAGGGTTTTCCCCATTATCAAGGGTTTTCTTAGTTACCATATTTGTTGTTATTTTGTGTGTATCTTCTTATGGTTGCTACTTATACTATTCACATTCTTAAGGATAATAATTTTTTTGATAGTTTGATAATTTATTTACCCACCTTAGCAGCCCCCCCACCCCACCCCTTCTCAGTTATCTTGGGGGACTATACTTTCTAACAATTAGTATTAGAACATCAGGTCCTTGAAGTAAAACCTTAACAGCTTCTAGAAATCAATGGCAAGTAAATTCATAAAAGAATGTCCTAAATTTGGTGGAGTTAACTATGATAGCTAGAAAGAGAAGATGAAGACTCATTTTGTATGTATAGTCCAGGATATTGGACAACGAAAAAGAATTGAAAGAAGATTATGGAAGAAATAAAACTTAAGGAATGTAGTGAAACTAGAAGATATTTGTTAATGTTCAATATGCTTTCTAAGAAGCATTATTGCTAGCCCTTCCTAATAATGAATATCGTCAGGTAACATCCTTAGATACATCTCATTAAATTTGGAAAGCTTTAGAAAGTGAATTTTAGGTGATGCTCATGCTAAAATAATTATATTAGAAAATTGGATATGTTTTTTTGAAGATGCTAGAATGATGGAAGATGAATCTGTAAAAAAAATATTGGTAGAATATGGGAAATTGTTGTAGGCGTTAAGTCTTGCAATGGATCAAAAATTGAGAATGAGGTTGTTTGGAAGATGTTGAAAACATTGTGTGAACCATTGAAGCAAACAACACAGATGATAGAGCTAGTGACAACTTGCACTAACAAGTTTATATGAGAGACACTACTCGAAAGATTGGAAGTAGAAAAGGTGAGCATAAGGTAATCTTTAGATTTTCATACAGTGGAGACAACCTTTAGTGCATTAAGTGTTCATCCTTATTTATCAAGAAGTGCAACTAGTAGTGGAGATTATGCTATCTACAACAAATCTTGATCTAAGGAGGACAAAAGAATTGAAGAAAGATTTTCCCTACTTATAAGAGTAGAACCATTATATAACGCCCTGTTCAAGAACCCAAAAGAAAAATATAATATGTTACAAAGTTTTTACAACTATTTTTTCTAAAGTTTATACAACATCAAAGTAACAATGCAGAAGCAATGTACATAAACACAACATTTACATGTGCAATTACAATATAAATTTCATTTCTTAATGTTTCCTTTACATTGTGTCACATTTAAGAATTTTTTATTGATTCTTAAAATCTTAAGTACAATATATATATATATAATCATTAAAATACAACATATGAATATCATAAGAGAATAAATGAATACAACTGATACAATGATATATATGTAATGGATTCCATCTAGTCCACATGTTGTAGGGTATGGGAAAATAGATAAAAGTACATCAAAATATAAGATACATGATAACATAATAATACATAAACTAAATAAAATAATTTAAGATATGGATAAGAATGATAAAGGTACAACTACATCATCAACCTTCCAACAGTTGTAAATAAAAAGTGGGACCCAAATAGTAAGAAGTCACTACCTCCCAACCACATGGTTACCTAGTCAGGCTATAACTCTCACCGTGTAGGGAAGATAATTAATAATCCACATAAAACTAATAAAAATATTAAACATTCCTAGGAAAGGAATCCTAAGAGCCAAATCTACCTCAAGGATAATGCAAACTACTTAAAAATAAAAGATAAAAAAAGTTGAAATAACACTAATCCAATAACAACACCACATACCAAGTCAACACACACACACACACACACACACCATAAATATATTGAGCACCAAAATCAAAAGATTAATTCCACAAAATGTATCCACCTCAAGTTAAAAGACACATGTCAAAAGTACAATCACTAAGAATCATTAGTCACCATTAATGAAAGTAAACACCAACAATAAATACATCTAATAGTAAGTACAACACCAATAACTAAACCACTAAAGTAAAATGAAAAATCTATAGAGGAGACTAAGACTACATACTAGGGAGTGTTATTACATGGTCAAACTACTTGAGTTACCCTAGATTGGTCTCTCATTAGACCTTGGACCCTCAAGCATTGAGTTACCATAGACTAGTTGATCTCAACCCCAGACCCTCGACATGACACATGTTTAACCGGAATACCCTCTCATCAAGATTAAGAAAACTGGCCATACCTATTACTAGGTATCATCCCATTCCCATCCTTAGCTTGTACAAGCACTCAAGACATGGGTAAGGCACATCTCTAACTTACCTTTCTAATGTATCTCAAGGAAAAGGGTTAGACAAAATATTTTAGCTACTATACATTATCACTTATTATATAACTTAAAATAGGTTTCCATGGTACTGACCACTTTGGTTCTCCAACCCCTATTGAAAGCCAATCCTAAAGACACATTCCTAGAGAACCTCCCTTAAGAACATTAACCATAATTGTATCCCATACCACAACACCCATAATGATAAAACTTGGTTCCTTAACATGCAACCCAATAATAATTTTCCTCTCAAAACCCAAGTCATCATATATGCTCACCAAACAAATCTCATAAACATAAGCTTTAAATTTTAATCATAAAGTAAATCCTAAAATCTACTCAAATAACCATTAGAAAAGAAATCTTAAAACATGCCTCTAGTGCACATCCTAGTTTGTCTAGCTAGGTAGTTCACATAAAATCCATCACAAAATAAAACATCATATTAAAATTTCCCTCTCTCTCCCTCACTCCCTCCATCCCTCCATCCCGCCCCCCCACTCTCTCTCTCATATTCCCTTTCTATATTTCTCCCATACCATCTCTCTCTTTCTTCTATCCACTTATCCTGTCTCCATCCTCTCTCTCTCTCCCTGTCTCTCTCTCTCTCTCTCTCTCTCTCTCTCTCACACACACACACACACGCACACACACACACACACACACACACACACACACACACACACACACACACACACACACACACGCACACGCACACGCACACGCACACGCACACGCACACGCACACGCACACGCACACGCGCACACACACACACACACACACACACACACACACACACACACACACACACACACACACACACACACACACACACACACCTCTTTGTATATCCTTCTATCTATTTACCCTATTCTCATTGTCTCTCTCATTCTCTCCATCACTCCCTCCCTCCTTCAATTTACCTTTGTGTAGTAATATAACATAACCCAATTGGGTTTTGTATAATCTGATTGGGTTATTTTTCCATATGAATAATGTAGTTAGAAACCAATAACCTGATTATGTTATTGAAAGTAGCAAATAAAATAACATGTCAATGAGTACTATATTGTTTCACTACAGTTTGGACTAGATTCTACTACTCTTTAGATGAATTTGTATATCATGTAAGCAAGTGTAAAGTTTTTTGTGCTTGGAAATGCTAAATTTTATACTTTTGATGTACCAACATCTTTTTTTAAGTTACTAACTTATTGTTTATTTTATTCACTTTATTGTTTGTAGGGTAATTTGCATCTATAATCATGGAAAAGAATAAGAGAAGAATGATTGAAAATGAGAGGTAGCAAAGGAAGAAATATGAGAGCATATGAGGAGGTTATGTGGTGGTACATTATCAAATGTATCTAATGTAAGTGATGAAAATATGCCTATTGATATTGATTTCACAAATGTATTGAATTTGACAAACAAGAATATTCAACATACCACAATTGAAATGATTATGACAAATGCACTTACATCACCTAATTCCCCTTATCTGACATCTCAATTTGAAATAATGAATGCATCTGATTAAAGTAATGAAAATATATAGAATTTTTAGATATCAACATCTCCTACAATAATTTGTAGAAAACCAAAGTTTCTAATTGATATTGATAAAAATATTTTGAAGCCAATGCATGAGAAAATGTTAGAAAGAAATTGTAGGAGAATTGTTCAAAAAATTTTGAATAACTATTTTGAAAGTTTAAATTAAAGTGGAAGATGCCAACTTCTTGTTGAAATAATTAAAAAATTGAAATTTAGAGAGAAACTTATAATTTTTGGGTTAAGAACATTTGAAAATAGTAGTGAAAGAAGCATTGTTAGAAATCTCTTTGATGCATACAAATCTATTGGTTCAAAAGCACATACTATAGATTCTAATACAAGTTGATAGGTCTATACATAAACTATAATGGGAAAGGAAATGGAAAAAAACTCATATGCTAAGAAAAACATGTAAATCATTAAGGATAAGTAGAAAAACATTAGTCAAAGCCTTAGTAAGGTGAGAGAAAAAATGAGAATTCTAATGAGACTTATTTTTGGTCATTCCAAGGTAGACTCCCATGTAAGGATAAAGTTATTGTTGATGCACTAAGAACATTATATAAAACTTTTGTTATGACAACATAAGGGCTTTACCAAACCAAAATGATGTTGTCAAAAGATGAATTGGAAAAACAAATCGTGAGCCACATGCAAAACATTTTTTTGGATATGACTCAAACACAATTGTATGAAATGTTTCTTCAAAGATTTCCTCAAATTAAAATCATCCAAAGGTTTTTTGAGATGAAAAAGCCATTTTATGTTAAGATAAATCGTACATGGACTACATGTTGTTGAAGGGTTCATCTTGAGTTTTCTATGCATTATGATGTTTATGGTTATATATGTTGTAGTTTTCATTTTAATGAAATATTGCATAAATGTGGTCTAAAATTACCTCCTAATTCACCATGATAATTTATTGCAAGTGTAATATGTAAACAAGATGATGGGTGGATTTATTATAAGACCATGTGTTTGAAAGGTTCTATTGGTTGAGTAGGATGTATGTGACAAGTGGAGTGCAACATTTTTTGAATTTTATTGAGGTGGGACATGGAAAGAGAGAGTATGATGGTGCTAGAGCATGTTTGAAAATAGCCCTTAGTAGAGAGGAATTAAAGTACAAAGGTGGTACAATATTAGAGAATGTTGAAATAATTGTCCAATGGTACAATTTTATGATGAGACCAAGTAATACAAGTAAGTCTATGTTTTATGGATATTTTTAGTTAATACATGAACCTAACATTGAAAATTTCCAAGATTTTTGTACACTTATAGGATCAAGTGAGATGCATTCATTTCAAACTTCAAGTGTATCGTCACTAGCTATTCATACTAGAAAGCTTGCATTCTTTTTCTCTTCATGTATGCATCATTTATGGGATGAATGTAAATCAAAAGAGTGGGTTGACCAATGGTCTTGTAGAATTTTTCATCCAATTGATTCATATCAACTTCCTACAACACTACAATTTAATCATGTTGAAGCATCAAAAGATTTTGAGCATGTATTTGAACTAGTTGAACTAGGTATTAAGTTATCAATTTAATACTTGGTTAAAATAGATTACTTTCAATTTTTCCATTAAAATTATCCTTCTATATAATGTAGGTCATGTATATGCAGTTATTGCATATCACAATAATGAAGACGGAACAAATTACTTTCTATGTCAGTGTATTGAGCCCAAAAAGAAACTAATAGCTACAATCATTGATGGTGAGGATATTGAGTACCCAATAGGATCCATTGTTGTGATAGACACATGGCTTAGAAGGTAGTGCATTTTTGTCCCATTCCATGAAGATCTCTTTAAGTCAAATTTTCATCTAAAATGTATCAATTTTGACTTTAAATTGTCTTTATTATTAAATGTATGTACCTTATCAAGAAATCTACCATGTGGTTATTTGAGGATTTTGAGACACACAAACATATTCTTCATTACTGTAACCTTATTATTGCAACAAATATTCAATTGATAATGTATTGTGGTAGGCCTCTTAACAAGAAGTTGTGTAAAGTATGTGAATCTAATCATGAGGTAATACTTGATACAATAAGAGTTAGACCAGATCTAGAAGGTTCCCTTGATTGATTGTGTGATATATAGCTCAATTATTCTACATATGGTAGAATAATTATGAAAATTGTGTATATATGTTATACAAAATATTGCAACTTTTTAGTGATGTGCATATGTAGATGCCAAATTTTGTATAAAAATCCAATAAGAGATCTCACATGTGCATATTTAGATGTCATATAAATAAATAAATAAATATATATATATATATATATATATATTTGTGTGGGATTTGATGATATCCTTAAAAAAAAATTTAATTATCTTTAATTAATTTGAGAAAGTTCCAAAGCATTGAAGAGGAGTCCTAAAGGGTGACTAACCACCCAACCACCCTATATAAAGCATGAGAAGAGAAAATTTTCATAATAGTGCAAAATGTTGTTAAAAAGTTGCAAAGTAAAAATTTATCAAAAGTGCAATATTTGCAAATTCTTACAAAAGTTGTCAAGAATGCACAACCAAGTGAAAACGTTGGTTGGGAAAAGGCACAATGATCTAGAGGAGTGTATATGTGTTGGAGATCATGATGTAGATGCTCTTTATGACCAAATCTCCATTTGCAATTTTTTGCAAAAATCACAAAAGTTGCTCAAGCAAATTTTTGGCAACTTTGCAACTTTTGAGAAATTTTTGCTCTTGACATATTTTGGTTAAATGGGTCCATCTAGGATCGACTCATATTCTTAATTACCTCTAATTGGATAGATGTAGGCTAGGAACAACCTTATTTTAGGCATAAAATCCCTCTAATAGTATCAACCACATTGAACAGAATCATCCCTAAGGGTATGTAAGCACCATCTGATTGAGATCTTTGATCTAGCATTTCTCTGAGCTCATGCAAGGTACTGAAAAACTATTACGTGCTATAGGGCCACATTATCTAGGTCTACAAAAAGCTATCACAATTTTTAGAGATTCAATTTTTTTGGGATTTGGCATCCGTATCTTGCCTATTTCTAAAAGTTTCAATGTTGCTTACTTAAAATGAGCAAGGTTGTGTATATTTCAAACTGTTGGTCCTAGAATCAAATTGTTTGCTTTGTTAGCTCCAGTTGGTTAGGTTTAGCCTAGAACCAACCTCATTTTATCCAAAATGTGATGTATATGCTATTTATGACCAAATTTCCATTTACAAAAGTTGGTTAAGCAACTTTTTGACAACTTTATAACTTTTGAGCAATTTTTGCTCTTGACATATTTTGGTCGAATGGGTCCATCTAGGACTATTCTAGGAACCTAGTTAAGATTCTTAGGAAGTATTAAGTAACATATTAGCTTATTTTTCTATCCCTAACAAATTTTAACCTATTCAACAACTTTTGGCTCAAAAGCTACAATATCACTTAGTTAAAATGAGCAAGGTTGTGTATATTTCAAACCATTTGTCTTAGGATCAAATCGTCTTTTTTTTTTTCTCCAAATGGTCATATGTAGGCTAGGAAAAACCTTTTTTTATCAATATAATCCCTCTAATAGTATCAACCACACTAAATGGAAGCATTCCTTAGGGTATCTAAGCACCATCCAGTTCTGATCTTTGATCAGGCATTTCTTTAAGCTTGTGCAAGCTATTGAAAAATTATTAGGTGCTACAGGATCACATTGTCTAGGCTAAAATAGCCTATCTTAGTTTTTAGAGATTTAACTTTATTTAGATTTGGCATCCATTTCTTGTGTATTTCTATAAAGTGCAATGTTGCTTAGTTAGAATGAGAAAGGTTGTGTATATTTCAAACTGTTGGTCCTAGAATTGAATCGTTAGCTCTGTTAGCTCCAATTCATTAGGTTTAGCCTAGGAGGAATGTCATTGTAGCTAAACCATGATGCAAGAGCATCCTAGGATTTCTTGAAATCTTGTATGTTGAGGGTATTTGGCTTTGCAATTGTTGACTCAATCACTAAAGGAGTGGTGCTTGGTTATTGTTCAAAGTAGTGTTCGATGAGATGCTCAATCATTGGAGGGGCTCTATCACTAAATATCTTGGTAGATACTATTGCTTGATACTCACTATTGTGCTCTACATGTATTGGTTTCTTGGCATGTGTTGGCTACTCGACATGTGTTGGTTACTTGACAATGCTTGGGAGTTTACTGACACTCGGCAGTGTGTTGGTACTAACTAGAGTTCTTGGTGCATGTAGCATGTGATCATGACATGGATTAATCTAAGAGTTTGTCTTGACCTATTTGTGGTCTTAGTTAGCTCTCCTATGAACATTTAATCAATATTGGAAACTTGGGGCCTACCTAAGTATTTTTGTGGTTATCGCATGTTAACTGTGGGTTAATGTGACGGTTAAAATTTTGTATTTAATGTTTTTTGTGAGCCAACCTATGGCTTAAATATGTATTTAGTGTAAGAGGTTTTAATTAATTTATAATTGTTAGTCCAACTTGTGTCTTAGTTGGGTACAAGTAAGGGGTCTTGTGGAGTCTTTAGTCATAATTATCCAGTTTGGAGAAGAGCATGAAGTGTAGGAGAAAAATTTGAAGAGCTAGTTGTTGTGGCTTAGAAAGCTAGGAGATTGCTTGGTGGGCTTGCAAGCACAAGTTTAGATTTTCTTGGTGGTTTTCTTCCAGACTGCAAATTTAGAATAGGTGGGATTAGTGTTGTGAGTTGGATCTTGTGGGATTTTACAAAATTGTTATTGTAATTGTTGTTGTATTTGGCACTAACTAGGAAGGCCTTACAATCAAGCATATTGCATGTACATAGTTGTTTTATAAATAAAGAGTTGTGATTTGGTATCTGATCTTGCATTTGTGTTGCATTATTATTGTATTTCCACTATGTAATTATTTTTCAAGGGCTAGGACATCTCCTTTGGGGACTCTCCTACCTTGCACTACATCAGGTGCTATCAAAGAAACCTGAGATTGTAACTAGACTATTGAAGCTAAGGCAGTTTGCACCATAATTGTGGGTTAGAGAAGGTTGATCTTGTGGAGCCGATTGATATTCTAGATTTGTGTATTTATTGCTTAGGGTTTACAAAAATCTTTGAAGATTCCTCTGAGAAGATTGGACCATAGGTCAATTAATGATCTTAGTGATGTTGTGGAAGAAAGAATCTCAAAGAAGGTTAAAGAAGATTTTAGATTTGAAATGGAGGAGGTGAAAGCTAGTTTCAGATCTTAGATACCATTTGTTGGCTTGGTTTTTCATCCTTTGTCATGTGTTATACCTCATAGTGAAAAACCTAGTTGAATTTCCTAATGGTCTTATAAACCCTCATTTCAGTGCCCTAACCCTCGAAAGTAATTAAGTCTAATTTAAAAATAAAATGTGTTGGACATGCTCATCTTAAGTATTATTTGCCCCAGGGTTACTTTATCAATTTTCATGGATTAAACCTTTTATTTTGTTAAGCCTTTCCCTAACTACAGTTATCTTTCTTAACTATTTTATGAAGCACTTTAACTATGATAGCTTGATTTGTTTAGCAATCTATCTTTAGAAGATCGACGGTTATTACATGTCAGCAATGAGAAAATGCATAGTTTTTAAAAGAAGCGAGCAAGCTCCTTTGTTCCATGTAGCCTTCGATAGTGGGTCTCAAATGCGCCACATAAACTAAGAGCTTTTCAGTACTTTGTTAATCCTTTTTTAGAGCTTTTGTAGAATTATCAAATCACATTTGATTTTTGGGAAATATTATTGGTTTAGATAATGTAGAGGGGTTCCCTTCTAATGTCACATCATTTGGCTATCGATCTTTGCAAGATCAATGATCAGCACTTTACTGCTTCATGAAGATGCAATGAATTTACCTAAAGTGGCAAAGAACATCATTGACATATGGCATATGAATATGTCATGGAAGTTTTCTCTAAAAGGTATGATGTAGTTTGTGTTGTTGGTAGATTGTTAGACATGCTGGTGCAAAAGGGATGCATTCTATTGGTTTGTCTAATTGACTAGGTCTCAAAAGGATACATTTTTATTACATTGACGATCTTCCCAAGAGCAATGGAAGGCACACACCCACAAGATAGATCTATTTAGACTTTAAACAAAGTGGGCAAGCACCTATGTGACACATAGTATCTAGTGATGTGGGTTGTGATTGCACTACAAATGATTGAAGTTTGTTAGAGTTTGTCAGAACCTATAAGTGCATGTTCTATTTTCTTGCAATATTATTAGTTAAGACAAATGTTGAGGTCACTTTTCACTAGCATATCATTGAGCCATTGATCTTGGGAAAATATATGGTAGACACATTACCACTTAATGAAAATGCAAGGATCTGAAACAAAGTGGGCAAGCACCTTGGCGACATAGGTTCTAGATGACATCATGAAGGATGTTTCACAGAGTTCAAAGAATGTAAGTTACCCACCATTGATCTTGATGAGATCGATGGTAAGCACATGACCACAATATGGAAGTGGAATCATTTTAAGCAAAGCAAGAAAGCACCTCCTTGACATGTGGCATGTGCTAATGTCACAAACTCACTTTTGTGAAAGGTAAATAGTGTAGTTTGTATTGGTGGCAGAGTTGTTAGATATGCTAGCATAAGTGTAATGAATTAATGGGCTCATGTGGCTAACTCGATTGTAAAAGGAATAATTATTGTCTCACTATTAATTTTGGATAGATCAATGGATGACACTTATCCACAATTTCTAAGATGCTCAAAATTTAAGTAAAGTGGGGAAATGCCAACATGCCAGATGGCATGGTAGGACCTGTTGCTAAGAGATTCATCAAGTCATGATAGGTTCAAAAATAAAGATGCTAATGGGAAATTATTTTAAGAAATTAATTGCAAGGTTATGAGTGATTTTTTATGATCATTGATCTTTTGAAGATCAATGATAATTGCTTCACCACATTACAAAGGTGCTCATGCTTTAAGTAAAGCAAGGAACCACTAGTTTGACATGTAGCAAGGATTTTAACACCATAAAATAGATTTTTCATTTTCAAATAATGTCATTTGATGTTGTGTCATCAATGGATGAATTTTAAATTTGAGGCACAACATGGAAAGTAACGGTTAGAGATATTAAAGTTATTTAGGACTCCTTTGTGTGACCTTAATGCTATAGTATATTTTGCAAATTTACCATTACTAAGCTACACAATTGAAAATTTCTTAGAGTGCAAGGGTTTCCAAAGCCTGGGCACAAAATTCTATAGGTTTTCAATGTTTGATAAAGAAATTCATAGAGAAAAAGAAGTAGAAATTAGTAGGTAAGTGGTCTGTAACTCTTGAAAAGTTGAAAAAATATAATTGTGCTAAACTGAATTAAGGATGCCTCCTCAAAAGGAATTTTTTGGCCTAACAAATTACCTAAAAAGATTTGTTCATGAAAATTTTCTTGAACAAATGCCTCTGTCTATGAATGAGTTGACAAAAGGTAGAGAACTCATCACTAAAAACCCTAGGTTGGTTGTAGGTCAGGGTTTCTATGATAGAGCCAATTGAGTAAGAGATGCACAAGTTTCAATGGGGGTTTGGAATTGTTTTTAAAATGGTTTTTAGAACATAATTTGGACACCCCATTGAGCAATGTATGGGAGTTTCACATTGGCAAATTGGTTTTTCCTGGGGTATTCTTTGATAGTGACCTGTTAATTGACATGGCCAAGAAATATAGCCCTATTACTAGAATTATAGAAAACCATGCAGGAGATAACCTCTTTAGGGTTTCACCTACCCTAATCAACAAAGTATTTAAGCTCAACCCTAACCATATAGTCCATGAAAAGATAGACATTGGAGGAATTCTAGGCAAGGTTTGATGTATAGAGGGTATACTTGAGGGTAGGACCATTGCAAGAACATATTGTTAAAATTGGGTCACTTCCTTTGGTTACACCAAATACCCCAAAAAATTTGATGAAAAAGTACTTTAATCCTAGGGCATAGGCGATATTTTTTTCTGTTTGTAAGATATTTGGAATGAATGAGTGAGAATACATTCAAGGCTCCATTGTCCTCATCATAGTTCAAACCCTTCAGTTTTGAATGAGCACAATTATTGATTTTTCCACTTATCTAGCTGAGGAAATTCATAATGGTTTAATTGGCATAGCTCAAGGTAATGTAAATAGGCCTTTCTTTTGGTATTCTTTTTTGATGTACATATGTCTATATAAAGGATTTATTTTCTTCTCCAAATAAATGAAACTGGAACTAGAGAGAGATGGAGAGAAGCTCCTACTGCAATTATGGAGTGTTGCCATGACATGGGAAGTCTTAGATGCCAGTTATGTTAGATTTGATAGATACTTTGTTTCAAGGCTTAGATTTCTTTTGAAAGGGGATAGTCTAAGAATCCCATAGCCTTTGTTAGAACTAATAAGACCCAAGAACTATGCCAAGGGACTAATGGTCAGTCATAATTGGGGGGATATAATTCCATACCCTATTTCTACTATGATTAGAGTTTATGGCTTTTTGATAAAACCCCATGTACTACCTTTTCATGCGCCTTTGAAGATAGGAATTGCATAATTACTATGGCAGATTGGGTTACCTAAGGAAAGGGTAAAGGCACTTTGCTTCTTGTTGTTACTATTATACATTTTTTGTTAAAAAAGGATGGAGAAATTTGAGCCTATTTTTGGATAAATATCAAATTGCCCAATCCCATGCTTGATACATTGACCCAGAGGGATTTTATGACCTCCTTAGGGTGAGAACTAAAGATGAGGTTCTTGCATAGACTGTATATTTCCTATAGGATATTATTAGAAATTTATTTTCAATACAAGAATAAGAGGTTAGAAAAAAAATGGGTAGCTTTTAGTAAAGTTTTGGAATTTATTAATGCTTTTGAGCCCGACTATAACCCCCTGGTAGATAAGAAATATTGGGAAACCAAAATGAATGCACCGATGAGCAATTTTTTTGTTATAATCCAAACCTTCAATGATTTGAAGGATATCTTAGAGTAAAAGCACAAACCTATGTCACCCTTTCAAAAAAGAAAAGGATAAAAAAAGTATAACTATTCACCTTCAATGACATAAATCTTGTATTATTATTTAGAATTTGAAAATGAAGTAAACCAATAAAATGTGTAGAAATAGATGAAATTTAGGATTTTAATTTTTAATAATTATTTGGCAAAGTAAATGATATAATTTCCTATTTTTTAAAGATAAATTTTTAGTTAATAAAAAATGGTGAAAATTTATGGGTCTAGTTCCCACCACAAAACTACATTGAAATAAACTTATTTCCCTTTGATCTTAGCTTATGTTATAGATAACATATGTAGCCAGAACAATAAAAATATATAAATTGGCTTTAGATCTATATTTTCTCTTTTATAACGATTCAAATTTCAACTTATTTATATTGATAATTTTCATCTGCAACAAAAATTTTCAAAATAATTTTTTTCCAACCAAAAGAAAAGTTATAGATTCTTGAAGAGGACCCTCTCCTCTAGAATGCCATATAATTTTAAATTTTTTTGATATAATTTAATATTTTTTTATTTCTCAAAATTGATATCTTCTCAAGTGTTAAAATACATACTTATAGATATTTTTAATTATAATAAACTATATCTAAATAAAATGCTATGAAATATATATGAGAGCATTCTTAACTTTGAACTCTATAAAATGATGTTAATATGTTTTTAAAAAAATATCATAAGAAATAGTAAGAGTTATTGAAATGGCAATTTTCTAAAATAATTTTATTTCTTTAGTAATTGGATACTAACTACTATAAAACATGCATTTAATAGATATTTCCAATTGGAAAAATATAATACCATATATAACTTAGCTAGAATAAATTTATCAAGATCATATGTTTGAAAAAAAATGATTTTTAGATAGAAATACTCAAATTCAAATGTTCTGATAAGTCAACCTAAAAGGTGACACAGCTTTGTACTTTCACCCCTTAGCTAAAGCATATCCAAATAAATTTGCTGAGGTGAAAAGAAAAATAAGTGGCAGAATGGTTGTGACTCCAGGGTAGTATACACTACAAAGAAAGGCTGGATATGTTGTAGTTCAAAATGTACAACAGATTCTCCCTTACAAAAAGCCAAAATTAGAGAGCCCACCTAAGACAAATGCCCCTAAGAGACAAAGGACAAAACAAGGATTCTCCTCTCAAGTAGGAGAGAACTCACCATCCCAAACCCCACTTAGAGTAGATGATGAAGCATCTCTAAGAGAGAAAGTAAGACAAATTGGAGGGGAGGGAGACATAATTGTCACTACTGCTGATATAGAATGGGGAGTGCCTAAGGAGCCTCCTATACCATCCTTTGACCTCATTGTTGCTAATTTTAGAGGTAAGGAGATAGATACCATCACTGCAGAAGCATCAAAAAAGTTTATATATGATGAAATTTTTGTTAAATCTAGGGCCTTTGCATATTTTTTGTGGAGGAAAAATATAGGCAATTTTGAGGAAAAGTGTAAAGCAATAAAGGTAGAGAAACCAAACAAATTGGACTCCAAAATTGAGGAAGAGGTAAAAGCCAAAATTTTGGAGGACTTTTCCCATCTAACATTTGAGGCTGGGAGACAATTGGTCAAAGAATCAGGAGTTTTGATTTTGCTTGAATGGGACATAGCTAATGCTGTGATTTCTGATTCAATCAGAAAGGAGAAGGATGTGCAATATAAAACTAAAGAAGAAATATTACAAGCACATAGAGGGGTGAGATTCAGCAATGATCATTAGGTTTTGGTGATTTGATCCATTGAAAAGAGAAATAAAACTAGAACACAAGAGATTTCAAGTGTTGAA
The DNA here is from genome assembly GCA_028749045.1 of Cupressus sempervirens. Taxonomy (NCBI): domain Eukaryota; kingdom Viridiplantae; phylum Streptophyta; class Pinopsida; order Cupressales; family Cupressaceae; genus Cupressus; species Cupressus sempervirens. The sequence continues at coordinate 754,026,487 of CM053786.1, forward strand.
CATACTGGTATAGTCACAATGTATAGAGTAGATGAAGTGGATAGTGAGAAAGCCACTAAGATGACTAAAGAAATGGAAAATTTTAGCTTAGTTGTTGTAGGAAAAGAAAAGCGTAAATTCTTAGAACTCAATGCAAAATTTAAAGAAGTATTGAAAGCATATGAGGAAAGGGGAAATAGGATACAACTGCTAGAAAATCAGATATCCCAGTTGGATGAATAGCTTGGAAAGAAGAAAGTGGGAGAGTCCAGCAGACCAAGGATTGTATACCCTTGCCCTCCTATTGAGCCATTCAAGTCTACCCTAGTTTTTGAGTTTCCAAATACCCCATAGAGACCTGAGTTTTACATTGTAGAAGAATTTGAAGAATAAAAGAATAAACTATGGGAGTTACATGTTGAGCTAAAAAATCAATATGAAGTGAAACTTAGGAAGAAAATCTTATATTTAGTGGATAAAATTGATTCGCCAAAATTTCATGACTAGTTGGTAGGAATCTTAGAAATGTGGAATGAAATATGGAGGGATGAAGATACACTAAAGCCCATTGTGCAAAAATGGAGCGATAGAGATAATGATGTTACTTCTATCTATATCTCTATCATTGCCTTATCATGTGATCAAATAGAGAATTTTTTTTGATATAGTTAATGATCTAAAAGAATTTGATGAAAAAAAGGATTTTTGTTCAAAATCAAATAACGACTTGTCTTTTTAAGTATATAGTAGAAAAGTTTGATCTCTTTCCCAATGCACTTTAAAAGATTAACAAAATAAAAGAAAAGGAAGAATGGGGAAATGAATTAGATGATCTGTTATGCCATAGAATGAATTAGGTCATAAATGAAAATGGTCATGTACTATGGGCAATGACTAATGAAGAATTTTTCAAGGTACAATTGTTTTATAATATTATTAGAAAATATTTTGTTAAAATAGAACAAAAAGGAAGCTTTTTATTAAAAAAGTAGTGTGAGCTCTTAAATTTTGATTGGCCTGATGATATTGTTTTCAACAAGTGAAAGGAAGAAATTTTCTCTTCAGAATAGAGGGAAATGGAAGAAAGGGGTGACAGCCAAGAAGAATATCAAATAGATGAAACTTTAGTGATGGAAATAGAAAAATCAATCACAACTATTAGCCTAGAAAACTAAGTTGATGATGTGGTAGTCGAGGACTCAAAAGTAATTGTTGCTTTAATAGTTCATGATGATGAAGATGGAGAGCCTTGAGCTGGAGTGAAGATACATGAAACAAGAAGCAGATACATCATTAGCAAGCCTAATGGCCACATATTCCAAGGAATTAGAATAATGAAAGAATAAATCATGGAATTTGTAGCATATGAAAGTGTAACAGAAAATGGGCCCACTAAAAGAATATTTTAATGTGAAGTTTTTTTGTTGCATAAATCATTGTTTCTTGTGACAACAATAACTGTAAATATCTTTTGTATAAAATAAAACTATCAATTCTCTATGCCTGAAGCTTGTTGCATCTCACACTATATATGTGATACTCCAGGGCTAAAGAAGGGGTTTGAATTATTGTATAATTTTAGTTTTTACTAAGTTCTTCAGTCCAGTCTATTGATGCAACTTTTGTGATGTATTTTATATGCCAATATTTGATAATGCATTGGTGTTACAGGATCTTAATGACTTTTCTTGAGTCATTCGAAGTTGTTTCAATTGTATAAAATTTTCAAAGGAAATTAATACAAAGATGAATTGTCCCCATATCTATTCCTACTAAGTCTTGTCAATATTTTTATTACCTGGTTACTTTGAATTTGTATGAGCAAAGCTCATCAAATTGAATTCAATTAAATCAAGTTGTATGTCAATTCACGATTTATTGTAATTCAAGGAATTAAGTAAATGCTTCAGTGAGATTGATTGGTTTCTAGGGTAATAGGAAGGATATTCATAAGAATTATTTTCAGTAAGAATTGCTATTAATATTGATTATAATATAATCAATAAGATCCAAAAATTGAATGGACTCTAAATCCCAATGAATGAGGCACTGATATATTGATTCAATATGCAAATGAAAGATCATGAAGAAGCATCAATCCCAAATTCTAAATCAATTTTACTTTACTATTTGAAGAATATAAATGTTGGTTAGCACTTTTTTGCATTGAATCTCTCAGTCTTAGCTAGCTACTATTGCTAGAAATACTTGTAAACCTAAGAAGAATTGTGAAAAATAATACTTTCAAGGATGTTATCTGTGGTATATTTTCATGGAATGGAAAAAATATGTATATGGTATTAAATTGAAAATCTTTCATCCCTTAGGTGCACCCGCCTTGGTTAAGTAGAGGCTAAAGAGTAGAAAATCTTTATGATTTTGTTGAAGTTGTGTTGAGATTTGAAAAGCAAGTAACTATTTATAGGAAGTAGTTGATCCTTAAGTTTTTGTATTCTTTAGTATCTTGATATTAAGTAATTTATTTCTTAATAGTTGAAAAACACCAACAACATTGATGAAGAGTGATATGATTTCTGAAATTGTGAGTGCTTTAGGTGGCACACCTAAGCATGTGGGAACTAAAGGTAGTTATGAGGAAGTTGTTGAAGACTTCGAAGTTGCTATATTGACTGATAAGGAAATAATTGATCATGTGGAGAGACCTATTAGAATTAGGGCCCAATAGTTTTCTTGACCTAGATTAGTTGAAGCTGAGGCATAAGATCTTTCTAATTTCTTAGGTACTTTGAATCTTGAAGACCTAATTGATTGGATTAGTGAATTGGAAGACTACTTTAAGCTTGAAGATATTGAGGATCCACTTAGAGTAAGGTTGGTACAAACTTAGTTGAGAGGACATGCTACTCTTTGGTGGAAGGAACTGCAAAGAGATAGAGACAAGGAAGGTCAAATTAAGATCTCTAGATGGATGTTGATGGTGACTAAGTTGAAGGCTAAGTTCACTCCTACTGATTATGAACCTAACTTGCTTAAGAGGTTGCAAAATCTGAAATAGAAGGATATGACTATGAAAGATTATGCTGAGGAGTTCTACAAGTTGACTATTTCGTCTAGACATAGAGAATTGTCAAAGGAGAAAGTAGCTTTGTAAATTAATAGTTTAAGATTTAATATTTAGTATGAGGTTGGTATTTTGAACATTTCCTTTATTGAGGATTCTTATCAATATGCTTTGAGAGCAGAAGAGAAGCTCAAGAGGAAGAATCAAGGTAATCCTTGAGGAAAGGAGAAGTAGAATAGCTCGAAACAAGCAAAATAGAGTATAGAAGGTGAACCAAAACCTATTCATCAAAGAATGAGGATAGATGGAGGTGTATTTAGAGGTAATTGTTTCAAATGTGGAAAAGAAGAGGATAGGTCTTTTGAATATCTAATTGATAGGATAGTTGTTGTTTTGAATGAGTTTGAAGTCCAAGATATTCTGCCTAAGAAAGCAGAAAATTTGATGGTTTGGCGAGTACTAGTGGGTCAAAAAAAATTGTATTGGTGTTTAAGACTACTGAACCACAAAATGCTCAACACCAAATTGATAATACTCACACAATCTAAGGATCAACCACTTCCTATCAAAAAATCTATGCGCAAACCATTTGGACCAACTTCAACAAAACCAAAAATGGTTTCCTACTCTTTAGGCTCTAGAAGACCAAGGTGGGTTTACCTAGAGGATGCCTTACATAACCACTAATATATGAGAATTATATTAATTTCATTTTTATTCTCATCTCTAATTCCTAACACATACACAATTTATCCAATTTATGATGCTTTCACACTAATATGCATCCCTTATAAGCAGTTTTGGTCCTAATTCTCCTTAAGTTTACAATTATTTTTGGAAATAGCAACTACCTAAGATCCAAAAATAAAATATAAATGAGTTTTGATGAACATTATAACACTAAATTAAATGGAACAAGAAAGATTTTAAATTTGTGATTGATATGATATGCAGAAGTAGAATTTACCCCAACTCACTCTTGATTCATGAGACTAATGTCTTATCCATTGGGAAAAAGGTTATCTATTGGCAAGAGATCTAATTTAGTTAACTTGTAAATAAAATAATCAATTGTAATCACCTATTTCTATTCTTATGACTTATCCAGTTTATAAACCCGTAAACCTCACTGATCTACTGAAGCATTTATATAACTCTTTGAATTAAAAGCAATAATAGTATCAGCATACAACTCATTCAAATTGCATTCAATTAATTGAACCTTATTCAAATGACATAAAAGTAAAAAAACTAATAAAATGGAGACAAAAATTGATGGCACAAATCTCATGTAAATACCCCTTTGTATTATCCTTTCAAATGACTAATACAATCACCAATAGAAATTCAATCTAAAGGCTTGAATATCTTATTGATGCTATCATTTCTATTTATTATCAAAGAGTATAGATTCAACATTAAATTCAACACATCTACATGCAACTAGATCAATTGTACCTTTTTTGAACAAAAATAAAATTATAGAACATTTGGACCCTTTCTCTAGCCTTGGGATCTTGCTTATATAACGTGAGATGCAACAACCTTTAGGCTTGGAGAAAATGAAAAGTGTCCAGGAAAACAAAAATTAATGTAACAGAAAGCTAACATATCAATATATACTTTGGTAGGTCCCATTTTTGTTACATCACAATAAGTTACTGGCTCTTTTGATTTTCCATCACTATTCTGACTCTTCTAAATATGCAACCACCAGGCTGGCCAATGATGAATCCTGTGGTAATGTTTGCAAATCAACTTTTACTCATGAGTTTTCACTATTTCCATCTTGAACTATCAAAACCACTTTTACCCTTAGTTGATCTTTAGTCATGTCTATGTCTTAGGTCTCTAAGCCTATAACTGGAACCATTTGGTGACCTTGATCTTCCTCATACTTTGGATTTAGTGATGTTGTGTCAATAATCTACACCTCATCTTCATGTTCCTCATCATCAGCTATACCAACCTCTTCTAACTGCTTATCAGAAGCAATATCTACCATCCAAGTGATAAATTGTGCACCATCTAGCCAGTTGAATTGTAGAATATCATTTTTATTCTTTAGTATATACTTAGCCTCATTATCAATAGCAACAAAATCTTTTTTCAAAGAATCAAAAAATAACTGGACTTTAACCAATTCATATGTCATGGTGGCCCACCAAGCATGCACTTTTCCATTTACAACTTTATTCATCCTTAGATAGAATAGGTCATCCAATTCCTTAGCCCATTCATCCTTATTCTTCAATTTATTCTTTCTATCCAAGGCATGAGGAAACAAATAATTTTTTTGATTATTGTACTTGCTTAAATAAGAAACAACTTTTAGTTGCAAAGCAACTCTCCTATCATCAAAATCTGATAGATCATTAGCAACATCGTATGTTTTTTCAATATGGTCATCGGAAGACCTTATAACTAAATAACATAAAAAATTAATTTATTTCTTCCTCTTTCCCCACTTATTAACAATAGGCTTGAGGTCTTCATCATGGGTTTTGAGTTCTTCCCATATACTTATTACTCTTGCCAACTGATCACAGAATAGGGGCCATTCAATTTTATCTCCTAAGTACATTATAGCCTTTCTAAGTTTATCCTCATATTGTACTTCCATTTCTACATGTAATGCCCAAAGTTTAATTTTTTCTTCCTCGAAATCCTCTACTATATAATATTGAGGCCTTTGTGGGTTATCTAGTATTTCAATAAGAGGAGTGGATTTAAAAGGCTCCACCGGAGGGTGAGGGTATGTTATTTTTGGCTTGGCAGACCTTCCCATAATTTTATTCTCCAACTCAATCCTCTTCTGAACCTCTTTGTTGTAATCTTCCAGAATTGTTTCATACTTACTTTGTAGTTCAAACATGGCCTTTTCTTCCTTTTTTGGAGTGGCCAAAACAAACTGAGATGAATCTACATTCTAATGTGCAACCTGCACATGAGAGGTATCAACCACTCTCCTTACAACAATACTTCCCATCAAACTAGAATCATCTAGTTGTGATGAGGTGGCTCTTGATCCCCTTCTTAATGACTAGATAACCAAGGTAGCCTAGTCTTCACTAAAATTAATGCCCTAGAAGTCTTTCTTATTTTGGTGTTGTAAATCAAGTTTACTTGAAATAGAATTAAACACAAGAGCATCAGCAATGTCCCAATTGGGAAAAAAAAAATGTTTGATGTTCTGACCATTTTCCTTCCTTCCTCAAGGCTAATACTCTAAAACTCCCTCATCATTTCCTCTTTCACCTGATTTTGTAGGGCAATTTCATCCATTTCTAGGTGCTCTATTCTTAGCTTATTGTACCTTTCTTCAAATCTTCCAATATTGGCCTGCCATGCAGATTGGAGAAAATCTCTATACTTAAAAAAACTGTCATCAGACAAAAATTGATAGTTAGCTTGTTCTAAAATAGGGTCCAATTCCCTACCTCTATAGTCTACAACTGTCAAATCTAAACTTAGCAAAGAAGGCTCTTGAGGGTTTCCATCATCTAGTTCTACTTGGGTGATAAATAAACCTCCTATTAATCCAATTTGTTCTATTTACTCACTAGTGAGTTGTTCTTCTTCAATCCTCAAAGGGGATTGAGTGGGTGAGTACCCCTCAACTTGAGGACTCTTTTCCTTCATTACCTTCTACATCTTGAAAGAAGGTTCATCTTGTCTCTCCTCTAGGACTGCACTGGTGGATCCCATTATTTTCTTTCCTTTGTCTATAATAGCCTTTCTATTTTGAATTACAGTATAGCCTGGTCTGTTTTGAACAAGTATTTGACCAGCTCCTACTTTAGGAGTGAAAACCAACCTCCTCATGACCTCTCTGGCCTTATCTCAGTATGAATCAATAAAAAAATGTGTCTTCTCATTCACAGCTTCCATTATTTCAAGGAAGGTATTCATGAACTTATTTATTTAATTGGCCTTTGTATTAGCATTATCTAGAGGTTTATATTTCTGATCAAAAAATGGAATGAATTCTAAAACCTGGGAATAGACTCTCTAGTTTTCCTTTTTGGTTTCCTATTCCTGCAATGAGAACTCATTCCTTATAATGTCCTCTGGATATTATGAGTCATGTTTGACATTTTTTTTGATTATAAAAGCCCTCAGTATCTCAAAAATGGGGATGGGAAATAGCCATTTTGTACTGATCCAAATTTTAATGGAAAAAGAGCCAACCCCCTTTAGTAATTACAATCTGATGGGCCACTGTATAGGTAGGGAAATTGACCCCAGTTTCCTTTTCAATAGAAAGATCTCTTCCACTCCTCCTAATTGCCACAAAAATTCAACCATTCCTACCCTTAAAGGTACTTGGTAGAGTAACACATGAGGGCTTCCGTTAAAACCATAAATTCTAAAAATAGTAGAAATAGAGTATGGGATGATATCTGCCCAATTGTGTGAAACTTTCAAACCAATAGGATTGTCACTCAATATGAGGCATGTCAACTTGGAGGTGAAATACCTATCAAACCTGACAAAGCTTGTATTCTTTGCATCCCAGGTCATATCTACACTCCAGAACTAGATTGGTAGTGCTTCCCCATGCTCCTCTCTATTCAACTCCATCTCTATTCTGTTCATCTTCACCAAAAACACAACACAGGGTTCTGTATATTTCTATAGCCTAGGAAGTGAAAAGATCCTTTTTAAAAGGTTCCCTAGAGGTTGTAGTGATTATTGGAAAAGTTATTATTGTGCCAATATGTGCCCTTATTTTACCTCCCCTAATCACATCCTTCTTTGCCTTGTATTCATTTTCTAGTTCTTGCAAATTAATTGGCACTTGATAATCTATCAATGGTTCTAGGTGAAAAACCTCTCTAAGATCAAAGGCACACCATTAATTCTTCTCACTACCCTAACAACTCAGTCATAATTCTTAGCAATCGCTTCGATTAAATCATAATCTATGAAAACACTTGGAACTACTAGTTTTCCAAAATCAAAATTCCTCTCTGAAAACCATTTTTTGAAAAAAAAAACAAGACTAGTTTGCGAAGTTGTTGCACCCCTAACCCATTTCTCTTTGTCATATAGGCCATCAACAATTTTAAGCCTAGGGTTTAAGTAAATTAACTTCTTAACCTATACAATTTTGGTGGTGGACTCTGGGAGTAATTCTAGCAAATCATCATGAACATTTCTATATATATAATTTACTTGCCCAGAAAATGCTTTGTTAGTAGGCATCTTGACTATAATTCATAGGAAATAGAATGCTATAGAGGTTATAATATGAGTACTTACTTGATTTTATAAGCTTGTTCTTCTCTAAACCTCTGCAATAGCTCACAAATAGATGGGAGATTGCTTCACATTTTTGCTAGGCTTAACACAGTATTCGCAATAGTCTCTTGTGCTTAGAAAATGTAAAATCTTTGTTTCTGTGATACTAGAACTTATGAAATCTTGTATCTTATAGTCTATTTTTCTCACACACAAAGCTTTCATTTCTCATAAATGCATAGAGTAGAAAAATAGAGTGGCATCATCTTTCTTTTTAAATTTGCGCTGTTGATCTTTGAAAAATCCTATGATTCAAGGATAGAAATAGGGCTGACTTATCTTTCTTCTTAACATGCTAGTAGTCAAACCAATTAAGTGCTTCCACTTGCACCTTTCCTTTGCTATTGGTGCTTCGAACTGGACCCACTTTCCTTGAGGACACATGTCACTAAATGGCTACCTCACTATACATAAAGAGTGAGCACATTGCTATAGTGAGGAGGCGATAACCCTTGATTTGATATTAATTTGATGGCAGACATTTTGCTGAATTCTCATTATTATAATGGTGGGTCCCTCCTATACTTTCCTTGTTCACTATGTCACTATACATAATCTTTGAGAAACTCACCATAGCGAGTTAGTGATTATCATTGATCTCAACTTAATTGAATGATCACAATTCTTCACCTGGCTTCTGACTTGGAAGTGTGTCCACATTTCTTGGTGATGCTGAGTTGTCTTGACATGCTAGCATATATATATTATTTTAACCCTTAGTGACAACACACCTCCTTGATTTCACTATGTTTGTTATTTTTCAAGCATGTCACTACATCACTACCGGTAAAGGTCATTAACTTTTTGGTAGCAACATAGTGACCTCTAGCAGATTCAAAGTTTTTGGCATATAAATGCTTAGTAGAATCTGTACAGCTCATTTTTGACAAAACACATTTAGCACCCACCTTTTGAAACTGTCATTACATCATAACATTTTGGCTAGTTGCTACATTGGTATCGGTGAAAGTCATTATCTTTCTAGTAGCAACATAGTGACTTTCGATGATCCATCAAAGTTTAGTGCTGGGAAAAATAAGAAAAATAACCATAAATGATACACAGAAAAAAAACATACTTTGCAAAATATCTTTTTTGGGATCCTCATAATCACTAGCTGTTCCAAAAGAGCATCATCTTTTGCATTATTTGGGCACTCGATATGTCGCTACCGACAAGGCACAATGATTTCTCAATCATGACATAGTGACCTCCAGTGAGGACTAAATTTTGGTGATGGAGAAAATATAACACATCAATTGAAATTTCACCAATTAATACTACTATTAGAAATAGTAGTCGTGTGCATTTATGATATTGCATGGGAATTCTGCAGTCACCATCAACTTTAAAAGGTTGCCGCTTTCTTCATATTCCAAGCATTTGCTATGTCGCTATCGGCAGGGCACATAGATTTTTTGGTTGTGACATAGAGAATCATAGGAATAACTTGAATTCTGGTGACACCACTTGCAAATTGCTCCACATGCATCCTTTCTAATATTGGTAACCCTGGGACAGAGCATGTGACCATAACATTTTCAAATCAATACACCTTCTTGTCATTGTACCTCATTTTTTAGTACCGTAAATAAATTTCCAATGGTCGCTATGTCGCTATAGTTAAAAACCTTGCATTTTGTTATAACATAAAAGTCATAACCATGGATCTAACCAATATCAAATAGTGAGAAAAGATTTTGATAAAGGTATCTTAGCGTGACAAGAATTAAGCTAGAAAGGAATATTCATGTTTTTAAAAGAGTTGGTGCTAGGATAACTACAAAACTAAAGAAAACCTAAGGCTTATGAAAAGTTTTTAAAGGATAAAAATTGCAAGGCCCAAAAACTAGAAAACCTAGCCTCCCACAATGGACTCAAATCTGTTTTTTTTAAACCTAAAAATGGGAAAAAATCATTATGCAAAAAAGTTAGACCAACAATGGCTCTATTTAGGGATGATAGACTACCTGAGTCTATACAAGAATTTAGAATCTTTGGTAAAGCAGACCACATACTTGATACAACCATGGTAACTTTTATAGAGAGCTCAAAACAAAACCACAAAAACTAGGAACCAAACTATACAAAAATATTCACAAAAATATACAAGATGGTCAAGAAAACAAGGAACCCTAAAACTAGCATTCATGAAAAATAGAGACTTCTAAGAAAAGTACCTCTTCAATAATTGTCCATGAACTAGCAATTCAAGAATATCTCCTATCAAATCCTTCAAAAATAATGAATCTTCTCCATTTGTATCACAAATGTTATATGGGCCAACCCAGATTGGGTCAAATTTACCATACTTTCCTTTATCTTCCATTCTAGCATTCCACATTAACACCATATCACCTATTTCAAATTTCCTCTCAATGGCTCTTTTGTCATATAAGTGCTTCATCTGTGAATGTAACTTAGAATTCTGAATAGAAGACTCTCTCCTTGCTTCTTCTTCTAGTTTCAAAATGTTATCTATTCTGAGTTGCATCTCATCAATGATATCATCTTCATATTGTTCAACAAATTTATACATCTCCTTTAGGTTATTTTATGGGAGTCTAGCCTATATACCATAGACCAAGTCAAGTGGAGCACATCCAATGGCCTTTTTCATAGTTACCCTATCAGCTTAGAGAGCTAATGGCAATTTTGAGTCCCAGGCCTTCTTGTTTTCTCCTAAAATCCTCTTGATGATTTTAAATATACTTTTATTACTTGATTCTTCCTAACCATTTCCTTGAGGATGATAGGGTGATGATGTGTATTCTATAATGCCATACTTCTTACAAAAAAAATTATATTCCTTAGATCCGAAACACATAGCATTATTAGTTACAATTTTCTAAGGGCATCCAAACTTGGTCATAATATTATTTAAAATGAAATTAATCATCACTTTACTTGTTGCATTCTTAGTAGGAATTGCTTCAACCCATTTTGTGAAGTAATTAGTAGCCACCAGGATCTAGGAATGTCCACCACTAGATTTGTTTGAGATCTCACATATAAAATTAATTTTCCATTGTTGAAATGGTGTCTGTACTTCAATAGGTCTTAATGGTAAATTCCCAAAAAAAATTAACTTTCCACTAAACCTTTTAAAAGCATCACAAACCTTTACAAACTCATGAGCATCTCTAAAAAGTGTTGGCTACCAAAAACCAACCTTAAGAATCTTATGAGTAGTGGTCTTAGCCATATAATGACCACCACATACACCTTCATGCATATCTTTCAAAATCATTTTAGACTCAATCTCATCTACACACTTCAAAAGTACCCCTTCCATACTTCTCCACCATAATTGTCCTTGCACTATAACATACCTTATGGCCTGTAACTTCAAAGATCTTTTTTGGCTATCAATTAATTCTAACAGAGATTTCAAGTTTTGCAAATAATAAATCACATCTTTGTACTAATTAGAAGTATCCATATCACAAAGATTATCCCTATAACTATCATCAAGTTGGTTAATTTAGTTTGCCTCTAAGTTGGCTTCTATCATCAATTTGGACAAACCTTGACCCCTAACTAGTTTGGTAATCTAAATATCAATGTTAAACTCTTGTATCCTATTAATCCATCTACATGTCCTTCCAGATACCTCTTGTTGTGAAAAAATATCCTTCATAGTAGTAGTAGGAACAAAAGCAATAACAATAGCTCCCATTAAGTAACACCTAAAAGCCTTGACTCCTTTCACCAGTACATATCCCTATTTTTCATTTATATCATACTTGAGTTTTGTTGCCTGCAAGGATTTGCTAAAAAATGCAATGGCTTGCTCGTAACCTTCCTCATTTTTCTGTAGCAATACTGGAGCAACATTGTGAAATGAAGCAAAGGAAAATATATGCATTGGTTTATCATAGTTTGGAGCTTTGATAATAGGGTAATCTTTGATAGTTTTCTTAATCTTCTGGAATGCAATGCTAGGTTCACCATCCCATTTTATCTTAGATCCTATCTTTAGCATCTTTGATATAGACCTACTGATCTCTACAAAATTAGTCACAAATCTCCTAAGAAATTTGATCTATCCAAAGAATGACTGAATGACTTTAACACTTTTGGGTTTCTAAATCGTGTCTATTGTTTCTACCCTTTCAAGGTCAATCCTCACTCCATGCTTACCAACTAGGTGTCCTAACAACTTTCCTTCAGTAACACCAAAACTACATTTCCTTGGATTCAAAGAAATACCATACTTAAGGGCTCTAATAAATACTTTTCCAAATGTATGTAATGATCATTTTCATCCTTGGAGTAAGTAGTGGGGTCATCCTAATACAAAACAAGAAACTTGTCAATAATATCAGCAAAAGCCACATCCATAGCTATTTGAAAAGTAGCCCCAACATTTGTAAGCCCAAAAGACATCCTAACATAGACATAGGTACCCCATGGAGTAGTAAAAGTAGTCTTGAACTATTATTATTTTTTAACAACCACTTGATTATAGCCTAAAAATACATCCATCATAGACATTAGTTCAGAACTAGTAACCCTTTGCAACATAGCTTCCATATTTGGCAATCCATAATTATCCTTTAATGAAGATATATTAAGATTATTGAAGTCAACACATAACCTTATGTCTCCATTTTTCTTCCTGATAGGAATTAAATTGGATACCCAAGAGGAATTCTTACTAGGCTTTATGATCCCAATATCTCTTAACTTGACTAATTCCTCTTGCATTTTTGGATCTAGGGTGGGATTTATTGGCCTCTATTTTTGCCTAAAAGGCTTAGCATCTTATTTCAAAGGGATCTCATACTAAAAATGATCCTCTCTATAAGCCTTTAACTCATCATATGACCATGCAAACATGTCTATATTTCCTTAGCAAGTCTATTAGATCTTTCCTAATTTTAGGAGGCAATTTCTTACCAATATATATCTTTTTTAGGTGTTTCCTCTATTCCCAAATTTACCTCCTCTAGATCCTTGGCATTATATTCACTAGTATTCATTTGTGACTTGTCTTGGTTGTCAAAAATAATTTCTAAAACAACTAAACCCTTTGGAATTTTATTTTTCTTTAATTGCACAACTTCCTACCCAAAAATAGTATCCTTTCCATTTATATTTTCTACATAAGCTGCACAATCAATTTCTTGTCTTAACATCATATTCTCACAGTTCAAAAATCTCAGAATATCCTTATCATCTTCAAACACTTGTCAGTTCTAGACATTATCAAGAATAGAGGGTCTAGTTTGAGTCTCAACTTTGGATATGCCAACAAATGTAACATCATCAAGTTTTATTGCTATATTTGCTAACACATTTGCCATTTTGTTGTTAGTCCTATCTTTCCAAACTATCCCAAATGCATCAAAACATTCAATCATATCCCATACAACATTTCCATATTGTTTTAATCTTTTATTCTTTGACACATAAACATTTCTTACTTGGGATACAACCAATTCAAAATCTCCTATAACACATAAATATTTTATCCCATGCTTATGATCTAGTCTAAGGCCTAATAGCAAAGCCTCATATTCTATTATATTGTTTGTACAAGGGAAACTCAGTGTGAAATAAAATTTGTATGTTATCCCAGTAGGGGAAATTAATAGAATACTTGCACCTACTCCATCTTTGTGAAAAGTTCAATCAATGTTAAAAGTAGAAAATGATAAATATCATTGTAGACTTCCTCCCATGGCAACACTCCACTTTCTAGATAATAACGTACCATACTAAGGTTGAATATCAACAACCAACACACTCATAGTAAGTTCTTTGTCTGGGCATGCTATTAGTCTATATAGTAAGGTATTAATAGTACCTATAACTATCACTTCTCTTTTATCCATGGCACAACATCTTACTTGACTAGTATCAACTTTCAAACCTAGTTCCTTCATTATTTCAAAAGGCATAATAGTATTGGAGGAACCAAAATCAATCATGCAAATTTTTAATGTTTTACCATTCACTAAAATACTCAAGATAAATGGCTCAACACTTACCAATCATTCATTAACAGAGCTATCCAAAATCATTTGAGGGATTTGAGATACAACTACTTCAACTTCCTTGCATTTTACTTTTTCTTTGCTTCCTTGCTTGGGATCAGGAATTTCATTGCAATCTTGTTTTGTCCTTACATCATCATTTCCCAACCATGCTATGGCTTTATTTTGATGTTCAAGGACCCTTAATAATTCAGACAAGGGAACTTTAATAGTGATCTATGATTAAACATTAAGCATATCTATAGAAGAGTTTGAGGAATTATCAATAAGCATATCCTTCTTCTCATGCTATTTATCATAAATACCTTGACAATTCTTGTCATTTATAGTAATCACTTTTGACACTTTCTCATCAAATTTCTTGGGAAAATTATTTGAGAATTCTAATTCCTTAGGATTTCCCCCTTTCTTTGGTTCCCATTTTTTATTGGAAATTTTAACCTTCATAGCAAGAATTTCCTTAGGCTTTACAACTTCCCAATTCTTAGGGTCAGCTTTCTTGATAAATATACTAGCCACCTTACCATCATTAGCATTCTGAGACATATGTCTGGTTTATACTTGAGCTATCATGCTAACAGTAATCTAATCAACTTCTTCTCCGGAAGGTTTCTTTAGTATCACCTCCTCTCTGGTAGATGCCATGTTATATACATTGTCCTCATCATCACTCTTGTCATTAGAAAATACCTGTTGCTACATATGACTTTGAAACTATCTTTGCTCAACTATATCTCTATCATGATCATCACTATCATAATGGTTATAATGTAACTCAAACATATTACATCCTACATCATCACTGCTTTCTTCATGTTCTTGATTTTCTTCTACCTTAGTTTGATTTCTAGAAAATGACAAAGCTACTGCACAATATTCAGGAGCATGAGGTAACTAACAAACAAAACACCATGTGGGTTCAATAGTGAGTTTAGGGTCATCCACCATATTTATGAATTTTTTGGAAAAAGGATAAGGGGTAACCTTATTACTAGTATTCTTAGGAGGAGGGATAGTGGGTTGACCATCCTTCCAAGTAGTGTTATAAGGGAAATTTTGCAATCTATTTTGTCTACCAAATTGGATTGATAAGGGACCTTATTCTCAATGGGACTCCTATCATTTTTTCCTTGAGGAAGATTCAAACCTTTTATAGCATTCAAAACTTGACTCATCTCACTAGGCTCCTATTTTTTCCCCCCTTTAGTTTTGTGCTCTTCTTTTCTATTTCCCTTACTCCCAAATAATCAAGGATCGTCTCTTTTTTTCTCCAATCTCCCTAAAATCCTCAAATTATTTTCTATATTGATAGCAATTCTAAAAGCATCTCTTAAAGTCATAGACTCCTTATCCCTAAGTTGATATGCCATTTTACCATCAAAGGTGTTCAAATAAGTAATCATACATACATTATCATCAACTCACATGGCTTGAATTAGCCTATACATCATTTTCTGGAACCTAGTGTTGAAGTGAGTAATAGATTCGTTATGCAAGTTCTTAATATTATTGAACTCACTTGGAATATAATTTTGGTTTTGTTTATCACCATATTGTTCCTTAAAAAAATATTCAATATCCTTCCAATCTGTAATGGATGACTCAGGGAGCTTTTTGAACCATTCTCTAGCATTTTTAGTTAATGACTAAACAAATAACTTCATGATAACATCTTTAGACTCAACCTCATAATCACTAATCATGTCAAGAAAATTCCTCAAGTGATCCTCACAAGTAATAGCATTATTTCTAGCAAACTTAGGCAATCTTTTCTTCATTTCCTGTGGGATAGGGTTAGGGAAACCAAGAATACCCTCAAAGTTTATCTACCTATAGCCTTCTAACTGAATAGGTCTTCTTTGTAAATCAACCTTAGAAGCACTGACAACATTTCTTTCATTGTTGTTAAAAGCATTACTAGTACTAGGATCTATAGTAGATTTATTGGGATCCATTTTTTGTGATGAAGAAGACAAGAAAGAAGTAGAAAATTTAGCAGTATTTTGATTTGCAATATTTATTCTATCATTTGTTGGAATTATGGTATATTTGTCATTAGTGCAAACACTTATTCAATTCTGAATGCTAATCTAGCTCATCACTTAGTCTATAGTGTATATTGAGCATTCAGTGGTTACCTTATAAGTTTAGTAGGTAAATAGTTCTCACCAAGCATTTCAGAGGATACCAAGTGAGTGAGAAGTTTAGCAGTGTTCACCGAGCAAACAAAGGTAAACAAACAACTCAGTGTTCATCGAGCAAAGCAAGGTAAATAAAGAACTCAATGTTCATCAAGAAAAGAAAGGTAAATGAAGAACTCAGTATTCATTGAGCAAAGAAAGGTAAATGAAGAACTCAATGTTCACTCAGCAAAGCAAGGTAAATGAGGAACTTAGTCTTCACCAAGAAAAGCAAGGTAAATGAAGAAGTTAATTTCTACTGAGTGGCACTATATCTACCAAGTCACCAATGGTTACCAAGTTCCAAGCAGTGTTGTGTGGCTAGTATGAACTGAGCCTCTACTTCTACCCAGTGATGATGCTCAATAATGTAGTGGATGTTGAGTATCAGAAGGTCAATGAGTTAGCTTGAGGAACTCGAAGTTTCTACTATCTGGCCAACTCAGTAATGTTTTGGTCACTTATTTTTTGGTCGACCTTGTAGTTATAAATAATGGAATGGTATATGTGTAATGTATGATATCATTTGTGGTATGATATATATATGAGGTGTGTGAAAAATATATAAAGGAAGAGATTGATGTTCACATGTAAAGAGGATATTGAAGATTAGTAGCAAAGTAAAAGGAATACAACAAAGTCAACATAGGAGCAAAAAAGTCATATCTATCACATCAGGTGATCAATGCAAAAAGGATCTTATCAGTAAATAGTTGTAAGTAGATCCATTGCTTCATCCTAACAGGTGAATTAGTTTATAAATCCTTTAACATGGTAGACTTAACAGTCCTTTTTTAAATCTCCTAACAGAGTGCATACTTCATTGTATGTTTGTAAATCCTCTAACAAGGTGGATCTAGCAATCCTACTTGCTCCTAATAGGGCAGATCACTAGAAGTGATCATTGTAAGCCTTAACAGGCCAACTTTATACTACAGTATTGAAGTTTTGTGGGCATCATCCCCACCCCAATTTTACTTTCTATTTGGAAGGTTTCTCGGTCACCAAATCTCTATGTTCATGTGCAATAAATGTTTGATATTTCATTTATGCAGTACATTAGATGAGTGAATGATGAATGGTTAAAGTGTTGAATTGTATAAAAGTTTTATAAGTTACTGATTCACCCCTCCCCTCTTAGTAACCTATCTTATCCTGAATATTTCCAAAAATTTGTATCAGAGCTTTGTGGTTCTCAAGATAAATTTTGACAGCTTGAGCAAAGATCAAGGACAATGGAGATTTTCAGACTTGACAAATCTATTAAAAATGAAAAGCTAGATTTGGAAATGGCCATGACTCACCTCAAAGATGAAAAGGAGAATCTTTCTCAATCTCTAAAAAGAAGGAAGGAACTTGCAAGACAAATGAATGATCATCAGTATGTTGAAGAAAAGATTGAAGACCTTTTACCATCAACCAATTCAAATGAAGCTAATGAAGCAATCAAGGAACTCCTAGCAAAGAATGGATCTCTACAGGAAGAAGTAAGGAAGTTTAAAAGAGAACAAGAAATCCAATCAATCAGGCTATGTGAAGTTTTGGAATAGAGAAACAAGGAAATTGAAGACTTAGAGGAAAGAAATAATCAACTCCTTCAACATGAAGATCTTGTAGGTCAACTATCTAATGCAAATGAAGAAACTTTGAATCTAAGATCTGAGAATGAAAGTTTGAGAAATTATTTAATCACTAAAAGACAAATCAATGCAAGCTTACAAAGTGATCTAAGATCTGAAAGAAAAATCAATGAAAATTTGGAGAATGACTTGATCACTGAAAGACAAGTCAATGAAAGAATGATGAAATCTCAAATAGACACGAACCAATTAAATCAGCAAAGTGAGCAAAAATTTCCTAGACAAAAAGGTAAAACTGGTCTTGGTTACAAGGAAGAAGGTGAAACCTCCAAACAAGGTGCCCAGAGGAATCAAAGACCCACTTGCAATCATTGTGGCAAGATAGGTCATACATTAAACAAATTTTGGAGTAATGGAAAATGAAAGTTCAATGGAAAATGCTACAATTGCAATCAGCATTCTTAGAAAGCTAATGAATGCAAGGATAAGACAAAATTTGAAGGAAATTGGCACAAATGCAAGAAGCATGGTCACAGGGCATTCCAATGCAGATCCAAATCATTCAATCTAGCTAAACAACTTGTTAAAGAAATCTTTGGATGGGACTACAATACTTGGTGTAGGTGTCACTATTGTGGAGGATATGGACACACTCGGATAAACTATGCAAGACATCACCTAAGAAAGAAGGATACAACCATAAGATGTTACACATGTACTGAACTTGGCCATATAGCCAAGAATTGCATGAATACAAAAAAAATTGAAGATGAAAGGAAAGATAAAGCTGATAACATTTGGAAGCAGATGAGACAATAGTGGATTCCTAAATCTACCAAGCAAGATAGTTCAAGTGATGGCAATGTCACTCAAGAAATGGGTTACTCTACAATTTCGAATTAAATTTAAGAAGAATCTAGAACTACATCTTCTAGCCATATCTTAAGTAGTTCCAGAGTGAAAGAGTGCAAATGATCAAATCAGTAATTCAGATTCAAGGACCAAAGAAAAGTTATCATTCACCATGTTGCATCTACTGAGCAAGGTTGGTTAAAGACCTTACAGAGCTAGGTCAGGAGTATCATAGATTTTGTTTGACCACTGATTTCTAAGGTTTTACTGAGTAAAATAATGACAGACTGGCAAGCACTATGTCATCTCATCTACCTTCGTACCAAGCATTAATGATAGTATTTCCATCAAAAGGGAAGAATTTGATTTCATTTTTCACCGTGACTTAAGAATACTCAGAGCTAAAAGATCTCTAGTGAATCCAGAGAAAATTCCAAGTGATTTCAAGTGATTTTCAAGTGAAGAATTTGTTCAAGATTTTCTTATACTTACCGAGCAACTATGGCATCCACAAGCACTAGTAGCACCAAGGAAAAAAGAGGTTTAGAAATGTTGATAAAGGGTACAGAATGGAAAGCGCCCAATTTCAAGATTGTTTTGGCCGTTACAAAATCCCTCGACCCAACTAGAGCTCAATCAAAAATACCACCTAAGGTACTTCTTATCAATGATATTCATACTCATTTCAAATGTTCTATTCAAGAAATAAAAAACCTAGAGATGGACAATGCCCTAGGTGAAATGAGTATAGATGGCTCTCTGAAACTTGAGTTCAAGCATCTTGAAACCAAAGGCTTCACTCATATCTTGCATATGCCTAGAAACTTCCAAACCAAATGGATTATGTATATCTTGATTCGGGTACATAATGGACAATTATGGTTAGAGCAGCCAATGTTAATCACAAAGAAGATGATTCATAAAATCACGGGTCTCCCTATGCTCAGTAAAGAATAAGCCACCAAAGCCCTAAGTTGAGAGGAGCTACAAAAGATAACCCTAGCCAAGTGGGACAGTAGAGGTTTAAAGGTCAACACTGTATCAGATGTCAAACTAACATTTGGCATTCATGTAATTGCATATAAATTATATAGTTCTAGTAGATTAAATAGTGTACCTTGTGAAGCTATGGATTTGGCCCTCAAGATTGTAAAGAAAAACCTTGAATTTGATATGTCTGAAGTATTGCTGAAACAATTGAATAAAAATATGGATAGTATAAGGACTTCGAAGAATAACCCTTGTAAATTTAGTTCGCTATTGATCTATTTATTGTTCTACATTCAAAAATTCTTTTCATCAAAAGGAACTGTCATACGGACAAAAGACATTCCAATTTTGTATTAGATAAATGAGTTTGTAGCAGAGATGGGTGAAAATTTTGATAGCATTATGTACAATTATTTTGAAGACTTCAAGGAGAGGATGAATAATAGGTTCAGGATTCCTCCTAAGCTTATTGAGGATTACACAGATGATGTATGCTTCATGGTTGACTGTGATAAGGTGTACATCCAGGTAGTCAGACCCCGAGTTGCATGGGTAAAACCTCTTCCCTATGAGGTAAATATTGATGAAGCTAGAGACATCATAAAAGAACTAGTAAATGAGCCAGTAGACCCAAGGCAACCTATTTTTGGAACCTATGATGAAGAAAAGGCCAGAATTGAGCTTGAAATCAAGCTACCATAGGCCATAAGCAAAGGTAAGAGGAAGATAGAAAAATTGAAAATTGCATCTGGCCCTCTTATGCTGACAGAAGGTAAAGGTGAGGAAAAAGGAGATTATGAAGAAGAAGGAGAAGAAGAAGAAAAAGGAGAAAAATAAACTGAAGAAAAACCTCCAAAGAAGAAAGGTAAGGTAATAATTACCAAACCTAAGAAGAAGCCTACTATAGTATTCACAATAAGAACAAGAAAAGGTAAGCACGAACCTATACTGGTCAGGCCTACACCCACATTTGAGCAAAGGCTTAAACAATTGGAAGAAGGAGCAGGCATCACAAATTTTAAGACATTGAAATTTGAAACTAGAACAGATGCTAAGAAAATGCAAATAGAGGAACTGGTACTCAGCAAGATGGGTAAATGGAAATACTCCCCAAACACGCTTGCCTCCCAAATCTCAAAAGAATTGTTGGAGATATTGCAACCAAGATGGGAGTCAACCACCCAAACAGTAAAAGACATCTATGAGCAATCTCTGAAGAATCTTCAACCAAGTCTCACTGGAGCAGAAGTAAAGACTGCAATGAAAAACCATGAAGGTAAAATGATGATCAAATTTTAGACATGTTTTATTTTGATCAAAGACATTGAGCATGTTGCAAATGATGCTACAAACATGTGGAAAATAATCTATCATCTGGATAAGCCCAGTGAAGACCTAGTGGAAATCAAGGATGATGACAACAATGGTAGTGATGATATTGATGGCACTCCATCCATCACAGTCTCACCAGGAGAGCTGCATGCATTAATGGAAGAAGACAAGGAGGAAAAAGGAATGAAGGAAGAAGATGAAGAGGAAGATAAGGAGGAAGATGATCCAGTAAAAATTGCAGCAGTAGTTATTGCATCCCTTCCTCACTCTCCATCTAAAACTATCACATCATCAAGGTTGGAGTCAGCTTTAGCAAGTTTGGTAGCATCTACATCAGATTTATCATCTACACCTGCCACATCCCAGCTCCAGGTATCTAAAAAAAATGTGCCAACCACTTCATCTACCGAGCTACAGTCCTCTTCTTCAGCTACCGAGCCAGCCTCCTCAGCTCCATCATCACCGGTCAATGTAGCAGTAAGTTCTACAATTTTGATTTCATCTTGTTCTACAATTTTGTTAGCATTATCTGCATCTACTTCAAATCTAGTTAGTTTAGATACTACATTACCAAGTGTATCATCATTTTTGGGAAGTATTCCAGTTTTTGATCCAGTAAATACTCCTGTTGGCACTCAATCCTCAAGTCCTATCCCAGTTATCATTGTTAGTCCTTCCATCTCCACTATTGTATCCATTCCTAAGGTCAAACCAATCATCACAGAAGTCAAACAAAAGCAACCATTAAGACTTCTGATCACTGGAAAAGATATTCTTGAAGATATTGACTTAGATACAGAGATAGTGATTCAAAAAATTGACTATGAAAATGCTACCATTGAAGAGATGAGGTATGCTAGTCAACTAATAGAGATGAAGGCTACATAGAAGCAGTTAAGGTCTGAAAGGGATAAGGAGTACACAATAATTGAGAATGCTAGGAATATAATTATAGAAGCTATAGGTGTTGAAGTAGATTCTACTCAACACATTTTGATTCAGTTAGAAGAGGTTGTAAATAAATTCAATGAGGATACCTCTGGTCAAGAAAAATTGATTGAAAAGGATGAAAGAAAATTTGATAATAAGGTGCTTGAGCACATTGCTTAGCACATTGCAATAAAATAGGTAGAATTGTCCACAATTTTGGTCAATCTTGAAATTTTTTTTAATAATGTAACTTCACTTTTTGCCAAACTTTGTGATGTTACCGAGTATACCAAGGAGATCAAAGAAAAATGAAATAAAATTGATGAGGATATGAAGGTCAGTGCCCAAATGCTACAACTTGACACCAATTTAAGTTCATCCCATCATCTCTGAATTAGATTTTTGTCAAAAAAAATGCAAAATTGTCGAGAGAGGAAGCAAGGATTAGATCTACCTTGATTGACATTTAGAATATGATCCTTCCTATCATGGACACAATGCAAAAACACATTGTCTACTCCAAAGCATTGATCCATGACAACAATTTTTCAGTTGCAGATCACATGACTGAACTTTCAGCTAAAATTCAAATAGCACTCTCCACCTGCAAAATTTTGCAAGAAAATTGGGATAAGACTTTGGCTCTTATTTTTAAGGTACATTCTGAGTTTATCTCTTATTTTGGTGTCATATTGTTTATTTTGGCATTATTGTCAAAAAGGGGGAGATAGAGTACCAAAGAAGAGATAGAGATATATGTAAATAATGAAGCCATGTGTAAAGATAGAGATATTTGTAAATGCTCTATGCATATTGTATGGGGGAGATATATGTAAATCAGCACGAAAAATTTTGCACATAAGTTTTGGCTCATAAGTGTTTTTGTCACTAATGCCAAAGGGGGAGATTGTTAGAATTATGGTATATTTGTCATTAGTGCAAAAACTTATTCAATTTTGAATGCTTATCTAACTCATCACTTAGTCTATGGTGTATACCAAGCATTCAATGGTTACCTTATAAGTTTAGTAGGTAAACAGTTGTCACCAAGCATTTCAGAGGATACCGAGTGAATGAGAACTTCAGCAGTGTTCACTGAGAAAAGAAAGGTAAACAAAGAACTTAGTGTTCACCGAGAAAAGCAAGGTAAATGAAGAACTCAGTGTTCATCAAGAAAATCAAGGTAAATGAAGAAATCAGTGTTCATTGAGCAAAGAAAGGTAAATGAAGAACTTAGTGTTCACCGAGCAAAGCAAGGTAAATGAAGAACTCAGTGTTCACCAAGCAAAGCAAGGTAAACGAAGAAGTTAGTTTCTACCGAGTGGCACTATATCTACTGAGTCACCAATGGTTACCGAGTTCCAAGAAATGTTGTGTGGCTAGTATGAACCAAGCCTCTACTTCTACTGAGTGCATGATGATGCCAAGTAATGTAGTGGATGCCGAGTATCAGAAGGTCACCGAGTCAGCTTGAGGAACCCAAGTTTTCTACTATCTGGCTGACTCAGTAATGTTTTGTTCACTTATGTTTTGGTCGACCTGGCAGTTGTAAATAATGGAATGGTATATATGTAATGTATGATAACATTTGTAGTATGATATATATATGAAGTGTGTGAAAAAGATATAAAGGAAGATATTGATGTTTGCATGTAAAGAGTATATTGAAGATTAGTAGCAAAGTAAAAGGAATACAACAAAGTCAACATAAGAGCATAAAAGTCATATCTATTACATCAAGTGATCAATGCAAAAAGGATCTTATTAGAAAATAGTTGTAAGTAGATCCACTACTTCATCCTAATAGGTGAATCAATTTATAAATCCTTTAACATGTTAGACTTAACAGTCTTTTTGTAAATCTCCTAATAAAGTGCACACTTCACTGTATGTTTGTAAATCCTCTAACAAGGTGGATCTAGTCGTCCTACTTGCTCCTAACAGGGTAGATCACTAGAAGTGATCATTGTAAGCCTTAACAGGCCAACTTTATACTGTAGTATTGAAGTTTTGTGGGAATCATCGCCACCTCAATTTTACTTTCTATTTGGAAGGTTTCTGGGTCACCAAATCTCTGTGTTCATGTGCAATAAATGTTTGATCTTTCATTTATGAAGTACATTAGATGAATGAATGATGAATGGTTAAAATGTTGAATTGTATAAAAGTTTAATAAGTTATTGATTCACCCCTCCCCTCTCATTAACCTATCTTATCCTAAATATTTCCAACATCATTATCTTCAGGAGAAAATACAAATTGTTTCTTAGCATTTTCTAGAAACTTAATCTTGTTGTTCATCTTAGCTATGGTTTCCTCATTCTCTACAATTTCCAATTTCTTGGCCAAAGCATCATTCTCTTTCCTCCTTTTTTCTAACTCAACATCAAAAGGTGACAAAGAATCATGGATTTGGATGGGCTTTGTTGGTTCATTTATCCTAATTCCAACTTCCTTTTGTTTTCCCTTGTCTTGGATTCCAATAACATGTTCTACATCCCATTTAACCTCTGGGGTCTTATAATTATTAATTTTTTGTTTTATTGGGCCCTCTTTGTTTAGATCTTGATCCTTTAGCAGCTTTTTCTCTTGTAATTTAAGTTGTTCAACTTGACCCACAATTTCAAGCTACCAAGCACTGGCTGCTATCTCATTCTCCTTTTTCAAAGCAGTAATTCTCCTAAGTAATTCTTGCTTTTCCTCATGAGATTTCATGATCTTTTCCTCCCTTTCCTTCTAAAATTTCCTATCAATGGCGTCTTGATCAGGAAGCTACATTCTCAACATTTCATTCTCATTACGGTTAGGAATAGTAAACTCAGAAACAAAGGTCTTCTCATCTTTGAAAATTTTAGGCTCTAAATGTTTTGGTCTTGAACTTTTAGGAGAGTAATCTGACATGAAAGGGTTTGTGCTACGTTGGAAAAGATTGTTACTAGTCCTATCCTCAAGAATAAGTGCATGTGGTTGCACAACTTTTTCTTGACATATCATTTCATAAGTGTTATAGAAATCATCATTAGATAAACTAGGATGAGATCTAGGACCCTTGCAGAAAGGTTCCTTTTCAATAGCAAAAAGGTTGGTGTTATTTTCTCTTCCCATTCACTCCTAGGAGTAATTTCCCTTCTGCATTTGGGGTCCTTTTACGGTCCAATTTTTCTTTCCTCTAGGAGGAAGATCAGTCTATAGCTTAATAGCTGAGTTTTTCTTCACATTTTCCCATGTGTTTTTCACACTTCCCATGATGTAAAATTTCCTTAAACTTGATACTGGTTAAAACCTTTTTGAGTCACCACCCACCTAGGGGAAAAACAATAATCTTATTGACCAAGTAAAATATCATGAGATGGTTAAGATGGAAGTTGGCAAATAGAATGCAACTAGTTAGAATTTGTTTTGGGACTGTAACTCTATCTTAGTGGATAAGACACCTTTGTAGGGACTGTACATGTTAGTGTACACTTGTAGTGTGGAGCTTCGTTCTTCTTCTTTTTAAATTCTCAATTTTTGTCACTAGAAAAGTCCACTAAAGCCACAAGTAAGCCCCAAAGGATCTGACAATTGTAATACTAACACTTGTCCCTAGTAGAGTTACCATTTTGTTGGTGTTTAAAACTATTGAACAATAAAATGCTCAACACCAAACTGATAATACTCACACAATCTAAGGATTAGCCACTTCCTATCAACAACTCTATGTGCAAACCATTTGGACCAACTTCAACAAAACCAAAAATGGTTTCCTACTCTTTAGACTCTGCAAGAGCAATGCAAGTTTACCTAGGGGATGCTTTAGATAACCACTGATATATGAGAATTATATTAGTTTCATTCTAATTCTCATCTTTTATTCCTAACACATACACAATTTATCCAATTTATGATGCTTTCAGACTAATATGCATCCCTTATAAGTAGATTTGGTCCTAATTCTTCTTAAGTTTACAATTATTTCTTGAAATAGTAACTACCTAAGATCCGAAAATAAAATATAAATGAGTTCTAACCAACATTATAACTCTAAACTAAATGGAACAAGAATGATTTTGAATTTGTGATTTATATGATATGCAGAAGAAAAATTTACCCCAACTCACTACTAATTCATGAGACCAGTGTCTTATCCATTGGGAAAAAGACTATCTATTAGAGGGAGATCTAATTCAATTAACTTGTAAATGAATTCATCAATTGTAATCACCTATTTCCATTCTTATGACTTATCCATTTTATAAACCCATAAACCTCACTGATCTAATAAAGCATTTATATAACTCTTTGAATTAAAAGCAACAATAGTATCAACATACAACTCATCCAAATTGCATTCAATCCATTGAACCTTATTCAAATGATATAAAAGTAAAAAAAATCATAAAATGGAGACAGAAATTGATGACATAAATCTAATGCAAATACCCCTTTATATTATCCTTTCAGATGACTAATACAATCACCAATAGAAATTCAATTAGAAGCCTTGAATATCTTATTGATGTTGTCATTTGTATGTATTATCAAAGAGTACTGGTTTGATAGTAAATTCAACACATCTACATGCAATTGGACTGAGTGTACCTTTTTTTCACAAAAACAAAAATTATACAACTTTTGGACCCTTTCTCCAACTCTAGGATGTCACTTATATAATGTGAGATGCAACAACCTTTAGACTTGGATAAAATGGAAAGTGTCTAGAAAAAAAAAACTTAATGTAACAGAAAGCTAACACATAAATATATACTTTGGTAGGTCTCATTTCTATTACATCACAACTAGTTACTGGCTCTTTTGATTCACCACCACTATTCTAACTCTTCTAAATATGCAACCACTAGGCTAGCCAATGATGAATCATGTAGTAATGTTTGTAAATCAACTTTTACTCATGGGTTTTCACAATTTTCATCTTGAACTATCAAAACCACTTTTACCCTTAGTTGATATTTAGTCATGTTCATGTCCTGGGTCTTTGAGCCTATAGCTGGAACCATTTGGTGACCTTGATCTTCCTCATCTTTTGGATCTGGTGTTGTTGTGTCAATAATATGCACCTTATTTTCCTATTCGTCATCATCATCTATACCAACCTCTTCTAACTACTCAGTAGAAGCAATATCTACCATCCAAGTGTCAAATTATGCATCATCTAGCTAGTTGAATTGCATAATATCATTTTTCTTCTTTAGTATATACTCAGCCTCATTATCAATAGCAACAAAATATTTTTTCAAAGAATCTAAAAATAACTGGACCTTAACCAATTCTTCTATCGTGGTGGCCCACCAAGAATGGCCTTTTTCATTTACAAATTTATTCATCCTTAGATAGAACAAGTCATCCAATTAATTAGCCCATTCATCCTTATTCTTCAATTTATTCCTTCTATCCAAGGCACGAGAAAACAAATCAAATTTTTGATTCTTGTACTTACTTAAATAAGAAACAACTTTTAGTTGCAAAGCAACTCTCCTATTATCAAAATCTGACTGATCATTAGCAACATCATATGCTTTTTCAATATGGTCATTGGAAGACCTTACAAATGAATAACATAAAAATATAATTTCTTTCTTTCTCTTTCTCCACTTATTAACAATAGACTTGAGGGCTTCATCATGGGTTTTGAGTTCTTCCCATATACTTATTACTCTTGCCAATTGATCATAGAATAGGGGCCATTCAATTTTATCTACTAAGTACATTAGAGCCTTTCTAAGTTTATCCTCATATTGTACTTCCATCTCTACATGTAATCCCCAAAGTTTACTTTTTTCTTCCTCAAAATCCTTTGTTGTATAATATTGAGGTCTCTGTGGGGTGTTTGGTATTTCAATAAGAGGAGTGGATTTAAAAGGCTCCAGTGTAGTGCAAGGATATGTTATTTTTGGCCTAGTACACCTTCCCATAATTTTATTCTCCAACTCAATCTTCTTCTGAACCTCTTTTTTGTAAGCTTCCAAAATTGTTTCATACTTACTTTGTAGTTGAAACATGGCCTTTTCTTCCTTTTTTGCAGTGGCCAAAACAAACTGAGATGAATCTACATTCCAATGTGCAGCCTGCACATGAGAGGTATCAGCCACTCTTCTTACAAAAATACTTCCCATTAAACTAGAATCATCTAGTTGTGATGAGGTGGCTCTTGAGCCCCTTCTCAATGACTAGATAACCAAGCCAGCCTGGTCTTCACTAAAAGCAGTGCCCTAGAAGTATTTCTTATTTTGGTTTTGTAAATCAAGCTTATTTGAAATAGAATTAAACACAAGAGCATCAAAAATGTCCCAATTGGGCAACAACAAAATGTCTGATGCTCTGATCATTTGCCTTCCTTCCTCAAGGCTTATATTTTGAAACTCCCTCATCATTTCCTTTTTCACCTAATTTTTTAGGGTTGTTTCATCAATTTCTGGGTGTTCTATTCTCAACTTGTTTCACTTTTCTTTAAATCTTCCCATATTCACTCGCCATGGAAATTGGAGAAAAGCTCTAGACTTAACAAAACTGTCATCAAACAAAAATTGATAGCTGGCCTATTCTAAAATAGGGTCCAATTCCCTACCTCTATAGTCTTGAACTATCAAACCTAAACTTGGCAAAGGAGGCTCTTGAGGGTTTCCCTCATCTAGTTCTACTTGGGTGATAAATACACTTCCTTGTAATCCTATTTTTTCTATTTTCTCACTAGTGAGCTATTCTTCTTCAATCCTCAAAGGGAATTGAGTGGGTGAGTACTCCTCAACTTGAAGACTCTTTTCCTTCATAACCTTCTACATCTTGGGATAAGGTTCAATAGGTCTCTCCTCTAGGACTAGATTGGTGGATCCCATTATTTTCTTGCCTTATTCTAAAATAGACTATTTATTTTGAATTACAGTATAGCCTAGTCTCTTTTGAACAATTATTTGACTAGTTTCTACATTAGGAGTGAAATCCAACCTCCTCATGATCTCTCTGTCCTTATCTAGGTATGAATCAATAAAAAATAGTTTCTTCTTGTTCATAGCTTCCATTATTTTAGGAAAGGTATTCATGAGATTATTTATTTTATCAGCCTCTATATTAGCATTATCTAGAGGACTATATTTTTGGTCAAAACAATGAATGAATTCTAAAACCTTATAATAGACTCTCCAATTTTCCTTTTCAATTTCCTACTCTTGCAATGAGAACTCATTCCTTATAATGTCCTCTAGATAGTATGACTCATGTTTGACATTTACCAATTTAATCCTATGTCTCAAGGTTGGATTATAAAACCCCTCAGTATCACAAAAATGGTGATGGGAAACAACCATTTTGTACTGATCCAAAATTTTATGCAAAAAGAGCCAACCCCCTTTAGTAATTACAAACTAATGGGCTACTGTACAGGTAAGGAAAATTGACCCCAGTTTCCTTTTTAATCGAAACATCTTTTTCACTCCTCCTAACTGCCAGAAAACGTCAACCATTCCTAGCTTTAAAGGTACTTGGTAGGGTAACACATGAGGGCTTGCTTTAAAATCATAAATTCTAAAAATAGTAGAAATAGAGTATGGGATGATAGCTCCCTAGTTGTGTGAAACTTTCAAACCATTGGGATTGTCACTGAATATGAGGCATCTCAACTTGGAGGTGAAATGCCTATCAAACCTGACAAAGCTAGAATTCTCTACATCCCAAGTCATATCTACACTCTACAACTGGACTAGAAATGCTTCCACATGCTCCTCTTTGTTCAACTCTATCTCTTTACCAAAGTATGTTACTCCCTTAAATAAGAAAATATGCATCAACAGAGAATAATGGCCAAAAGTTTTCTCTACTTTTCCTTTCGTAATTCTAACCAAACTAGTATGACTTTTTTCAGCCAAATAGGAAGCAAAATAAAAAATAACATCTACAGAAAAAGAAGCAATTTGAACCATCATATACATAAGGCTGATGGGCATGCAATTCTGTTTGTGTTCACCAAAAATATGACATAGGGTCCTGTATATTTCTATAGGTCGAGAAGTGAAAAGATCCTTTTTAAAAGGTTCCTTAGAGGCTGTAGTGATTACTAGCAAAGTTCCTATTGTTCCAATATGTGCCCTCAGTGCAACTCCCCTAATCATATCCTTCTTTGGCTTGTATTCATTTTCTAGTTCTTGTAGATTAATCAGCACATGATAATTTGTCAATGGTTCTAGGTTCAAAACCTCTCTAATTTCCTTGGGACCAATTGAGATCAAAAGCACACCATCAGTTCTTCTCACTACCCTAATAGCTTGGTCATGATTCTTAGCAATGGCTTCAAGTAAATCACAATCCATGAAAACACTTGGAACTACTAGTTTTTCCAAATTAAAATTCTAGATATTAGCATGCAGGGAAAACAAATTCCTCTCTAAAAACCAATTTTTGAACAAGACAAGATTAGTTTGCGAAGTTGTTGCATCCCTAACCTAGTTCCCTTTGTCATATAGGCCATTCAAAAATTTAAGCCTATGATTTAAGGAAATTAATTTCTTAACTTGTATAGTTTCGATGGTGGACTCTGGGAGTGATTCTAGCAAATGATCATGAACATTTCTATATATATAATTTAATTACCCAAAAAATGCTTTCATAGGAGGCATCTTGACTATAATTCACAAGAACTAGAATATTGTAGAGGTTATAATATGAGTACTTACTTGATTTTTTAAGCTTGTTCTTCTCTAAACCTCTGCAATAGCTCACAAATAGATGGGGGATTGCTTCACATTTTTGCTAGGCTTAATACAATATTCTCAGTAGGCTCTTGTGCTAAGAAAATGTGAAATCTTTGTTTGCATGAGACTAGAATTGATGAAATCTTCTATATTATACTTTGGTTTTCTCACACATGAAGCTTTCATTCCTCATAAATGCACAAAGTAAAAAAATAGAGTGGCATCATCTTTCTTTTTAAATTTGTGTCGTTGATCTTTGAAAAATCCTATGATTCAGAGATAAAAACAAGGCTAACTCATCTTTCTTCTTAACAGACTAGCAGTCAAACCAATGAAGTACTTCCATTTGTACCTTTCCTTTGCTTTTGGTGCTTTTAACTGGACCCACTTTTCCTTAAGGACACGTGTCACTGAATCATTACCTTGCTATGCATAAAGAGTGAGCACATTGCTATAGTGAGGAAGCAATAACCCTTTGATCTAATATTAATCTAAAGGTAGGTATTTTGTTGCATTCTTGTTATTATAATGGTGAATCCCTCTAGTATTTTCCTTGTTCACTATGTCACTATAGATAACCTTTGAGTGAGTCACCATAGTGAGTTAGTGATTATCGTTGATCTCAACTTAATCGAACGATCATAATTCTTTACTTGGCTTCTAACTTGGAAGTGGGTCCACATTTCTTGGTGACGCTGAGCTGTCTTGACATGCTAGAGCACGCGCACACAAACACACACATATATATAACCCTTAGTAACATCACACCTCCTTGATTTTGCCATGTTTGTTATTTTTTCATGTGGGTTGCTACATCACTAGTAGCGAAAGTCATTAACTTTTCGTTAGTGACATAGTAACCTCTGGTGGATTCAAAGTTTTTGGTGTATAAATGCTTAGTAGGATGCCACCATGTCATTGGATATGCATAGCTCATTTCTAATGAAACACTCATTTGGGGCCCACCTTTTGAAACTGTCATTACATCATAACATTTTGGCTAGTCACTACATCACTATCAGCGAAAGTCATTAACCTTTTGGTAGCAACATAGTGACTTTCGGTGATCCATCAAAGTTTGGTGCCAAGAAAAATAAACAAAATAACCATAATTGATATGAGTGTCACAGAAATAAGAGCATACTTTGCAAAATATCTTTCTTGGGATCCTCATAATCACCACCCCTTTCAAAAGAGCACTATCTTTTGCATTATCCAGGCACTCACTATGTTGCTACCAGTGAGGCACAATGATTTCTCAGTTGCGACATACTGACCTCTTGTAAGGACTAAATTCTGGTGACAGATAAAATATAACACATCAATTGAAATTCCACCAATTAATACTATTATAAAAAAAATGGTCATACACATTTATGATATTGAATGGGAATTCTGTGATCACCATCAACTTTAAAAGGTTGTTGCTTTCTTCATATTTAGAGCATTCACTATGTTGCTACTAGCAAGGCACATAGATTTTCCAATTTTGACATAGTGAATCGGCAAAAAAACTTGAATTTTGATGACACCACTTGCAAATTACTCCACGTGCATCCTTTCTATTATTGACAACCCTAGGATAGAGCATGTGACCATAACATTTTCAAATTGATACACCTTCCTGACGCTAGACCTCATTTTTCAGTACCATAAATAAATTTCTGAGAGTTTCTATGTCACTATAGTTAAAAACCCTACATTTTGTTATAACATAAAAGTGACAACCATGGATCTAACCAAGATCAAATACTAAGAAAATATTTTGATAAAGTCATCTTAGCATGACAAGAATTAAGTGGGAAAGGAATATTCACCTTTTTAAAAGAGTTGGTGCCAAGATAAATTCAAAACTAAACAAAACCTAAGGATTAGGAAAAATTTTCAAAGGATAAAAACTACAAGGCCCAAAAAATAGAAAACCTAGCCTCCAACAATGGACTCAATTCAATTTTTTTGAAACCTAAAAATGGGAAAAATCATTATGCAAAAAATTAGACCAACTTGTCAAAGGACTAGTTTGTTCAAGACTTTTTGTAAGGTTGGTGTTAAAGTCTATAAGGTGATTGTGGATTGTGGTACTACTGATAACTTTTTTGCTAAGGAAATGGTTTAGAAACTTGGTTTGAAGAGCTTGAGACATTCTTATCCTTATAGGATTGGTTGGTTGCAACGTGAGCATGCTTTGGAATTTTGGGAGCAATGTCTTGTTGATGTCTATATTGGGTAGTATAAGGATCAAAGTATTTTATAATGTTATAGACATGAACAATTGTCATGTGTTGCTTGGTATACCTTGGTAGTATGATTGCATGGTTATTCATGATTGTGCCAAGAATGTGTTTAATTTTGATAAAGGTGGTTGGAAGCATTCCCTGATTCCTTTGTAGAATGAAGAGCTTAGTAGGAGGAACTTGAGTATTGGTAGTTGAGTTGAGTTGAAAGATTCTCAAAAGGTTAGAAATCAACATGGAAAGAAGACATGTAGTACACTATAGATGGATGTGAAGGACCAGTTTGGGATTTTTGTGTTCAATCCTAGAAGATGTTCTCCCAACTTCTAGAACATCTTTTCAAACCTAGGATGTTTATACAGGAGCATCCTAGGATTTCTTAAAATCTTGCATGTTGGCAATATTTGGCTTTGGAGTTGTGGACTCGGTAACCAAAGGAGTGGTGTTCAATCATCATTGAAAGTAGTTTTGGCCAAGGCGCCCAATCATTGAAGGAGCTCAGTCACTAAATAGCTCAACAAATTATATTGCTAAATACTCACTATTATATTCATAACATATTAGTTTCTTAGCATGTGTTGGTTACTTGGCATGTGTTGGTTGCTCGACATGTTTTGGTTACTTGACAATGCTTGGGAGTTTGCTAATACTTGATAGTGTGTTGGTGCCAACTAGAGTTCTTGCTACATGTAACATGTGATCATGATGTGGATAAATCTAAAAGTTTTTGTGGACCTATGTGTGGTCTTGGTTACCTCTCCTATATGCTTTTAAACTTGGGGCTTGTCCTAAGTATTTTGTCTGGTTATTGCATGTTAACTATGGGTTAATGAGAGGGTTAACATTTCTTTTTTAATGTTTGTTGTGAGCTGACCTATGGCTTAAATATACATTTAATGTAAGGGGTTTTATTTAATTTTTAATTTATAGGATGACTTGTGGCTTAGTTGGGTATAAGGGGTCTTGTGGAGTCTTTAGTCATAATTATCCATTTTTTAGAAGAAGATGAATTGTAGGAGCAAACTTTGAAGAGCTAGTTATTGTGGTGTAGAAAGCTAGGGGATTACTTGGTGGGGTTGCAAGCACCTATTGAGATTTCCTTGGTGGTTTTCTTCTAGAAAACATATCTGGACTAGCCAGGATTAGTGTTGTGAGTTCGATCTTGTGGAATCTTGCAGAACTATTATTATAATTGCTTTTGTATTTGGCCCTAACTTGGAAGGCCTTATAGCTGGGCATATTGCATGTAAATAGTTATTTTATAAATAAAGAGTTGTGATTTGGGATCAGATCTTGCATTTATGTTACATTGCTATTGTGTTTCTGTTGTGTGGTTATTTTTTGTGGGATAGAACATCTCCTTTTGGGATTGTCCTACCTTGCATTGCATCATAATGTTCCTCCAATGGTATCAACCACACTGACTGAAAGTGTCCCTAAGGGTATCTGAGCACCATTAGGATGTAATCTTTGATTCAAAATTTCTCTGAGGTCATGCAAGGTATTGATGAACTATTAGGTGCTACAAGATTACATTATCTAGGCCTACAATAACCTATGTTAAGTTTTAGGGATTCAACTTTGTTTGGATTTGGAATTTTTACCATGCCTATTTCCAAAGTTACAATGTTGCTTAGTTAAAATGAGCAAGGTTGTGTATATTTAAAACCATTGGTCCTAGGATCAAATTGTCTACTCTGTTATATTTAGTTGGTCAAGTTTAGGCTAGGACCATCCTCATTTCAGTCACAATGTCTCTCTAACAGTATCAACCACATAGAACAAAAGTGTCCCTAAGGGTATCTAAGCACCATTGGCCTACAATCTTTGATATAGCATTTCTTTGAGCTCTTGTTGTAAGGAAACTTGTAAAAGATAATATAACCATTTCCACATAACCCATATTAGATTTGAAATGAATATGCAATCAAAATCCACATGCAAGAGAGTAGACAACATACCACAAAAATTTGTGACTCAAGAGATACCTTGGGAAACCCTCATTGAGGGAAAAACCCAACCTCCCAAAGCATCCATCACCATGTATTATTCATAAAAAATACCATTGCAATACAACTATGGAAGCCTTCAAAGCCATAACCATTATCAAGAAATCCATGAGAATAAGCATGAATCAACACATCCCATGCTATGCTTCCAATCTTCACAAATGCTCCCTTTGGATAACCTGTCAAGACTTGTCCTACTCGACTCTTTCCATTTTTTCCTTCTTATTGGCACACACCAACAACTACCCTTGTGGCTACTTATATAGTAGCAAGTCCCACAAAACTGCCAAGTGGTATTACATAAACCATGTGCTACCTAGCCCCTTGACCCCACATTTAATATTGGAATTTTAATTATTTTCCTCAATTTTAAATAATTACATAAAATATTATCAAAATGTTACAACACAACTCATCAAGTATATCCCATGAGAAACTTTACATGTTGTACATTCATCTATGTGTAACATCACATAATAAAACAAAATAATACAATATAACAATATTATGCAATGTGCGCAACATCCATTATTTCAACAATCTCCCACTTGTTGCATGCATTGCATAGGGTAAGTTTGTAGCCACATAAATGAACAAGGGAACAATCCCTCCTAGAACATCCACCATCATGGATCAAAGAACACAAAGTACTCCGTCCTAGTACCTACAACAAAATTAAGGTATCCAACATGTCAAACATGAATGAAGCCACCTCCTATTATGCCACTACCACCAGACATACATAGAAGCCATCCAAGGAGAAAGCCGCCCAACCTATCACATTAGAAGATCATAAAATCCTCTACCAACTGAAATGTAAAGCACAAAAAACCTAATTCAAAGGTAATCACATGCGTCTATAGTTGTTAAAATAGCTATAGGTGAAATAGCACCCACAAAAAGGTCCAAACCCATCCAACTATCCATACCTCTAGAGGTATACCAAGTGAATCTCACATCATCAACATATCCAATCTGTAACTTGTAATCACAAGACTAAAGTGAAATACCTACCACATATATACAAAGAAGCTCTCACTATAAAAGATAATGTCAAATCTATAACCAATCCACTCACAACATCTCAAAGAAGTGAATCCATTTAGTATCAAGGACATCCATAATACATAACCAATAACCTACAAGAATAACTCTCCTAAAAAATCTTCAATAGTCTCCCAAGCTCTCCACAACCAATAGAGGAAAGAGATGAAGGAATAACCATGTCACCTCTCACATGACATACATGAGCACAAACTAATGATCATAATCTCCGACCAATCTCAAGTTCAATGTAAGTGAAATTGAACACTCAAGAAGATAACCAAGACCAAAGAGAAACCATGCAAATAATAAACTTGTATCATGTCCTTCTAAACACACCTCTATATGTAAACTATACCATATAACTAATCATGGATGCAAGCCTCTCAAAAGAAGATCAAACTCATAAACCATTCCTAATCCAAGGAATATGCTTGGAATATAAAACCATCTCCAAAACTCAACCAGCATATAAAAACATATGGACATGGAGATAACCAATGCTAAACCATATCTCAAATGAACCCTCTAGAACTAGCTCAAGTACCATTGATCAAGATCCATATCCATGAAAGAAAAGCATAAACATAATGCACCTGAGAGAAACAATGGGCTATACCTCTCAAGTAGCAAACCACCAAGTAGACCAAGAGTGATGAATGATAATGCTCATTAAGATATCCAAGTCTCTAACCAAGACTCATCTAAGAAAAATATCCTATCAAGTACATATCAAGTGAATGCCCCTTGGACTTCCTACTAAAACCAAATGATTGTCCCAATAAATACTTCTCTAATCCAAGAGAAATAAACATCACCACTATCTCTAAGTATCCATGAGAACCTATAACTAATCAATCAATTCCAATTCCAAATGCAACATAGCAATGTCATGAAGTATCCAACTTATAATCAATGTACTCAATAATAAGAAACTAAGCCAGCATCAATGTCAAAGCTCCAACCATGGCCTTGGGAACATAAACATGACAACATGATCTAAACCATCTCAACCAAAAGAGATAATATGCTCCATATGAGTACACCATAACATGTCAAAAATCTAAATGTGTATCAAGAGTATACCATGGCATAATAAAGAAATCATCATCACACCAAGGATAATGTGCTAAATGAAAGCATAAACCATATCTTTACCAAGAACCCTATGAGTCGTCAAGATGCAACCACCTCCACGCACCATGAAGAAAACCATCTCCACTTACCATGAAGGGCCATCTCCATAGACCATAAAGATAACCAAGAAGCCCATTAGTCCTCAAGATCTAACTATCTTCACACACTATGAAGATAACCAACTACACTATGCAAATGTTAACGATGCTTCTGCAATAACATGATATAAGATAAACCTCCAACATTTGCAAACACTCAATAAACATATCAATTCCAAAAAATCCCACTCAACCATGGTACCAAGTCATCTATGGCATCATAAAATTCATTTCCTACATGAAGATCCTTAAGGTCTACACTCGTACAAACAAAGTGTCAATACCAAGTGAAACCAAGATCTCCAAAACCAAGAAGATACAAACCAAACCAGGAACTAATCCTGCATTGTCATGTCATCATTGTCATAGGCTCCATTAAACCATGTATCCAAGCTATCCATGACATCATGATAAAAAATAAAAAATCTACTAAATATGAGAATCAAACAAGAAATCAAACCATCAAAGAACTCAAAGTGTACATCATGAGATCCTTAAAAAAAAGACCAAATGACCATGATCCTCAACCAAGAAGATATACCACCATAACCAAATAAGGAATCCAAACTAATGAATGTCAAGGATGTACCTACATATCCAATCATGTCATGAAAAAATCCATGGCAGCATTATTCCATCCATGAATTGAGCATATGAATCTCAATATGTCAAACCTATTAGCATAAAATAGTCACCCACAATTCTCCACCATGACTATACCTAGTAACAAAATCTCATCCGTTCTACATGAAAAAATATCAGCAAATCATGTGACTCAAGGC
Organism: Cupressus sempervirens; assembly: GCA_028749045.1. Taxonomy (NCBI): domain Eukaryota; kingdom Viridiplantae; phylum Streptophyta; class Pinopsida; order Cupressales; family Cupressaceae; genus Cupressus; species Cupressus sempervirens. Next base: position 754,064,643 of record CM053786.1, read on the forward strand.
ATTGAAAAACCAAATCCAAGCTACCAATATGAATACAAATCAATAATGAAAAATCAATGGGCAAAGACAACCCATATCCAAGCTATAATGCAACCTGTAAGTATAGACCACTTACAACACTACACAACTTATAGACCCAACAAGTCATCATAAATATCCAAAACAAACATTGATAAACATATCATCATAAGACCAATCTAAAATATGAACTAGTTATACAGTGACATTAAATGTGACATCTACAAACATATGGGTGGAAGCAAGGAGTTGGGTCTTAATTCTATACACATTCATGGATTGATATCGATACCCATTTTTTAAAAATGGGTACCCATTTTAGGCTTGGGTGAATTATCTTCTTTAAAAAAACTTAACCATAATTAGTTATCCCATAATTAAAGCATTATCTTCTTTAAAAAAACTTAGCCATTTAACCAAAGTAAACAGCAACTATACAAAGATTCTCATAGACAATTACAACAGAATTATTGACTAGGAAACTCTTGATAAGAGGGAAAATCCTAGTGGGAATTATAACCAGGAGATTATGTACTAATATAGATATTTCTTGTTAGAGCATGGATCCTATTACAAATCTATTACAACATTAAGTACATGTGAGTCACTGTTAGGAGATTCTAACCCTATTAGGAGCTGTAGTACAGTGTATGCAAGTTGAGCCCACTACCTTAACATGCAATTTCAAATACAAGAAGAGCTCACTCGTCAAACAAGAAATTTACTATTATGTTCCTCTTTCCTTTATTCTATCAATTAAACCAATCATTGGAAGACCTTGTAGACTAGGTCATGGAACTCTAATCTAAATATCAAACCTTAGATCACTCAACAAAACCTTGGCAATGAAGTTTCCTTCACTTATTCTCTACTCTGCTCAACTTTGCATTTCACTCTTGTGTTGCTTACAAAATTCTTCACATCCATACAATTCCATGCTTCTTGATTATGGAAAATGTCCTTTCTTTATACTAAAACCATAAAACAATTCCCTGTGTTGGTTGTTAGACCTTCTCAATTAACCATTATAGGACCACATTAAGAACATGTTACACTTATTGATAACATTAATTTTCTACCTTGCAACTTGAATAACTTTACATATACAAAATAGCATAACAAGTGAACTTAGCCACATCATCACCAACATGTCTTCTTCATATTCTCAACTGCAATTCTCAAAATAACAATTCTACTAAGAGATATAACAATTTTACCAAAACATGCCTATGAAAACTCTATCTTAGAATATACATAAACAAAACTTATACATAACTTCTTTAAAACTTATAATTTCTTCTTTTGATGTTAACTGCATATATACTAGATACTTAGATATATCTCCCATAAACTTAGATAGATAGAATACTCAACTAGCCATCTATACCAACTTGATCTTTCCACTGTTCTCATGTTAGATACCACCAAAAATTACTATGTTGACATTAATGACAAACTTAGTCATGAATGTAATATATCATAATAGTAACATATCTACAATGCTCCCCCATAGGAATATCATCAAATGCAAATAGACCACAATGGTGTTCAATTTATTGAATGCATGCCTAGCCAAAAAGTTTTACATTACAGTGACTAGGTTATAGCCACAAAGAATAAGTCCGATATAGTGCGAAAAAAGTGGACATAACAAACCAAACTAGAGGTTATCTATTGAAGAAAATGAATTTTTTTTGGAGAAAATTAAAGGTAGAGTGGATCAAGGCCATATGTATCAGAAAATTTATGTTAAGAAGTATTTATATTTTATTACTTTGATATATTTCTTATATATCTATATTAATATGATCTACACATGTCTTTGTTATGTAGACATGTATGTTCTTTTAAACATTATACATGATATTCTAATTGCTTATTCAATATATATGTGTGTTTATATTTTTATATACTTCACTATATATTCTCGTTATTTATTATGTCTGTATAAATTTTATATCTCATTTCTTATGTACACATGTCTACATACATACACATTTCTTATATGTGTGTGTCATTAGTTTATACATGCATTTATTTTACATTGCTATAAGTGTACAAATATAGCCATAGGTGTTCATTTGTTTAGATGAAGTAGTTGTGTATAGGTGAAAGCTTCTTATCCGACATCTATATACATAGGTGTATATTTCTAATGTGTTTTTGTAAATAGATTTATGATTCTTATAATATCTATATCTATATATATTCATACATATATGTATATATATAAATGTATATATATGTGTATATATGTATAGCTATATGTAAATACACACACACACACACACACATTTATTTATATGCATATATGTATGTATATATCATATAAATAAATGTGTGTGTGTGTGTGTGTGTGTGTGTGTGTGTGTGATTATAGATATATGTACATACATACATACATACATACATACATACATACATACATACATACATACATACATACATACATACATACATACATACATACATACATACATACATACATACATACATACATACATACATACATACATACATACATATATATATATATATATATATATATATATATATATATATATATATATATATATATATGCATATATATAAATATTTATGTATGTGTGTGTATATATACAAATTTATACATATACATATATACATATACATATACATACATATACACATGTAAATTCATATACATTGAAAAGAACTATTCAATTGTATGTTGTAACCAAGTTCCTATATATGTTGAGCGTTCGTTATAACCAAGTTTAGAGATAGTATTGACCAAGCTCAATGAGTAATTGACTTGCAAATTCAGTATTGATCGAGTTGGATCGGCTAACATTAGAACTCTTGTTCTAACTAATTTGGGTCACTTAACAAAGGGATCCTATATGATGATCGATTACTCAATTCAATGTTAGTCGAATGTCAACATATTAAGTTTGATAAATTTATTGGTTAATTGAGGGATGAATATTGTTTGATTAAAAGAGTAATCAAGTCGAGTTGACAAGGTGAATCATATATATGAAAGGTTACATTGAGGGTTGAAGTGTAGAATTGAAAAAGATGAACTAAGGAAGTGAATTTGAAGGATATATGTAAAGGGTAGAGAATCTGATTTGACCAAGATGCAAAGAACATTCTGATCAAGGAAGATCAAGTAATCAAGCTAGAATTGAGATCTAAATCAGAAAATTCAATTGCATCAAAAATCAGGTCAAGTCATTGTTACTCTCTAGTAATTATACCAATGAATCAAATCTCTTAATAGAGTTAGTCTAATAGCTATTCAAAAAATCCTCTAACAAGGTGGAATTTCTAGATTGAAGTGTCTAAAGACCTCTAACAAGGCCACTCCTAATAGGGTGAATTAAATCCTCTAACAAAGTCACACCTAGCAGTGTTTTTTGTAACCTTTAATATGTTGGCTCCTAACGAGGCTCACTTCTGAAGAGTGAAAATAGTAACTAGTTGCAACTATTGGTTTTCCAAAATTGGATTTCAACATTAAATCTTGGTGTCTCTTGTGTTCATGTTATTTCCTTTATGTTTCTACAACCAAGTTAATAATGGCTAAATCACATTAATATCTTAAGATTTAATTATCTTTGTGCTAATTGAGTAAGAGTAGTATACTTAGTATTAACCATGTTACAATAGAATATTTAGTGTTAACTGAGTCATAATAGGATTAGGTTTTTATATTGTGTTGGCATCTTAAATGGGACTTTGTATTTGTTTTTATAGTAATTGATTTACCATTCGCCTCTTGGTTACTCCTTTCCATTTCTAATAATTGATATCAAAGCTATTGGTGCTTGTAGATAAGGTTTCAAGGACCTAAGCTAAAGATCAAGATGTCTTATAGAACGAAAATTCCTAAGTTGAATAGAGATAACTTACAAGCATGACATGAAATCATGAAGCTACATTTGGAAACCATTGGACACACATGCCTAAAATACCTAGAGAACATTTATGTGGCACCTTTTGAAACTTTATTTGTGGACCACATTGTAGAAAAGAAGAATCAAAACATAATGATGATTCACATCACCTCTACTGTCAATTATGTTGAATTTGATGAAGTCAAAGATGGTCCTACTACTAATGAAATGTGAATTAAGGTGAAATATATTTATGGAGGAGATGAAAATGTGAGGAGAGCTAAGGAAGAAAGTCTAAGAGGTTAGTTTGACCAAATGAATATGAGAGATGAGGAAAGCATTGCATAATATAGGGAAAGAATCAAAGCAAGTGTGAGTGCAATAACAACCTTGAGAGGGGAAATAGATGATGCGACCATGATCAACAAGGTACTCAAAAATCTTCTTCCTATTAATGAAATTTAAGTTTTAGCTATTGAAGAAATGAGATGTGATCCCAAAATGAATATAACTTTGGATGCATTGGTGAGAAGGTTGAGAAGCTTTGAGTTAGATATCTTTGATAACTATGTTCCTAAATATGGTAGCATTGAGTTTGTATTTCAAGCTAAACTATCACTCAAGAAGAAAGGTGGAAAATCTAAAAGAAAAAATTCTAATATTGAAGATGAAGATAATTCTAATGATGACTTTGAAGTCATTAAAGCACTACTTACAAGAAGATTCACTAAAGGAAAAGGAAAGTACAAAGGTAAAATACCTCTAATCTATTTTTCTTGTGAATAAGTTGGTCACATTGCTTCAAGGTGTTCAAAAAAAGAAGGAAAGAAGAAAAGGCAAGAAAGATTTCAAATAAAGGTAAGAAATTTTGTTGGATGGCTAAAGACACCAATTGTAGTGATGAAGATAAAATGGTCTACATTTCTATTAATGATGAATTAGGTGATGAAAATGTTAAGATGGCCTTAATTTCCCATATTAACAAGAATGAGATGTGGATTGTTGATAATGGCTATTCTCACCATATGACTAGTGACAAGAAAAATAGAGCATTTGGAATGATATGTTGGTGGGAGTGTCATATTTGGAAATGATGAAACTTGCTATGCAAAAGGAAAAGGTTGCATTACATTGACTGATGAACTCAAATGTGGCAATGCTTATTGGGTTGAAGGATTGAAAAAAAATATACTTAGTGTGGCATAGTTGAACAACATTGGATTCAATGTAAAATCATGAATGAAAAGGCCAAGCTACTAGATGGGAAAAGAAATCTAGTTGGGACTAGAAATTAAATAAAAGGTAATCTATTCTAAACAATATACTTATTGTGGCATAGTTGAACAAAATTGGATTTAAGGTACTATCATGAATGGAAAATCCAAGCTACTAGATGGGAAAAGAAATCTAGCTAGGACTAGAAATTGAATAAAAGGTAATCTATTAATTGGTGAAAAAGTTGAGGATGTGGGAAAAATAGCACATCTATTTGCAAATCTATTTATGGGTTATCCACTCCTGCTATAAAAGAGAAAGGTGCAAAAGAAATGCAAGACCCTAAGCAAGATGAACAAGAGACAATAGAGATTGCACAAGGGGTCTTGGTCAAGGATGGTAGTGTGGGAGGGACTCAGGAAGTAGCAATTGAAGAGGTCATAGCTCAAGAAGAGCAACAAGATAAACAAAATGTACAAGATGTACAAGTGCCAAGAAACAACTCCCAACATGTAGACTGAGTGAGTCAATAGGACTCAATAGAAATAAATGATGGTCCTAATAATTCTACTCAGAACATCAACACTTTGACTGATGATGACTTGAAAAAGATATTGAGGGATTTCACCATGGCAACACAAATATGCACAAATCCTATATTGGTGAGAATAGATGAAATTCAAGAGGTAGAAGTGGCATCAATAGGGGAGAAAGAACTTAACAAATCCAATATACCCCCTCCAACTACAATTGTAAAAGAGATAGAAGATCAAAGTGCAAGCACTAAATAGCTAACTATTATTAATGTGACACAAATTGCATTGTTTCTAGTGCCACTCATTTCAACTAATCAAGCCTTAGTCACAATTGAGAAAGATAGGACTAAAGCTAAACTAAGTTAGGAATCAAGTCTTGTACATACTCCACATACTCAAGGTTAAGTACAACAAGAAGTGAGACAAAATCATAAGTCTAAAGATTTGAAGGTGACTACTGCCCCAGTGGAACAAATTTTCATATAGACTCTAGTTACCTTACTAGTTTTTGTTACTCCTACTAGTAGTAAAGTTCTTCAGAGGCTAAGAACTCATGCCACACCCTTGTAGATATCAAGGCCAAGTGCAGAAACATCAAGGAGCTTAGATTAAATATCTTAGAGATGTAAGTCTAGATGAGGTCATTAAACTACCAAATTTTGATCTTAACACAATCACCATTGAGCAGATGAGCATTCTACAAGAATCTCTATAGACAAAAAAATAAAAAGGGTTGTTAAGAAGGGATCATAAGTAGAAGCAAGCACTTCATGAAATCAAAGATATATTTCTTGATGATTTTAGCCTTCTAGCTACTAATGAAGACAAATCAATTATTGAGCAATTGGTAAATATTGTTGTTAAGATTAGTGATGAAGACTTAGATTCCAGTACTAAACTCTTAGAGTGGTTTGAAAGAAAATTTCACAATAAGGTACTTGAAAAGATATCTACTTCCATTGCACTATGAAAGGTTTATTTAGCAACCAAGCTAGAGAGTGTGAAGAAGGTGTCAAGAATATTTTCTCTCTTTACACCAAGTTATGAGATGAGAATATTTTCACACAAGATACTCAAAAAAATGTTGACCAATTGGAGGGAAATCTAAAGATTACAGGTAATACCTTAAAAATATCTCATGGTCAAAGTTAGTCAATTTTTTAGAGATTGTTATCCACACAAGGTAGGCTTGTTGAGATTAAAGAAAAAGATGTCAAAATTCAAGCTACCTTGATCAACATCCAATCCATGTTGATTCCACACATGGATGTATTGCATAAGTAACAAGCCTATGCTAATGTTGGAAATATTCAAGACTATGCTAGGTTACTAAGAGGGGAGGGGTCAATTAGTAACCTTAAAAACTTTATCATATTTAGACCTTATGTGCAATAACTCAATAATCATTTAATTCATTAACTCATATCTAAGTGCATGCATGGGAAACCTAAAAACATAAACATTAATGACACACAAACACAATGATTTGGTGACCCAAAAACCTTCCACATAGAAAGTAAAACTTGGGTGGGGATGATACCCACAAAACTTCAATACTGCAACATAAAGTTTCTTGTTAAAGCTTACAATGATCACTTCTAATGATCTACCCTATTAGGAGAAATTAGGACTACTAGGTCCACCTTTTTAGAGGATTTACAAACATAAAATGAAGTATGCACTCGGTAAAGAGATTTGACAAAATACTATTAAGTCCACCTTGTTAGAGGATTTTTGAGTTGATTCACCTATTAGGATGAAACAATAGATCTCTGACTTACAACTAATTTGATGATAGAGATTCTTTGAAGTAATGATCACCTTTATGTGATAGATATAACTTTTCTGCTCCTAATATGGCCTTACAATACACATTTCTCTACTACTGATTCACATTTGCATTCTTACATTTCATTCACATTATCTCACATCAGTATATTTCACTTCTCACTCATATATGATACAATACATTACATATATATCAATCCAATTTACAAAACTACAAAGTTGGCCAATACACAAGTTAACACCAATATTACAAAGTTAGCCCAAATGAAGGCACTTAGGTTCTAAAGACTGACTTGGTGAAGTTCTAAAACATGGCATCCACTATCATTATTTTGCATCGTCATGCATTTAATAGAAGTGGAAATATGTTAAGTAGTCTTAAACTCGGTCTACACTGGCAACTTGGTAGATACTGTGCAACTTGGTAGAAACTAAATTCCACATTTACCATACTTGAACTTGGTAAACACTAATCATCTCATCACTCAATTAACACTGACTTCATTTCACATGAATTGATGGCTCGGTAGAAACTACAAAGCTTGGTAAGCACTAAACTACTCGATAGAAATTGTATGACTTTGCACTATCTGAATTTGCTTGGTAACCACTGGAATGCTCGGTAGGAACTATGAAGCTTGGTGGCTACTGAATTATATGGCAAACACTATATACTACTTAATGAGCTCAATAACCATTCAAAATTTGAATAAGTGTTGTTACTAATAAAAAACTTTACTTAATGTCAACAATCTACCCCTTTGGCATTAGTGACAAAAACACTTATCAGCCAAAACTTATATACATTGCAGAGTGATACTGGCTCGGTACTAGAATATTGTTTTTGAGATTTTTCAAAATTTGTCTTTGTAAGTATGTACTTTTCTTTTCTTTGCATGATTCTCCCCCATACAATATACATACTACTTATTTCTCCTCATATATACATATAGACTCACATAGAATATATTCTATTTCTCTCCATTTTTGACGATAATTCCAGAGATTTACTTCAAAACTTATTTAAATAGATATACCAATGTAAGAGAGAAACTCAGAATGTACATTAAGAATAAGAGCTAAAGTCTTATCCCAATTTTCTTGCAAAAATTTGCATGTTTATAGAGAAACATATACTTTTATAGAGAGCTACATCATGTGATCTGCAATTGAGAAATTATTGTCATGGATCAATGTTTTGGAATAGGCAATGTGCTTCTAAATTATATCCATGATGGGAAGAATCATATTTTGAATGTCTATGAGTGAAGACTGGATCCTTGCTTCCTCTCTCAACAATTCTGCCTACATATCTGACAAGAATCTGATTTTCATATGATGTGCAAAGCTTGAACTAGGGTCAAGTTGCAACTACTGTGTACTAGCCTTCAGATCTTCATCAATCTTATTCATTTTTCTCTTTATTTCCTTAGTGAACTCGATGACATTACATAGCTTAGCAAAAAGTGATGTAACATTTGTGCAAGAATTTTCAAGATTGATCATAATTGAGGAAAGCTCCACTTGCTGAATAGCAATTTGTTGAGCAATGTGCTCAAGCACTCTATTATTAAATTTCTTCTTTGCTTTCTCAATCAATTTTTCTTGAACACTAGAGTCTTCATTGAATTTTGAAACTACTTCTTCCAATTGAAGTAAAATGTCTTGAGCAATATCAACTTCAACACCTATTACCTTAGTTAGAATATCCTTAGCACTCTCTGTGATTTTATATTCTCTGTCTCTTTCTTCTCTTAATTGCTTCTGCTTGGCTTTCTTTTGGAGGATCTAACTAACTAATCTCATTTGATCTATTGTGGCATTATCAAAATCCCACTTTGGAATTTCAATTTCCTCATCTAAATCAATATCTTGCTCTATCTCCTTTCCACCCAAAAGTCTTGTACAAGGTTGAGCCTTGAGTTAAACTACCTTAGTACAAACTGCTTTAGAATCCATAATGGAAACAATTGTAGAGATAGTAGGGCTAGTAGTATAAATTGATATAGCACTAATAGCTGGAATAGTGACTGGAATGCTTACTAGATCCAAAACTAATATAATTATAGAAGTATCAAAAGTTGTAGAAAACAAAACTGTAGAATCCAAAATTGTACTTACTATCAAAGAAAAAAAATTGTAGAATATGTTGTGCATACTACTGAAGAACATGACTTGGGAACTGAAGAAGAGGGAGGTTGCATCTTGGTAGATGAAGTGGTAGATACTTCCATTAGTGATATGTTGAGTTGAGAGGGAGAAAAGAGTGATTGGACATTTTATGTTTCTACTATGGTCACAATCAAACTTGCTAAAGTTGACTCCAAATTTGATGTGGCTGCTGATTTGCTTGGAGAATGAGGAAGTGAGGCAATGACTTCTGCTGCAATCTTCACAAGATCAATCTCCTCATCATCTTCTTTGACTTCCTCAATAGCTTCTTCCTCTTTATCTTCTTCAATTCCTTCATTATCAAACTAATTTTTTTTTAAATTTGTTTCTTCTTCCTCATCATCACTGTTATCATCCTTGACTTCTATTGGAGAGTCACTCAGTTTTTGCAAGTGATAGATATTCTTCCACATGCCTGTAGCATTCCTGACTACATGTTCTATATCCTTTAAAAAAATTAAACAAGTATTGAATCTAACAGTCATCCTATCTTCTTATTTCTTCATAGACTCTTTTATCTTAGCATTTGTAACACTCGGTAACAACTACCTTAGGTTTCGTTCATAGATATCTCTGGCTATCTGCATGGCTGAGCCCCATCTTGGCTTCAATCTTTCTAATAGATCTTTACAAATTTGAGAAGCTATTCGATCAGGGGAATACTTCCATTTACCCATCTTGGTTAGCACCAATTCCTCAATTTGCATCTTCTTAGCCTCTGTCGTGGTCTCATACTTCAAATATTTGAAGTTGGTTATGCCTGCACCTTCTTCCATTTGGTTCAGTCTTTCTTGGAAAGTGAGAGGAGACTTGCTAAACACAAACTCACTATCTTTCTTCTTGGATCTTATGTTAAACACTGTAGTGGATGGATTTGATGGCTTGGTGATGATCACCTTGCCTTTCTTCTTGATTGTCTCTTCTTCCTTCTTTGACTCATCTTCATCCTCTGCATCATCATCATCATCTTCTCCTTTACCTTTGGTCAACAAAAGAGGTGTGCTGGTTTTGATTTTTTCTATTCTCCTCTTGCCTTTGTTAATTGGCTATGGAAGCTTGATTTCAAGCTCTATTCTTGCCTTCGCCTCATTATAGGTTACAAAGAGTGGTGTCTTTGGATCAAATGGTTCATTTAATAAGGCCTCAATTATGTCTTTTGCTTCATCAATGTTCACCTCATAGGGAAGAGGTTTTACCCATACAACTCTTGGAATCACTGCCTAAATGTAGACTCTATCACTATCTATCATGAAACAAACATCATCTTTGTAATCTTCAACCAATTTCATGGAAATGCTAAATTTTTTATTCATTTTTTCCTTGAAAACATTGAAGTAGTTATCCATTATGTTGTCAAAATTCTCACCCATTTCTACAATGTACTCATTAATTTGATACAAAATTGGCATATTCTTTCTCCATATGACTATAACTTTTGAAGGGAAAAAATTGTGAACATAGAAAAATAGACATATCAACAATGAACCAAATTTGCAAGGATTTTTCTTGGATGTCCTTATACTTTCCATGCTTTTTTTGAGTTGTTTCAACAATAAGTTTGCAAGATCATATGACATATTGTTTTTCACTACTTTGAATGCTAAGTCTACTACTTCACATGACACGCTATGGAGACAACTCAAACTATAAATCTTATGTGCTATCACATGTATGCCAAATTTTTGTTTTGCATCAGTTACACTACTAATCTTCATGCCTTTTCCACCGCACTCAACTAGAGTTTTCTTTTCTAACTCCACTTGACCTAGGGTTTTAGTAGCTTTGGCTTTGGAGAGCAAAATTTTAAAAACACTCTGAAAGGCTTCCCCAACTTGAGATGTGTACAATATACAAATTATTCTACCAATGCATTATTTATTTTAAGTTAATAATGGTCTCAATCATCTTCAAGCTTGGTCTCCATGTGATAAACCATCTTCTTAGTAATCAAAACTGGTTACTCAAGCCATAACTAATTGCTATGAACTTGGCTTAGGATGTATCTAATCCATTTGATTTGGAAACTTTGAGGTAGGTAATGAATGTGGGTTAAACCCTTATCTTCCAAGTGCTTATGCTCGGGTTTAAGAACACCATTCACACATAATTCACCTTGGGCATCGTCCATTTCTAAGGTTCCAATTTTTTTAATTGCACACATAAAATGAGTTTGGATATCATTAATGAGAAGTACCTTAGGAGGGATTTACAATTGCGCTCCTTTTGGATCAAGGATTTTTGCAATCATTGGTACAAGTTTAAAATTTGGGGATTTCCATTCAATTCCTTGGACCAACATTTCTAACCCTTTCTTTTCCTTGCTACTTTTGCTTGATACTACCATGGTTACTCAGTAGAATACAAAAACTTGAAGAAATTTTACTACAAATTCTGCTCGAAATTACTTGATTGCTCTGCAATTCGCTTGATCACAATAACACTTTAAATTTTTTGTGAAAAATAATTTCAATTTCTTGCCCTTTTTTATAACATTTTTCCATTAATGCTTGGTATGAGAGTAGCTATGATGACATTGTTATGTGTGACAGACTATCATCCACTATTTGCTTAGATTGCTTAATGAATACTTCATAACTTGGTAACTAAATATGTGTGACTAGTTACTCCTGACCTTGCTTGGTCAAGTCCAAGACCCAACCTTACTTGATGATAATTGATACTAATCTTTTGTGATCCCCTTGTATATCAAATACTGATTTGGATCTTTGTTTCCTTTTTAATTCTAGAATTGTTTCAGATGTGGCTATGATTACGGAGTTCCAGTTCTTACTTAAGAACTTAGGTGGAAATGGTAGAGTCATCATCTTATTGAGTGACATGACCACCATTTCTTGGACTAGCTTCCTCTATAGATTTAGGAATCCATTGTTGTCTCATTTATTTTCTAATGTTATCTACCTTTTCCTTCTTTTCATCTTCAATTCTACCTGTATTCATGCAATTTTTGGCTAGATGACCAAGTTTTGTACAAGTGTAACATCTTATGGTGGTATCTCTCTTTCTTGTGTGATGTTTAACATAGTTCATGCCAATGTGTTCATACTCTCCACAGTAATGACATCTGCACCAGGTGTTATAGTCGCAACCAAATAATGCTTTCACAATTTTCTCTACTAGATTGAATGACTTGGTTCTATAGTTTGATGCCTTGAGACCTTGTTTCTTGCATTTGTGACATTTTCCTTCAAATTTTGGTTTCTCTTTGCATTCATTAGCCTTGTGACCATGCTGATTGCAATTGTAACATTTTTCAATGAGTTTTTCTTTTCTATTACTCCAACATTTATTTAATGTATGACCTATTTTACCACAATGATTACAAGCAGGTCTTTGATTCCTTTGAGCACCTTGTTTGGAGGATTCACCTTCTTCTTTGTATCCAAGTCCTACCTTATGTTTTTGCATATAAAGATTTTTCTCACTTTTCTTATTCAATTGATCCATGTTTGCTTAGGATTTCATTATTCTTTCATTGAGTTGCTTTTCAAAATTAGGTCAATTTTCATCCTTTCATTGATTTTCCTTTCAGTATTTAGGTCATTCCTTGAACTTTCATTTTTAGATCTCAGACTCATGATTTCTTCATTTGCATTGGAGAGTTGATCAATAAGATTTCCTTGCTAAAGGGATTAATTTTGAATTTCATTGTTCCTTGCATCCAAGTCTTCTTTTGCCTTATTTCTTTGTTATGACATTTCACACAATCCTATTGACTGAATTTCTTGTTCTCTTTTCAATTTTCTTACTTCTTCTTGCAAGGAATCATTAGTTTTTAGGAGTTATTTTTTTGCATCATTTGCTTCATTTAAACTATTTGAAGGGAAAAAGTCTTCAATCTTTTCTTCAATGTACTGATGATCATTCATCTGATTTGCAAGTTCCTTCCTTTTTTTTAGGGATTGGGAGAGTTGCTCCTTAGCTTTCTTGAGTTGTGCAATGGCCATTTTTAGATCTAGCTTTTCATTACACATTGCTTTATCAAGTCTAAAGATCTCCATTGTCATTGATCTTTGCTCAGGCTGTCAAGCTTTATCCTGAGAACCACAAAGCTCTGAATCCAATTGTTGGAAATATTCAAGACTATGCTAGGTTACTAAGAGGGGAGTAGTGAATCAGTAACCTTAAAAACTTTATCAGATTTAGACCTTAATTACAGTAACCCAATAATCATTTAATTCATTAACTTAGATCTAACTCCATGCATGAGAAATTGAAAACATAAACATTCATGACACATGAACACAATGATTTGGTGACCTAGAAACCTTCCATATAGAAAGCAAAATTGGGGTGGGGATGATACCCACAAAACTTCAATACCGTAGTATAAAGTTGGACTGCCAAAGCTTACAATGATCACTTCTAATGATTTGTCCTATTAGGAGTAATTAGGACTGCTAGGTCCACCTTGTTAGAGGATTTATAAACATACAACAAAGTATGCACTAGGTAAAGAGATTTGACAAAAGACTGTTAAGTCTACCTTGTTAGAGAATTTATGAGTTGATTCACTTGTTAGTATGAAATAGTAGATCTCTGACTTACAACTGATTTTCTGATAGAAATTCTTTGAAGTATTGATCACCTTTATGTGATAGATATAACTTTGCTGCTCTTGATATGGCCTTACAATACACTTTGCTCTGCTACTAATTCACATTTGCATGCTTGCATTTCATTCACATTATCTCACATCATTACATTTCATTTCTCAATTGGATATGAGACAATACATTACATATATATCAATCCAATTTACAAAACTACAAAGTTGACCAATAAACAAGTTAACACCAATATTACAAAGTCAGTACAAATGAAGACACTTGGGTTTTGAAGACTAACTTGGTGAAGTTCTGATACACGATGTCCATTGTCATTACTTGGCATCATCATGCATTTGGTAGAAGTGGAAGCTTGATGCATACTAAACATCGCAGAGTAGTCTCAAACTCAGTCTACATTGGCAACATGGTAGATACTGTGCAACTTGGTAGAAACTAAATTCCACATTTACCATACCTGAACTTGTTAAACACTAATCATCTCATCACTTGCTTAACACTAACTTCATTTTACATGAACTGCTGGCTCGATAGAAACTATGAAGCTTAGTAACCAATGAACTACTTGGTAGAAGCTATAAGACTTCGCACTATCTGAATTTGTTTGGTAACCACTAGAATGCTCGATAGGAACTATGAAGCCCGGTGGCTACTAAATTATATGGAAAACATTGTATACTAGTCAATGAGCTTGGTAACCATTCCAAATTTGAATAAGTGTTGTTACTAATAAAAAACTTGACTTAATGTCAACAGCTAAGACCTTGATGAAGAAAGATTCCCAACTTTCTACTCATGATGGCTTAGTTGACCTTGTTGCCAAGCTAGATATTAAATATCACTCTCTCAAGGTAGTGTGCAAAAATTAGGATTTAGCGTTGAAAATCGTAATGGAGACCCATAAATAATTTTAGGATAAACACACTATTGAGTGCAACACCCATGACATAAGTTTTTAAAAAGGGGGATTATAAACTTTTTGTTAATAAAAGGGGTTGGTGGCATTAGAAAGAAAAATCGATGAGCATGGAAATCTCAAAGCTTATATGTTAGAGTAATAAGGTGTTTCCTTATTAACTCTAGTTTACTTAAGCTAAACTTTACAGATATAATAATTAATTATTTTATTAATTATTATCATTCCACCTAGGTTAGATATATAATGTTATGAAGTTTTGAGTAAGGAGGAGTAATTATGTAGATATAGGGTATAACAAATATACTCAGTAGGAGTATCAAATTTAGATATAGTAAGGAAACATTTACTCAGGGGAATAATGGAGAAAGAAGGTATGACAGTTAGTCATCAATTTTTTGCAAAATTTTGGAGTTTTGAATTTTTGTATAAGAACTGAGTCATAGATACATATTGTCCGAGTCAAACTCATAATAAAGATTGTATTGTAGGACAATGTGTGTTCATCACTCATGTCAAAAGGGGAGACTGTTAATCTTAGATTGGTTTTGACAAGGTAGTGACAAAACACTTAGTCATTATTCAATAGAATTTTAGTGTAAGTGAACTTATCAAAGTTGTCAAGCATAAATTTTCAGACAATACATACAAAATAATATACCTAGTCAGTGTTGAGCACCAATATGCACCAATAGATAGTTAGTGCCAACTCACTCATAAGCCAAAAAATCTATACATGTTGAGTGATTCAAGAGCCAAGTAAAGAGTGGATGTTGAGCCATTCAGAAATGAAGTTACAATATTGAAGATTATAGTAGATGTAGTGGATGTCGAGGATCAAAGACTTCAAGTGTTGAGTGAACAATTTTTTACATAGTTGTTTGTAATGGCACAAATTCTCTATAAACCATTTTTTAGCTGACTTAATGATTGTTTTACAATACTAGAAGATGTATATAGAGGTATATTATGAATCCCTATGCATTACATGCAACCAATTAAATTGAGGGATGTTCTATGTGGCAATATGGATCAAACTTAGCCATTGATTCCTACCTAACCCTAGCTGACCTATGTTTAGTTAAAGAGATAAACCCTCAATAGTTTGTATGTGTGAAGAAAGTGAATGAGAGGTAAGAAAGAGAAATGGTAAGTGTAGATAGGGCACTCATGGTGGTTATGGAGATTGTGATAATGATATGAATTGTAGAATCAAATACAAAGAACATAGGAAAGAGGAGCAAGGACAGAGGAGACATATATGATCAGAAGCATCAAGTACACATCAAGCAAGAGAAGATCTGACATCTAGAAGTAACATGCTAATCAAAGGATCATGGTGCTAAATCATTCTAACAAGTGATGCAAAGAAAATCTCCTAATAGAGTAGTCCTAATAGGCTTGTATTATTCTCTTAACCGAGTGCTTGTTTTATTGTAAGTTAAGGTCCTATAAAAAGGCACAATTTAGTAGGGTGTTTACATCCATCATCATCATGAGACCTAACAATCTTTTTAAGTCTTTATCAGGGTAAACCTTTTACAGGATAGATCATAGTTTATGGTCAAACTTATTGTAACCTTGATTGGCTACACTTTACAACTATAATAGTGAATATTTGTGGGTGTGATTGCCACCCCAGTTTTACCTTCTCATTGAAGAGTTTTTGGGTAACAAAGTTAGGTGTTATGTGTTATTTATTTCATGCTATGGATGAACATGTGTAGTTAGTTATTTCAGTTTACATGCTAAATTGTGAGATGGATGTGTGGTGAATGTTTTATGGTTAAAGTTTTGAAGTATTGTTTCACCCCCCTTGCCCTCTCAGAGTTTACTTTTCCATTATAATTTCCAACACAACCATGATTATTATTCTATGAAATGATTTATTAATGATAGAATTCAAACTAAAATTGAGGTTAATATGGATACAAAAGATCAAATGAAAACTTGAATAATTTTAGTATACAAATGGGTGCATTTATAGATAGACATTAATTCAATATTTAATGAAAGTGGTATCCTTCTTCAGAAAAACCTAAAGTTACTTACATAATTTTCAAGGTTCTACAGGTGAGGTTTGACTAACCAATGATTAAGGTTTAAGTGGTTTGATGTGAGTGACTGAAAGGTTAAATGGCAGAGAAACCAATGTTGGTTGTCTCCTCCTCAACCATTAGAGTCTAAGTTTGAATTAGATGTGATGATTTAGAGGCATGTTTCCAAGGAGGTTGGAAGGAGACTTGACTAAAAAGACATGTGCCTAAGATGAACAAATGTAAAAACTTTGATTTTGGTGAACTGAGATTCCTTATATCAAATGTTGAGGTTGGTTACCCATTGGTTGGAGATGAGCTTCTTGGAGAATGTGTCCTCTCTCTTTGGACAAGTGTACAAGTTTTAATTGGTTAGGAGGATGATTCCACTTGACATTTGGCTTAGTTGGTTGAAAGAAAGGTTCTCTACCCAGATATATGCCAAGTTCTATTTTGAATTGTTTATTGTAATTACTATTTAATGAATGATATAATTAAATTTCTTGTTACATGTTAAAGTGTCATCATTGAATGAACAAATAAAGTGAAATAAAAAATTAATAGAATTGAATTAAGAAAATTTATTAGAAATGTGAACAATATATTTAAATCATTGAATTTAATTACATAATGAAAAAGTTAGAATTTTAATTTAAAGTTTCATGTAACTAATTAGTAAAGTACCTTCACCATACATTAAACAATAAAAACAAGTGAGCACATAAATTTGATCAGAAGTGAACAGTTTCGTATCCTAAAGTCTTGAGAGTTCCGAGTGCAAAAGCAATATGTTAAACTTCTGCAAACTCCATTTATGATATACTCATTTGTTTAAGAAGGAAATAAAAAATTAGTAACCATTGGCAAACTTCGGACGCCTTTTAATACCAATCTAAATATATAGCATATTATGATTAAATTACAAAGCTTGAGACCTCCCAGAAGCCTGCATACTACAGAGACTTCTTGTAATAAGCTTCGCTATAGATTTTTACGAAGTTGCATATTACAGTCACTTTCTGTTTACTTATATATACATAAGTTGCAATGTAGCTTTCTGTTTACTTATATATACATAAGTTGCAATGTAGTTGTAAGTAACTATTCCATTTTACTAATTTTCTCCATTCTGTATATTATCAATTCACTTTTTTTAGTGATTACGTAGCTCTTGCTAGGTATCCTTCGTATCTAGCCTCCGACAGTGATTTCTGCAATTTGAGGTCCCTACGTACCATGTGAATAAAAAGCTCCGCAGCCTTATCCACATCTTCTTCTGCACTGTAGCAGTGCTGTGATGCCTTGTCACGAGGAGGAAGTGGAGGAGGATTTTCACAAGGTTGTGGACTGACTTCTTTAGGGCTTTTATCCTCCTTCTTCCCTGAATTGCTTCCAGGTAGCACTCTGACAAACCACTTGCCAACCATTTTTAAGACTTATCTTCAATCAGAATTTCGTACAATAACTTTAATCCCTTCCCACCTGCACAATTCTATTTCTTACTTACGAGCCACAGAAAGAATTCAAATAGGAATGAAATGATGCAAACAAGATCCGCTAAGAATTTGAAAACTAAAGCCAAAGTGGAAAAATGATTTGGAAGTAAAGAGCATACGAAGACACAATAATGCATTGTGTCTCCTATCAATTTATATCCAAACTTCGGTTGATTCCTCATCCACCTTTTCGACTCTTTTTGATGCCAGAGATATTTTTCTATCCCTCCACTGGATTTGAAAAAGGCAAAAGCGAAGACTTTGTTAGCGCTGAATAATTTCATATTAGATATGAAAATCTTCTTTTGTAAAGCAATTTATCCTTACCAGATTCCCGTGACATCTGAACGATATAGATAACGATGACGTTTCGCTATTCAAGGATTTTGATCACTGTGTAGTATATCTTTTGGATGTATAATGTTGAATTCACTTTGGTTTTCCTGACGTTTTATTCTCACCATTTGGCATTAAATTTAAGTATTCTTGTTAGAATTATGAGCTTATCAGAGATAGCGGGAAGAATAAAGTACTTTAAGAAGATGTAACACTATTTATATGGATGAGTTGTAATCCAACTACATTCGATTTTGTTGTGAGCAGGCTTCCATCGCCACTCTGTACTGATGGTAATCCGCATATGGAGCCCACATATTGTAGGGCCAAATATTTCTCCCTATTCCTGTCAATCGCCATGTTGTAGAAGTATAAAACCTTTCATTGGTGATGATAAGCAGTTGAGTATCTAAAGCGTTTCCTTCTTTTTATCCAATCCATCTAGAAAAGGTATTGTGTACGACAACGTCAAATTTTTTTTTTGTAGAATTGGAACCATGAATGAAAATATTTGATAATATTTATTTAATAACTAACATTAAAAATATTTTAATATTTAACAAATTAATAAATGCAATAAACCTATAAACAATGTGACGGTTGTATGACTATGAAAACAATCTAAATATTTTTTTCAAATTTCAATATTCATTTAATTCCTTAATAAGTACTAATTTAATTCTTTTATTATAACATGAACCCAAAAAAATGATAACTAAAGCTTTATAATAATCATATGTAATAAAAGATGATTAATTGGAATCAACAAAATGCAACATTTTCTTTAACAAGCTTTACAGCTGAGAGAAAAAATCCCTAAAATGTGCCAAAGTATAGTTTGGGAATGTAATTTATAATAAAATTAGACTTAGCAAATGTAAATAAACATCTTATTTTTCATATAAGCTCTAACATTGAATATATAGGATGAAAATAATCAAGTGGAGTGAAGGTATATATTATCCTATTGTAATTGAGTTGTTCTTATGGTATACTTTTATGGCAATTGTTTCATTTATTATTTGTATTATGGTCCCTAGCACTTTTGTTTAGTATAATGAATGAGATGGCAGATTTTCTAGAAGACCGTGGTGGATGATTTCGAGGCAATGAAGAATTTGTTTTCCCAAATGAAAAATAATTCCATGAAGTGGTTTTTGGTGATGTAAATCCCATTCTCTTCTTTTTCGCTAACTTTTTTTTTTGTTTGTGACGAGGGTACTAGACAAGGGATATAAAAATATAGAGGGAAACAAGGACAAGGTGAGCTTCACCCTTCTCTAGTTAAATGCCTCAATGGTTTCCCTAATAGATATATGATCAAGGAAATTTCTTTCGAGTCCTATAGATTTTAAAAAGATACTATTTTCTTTCCTACTTTTGATATTTTAAAATTCCCACCTATAATTTTTTAAATCATTACATTTACAATGTCTAAAATAAGAAGCTACAATTTCAAGTTTTATGTTTTCATCTAAAGAAAGAGGAAATTTGTTGTGTTATGTGGTGAATAGATAGATTTATTTTTCTTGCTGTGTCTTTCTCTCTCAATGCCATTGGGAATCATCTATTTATCTTTATTGATAAATATAAAGCTTTCTGTGAAGGATGACACCCCTTTTTCCTTCTATTGTAGAAATTGGGTCCTTTTTTAAATACTCCTAAGGTTGCATTGATAAAGAAAAGATTTCAATATTTAGAATCTATTATTCTAGTGTTAATAGCCCCTAGTATAGATATCTCAAAGCTACATCATATGGAGCTTTTCTTTAGCACTAACTCTTTCATTGTCAAAATCCTGAAACACTTGAAAGTGTGCTTCATGTGCAAGAAAGAGTAGAATTTGCAAAAATGTAAAAAAGAAAGTTAGGTTGATCCTTACAAAGATAATAGAAAAGACTAGTAGAATATAGTGCTTGAACCTAATAGTGATTGAGATTTGAATAACACACCTATTAATATGGATGATATCATGATAACATTGGCAACTCCAATTCTAGAACCATACATTTTGATAATCATGGTCATTCTAAGTCTATTCTAAATCTAGTGTGAGTGATACTGCTCATCTTCATGTGAAATAGGTACTATCCATTATGTGATTGAAAACCATCACATTAAACACTTTGATTCTTTTTAAATGAGTCTTTTTCTATCAACTTAGTTCTCCTACCTTTTAGCTTATCGCCAATAATATCATTGTAAGGTCAATTTAAAAAAAAAAATTTATTGCTGATATAATTCAGGCCAATATTGCTATAAATAAAGTTATTAATGGAGAAAAATAGAGAAAATTATAGAATTTTTTTATTTTAGGGCATTCAAAATGCTAATTTGAAATTGTCTGGTAAAATTGACCCTATAATAGACAATTGGGTAAAAGTAAGGTTTTTCTCATACTCTACTATCAAGATTCGAGGTTAGTAGTCCTTTGTCAATGGGTCACCAATTTCTTACCTTGTAAATATTCACTTGCATCATACAAATTCTTGTAGTAGATAAAT
Source organism: Cupressus sempervirens (assembly GCA_028749045.1). Classification (NCBI taxonomy): domain Eukaryota; kingdom Viridiplantae; phylum Streptophyta; class Pinopsida; order Cupressales; family Cupressaceae; genus Cupressus; species Cupressus sempervirens. The sequence continues at coordinate 754,086,127 of CM053786.1, forward strand.
AGCTTCATACTTTTTTAACAAGAACTATCTTAGGAAGCATTACTACTTCTCAAAAGTTTAGTATTTTTAGTTGATATTTCATTCAAATAGTGATTATTCTAATTAGTTCCCCAAATATTAACTTTGAACAAATAAGAAAGCTAGTAATATTGTGAAAAAAAAAAAATTGGTTTTGAACATGTTTACATTTTTCTTTTTGAATGGGTAGTACAAAAACTTTTGACTCAATTTCAAAGGCATTTTAGGCTCCAAAACTGGTCAAACTTTATTTTATGCAATACTTCATTTTCCTAGATATAGATTTCTCTGAGGGATTTTCACAAAGCAACTATAATAGAAAATGTGCCCTACAAAGTTTACAAGATAAGTCCTGCAAAGAACAAAGCCCTTCAAACCCATTTGAGGCATATTTTTGACATATTCTAATGTAGGGAGAAATAATATAAAGGTGGTCAACTTAAAAAGGGGAGTTAGAATTTTTAAAAGCTTCTAGAGTCTTTAAACTTCCCAATATAAGGAAGACATATACAACTTGTGACGGGTAGTCATGATTTTGGACATTGTTCCTCTTACATGTAAATTGATATAACAAAAATTCTCATGTGTCTATACATTATTAAATAATGAATATTTATTTTCATTTGATTTATTTTATGAGAAAGGAATTGTTTCTACTTTTCAAATCATTCTAATACTTCCTACACAATTTTTTCTTTAATTTCTCTAATGTGTTGTATGCATTTTATTTAGTAAGGGGAGTGTGATTCTTCATTTTGTTGATAATTGCAGTATCCATAATGGAGCAAAAACTAATTTCATTAACTCTCCCTTATTAAACAAGAATCCCATTTTGAGAATTTAGATGATAAATATTGTACTATTGATCTTAAATTATTAGCTAATGAGTTAGGTCATGAGGTATAAAATTAATTTTGGGCTTATAGGGGATCATAGTTTCTTAATTTTCAAACTAAAATCTCTACTTACCAAACTCTACCTTGATCCAATTCCTGGAATGAGAATATAGGTCCAGCAAGAAAGGTAAAGGTTTTTGAGTGATCAAATGAAAGGTAAAAATAATGAAAAACTCAAAAAAATGAGAAAAAGTCTTGCCTAGTCATTATTGAGCCTAATATTTAGATGATGGATACTAACTGAAAAGTTTTTTAATTCATTTATAACTCTAAAAGGAGTAGCTATTGGAAATCTCGTTGGGTATAAAGATAATGGTAGGGGGGTTTGTTAATCAAGATCTATAAAAAATTTCACCATTTAAACAATATATTAGATTAATTGTATTCACTCCTAATCCACCTCATGTCTTAGATCTCATACCATATACTCATAAATTGGAATGCTAAAACAAAATCTATCTAGCCATAACATCCATGAAAACATAAACACATAATACCAAGATTTTGGTAACCCAAAAAACCTCTAAGGTGAATGTAAAACTAGGGCAAGGATGAAACCAACAAATCTTTAATGCTACAATAGTAAGGTTCACATTTAGGGATACAATTTGATCATGTCTAGTGATATACCCTATGAGGGGTCTGCCCTACAAGTGCTTTACAAGACTACCTGGTCTCATCTCAATTAAAGAATTTTATACTTAGAATGAAGTAAGGAATTTGTTAAGAGAATTAAATAAGGTTTATTAAAAGTACACTATTAAGATATTTGCACAAATTTATCTATTAGAATATCTCATTACCTAATCATATGGTTAGCTCTAAAATCTCTTTATGGATCTCTTCTCTTGAATGTCTCAAACTAATCTCCTTATCTAATATGCTCTATTATGTCCTTGACTACTAGATTGCTTTGTCTAATCGCCCTATCAAACTTAGACTTCCTTTCTCTATACTTACCTTGTTCACTCCTTCACACTCGCTTCACTTTTCCATTCCATAATACATTATGATTTTAGGGTTAGAACCCTTCTTAAATAGATAATAGTAGAAAGTTCTAGATCTTAAGCAATCATCCATATTTTTTTTTTTTTCATTTTAGCCTTTTGATATTCTAATTGGTTAATCTTCATTTCTAAGGATTAATACCTTTTGAAAAAATTCATAATCTTCTCGTTAACTATCTCTAAAATATTTAAATATTCTATAGAAGTCAGCTAAAATTATTTACATAAGTTTTTTACCAGTACAAACTCATATCTTTTTCAAAAAGTTATCTCTTCTATACAATAAAGACATGTCTATGAACTCAGATCCTGACTCGTCTATTAATGTTTTATTATCCTTTTATTTTTTCCTATGTAGAAATGATTTCCCCTTTTTGAATGATTTATGTATCCCTTTTTGTTTCTGTCATGATTAAATTTCTCCCTTGCTTTCAGCACTTATGACTTGGGGTTTGCAGTTGTCAACTTGCCTTGAAAGAAAAATTTTTAATGACATGCCAAAAATTCTTCAAGTCCTTGATACCATTTCTCATTCTTGCTAATTCTATGTCTTGAATTGTGAATTTATAGATGAGCAACTAGATCAATTGGGCTCTTTACTATTGAAATATGGGGATCTTTCCTTTCTAATTTATGAGCCATGGATAATTCCTTCTAAATTATCTCCAAATTTTGTATTAGCATGAATTGAATATAAATTAATTTATTCTTCATGCCACTATCTCTAGCCATCAACTCAACTAATCTCTCTTGATAAAATGTCAATTTATTCTATGAAGGGGACCTTGAACTTAAAATATTGCTCAAATAAATAGTACAATCCTTCATACATTCCTATATCAATCAATAGAATGTTGATGTCCAATATGAAGAACTTGATATCACAAAGTTTCATATACAAAGAATGAAGTTCTTTCAAAATTCTTTGAAACTTAGTGGTAAGTCTAGAAAGTTCAACCTACCTAATTGCAATTTTAGTTAAGACTTTCTGCAAAACTCTTTGCTCAAATTTCTCTTTAGACCATCTCATAAACTTGTCATTAGTATCTATATCTGTTATTTCTACTTTATCTACTATATACAAAAATTGATCTAAAATTTGATGTTTCTCATTAACATAATGAATCTCAAAAGCATCAACAAAAATATTCTTGATATCATGTAGAACCTACCTTTTCTTGTGTTCTCTTCTCAATCATTCTTGCTTTGTTTTTCCACTAGACAAAGTTTTCAATTCTTGCATTTCTACTAGAGCCATATTATTCAAGTCATACATAGGCAGTGTGATGACCTCATCTTTACATACAATCTCCTCTAGTGTATGTTCTTTGTGTGCCACTATCTATGAATGAGGGGGACTAACATTGGGTAGTGATATATACACTTTTTTTTCCCTTGCACTTGGTTTAGATGTCTAGTTTGGCTCGTATGGAGTTTATCTAACCTATTGTACATGTGTAATAGTTAAAGTATTTTTTGGCATGATACTTGGAAGTTGTATAAGAGATTGGATAGCCTCTTTTTCTTTTGGATTCATTATCTCTTTCACTTCTTTTTCCTCTTCTGTCTCTTACCCATATGTTTTATTATCATTGACATAAGTGAATTGTGGAAACATAATTATTGCCTTACTCTAATGTTCAATACTCATGTCAAAAATAACTATAATTGATGTAGCTATAAATTCATCATTTTTGTGTCTCCAATCCATGGATAATCATGTATTTATAGCAACAATAGATTGGTGCATGGTAGAGAGGTATTTGAGGCATCTGAAGTAGCATTTTTCAAATATTCCTTAGTTAATACATTCTGATTTTGTTGAGATAAATTAGGAATTTCCTTAATGGTGACAAAATCTAGTTATGCACTCCCCTCTACCAATTGCCTTATTTCTTCATGTAGCTTTGCAACTTATTCATCATTTTTCTCTTCTCTTTGTACTGCATCTCTACCTTCTTCCTCTTCTTCTTCATTAGCTAATGGAATAAGAAATCCAAATGCTTACTTCCATATAGTAATGATCTTTTTTTCAACTTCATTTATTATTCAATAAAATTTAGTCCCTCACTTTAGGTACAAATTATTTTACAAAATCTTTTAGGGCTGTAAACATATATGTCTTTCCCAAAATAGGTATTGTTTGTGCTAAAGTGGTCTCCCTTTTTTTTATTTTAGTGGATAATTCCCACTTCCACTTAGCATATAATTTATTGTAAAAATCTTCAGGAATGCCTTCACCTAATTCTATAGGTGTATATCTAAACTTTATCATCATATCCATCATATATTTTTCAATCTTCACTTGATCATCTTTATTTAAAGAATTGTAATTAATTTTCTTGAATGCTTCTACATTAGTTGATTCTCTTATCCTCTCACATACCTAGTCAACATTCATTGGACCCAAATTGGGTACAATTTGAATTTATCTAAAATTGTCCCTCATTTTCTTTGTCATCTTCCTCCTCATTAGGAGTAATGACTAATTTTCTCCTCAAACTCTTCAGTAATATTTTCTTTTGTGTTTTGGCTAGCTTGGACTCTTTGTTGGGATTAATTTTTCTTTTGTAGCTAGGGATTGAGTTTCCTTTGATCTTGCGATTACTCTTCTCTTTGGTTTAGGTTCTACATGTGTGACTTTCATTTTAAAAAAAAAAATATTCTTCACCTTTGAATTAACAATCATCACTTTCTTTTATTTCTTTTCCTTGTGTTTGAAAACTATTAGCTCTTTGGCATTTGACTCTTCAGATTCTACTTCTTCATTAGATGCCTCATCCTCACCTTTTCCTTGAGCTACATGAAGTTGATCTATGCCTAGTTTTCCCTCAAGATCTTTGATCATTTTCTTCCATTTTTTATATATCTTGCACACTTTGGTTTCCATTAACATTTTAATCTTGATTGGATATCTCATTATTGTCAAACAACTAAGCATTCTTGTCTATCTCTTAAGATAACAATGTAGTCACTACTATTTTAACTTCATCTACATTCACTTCATATTGTATTAGCCTTAGCCATCCAACCTATAGTAGTAGTGCCTATGCATAGATGAAATCTATATCCACCATAAAATGTATATCATCAAAGTAGTTATGTACCATTGACTTCATTAATCTCATCTTTTTCTTCATCTTTTTAAAAAATTCTTCATGATAATTGTTCATTATAGCCTTAAAAGTTTCTCCCTATTGATTGACAAGGTCATGTATTTGTTTAGTAGCCAGTCTACTCCTGTCCCATGAAAGTGTGCCGAAGGCAGGGAATGAATTATGTACATATATAAATATAAAAACAAGTAAGGATCCAAACTTACATGAAGTACTTTTCTCCTTCCTTATCACTCCAAAATTCTAACATAGTTTTTGGACTTTTAGATTAGAAAAATCATAACTATGATATTTATTTATAATTTTATACCTTACATCCACTTGTAATGCAAGGAATGGTGTTTAATCAGCTCAACTAATTGAATTTGTGTGAAATCACAGGTACTTCAAATTCAATAAGTGGATCTTCAATCTCGTTGAGCTGTCATTTTGAACAATGCTTAATGACGAGAATCCTGCCAAACTCCTCTCTGGAAAAGCTAATCTAAGATCAACTCCAAGGTTTTGGGAAATCTTGTGACCTAATAGAATTTACTCAATTAAAGATAAATGTGTATGTTTAGGAGGAGGCCTTCACTGGTTCCAACCAATTTCAGATGAGATATTTGATCTATTGTTTGGAAAAAGTAACCACAGAAGAGATATATTTTTGGTATTTTATTTTAATGATGAATATAGTTTACTCATGTAGCTATATGAATTCCTTTTTTAACCAAGTGTTAGAAAAGAAAATAACTTGAAATGTAAATTTCTAACAAACATAAACCAAGGAAATAACACATCTACAAGTTAAATCATCAAAAAGATCACGTAGGAAACCAATGAAAATAGGAGAAGTTCTTCATCAATTCTACTTATGCAATCGTCAATGGGAACTCAATAATAATCAAAAAATGTTTCACTTCTCATCAAATCACAAGGCTATAGAAAGTGTGCTCATGCGAGACAAGAAGCTATGTAGGAACAATAGGTGATCTTTTCTCCAACTTGACACAATAGTGAAATTTTCTAACACAAGGAAAACACTAGAACTAAAAAGCTACAAAATCATAAAAACACAATAAAACCATTGGCTCCATTATTATTCATCAACATGCATTCATTAAAATAACACACTCTGGCAAGAATAACTACACTCAGAATGAGAGCACCAATAGTATATTTAGTGCAACAAAATAATAGTCTAGAGTATATATTACATCCATGTATTTATAAAAATTCATCTCCTGCATTTGTGTTAGGAGTGAGAGTTCTTAAAATGCAACTCATGCTAAAATAAAAATAAAAAAATCTAATCATATTCAAATTGACTCTCTAAATGGTGCTAAATAGGTCTTCACCCTTGTTTATATTAATTAATGGGTGCATGAGCCTTTACACAACTTAAAACGTGACTTAAAACAATGAAAGAAGAAGTAGATAAGAAGATGGAAGTTGCAAGAAGATCTAAGAGTCACTAGAAGCTCTAAAAATGGAAGCTTGGTCCCTTCTCTGTATATTTTTGGGAGTTGAACTATAGAGAGATTGCATGGAAGATAATTCCTATGTATATATGGGGAAAAAGTGCTATTGTGATGCAAGATGCTCCTACATCAAACACCCATGGTAGCAAAATTTTTGTGCATGCAGATTCACAAATGAAGTAGCCACTACTAATATATTTTGTTTTTCTCTTTCAACAACTGACCAAAAATGGTATTAATTGGTGATGTATTTCCTTGTTTCTTCTTTCCCAACACCTAGCTAGAACAAGTGTCTACTACTAAAAATACTCCTCCATAGTGAAATATGTCCAAGGATAAATTTCATTCTCCTCCAATCTTGTTGAACTAAATACACTTTTAACAGAGTCAACAATGTCATACCAATATACCTTTGCATACCACACATCACTAAAAGGATAGTCATGCAAACCATCATCATTATCTTTCAAATTCATCTGAAATTTAACATCCCATATTTCATAGAAATTTACCTCTTTCACATATTCATACATGTTTGATTCTTTGATGTCATCAACAAGGAATATAACAACTTCAATTTTTCAATCTTTAACCAAGGATTTTTACTCTTCCTTGACTATTGTAGTCTTTGAATCATCTTCATCTACTTCTGGCTCACAAATATTGTCATATTCATGCTCTTCATCTTATTTATCATCTTTGATAACTTTAGGCTCACAAATATTTATATCTTCATCATCTTTCTCTTCTTTTGTACCACATGGATGATACTCCACTGAGTCTTCTACCTATTCTACATCCAAAGAATAGTCAATAAGTCTTTTCTAGTGACACACTCTTCTCTTTCACAACTCTTCTAATTTTTTCACTTGCATTTATAAATCAAAGAATACAATGCACAATGCCTCTTGATTTCTTTCTCTAATTTTCTCAAGTATAGGAATCCTTAGAATCCATCTAGTCACAAAAGTCATCTTCTTATTTCTCTTCTTCATGATCAAGAATTCATAAGAAAAACTCCATGCAACAAAAGAGTCTCATGCCAATTGCCTCACAATCGATAATCTATCCACACACTCAAGAATTTCTTCTTGAAAAACTTCACCCAACGCAAGGTTCTGGTGAAAGATACCTGATGTTTGATATTTTTTCACATGCTTAGGAACATTTTCTATGATACAACTAATGAAGGTATGCTCTAATACCACTAATGAAGGGTTGCAAAACCCTTAACAAATCACAATCAACAACACAGTAATATAGAGACAAAGAAAAGACAAAATGCTTGACAAGCATGCTTTTACTATACTTGAAAATCCTTACAAGTTCTTCAACATAAGAGAACTCCAAATTCTTGAAATAAGAGAGCTTCAAAAAAGAAAGCTTCCAAATCAAGAGGTTCCAACTAGCTTGCACACTAAGAGTTTCACAACTTAATATCTTCCACAATAAGAGTCTAAAAACCAAGAGCTTCCAAATAAAGAACATCCACAAAGAATAACTTTACCTTGAAGAGACTTTCTCTCAAGATCTTACACACTAAGGGTCCATTTGGTAGTGGGAATACAAGTGGATAAGGCATATGCAAATTCTTAAAATTTTGAATTCTCTATTTGGATACACCAAATCAAAATTGGAATAGGAATAAAATAGGAATACATATTCAAATTTATGCCAAAAAATGGGCATTTGAAATTCTGTGCATCACTATTCTAGTTTTATTTATTTTACAAAACATAAATTTTTGGGTCTGTAAATTCCTCTCAAATTCTAGCTGAACCAAATAGAGAATAGGAATATGTATACCCATTTTCTATTCCAGAAGAAGTGTTGCTATGCCCATATTTATATTCCTATAGCCAAACAAAAGTTTGAAGATTGGGGAGATTGTTGGAATATTGGTTGGAAGCATAAATATTGATGATATTCCTATGGGAGAGTACTACTATGATGATATGTTACATTTATGACCGAGTTTGTCATTGATGTCAGTATAGCATGTTTTATGTCTGCCTTGTAGTTTTCTATGGTATCTAACACAAGGAAAATGAAAAGACCAAGTTGGTATAGATGGCTAGTTGATGTTAGAAATAGATAATACTAAGAGGGGGGGGGGTGTGTGTATCAGTATTTTCAATCTTTTTACCCACAACTAAATTTTGTTAATTAATTTACCACATGCATAAAAGAGAATACCAATAGTGCTAAAAAAAATAATCAACCATGCAAGAAGAGAACTCATGACACCATGTTTTGTTAACTAGGGAAAACCCCTATGGGGATGAAACCCACAAGATGATTCACTATATAAAGGATCCAGTTAAGGATATTGACCCTGTTAGGAGTTTATGAAGCATGTATAGCATCTCAAGTCCTTGTTAGGAGACTAAGCCTTCTTAGAATCCTAAATCCTATTAGGAGTTGGTGGATCATATACAAATGTGTGGAAGAAGAACCCACTACCCTAACATGCAACTATACAATAAGATCTTCAAAATATAACTACATATACAATACTAAGATACTTCCTGTACTTTGCAAATCTTCTAACTAAAAATTATTCATAAAAGAGGGACTACACACATATCAATATGCATCATATCTTGCATAACAATGCTTCAGATCATATAATATCACATTCACTTGTTACTCTCACTTTGCAAGATCATATCAAGTTCACAATCTCTGATTATACCTTCTTTACACCACACTCTAACTTTGAAAATGAAGTCCTTTACTTATACCAAAAATATTCATAAATTCTTCCTTAGTTAGCTCACATAACATCCTTAGAGTCAGCTCATTAAGAAATAGTAATTAAAACAATAAATTAAGTCATTTAACACATTCTACTGATATAATTTATTCTATGTTGTATCATCACTGCATTACTAATTCCTTCATAACTTGGACTTGGTTTCTCGTATGAACATGCACACTAGTATATGTCATCACTATAATGTCATGCATCTTTGGTTAATTGCACAAGAGAATATTCCAAGGGAATACTCTATTATCATCAAATCTATCATGTTGTTTTGATGCTATCAGATACTTAGATAATTTTCCTTCAAAAATGAACATGACTAATCTAAAAAAAAAATATGTTGCCATAAATGAAAAACATATTAATTAATATTTGATTGATTGGACATATTTCCAACAATCACCCCCTTTTTCAATGATGGCAACACTTTGCAAAATTTTGCTAAGTCCCAAACATGTTGTCATACCAAAGAAAACAAATAACCATAACATAGTACAAACATTGTATTCATGTTTTGAGAGGATTACATCCCTTATAACTCCAATTACAACTTATTGGTCCCCATTACAAATTACAATAAAAACTTACTACACACACACACACACACATATAGTTCTTATTTCTCCCCCTTACAATTAATTAAAATTTTCCATATGTCTCCCCCTTTGAGATTAATGAAAAAGGTGTCATGAAAAGAAAAGTCTCTCAAAATTTGGTAGCTGCATGAAAAATTGGAAAAGCAATCACTGAAGTTGTTTTTTAACTACACAAAGTGCTCCTTCCAACTTTCTTTTAGTGCATCGGATACATTGAATAGCACACATAAAGATTATGTGGATAACTTTTCTATGTTCAAGTCTATAGCCACAAACATGTCATATAAAGATTTTGCTAACAAGCATTCCTCCAACTAATTTTCCACCAATGTTACTTGTGGGAACAAGTGTTCTCTTAGGAGAGTGAATCTCTTTAGAGATTTCTCTTTTTCTACTTGCATATTCCTTATGTTGTCATGAATTGTTTGCATTGTGTGCTCAAAGGTATCTATCTTTTGATTCTACTTTAGAAAGTTGTTAGCGAGCCTCTAAAGCTTAGTTACCTTTTCTTTGATTTTATCATCAAATTCTTGAAGATGAATGTATGCCAAGTTGCACTTAGCATAAGCTTTTTTTTCCTTCCTAAATACACTATCTCAATGCCTTAATGCATATATTCAAAGTTTCTATGGCATTCCTCATACTAGTGCACATGGTATTAAGGAGTCTACCATGATGCTCTTTTTGTGCTTGAATTGAACCAACATTAGAAAGTGTTGGGAATTCATTATCAAAATATTTTCACAAAGTTATTGCACATTTTTGAATATCTATAGGGGTGTCAACAAGGCTTACTACCTTCTCCATTCCATCCAAAGCTAAATTCAAAGTCTTCTCAAAGGACTTAACTAATTTATTTTTCTCAAGAAGTTTACATAAAGAAGATATGAGATTCTTCACTTCATCTTCTTCATTTGATTGGACTATTGTTGTTATTTCTTGGGTAGGTGGTGTGGGAAGTGTTACTACTACTTCTATCAAGGGTACACTTAAGGTAGTAGCTTCAATGTTGGGCTCAATTTTCTTCTCAAAATGTGCATCTTATTTCGTAGGCTCTTGATCTATTTCTTCATCAGAGCTACTATAGTCAAAAATATTTCCAACAATGCTAGCACCAAAATTTTTGAATGGGTCATTAGTTCTATCAACTATCACATTGGTGTTATCTACTTGCATAGATTCACTACCAATGGTTATATGTGGTGAATCACTTGAACTTGGTGTTGTTGTTGGTTGTTAAAAATTGTGAGGAGGACTTCATGTTGTAGGACTAGCTTCCTGTGTCTGCACACACTCCTCAAATTCTTTAGGCACAAGGCTTGCCTTTTCTATCTGCACACACTTCTTAGGCATAATGGACATGTATGAGACTATAGCCTTTTCAATTTGCATGTTCATTTCTTCATAATTTTCTGCCATGAGGAGAGTGGATCTCTTTTTGAGTCTCACAAATGGTGCTATAACTTTCAATTTTTTTGGTTATTTCTTCCTCATTATTTATAATGCACAACTTTCTCACCATGGGTAAAAGCATAGATCTATGTCTCTGTTTATGATACCAAAACCTGTTTTGCTCAAATTTGATTTCTCTATCAAAACTCTTTTTTTTTCAAATACTAAAAATACCCTTTTATAGGTCTTAGATTCAATATCATCATTATATAAATTTTTGAGTTTTATGATTAGTTAAAATATGTTATAATCTAAAAGTATTAGAAGTTGATATTTCAACATTTTAGAAGATGCTCCCTCATAAAGGGAAAAAAATAGTAAATCATATCAAAAAAATTAAAAAATTATATTTATCTCTAGAGGAGAGAATCCTCTTCATGAATACGTAATATTTTTTCAAGAAGGTATAGATTTGATAGGGATGTTTTAATGGGAGGAAAAACCTATTGGATTCTAATAAGGTCAAACTTGAGTACTTATAACAAAGAAAATATACATAAAAAATAATTATTTCTTCTTTTTTTCACTAGCTATACATGTTACCTATAAGATATTTTCAAATCAGAACAAAAAAAGATAATTCGCATATAATTTTTTATAGGAACTACGCCCTATATTTTATAGTTAAAAAAGGGACTTCAAAATAAAATAAAATGAATAAATTCTTACTCAAAATAGAAATAAAAATTATAGGCATGAAATTCATTTAATCCTACACATTTTATCAGTTTACATCATCTTCATATTTTAAACACAAATACCATTTATTTTTCATTAATGTTGAACTATGACATTCTGATATGTTGTTTCTTTATAAAAGGTGACATAGGTTTGTGCTTTTACCCTCATATTAATTCTTATTTTCTTGTCTTCCTCTAATACTTTTCTTTTTCTATTCCTTAATATATTATACAAATCTTCAGGTATCTGACCTCTTATACTGTCAAATCTCTTACCTTTAAGAATCATCTTTCTAACTACAACATTATGTAGCTATCTTCTATCCATATTATTATACAAATCATAGTATTTATTTAGTTGCACAAAATTTTTATAATTAATAATTTTCATGTTTAGATTTTGTACCTTGGTTTTCCATGCTTTGTGTCCTATCGATGTCTTTGCTTCTTGATCAATTGGCTCTACTAGTTTGTCACCAATTTCTTCGTCAAATTCAGAAGAAATAATCTACAAGGTTCTTCTCTTCTTTCTTGGACCACTTGTAGTTTTCTTGAATCTCTTCTTAGAATAGGTTCTAGTCCTTTCAAGTCTTGTAGACTTCCTAGATGCAAATGCTTCCTCAATTTTTACTAGATTCATTTGTGGTTACTATTGCACAACTGCTCCATATGGCATAGTAGGTGCTTGTGCACTTGTTTGGGAAATTTTGACCTCTTCAATAGGTCCTACCACTATAATGGGTGTAGGGGTTGATAACTTAGATTGATCATTGGCCTTTATTTCTATAGCTATCTATTTCACCTCATCAAATTATTTTCTTTTCATTCCTAATTCTTTCAAAATAGAATCAATCACCTTTTCCACCTTTTTCTTAGAGTCCTTTATTATTTTACTATTCTTGACTTCTCTCATTTTCTTAGAATATGTCCCCCATCTAGGACATTCAAAATCAACTTCTGAGTGAAGGATTATTTGTGCATACCCTTTAATTAATTCCTCACTCATCTCACAACCCATAGGTTCAATGAATTTGACTCAAGGAACTAAAACTGCCATACAAGTGAAATTTATCTCAACCATAAAACATAATTCATCATTGTATTTTTCTACTAGCACAAGAGATATCCTATATCTTTGCTTCATTTCTACTTGGAAAGACTATATTATTCTATCAATGTCATTGTCTCTAACTACTTTAGGTCTTGATCTATATGTGTGAGTAATTAATTACATTGCATATTCACTTCCATCCCAATTCATGATTCTAGAAAACTTCTTAGATGCATAAAAGAATATTTGAGTTAGTAGGGATTCAAACTTAAAGACTACACTCCTAGATTTCTTCATTCTTGATATATTATCCAAAAACTGCATTCATATAATGTCACATAAATTAACATCTTCACCTCTTACTACCAGGTAGGGTACATGAAGAAATCTTGTAGGGATTGAATCTATCCTAGATCCATGATTAAATTTCTATGCCAAGACTTTTCATATCAATATTACTCCATCTTTAATGCTATTTACCTTCATGTTTCTATCATCAAAACATGTGTTGATATTTTTATCGATTATCTTCTATACATTCTTGATATTCACTCGATTACTTCCTTCATTACTTAGACCTATGATGTTTTGAATTAGGTCATTATCAATGCATATGATAGAGTCTCCCAACCATAAAAGATCATCATGTATTTTGCTTAGAATTATCTGTGTCCATTCATGATTGTTGAATTTTGTGCAGAACATATGCTTAACTAGGTTAAGTTGTTCTAGATAACCATATTTAGGTTTCAATGACAAATCTTTTCTACACATCTTCTCTAATTCCTTATGTATTTCTATATCACCTATGCTTTCATTCTTGTAATGGATATAACTTCTTATATCCTCAATGTGAAGGACATTTTTCAAAACTTCTTGAAATGCTCTAATAGGGCCATCAAGAAAAGAAACAAATGGGTGTTTGTATCTAGGTCTATTTTTCACATTAAAAACTTCTTGTCTCGCCATTTGTAAAATATTATGTTCAACAATTTAGAAAATACCTCAACTTTGAGTATTAGGGTTTTCGATGACTTTGCATAACTACAGGCCTCTTTAATTCTTCAAATATTTCTTTAATCTCACACCCAAACTTCACACAAACAAATGATGTATGAAAAGAAATTTTCATCCTTTAAATCTTTTAGAATTTGTACTTTATATTAAATGCATGTCTGCCACTAGTTCAATGTACTATCTCTGTACAACAAAGAGGTTATTCTTCTTTCATATCCTTATCTTGATCTTATCAAGAAATGTGCACTTCACTATATACTTCTCTCAATGTCTATTGCATATTGTCAATAATTCAACCTTTGATACTTTCTCTAACATCAATTATCAATAATTGATACTCTCTTTCATTGAGAACGCATAATTTTGGTAAGAAGAGTTACTAAAAATAAGTGACTTCATTTTCTTCTTAGGTACATCTTCTATAATTTTATGAGAGCTTCCTAGTTCCTTTTCCTTTAGAAATGATTCCTTTAATTCATTTTTCTTCTCCTTCATATCATTTTTTCTATTGTTCCTTTTCTAATTCTAATTCCTATTTAGGTCTCTTATGTCCATTCTACAAAACTTTGTTGTATGTCCAAAGTTATTGCATAACTAACATACATGTACATTTCTTTTTTTTTCATTCTACTAATTTTTAGGTGCTCTACAATTGCTTTCAATGTGTCTAAGATTATTGCATCCATAGCAAAAAATTTGTCATCTTTCTATACTTTCATTGCTATGAGATCTTCTTCTATTTCTTGCATGGTTAGTGTTCCTATATATCCTATTATTTGCATTATTAATATCAAATTTAGGTTTCACAATCTACTACATAATGACCATATCCATGATAATTATGGCAATAAAATTTTGAAATAGCTTTTAAGGATTTATCTTTTCCATTGACTTTAGTGTCCATATCTAGGCATAAGATTCCTTTCTTTTGTTGTCCACATCTTGATTAGATTCTTTAACTTTCTCAAAGTGAGAAACATACTCTTTGTCCTTAGATGTATCATCTATCTTGCTTAGATCCTTATTTACTTTAGGAGTATGAGATTATTTTCTCATAATAGATATCTTGGCGAGTTGTCCAAGAAAGAATCCAAGTCTAGTCTTGTCATAACTATGTCTTTGTGCACATATTTGTTCTTCAATATTATCACCACTAGTATATAATTTCTCAAGTTTTTGTTTGGTTTTTACTAACTCAAATTTCAAAATAGTGTTATATTTCTCTAATTCTACATGCTCCAACTTAATAGATTCCAATTCTGATGTTACCTTGCTTAACTGGGATTCCAGATCTACATTTTCAACTTTAATTTTAGAGTCATTCTTTCCTCCATTTTTCTTAAGAGTTAGTTTAAGTTCAATTATCTTTAACTAATGTTTTAGGATCTCATTTTCTTTCTTTAGATGTTTAATATCATCATCACTAGTTTTCTTACTAGACCCTTTTTGCTTCAGGTCATCTATTTTGTCTTTTAATTCACCAATGTAGGATTTTTCATCCTTATATCAATCTTTAAGGCGATCTCTTTCATTAGTAAGGAGATCAATTTGTTCAAGTTCTTCTTCAAGATTCTTCTTAAATAATTCCATATCCATAGGGATCTTAGTCAAGCTATTAAGCCTCTTCTAAAGAACCAAGCCCTAATACCAATTGCTAGAAATGGATAATACTTAGAGGAGGTGGGGTGAATCAGTATTTTCAATTTTCTTACCCACAACTAAATTTTGTTAATTACTTTACCACATGCATGAAAGAGAGTACCAATAGTGGTATAAAAAAAATCCAACCATAAAAGAAGAGAACTCATAACACCATGTTTTTTTAACTAGGGAAACCCTAGGCAAGGGAAAACCCCAGTGGGAATGAAACCCACAAGACGATTCACTATATAAAGGATCTAGTTAATGATATTGACCCTATTAGGAGTCTATGAAGCATGTATAGTGTTTTGAGTCCCAATTAGGAAACTAGGCCTTGTTAGAAGCCTCAACCATGTTAGGAGTTGGTAGATCATATACAAATGTGTGCAAGAAGAGCCCACTACCCTAACATGCAACTATACAATACGATCTTCAAAAAATAAGTATACATATAATACTGAGATACTTGTTGTACTTCAAAAATCTTCTAACTAACAATTCTTCATGCAAGAGTGACTGCTCACATATCAATATGCATCATATCTCACATAAGAATGCTTCACATCATATAATATCACATTCACTTGTTACTCTCATTTCGCAAGATCAGATCAAGTTCACAATCACTTATTATACCTTCTTTACACTGCACTCTAATTTTGCAAATGAATTCCTTTACTTATACCAAACATATTGGTAAATTCTTCCTTGGTAAGCTCACATAATATCCTTAAAGTCAACTCACTAAGAAATTGTAATTAAAACAATAAATCAAGTCATTTAAAAATTTCTAATAATATGCTCTATTCTGCACTATATCATCACTGCATTACTAATTCCTTCATAAATTTGACTTGGTTGATTGTACGAAGATGCACTCTACTATACATCATTAGTATGATGTCATGCATCTTTGGTTAACTACACAAGACAATAAGAGAATATTCCACTATCATAAAATATGTCATGTTGTTGTGATGAAGTCTAATACTTAGACAATTTTCTTTCACAAATCAACATGACTAATTTACAAAAAAAAAAAATGTTTTTGATAAGAAAAATAGGTTTTACAAGGATCCTAAACCCCAAAAGTTAATACATATATAAAGGCTGATAATAAGAAACAAAATCCTAGCCATAGTACTATGGCCAACCAAAAGGCCAGGATGATAGACAGACAAAAAGCCAAAAAATAAAAACTTTTCGAAACCAAATAGTACAAAAAATAGGAAATGAAAATCCTTTGTTACTCCTCTACCTTTGTTTCAAACTCCTGAATCATTTCCACTACTTCATAGGCTTTCTAGATCTCCTCAACAATATGGTCTACCTTCTTCTAACCCGTTAGATCCAAGTTACTGAAGTTAATATTTGTAGTCATGTCCTCATCCATCCTATCTTTGCCTCTATCATTTTCCTCATTATTCTCTAGGGAACCCATGGCATTCATCTTTCTAGCAATAGAAGAGATGTTTTCATTAAGAGAAGTTAGAATTGAAATCATCTAGTTTACCAAATTATGATTGTAATTTTCTAGATTATGAATTCTTTTTTCAATCAGCCTAAGGCTACCCCCTTGACCTGTCAAACTTCTATGTTCTAAATTCTTCCCTTGGTTTTCCAGTTGACCCATTCTTTCTTTGATCTCATCCAGTTCATGTTAGAGCCATTTAGTTGACCTAAAATTTTTGATCATACTATTTCTAGCATTATTTATCAAATCCATGCCAATTTCCCTTGCATTATAAATAATATCTACTAGCGTTGGATCAATGAGTTCCTCCATCTGGAGCTTTCTCTCTTTACCTTCAAGGATTTAGGGGTTCATGGTTTCTCTCACAATTCCCATTTCTTAGGTTCTAACATTAAAAATTTTCTAGGCAATGCACTTGTCTTTTATAAACACCTCTCCACTCTCATCCTCTATCTTCTCCTTATCTTGTTGTTGAGGATGGGAAATTGGAGAAAGAGGAATGGCTATGATCTCTAGCCTAGGATATATTTTCCCCTTTGGGGGCACATCCTCCTCCTGAGACCTCTATTTTTTAGCTACCAACTCCTCCCTCTTAACATCCTCCTTTTCCTTATTCTCTTCATTAGTATTCATATCATCCCCTTCCTCATTATACTCCTCATCTCCTTGACCAACAATTTTGAAACCAATCCCCTTAGTACTTTTCCTACATGGGGATTTAGCTAATGAAGGTGATTTCTTCTCAAAAACCTTAGCCTTCTTTCCAAACAAAGGGTTAGCATCTTCATCCTTTGAGCTTATACTCTAAACATCATTTGTGTTAGATGAGAAGTTTGAACTCCCCATCTCCTCAGATGAAGCAACTTCCTGAGTGGGGGTTTTGTTTCTAGATTGAGCCTTGAAATGCTCATAAATTAAAAGTAGTAAACCCTCATGTAGGGCTAGATTCAAAGTATACTTTTTCTTGTGCATAGAAATATTCTTATGCATGGAAGTATATAAATAAATAGGGAAAGAGTCTTTAATCCCATAATTAAAATGATTGAGTAGAACAAAATGATGTGTCCTAACCCTATCAAATCTCACATATAAAGATATATACTCAATAATAGCCCTCAAAACATACCTTCATAGTTTTTTTATCGAGTCCATCTCGTAGTATGTTTCACTTTTGACCAGTTCCTTCTTTTCTTTTGTACTTTTTGCAAAATCTTTCATAGCATTTGTAGACACCTTCTTATCTCTATAAAACTTCAATCGCTCATCCCAAATTTCAATTTTATGAGCAATAATGTCCATAGTCACCTCATATGAAACCCCATCAACTTTAACCCTTCCATCCTTCCACAAATTTACCATAAGATCAGTAATCGTGGGTCATATCCATGGAGCTTGGCTATATATTTAGCAATTGCTCCCTTTTCTATTTTCTCCCACACTTCAGTTCTTTGCTTCCATTTTTCTACCTCGCCTAATGGTTCTTTCCTACTTCTTTGCCGCACCATCTCTATAATCTCAACACTTACTATTCTAATAAATTCTATCCTTTGAAACCCTTTCTCGACCCTTTACATAGTCTAACAAAAACTACTTTGATTTTTGTCAATTTGTCTTTCAATACCACAAAAATGGAACATACAATAATCAACCCATAAAACATGTCAATTTGACACTAATAGCATCATCCACCTATTCCATTCATATTTACCATTATTGCACTTATTTACACCCATATTCTCATTTATGTCCATAATTATCTTTGGATTTCCCTCGTACCTCCCTGGATTTTTTCCAATTCAATTAGGCTTTTTCCACCTACATGAATATTCCCACTGGTATTCCAAATCATCGCCATGTCTTTCTTTACTGCATCATTAGCAAGCCAATGAGCCACCGAATTTGCCTCCCAATATTCATGCCTAACTTGAATGCTATCAAATTTTCCAAGTGTTATACAAATTTCCTCAATGGTGTTAGCTATTGTCCATGATGGTTGGATAGCCCCTTTAATACATCTAATATTGTGATATGGATATCATATATTCATATCACAATTTGACTAGCTGTGGAAATTATCTCCTACTTATCAACATCTAATATTGTTATTTGTGTCCCCCTCCGACCATAATTTTTTAACTTCCTTATCCAAAGCTAATTTCATTGTGTGGAGAGATGCATTGGCTTCAACATAATGGTTTGTCTAATGCCCCAATGGTTAAGATAAAGCAAAAATCCCTTCACCATAGTAGTTTCTTATAATACTTCCACATCTTGAGGGACCTAGATTCCCTTTTGTAGTGCCCTAAAATTTTTCTTTAAGCCATCCCTTATGTGGAAGCTTCTATTTCACCTCTTATCTTTTAGATCTCCTATCTTTTTTCCTTCTCCTTTTTCTTACCTCCATCTTCAATGTCTTGCCCCTTTATAATTTGGTAATTTTCCTTTATATAACTATTGATTTTATCCACCGGAACATAAGCAGGATCCTCCCTATCTCTGAATATTCTATTGTTTCTTTCCTCCTAAACTCCCCAATAAAAGTGAGGCAAAGACCAATTGCTTAAATCCTTGAAGTTTATGCCTTTATACATGTTATTCTATTGATAAATGAAATCTAGTATATTACCTGGCTTGCAACATTTGACACTAAAATTCTTTGTAATAAGGTCCCAAACTTCCCTGGAATAAGGACAATAGATAAACATATGATTAACCAATTCCTCTTGATGCTAACTCAAAATACATCTATTTGGGATAAAGTGGCCTCTCTTCTTCAAGTTTTCCAGTGTAATAAATTTATCTTGTATAGCTATCCATAAAAACATATTAATCTTAGGAGTAAGGCCAGGCACCCAGGACCTAGCCCAAGGAGGTTTCTCCTTCAAGCTCTAAACATAATTATATCTCAAAGCAACTGAATAACAACCATTAGGATTATCTTCCCATATTAGTTCACCCCTCTTATTATTAAGAATCATTGAGTTCAAAAACAACATTATCGGCTTGAGGTCATTTGAAATGAAAGATAGGTCTCTCCATCCCTGGTCAATTCTATAGTCTCTAACGTTTAATCCAAATTGCTTGATAAAATTTTTTTTCCCAATTACCATAAGAAGTATTATTAATTAGAGGAACCTAAATCAACTAGTTATCATTCTAGAAGAGAATGTCATCACCATTACCCACTTTCCACTTAGTCTTAGCTTTGGCCAGATCTCTTGACTTAACGATACCATTCCAAATGACTGAACTATTTGGTATGTGAACATTATTGAGAAAGAACTTTAGATGAGGCCTTCTAATATACTTCTCCACTAAAATATATGTCCATTCCCCTATGCTATTTAAAATGTGCCAAATTTATTTGGCTAGGAGAGCCTTATTTAGAAGTTTTCATTTCCTTATACGAAGACCATCGTAGCTCTTAGGGAGGCAAACATTATCCCAAGCCACTATAGGATATCTTTTATGTTCCTCAAGACCAAACCATAAAAAATATATCTAGATCATTTCCATTCTATCAAAAAATTTAGTTGGTATCCCAAAGAGGCTTAGGGCATACATTGGGAGATTCTAAAGAGTGGACTTAACCAAAAGACATGTATCTACCTGTCTTAGTATGGTTCCTTTCCACCCAACCAACTTCTTGCTAAACCTATCAAGAATCCTATTCTAGAAAGAGTCAAGAGGCTTAGTTCCCATTAGGAGACCAAGATTTCTTGAGGTTAGCTTGCCAATCCCACACCCAAGAATCCTAGCTATCTTCATTTGTCTATGAATATGAGTATTGATAAAGAAAAATGAACTCTTCTCCCATTTAATTAGCTAGCCTAATCCTTTGATATACATATTTAGAAGATCCTTCATCACTTTAAAATCCTTAATAGAAGCTTCCCCTCCCACAATAGTGTCATCCACAAACTATTGATGAGTGAAACAAACATTCATAGAAGAGGGCCTAATCCCTCTTAGTCTCCCTTCCTATATTTTCTTCTCAATCAACCTACCAATACACTTAACCATAATAATGAACAGAATAGGAGAGAGAGGGTCACCTTGCCTTAAACCTCTCAAAGGTTTGAAGAAATTAGAAGGAGCCCCACTAACCATAATGGCAAATGATGAAGTAGAAATAAGTTGAGAAATAAGCTTGTGAACATCTTGATTAAATCTAAAAGCTTGGAGGACAAAATCAAGGAAAGCCCAATCCACTTGATCATAGGCCTTTGAAAGGTCTAGCTTGAGTAGAAAACGTTTTCTTTTTCCTACTTTAAGGGAGTGAATAACTTCATTAACCATCAGGATAGAGTCCAAAATCTACCTACTATGGACAAAACCCATATGTTGCTAAGAAATGATTAAAGGAAAAATATTTAGAATTGTGGTTGTTAACACATTTGAAATGATCTTGTAAAAAGAATTACAAAGACTTATAGGCCTAAATTGCTCCATAGAATCATCCCCTAGAACTTTGGGAGGAGAACTAGGAAAGTATAATTAATTTCTTTAAGAAGGCTTCTAGCCCCAAAAAAATCCTAAATAGCATTAACCACATCTTCCATAACCACCTCCCAATAAACCTGAAAAAAGAAAGTTCGAAAGTTATCCAGCCCAGGGCCTTTATCAATTGGGAAATAAAATAAAGCTTGTTTCACCTCCTAAGCTTTAGGAATCACCCTCAACATTTTATTGTGATGAGCTTGGATAATCTGAGGGAGACAAAGCATAATTTCATTTTGATTGGTCATTGATAACATGGGATCCCAAGAAAGAAGAGAAGAGAAGAAAGAAACAACTTCAGTAGAAATATTATTCTCCCTAGTCAAAGTAGCTTGGCCCTTTTTAATTCCTAAAATCTTGTTATTAGCTCTATGCTTAAGAGTGGAAAGGTGAAAAAACTTGGTATTTTGATCACCCTCTTTAAGCTAATTAATCGTTGATCTTTGGTTCCAAAAATTCTCTTCTTTACTTATAATATTATGCAAATCAGTTAGAATTGACATCTCAATATTCTTATTCTGTTCATTATACCCATCCTATTGTATTAAATCCTAAATTGAGCTAAGCTTATATGAAATCTCCTCTTTCTCTTGAAACATATGGCCAAAATCTATCTTGTTCCAAATTTTAATCATCTATTTCACATTACTCAACTTCTTAGCGACTCTAAATGAAGCAGTTCATTCCACTTCCATATTCCACCAATTGGATATCCTTTTTAATAGGTCTAGATGAGAAATCCACATCTTTTCAAACCAAAAAGAATAATTCCTGCTAGGCTCAAGAGAAAGAACTGAGAGAGATATGGGGGAGTGGTGTAACCCTACTCTAGGGAGAAGGGAAAGCCTACAAGAGAAATATTTCAACCAATCTAGATAGATGAGAGCTCTATCCATCTAACTTGAATAGAGTCACCCACAATTCTTTTATTGGACCAAGTGCAGACTCCACCACCGAGATCATTATCCAAGAGAGCCAAGTTATTAATGAAATTAGAAAGATTCAACTTACTTTCCAAATTCAGTGCCAAACCTCCTAGTTTTTCCTCCAAGCTTAGTCCAATAATTCTTCCTTTCCCTTTTAGTATTTGGGGCATAGACATTCAAAAGAAACCATCAACCATTACTATTTATATGAAATACTTTACACAAAAGAGTATTGCCTTCATTATACAAGGGAGTAACTTTAAACTATTTACTATTAAAAAAGAGTAAGAAAATCTCTCGATGCCCCCTCTAAATCTATGGGTTCACTAGCCATATTATTACTAAAGGAGATCTTACCCATGGCCTCCTTTATTTTTGTCTCTGGAATTAAATTAATTAGGTCTTTGATCTCTTATCATTTTCCTAAGAAATTCCTGTTTATGGATCCCATTTAGTCCCCTAATAATCCAAGCTATTATCTTCATTTTGAATAGTAGAAAACTCCAAGATGGTTCGTTGGCTCCCATCCACCAAATTACTTCTAGCCTCCTCTTGCAAGACTTGGTTTGCATTCTTCCTGCTTGGTACTTTTTCCTGACCCCCACATCTGGTTTACCACAGCTCTTGGTCTGTGCTGGTGAAACTGGGGAGGGATCCCTATTATCCTTCCTTTTAGTCTTAAAATGCCTTCCTTTATTTTCCTCCATCTATTCATCTATCCTTGCCTTCTTACTAGGAGAAGAAAATTTAACCATAGTCCCAAATCTCTCTTCCAAATTACAAGAAATAGATTAGTCCTTCCGAAGAGATGATGAAATCTCCATGATTCCCTACTACTTTTGAATACCCTTCCTAGACTCCATTATCTCTTGCTTTTCCCACACCACCTTGACCTCCTTATTCAAAACCTTTTCCCCCTTTCTCTCCAAATGAGGTGGTAACTTGTTGAATTCTTGATGTTGAAAATCATTCTTAATCCTATCCTCATGGGTTGTAGCTTTTGAATTCTCCTTATTCAAACCTACACCACCACCTAGTAGGCCACTTTCCTAAGGTCCATCCATCTCTAAGTTTGCTATAATATCCTTCTTGATGATCTGTGAACTAGTCTACTTTTCTAGGATATCCACCTCTTTAGCCTTCGAAAATCTAGATAAGTTAACTGGGACTTCCATCTCTGTGATATTAGAGCTAGGAAAAAGTGGTCCATTCATCTTTAAATTTTCTAGAATATCCTTCTCAATGATCTAGGAACTTGACTACTTTGCTGGGATACCCACCTCTATCTTTGAAAGATCCAGGAATCTTAACTTAGACTTCCACATCTATTCTTTTAAGACCAGACAAATGCAAAAACACCTCCTTATCAACCTTTGATCCATTTTGGTCTAGTTTATTCCCTCCTTTAATAAGGACTCCCACTATTGTCTCCTAAATTTTTTGACCATCCTTAGATTCCTTGCTTTTCCAAATCTTTTTCTCTTTTATGGATTTGGAAACTATGGATTTCCTTATCTTTTCATCTTCAAAAATCTGATATGATTCTCATCATTGTTTTGTAACCAACTAAAAATATATCTTCTTGAATGATGAAAACTCCTGTTTTGCCAAAATACAAGATAAGCATCTAAGGTTCTAATAAAATTTTCATTTGACTTAGTGGTGAGAAAAATTGCCCATAACAAAATTCTTACTGCCTCTGATGTTCACCTAGTTCACCATTTCATTAGAAATAAAAAATGAACTGCTATACCTAAAAGAGACTGAAAAATATGTATCTAAGACAAAACCTTTCATACCTTGAACCAGTGGCTTCTTGTACCAAAAAAAAAACACCAAAAATGGAAAGTTCATTCTCTCTTGATTCCAGTGATATATAATATTGCTATATTAGTGCATAAAAAATGCCTAGAATCTCATTTTGAAAATCAGGGTCCTATCATGGCTTTCTGGTTTGCATTTGCATTTTAAATTTTATCTCATTTCTAAAGTTAAAACTTTTGTTACAATTTTCATCAAATTTAAAATTCCAATGTACATGACTTTTGTGAAGAAAATATTTTAAAAAAATCAATTTTCTACATTTTAAAATTTTTGTCCATTTTCAATTTGGGTCAAATTAGATTTGACTAAATGGACACATGTCACCACCAAATTGTCTATCTTTGAATAGTCATTTGACACCTGCCACCTAGGTACCACATGTCACAATATTATTGGTCCTTGTTCTGCCATGTCCTCTGCCATGTGGTGGCCTCTGATTGGGTTTTTATGTCACTATCCTATTCAGCATGGTGCCACATCATTTTGACATAGAGACATTAGAACATATGGCACATCTCCCTACATCATCACCTAGTCAGCAACACCAAGTCATTCATCCATGTCATCCTGCCATGTCACTAGTTCCTTTATCACATGATACCTCATCATAATGTCATTTCAACATAACATGGCAATGCCACAACATGTGTCACTCTTTGCCACATAAACACCTCAAGAAATTTGCCACATCTGAATTCCTCGACCACTTGTCACATCCTAGTTAGTTAATAGATCCATGTGATTAGCTAACATTATCATTTTTTCTTCTGCATGTTCTGTAAAAATATTTTTCTAGTATGATCCAACTAGCCTTGGGCCCATGCAAGTGTCTTTGGCTTACAAAAGTTAGTGTCTTTAAGAAATCTCTCTATGTTAGTGTTTGAGTATATAAAAAACATAAAGACCCCCAATGCAAGTAATGGGGGCTAATATTTTTCAACTATTTCCTTCAACCTACCATTTGTATCCTTTCTAAACTGCCTCCTACTATAAATAGTCATCTACAACTGAGAATCTATGTGAGGTCTAAGTCTAAATTTGTCAAATATCTCTTTATCTTGTGTTTACAACTGAAGTGCCAGGTGGGTGAGTTCCTACATGGTAAATACAAAAAGACATAATAGTGGGATGATACTCACACTTTAGTAACAATCTCATCATGCACAAGTCCCTTGACATTGTCATGAAGAATGCTTTAAAAAATGTGGAAAATCACTTCCCCTGATGCACTTGCGAGAAAAAAATTGGCAAATACTATTTTCTCGGGATTTGATTTCAGATGCTTCCTAAAATCAAAATGATCATCTTAGTGGTATTCATTAGATTCTTCACCAAAATCAAAATTTCTCTCTCTCTCTCTTAGCATTCCTTTCAAAGTATCCATAAGCACCAGTAGGTTCATAATCTCTTTCCAAATGTGGATTTGCTCCTTCACATGTCATGAATAGTTAAAAGTATTGCTTCTTACATCTTCCAAGCTATGGATGACTAGATCTCCTACCATGGAAGGTCCTCCCTTTAACATCATGGAGCTCATCTTTTACTCTGCTTGTTGGAATGCCTTGATCCTTGTGTCTATTCTCCTCAAATGTGGAATGGGGGAAATTCTTCATATGCCCAAATCTTTCCTTCAAATGTTGTTAGTAGTTTGAAAATCTCTTCCTTAGCCTTCCTTTCATTCCCTCCTCTATTCTCTCAAACATTCCCATTTTTCTTCATTTCCTCTAGTTATTTTAGCCCATTCATTCCTCACCTAGCTACCACTCCGTTATGGAGGGAAAACTTAGAAATTCCCATTTGAACTATCCATTATCCTTGACTTTATACATATTTACACACATAAATATGCATATGAAAGGCATTGATCCTTAATACTTCCATGTAACTATCACACAAGGATTAGGCAAGAGGTTCTATTCCGTCACACTCGAATTATTAAATTAGCTAATTCATTAGGAGGATTGGCCTTGTTCCAAAAACATGCACATCATGAATTAGAGACAATCCATTGGAAAATTTTTAGAACAAATCTCTTCAATCTCTCGAGCCTTGCATGTAGATGGGGAAAATGTCACAACAAAGCAAATTGGCCTCCAATTGGTGAGAAAAATGCATTTGGTTTAGCTTGAGAAAATAGGAAAATTTAATCATGATGGCTCTTATATAAAGTTCATCTCCTACTATAGAGATGGGAAATGTTTGAAAACCTCAATTCAAATAATGATCTACCAAGTCATATCTTTTACACTTTGGCTCAACCTAAAAACTAGTGTTCCCATATTCATTATATGGACACTTTGGATCTCCAATATCTTATCAATTTGTCAAAATTAATAGGGCCCCAAGGTGGATTCAGCTAAAATTTCAACTTTAAACACCTCATTCTTCAGTTTAAATCAATGAACACTTGGTACTTGATCGAAATAAAAATTCCATCTTTGAAATGATAATTAAAACTCAATTTCAACCTTTTAGAGACTATCAATTTCATGACAAGAGGTCCTTTGATTGGCTTTAAAAATTGACTAAAAATGATGACCAAAGTTTGAAAGCTAACATTCTAATTATTTTTTCTATATACACTTACCCTACCAAATCTCATGCCATGAACAATTCTTAGCATAAAGATATTGACTATCAAAGATTCTTTCTTAGAACTACCTACAATCAAAACAAGTCAGAAAACCATAAATTGCATTCGGTTTTGGCTTCTAAAATAGATCAAACTGACACTTGAGGGCATAGAAATAGGGCATTAGTTCACTACCATGAGGAGAGTATAAATCTAGGATTAGGCTTATGACTAATAACTAGGAAAATTTTTTGATTGGTCAAAGTGGGGTACTTTTATTTGTAAGACTAGGAGCATAAGTAGAAAAGTGATTTTCTCAAATGAAATGACTTGGGAAAGTATGCAGATGGATTTGTCAAGTCATAAAAATTGGCACACTTAAAGTATTTTTAGATTAGAACACTTTGGTATAATCTATTTGATTTCACCTTCATAGATTTTGAGGTATGACATCCCAAAAAAAGATGTCAACCAATCTACACTTTTTGATACTAGTAAAACTTTACAAATTGCATATCGAATCACATTAAAAAATAGATCAAATAGATTTTTCATAAGCTCAATATTGAAACATAACAAGTCTTTGACCTCTAGAATACAATGCAAAATGAATTTTCTGATTTTGGTCAATTGAGTGAAAGTCATTAAAAGTCAAACAAGGCCTCCCATAATTTTGAACAATTAGCATCAACATGACAACAATAAACAACCAATTTTGAGGGGTTCAAAACCTATTCAAAATGTGTCAAAATGACTTGAAATATGAAACATAGTTTATTTTATATGCATAATAAACACTCCCAAAGAAGTGATTCATGAAATATAAAAGGGTACAAGATATTTAATTGAAAACTAGGCCTCTTCTTATTGTTTGACACCTAAGCAAAACTGTAGATTTGCACATTGTTCAAAACAAAACCTC
This sequence comes from Cupressus sempervirens, assembly GCA_028749045.1. Lineage (NCBI taxonomy): Eukaryota > Viridiplantae > Streptophyta > Pinopsida > Cupressales > Cupressaceae > Cupressus > Cupressus sempervirens. Next base: position 754,114,049 of record CM053786.1, read on the forward strand.
TCATAATGACTTGGAATGGAAATTTATCTTCATGGGATGCATAGATGTGCTAAATGCAATCTGTCACAAACATTAAGCAATTCTTAGGCCTCAAATAGATAGTCAAGTACATATGCAATAAATGAGCTTTAAGGGGCTCAAAAGCTTGGAATGTTACTCAAATTGGGAAGGCAATTTTGAGTCCCAACATTGTCAAGTACCAAATAGAATTGCCAAATGAAGGGAACCCTAGCTACTAATCACCTAGCCCCCAATAACCTAATACATAAATGAATTTTGAAGTTGAGTAGGACATGAATATTGAAGTTGTAGGCAAGGAACAAATATTAGCTAGTTATACTAGGGGAAGTAATGAAAAAGGCAACTAGACAATTAATGAAGAAGGACCATAATGCATTGAAATGCCCCCTTATGGTAAGTATATCTTGTCTACTCTTCCTATAAACCTTCTAGAAAGGGAATAATTTAGTAAGAAAATAGTGAGTTCCTATCACCAAGAATTAGGGTAGAATTCTTCTAGTGTAAATAAAGCCTTACCACACAATAATACTCATTTTGCATTGACCCCTAAAGCAATTATTAATCTATCTAGTGTTTACCCTACTATTCCATTATCAATAATGGCTCCTGATAAGACTCTTGTTGCTTTCATTAATGATTTCCTTTAGGCTATTACTCAGTTGCTAGAAGATAACCAACTACTTCACACATGACTCCAAGTTTGAGATAGGGTAGTGATGCAAGTAACGAAAAGGTAGTGATCCATTCAAAAACTTTGGAGAAGCAACACAATGATAGAAGTACTCTTGCAACTAGTTTTTATATATGTCTATATGAGGAAATTCAAAATCCTTAAGTTGGGGTGAAATGTTTGGTGTCTAAGGTGTCACATTTTTTAATATTCTTTCTCCTTTTTTTCCCCTTATTTTTATAGTCTTTAGTCCTATTTTTCAAAAATAATAGATACGGAATTAGGATAATTAGCACTTCTTTGAAGATGGAAGAATAATTTCTAAAAACGCTCAATTATGTGGAAAATAATATATTTTGATTAATTTTCTATAGGAACTAAGGATGCACAAATGGATATGGAACCAGCCACCTAGTTGGAGATGTGCTTCAGAGGCTATATTTTTGCTATGTTATTTTGTACAATTAGTTTTGAATGTTTGAATAGATTTATTGAAAGCCTTTTTTTATTTTGACCAAGTTTGTTTTGTAATAAAGGATTTTTGGCTAGTGGCCAAAACTATAATCTGGATTCATCTATGTCTAGGATGAAGGCCATTGACCATTACAACTTAGTTACTAGTTAGTTAGATATTTTGAACCTAAATAAGAAAGTGTTAAAATAAAAAAAACAACATGGATTATGATAAATTAAATGTTTGGTTAAAATTATCTTTCTAAGTTCATTGTAATAGTGAAGTGAAATTTTTATTGTAGCATGTGTTAATTTAGTTCATGCCATGTGAACGAGAGCAAGGGCCCCCTCCCAAGAAACATGGTGGGATCATTTTAGTTATAGATGTTTGTTTTATATTTGTTGTACAATATCTTTCATTGAACTCTGAATGTGTGATTACTAATTGGTATAAACATTGTTTTCTGCAAGAAATTGAATTATTACTTTGTAGTTAAGATTTAAACATGAATATTAATTTTTCATTGTTTCCTTTCTCTACTCCAAATGTACTACAATCATTCATTCATTGTTACAACATTATTCATCATTACATCATTTTTGATTGCCACAATCTCATAATTTGTCCTAAATCCATTAGCTATGTTGCAAACCAAATAACTTCCTATCACAAATTCTCACTCTACCTCACATAACTACCAATCTCCTACCATAATCCTTCTCACCTCCTATCACAAATCATTATGTTTTATAGAGTTCCTCCAGCAAACCATTTCCTATCACTTTTCATTCTTCAAATTGCATTACTGAAGTGTCAATTCCAATGTTATTATTTGGTTATATCTCTTGAGTAATTTAAGTGTAGTGGTAAAGATAGATGTGTGATTAATTTATTAATGATTTAACTATGAATAAGACTAATAATGTTTGATTAGAATAAAATCTTCATTACATACAGATTATGCTTTCATGTGATGTGTGGTTTTTCTTATAGTATTCATTCATACATATTTGTCTTGTGTAGTTCCAATTTAGATCTTGTCTTTAATTTGCATCTCATCCCCACTTAACTTATTATCTTCACCCCTTCAGTAAATTTCCCCAATATCTTTCAATAGTCTACAACCCCAGATTGACATTAAATAGGAGTAAACTAAATTTCCAAAGCAAGACCAAATCTTAAGTTAATTTGAAACATAGTTTTACATGACACTGGGTCATTCATAGATTGCTCCAACCCTTTCAGTCTGGCCTTGTTATGGTTGGGTTGCCCTTTCTTCCCAACATCTTTGTTGGTTTCTTTCCTAGGGGAGGTGATATCCTCCCCCCCACTTCTAGTTGAAGTAGCCTCAAGGGTGTCAAAGATATGGGAAGGGCTAAGAGGCCTGGAGGTAGGTTTTTTTTCCTATGGTAATCTCTTCTTTCTCACAAGTTTCACATTACTATCAGAAGACTCAAAGGTGGAATCATGCTTGGGGTGGGACTTAAAGTTTTTTAACTATAGTCATTTACTAGTTCTTTTGGTGCTTTGTGTACCTTTCCTTGTATTTGAATTTGACTCTATGAGGTTGATTGTAACTTGAATGTCCATTTTGACTTTCAGGCTAGGGGTTTTCTTGAATTTATTGTGGCTAGGGCTAGTGCCTAGGTCCAAGGAGACTTGGGGGGTAATATAGGCCAGATAATTAACCAAAAGAGGTGGGTTTTGGACTAGGTGATAGATATATAGTTGTATAAATTTTTACCGTCCTCATGTTTCCTCTTGGCCTTATAAATATAATCTTCTAGTGAGTGCAATATAATATAAATATGAAGGAAATATAGTCAAGACTCTTGAAGTGATTAACAATAAGGAAGTTGCAATAAAAGATTACTTGAAATTTTTCCTCTAGGGTGATATACCACATAATTTCATAGCAGATGGTATCCCAAGGCTGAGGGAGGGCTTCTCATTAATACCCTCTGGGCATTCATGTTAGTTTCTCCTTGAGTTTGAAAAAATTCTATAAACTAGCTTCCTAATTAACCTTAGCCTGCCTCCACCATTTCCTTCCTTTCGTAGTAAATTCTCTAACCCTTACAATAGTTTCATCAAAGATCTCAAATTTCATATCGTTGATTGTCACCTTGCTATCCTTCCAAGTCTAGAAGAACTACACCGAGACAATCTAATCGTGCTTCACCATACCCTCCATATACAGTAAGAGGCGACCTTCCTACAAGAAAAACCATCATCACCTCACTATTATGGATACCTTACTCCACACCCACTAATTCAACATGATCACTAACACCCATGCCTTCTCCCAGTTTGACCACCAATTTTTCAAACAACAAAACTTGTTGTAGGTATGAAAATTACCAAATATAAAATGAAAAGCCTCAATGATAAAAATGAAAAGGTATTGTAGAATTATCATAACTCTACAAGGTTTCTTGAAAAAAACATTCACCCTCTATGACATGTGTGAATGATCTCTTTCCAGCTATAGCTAGTGTGAGAATTCAACAACTTGTAATTTTTATTATTAGTAGATCATTCTCTATATATTGATAAATTCACCATCTATGTCCTTTCTTGGTAGTAATTAATACTGATGGAAGTCAAAAAATTAATGAATATCATTATATAATCTTTTCGAACAAGCCCTTTGTGGAGCACCTTATCCTCATGCCCACGTGGGAAAATGAAAGATTGCAACTTGTTTTGATTATTACTACGGAATTATTAAAAGTACACTTTCTTTCCATCACCACTTGCATTGGTCATGGAAACCATGTACCATTCTCCCATTCCACTAATCTCAGGACACCATGGCCAAATTTGGCCAGCTCATCTGCCATGCCATTCCCTTCTTGATATATGTGTTCCACTTGGATCTCATGGTAATCATCCATCAACCTTAAGATTTCATCAATTGTGATTTTAATATATTAGTTACTCTAATTCTCTCCCTTAGCAGTCCTAATGATGAGCATAGATTCTACCTTAAATCCTCTCAATGGCCATCTTATTGATTCCTTGAGCTCTAGCAATTTGCAACCCCATAGGAGCACTAGAGCTTTAGCTTCATTATTAGAGCCTCCTTTGTAGTTACTAGTATAGGTGACCACAAGATTTCACATGTTGTTATAGAGGACACCTCCTATTATGGTGTTTCCCATTATGGTTGAACCATTAAAAATTATTTTAAACCAAGACAGAGTGGGTGGTTACCACACCATCTTATTCCTTACCAAGACTTTTGAATTATCAAATTGTGCCATGATTGAGTCAACATTCCAAGCCAAAGCCTATTTCATATGTCATCCAATAAGGGGGCTCATGGGGGGAAGGGGGCTTCTAACACCAGATCCTACTATATTCTTTTATGAGCTTGATAATCTGCTAGACCACCCTAAAACTGGTAGTGACTTGTTCCCTAAAGATCATATTTTTCCTCTCTTTCCATATATGTCAAGTAACATATGTGGGGGGGCGATGGGGGTTAATCGACCACAATTTTTTGAGATATGGGTGAGCAACCAGTCTGTTCTAATGAATAAATTGTTTGAACTCACTCTCCATACACAACTAGACCTTCCATAGTGAAAGTACTTCCCTCTACATAACTATGGAAAAGGGGCTGTAGATAAGTAGGTGTGGCATATATTTTTCATCTTGGAGACATAAAATACAATTTTTAGCAAGTTGACACCCTCTACACAAGAGCTTATCAATAATGAGGACTGACCCATGTAAACTTTTCCACCAAAAGTAGTTTTTCTTTAGTAGTATCCAAGTGTGCCAAGATTTTCTCCAATCATCTTGGGCCACCTCCCCCCCATATAACAGATATAAGAAGACTTAATTGTAAACTCCATTAAGGGTGTGAGTTTACATGCTAAGGAGTCCTCAAAAAGAGTGAAGGGAATCCTATAGGTATGGAGAAGGTCCTATAGCTTCCAAGAAAGCCCCAACTCCATAGGCTCAAGGTTCTAGAAAGTAACCCATTATTATTCAGGGTGATGAATTTTCTAATTTAAAGGACATATAATCTAGTAAACATTTGACAGAAAGGTAAGAACTTAGTATGCATGAATGGGTTATCATGAATCCATTCATCCTCCTAGAAGTCAATAGAATTACCACTCCTCATAATCTAGTGACACTCCTTTTTAAGAATCTTTCTAGTTTTAACCAAATTGTTCTAGATCTATGGGCTCTTTGGGAGATCACGTGCCCAAGGAAGTTAGTGGGGAGACAATCTTCCAAGATATTTAGCATTGAGAATATTACACCATTTTCCTAGGAGGCCATCAATTTCCAACCAATTTTGGTTAATAGAGCCTTATTCAAGTGTCCTATTCCTCTAAAATTTAGACCACCAGGAGCCTTAAGTCAAAAAACTTTCTCTAAGCTAACCAAATTCATTCTTGACTTCTTTTCAATACCAGACCACAAAAAGTTTTTCTAGATTTTGTCATTAATGTCTTTGAACCTACCTTGGATTTTGAAAATGGAGAGGAAATACATTGAGATGCCCTGTAGGGAAGTGAAGAGAAGCTAGATTTTCCCAACATTACTCAATATTTTTTCTTTTCATCTCGCTAGCATTTTTCGAAAGTGTTCAACTAGACTATTCCTAAAATAATTAGGGACTTCATTTATTCTAAGCAGTAGACCAAGATAAATATCATGCAAAGATTCTTACTAGCAACCAAGAATACCTATCAACTTTTCTCTCAAACTGATAATGATGTTAAAGATAATGACTTTTCTTTACTAATAATTTATGCATTGAATAGAGACTAGCACATACTAATTCAAGGTATCTTTACATTCTCTAGTTTCATGGATGGAGGAGATGTCGAATAAGAAGGTATCATCCAAAAACTATTGTATGATTTGTGGGGGGCACCAAGAGGTGAGCTTAGTTCCCTTAATAGGGGGTCACCTTGGCAATAACTTGGGACAAAGAGAAGAAATTTCCATGGGCTCCATTAATGATCACTAAGAAAGTAACATAGGTAACATTATTTTTATACTACTATTAAACTTCTCATTAAACCCAAGTTCGGCAAGAATAAAAAAGAAGAATTCATGCTTGGCCTTACCATAAGATTTAAAATATCAAGTTTAAGTGCCATAGCTAGGTTCTTAGACCTTTCCATAGAGTGTAATACCTCATGGGTGGTTATAATCGCATCAGGAATCTACCTCCTAGGCACGAAGCCATTTTGAAAGGGGCTATTGAATTTATCTATGAGTGACTTGATACGATTCACCATAGCCTTACCAAGAACCTTATAAATTATGTTACAAAGGTTGATGGGTCTAAAGTCTTTCATTCTTTGAGGGTCCTCCATCTTAGGAATGAGAACAATGAAGGTCTGGTTAAGTTCCTTCAATATTATTTTAAAAGAGGGAGATATAAGGTTAAGGGAGATATAAAAAAGATGGAGAAATTCCTAGTGAGGAAGATATAAGTCAAAGGGAGAAATTTCAAAGTTATTAATTTTCTTTTTGGTATTTTTTTTGGTATTGGTTTGCCATCAAAGCCAAAGAGGGAGATTACTGAAAATAGATTGTTTGAAGTGTAGAACATATCATGGAAAATTCATTATTTTTTCAACGATGTCAAAGTTTCTACTTCCTGGTGTAATAATTACTTTTTTTTCTAAATGCTATCATTTCTTTGATTGATGAAGAGTATTTGAAAAGATAGGATAACAAAAGAACTAAGAGAAAGGTTGATTTATTTAGTGTATAAAAGGAGCACTAAAACCAAGTAAGACATTGATGATATTATGTATTGTTGATCTACTTAACACTTAAGTAAATGGTTACTTTGGCTAAGCCAAGAAGAAGTATTTTCATAAAAAGTGTCTGCCAAACTTGGTCAAGCAAATAGTGTAAGCCAAGTAAACTCTAGTTCATGTCAAGAAGAAAGTTATAATATGTCAAGCATTATTAGAAGTTACTAAGTGGATAGCATTAGGGAAATAAAAGTAGTGACTGAGTTGAGAAGATGTAATTGATGTCAAACAACCCAATGTTGGCTATGTATTAGAAGACTATTATTGTCGAACAAATAGTGTAGATGTCGAGTTATAGCAAAAAATTTTAAATAAAAGACTTGATGAAACTAAGCCAACTAATTTGATATCTTGGACTATGTGAAGTGTGTGGAAGATAAGTATGATGAGGTGGAGGCACATAATTTAGGATAAACCATATTGAGGAAAATTCAAGGAATATTGTAGAAGTATCTAAAGGAACTAAAATGAAAAAGTTGGTAGATTCATTAAATCTTACCTAACCCTAAAATCAATGATTGTGGTTAACTCCCCTAATTAGCAATTTACTATAAATCAACATGCAAACATAACACATAAAAGATCAACACATAGCACAATGATTTACATGGAAACCCAATTTGGGAAAAACCACCAGTAACATGCTACTCAATTCTTAGTATTCTGAAGTGATGCCCTATGAAAGGCCTACCCTATTAAAGGCTTACAACACACTATTAAATGTGACCTATTTAAAGGATTTAACCACCCTATTAGTAGTGGGCCTGGTTAGAGGACTTTAGAGCATTCACTTGGAATGCTACCCTATTAAAGAATTTACAAATAGTTGTTAGACCAACCTAAGTCCATAGGATTTTCTTCTATCCTAACTGATACAATTGCTAGAGAGTAACAATTAGGGGTTTTGATATGATTACAACTTATAACTCAACTTGTAGATCTCAGATCACTTCTTAGCTCTTCTTCATTTGCTTGGCATTTAGTCTCTGTAACTCTTAATAGCTTACCCTCCTTTCAAGCTTAGTCTCCTTGAGTCTCCATGCTTAATGTACCAGTGCAATCATCTCTCTCTATCCACTTGATGAAGTAGAGCCTCCATACTCTATTTTCCCTTCTCCTAGATGTCTTCTCCTTGAAATCCTTCTAACCACTTCACAATTTGGCACACCAGTAGCACTTGCTTCTTAGTCTGTGGCTTCTTAAATAGAAGTCTAGAACTTTCTTTTCCCACTCAATTCTTCTCTCCTTTAATTTCAATTTGTATGAATTAGGTAGGATTTATTGTATCTAACCCATATTATATTTCTTCTAGAAACATCATGAAGAATCATCTTGAATTTTCTCAGAAATAGTTTACATAGAATTTTGTGCCACTAGCTCATCATCCTTAACCTCCAACTAGTTCACAAAATTCAAGGCAACAAATTTGTTGGCCCAAATTTGGTAAATCTTCATCATTTCTAATAATGCAATAGATTGGCACTATTAAAATCTTGATGCTCAACACAAATTATGTTACTTGGCATCAATTGTGTTTCACTAATGCTCAACACCTGAAGTTCACTCGGCTCCTACTAAGATTTTTTGATGCTGGGCACCTATTACTTTCCTTGGCACTTGAACTTCACTTGACACCTACTATGATTTTCTGATGCTCAACACTTGTTACTTTTCTTGGCACTTGAACTTCACTCATCACCTACTAGATTTTCCATTTTCTCGACTCCAACTAAGAATTTTCTCAGCTTCAACTAGTTTTCTTGGTACCCACTAATGAACTTAGTTTAAGCTTTGTAGTTAACCTTATTACAACTTCTTCCTCCAATGTTTCTAAGTGTGGCCAACCTTTGTATCTTGAAGTATGTTATCAATACATCATTTAACCATTATCTTAATTGATCCTTGCACTTCATTACAACATCATAACTTAACCTTTCAACTAAGTGATAGTACTTGGATCTTGTAAGCAATTTTCATTCCTACACATAGCCGATTTGACATCAATGACAAAATAATAATTGAAAACATTTTTTATCAACCATCTTCTTTCTTTGCAACAATCTCCCTCTTCAACAATGATCTTTTCAATCAAATTTGCAACAATCTCCCTCTTTGGCATTGATGGCAAACCAAACTAATCAACCATCAGATTAAACTATTTAACCACATGCTAGCTAGGTTAGAACAGTAAGTCAAATGTTAAAAGGTAATTATGTTACCATCAGTTATCTCATCTCCTTCTCTTAATCTTCTCTCCTGATTGCTTTATTTTTATTTCTCCCTCTTAACTATTGTATTCTTTTCCTTTCATTTCTACCTTCTTACTTTTTTTTCCCTCTATATGCATTGTTCATCTTCTACTATTCTTTGTTCTGAACAACTTCTTCATCTTCTCCTTCAACTATTAGTCAATTCTATTATTTCTCAGTCAATCTTCATTTGATTAGTTTCTACATTTTCTCCCTTATACTATTGATCAAATTTGGTTGATTAGTTTGTTGACATTTCTCCCTTTTTCACAAAAATGCCAAAGACATACTATTTCAACATCTTAATATGTAAGTGTAGCTTTTGCAGGTTCATTCAATTTCTCCCTCTATCACCTTGATTGTGACTAATTTTGAACTTCATTACTTTAATTACCTTAGGCATGTGTCCTAAAGTAAATATCCTCCGCATCAATGTGTAATATCTCAACAATCATTTCATTTTATGTAGGCCAGTCTTTCTTTTACCTCAAGTAACCTTGGTTAGGGGTATTACCCCTAACTTACCTCTAAGATACTCAAAAGAATCTTTAGGTAGTGCTTTGGTGAAGATATTAGCAATCTATTCCTTTGAGCTAACATATTCCATCTTCACTTGTTTTTCTTTCACCAATTCTCTTACATACTGATACTTGATTGCAATGTGCTTGGTTTTGGCATGCATCACAGGGTTATTTGATATGTTGATAGCACTTGTATTATCACAATAAAGTGTCATGGCCTCATTCACCTCTTCCTTCATACCTTGAAGCAAATGTTTGATCCATATAATATTGGTGCAATTTATAGTAGCTGCAACATATCCACATTCTGCAGTGGACTGTGAGGTACAACTTTTCTTTTTGTTGGTCCATGTAATCAATTTTTTTCCAAGGAAAAGTGCTCCTCACCAATCTGCATCAGTGGAGGCTCTTAGTTCAAACTTTTCACTTCTCTTGTAGTACAAACCAAAGTCATTAGTTCATTTTAGATACCTTAGTATTCTTTGTACTGCCATCAAATCATTTTCTCTTGGATTTACAAAAATCTTGCCACTATTCCAATAGCTACTTCAATGTCTAGTCCACTATGTACAACATATTGCAACTTTCCAATCATTGATGTATACATTGTCTGATTCACTTCAGCTGATTCATCATTTTTTGATAACTTATGTCCTATTGTAATTGGTGTGCTAACTGGTTTTGTGTCTTCCAATCCAAATGTTTTGAGTATCTCCTTGATGTATTTTTATTGGGTCACAAATATACCATGCTTCATTTGATGTACTTTCAATTAAATAAAGAATTTTATTTCTCCAAACATTGACATCTCAAACTCATGCTTCATGTGATCAGCAAAATCTTTGCATAAAGCATCTTTTCCTCCAATATATTATATTATCAACAAAGATTTCAAATATCAAAATATCTTTACCTTTTTCAGCCTTGATGTATAAGTTTTTGTTGTCATCTATTCTCTCAAATCCTATTTTTACAAGATATTTGTGCAATCTCTCATACCATGCTCTAGGTGCTTGCTTCAAACCATAAAGTGGCTTGTGCAGTTTGCAAACCATATCCTTGTTGTTTTCATCAACAAGTCCCTCTGGTTGGTCTATGTTAACTTCTTCTTCCAATATACCATTTAGAAAAGAAAACTTCACATCCATTTGGTAGATTTTGAAACCTTTGTAAGCAACATATGCAAGTAGTGCTCTTAATTCCTCCATTTTTGCAATAGGGGCAAATGTTTCTCCATAGTCCACTCCTTCTTCTTGTGCATAGACTTTGCAAACTAATCTAGCTTTGTCTCTTGTTATCTCACCATTCTCATCAAGCTTGTTCCTAAACACCCATTTGGTACCATTTACATTCTTATCAGCTAGTCTAGGAACTACGGTCTAGGTTTTGTTCTTCTCAATTTGATCTATCTCCTCTTCCATAGCTTTATACCAATCATAATCTTGTAGTGCATCATTCATTATTTTGTGCTCAACCTTAGTCAAGGGACATGATTGATTCCTCAGTCTATTCCTTGTCATTGGTTTTGCATCCTTGTCACTAATGATTTGATCTATAAGGTGATGTCTTCTCACATATTTAGCTAACCTTGGTTCTATCCTTCTTTTCATGTTTGATCCTTTAGCTTCAAAGTCATTTTTTCTTCTCCATCTTGTACTTCATCTTTTCTTTCATGTGCAATGATTTTAGAGTTAGAATGTGCATTTCTTTATTTCTACAATTTGACTTTTTAATGCAGCTTGACATTCACTAGTTGTGACTTGGCTGTTACTGAGATTTGTTGTTGATTTCCAACTTGATTGGCAACATTATCTTCAATAGTCATTCCTTCATAGAACTATACAAAAGATCTATAATCCTCTAATTTCTTGGACTCATCAACTTGGACTTCTACATGTTCATCAAAATATACATTTGCATTCTCCACAATTCTGTTAGTGCTAGTATTCAAACACTTATATGCTTTTCTTCTATTGGAGTAATGCCTTCATCACTCTTTGCATCAAACTTTCCATTTCTAGTATCTTTAAGAATATAACATTTACAACCAAAGACTTTGAAATGTTTTACATTAGGTGAGTGACCATACCATAGTTCAAAAGGTGTTGCATTTGTACCTTTCTTGACTTGAATTCTATTCAATGTGTAGATAGTAGTGCTTACAACTTCTCTCCAATACTTTAGAGCAACATTTTTCTCCATCATCAAGTTCTAGCATATTCTTTCACTGATCTATTTTTTCTTTCAGCAATACCATTCTAAGGTGGATTTCTTGGTGCTAATGTTTTCCTTTTGATACCTTTGTTATTGCAGAATATCTCAAATTCTTTTGATGTAAACTCACCTATGCTGTCTGATTTTAGGCATTTTAGACTCTTACCTATTTCCTTCTCAACTTTGGCCAAATACCACTTGAACATTTGAAATGCATCAGATTTTTTCTTCAAAAACATAACAGTCATCATCCTAGAATAGTCATCTACAAATAGCATTATGTATTTGTCTCCTAGGTAACTTTTCACTTCTATTGGACCACATAAGTCTATATGGACTAACTCTAGCACTTCTTTGGAAGTGTATGTTTTTCTTTTAAAACTAGACTTGGTCATCCTCCCTAGTTGACATTGTTTGCACATTATATTTTTTGGCTTCTTCAATTTAGGCAGACCTCTAACTTTCTTCCTTTTGTTGATGCTAATCAGATTGTCAAAGTTAACATGGCACAATCTTTTATGTCATAATCACACATCATCAAGTCTGAAAACAAGACAAGTTGCATCTTCCATATCTAGGTAAAACAAGTTACTCCTAGTTTGTTCATATTTTCCTATCAGATTTCCATCAGTGTCATAGACCTTGGTAGTTTTATTCTGAATTCTACTTTGCAACCTACATTCCCTAACTAAGATACACTTAATAGATTATAGTTCAATCCTTCAACATAGTATGCGTTATCACATGAAATTTTCTTTGTAAGTTTAATTAAACCTTTCCCTTTCATTTGACATGCAACATCATTACCAAATCTAACACTATTTCCATCATATTGAGTAAGGGTAGTGAACTTACTTTTGTCTCTTGTCATGTGATGTGAATGACCATTGTCTATGATCCACTTTTCATTCTTGTTTACATAGGTTACCAATGTTGTAGCTTCATCCTTATTTGATTCATCCTTCATGGCTCATAGACTACTTCATCATCATTCTCATCAAAATATTCTTCAACAATGTAGCATCTTTTGCCTTTTTCCTTGTAATGTGTGCTATCATCTTCTCTTTTGTTCTTGTATGTGTTTCCTTCTTTGTAACTCTTCTTCTATATACATCTTGCAGCAATATAGCCTACTTCATTGCAATTAAAACATATGATAGGAAGCTTACCTTTGAATTTACCTTCACCTCTATGGAATCTTCTAGCCAGTAGTGCTTCCAATTGTTCCACATCTTCCTCATATATGTTTCTATCACTAGATACATGTTTTCCTTTTCTTCTATTCTTATTTGATGTCACCTCATTAGTATCCTTCAATGTCAACTTGGCCTTGAAAGCAGATTCAAGGTTCTCAGGTTTGCAGTTGTTAAAGTTGGATAGTTCAAATGCAGTAAGTCTTCCCACAATTCCTTCAAAGGTTACTGTGTTTCCCTATACATACCTTAGCTCTTGAATGGTTGAAACTCTAATAGCATAGATTGGGAGCAAGGTTCTCAAGTATTTGTTTTTGATAGCCTCTTCTTCCAGTTGACCACCTAGACTCCTTATTGCACTTATGACTTCTTTCATTCTAGCAGCATATTGAGCAACATAATCACCTTCCTCCATTTTCATGTCATCAAACTTTCCTCTAAGGATTTCTCTCTTTTCTCTTTGAATATTTTGATCTACTCCATAGATACACATCTTGAATGCAGTGTCACATTCCTTGATGTCATCAAATTCAACATAACTAAGTGCAGAGGCAATCTCAAGCATTACCTGATTTTTCTCCTTCCTTTTTCTCAAATCATCTACAGTAAGAGGTCCAGTTGGGTCTACATGTTCTGTTCCAATTAAGGTTTTTGCATAATCACCTATTGATCCAAGGTGCAATTTCATCAAACTCTTCCATGTAGTGAAGTTATCTCTATTGAGCTTCGAAACTTCTCTCTTGGACATCTTGATCTTCCTACTTCTAATACCTTTAAATCAAATCAATAGATGGCTCTGATACCAATTGTTAGAAATTCTTTAGAATAACTGAGAGAAGGGGTGAATCAATTAGTCAAGGTCCTAATGTCCTATTCAAAATTTTTACCTAAGTGTAGTGAGCTAATTCAACCATTCATTCATCCAAGCTTTAACTTCCCTATTCAACAAGTTACTATAAATCAACATGCAAGCATAACACATAAAAGATAAACACATAACACAATTATTTATGTGGAAACTCAATCTAAGAAAAACCACCAGTAACATGTTTCTCAATTCTCACTCTTCTGAACTGATACCCTGTAAAAGGCTCACCCTATTAATGGCTTACAACATAGTTTTAAATGTGACCTGGTTAAAGGATTTAACCATCCTGTTAGAAGTGGGCCTGGTTAGAGGACTTTAGAACATTCACTTGGAATGCCACCTTGTTAAAGGATTTACAAATGATTTTTAGACCAACCTAAGTCCATAGAATTTTCTTCTATCCTAACTGATACAATTTCTAGAGAGTAACAATTAGTGGTTATGACTTGATTACAACTTACAACTCAACTTGGAGATCTTAGAGCACTTCTCAGCTCTTCTTCATTTGCTTGGCATTCAGTCTCTACAACTCTTGATAGCTTTCCTTCCTTTCAAGCTTAGTCTCCTTGAGTCTCCATGATCGATGTACCAGTGCAATCATCTCTCTCTGACCACTTGATAAAGTAGAGGCTTTGTACTCTATTCTTCCTTCTCCTAGATGTCTTCTCCTTGACACCCTTCTAACAACTTCACAATTTGGCACACAAATAGTACTTGCTTCTTGGTTTGTGACTTCTTAAATAGAAGTATGGAACTTCCCTTTCCCACTCAATTCTTCCCTCCTTTAATTTCAATTCATATGGATTAGGTAGGATTCATTATATATAAACCATATCATGTTTCTTCTAGAAACATCATGAAGAATACTCTTGAATTCACTTTAAAAAAAATTTACATAGAATTTTGTGCCACTAGCTCATCATCCTTATCCTCCAACTGGTTTACAAAATTCAAGGCAACAACTTTGATAGCTTGTATTTGAGGAATCTTCATCATTTCCAATAATGCATCAGCTCAGCACTATTGAAATCCTGATGCTTAGCACATACTATATTACTCGGCATCAACTATGTTTTACTTAAGCTCGACACCTAAAATTCACTTAGAACCTACTAAGATTTCCTGATGCTTGACACCTGTTACTTTTCTTGGCACTTGAACTTCACTTGGCACCTACTAAGATTTTCTGATGTTTGGCTCTTGTTACTTTTCTCAGTACTTGACTTCACTCAGCACATACTTGATTTTCCATTTGCTTAGTTCCAACTAAGAATTTGCTCAGCTTCAACTAGCTTGCTCGGCAACCACTAAAGAACATAGTTTAAGCTTTGTAGTTAACCTTGTTACAACTTTTCCTCCAATGTTTCTAATTTTGGACATCCTCTATATGTTGAAGTATGTTATGAAAACATCATTTAACCATTGTCTTAATTGATCCTTGCACTTCATTACAAAATCATAACTCAACCTTTTCCTTAGGTGCTCTTGTTACATCTTGTTAATCAAATCTTCTTCATCAATCAACTAACTAGTAGTACTTTGATCTTATAAGCAATTGTCATTCTTACACATAGCAGGTTTGACATCAATGACAAAAAACTAATTGAAAACATTCTTTATCAACCATCTTCCTTCTTTGCGACAATCTCCCTCTTCAATAATGATCTTTTCAATCAGATTTCAAAAATGCTAGAAGCAAAAGTTATCATGTATGAGAACCTAAACCAGACAAGAAGTCTATGGTATTGCTTCATTGTGTGGCTAGATAAATGAGAGTACGATTGCCATACAAAGAAAGAAGGCTTAAGAGGTTAAATCTTGTCTGGCACTAAAATGTTTTGGGCATTAATGAATTTTTTTGTATGTTTATAATGATGTTTCAAAAATAAAATAAATTCATAAATTATTAATAGAAATATTTGTATGTTAAAAATGATGTTTAAAAAATATAATAGATTTATAAATTTTAAGATATCTAGAGTTTCATTATCGAATAAACAAGATGGGTGTCGTAAAATATCGTCCAAATAAGTGTTCAAAAAAATCATGATGGTTAAATTGATAATATCTTCTACAACAAGTTAGGCTGAATTTTTTGTGTTATGGATGTCTAAGGAATCTTGCAGGAAAACTAATAAGTTTACAGTCTACTTTGAACGACATAAAAAATAAAATGAAGATCTAGATAGGTAATTAAATAGGAAAAATGTTGGTAGACTTTAGCAATTGTGTTAAAGAAAGTTTTGATTGTGTTGCTTTTTCTAGGGATTCTTCTTTTATGCCAAGAAAAAATAGAGAATAAAGATATTCTTATTCAAGCCTTTTTCCTTCCACGCATTGTTTGCATGCCTTGAATAGATGACATTGTTTTCCACAAACACGTGTCTAACAATGAACTAGACTACTATATTTTTATGACAAGATGTATTGTGGCCTACTCACTTTCATCCTCATTGTTTGGTTTCTAAACTTGTTCTTGTTTTATATGTCCTCCAACTTTGTGATGAAGTGAAACCTTTGGGATTTCTAGAATTTTGGGTAAGTACCATATTGATATCTTGTTTAGTGTAGGCAGACTATATTACATTTCCTTTCCTTATTAAATTTCTACAGACTTTTATTGAGTTCTTCTTTACATGTTCATAATAGATTGTGCCTTAACCACAAGAAAGAACCATGCAGCAAAGCTACATACCAAAAATTCTGTGCAAATAAGGTATTTCTTAAGTATATGCAATTAGATTTGCTATGTTAGCTTTAGAAAGCTTCAAGAAAATGCATCTAGTGGGTGGTAGAGTTAGGTTCAAAAAGCTTGAGTGTGAACATCCTCTTTGCATGTCCATGGTGCAACTAGAAATAGAATATGATTTTTCATAAAAAAAAAATTAATGGATAAATCACATATTTTCCCAAATGTTATTGTGGGAAATGCATCAATTATGATTGATCAGTTTTATAGATTTTTAAATTGTCTATCTCTATTTAGAGGACATCATTGAGATCATCCAATTCATACTAATCTTTCATTCAAATTTTATTCCATTCTACTTTTTTGAGCCTTTTAATTAACACATTATACACAAACATGATTAATTGTTAATCTATTCTAGGTTTATATTTAATGAATAAATGTAACAAATTATATTTATTGATGTGCTCCCTGTGTTTTTAATGAAGAATGTATTTTTGTACAATACAGACAAATAATATGCTCCTCTATTCCTCAAACTACAATACTCCTTAACTTTTGTTTCTGTTGAAAACATTTGTCTAGTCAAAGATAAGCTAAAAACAACAGAAATTTATTCAAATAGTTTCTTGTCATAAAATTGTCTTGAGCCAATGCCCATCTCTATCCCAACAAACATTTCCCTCAAAGGTAGTCTCTTTAATAATTAATTCTCAAATGCCCAAATGAGTTTTTTTAATACAAAACTTTGCTCAATTCTATGCACTATGCACTGACAATTTTTTAAAATAGCAAGACAAATATATTAAAATTGATGACCATTGGATAATTCAGCAGCTAATAAAAACAACCAGTTAAAAATTGTGTCAATGAAAGGCCTAGAATTGTCATTTGTAAGGCCACTAATCTATGTGCAAATTAGAGACCAATTACCTATTGATGAAATAGTTGTTCAATCAAGAGATTTAGTTCTGTTATGTAATTAGTAAGTGTTCATTTGTGTTTCCCCAACTACTAGCTAGACTATCCAAAAATACATAATTTATATTAAAAAAATGCCTCTTAGAAGTTAGGAAAAGTTTTAAAATTTTCAAAAATCATGCATGTTCACTAATGTTAGTCTTAATTTAAGGATTTAGTATTCAGATATTTGTTCAATCAATATGTTTAGCTCTGTTAATTAAGTAATCACTTACAATATTCATTGGCACTTCCTCAACTATAAGTCTATCCGAAAAGAAAACAATTTTTTCTCTCTTAATACTGATTTAAGAATTTAGTATTGAAAAACATAAGGAGTTAAGTGGCTAGCAAGACATATGCCAAACTTCCACTTAATTATTTGAATGACAAGTTGTTAGCAAAGTAATGCTTAATAAAAAAAATTGGTTATGTCATGTGTTGGATATTTTAGAGGAATTGATAAAAGTGGGACATTCTTCTTGCTCATAATTTTATCTTCTTTTGTTGTCTTGATCACTATGTTATTTTTTTATGTCGATGCTTAGTTTGGCATAGATGCTCTTCTCGCTCACAATGTTATTTTCTTTTACTAATGCTTATGTTTTAACTTCTTCTATCAATACTTGGTTTATGCTTGGTATTATCCTAAAATTGAGCAGTATTCATTGCCAATATAATCTTAGAACAATGTAAATTGTGGCCTACCTTCATATTTAATGGATGTTTTATTTGATCGTAAAACTGAGCAGTATTCATGGCCAATATAATCTCAAAAGAATATAAATTGTCACCTACCTCCATTTTTAATGTAAGTACCCTATACTACAAGAATACAAATAGCTATATGACCTCAATAATAAATTTTTACTCTTTTTGAAAAATTTCCACTAAATACATGTTTAAGAATACTAAATACATTTTTAAGAATAAAAATAGCTATGTGTCCTATATGATACATTTTTACTATTTTGAAAAATGACCACTAAATACATGTTTAGTTTTAGATGATATGGTTCCCTGTATTGTATAATATAGTTTTAAGACATGTTTATGTTTATATGATATGCCACATGTGTATATTATGTTGTCAACTTACAATAGATGATTAAGATCTCATGTAAGACTCTTACAATCCCCTTACTCATGGATGGAATTGAAAACAAACTAGTCCATGTATATGCTAAAAAGATAAAACCAACGATTCCATGCATATATGCACAAACTAAATACATGTGTGTGTCACATGCATATTCTCTTACTTCACCCCCAAAAGGCGAGGACTCCAGCTGCATACAGCTCTTGTTACCATTATAATTAATAAAGAATCTTTCAACATTATTTTTGTTAAGACATATATGAAAATATTAATATGGCAAGGTTATTCAATCAAATATAGAATATTAAATATTACTCACATACATCGCCTTTAAAATATTATGTGTCTATTAACTATATAAAGACTTACAGAATAATTTAATATGAATATATAAATAATATCAATTGTAATCAATTACTATTATGTTATTATATGTGTATTAACATTATCAAGTTAATAAGATGTGGTCCCACATATTGTTTTATTAAAGATAAACAATAGAAAGATGGAGCAAAGTATATTAGACACATGATTACTATATAGTATATACACATACAAAATATGTCTTCTTATATTTTCTCCTTAGGCAATTCCTCAATTATAATTTTTTTAAAGCTCTAATTAACTGCCAATATGATTTCATAAAAGGTTGTTCGCACCTTAGCCATGTGGGCCATATTTTGGCCCAACTTCACCAAGTAGGAAAGGATAAATTTTCCATATGTACCTCTAATGACACCACCCCTACCCAACCAATATTAGGGGACAATGAAAAAGTATGAATCTTTTTAAAATGAATTGCCAAAGATATTTATACAAAGATGCATATGTTATGGTTGTCCAATCAAACACATAATATAACTTTCCAATGCATTACTCTCATGCATATAAAAGTAAATTAAATCTCCACTAAGATTTTACATAACCATGTACAATTAAGAATATAAATCATTTTTATTATAATTACTCGATACTTATGTTGGGACAGAAAATTGCATGGTCCATTTTCAGTCACATTTTGAAAATTTTGAAGAATCAATGCCCTAAAGTGCTTTTTATGCATATGTAGCCAGTTGTCAGTTTGAGGCCTAGATGGTGTCTGAGTGGCTTAACACCTTTCATTTGACATATGCATGTGATCCACAAGGTTATTTTTCCGTCCTGAATCACTCGTGAAGTCCCATTTTGAGCTAGTGTCAAAATTTGCAATTCTGCCTAAGTGTCAAATAGCGACAAGAGGCCCAATTTGTCTTTGAATATCTTTTACCTAGGAATGTTTCATGACCTGCCACTTTGGGTATGTTTAGTATGCATATCAAAGGACCTATGTTCCAAGTTTCAAGTCATTTTGAGTCTGTTTGACTAGGTTTCAAACCCCTCAAAGTTGGTCATTTACTATTTTGTACATTTGTGTAGTTGTTCATAATTTTGGGAAGCCCTGTTCGACAAATGATATCTTTGACCCAGTTGACCCAAATGAAAAAAAATCTTTTTGAATTGTGTTCCAGGGGTTAGACACTTCATATGTTCCAATTTTGAGACCATGATGAATCCATTTGATCAGTTTGCTAACATGATCAAAAACCCAGTTTATATTGTTTTGTTACGGCTAAGGTATCCTGATTGATCTGTACCCCTGTTCAGCACATTATAACTTTGATCTCATGATTGATAAGCCTAAAATTATTGTACTGTTGTGTTATGTCCTAAAAATCCTTCAAGTATGTCGATTCTCAAGTCATGACGAATCCATCTGCATACTTTCTTATGTCCATCCGTTTACCAAAAAATATGTTGACACATTTCCCAATAAAAATTTCCAAGTGCCTGTTTTCAAAAATTCGCCAAATGTGCCCTGTGATTCGTGATGAGCCCAAAACATGGAATTATATTCTCTTCATGGCAAAGAATTTATATCCTAGTTTTCAGAATCCCAAGTGATTAAGAACCCCGTTTTATAATGACAAACCCGAGCCCATTTTATGTTTTTTAACATTGTTTGTCTGCAGGATAATTGAAGTATGGATGTTCGGCAATTAAAATCTTTTGATTAGAAATTCTTCATGGGCTGAAAATTTGCAGTCTGATAGAGTGTGTAGGATTGAACACTCGTGCTAATTTTCATGGCCTGGGTACTTGATTGAGTCAATTTTTAAGGCCAACTGGCAGGCCTCCATACATAAATTTCACAATGGTGTCGAAATGATTGAAATGGAGTTTTAAAGTGATGTCCTAGTGATTGTTTTTAATTCCTGTCATTACAACGGGGTCATGGGATTAATATGAGGATGCCAGTTGTTTGCAAGGAATTTTTTTTTTTTTTTTAGTCGGACCCACTTTGGGGTCCGACTAATTTCTTCAAGCATGGGTGATTGAGCTCTCATATGGCATGATATGCGGAATTTTCAGTTCAAGACACAATGTATGTTGATAAGATTTTTGTAGACGGCTTTTAATGCTTGAAAGTTTTTTAAAAAACTTATCATTTCACTAGCACGTTATGTGTTTTAAGCACAATGAAGCCACCATTTCTTAAAGTTCACAAATTATTGGGATAAATGTTTTTCTTTAAAAATGTGCTAATGTTTATGATAAATAAACATTCAACATATATAATAAAAGGGTCTTTCAAATCGAAGGATACTTTAATATATATACGACAACATTTTCTCCACTCCATATGATAGGAGGAAGTTAAGTTACAAAAGAAAAGAAATTAATAGCAAGAAACTTGCAGTAGATTTAGAATAAAGTTCCATGTTGGAAGAAAAGGAAAGTTCTTGGCGTTTCATGTCACAAAGCTTGGATTAAAACAAAGCACCCATGCATCCAAGAAGAAACAAGCCATGGCAAAAGGGCAATAGTCGCAGCATATAAAGCCACAGGGAGAACAAAGACTCTAAGAAATGTAAGAACTAATACATGAGAAATGGAGCTCACGCCTGCAAAAGGATTCCATACAAATTAAGCAGCCATCTCAAAGTTACATGAAAGAAAAAGAAACTCAAGGCGCAGGGGAGATCAAAGGGGATGGGCATTTTCAGAGTGATCCACGTTTTTAATGAAAACCCTGTGCAAACAAAGAAAAAAGGCTCACGTTAGAAGGGAGGGCAAGCACAATTAGAAAGCCAAAGCTTCCAAACAATGAGAGTTTCCAGTTAAAGCCATAAAGTCCAAACACACACAACAAAGGCAAAGCTCCAGTTGACAATTAAGAGGAAATGCACCATGAAGAGAGAGGCATCTTAGAATCGCAGCTAAGCACAAAGAAATGGAGCAAAGCCACTAACTAAGAAAATGGCCATGTAATATAACAAAAGAACCAGCGCCTTTAAAAGGATAAAGCCACTATCATAGCAAACACAACATTAAAAGGGAGCTCATGTGAGGAATAAAGCCATGCATCCTGCAAAGATAACAAGTGAAAGTAGCCAAATTCTCGATAAGGCAGCGGCAAGAAGAAGGCAAGGGAGCCACCCTAGGAGCCCAAGTGTAGAGCACGGGATGATATCAGTGCAAGATCACTGCAAACGGACGAAGCTTAGAAATGAAGAACTCTACGCAGTGGTAAATTTTGCAGAGCTTCATGCAAGAAGAAACTGTGTCAGAAGGATTAGGACTTTAGTCCCATATGGCCTGTGTATGGGTACATTTTGTTATCTAAAAAAAAATCTAGACACAATGTACATGTTTTAAAAGACACACTTTTCATAAAGCCAGCAGGCTTATATGGAGGGGCCCATGGGCTCGAAAGGCAAAATTTTGATCTGAGAAATAAGCTCACGTATGAGCATAAGGGGAGTAAAGGTGACTATCCACTCCTACGTCCAAAGAGGCTCACGTATGAATGTAGGTTGAGTTTCAAGGTTCTTTGGGGTTATGCTCGCGTATGAGTGAATGTCAAAAATTGAAGGTTTCCGATCATACGCTAAGGCAAGCGTGCTCATAATAGTGCAAATCAAATTTTGAAGAGGTCCATGGATATTTCTTGAGCGTAAGAATGTAAAGGGTGTTCGAGGTCATAAGAATGTAAAGCAAGAGGCTGAGCGGATGCACGTAAAGGTAGAGTGAAAGACATTCCGATCATACGCAAAGTGAAGACCCCATATGAACATAAAAGGAGATGGAATGAGCGTAAAGGCATAAGTTTGAATGAATGGAGTTTCTGGTGCTACAGGGAAGAAATTAAGAGAATTAATTTATATTTAAATATTAATTAATTTAAAATATTTCAAATTGTTCAATCAATCAGAGTTAGACATGTAGTGATAACAGATTAAAGAGGAATCAGAGAAAATTTTAAAAACAAAGTGAAAAGTCAAAGTTTCAAGCAAATGAATGGTTAAAATGAAAAATTCAACTAAATTTTAATTTTTCATATAGTTTAGACTATATGATATTTTAAAATTTTGAATTTTAAAGCTCTGATTCAGTCATGGAGGCCTATTTTTCAAACTGCCATAACAAGGGTGATTTTTATAAAAAATGGGCAGTACAGTATACCATTGGAACCAAGAGGAAGTAAATTTTCCAAATATGGGGTAAAATTTTGCACAGGTCTGCACTGGTTAAGTCCATAGGCAGTTTTGTGAAATCTAGGGCATTCTCAATACAGTGAACATATTTGATCGTAAAGTATCAAAGGTGGTTGCAGGGCAGTTTTGAAGGCCTAGTAAGGTCTAAGTATTAAGAAATTTAGGTGTAGAGGATTTTCTTGGCTTTTTAGAAGTAAATTTTAACTAATTTTCATTTTACCATTAGTAAAATCAAGAATCAAATTAGTTAGTGGTTTAATCATAGTTTCAGATATTTGATGCTTTTAGAGCCATAACTATAAAGGATTTGATTTAGCATTTGAGGAAAAAGATTTGAAAGTTTTTTTTAACATGTTGAGAAGGTTTTTCCAAGTTGACAAATGTCAATTACAAATTAGATTCGAGAATCAACTCTTCTCATATATCTTTCTTTTCTTTCTCTATTGTAGGGGTTCCAATTTTTGTTACTGAGAAACTAGTAGGTTCCAGTCTTTGGAGAAAAATCAATCACTACTGAGATACCAGGTTTTGGATCCAGTTTTGATGTATTCCCATACTGTGATACCACTTATTCTTTAGCATTTCTTGTATGAACAGAAAATTAAGTTTTATGCAAATAGTTTTGTTCTGTTAGGTGATCTATGAGTTATTTTCTGTATGTCTTTCATGTATTTGATTTCAAGGAAAAAAATAAAGTGTAGCAAAGGGTTTCAAATTCAGTCTGAATCTTGTCTCCTATTCATGGATGTGTAATTTTCTTCTAATTTGTGAACCAAGAGCATGAATTAGGTTGCATTTCATTTTGGAATGTATGTGGTTAAAATTTCTTGTAGATGGAACAAAGAGCCATGTAATTGCTTGGTGTTTATCACAGGGTTTGCATATTTCATGATGGGATAATTTGAGTATGAGATTCAAATCTGAAGTAGATGTCTGTTCAAAAGGTGAAGGATAGATTAGGAATCTAGATGTATTAATATGTCTTAGATTTCCAAAAGATGTATGGTTATAATTCATTTAATTACCCAATAGATAAGGCACTGATTAGAGATAGGATCACTAGGTTTTTTTGTTTATATTTGGGTCTTGTTGATATCAACATTATTAATCAAACACTTTTCCCTTTCATGTTGAAGAGCTATAATAGAATGCCCTTGCTTAGCTTATGTGAATATCCTAGATCTGCATTTAGCTACTATAGATTGATGTTATTTCATGAGTTATCAGGAGAAATAAGGGTTTTATTTGCTTGATATTAGATTCAATGTATGCTTTGATAACTGGTACCATATAAAGAATCTATAGGTCTACCCGCCTAGGTTTTGCAGAGCCTGAAGAAGAAGAAGGGTCCAGCCTTATAGTTGGCCTGGTGTCTGAATGGGCATGTTGAAAATGGGAGTTAGCTGCCCCTAGATGTGTTTTGTTCTCATCAGGGTAATTGAAAACCCGTATCATTTTCAAACACCAACAACTTAAATAATATTAGATTTATTAATTTGAAAAGGATATATTATATGTCAAATATTCAAAAATTATATTTTATATGAATTATTAAATAGTTAAAACTAAATTTTGACTCTGGTCCAATCATTAAAGAAACCTTTGTCTATAGTAAAATCTTGATAGTTACAAGAGCCACATTAGAAAGATGGCACGAATTAGAATTGTGAATGCAAAGTGAAACACTTTATTAGAAAGCACATACTAGAGACTTCTTTACTATATACACATTGAAAAGATATTACCTTGACATTGTAACTACACAATAAGACTAATTGTATATCATCTAAAATGATTATGTAGCTCTCGTAAGATATCCTTGGTAGCAAGCTTCTGACTATGATATCTACAATTTGAAGTCTCTCTGTCCATTGTGAATGAAAACTCTTATAGCCTTATCCACATCTTCTTCTGCATTGTGGCACTTTTTTGAAGCAACATACACATTATTAGAAGAGTTAAATGGAGGATTCTCACAAGTCTATGAACTTACTTGCTTAGTGTGTTGATCCTCCTTTCTACCCAGTTTAATTCTAGATAACACTTGGATAAACAACTTTCCAACCATTTTTATAACTAATTTAAAATCATAATTTTGTACAATAACTTATGTCCCTACCCACCTAATCAATTCTACTTTTAGATCACTATTTATTTTATTTTTATTTTCTTTTATTTAGGTATACAATTTTTTTTGAACTCTTGCACATTGTCATTTCATTAAACTCCTAACTAATCCTGTACCATCATTTTGACTAATTAAATAGTATATGTACACACACACACACACACACACACACACATAAATTCTTTTTATTTTAATATATCTAGAACCTTATTATTAGTTATCAACTATATATTGTTGATTGGATTTTCAAGTTTATATATTAACTATGGGGCATGATCAACTTAACAAATAACTAACTACTACCTTATCTAGACTTCCCCATAAACCAAGTTCTCACTCAATTTAATTGTATCATTATACTTTACTAATTCAACTAAAATTTTAATTATTAATAAATTTAACTACAATTTAATTTGTCATCTCCTAATACATCCCCACTAAATATTCCTTACTAGCCACTCTACCACTTTACTTCCTAATCCTAAATAACATGTTTATTGTGCCTACTAACACTTGACTTTACTATACCCAAAACGTAAATAGTTAACCCATTAAATAAAAATACATTCCCTACACCTATCTCCCCTTTACTATGGTTACCCACTTAACTCACTCCTTCTAGCTAACACTTTCCAACCATTTTTATAACTGATTTAAAATTAAAATTTCCTACAATAACTTCTATCCCTGCCCACCTGATCAATAATTCATCAATAGTGAGAATAAACCCATGCAGAGTTGTCCACCAAAGGAAGTTTTTCTTTGGTAGGATCCAAGGTGCTAGGATTTTCTCCAATTATCTTGGGCCACATCCCCCCCCCCCCACCCATACAATGGAGATAAGAAGACTTAACTATGGACTCCCCTGAGGGTGTGAGTTTCCACACTAAGGGGTCCTCGACTAGAGTGAGGGGGTTCCTATAGGTATGGAGAAGGTCCTTTAACTATTGAGAAAGCTTCAACTCCATAGGCTCAAGGTTTTGGAAATTAACCCATTGTCTTTCATGGGTGATGAAGTTTCAAATTTGAGGGCCACATAATCTAGTACACTTCTCATGTAGAGGTAAGAACTTAGTATGCATGAGTGGGTTATCATGAATCAATTGATCCTCTTAGAAGTTAATAGAATCAATATTCCCCATAATCTAGTGACACCCCCTTTTCAAGATCTTTCCAGTTTTAACCACATTGTTTTAGATCATGGAGCCTTGGGGGACATCATATGCCCAGGGGAATTAGTGGGGAGACAATCTTCTGAGACATTTATGCTTGATAATGTTACACCAATTGCCTTGGGACCTCACAAATTTCCAAGCTTATTTTGTTAATGGGGACTTATTCAAGTGTCTTATTCCTCTTAAATTTAGACCACCAACAACTTTTAGTCAAAATTTTTTTTTCCAACTAACAAAATTAATTCTTGACTTCTCTCTAGTGTCAAACTATAAGAAGTTCCACTGGATTTTGTTAATAATATCTTTGAAGCTGCTTGAGACTTTTAAAATGGAGAGGAAATACACCAAGATGACCTATTGGGAGGTGGAGAGAAGTTAGAGTTTCCCAACATTACTCAAGATTATTCCTTTCTAGCCCATCAACCTTTTTGTAAGTGTTCAACTAGACCAAGATAAGTATTGGGAAGGGGTGTCTTCTAGAAGCCAAGAATACCTGTAACCTTTTCTCTCATACTAAAAATGGTGTTAATTAAAAATTATTTTCTTATCTAGTAATTTATGCGTTGACTAGAGATCAATGCATACTAATTTATGGTATCTTTCTATTCTCTAGCTTCATGGATGGAGGAGATAACAAATAAGAAGGTTTCATCCACAAACTATTTTATTATTTGTGGGGGGCATTGGGAGGTAGGTTTTATGCCCTTAATTCTATTAGATTTAGTCAAAGAAACTAAATTTCTATTTAGCACTTATGCTACAACAATAAAAAGGTCGGGAGATAGGGATTCGCCTTGGCAAAGACCTTGGGATGAAGAAAAGAAATTTCTAGGGGCTCCATTAATAATCACCAAGAAAGTAAAAAAAGTAACATATTTCTTATAATACTATCAACCTTCTCATGAACGCCAAGTTTGATAAGAATAGAAAAGAAGAATTCGTGTCTAACCTTATCATAAGCTTTGGAAATATTGAGTTTAAGTACCATAGTTGGGTTCTTACTATTAGTTAGTGTAAATAATTATTATTTACATTTTACTTAAGTTTACTTAGGATAAATGCATTATTTTATTATTTCTTAGGTTAGATACCTAGGAGTTTGCATACTTATATGAGTTGTCATGTTGACAAAATAGGAGTAAGCAACTCTAATTTAGCACATGGCATCTACACCACTAGAGTTTGCATAATCAACTAAATTGTCATGTTGACAACATAGTTGTTTGCACTCTTAATTTAGCACATGGTGTCTACACCACTAGAGTTTTCATAATCAACTATTTTTTCATGTTGACAATTGTTGGAAATAATCAAGACTAACAAGGTTATTGAGAGAGGAGGGGTGAATCAGTAACTCTAAAACTTTAACTCTATTCTGCATAATAATAATTTTACCATTCATTCATCTAAACTATTGTACGCATGAAAAGATAAACATTTGTAACAAATGAACACACAGATTTGGTGACCCAAAAACCTTCCAATTAGAAACTAAAACTGGGGTGGGGATGATACCCACAAAAATTCAATACTGCACTATAAAGTTGGCCGGTTAAGGCTTACAATGATCACTTCTGATGATCTGCCCTATTAGGAGCAAATAGGATTGCTAGATCCTCCTTGTTAAAGGATTTGGAAACATACAATGAAGTATGCACTCTGTTAGGAGATTTACAAAAGATTTTTAAGTCTACCTGGTTAAAGGATTTAGAAAACTGATTCACCTGTTAGGATGAAGTAGTGAATCTGATTACAACTGATTGCTGATAAGATCCTTGTGCTCTGATCACCTGATGTGACAAATATATCTTTTTTGCATCAATGTTGACCTTGTTGTATTCCTCAATTTTTCTAGTGATTCGCTTTGCCTCTTCTAAAAATATTACAACACACCACAACCAATGATGATTTTTCTTAGCATCTCATTGTTTCAAATGATATATACCATTCCAATATTTACACTAGCAAGGTCAGCCAAAACACAAGTGAACAAACATTACTGAGTTGGCCAGGTGGTAGAAAACTTGGGTTCCACAAACTGACTCGGTGACGTTCTGATACTCAGCATCCACTTCAATACTCTGCATCATCATGCACTCGGTAAGAGTAGAGGAATGGTCCATACTAATCATTCTGAGTAGCTTAGAACTCGGTAACCATTGGTGACTTGGTGAATGTTGTGTCACTCGGTAGAAATTGACTCCATTAATAACCTTCTTTACTTGGTAAATACTGATTCCCTTGTTTACTCAGTAAACACTGATTCCTTCATTTACCTTGTTTACTCGGTAAACATTGACTCCTTCATTTACCTTGTTTTACTCGGTAAACACAGATTCCTTCATTTACCTTGTTTACTCAGTAAACACTAATTCCTTCATTTACCTTGTTTACTCGGTAAACACTAACTACTTCATTTACCTTTTTTTACTCGATAAACACTAATTCCTTCATTTACCTTGTTTACTTGGTAAACACTAATTCCTTCATTTACCTTGTTTACTCGGTAAACACTAACTCCTTCATTTACCTTATTTTACTCGGTAAACACTAATTCCTTCATTTACCTTGTTTACTCGGTAAACACTAATTCCTTCATTTACCTTGTTTACTCGATAAACACTGACTCCTTCATTTACCTTATTTTACTCGATAAACACTAATTCCTTCATTTACCTTGTTTACTTGGTATACACTGAGATCTTTGATGACTTGGTGAGCACTGTCTACTTGGTAAATACTGTGAACTCGGTAAATACTGCTGAACTTCCCATATGCTTAGTATCAACTGTAGATTAGGTGAGTAGCTCGATAAACATTCACAATCAAATAAGTGTTGTGACTGATGACAAATATATCATAATTCCAACAATCTCCCCCTTTGGCATTAGTGACAAAAACACTTATGAGCCAACACTTATATACAATATTTGACTTATTGACAACTGATTCCGTTGAATATTCATGGCTTCCTTACATATGACTCCCCCATACAATATACACAAGGTATTTACATGAGTTATATGACTTTTATTTATAGTATCTCTTTGTCCCCTTTTTGTACATTTATCTCACCAATAACTCTATTTGAGTATCTCTTTCTCCTCCTTTTTGACAATAATGCCAAAAACTAAATAAAAGAACGTATTTACATAGAAACACCAAAATGTGAGATAAACTCTGAATGTACCTAAAGAATGATTTGTAGAGGCTTATCCCAATTCTCTTGCAAGATTTTGCATGTGGATAGAGCAATTTGAACTTTTGCAGAGAGTTCAATCACATGGTCTGCAATGGAGAAATTGTTGTCATGGATCAATGTTTTTGAGTGGGCAATGTGCTTTTGCATTGTGTCCATAATGGGATGGATCATATTTTGAATATCTATCAATGTAGATCTGATCCTTGACTCTTCTCTCAGCAATTCTACTTGCTTTTCTGACAAAAAATTTATCCTGAGGTGATGAGATGAGGTTGAACTGGGGTCAAGCTTTAGATTTTGTGCACTTGCCTTCAAATCCTCATCTATCTTATTTAATTTCTCTCTTATCTCCTTAGTATACTCGGTAACATCACAAAGCTTAGAAAAAAGAGATGTTACATTATTAAAAGAATTTTCAATATTAGCCAAAACTGAGGTTAATTCAACCTATTTCATTTCTATGTACTGAGCAATGTGCTCAAGCACCTTATTATCAAATTTCTTTTCTACCTTCTCCATCAACTTTTCTTGACCGGAGGTATCCTCATTGAATTTATTGACTGCCTCTTCTAACTGGATCAAAATGTGTTGAGTAGAATCTACATCAACACCTATAGCCTCTATAATTATATTCCAGGCATTCTACATTATTTTATATTCCTTATCCCTTTCAGACCTTAGCTGCTTCTGCATAGCCTTTATCTCAATTAGTTCACTAGCATACCTCATTTCTTTAATGGTAGCATTTTCATAGTCAATCTTTGGAATTACTATCTCAGTGTCTAGGTCAATGTTTTCAAGAATTTCCTTTCCAGTGATCATAAGTCTTAATGGTTGCTATTGTTTGACTTCTGTGATGACTGGTTTGACCTTGGGAATAGACACAATGGTAGAGATGGAAGGACTAGCAGCGAAAACTAGGATACTTGAGGGTGGAGTGCCAATAGGAGTATATGTCGGATCAAAAATTGAAGTACTTGCCACAAATGGTGATACACTCGGTGATGTAGTATCTGAACTAACTGGGTTTGAAGTAGATACAGATATTGCTGACAAAATTGTAAGACAAATTGGAATTGACAAAATTGTAGAACTTACTGTTATTTCGGTTAGTGATGATGGAGCTGAGAAGGCTTGCTCGGTAACTAAAGAAAAGGAATGCAGTTCGGTAGATGAAGTGGTAGACACTTCCATTGATGATACCTGGAGCTGAGATGTGGTAGGTGCTGATGATATATCTGATGTAGATGTGACCAAACCTACTGAAACTGACTCCAACCTTGATGATGCTACAGTTTTAGGTGGAGAGTGATGAAGTGATGCAATAACTGCTGCTGCAATTTTCACCAGATCATCTTCCTCCTTATCTGCCTCTTCAGCTTCTTCTTCCTTGTCTTCTTCCTCTTTATCTTCCATTAGTGCATGCAGCTCTCCTAGTGAGACTGTGACAAATGGAGTGTTATCAAGCTCATCATCATTGTTGTTGTCATCATCTTTGATTTCTACTAGATCTTCACTGGGCTTATGTAGATGATAGATATTTTTCCACATGTTTGTAGCATCATTTACAACATGTTCAATGTCTTTGATCAAAATCAAACAAGTGTGGAATATGATCATCATTTTACCTTCATGGTTTTTCATTTTAGTTTTTACTTCTACTCCAGTGAGACTTGGTCAGAGATTCCTTAGAGATTGCTCATAAATATCTTTTACCATTTGGGTGGCTAACTCCCATCTTGGTTGCAATATCTCCAGTAGTTCTTTTGAGATTTGAGGGGTAATCTGGTTTGTGGTGTATTTCCATTTACCCATCTTGCTGAGTACCAGTTCTTCAATCTGCATTTTCTCCGCATCAGTTCTAGTTTCAAATTTCAATGCTTTGAAATTTGTGATGCCAGCTCCTTCCTCCAACTATTTGAGCCTTTGCTCAAATGTGGATGTAGGTCTAACTAGTATAGGTTCCTTCTTACCTTTCCTGGTTCTTCTGGTGAATACTGCAATAGGCTTCTTTTTGGGTTTGGTAATGATTACCTTACCTTTCTTCTTTGGCTATTCCTCTACAGATTCTTTTTCTCCTTCTTCTTCACCTTCGTCTTCTTCTCCTCCTTCTTCTTCACCTTCTTCATCTTCACCTTTTCCCTCGGTGAGCATAAGAGAACCGGTAGAAGTTTTCAATTTTGCTATTTTCCTCTTGCCCTTGCTTATGGCCTGTGGTAGCTTGATTTCAAGCTCAATTCTGGCCTTAGCTTCTTCATAGGTTCCAAAAATTTGTTGCCTTGGGTCTACTGGCTCATTTACTAGTGCCTCTATTATGTCTTTGGATTCATCAATATTTACCTAATAAGGAAGAGGTTTTACCCATGCAACTCGGGGTCTGACTGCCTGGATGTACACCTTGTCACAGTCCACCATGAAACATGCATCATCTCTATAATCCTTAACAAGCTTAGGAGGAATCCTAAACCTATTATTCATCCTCTCCTTGAAGTCTTCAAAATAATTGTCCATAATACTATCAAAATTTTCGCCCATTTCTGCTACAAATTCATTTATTTGATACAAAACTAGCATATTTTTCCTCCATACTACTGTACCTTTTGAAGGGAAAAACTTTTGTACAAAGAAAAACAAACAAATTAACAAAGAACCAAATTTACTGGAGTTGGTTTTAGAGGTACTTATACTGTCCATGTTTTCATTAAGTTGTTTGAGCAGCACATCTGCTAGGTCAAACTCCATGCTTTTCTTGACAACCTTATAAGCTAAATCTACAACCTCACAGGGCATGCTATTCAATCTGTTGGAACTATACATCTTATATGCAATCAAATAGATTCTAAACCTTAACTCTACATTGGATACATTATTAGGTTTCAATCCTCTGCCATCCCATTCGGCTAGGGTTAACTTTTGGAGGTCATCCTGACTTAGGGTTTTGGTGGTTTTTGATTTACTTAACATTGGCAAACCCGTGATCTTATGAATCATCTTCTTTGTTATCAGGATGGGTTGCTCTAACCACAACTATCCATTATGCACATAGCTTAAAATGTATCTTATCCATTTCATTTGGAAGTTCCTTGGCAGGTGCGAGATATGGGTCAAACTTTTGGTTTCCAAATGTTTGAATTTGGGTTTGAGGGATCCATCCACACACAACCTAGCTAGGGCATTATCCATATCTAGTGTCCCTATTTCTTGAACAGTGCATTTTAAATGAGTACGAATGTCATTTATAAGTAGTACCTTTGGTGGAATCTTTGATTGGGCTCCATGAGGGTCGAGCGATTCAACTATGGCAGGAATGAGTTTGAAGCTAGGTGCTTTCCATTCTTATCCCTTCACAAGCATTTCAGAACCTCTTTTTGCCTTGCTGTTGCTGGTGCTTACAGATGCCATTGTTGCTTGGTGAGTGAATGATTTCATTAAACAAATTCTTCGTTGGAAAATCTTCAAATCGCTTGAACTCTCTTTTGCACTCCTGGAAATTTCTTTGCTCTGTATATTCTAAATTTGCGGTGAAAAATGAGATCAAATTTTGCCTTTTTGATGAAAAAATATGCCATTAATGCTTAGGTATGAAGGTAGTTGAGATGACCTAGGGTTTTTCAGATAGTCACTGACTTACTTGGTAAACCTTTCACATTACCGACCTAGCTCAGTTATGTCTGAAATCAACCTTGCTCGATAGATGCATCATAGTGAAATATATCTAGTATCTGAAATACTAATTTGTCTTTTGCACTTCTATATTCTTGAACTGCTCAAGATATTGCTTGAAGATGCAGTCCCTGATTTTTTTTTGATAAGTCTAATTAGAAATGGTGGAGTCACCCACTTCTTGAGTGACATAGCCATTATTTGAATTTTCTGGCTCGATAGATTTTGGAATCAACTGTTGTCTCATCTGCTTTCGAATGTTGTCAGCTCTGGCTTTCTTTTCATCTTCAATTCTTCCTATATTCATGCAATTCTTGGATATATGACCAAGTTCATTACATGTATAACATCTTATAGTAGTACCTTTCTTCCTTAGGTGATGTCTTGCACAGTTTATTCCAATGTGTCCATATTCTCCACAATAGTGACATCTGCACCAAGTATTGTAGTCCCAACCAAATAATGCTTTGATAACCTGTTCTATTGGATTGAATGATTTTGATCTAGATTCATATGTCTTGTGACCTTGTTTCTTGCATTTGTGACATTTTGCCTCAAACTTTGGTTTTTCCTTCCATTCATTTGCTTTGTGACCATGTTGATTGCAATTGTAGCATTTACCATTGAATTTTCTTTTACCATTGCTCCAACATATGTTGGATGTATGACCTGACTTTCCATAGTGATTGCAAGTAGGTCTTTGATTCTTTTGGGTACCTTGTTTGGAAGATTCACCTTCTTCATTGTATCCAAGGCCTGCTTTACCTTTTTATCTATGAAGATTCTACTCATTTTGCAAATTCAATTGATCCATATCTGCTTGAGATTTTATCATCCTTTCATTGACTTGTTTTTCAGCATTTAAGTCATTTTTCAAACTTTCATTGATTTGTCTTTCAGATCTCAGATCACTTTGCAAACTTGCATTGATTTGTCTTTCAGTGATTAAATCATTTCTCAAACTTTCATTCTCAAATCTTAGAATCATAATTTCTTCATTTGCATTAGATAGTTGTCCTATAAGATCTTCATGCTGAAGGGATAGATTATTTCTTACCTCTAAGTCTTCACTTTCTTTGTTTCTCTGTTCCAAAACTTCACATAGCCTAATGGATTGGATTTCTTGTTCTCTTTTGAGTTTTCTTACTTCTTCCTGTAGAGAACCATTCTTTGCTAGGAGTTCCTTGATTGCTTCATTAGCCTCATTTGAACTGCTTGATGGTAAAAGGTCTTCAATCCTTTCTTCAATATACTAATGATCATTCATTTGTCTTGCAAGTTCCTTTCTTCTTTTTAGAGATTGAGAAAGATGCTCTTTTGCTTCTTTGAGTTGAGTGATGGCCATTTCTAGATCTAGCTTTTCATTCTCAATAGATTTGTCAAGTCTGAATATCTCCATTGTCCTTGATCTTTTCTCAAGTTGTCAAACTTTATCCTGAGAACCATAATGCTCTGATACCAATTGTTGGAAATAATCAAGACTAACAAGGTTACTGAGAGGGGAGGGGTGAATCAGTAACTCTAAAACTTTAACTCTATTCTGCATAATAATATTTTTACCATTCATTCATCTAAACTATTGTACGCATGAAAAGATAAACATTTGTAACACATGAACACATAGATTTGGTGACCCAAAAACCTTCCAATTAGAAAGTAAAATTGGGGTGGGGATTATACCCACAAAAGTTCAATACTACAGTATAAAGTTGGCCGGTTAAGGCTTACAATGATCACTTCTAATGATATACCCTGTTAGGAGCAAATAGGATTCCTAGATCCACCTTGTTAAAGGATTTGCAAACATACAATGAAGTATGCACTCTGTTAGGAGATTTACAGAAGACTATTAAGTCTACCTAGTTAAAGGATTTAGAAAACTGATTCACCTGTTAGGATGAAGTAGTGAATTTGATTGCAACAGATTGCTGATAAGATCCTTGTGCTCTGATCACCTGATGTGACAAATATATCTATTTTACATCAATGTTCACCTTGCTGTATTCCTCTGTTCTGCTAGTGATTCGCTTTCCCTCTTCTCAAAATATTGCAACACACCACAACCAATGATGATTCTTCTTAGCATATCATTATTTCAAATGATATATACCATTCCAATATTTACACTGGAAAGGTCAGCCAAAACACAAGTGAACAAACATTATTGAGTCGGCTAGGTGGTAGAAAACTTGGGTTCCACAAACTAACTCGATGACCTTCTGATACTCGGCATCCACTTCAATACTCTGCATTGTCATGCACTCAGTAAGAGTAGAGGCATAATCCATACTAATCATTCTGAGTAGCTCGAAACTTGGTAACCATTGGTGACTCGGTCAATGTTGTGTCACTCGGTAGAAACTAAATCCATTGATAACCTTCTTTACTTGGTAAATACTGATTCTCTTGTTTACTCGGTAAACACGGATTCCTTCATTTACCTTGTTTACTCGATAAACACTGACTCCTTCATTTACCTTGTTTTACTCGGTAAACACTGATTCCTTCATTTACCTTGTTTACTCGCTAAACACTAATTCCTTCATTTACCTTGTTTACTCGTTAAACACTGACTCCTTCATTTACCTTATTTTACTCGGCAAACATTAATTCCTTCATTTACCTTGTTTACTTGGTAAACACTAATTCCTTCATTTACCTTGTTTACTTGGTAAACACTGACTCCTTCATTTACCTTCTTTTACTCAGTAAACACTAATTCCTTCATTTACCTTGTTTACTTGGTAAACACTAATTCCTTCATTTACCTTGTTTACTTGATAAACACTGACTCCTTCATTTACCTTATTTTACTTGGTAAAAACTAATTCCTTCATTTACCTTGTTTACTTGGTAAACAGTGAGATCTTTGATGACTTGGTGAGCACTATCTGCTTGGTAAATACTATGAACTCGGTAAATACTGCCGAACTTCCCATATGCTCAGTTTCCAAAGGAACGCTCGGTATCAACTGTAGATTAGGTGAGTAGTTCGGTAAACATTCACAATCGAATAAGTGTTGTGACTGATGAAAAATATATCATAATTCCAACAGAGAACATAGTTGTTCACACTCTCAATTTAGCACATTGTGTCTACAACATAATTTTACATGACACACCTTTGTAGGCTTATCCTCTCATCAACACACTAACTTCTATGCTTAACGGAGGATAACCCATTCTTGGTGGAGATGTGCTTAGTTGTGAGGCTTATCATATTGCTAACTCCTAGACATTCTAGATGCATCTTAGAGGCCTTTATGTATAGGCACCTCTAGTGTACTATACATTCAATTGAATATCATATTGTTAATCTGATCATAATCTATTTGTCTGTTTGTGCTAGTTATTGTGCTTCTTGGGCTTGGGTGAATTTTTCCCTAAGGAAAATTCTTACACTTAGACCTTTCCATAGAGTGTAATCCCTAATGGGTGGTTATAACCACATCAAGAATCTACCTCCCAAGAATGAAGGCATTCTAAAAGGGGCCAATGAATTTGTCTAGGAGTGGCTTGATGTGATTCACCATAACCTTAGCAAGAACCTTATAAATTTTGTTACAAAGGATAATGGGTTTGAAGTCTTCTAGTCTCCAAGGGTACTCCATATTAGGAATGAGAAAAATGAAGGTCTAGTTAAGTTCAACATTGTTGTCAAAGAGGTAGATATAAGGTTAAGGGAGGTATAGGAAAGATGGAGAAATTCCTAGTGAAGAAGATATAAGTCAAAGAGAGAAATTTAAAAGTTATTAATTTTCTTTTTGGTATTGTTGTTGGTAAATTGGTTTTTCATCAATACCAAAGAAGGAGATTGTGGAAAAGAGATTGTCTAAAGTGTAGAACCTATCATGAAAAAACCATTGTTTTGTCAATGATGTTAAAGCTGCTACTTCTTGGTGAGACAATTATATTTTTGTCTAAGTGGTCATTTGTTTGATTGGTGAAGAGGATTTGAAAAGAGAAGATAATAAGAGAATATAGAGAAAGGTTGAGTTATTTAACTCTAGTGTATAAAAGGAGGACTAAGATCAAGTAAGACATTGATGATATTATGTATTGTTGATCTACTTAAGCCTAAAGTAAATGGTTACTTTTTGGCTAAGCCAAGAAGAAGTATTTTCATAAAAAGTGTCTACCAAACCTGGTCAAGCAAATAGTGTAAGCTAAGAAAATTGTAGTTTAGGTTGAGCAGAAAGCTATAAAATGCTGAGTGTCAAAAAAAGTTAGTAAGTGTCCAGCATCAAGAGAATAAAAGTAGTGACTAAGACTTGATGAAACTGAGCCAACTAAATTGATTTCTTGAATTATGTGAAGCATGTGGAGATACGTATGCTGAGCTAGTGGCACAAAATTCAAGATAAATCATTTTGAGGTGAACTCAAGGAATATTGTAGAAGAAGTTTCTAGAGGAACTAAAATGGAAAAGTGGGTAGATTTACTGAATCTTACCTAACCCAAAAATTGATGATTGTGGTTAAATGGAAAAATATCTAAATTCTCTATTTATAGTGATAGCAAGCTAGAAGGAAAGGTTGTCATGTTTGAGAAACTAAAGTAGGCAATAAGTCTAAGGTGTTGCTTCATTTGGTTGTTGAGTAGAAGAGACTACAGTTGGAATACAAAACAAGAATTCTTAAGAGGTTGAATTCTTGAAGGGTAAAAAAGTTGTTAGAGATGAAGCATATAATGCCAAGCTCAATGGAGCACTAAACTAGAGATATGTAATATGCAAGTGAGTTTTATTTTATTGTTAGATTAAGTCCTATTTTTACTTTCTAACAAAAATATTAGTGTGGATAAATCCTTTGGATTAAGGTTAACCCAATAGTTATTTTTAAATCCTTTAACCAGGTGACATTCTAATGGAATTTTTTGTATTCCTCAAGCAAGGCTCACTCTTAATAGGGTGATTGAAATCCTTTAACTAGGTCACATTTAATAGTGTGTACTATAACCTTTAACAGGGTTGGCCTTTAACAAGGCATCACTTCAGAAGAGTGAAATTAGGTAGCATGTTTTTGATAAGAAATACAAGTTTTACAGGGATCCTAAAAGCAAAGAGTTAAAACATATCATATGGCTGATAATAAGCAGTTAAATCCTAGCCAGTAAAAGAAGGTCAACCAAAGGGCCAGTTCAAGAGAAAGACAAAAAGCCAAAGGCTGATAATAAGCAGATAAAGCCCAGCCAGAAGATGAAGGCCAACATAAAGGCCAATACAAAAGACTAAAAAACCAACTAGATAAAAAACTATGACAATCTAACAGTCCAAAAGATAGGAAAAGATAAACCAATGTTATTCCTTTGTCTTTCTCTCTAGCTCCTACATCATTTTCATTGCTTCATAGGCTTTGTTAATCTCCTCGGCCATTTGTTCTTGCTTCTTCTAACAATCTTGCTCCAAGCTGTTGAAGGTAATGTTAGTCATCACATCCTCTTCCATTCTAGCTCTTTCTCTATCCTTTTCCTCATTTTCATCTAGAAGAACCCTTCTTTTCAGCATTCTAGTAAGGGATGAGATATTATCATTGATGGAAGTTAGAATGGTAATCATGTGATTTACTAGATTATGATTGTAATTTTAAAAAATTTGGATTCTCTTCTTAGCTAAGCTAAGTCAACACCCCTATTCGTTTAAATTACCACAATCTGGCATGTTCCTTTTTTGTTCCAGCTGGCCTATTTTTTCTTTGAAATTGGATAGCATGTTACTTGTGGTTTTCCCAAATTGGATTTCCATGTAAAATCCTTGTGTCAAATTGTGTGAATGAGTTTATGGTATTTCATGTTTAAATTTCTACAAGCTATATAGACCTAGGACAATGACCTATTACATTAAGGTATTGCGTGGTGTAATAAATGCATGCATGTTATGGTTTTATGGATATGAATATATTAAGCACTAAATTTTTTTTATTTGTACAGGTAAAAGCACAAACCTGTGTCACCCTTTTAGAAAGGAAAATGCTAACAAAAGTACAACTATTCATCTTCAATGACATAAAAATGGTAGTATTATTAGGAATTTGATAATGAAGTAAAGTAATGAAATGTGTAGAAATGGATGAGTATTAGGATTATAATTTTTAATAATCATTTGGAATAATAATTGATATATTTTTCTAATTTTTAAAGACAGTCTTTCACTTGTTGAAAAATGTTGAAAATTAGGGGTCTAGTTCCTAGTACAAAATATGTGGAAATAAAATTATTTTACTTTGATCTTAGACTATGTTATAGATAACATATATAGCTAGAAAAATAAAAAATAAAAATTGGCTTTAGACCTATATTTTTTCTTTTATAATGATTCAAAATTAACTCATCTAAAATCAATAGTTTTCATCTTCCACCACATTTTTCAAAATAAATATTTTGTAACCAAAAGAAAAATTATAAATTCTTGAAGAGGACTTCTCCTCTAGAATTTCATCTAATTTTTAATTTTTTTTAATATGATTCAAAAAAATTATGTTCTCAAACTTGACATCTTCTCGAGTGTTAAAATATGTACTTGTATAATTTTTTAATTACAATATACTATATCTAATTAAAACACTATAAACTATATATGAGAATATTCTTGACTTTGAATTCTATAAAATAGTGTTTATATGTTATTAAAAAAATATCATAAAAAATAGTAACAGTTATTAAAATGTTAGTTTTCTAAAATAATTTTATTTCTTTAGTAATTGTATACAAACTAGTAAGAAACATGCATTTAATAGACATTTCCAATTGAAAAAGTGTGAGAACACATATAACTTAGCTAGAGTGAATTTTTTTAGATCATATGTTTGAATAAAATTGTTTTTTAGATAGAAATACTCAAATTCAGTCATTCTGATAAGTCAACATAAAAGGTGACACAACTTTGTAATTTTACCCATACATATGGACCTTGAATAATTGATTCACCTTGTGCTTAGTTATGCTAAAGAATTCCAACACTTTTAATAATAATAATAATAACCTTAATTTTTAATTAGAAGTATCCTTTTCAGGAACATTTCATCAAATAAATTATTTCAAATGTACTAGGAAAAAAATGACTTTTGATTAAATTATTGAATATACTTTTTAACTAAAGTCCTGGATTAGGTCTAGTTTGCAATGGCCAACACATTTTTTAATATTTCATTTCTATGAGACTCAACTAGAGGGTTCAAATAGAACAAAAAAGATAAAGTCATTTTGTATGAAACAAGTACTTGTAATCACCTTTCTAGTTGTTATAGTTTTAACATGCTTGGATTTTATTACACACATCTTTTTGAAACCAATCAAATATATGGTTAATAACCAAAATAAACCTTTATATTTTACTTTCATGGTAAAATATTAAACAAGAGAAAAAATTCAAAAAACACACCAAAATATTCTTATTAGAATCTTTTTTCAATTAAAAAAGGATTTTTTGTCGAACTAGACTAATATACATCAAGTTATATATTTTGAAAAGAATGTTTGTGAAAATTAGAGTTCAGTGAACTTGAAACATTAATAAAATATAATACTAAGATAAATTAATGAAACCAATTCCTAAATTAGATAGAATCAGTGATATATTTCTTTTAAAAATGCTATACTCTAATAAAATAATGTCACTCTTTAAGAATTATATTTTTAGCAATATATCAATTATTTTGGGATAAATAAAATTGATTTGAATCAATCTAAAAAATAAAAATGAAAAACATATTTAGAATCTAAAGTAAAAATCCTAAAAGACTCTAATTTATATCATCTTCAATATATAATATTTTTGTGGTGATATGGAATATCAAGTAGAAATTATTTCAAACATCTAAAGTTTAGTGCATTTATGCAAAAAATAAAATGATAACCTACTATTGGTTCACTACTAAACAAAAATTTGTCAAAGATTGGTTCCACGGAGCCAATATCAAGTGGGTGGGAAGCAAGGGACTCTTATTACCATTGTCATTAATAATAAATCTTTAGCTTTTTTTTGTAAAGAAATATATGCAAAGATTTATATCTTAAGGTTATTCAATCAAATATATAATATTATTATATAATATATTACTCAGATACATCACCTTAAAAATATTATGTGTGTATTAACTATTTAAAACTTACAAAATAATTTAATATTAATATATAAATAGTATCTATTGTAATTAATTACTATTATATTATTATATGTGTATGAACTTTATCAAGTTAATAAGATGTGGTCCTACATATTGTTTTATTAAAGATGAACAATAGAAAGATGGAGCAAACTAAATTAGACACTATATACACATGCAAAATACATCTCCTTCTATTTTGTTCTTAGACAATTCCTCAATTATGATTTTTTTCTAAAGCTCTAATTAACCACCAATATAATTCCATAATAAAATATTATTTGTACCTTAGCCACATCGGCCATATCTAGGCCCAACATCACCAAGTAGAAGAGGATACATTTTCCATATCTACCTCTAGTGAGACCATCCCTATCCAACCAATATTAAGGATATTGATTAATTATGAATCTTTTTAAAAAGAATTGCTAAAGATATTTATATGAAGATGTTGTCCAACGGAACACAAAATATAACTTTTCAATGCATTACTCTCATGCATCTATTTTATAATATTATATATGTAAATTACATCTCCACTAAAACTTTACATAACCATGTACAATTAAAAATATAAATCATTTCTTTTATAATAACTTGATATTTAAATAATAATAGATTTCTTAATTTCAAAAAGATATATTATATGTAAAATACTCATATTATATTTTATATGAATTATTAAACAGTTAAAACTAAATTTTGACTCTCGTCCAATCATTAAAGAAATCTTTCCCTATATTAAAATCTTGATAGCTACAAGAGCAACACTAGAAAGATGGCACAAATTAGAATTATGAATGCAAAGGGAACAAAAACTTTATTAGAAAGCACATTCTAGAGACATCTTTACTATATCGTATATACACATTGAAAAGACATTTCCCTGACATAGTAACTACGCTATAGTATCTCATCTGAAATGATTAGGTAGCTCTCGAAAGATATCCTTGGTAGCGAGCTTCTGACTGTGATTTCTGCAATTTGAAGTCTCTGCGTACACTGTGAATGAAAACTTCTGTAGCCTTATCCACATCTTCTTCTGCGCTGTGGCACTTTTTTGAAGCAGCATACGCATTATCAGAAGACTGAAATGGAGGATTCTCACAAGTCTGCGAACTTACTTGCTTAGGGCGTTGATCCTCCCTTCTACCTGGTTTGCTTCCAGATAACACTCGGACAAACCACTTTCCAACCATTTTTATAACTGATTTAAAATCAAAATTTCCTACAATAACTTCTGTCCCTGCCCACCTGATCAATTCTAACTTCAGCTTACAACCCACAGCAAAACTTCAGATAGAAAAGAAATACACTAAAGGAAAACCGGCAAGGATTGGCAAACTATACCCAAAGTGGAAAGTGATTGGGAAATAAAGAGTACGCAAGTACACAAGGTTTGAGACAATAGACCATTGTGTCTCCTATCCAATTTATATACCAATTCAGTGGATTCTTTCAGCTACTGTTTCCTGTCTTTATGACGTCAGAGATATTTTTCTTTATTGCCCCACCGAATTTGAAATGGAAAAGGTTGAAACCCAACTCGACAACTCAATTAATTAAAGATGGGAAATCGAAAAAAGTTTTGTAAATATCATTTTTATAATATCTTAATCATATTCCATTGAGATTTTAACAAATCTTTATTGTCATGCCTACATTTCTCTCAACAATGTTGATCAGAGTCTTATACATTATAAGTCATATAGGCAACTACGATAAACATTACTTTCGTTATTAGTTTTGATTAACTTCTTATATATTATTTGCATGTTCATAATTGAATTGGCTTTTGCGTTGAGCAAATCTTGTTTTCACTATCAATATAATTGAAATATTCTAATTGGTATTATAAGTTTTGGACATATATGAAGAGGAATAAAGCACTTTAACATAATGTTACACAATTTATATGGATCAGTTACAATCCAACTAAATTCGATTTTGCGCTTAGTTGGCTTACACCGCATGTCGGTCATGTTAATCCGCAGATAGAACCCCCATCCCAGCGATTGCGGGGCCAGGAATATGAGATGTCTTGTTGCAGAATTATAAAAGCTTGTGGAGAAAATGATACGCACTCCAGTACTGATGACGTTTCCTTTTCCAGCCCGCTTGGCCAGCAGA
The DNA here is from genome assembly GCA_028749045.1 of Cupressus sempervirens. Taxonomy (NCBI): domain Eukaryota; kingdom Viridiplantae; phylum Streptophyta; class Pinopsida; order Cupressales; family Cupressaceae; genus Cupressus; species Cupressus sempervirens. Next base: position 754,157,720 of record CM053786.1, read on the forward strand.
TAAGAGTAATATTTTATTGACAAGGTCCATCGTCGCTTGGTTATCTTCATCATTTAAGTTTTGTTTTAAAGTACTAATTCTGTATCAGTGAAGTATACTGTTTTTCTTTCTTTTAACTATCAATTTGTAGATTTTATTAAGTATACATTTTCTTAATTATAATATATTAAAAAATTACATTTTGTTAATTCACACATGTTTCAAATCTGAAAATAAAATATAACTATAAATTTAATATTCAATATAGAATATAAGAAATAGTGCAGAATTTGGTCTTTGATAGAGTTCAAATAAGAGCTAAGAATAGTTGAAGTCCCTGCGTAAAGTGAGGCAGCAGAGGATTGGTACATCATTAGTATTCTAGTGGACTTCATTTGATTTGTTAGAGGAGATGCCTACGTAGCCTAGGTATTTGAAACAAAAGTTAAAGTATCACTATCTCAGCTAAAAGTTACCTTAGGAAAATAAGTCACCAATATAAATTGTACAATGAAAGTCACTATTGTACATGCTAAAGGTAGGACTGGGAGGGATTTCTAAACATATAGACAATTTTATTGCAAACATGTGAGTTGGTATAGGTTTGACTTTGAGGAGTCTAGAAGTTGGATTTAATTCAGAATTGTCATACAACTTATTTTCCCTCCTTTGGTTGTGTTGGTGGACTTCACTTTCTAACAATTTGTATTAGAGTATTAGGTCCTTGAACAAGAAGGTTTGTAGTGTAAGTAGATCTATGTCATTTGGAAAGGAAAGTGTGAAATGTGATTGAGAGAGATATGACAAATAGAAGGCAACATGAATACTCACTTTATATGCATGGGGATTAATTACTAAATAATTAGAAGGGCTAAGAAGACTCTACTGGGAGAAAAAGATCAATCTACTTGTACTACTAAAGAGAGGGTGTTAGAAAGTAAAGTCAATCACAATAATTGGGGAGCGGAGGGAGTGAATTAGTTATGAAAATAAAATAACTCTCAATGTCCTTATTAATTCTGAAAATGTACATAGTAGATGCAATAATCATAGAAATATAGCCATGCACAATAAGACCAGATATGTTAACTAGGGAAACCCTTGATTAGAGGGAAAACCCTGGTGCTGACGGTACACATAAAATGATGTACTAGTTCATACAAAAAAATTCAACAATTCCCCGAGATAAAACATACACAATGACACAATGATTTTTTAACTAGGGAAACCCTTATCAGAGGGAAAACCATGTTGGGGATGGAACCCAAAATATAAAGTTTATTGTAAAAGGATGTGACCTTGTTAGGGATCAATTATAATACCACTAAATTAGACCCTATTAGGGGACTTTGAATTCTTGCTAGAATATTCAATCCCTATTAGGAGCATAAGGAAGACAATGGAACCTAGTTTACAAATTGCTTCTACCATTGTTATACAAATAACTCTTCAAGATAACAAATCCAAGTAGCAAACATATTATACTTTACAACATTAAGTTCGTAAACATTATATTATACTTTACAACTTCTAAAATAAATCCAAATATAAGAGTTCCCTGTCAGTGAACATATTGTAGGACATAATTTAGCGACCTCCAAAAATTGATCTCTAAGATGATTTTACATGAACATATCATCACAAACATGTCTTCAACCATGATGCAAGATTGCTCACCTTAATGTCACTCATAAGGCACAACCAAAATACCAATAACTTATTCTCTACACACTAACGTGCTACCAAATTCCACAAAATGATTTTCAGCATACATCATTCTTCATATCAATATATGTAACATCTCAACACATTGCCAAACATGATTCTAAGCTTGCATAAGTCTACATTTCGTATCCAAACTTAATTGATCAATTCAACTTCTATGATGTGCATAATATTTTTTTGTCAAAAGCAAAGATATATTTATAGTAAAATTAATGACAAACTTGTTATAAATGCATCACATAGACATGTTATCTAAGTGCTAACTACATAACAATCACTTGTTAATCCTAACACCATATTCTTTTCTTATAGGTATTATAAAATAAGAATTAGATGATACTAATTAGATAAATTGGACTACTCAAGGTTCATAGCTTTGGGTGAAAGAAATTTGGGAAGAACTATTCAAATGTGCGGAAGGATTAATGAAAGTCGATAGTAAGGCATTAGTTTTAATCTAAAAGATCTAATGCATGGATCAATAATGGGAGGATGAGCACATATACTAGGATGTGGTGATCTCTAACATGAAGAATCAGATGGAGACTCCTAGGAAGGAATAGATCGATGGTGGAGTTTTGCATGAAGGGCATGTCTATGACTTTCTTTAGTGGTATAGTGAAGTGGTCACAACCAAGGAAAAAATTGAGAGCTTCACCAAGAAATGTAATTGATGGAGAAAGATAAATTACAATACGAGGCATAAAAATTCCAATACTGTTGCATCCTTGTTGTCACAAAGATTGATAGAGAGTGAAATAGTGGTTGATAACTTTGAAGGTAGTTGAGAGGAGTTTTTAAAATGAATTCTTTCGGGAGAAATGATTTCCAAAAATTCTCTATTTTCTCCAACACCATGCAAAAGACTTAGGACTTATTATGAGATAGGGATACAAATTTAGGAATGGCTAAAAGGGAAGTGGTTGTTTTAGAATTTAAGAAAGAATAAACAACAAGTATCACTATAGAAGAGTTAGAGATAGTGTTGGATTGATTCCATTCTTTTAGGAAACAAATTCAAGGAAAGATACATTTTATTCATAACAAGTAGTGGTAATTTATTGGAACCCACTCTCATCCTGAGCTAGCAAATGTAGAGGGCATTTAATACCCATTATACATTTTGTATTTTGTATTTAAAGATTATCAGTGCCACTAGAGAATAAATGGATGTCCCTTGTGACTGAAAGAGATGAATCCTTTAACCCTTCTTTTTTTAAGAGTATTTTCATTTTGATCTCTTTCTCAACTTCTTCCATAACTTGTATTTATAATTAATAATACCATTATTTATACATTAATCTAATATAAGTTATATTTCAATTGTGTGCTCTAAATTCATTTTCTTGCACAAGGTCTCAATAGGAACATGTTCAAAGAATATAGTAGTTGGTATAAGGAATATTGTGTCCATTCAATAGGGTTTTCAAATGACTACCATGTTGGAAACTGTAGACAAGAAGGTAAAAACTACACCATCCTCCACTAGGTCTCTTTTCTTTTTTGGTATAACTTTCATGAAGGCATGTTTCCCCCTATAATATTGTACTTACCAAAACCTTTCATGTGGCATTGTTGACCTACATTCCAAATTCCTCTTGCATTTTGAAGGATTCCTCTTTCTTAAGTGAGCTGAAAATTAAGGACCCCCTATGATGTATTTTTCTAAAATTACCCCTAATATAGAGCTTTTTGTGGACCTAGGTGAGGTTCCTATAGATTCTACTAGGGGTAGGAGACATTCTTATAGAATTTCTAATAATGCTAATAAAAAAATAGTGTTGAAAAATGAAATAGTCTAGAAGAGGTTCATTCAGACTGTAAATGTAAGGGGGTCCCCTATTATGTATTTTTCTCAAATTAACCCTAATATAGAGCTTGATGTAGAGCTAGGTGAGGTTCCTATAGATTCTACTGGGGGTAGGAGACATTCTCATAGAATTTCTAATAACACTAATAAAAAATAGTGTTCAAAAATAAGACAGTTTAGAAGAGGTTCATTCAAATTGTAAATGTAAGGGGAGTGGTGTAAAAAATAAAAATCTAAGGGGAAAATAGAAAGGTAGTAGATACCTCTATATTGAGGATGAGAAACATGAAACAACCCTAGCAAACTAAGGAGGCCTCTACGGAGAAAAAAATATCTTGTGTGTTTGGTGACATTACAGTCAAGTTTTTTTTATTAGTGACACACACACTTGATCAGATGGTTAGTAGCTACTGAGCTTATCTTGCAGTTTACAGTGTTAACCAAGTAATTCAGGCTCTATCAAGTTCTACAATTGCTACTAAGTTCTAGGAACAATGTTATGTTGGCACCAAGCAATATCTACCATTTTGGTGATTATTAGTGTAAATTCAGCTTCATAGTGTTTACCAAGTTCATAGCGTTAGTGATGTGAATCTAGTGTTAACTGAGCTATGCAGTGTCAACCAAGTGATTTAGTTTATATCGAGCTCGTAGTGATATTGTTGACTGAGCTATGCAGTGGCAATGAAGTGATTCAATTTATATGCCAAGTTTTGTAGTATTTGTCGAGTCACTAGTTTAGACAATGTTTAGACTACTTGGAAGTGATTAGTATGAACCAAGCTTCTATGTATACTGATTTCATGATGATGCTAGTCATTGACAATGGTTGTCGAGTGTCAGAACATTAGTAAGTTTATCTTTAGAACCCAAGTATTGGTAGTTGGGTTGACTTTATGTATTTTGTGAAACTTTTATTGTAGATGACTTTGATGAATTGTAAATTGGATTGGTATAAAAGTAATGTATTGTATCACATCCAAAGAAAATGGTATGAATATAGAAAGATATGTATAAGAGTAGAAGTGCAAAATGAAAAGGCTACAAGTAGCATAAGGAGCAACAAAGATTTGTCAACCATAGAAAGGTGATCATTATACTCCAAAGGAATCTCATTCATCAAATCAAAGTTTCAGATTAGAGATTAGCCATTGGTTCAACCTAATAGAAGGAATAGTTAAATCCTTTAACAAGGTAGACTTAATAGTCTTTTGTAAATCTCTTTATTGAGTGCATACTTCACTATATGTTTTGTAAATCCTTTTGCAAGGTGGACTTAGCAATCATTATTGCTCCTAGTAGGGAAAATCATCAGAAGTGATAATTTTAAGCCTTAATAGGCCAATTTTATATTGTAGTACTAAAGCTTGTGGGTAACATCCCCACCCTAGTTTTACTTTCTATTTGGAAGGTCTTTGGATTACCATATTGTATGTCAAAGTGTTATGAATACTTCAATGCTTTTAGTTTTTCATGCATGCAATTAGATCAAAATACATATGGAGGATTAATTGGTGAATTAAGATTAAGTTTTATTGGTTATTTATTAACTCCTCCCCTCTTAGTAACCTAGCCTATCTTATATTTCCAACAATTGGTATCAGATCATTGTGGATCTCAAAGAAGAAATTTAACAGCTTGAGCAAAGATCAAAGGCAATGGAGGTATTCAAACTTGATAGAGCTATTGAAAATGAAAATTTAAATTTGGAATTATCTATTGGGAAAATTAATAAAGCAAAGAAATGACTCTCTTAGTCTGTTAAAAGAATGAAACATCTTGTAGTATAGATGAATGAAAAATTCTATGTTGAAGAAAGAATTGAAGATATCTATTTAGAAAGTAATTTAGATGAAGCTAATGAAGCAATCAAAGAACTATTAGAAAATAATCTTAAACTTCGTGAAGAAGTTAGAAAGGTTAAAAGGGAACAAGAAATTCAATTACTAAGATTGTGTGAAGTGACAAAAGAGAAAAAAATGATAAATGAAGGGATAGAAAGAAAAAGAAATGAAATTCAGTATCTATCCCTTTAGTAGGCATAATTCATTAATCATATTACTATTGCAAATGAAGAAATCATGAATTTAAGATAAGAGAATGAAAGGTTGCAAAATGATTTAAACACTAGAAAGAAAATCAATGAGAGGATGATGAAATCTCAAGTAGACAGGAATCAATTAAATGAGAAAAACCAATACAGAGAGAAAGGAAAAGTTGTAATTGGATATATAAAAGAAGGTGAATCATCCAAGCAAGGAGGTCAAAAGAATCAAAGACCTCATTGCAATCACTTTGGTAAGTTAGGTCATACATCAAACAAATTTTGGAGTAATGGTAAAGCTAAATTCAATGGAAAATGCTACAATTTCAATAAGCAAGGTCATAGAGCTAATGAATGCAAAGAGAAACCTAAATTTGAAGGCAAATATCACAAATGCAAGAAGCATGAGCACAAATCTATTGAATAAAAAACCAAGATATTGAACCTAAAAGAATAGATTGTAAAAGCTATATTTGGTTGGGACTACAATGCATTGTGTAGATGTCACTACTATGGAGAATTTGGACACATTGGAATAAACTATGTGAAACATCATGTGAGGACAAGAGGAACCACTAGAAGAATTTTTATTTTTATAGAACTTGGGCAACTTGTCAAGAACTATATGAACATTGGAAGAATTGAAGATGAAAATAAAGCCAAGGCTGACACCATCAGAAAGTATATGAGATAGCAATGGATTCCAAAATGTTTTGAGAATGCAAGTTCAAGAAGTGAAGCACATGTCACTCAAGAATTGGGTGACTTGATCATTTCTACTTGATCTCCCATAAGGATAACCATAACTAAGATTCTTAAGAAAATACACTACATCAATTCTAGTCAGCTAGAATGAAATAACCATATCAACATTCAACATATAAAGGGATCACTGAGTGTTTAAAGAAATTCTAGACCTTATTGAGCTAGTTTGTGTTGTAATACTTTGCCAAGAAAGGTCTAGTGTAACTAAGTCATTGTGTGGACACTGAGTCATGGATGAGTCTACTGAGCATTTAGATAAAATTGCGTGGAAGATAGTTTATCACCAAGCAAGAAAACATACCAATCATTTATGGCGATTGGAAAGTGAAATTTTTTAAAAGAGATGAAATCAAATTCATTTGTCACTATGAATTTTCAAAGAACTATATGTGAAGAGAAATTTATATGCATCCAACTAATTTATATAATTTTTTGTTGAAGTTTTCCATGTTTTCATAAACCCTACCAAGAATGGCATCCTCTAGCAATAAAGCCAAGAAGGGGTCTAAGATGTTCATTTAAGGAGTTGAGTGGAAAGCACCAGACTTCAAGTTAAATCCATCAATTGCAAGAATGCTTGATACAACTGGAGCTTAGTAACAGATTCCACCAAAGGTACTATTAGTTAATGATATCTGCTTATTTTTATTGTTCAATTCAAGACATTAGAACCTTAGAAATGGATGAAAATCTAGAAAAGTTCTTTGAGAATGGTGCGTTGAAACTCGAGCATCAACACTTAGAAACTAAGGGTTTAACACATATTCCATATGTGGCTCAACACTTTTAGGTAAAATGGATAAGGCTTATCCTTAGCGCTGTACACAATGGATAGCTATAGATACAATAGCCTATTCTCATAAAAAAGAAAATGATTCATCAAATCACATGGCTCCCAATGTTGACCAAGAAAAAAGACTACCAAAACCATAAGTTAGGTAGAATTAGAAAAGAAAATTCTTGCCCAATGGAATGGAAGAGGTATGAAGATGAGGTATGTATCTACCATGGAGCTAAAGTTTATAATTCATGTAATAGCACATAAAATATAAAGTTCCATTCATCTCAATAGTGTATCATGTGAGGTAGTTGATCTAGATGTCAAGGTGGTGAAGAATAACATGTCCTTCGACCTTGTCGAGCTAATGTTGAACCAATTTAATAAGAATATGGAGAGCATTAGAACTTTGAAGAGTAAACCATGTAAGTTTTGTTTACTTTTAACCTATTTATTCTTTTTGTGCAAAAGTTTTTCCCTTCAAAGGGTACAGTTGTATGGAGAAAAGATGTGCTTGTACTTTATCAAATCAATGAGTATATAGTCGAGATGGGTGCGAAATATGTCAATCTAATGGATAATTATTTTGATTCATTCAAAGAAAGGATGATTAATAGATTTACAATTCCCATGAAACTTTTAGAAGATTACAAGGATGATGTTTGTTTTATGGTAGACTATGACAAGGTATAAATAGAAGCAATCAAACCTAGAGTGGTGTGGGTTAAGACTCTAGGCTATGAGGTTAACATTGATGACACTAAAGACATAATTAAGGTATGGTTGAATGAACATGTGGATCCAAAGGCTACATATTTTAGTACATGTGATGAAGAAAAAGCCAAAATTAATCTAGAAATAAAGCTTCCTTAGGTTGTTAGGAAAGGAAAGAATAGGATAACAAAGTTGAGACAAACTAGTTCTACTCTCCTATTGATAGATGGTAAAGGAAATGATGTGAGAGAAGATGATCCAAAAGATGAGGCAAATGAAACTAAATCAAAAAAAGAAGAGCCAATTAGGAAGAAAGGTAAGGTTATCAGAACTAGACCTACCAAGTCATCTATACAATATTCTCTAGAATGACATCTAAAAAGAAATTGAAATTGGGTGAACAAGTAGAGGATGTTGTTTTCGAATAGCCTCCGCCTACATTTCAAGAGAAACTTAAAGAGATTGATACTGGATCTGACATGGAAAATTTTAAATCATTGAGATATAAGACTAAACATGTAGAGAAGATGAAGCAAGTTAAAGACATGATTATGTCTAAACTAGGTAAATGGAAATATTCACCCAATCAACTTGCTCAACAAATTCCAAAAGAACTAATTGAAAGACTCAAGCCAAGATGGGAACTTGTCAAGAAAACTACAAATGACATATATGAGTAGACTCTGAGGTAACTCATGTCGAGTCTTAATGACAAAGAAGTAAAAGAGTCCATGAAGAAGAATGAAGAAAAACTCAACTTGAAATTTAACACTTGCTTGATATTGATTATTGACCTTAAAAATGTGGCGAGGAATGCCAATAATACATGGAAGAATATCCATAATCTTCATTAGAAGAGTGATTTTTTTTTTCATGTCAGTGATAAAGATGATGATGAACATGACAAGGAAGAAAAGAATAATGATGATGTAGAAGAAACAAATGATGATAATAAAGATGATGAGGAGTAAGAATAGGAAGCTATTGAGGAGAATCTCTCTAAGATTTAGAGCATTAAGGAAACTAACCCTAAGAAGATTGTAGCAACAGTTATGGTCTCATTTCCTCACTCTTTAAAAAAAGCTTTAAAGCCATCAAGCTCAAAGAAATATTCTACCGATTTGGTTGTGGAAAACACTACAAATCTAAGCACTCAACCAATCTTTGCACCTATTTAGCTAAGTACTTCATTGACTAATGTGATCAACACTTCATCTATCAAGAAATCAATGCCTCCTCCTTCATTAGATTTAGCTACTTAGCAGCCAGGTATTTCTATAATCAGTTCAATATCTACTTTTCTTTCTAGTCCTTCTATTTTCACTATTGTTACTATTCCTAGTCTATAAGTAGTTAGTACAAGGATAGTTGAGAGCAAGCCTCAACCGAGTACTAAGGTTTCTAGCAAAAGCAAAGATAAAGAAGAGGAAATTGATCTTGATGAGGATATAGTTATCCTAAATTGATATTTCTCTACTCTAAATCCTAATCAAATGCATATATTATGTGAGCTTTTGCAAAAGAAATCTAACCAATAGAGGCTTATATAGGAGAGAAATAGAGAAAATCAACTGCTAGTAGATGCAAAGAACATATTTACAAATGGACTTAGCACCAAGGTTAATCAAACTATTTTGGTTCAATTAGTAGAGTTATTTAGAAATTTAATGAAAATTTGAATGGGCAAGAAAAATTGTTGCAAAGAGTAGCGAAGAAATTTGAAAACAAAGTATTGGAGCTAGTTGTAGAGAAGATAGCAATATATCAAATAGACTTGTCTACTATTCTCAACTCATTGGAAACCTTTACCAACAATGTCACTTTTCTATTCAGTAAACTATGTGATACATCTATCTTTACTGAGGAAATAAAAGATAAATTCTCCAAGATAGATGAAGACCTAAAGGAAATTACACTCCAATTGCCACTTGACCTGAGCTATAGTTCTACTCATTACATAAAGATGAGATTTTTAAGTAGAATTACTAAGGGAAGAAGCTAGGATAAGGGCCACACTTGTAGACATACAAGGCATGATTCTTCCAAAAATGGATGCATTATAGAAACACATTGCACATGTGCCAAAACTCTCATCCATTACAACTTCTCCATAGTTGATCACATGATGGAGTTACTAGTAGAAGTTCAGATTCATTGCATACAAGCAAGGTGTTACAATAAAATTAGGACAAGACAACTTCAATGATTTTAAAGGTACATTCTGACTTCTTGTTAGATTTTGGCATTACCACATAGCATACTCCTTTGGCATTTATGCCAAAAAGTGGAAGAATATGTAAAAAGGGAGAATATGTGATGATGCAATAAAAGAGGAGAAGATGTAATATAAAGACATGAGACATATGTATATACCATGTAAATTATATTGAATATATATGTATAAGGCAACACCATAATATTATACATATACATGTATAGATATTCAGATACACATCTCTTACAAAAGCAATGCTGAAAATTCTCAAAAGTAGAGTATGTTACCAAGTTGAAGACATGGATGAAGACTAAAGATTGTTTTGAAATTTTGGAGAATTTAGTTTTGATTGATAATTGTTTTTGTCGCTAATTCCAGAGGAGGAGATTATTGACATTAGAGTCAAGTTTTTTTATTAGTGACACACACAAACACACTTAATCAAATAGTTAGGAACTACCAAGCTTATCTTGTAATTTACAATGTTAATTAAGTAATTCAAGGACTATTGAGTTCTATAGTTGCTATTGAATTCTAGGAACAATATTTAGTTTGCACTAACTAGTACCTACCAAGTTGGTGATTATTAGTGTAAACCAAGCTTCATAGTGTTTACCAAGTTTATCAGTGCAAACCAAGTCCTCAAGTGTTTACCAAGGACACAACTTTAGTAATTTGAATCTAGTGTTGATCAAGCTATGTAATGTCAACTAATTGATTCAGTTTATACTGAGCTCACAATGATAGTGGTTACCTAGCTATGCAGTATCAAGCAAGTGATTTAGTTTCTACATCAACTTTCACAGTATTCACTGAGTCAGTAGTGGAGATCGAGTTTAGACTAATTGGAAGTGATTAGTCTGAACTGAGTTTCTACATCTATGGAGTGCATGACAATGTCAAGAATTGACAATGGTTTTTGAGTGTCAGAACCTCACTAAGTTTTTCTTCAGAACCTAAGTACCAACAATTAGGTTGACTTTGTGTATTTTGGTGAAACATTTACTATAGCCAACTTTGACAAATTGTAAATTAGATTCGTATATATGTAATGTATTGTATCACATCCAAAGAGAATGGTATGAATATAGAAAGATATATATATATATATATATATATATATATATATATATATATATATATATATATATATATATAAGGGAAGAAGTCTAAAGTGAAAAAGCTATAAGCTGTATAAGGAGTAGCAAAGATTTATCTATCACAACAAAGTGATCATTACACTCCAAAGGAATCTCATTCAAAAAATCAAAGTTGTAGATTAGAGATCAGGCACTAGTTCATCCTAATAGGTGGAATAGTTAAATCCTTTCACAAGGTAGACTTAATAGTCTTTTGTAAATCTCTTTACCAAGTACATACTTTCTTGTATGTTTTGTAAATAATTTTGCAAGGTTGACATAGCAGTCCTTATTACTCCTAAGGGGGGGAGATCATTAAAAGTGGTCATTGTAAGCCTTAACAAGCCAACTTTATATTATAGTACTAAAGCTTGTGGGTATCATCCCCATGCTAGTTTTACTTTCTATTTGGAAGGTTTTTAGGTTACCATATTGTGTGTCAAAGTGTTATGAATGTTTTAATATTTTAAGTTTTTTGTGCATGCAATTAGATCAGAATACATATGAAGGATTAATTGGAGAGTTAAGATTAAGCTTTATTGGTTACTAATTCATCCCTCCCCTCTTAGTAACCTAGCCTATCTTAAATTTTAGATAGTGTTATGTAGTTTAAACATGTGCATAGTTGATCTTGTTATCAACAAGAGGAAGCCTTGGATGCCAATGAAAATAGTCCCTTAATTACTACTTTCCCTCTAAGGAAGTTGAAGGAGAACCCTATTGTTCAACCCCCAATCCCCCTCCACTCCCCCTCCTCTCATGATCCCCTTGGCCCACCCCTAGTCTAGAACCACCTTCCCCCTTGCCAACTTCGATAAAATAATTTTTGTGTAGGTTGAAGCTGTATTGAAAACTATTTGTGTAGAGTTGCAAAGCCTAAAGAAATGGATAATGGAGTTGGAATTCAAGTTCAACAATCTAGTAGAGTCTTCCATTAAGGTTATGCATGTTCTAGCTACCACCATCTAACTCTTATTGTAGGATAAGGTAGGGGTTAAGGAAAAGGAGGATGCTGATAGTATCCTGAGACTCTAAAAGTTCCTTGTAGGCAATTGACTATATGTGTTACTAGAAAAAAAACTCCCCTAGAGGAAAATAAAGAATTAGGGTTCAACATCACTTTGTGCTTTAAATTTTATCTTGTTCATGTTGGTTAAGTGCATGACCCCAATGGATACTTTTACGAAAACTTTTAAAACTTTGAACATGGTCGTTCTTTGCTTAGATTACTACTTTACTATGAATAATTCTACTCATAGATTAGATTTCTACAATTTAATTTCTAGCATCTATTAGTTATATGATAGTAAGATATTAAACTCTCATAATTTTATAAGTAGGAGACAATTTCCATAGCAAGTCAAACTATGATATTACTATCAAGATTTAACTATATGATTTTGAGTAAAAATCATTGACCCATGTTTCGTGAGTAGTGATTCAACATGAAACCATCTCTCATGAGAATAAATGATACACTTAGCACTCATTCAATCTAGGTGATGTTCATAGGGGTGAAGCACTGGGACTTCCCAGGAGGTCACACATCCTAGTACTACTTCAGCCTGAGTGTTCTTAACTACAAGGTTTCCTCCATGGTTAAACCCAAAGCTTGCAACACCATTTCCAAAACCTTCACCAAGTGTTGTGCCTTATGAACCATTCATTAGAAATCCCTTTGAGCTCAGGTTGGAGTAGTAGTGGGATGGGTGACTTCCCGAGAAGTTCCAGTGCTTCACCCCTATGAGCATCACCTAGATCCAATGAGTGCTAACTATTCCATTTACTCTCATGAGAGATGGATTCATGTTGAATCACTACTCATGAAACATGGGTCAATGAGTTTGACTCAAAAATACATAGTTAAATCCTGATAGCAATATCACAGTTTGACTTGCTATGGAGATTATCTCCTACTTATCAATTGATGACCTCAAGGGCCTTTCTAATGAATATTTCATTAGGCACAAAACTTGGTGAAGGTTTTGCAAATGGGGTTGAAAGCTTTGGGTTTAACCATGGAGGAAACTATGTAGTTAAGCATGCTCAGGCTAGAGTAGTACTAGGATAGGTGACCTCCTAGGAAATCCCAGTGGTTCACCCTTGTGAGAATCACCTAGATCGAATGAGTGACAAGCATTCCATTTATTCTCACAAGAGATGGGCTCATGTTGAATCACTACTCTTGAAAACATGGGTCAATGAGTTTGACTCAAAATCACATAGCAAAATCTTGATAGCAATATCACACTCTCATAATTTACTATTTATGATATTGAATATGGGTGGTTAATGTGTTGGTTTTGGTTGTGGCCCATGGGCTGTCAATTTTTTGATAGTGATCTTGTCAATTTGTTAATGTTTCTTTTGGGCCTGTCATCTATTTTTACTAGTATTAATATATAAAATTGTGCCTTCATCATTATTTTATTAATTTTGTCTAAATATATTTAATGTAAAAAATATTATTTTAAAATATTATAATATTGGTAAAATATAATAATTTATCAATTTTATCTTAATAAATCTTATAATTTAAAATTAATTAATATTTAACATTTTAACTATCACCACACATACATAATTCTACATTGTATTTTTAAATTTTAAAAATATAATAATAATAATAATTTATATATAAAATTAAAGTTTTAATTAATTATACAACTAAAGAAAAGTACTTAGCCACTATGCGACACTTGTTTTATCTATATCATCTTAAAATATTCATTATTATTTACTATTCATGATAATTAAGAATTTTTACTCATTAAATTACATGTTACAATTATTTAATTCAATATCTTCTATTATTTTGCTAAAGTGACACATTTATTACTTATTCTTTTTTTAAAATCAATCTATTAAACTTTACCTAATATGAATACACTAGTGTTCAAATAATTTTTAAATTAAATTAATAACTCCATCAAAAAAATTTAATTCATTCATGCAATGAACTAAATCATTGAATGCATGTAGAAAATAAATCATCTCTTACATATTTATAATTATTTTATTTAAAAATAGTCTCCATAGATTTCCTTATACAAATTATCAATTTACTATAGTCACTCATCATGTCTAAAAATATTAAAATAAAATTATTTTAAATTTAATTAAAATTAATTTTCTATTTCTTCATCTTTTTCACCAATCTATAATAAATCTAGCTAACTCCTAGAATAAATATATTAAATAGGAAAAGTTGAATATTTTTTAAAGGTTTAAATTTATTCCTTTGTAATGTTTTAGACTTGCCTAAAAAATCTAATCATGAGTTAAGTCTACCATCTACAATGTAAAATCTACTATAAACTAAATATTTTGAAATGTTATTGAAACAAACTCAACCCATCATTTTTATTCAACAATCTTCAATGCATAACATATTGTTAATTACATGTATTTTTATAGTTCCTCAAACAATCTACCTAGTGATCAAACTTCATCAGTACTTTTCATAATATGATATTTTAATATTTGATAAATTTAAATGTCAAATATTTAACTTTTCTAATCTAGATGAAAATATTTACCATTCATATTATTGTCTTAAAAAATGAAGGGATAATGACTAGTTTTTAGAATTTGTTCACCATACTAAACTTTAGTTAAGTTAAAACATTTAAATGGAATAATTTTTTTAATAAGTAAAAATAAACTACTAACAAATAATAAAATGAATTTTCTCTTCAATATAGTTATTTGTCTCTTTTATGCATCATAAATGTTGGAATACCTATTTTTTTAAGAAGATGCAGATTTGTTGGCCATTGTAGTCTTCTGGTCGATCTTGTTTTCTTTCACGGTGACCAATAAGGGTTAGTGGCCTTGACTAATATCAATTATTAGTATTGTCATCAAGGAATGGTAAATTTGAGAATAATTTAGTTCAGAATTATGAGAATCGTATTGAGAATTTCCATTTTTACTAAGATAGGATTTATATCGAAACGTGTTGAAAATTTGTTTCTAGTTATCTCATTTAAACAAAATACTAGTGAATTTGTTGAATATTTGAAAACATCATATTGATATTCTACATTAAGCAAGGAATGTTTTCCATGTAGTTATTTTTATTTATCCTAGTTGTGGGTAGTTAAGTTTAGACCATATTATTTCATATTTGAATCTCTTTAAATTCCACTAATAAATAGCTCTATAATTATCTAATTAAAAAACATATTGGGTAGGAGCCTTTATCATAACTAATATAAATAAAATGTTATGGAATGAACATGAAATTAGAAGGGGCATAAAACCTTCAAAATGAACTAAATAGAAATTAAAGAAAGAATAAGGAAGGAAACATAAAACAAAAAGATGCATGTTTTTATTTACGATATGACACCTAATGGTCGGTTCATAGAACTTATACCATAAAACTAGACTATGAACTTGAAGAAGATTATAGAGAGTGTCATAGTTCATATTGGATGATGGAACTTCTTAGGGGAAGATGACGAAGGTTAATCTAAATTTTGGTAGTGTCTAATGGATATTGTTATGTTAGAGATACTTTTTAGATTCTCTAACAAAATAATATCCTTCCAAAACTTGCACAAATTGATGATCTATGAAATAAAATAGGGAGGCATGACTATAAAGGCCTGGGTTGTGAGAGGGAATAGTTACAAGGGAAGAAAATAGAAATGACATTCACTAAGTTATAGAGATTAAAAAATACTTGGAAGAAATGAGAACCTTAAAATTGATCAAATTCATATGGTTATAGTACACTATCATAAAAGGCTTTATTTCCCCCCTATACTTTGAAGTATAACACATCTCTATACTTAATTAAAATGATGTGAGGAGGTATATATTTAGGACCAATACCTTGATGATTTTCCATCATAATAAGTTTTCTTAATTTTCCTTGGGTGACGATAATTATCGTTGGTCCTCCCTTAGTGAGGGACCTTTATTGGATTACATTAGTGATGGTTGCTAAATTCCTTATTTTACTATTTTAATGGAATTCCAAATTCTTTTGTAGAATTTGGATGTTTAGACAAATTTCTACTTACTGAGGGATTGCTTTCTTAAAACATTTATAATAATAGTGAAATCACCTTCTATCTCTAAATACAAGCATCCTATGGACTTACCTAGTGCTAAACCTTTTATGGTGACTTTTAGTTTTGCCCCATTATTGCTTTCATTTTTATTGTTTTTGTTATCCTTGTTATTTATTTTCCTTCTTCACTTGGATAATGCATCTAATTCCTAGCTTGCCCAAATTACATCTTGAGGATCCATCAAAATTGATATTGTAGCAAACTTCTAGTGATGGCTTCGATTTACAATTTTTTCACCTACATTTTGTAGAAGCCTTACCCCTTCCCCTGCTTTCTATGAAAGGGGGAGAATTTAGACCAATCAATTTCACTCTCATTTTCTCATCCAAATGAGGCATTCTAGTATCTTTTGGTTTAAACATTACTCTACTATTTGTGTGTTCTATAAAAAAAATCCTATAATTTTACTCAAAAGTTGTTCAATATTCATTTTCCTATCCTAAAATATTCTTCTATTTTGTTCCTTCCATAATTCTAATGGGACCATAGATGGAGTAGATATCCATAATGATCTATAAATACTTTCACCCTATCAAATTGGCTAGGTTTGTAGGATATCTAGATTATTATCACTGAAATTATTCAAGATCATTCTAGTTGTGTACAAAGTTATTTATGTTAATCACAAATTGGTTTTTTCATATGAGTGACAATACAATTAAGTCATTTAGAAGATAGAACTTAGTTCATGTTGAACAAGTCATGTATGTTGAGCATAATTTGTTAGACAGTATACGCCAAGAAAGATATAGTGTATGTGTCAAGTAACTAAAATGTGCCAAGTCACTCAAGTGCAGAGTAGACAATTGATACTGAGTAATTAATAGATGCCAAGTCATTGACATGATAAGTTACAACATTGAAGAAATAATAGATGCTAATCATCAAGGACTTTAAGTGCTGAGTAAAATAGTTTTGACCAAAGTTGTTTGCAATAACACAAAATTCTATGTAAACTATTTTTGAGCTGACTTAAGGATTGTTTTGCAATTTTGAATGATGAAAACAAGTATATATTGAGTATCCCTATGTAGTTCATGCAACCAATTAGTTAAAGGGATGGATTAAGAGGTAAAATGGGTGAATTACACTCATTAATTCATACCTAACACTAAGTCACGTAGGTCTTCGTATGGAAGCCAAACCCTAAAAGATTATATGTGTAGAGAGACAAGTTTGCATGTGTAGATAGAGGATTCATGGTGGCTAAGGAGTTGAAAACTAAGTTATACATTGTAGAATTGATTAAATGAGAAGAAAGGAAAGAAGTTAGATGAAAAAAGTGACACATCTAATTGGATAGGATCAAGGATTCATTCAAAGAGGTGATTTTTTATCTACCAGTAAAGTGTTAACCAGAGGATCATTGCTAAGACATTATAACAAGTGAATTAGATAAATCCCTTAACATAGTAGTCCTAACATGCTGCTATAAATCCTTTAACATGGTGCTTACTTCATTTTAAGTATTTTTGGAAATAATTGATTAATTATACATTATCCTTGATGTTACACAAAATGTCATATCATTTCTAGTTAGTGTATGCCAAACTCACTCAGGCATTGAAGATAGTTTCCTATGTCTACTTAGCATTCTAGAGATTGCCTAGTTTAGAAGACAGTGTCTATCAAGTTTATTTTGGTGACAAATGAAAGTTTTCCAAAGTTGAGTGTTAACCAAGAGCACTCAATTAATGAAGGAAATGTTGGATATAACTAGTGTTAACCAAGCTCACTTGGTTACCAAAGGAACTACATAACTGATTTCACTTGGTTAAAATAGGAAAATCACCTTGAATTAGTATCTACTAAGTAAGGTCAGCTAATGAAGGATTTTCTTGTTTTGGTATATATTAAGTTCAATTTAATTGATTATTGGTTCTAGCCGATTGAGGATAAGAATATTATTTATTCTAAGTTGTATTTAAGCTAGCTTGACAATGTGTAAGATACATATACAAGGTCAAGTTTAGGATTGAATAAGTGGAACATAATTGAAGATTTGATGATGTTTAAAGGAAGTGAATTAGAAGGATAGGTAGAATATCCTTGTTGATATGCAAAGATACATTCGATCTGGAAGGATCAAGTTTACAACGCAAAATTGAGATCTGTAATCAGCAATTTAGTTATATTAGAAATTAGGTAATCTCATTGTTACTCTCTAACCATTGTATCAATGATCAAAATGTCTTAGTAGAGTTTTCTTAACAACTATTTGTAAATCCTCTAACAAGGTGGCATTTCTATTTAATTGTGTAAAGACCTCTAACAAGGCCACTCCTAATAGGGTGATTAAATCCTCTAATAGGATCACACCTAATAGTGTGTCATATAACCTTTAATAGTGTTGGATCCTAATAGGGCTCACTTAAAAAGAGTGAAACTTAGTGACAAGTTGCAATGGGTGGTTTTTCCCAATTTGGGTTGTCCACATTAAATCCTAGTGTTGATTGTGTTCATGTTATTTCTTTTATGTGTATGCAACTAGGTTAAAGTCACATCAATCACAAATAATATCTTAATATTTTCATTACAAACATTTTGTAAGTTATTTCACTATTTCATAAGTTACAACATTTGTTAGTGTTAATCAAGTGCCTATGTATTTGTTGAGTTACATCAGAGTTCTATTTTTATTGAGTTTTAATTTGTATTAAAATCTAAGGGATCTAGGATTTATTTTTTTGGAAGCTGATTCACCTCTCCCCTCTCAATTACTCCTCTTTTATTTCCAACGGTTTAATTCCTTTAATCAGACACTCTTCTAATAGGGTGTTGACATTATTTAATAGGATAAGTTCAAACAATCTTGTAAGCCTTTAACAAGGAAAACCTTTCACATGGTCAATCATAGTTTATGATCAAACATTGGATATACTTTATAACTACAATAGTGAAGAATTTTTGATGTCATCCCCACACTAGTTTTACCTTCTCATTGGAGTTTCTTTGAGTTACCAAATATAATTTGTAATATATGTATTGACAGTTATTTTCTTTCATGCTATGGATGAACATTTTTATTTCGATATTTTAGTTTATATGCAAATTGCGAGATGGAGGTGTGGTAAATCATTTTATGGTTAAATTTTTGAAGGGATGATTCCCCTCCCCACCAATTCCCCCCCCCCCCCCCCTACCCTCATCCCTCTCCCCCCACACCCCACTTAGAGTTTACATTCCCTATTGTATTTCCAACAATTGGTATCAGAGCTTTGTTCTCTAGAAAGGAAAACTTTGTAGTATTGAGGAAAGATCTTGAGGATGAAATTCTACAAGTTAGAAAATATTATTGAGAATCAAAAGATTGAAATCCAAGTTCCCCTATATCAACTGATTGAAGAAAGAGGTGGTTTGAAATGCTAGCTAAAGAGAATGAAAGAAATAACTATTGAAGAGAATGACACACATAACCAAGATGAAGACACTACTAAATTGTTTGCATGTGGAAACACAAGTGAATTTGATGTAGCAGTTGCAAATTTGATTAGAAAGAATGGTGTCCTAACTAAAGAGGAAAATTTTTTTAAGATATAATAAGAATTCTAATCAGTATTTCTATGTGAATTGATTGAGCTAGGAAATAAAATTTGAGGAAGAGAAAATCATGATTGAAGATGACAAAAGGATATTGACCAATAGACTAGAAGAAAAAATATTAGAGAAAAATAGGATTTCTCACATGCAACTAGAAATAATGAATCAAATGATGATTTCCAATCACAAATTGAATGAAAATGATACTGAGATAACAACACTAAAGTTGTACCATGAAAACCCAAAAAATGATCTAAAAAAGGGGAAAAAATTCTTGAAAATTTCAACAAACCTAATGAAGCCATTGAGTACTTTGTGAACTTGATGAGATCTTCTAGATCCAATAGTGATACTACTAGATTGGGTTACACCAAAATTGAAGTAGGAGAATTATCTAAAAGTGGTGAAAAAAGAAGAAACAAAGGTAAGAACTACAAACCTACTTGTCATAATTGTGGAAAGATAGGTTAGACTACAAATTTTTGGAAGGAGCAACAATGAAAATCAAAGCTTTAAGAAGAAATTCATGGGTAACTCTCATAAGTGTAACAATCAATGACATCAGGCACATCAATGCAAGACCAAGACATCAAGCACACAAAGATTGGAAGGTTATTGCTACAACTATAGGAAGTATGGACATAGAGCATATGAGTGTCGATCCAAGCTAACTGGTCATCAAAAAAGAAAGGTAAGGTAAACCATACTAACATATCCAATAATTGAGATTAAAATAAAAGATATAGTTGTCACTACTATGAAGAGTATGGACATGTTACTGAAAATTGGATCAAAACAGATTTTAGAAGTGACTATAATAGATGGTTGAGTCATACTACATATTTTATTTGTTTCAACACTAGTCACATTAGCATAAATTATCCAACAACGTCAAAAGCACCTAAAAGTGAATTCAATAAAGGAAAATAAAAGTTTGATGTTGAAGAAGTGAAAGTGTAGATGAACATGACATGGAAGAAAAGGGAAGATTGCAGCACATCAAGTTCAAATGGAATCACTTCATCCAATGGATTAGGTGATCACACCACCCCCAACTAGGAAATCAAGAGGTATGTGTAGGACTGATGTTTCAAAATTCTATTATGTGTCAATTCCAAGAATTCTATTATGAGAAGATCATATTTGAATGAAGTAAGATTAAAAGTATCGGTTACAACTTAGAAGAAATGTATAAGTTTTCATGTTGTTGTCAAGCATGAAAAGTTCTAGCATCCTTACCAAGTAAAAGTTTAGTTGATATCAATCTATCTAAGGTGATAGTGTTAGCTGAGCTCACTATGGTTGTTGAGTATGGTAGAAATTACATGAAAACCGAGTGAATCAAAATTGCTATTGGAGTTGAGCTTATAGCTATGTAAGCATTATGCATTTATTGTAAAGTTTCGACGGCTATATGGTCAATTTTTGACTCATTTGCAATCATTTGAGATTGAAGATAGCACAAAGAACATAAGGAAAATTGTATAAATTAATTGAAGCATTTGAATATTGAATTCAACTCCTATGCACCACTAAACAATATATATCTCAAGGTATTTATCGTGTGCCAAGCTACGTTGTTTGAATTTATGCAAACCCTAGATAGTTATTATGGTGTCTAGTTCTTATGTTGATGTGGTAAAGGAAGGAATTGAAGTTTTAAATGTTAATTGATTAGTAATGAGATTAAACAATCATATTTCTTGGTGATTCCAGATATTGCATACAAATGAGACACATTTGGTGTGTTATGTATGATAGCACCACAACTTTCAATGATAAAATATGTAAGGTGTTGTTACACTTGTAGGGTATTGAGTATAGGAGACATGGAAATTAGAGTCTTGTATGGAAATTTGTGTGAAAACAAAGTATTGAAAGAGGAAAACAAATTTATAGAGAGAAAAGGGTTAACACATGCCCTATATTTTCCTAATGTGTTCAAGAAAGAGTGGATTAAGATAGTTCATAGTAGGATACATGAAAACTCTATATGGTTAGAGGACAACCCTATCAAGATTACAAAGAGAAATATTCAAAGAATAACATGGTATCCCACCCTACATAGAATAAAGACTATGAGGAGTGATGCAAAAGAGGTAGTTGAGAAAAATAAAGGGGTAGTCTGGAACAAGAGGGATGAAAATAGATACAATCAGTAATCTCTTAGTTGTATTTTTAGTTAGAGTCATTGCACATAAGTTTTTTCAATATAGAAGATTGAATATTGTACCATGTAGGCAGAATATCCTTGTTGATATGCAAAGATACATTTCATAAGGAAGGATCGAGTTTACAACCCAAAATTGAGATCTTTAATCAACAATTTGGTTGCATCATAAATTAGGCCATCTCATTCTTACTCTCTAACCATTGTATCAATGATATAAATGCCTTAATAGAGTTTTCTTAACAACTATTTGTAAATCCTCTGACAAGGTGGCATTTCTATTTAATTGTCTAAAGACCTCTAACAAGGGCACTCGTAATAGGGTGAGTAAATCCTCTAATAGGCTGACACCTAATAGTGTGTCTTGTAACCTTTAATAGGGTTGGCTCCTAACAAGGCCCAATTTAGAAGACCAAAACTTAGTAACTAGATGCAATGATTGTTTTTTCCCAATTTGGGTTTTCCACATTAAATCCTAGTGTCGACTGTGCTCATGTAATGCCCCACCCGGAGATCCTTGGAAACAAGGATTCAAATCAAGCCAAGATTTTTTTTTACCAGTATGAATGCACATGACAACATCATACAGGGATCACAAAGATCGCAACAGAAGACTTCACCACAATCTCAGCAACCAACGAATCTCCAAACGCCACTACCAAAAGACAAACGCAAACAAAAGCCACCAACCACCACAACAAGATGAGAGTTCAAGAACAACCACTCATCAACAAAACACTGAGTTGGGGTAAAATGCAAAATCTTGAAATTTGGCTAAGTCTGGATTTTTGAAGCCCTAAAATTTCCTAGAATCCTTAACTTATCTCTGAGAGGTCTGAAACCTATCTCAAACAATTTGTCACATATATTAAAATATAAATTAAGTATAAAAAATTAAATATACGTCAACTTATACTTAAATGATATATTCTAAACCCCAAGAGGCTAAAATAGAAACACGAAAATTCAATTTAAAGAGAAACTGACATAATTCAAAATGCAACAGCACAGGGTCAAAGAATGCCCAAAAGGGTATCGAAAACCACTCTCAAAAAGTTTGAATCATAAAGAAAAGTGCCCGCTGCTAGCACGCACAAGTTTTTCACAAAAACCCTGCAACACTTTTTACTAAGGGAGGGCGACACTTCTCCTTAAGGCATGTGACACTCTTCCAGTGTCATATGATATTTCTCAAGAAAGCATGCGATACTTTATAGTGTCATATGACATAGTTTGGATGGGTGTGGGATACTTTTTAAAGTGTCGCACTATGCTGAACAAATGTTGCCCATGCAAAAACAAAACACTCCCAGAAGCAAAAGGGACCAAAATAGAGCAAAGAACCTCCACACCAGGGAGTACCGGATCCAGGCGAATCGAGGAATGAACACTCGAGTGCAAGAACAACATAGAAAGAAGAACATCTATCCATCTAAACTATAGTAGCAAAGAACATATAAAAAAGCAACAACTGAACAACCAAACTAAGTACGCAGTTCCTCCCAACCGTTAATAGCATCATAAGACCATAGTGCGTCCTAGCCATCCCTCGCGCGTAACATCTCAAGCCACTGACCAGATTGTCGGTAGTGTTGTAATAGGGACGTCACTATTAAAAACATGTAACAATATAAGCATAAGGAAACATAACATGCTATTAAAAAAGCATAAGATAATCCTATAGTAGATAACATCACCTATCACATGCTAAACAACAATAAGCAACAGATACGCTAATACAACAATTCACAGCATCTAATCATATGCTAAACATCATAATAAAGGAATGCATCAAATAAAATAACATCATCTAAACATGATATACAAGCATCCCAATTAAAGCATAAATCCCAAGAAAGCATACTCCAGAACCCAAAGTACCAAGTGAGGACATCCAACAACGATCGCACTAGGATAAAAGATCGTCTCTATACACTGTTCCCTAGTAGTGGTGAAGGTAGCTACGCCTCCAAACCACATGGAACCCATAGGTCCACACCTGCCATGCTAATGGAGATAAAGATCCAACCACAAACACACAAAAATCACAACATCCAAGGCTAACACTCACACCAGATAGTATGATGGTTGAACCAAGAACCTAAAACAATGCAAGGAGTAAAGGTCCTAGTCAGACACTCAAAAGGCTACTAAGTAGGGACTAACATCATGGAAAGTCGCTTGGCATCAAAAAGCCCAAGCTAGGGCTTGTGCAGATTCAACATCCCTCAACAGAAAGGCTCTTGCACCCCAAACCTTTTTATTATCTTAAGTTTTATTATCATTCACACATTTATTTAATTATCACTTATATAAAGCTTCCTCTGCCAACCCATGATGCCATGATCGTCGGGTTGCGAAATAGAAGCCCCCTCCATATGCTACCCTACCCTACCCATGCTCATCCTATGACAAGTGCCCATGGGCATGCATACTCCCATCCCAACCCGAATGATCATAACTTCCAGCAAATCCACGAAAGATCGGGCCTCGCAAGTAACCCAACAAATGTACGCACGCATACTCATGTGTGGTGGACCACCATCATGAAGATCATAACACAAGGATAGGAATGAGAACACAATGCAAAGAAACACTCAACTGAAAGCAACAGAGGAAGGATGGATTCTACACGAATCCCAAAGACAAAAAAAAACCATACATCATAAAATCACTCAACCGGCCTCAATCCGAGAGTATGGATTCTACACGAATCCCAATGATGCAACAAGACCAAAAGTCATGAACTTACTAAACCAGCCTCAATCCGAGAATATGGATTCTACACAAATCCTAGCGTTCACAAAATAAAAGCAAAGGTCTAACAGAAACCATAACAGGTATAAAATCACTCAACCAAACACAATGTCAGGAGTATGGATGCAACACGCATCCCAATGCAACATAAAAGTGCAAAAGTGGTTTGACTGATATCCAAATGGATCATCAAGGTCCACGATCCACATTGTGCCAATAAAAATCTGAGAAAATAGGGTGGCACGCAAAATGAGATAAAAAATGCAAAATTTGAAAAATTTTAAAATTAAAACCCATTTGGATTTTGGGTTCAAAAACCTCAAAAATCAAAAAATAAATGGAATTGAACACCGTATGCAAAAATGGTGAGCATAACAGCGTAAAATTCCAAACCTTCATCCCCAAAAATTAGAAAATATTCATATCCACCCAACCGGGTAGAACTAACATATAGAAACAGATGGGAACACTAGTTCTTAGCCTCCAAACAAATGGCTACCAAAAATAGAAGCAAAAACAAAGCCAAAACAATAAAGCCCTACCTCATAGCCAAAAGGGAAAAATGAAAAACTGAACTAGAAAATAAAACGCTCGCAGAAGTGGCTGAAAATCGTGGCAATCCAAGGTTTCCCCGAGCTGGATCCAATGAGCCCAACCTCGCAATGATCCCACGCTCGTAGCTCCCACAACAAACAAAATAGTAAATCCTCATGAAGAGGATTTTGGATTTTACTCTCCAACTTTCCAATTTGAAATTTAGAAGTGAGGAATGAAATTCCTCTTTGGATACTTATTCACTTTTTGAGGGAATAATCGATTAGGGCAAATAACCAGCCAACCTAGTTAAACCCTGAATCGACCCAAACGAAAATAGGCTATTACTATAAATAGGAATTCATCTATGGCAAAGCTGTCAAAAATAAAAATAAATAAATTAAAAATCTTGAAAACCCAAAAACACATAAATCTCCTAAACAACTTTAGTGACAATGCGAACCTCTAAATGCACACACATGCTTACTAGTCTAATCACATAATGCAAATGAGTTCGGATTTAATAATCACTGAAAGGTTTAATTTAAACATTTAATAAAGGATATGTCAACCATACAAGGATGTAATTGGTAAAATATGAAAGACTAAATCACTAACTCCATGTGCCACTGCCAGGGATATAAATCCTGCACACTAAACAACACGATCAAGTGCAATTGCATATAATAACATAGCCAAAGTTATAAATGCATTAAATCACCTAATTTAACCATTTAGTTAATTATATTAAAATAATCTATTTACATCACTCATATTAGCATAAAGCATAACAACATAGGAATGAAGTAAATAACCATAGCATTAAATCCATCACATAACGCAATCAGAGATATGTCCAAATACCAGATAACCAAATATCATCATAAAACATGCTGTCATCTCAAAATGGCATTGTCATGCAATAAGATTAACTAAACAACATAGTAGTCTAATATTTATGATATTGAAATCAAGGTATGACATTTGACCCTCGGGTCATCTCAAATATAAACATAACATGAGTAAAAAATATCTCTCTAATCAGAAATGTAACAAGGTACATGTTCGCAGCATATAACCAAAGAATCCAACAAGAACAATCCATTTAATTACTTAAGCAGTTAAAAATGATTGATTACTCTGCATTAAAAAGGCACTTAAAACACATAAGCAAGCATAGTCATAAACATGACTAACCACTACTACAGGAACCTAGTCCAGTGTAGCATGGTAATAGAACATAGTGCAATATCTATACACATCTCAAGGTAATCATGAAACAACCTCATGATACCACATCAATCTTGGTAACCACTAGCACAAACCTCAATGAACCATAAATCACATCATAATCTCATAGATCAGTCAAAAGCATAATCAAAGCAACTGATACAGAAACATAAATCCAAACACCTCGATGGTGTAGACCACTTAGGGTCACAATCATGATCCTTCACAACAAAATATCAGCAAGGTTGCATCCATCAGGATGACTTACATAAGTCAAATGGGAGAGGCACTACATCATCCCCCACAAGGACTAGGCTTACGCCTGGAAGCCTACAATCCAAGAATAGAAACCAAAACACAGATGAACCAAAATCAAAAGTGAGCAATAGGAATGACTCAAAAACTCTCTACAAGTCAAACCCAAATCACTCCAACATTCTCAAACCATCAAATTAACCCCCAAATAGGTTAACCACAAGAGAAAAGGGTGTCACACAAACATAAGGTCCCTCAACAAGGAACCTTCTATGCACTAGGAAAAACCCATCTAGCCATAAAGTCAACAATACAAGGTAAGGAAAAACCCTCTCTACCTCGTCAACAGGTGCCCAGCTACAACATGCACCAACTACAAGACCACAAACAAGGTCAAAACAAGACACACTTCCAACAAGAGTTGGAATCATGGGGAACAACCATCCCAAAATTCCCAAGAATACTATCATGTCACACATGATCATTCTGGAATCCACATAAACTCACCCTTAGAACAAAGAGGATGAAAGTTTACCAACAAAAGGACACACTCCAAAGGACTACTCACCACCAAGCGTAGGAGCACAACACCTCACCAAGGCACAAAAGCTCAACTACCACTAGAAACTAGGGTAACATAACCCAACTAGACAAGATATCACCTTTCCACAAGGTTGCACAGAATTTTGTCAGTGGACACAATCATGAAATTTCTGCATACCAACTCACGAGATGGTAACATGTGTCCAACGATACCATGTCCATCTAGCACCATGCTAGGAAAGCTACACCCAAACTACTGCTAAAATCAATCTCTAGTCTCAAGTCAATGGTTAATGAGAAAACTTGACTAAGATAATCCACATGAAGATATAAGCTTAGGGAGAAGGATACTATAGAGTATCAGGACTAAGAGGGAGTCTCTCTCTCAACCTCTACACTAACCAGTCCATGATGCATTAGGAAACTCACAATTTCACCAACCATCAACATACTCACCAGAAAACACTAACTGAGCTAGTGGCATAACCACACTAGCCTACTCTCACAAGAGAGAAAAGGATATTGAGGCGCACCCAAGACAACATCCAAGAAGGAGAATCTAGACTCATCAAAGAATTGGGTCAATCCCAAAAGACAAGGCAACAACAACCTCAACCAAGGAACGTTCACTAACCACACTACACCCCACAATGGTGGTTCAATGCAATAGGAAACACAAAAACCCAAGCACAAACCCCAACAAGTACCTGGTAGATTATGAAGACAAGATAACTCTTCCATATGAATATCAAGAAGAGTTAAACTTCTCCAATGGCCATAAATATGATATGTCATGATTGAATTGGCCTCTGCTTGAGAAGGTACTCAGAACAATGATCAAAAACTCCAAAATCCATAGCTTCACATCTAAACTCGGATTGGCTCCATTCAAAAAGCGTCGAAAAGATATCGACAAAGACTACAACAAGATGGAGCTAAGAGAGACCTAAGACCTATGATCTGAGAAACCACTCAAGACAAACCCACAAAGGCAAAAACAATAGTCTTGGCCACCAAAAAAAATGACAGACAAAACGTCCAAATCCACACAAGAGCACACATGCCCAAAACAACATAATACATGGAATGAAAGGTAATCACACATTGAAACCATCATTACTCCTCTTTCATAATTTCATTAATTAAAAATAATATAAGCACTAATGCACAATGAAACTGAAAGGTTTCAAGCAAGGGTCCAAGAGTCACCATAAAACAAGTACATATCTTTCAATTTCTTTCAAAAACAACATTAAGTTTAATCGCCATTTAAGCCATCCAATTACAATAACAACTTTAAATCTAACAAAGACACACTAGCATGTTCTCCATGATATTATCCCTTGTACATACTACTAGAGGTTCAAGATGAATATGATAGAGTCACAACACACAACTGGGCAGCAATGAAAGACATTCAAAATAGTCATCATGAAACATAATCAAAAAGCCCAAGTAGGGGAATTGTCAATTCCAATAGTAAGTACCAAAAAGAGCTCATTTCAACAATAAGTCAAATGTGACAACTGTCACAAAAAGAGCGATAGATAAAATTTGATGACTACTCCAAGAGAGAAAAAAAATACTAAAAACCAATCCTAGCCCAACAACATGAGGAGAGTACCTCCAGCCAAATAAAATAAGGCATCAAACAAATCACATTACAGGTGATGACTGAGTACAGTCACACAAGAGGGATAAATCACCACACAATGCTAAGGAATACATCATCCTAGCAATGTTAGAGAACACACTCACACACATCAAATAGTAAACCATTAGTAATATCATGCATATGCATAAACACTAATTTCCATGCAATGCAACATTTAGATATTCATCTATCTAATACAAATTTCCATAAGCTTAAGAAGTAATCAGATTGGGACCTTAAGTCATTAACCCAAGGATGTAATGCAAAACTACTACTTTGTAATGATTCAAAATAAACATTCATTTACAATGAAAGTAACCATTTCATTATTATAATCAACAAAATAAAGAATCACAAATAAGATTCATCTATTTACTTACAACAAGGAGAAAGAAAGGAACCATGCACCTAACTCCATGAGGAGAAATCAGAAGAGGCACACAAGGGCAACACATGGACACCAATCAATGGTTCCATCCAAAAAGGGTCACACAAGCAAGCAACCAACCAAGGCACATCGATTCCACTTACCAAACTAGGAAGACTCGCTTCCTTCTCCACAAAATACTCTAGTCACATCTACTGGACAAGAAAATCCATCATGAGTAGATACCAAAGAAACAAAGATCACGAGTTCTCACCAGGACACTCGCACTCAACCAACGCAGCAACAACTACATGGGAAACATAAGCACAAAGATCCCAATGTTTGAACATGGGCTCTGATACCAGATGTAATGCCCCACCTGGAGATCCTTGGAAAAAAGGATTCAAATCAAGCCAAGATTTTTTTTTTACAAGTATGAATGCACATGACAACATCATACAGGGATCACAAAGATCGTAACAGAAGACTTCACCACAATCTCGGCAACCAAAAAATCTTCGAACGCCACTACCAAAAGAAAAATGCGAAAAAAAGCTAGCAACCACCACAACAAGATGAGGGTTCAAGAACAGCCACTCATCAACAAAACACTGAGCTGGGGTAAAATGCAAAATCTTGAAATTTGGCTAAGTCTGGATTTCTGAAGCCCTAAAATTTCTTAGAATCCTTAACTTATCTCTGAGAGGTCTAAAACCTATCTCAAATGATTTGTCACATATATTAAAATATATCTTAAGTATAAGAAATTACGTCAACTTATACTTAAACTATATATTTTAAACCCCAACAGACTAAAATAGAAACACAAAAATTCAATTTCAAGAAAAACTGACAGAATTCAAAATGCAACAGCACAGGGTCGAAGAACACCCAAAAGGGTATCGAAAACCACTCTCAAAAAGTTTGAGTCACGAAGAAAAGTGCCCACTGCTAGCACGCGTAGGTTTTTCACAAAAAACGTGCCACACTTTTTACTAAGGGAGGGCGACACTTCTCCTTAAGGCGTGCAACACTCTTCCAGTGTCGTACGACATTTCTCAAGAAGGCATGCAACACTTTAGAGCATCGTACGACATTTCTCAAGAAGGTGTGTGACACTCTTCCAGTGTCGTATGAAATTTCTCAAGAAAGCGTATGATACTTTACAGTGTCATACGACATAGTTTGCATGGGCATGCGATACTTTCTAAAGTGTTGCACTATGCTGAACAAATGTTGCCCATAGAAAACAAAAACACTCCCAGAAGAAAAAGGGACCAAAATAGAGCAAAGAACCTCCACACCAGGGAGTACTAGATCCAGGCGAATCGACAAATGAACACTTGAGTGCAAGAACAACATAGAAAGAAGAACATCTATCCATCTAAACTACAGTAACAAAGAACATAAAAAAAAGCAACAACTGAACAACCAAACTAAGTACATAGTTCCTCCCAACCGTCAATAGCATCATAAGACCATCATGGGTCCTAGCCATCCCCCACGCGTAACATCCCAAGCCACCAACCAGATCATCAATTGTGTCATAATAGGGTTGTCACTACTAAAAACATGCAAGAATATAAACATAAGGAAATCTAATGTGCTAGTAGAAAAGCATAAGATAATCCTACAGTAGATAACATCACCTATCACATGCTAAACAACAATAAGCAACATATACACTAATACAACAATTCACAGCATCTAATCATATGCTAAACATCATAATAAAGGAATGCGTCAAATAAAATAACATCATCTAAACATGATATACAAGCATCCCAATGAAAACATAAATCACAAGAAAGCATACTCTGGAACCCAAAGTACCAAGTGAAGACATCCAACAATGGTCGCACTAGGACAAAAGATCATCTCTATACACCAATCCCTAGCAGTGGTGAAGGTAGCTATGCCTCCCAACCATGTGGAACCCATAGGTCCACACCCACCGTGCTGATGGAGATAAAGATCCAACCACAAACACACAAAAATCACAACATCCAAGGCTAACACTCACGCCAGACAGTATGATGGCTGAACCAAGAACCTAAAATAATTCAAGGAGTAAAGGTCCTAGTCAGACACTCAAAAGGCTACTAAGTAGGGACTAACATTATGGAGAGTCGCTTGGCATCAAAAAGCCCAAGCTAGGACTTGTGCAGATTCAACATCCCTCAATGGAAAGGCTCTTGCACCCCAAACCTTTTTATTATCTTAAGTTTTATTATCATTCACACATTTATTTAATTATCACTTATATAAAGCTTCCTCTGCCAACCCATGACGCCATGATCATCAGTCTACGAGATAGAAGCCCCCTCCATATGCTACCGTACCCTACCCATACTCATCTTACGACAAGTGCCCATGGGCATGCATACTCCCATCCCAACCCCAATGATCATAACTTTCGGAAAATCCATAGAAGATCGGGCCTCGCAAGTCACCCAACAAATGTACACGCATGTACTCGTGTGTGGTGCACCACCATCACGAAGATCATAACATAAGGACAAGAATGAGAACACAATGCAAAGAAACACTCAACTAAAAGAAACACGGGAAGGATGGATTCTACACGAATCCCAAAGCCAAAAAAAGCATACATCATAAAATCGCTCCACCGGCCTCAATCCGAGAGTATGGATTCTACATGAATCCCAATGATTCAACAAGATCAAAATTCATGAACTTACTCAACTAGCCTCAATCTGAGAGTATGGATTCTACATGAATCCTAGCATTCATGAAACAAAAGCAAAGGTCCAACAGAAACCATAACAGGTATAAAATCACTCAACGAAACACAACGTCGGGAGTATGAATGCAACATGCATCCCAATGCAACATAAAAGTGCAAAAGTGGTTTGACTGATATCCAAACAGATCATCAGGGTCCACAATCCACATTGTTCCAAAAAAATCCAAGAAAATAGAGTAGCACGCAAAATGAGGTAAAAACCCCAAAATTTGGAAAACTTTAAAATTAAAACCCATTTGGCCTTTGGGTTCAAAAAGCTCAAAAATTAAAAAATAAATGGAATCTGAGACTGTGTGCAAAAATGGCTAGCATAATAGCATAAAATTCCAAACCCTCATCCCAAAAAATAAGAAAATGTTCATATCCGTCCAACTGGGTAGAACTAACATACAGAAACGGAGGGGAACACTAGTTCTCAACCTCCAAACAAACGACTACCAAAAATAAAAGTAGAAACGAAGCTGAAACAATAAAGCCCTACCTCACAGACAAAAGGGCAAAATGAAAAACTGAACCAGAAAATAAAATGCTCGTAGAAGTGGCTGAAAATCGCAACAATCTAAGGTTTCCACAAGCTAGATCCAATGAGCCCAACCTCGCGACGATCCCACACCTGTAGCTCCCACAACGAACAAAATAGTAAATCCTCATGAAGAGGATTTTGGGTTTTACTCTCCAACTTTCTAATTTGAAAGTGAGAAGTGAGGAATTAAATTCCTCTTTGGATACTTATTCACTTTTCGAGTGAATAATCGATTAGGGTAAATAACCTGCCAACCTAGTTAAACCCCGAATCGACCCAAACGAAAATAGGCTATTCCTATAAATAGGAATTCATCTATGAAAAAGCTGTCAGAAATAAAAATAAATTAATTAAAAAGCCCGAAAACCCAAAAACACATAAATCTCCTAAACAACTTTAGCGACAATGCGAACCTCTAAATGCACAGACATGCTTACTGGTCTAATCACATAATGCAAATGAGTTCAGATTTAATAATCACTAAAAGGTTTAATTTAAACATTTAATAAAGGATACTTCGACCATACAAGGATGACATTGGTAAAATATGAAAGGCTGAATCACTAACTCCATGTGCCACTGCCAGGGATATAAATCTTGCACACTAAACAACACGATCAAGTGCAATTGCATATAATAACATAGCCAAAGCAATAAATGCATTAAATTACCTAATTTAACCATTTAGTTAATTACATTAAAATAATATATTTACATCACTCGTGTTCGCATAAAGCATAACAACGTAGGAATGAAGTAAATAACCATAGCATTAAATCCATCACATAATGTAATCAAAGATATGTCCAAATACCAGATAACCAAATATTACCATAAAACACGCTATCATCTCAAAATGGCATTGTCATGCAATAAGATTAACTGAACAACATAGTAGTCTAATATCTATGATACTAAAATCAAGGTATGACATCTAACCCTCGAGTTGTCTCAAATATAAACATAACATGAGTAAAAAATATCTCTTTAATCAGAAATGTAACAAGGTACATGTTCACAGCATATGACCAAAGAATCCAACAAGAACAATCCATTTAATTACTTAAGGATTTAATAATGATTGATTACTTTGCATTAAAAAGGCACTTAAAACACATAAGCAAACACAGTCATAAACATGACTAACCATTGCTACAGGAGCCTAGTCCAGTGTAACATGGTAATAGAACATAGTGCAATCTCTATACACATCTCAAGGTAATCACGAAACAACCTCATGATACCACATCGATCCTGGTAATCACTGGCGCAAACCTTAGTGAACCATAAATCACATCATAATCTCATAGATTAGTCAAAAGAATAATCAAAGAAAATGATATAGAAACATAAATACAAACACCTCGACGGAGTAGACCACTTAGGGTCACAATCGTGATCCATAACAACAAAAGCTCAGCAAGGTTGCATCCATCAAGATGACTTACAGAAGTCAAATGGGAGAGACACTACAGTTCATGCTATTTCTTTTATGTGTATGCAACTAATTTAAAGCCACATCAATCAAAAATAATATCTTTATATTTTTATTATAAACATTTTGTAAATTATTTTAGTATTTACTAAGTTACAACATTTATTAGCGTTAATCAAGTGTCTATGTATTTGTTGAGTTACATCAGAGTTCTATTTCTACTGAGTTTTGATTTGTATTAAAATCTAAGAGATCTAGGATTTATTTTTGTGGTAGTCAATTCATCCTTCCCCTCTTAGCTACTTCCCTTTTATTTCCAACAGTTTAATTCCTTTAATTAGACACACTTCTAATAGAGTGTTGAAATCATTTAATAGGGTAAGTTCTAACAATCTTGTAAGCCTTTAACAAGGAAAAACTTTCACAGGATTGATCATAGTTTATGATCAAACATTGGATATACTTTATAATTGTAGTAGTGAAGAATTGTGGGTGTCATCCACACACTAGCTTTACCTTCTCATTGGAGTGTTTTTGGGAAACCAAATATCATTTGTAATATACGTGTTAAAAGTTATTTCCTTTCATGCTATGGATGAAATTTTTTATTTTGGTATTTTAGTTTATATGCAAATTGTGAGATGGGGGTGTGGTAAATCATTTTATGGTTAAAGTTTTGAAGAGATGACTCTCGCTCCCCCTTACCCCCCTCTCATCCCTCTCCACCTCACCCCCCACTTAGAGTTTACTTTCCCTATTGTATTTCCAACAATTGGTATCAGAGCTTTTTTCTGTAGAAAGGAAATCTTTGCAACATTGAGGAAAGGTCTTGAGGATGAAATCCTACAAGTTAGAAAATACTATTAAGAATCAGAAGATTTAAATCCAACTTGACCTATATTAGTTGATTGAAGAAAGAGCTGGTTTGAAGTGCTCACTAAAGAGAAGGAAACAAATAGCTATTGAAGAGAATGACACACCTTACAAAGATGAAGACACTACTAAATTATTTATAGATGGAAACACAAGTGAATTTGATGCAGGAGTTACAAATTTGATGGAAAAGAATGCTGCCCTAACTAAAGAGGTTAAATTTTTAAGGACATAATAAGAATTCCAATCAGTATTTCTATGTGAAGTGATCGACCTAAAACCTAAAATTTGAGGAAGACAAAATCATGATTCAAGATGAAAAAATGATACTGATCAATAAACTAGAAGAGAAGACATTAAAGATGAATAGGATATCTCACATGCAACTAGAAATAATGAATGAAATGACGATTTCCAATCATGAATAATAAGGAACTGATATTGAGATAACAACACTAAAGTGGTAGGATAAACAAGTAAAAAATGATCTAAAAAGGGAATAAAATTTTCTTAAAATTTCAACAAACCTAATGAAATTGATTGACTCATGTTTCATGAGTAGTGATTCAACATGAATCTATCTCTCATGAGAATAAATGGAACACTCAACACTCATTGGATATAGGTGATGCTCACAGGAGTGAAGGACTGGGACTTCCCAGGAGGTCATCCATCCCAGTACTACTCCAACCTGAGTGTGCTTCATAAGGCACAACACTTGATGAAGGTTTTGCAAATGGGATTGCAAGCTTTGGGTTTAACCATGGAGGAAACTTCGTAATTAAGGGCACTCAGGATGGAGTAGTACTGGGATGGGTGACCTCCTAGGAAGTCCCGGTGCTTCACCCCTATAAGAATCACCTAGATCTAATGAGTGTTGAGTGTTCCATTTATTCTCATGAGAGATGGATTCATGTTGAATCACTACTCATGAAACATGAGTCAATGAGTTTGACTCAAAAATCACATAGTTAAATCCTAATAGCAATATCACAATTTGACTAGCTGTGGAAATTACCTCCTACTCATCAATTGATGAGCTTAAGGGGCTATCTAATGAATGGTTCATAAGGCACAACACTTGGTGAAATTTTTGCAAATGGGTTGCAAGCTTTGGGTCTAATCATGGAGGAAACTTCATACTTAAGCATGCTCAGGCTAGAATAGTACTGGGATGGGTGACCTCCCAGGAAGTCTCGATGCTTCACCCCTGTGAGCATCACCTAGATCCAATGAGTGTTGACTATTCCATTTATTCTCATGAGAGATGGATTCATGTTGAATCACTACTCATGAAACATGAGTCAATGAGTTTGACTCAAAAATCACATAGTTAAAGCCTGATAGCAATATGACAATTTGACTAGCTATGGAAATTACCTCCTACTTATCAATTGATGAGCTTAAGGGGCTTTCTAATGAATGGTTCATAAGGCACAAAACTTGGTGAAGGTTTTTCAAATGGAGTTGCAAGCTTTTGGTTTAACCATGGAGGAAACTTCGTAGTTATGTGCGCTTAGGTTGGAGTAGTACTTGAATGGGTGACCTCTCAGGAAGTCTCGGTGCTTCACCCTTGTGAGGATCACCTAGATCCAATGAGTGTTGAGTGTTCCATTTATTTTCATGAGATATGGATTCATGTTGAATCACTACTCATGAAACATGAGTCAATGAGTTTGACTCAAAAATCACATAGTTAAATCCTAATAGCAATATCACAATTTGCCTAGCTGTGGAAATTACCTCCTACTTATAAATTGATGAGCTTGAGGGGATTTCTAATGAATGGTTCATAAGGAAAAATAATTTTTGAAGGTTTTGTAAATGGGGTTGCAAGCTTTGGGTTAACCATGGAGGAAACTCCATAGTTAAGTTCGCTCAAGCTGGAGTAGTATTGGGATAGGTGACCTCCCAAGAATACCTGATGCTTCACCCCTGTGAGCATCACCTAGATCCAATGAGTGTTGAGTGTTCCATTTATTCTCATGAGATATGGATTCATGTTGAATCACTACTCATGAAACATGAGTCAATGAGTTTGACTCAAAAATCACATAGTCAAATCCTGATAGCAATATCACAATTTGACTAGCTATGGAAATTACCTCCTACTTCACAATTGATGAGATTAAGGGGCTCTCTAATGAATGGTTCACAAGGCACAACACTTGGTGAAGGTTTTGAAAATGGGTTTGCAAGCTTTGGGTTTAACCATGGAGGAAACTCCATAGTTAAGTGCGCTCATGCTGGAGTAGTATTGGGATGGGTGACTTCTCGGGAAGACCCAGTGCTTCACCCCTGTGAGCATCATCTAGATCGAATGAGTGTTGAGTCTTCCATTTATTATCATGAGATATGGATTCATTTTGAATCACTACTCATGAAACATGAATCAATGAGTTTGACTCAAAAATCACACAGTTAAAACCTGATAGCAATATCACAATTTGACTAGCTGTGGAAATTACCTCCTACTTATCAATTGATGAGCTTAAGAGGCTTTCTAATGAATGATTCATAAGGCACAAAACTTGGTGAAGGTTTTGAAAATGGGTTTTCAATCTTTGGGTTTAACCATGGAGGAAACTCCATAGTTAAGCGCACTCAGGCTGGAGTACTACTAGGATGGGTGACCTCTCGAGAAGTCCTAGTGCTTCACCCCTGTGAGCATCACCTAGATCCAATGAGTGTTGAGTGTTCCATTTATTCTCATGAGATATGGATTCATTTTTAATCACTACTCATGAAACATGAGTCAATGAGTGTGAGTCAAAAATCACGCAGTTAAATCATGATAGCAATATCATAATTTCACCAACTGTGGAAATTACCTCCTACTTATCAAACCTAGTGAAGCCATTGAGTACTTTGTGAAATTGATGAGATCTTCTAGATCCAATAGGGATACTACTAGATTGGGTTACATCGACATTGAAGTAGGAGAATCATCTAAAAGTGGTGAACATAGAAGAAATGAAGGTAAGAATTACAAACCTACTTGTCATAATTGTGGAAAGATAGGTTAGACAACAAATGTTTGCAGGAGCAACAATGAAAATAAAAACCCTAAGAAGAAATTTATGGGTAACTCTCATAAGTGCAACAATCAAGGACATTAGGCACATCAATGCAAGACAAAAATGTTAAGCACAGAAATATTTTAAAGTTACTACTACAACTATAAGAAGTATGGACATAGAGCATATGAGTGTAGATCCAAGCCTAACTAGTCAGAAAAAAAAGAAAGCTAAGGTAAACCATACTGACATATCCAATAATTGCGATTACAATACAATATAATATTGTCACTATTGTCAAGAGTCTAGACATGTTTCTGAAAATTGCATGAAAACACATTTTAGAAGTGATTATAATAGATGGTTGAGTCACACTACATACTTTATCTATTTGAAGACTAGTAACATTAACATAAATGATCCAACAAGGTCAAAAGAAGCTAGTAGTGGATTCAATAAAGGAAAATAAAAGGTTGATGTTGAAGAAGTTAAAGTGTAGATGAACAAGACATGGAAGAAAAAGGAAGATTGTAGCACATCAAGTTCATATGAGATCAATTCATCCAATGGATTAGGTGATCACACCACCTCCAACTAGGAAATCAAGAGGTATGTGTAGGAATAATGTTTCAAAATTCCATTATGCATCAATTCCAAGTATTCGATTATGAGAAGATCATATATTAATGAAGTAAGATTCAAAGTAGTGGTTAGAACTTAAATGAAATCTATAAGTTTTCATGTTGTTGTCTAGCATGAAAATTTCCACTATCCTTACCAAGTGAAATTTTAGTTGATGCCTGATCTATCTAAGGTGATAGCGTTAGCCAAGATCACTATGGTTGTTGAGCATGGTAGAAATTATTTGGAAGCCGATTGAGTCAAAATTGCTATTGGAGCTGAGCTTAATAGCTATGAAAGCATTGTGCATTTATTGCAAAGTTTCAAGGGCTATATGGTCAATTTTTGACTCGTTTGCAATCATTTGAGATTCAAGAGAGCACAAAGAGCATAATGGAAATTGTATAAACTGATTCAAGCATTTGCATACTAAATTAAACTCCTATGCACCACAAAACAATAGATTTTTCAAGTTATTTATCATGTGTCAAGATACATTGTTTGAATTTATGCAAACCCTAGATAGTTATTATGGTGTCTAGCTCTTTTTTTGATGTGGTAAAGGAAGGAATGGAAGTTTTGAATTTTCAATTGATTAGTAATGAGATTAAACAATCATATTTTTCGGTAATTCTAGATATTTCATACAAATGAGACCCATTTGGTGTGTTATCTATGATAGCAGCACAACTTTCAATGGTACAATATGTAAGGTGTTGCAACACTTGAAAGGTATCAATTATAGGAGACATGGAGATTAGAGGCTTGTATGGAAACTTGTGTGAAAAAAAATTATTGAAAGAGGAAAACAAAATTATAGAGAGAAAAGGGTTAACCCATGCTCTATACTTTCCTAATATTTTGAAGACAAAGAGGATTAAGATAGTTCTCAGTAGGATACATGAAAACTCTATATGGTTATAAGATCACCCTATCAAGATTACAAAGAGGAATATTCAAAGACTAACATGGTAGACCACCCTACACAAAATAAAGACTATGAGGAGGGATGTAGAAGAGGTAAATCAGAAGAATACAGGGGCAGTGTGGAACAAGAGAGGGATGAAAATAGATACACTCACTAATCCCTTAATTGCATTTTTAATTAGAGTCATTGCACATAAGTTTTTTTAATATAGAAGATTGAATAGTGTACCATGTATAGTTGTGGATTTAGGCTATAAGATAGTAAAGAAGAACGATTGTCATGAGTTTTCCAAGTTACAACTCCAACAACTATTTGAAAACTTGGGATCCAGAAGAAAGACAAAAAGTGCACATTGTAAATTTGGTTCAATACTTGTTTCTATACTTTTCTATGTGCTAAACACTTTTCCCTCATTTGGAAAAGTTTCTTGGAAGACCAACAAGTCTATTGCAGTGTAAATTGGAGAATACATAGAGCAACTTGGAGATAATTTTGAGACTATGATGAAAATTTATTTTGAAGACTTCAAGAAGTCATTGAAATAAAGACTAAGGATACTAGTATCACTAGTAGAGAAACATTACCATGATGCTTTTTCTAGTTGATGTTGATTTCACTTATATTCAATCTATTGTTCCAAGGGTTGGATGGCTCAAACCATTGCCTTATGAATTAATGTGGATGAGGAATCTACAACCATCACTACTTTACTAATAGAGGAAGTAGATAAGAAGGCTACAAAAGTATGATGTAGCCAAGTTGAAAATCACAATGAACTTGAAGAGAACTTCTATGATGAGGAAAAATAACAAAATTGTGAAAAAGCTCAAGGAGAAATTTGGTGAAGAGGTAGAAGGAGATGAAGAAGAGGATAATAAAGATGATGAAGAAGATACACCTACCCAAGTAACACATGCCCTCATACAAGGTCAATGTGTGGACCAAGGAGAAGAAGAAGCATAATGTGATGAAGGTGTTGAGGTAGAAGAAGCCAATGAAGAACCCATTGCTACATAGAAGAAAAAGAGAAAGTAAAGAAGCCAACTACAAGAAAACCCAAGAAAGTTGTGAAACCCTCACAATAAAAGACTAAACTTCCTGTCACTAGGCCTAGCACAAGAACTACTACTAAGAAGACCCAAGAAGTTGAGAAGCCTAAAGGAAAGATATATAGTACAATTATTAAGGAAGATGAACCTGATCAAAGAAAAAGGAGGAAATATATAGCTCTAGCTAAATCAGATGAGGAGAGGATGGAGTTTAATGACAACAACCAATTCAAAGTGAGTTAAGAAAAGGTGGAAATATAGTCTCTCAATTGAAAGAAATATGAGAGAGACGACTCTAGCAAAAGTATGTCAGACTTGGTCAAGTCTATAATGAAAAATGTCATTAATACATATAAGGGAAGATTTTATCCAAAAAAAAGTGCCTTTAACATTTTACAAAAAAATATTGAAGATGTTCTCCAAAAGACCACCTAGCAGTGGAAAGTGATATATGGGATAACAACATATGAGTGAAGAAAATAGACACATGCGGTAGTAGGTGAAGAGAAAGTTGAACAAGAGGACATTGAGGTAAAAAAGGATGAATCTATAAGGGAAGGACATGAGCAAGGAAATATAAAAAGAATCAGGTATAAAGGCTACAACTGAGGATGAGAAATGATAGGATCATAATGTACTAGAAGTATATATGTTGAGTGCTAGTCCCCCTCATCTAGACAAAGTGGATCAACAAGAAGAAACATTAAAGATCAAGGATGTCTTTGACAACAACACTCAGAACATCAATCCCTTAATAGAGGAGGATATGAAGAAGATGTTTATTGATACTACCACCAAGGAAAAACTATGTAGCCATCCTATATTGGTGAGTATGGATAAGATTGAGGAAGCAAAATTGGAATCTTCAAGGGAGAAAACTCAAGAATTATCTATTAACCCTACTCAATCTATAGAAGTGAAATTTATCATGCCTATGGTAGTATATCAAAGGATGGACATGATTTCCTCACATGTAAGTGCATTGGTACAAAAAAATTTAGTACATGAAGTTTTAACAATTGAGAAAGATGGGACACCAGTCCAAATAGGTTAGGAAGCTATTCCTATACACACAACACAAGTAGAACGTAATACATAGATCACCATGAATGATATAGATGGGACTAAACATTCAATCTTGACTACAAAACTAGAGGATACAATAGCAATTCAGACACTAGTCACCCTACTAGATACTACTACTCATATTCCTATTGAAGCACTTCATAGGCCAAGTGTAGAAGCTACACTATTGTAGCCATCAAGGCCTAGTCCTAGCACATCTAGGTTGATGAAGTTATATCTTTTGGTAAAATAAACTTACATGAGGTGATTAAACAACCAAATTTTGAACTTTCATCAATCACCATAAAGAAAATGAGCATATTGTAGGTTGCTCTAGCCATAGGAAACACCAAGAACTACTTAGTAGGGAGTATAGATAAAAAGAAGTACTACATGACATCAAGGACCTATTTCTTCATGCATTCAGCCTATCTGCACTTGATGAAGTAAACCCAATCATTAAGTAGTTGTAAAATATTGTGGAGAAGGTGGGCCTAGACACAAATGTCAAATTATTGGAATTGTTAGAGAAGAAATTTCATACCACAATAATTGAAAAGATATCAAGTTCCATTGTAGTTAGTCAAGTTGAGTTAGCAACCAAAATTGATGGTGTGAAGAAAGTGTTGGAGAACATTTTCTCTCCTTACACCAATTTTTGTGATGTAACTTTTCTCACACAAGAAGTGTAGAGGCACATTGACCACCTAGAGGGAGATTTAAAGTCAATAGGTAAAATCCTACAACAATCTCCTTCTCAGAGTTAGGCTCATTTCATAAATTTGTTGTTAGTACAAGGTTAGCATCTTTGCAAGCTCAAGATGCCAACATTAGAGATAAATTGATCATCATACAATCCATGTTGACCCCTTACATGGACTTGTTGCACAAGGAACTAGCCTTTGTAGAAACATTGATGAAGAAAAATCCCCATCATTCTACTCATAAAGGCCTAGTTAACCTTGCTACTAAGTAAGTTATTCAAATAAAATCTCTAGAGGTAGCATGTGACAACTAGGATGCAACATTAAAGCTCATAATGGAGTTTGATAAATCATTCTTGGAAAAATAGACTATTCATGTAGCACCCATGACAGAAGTGTCAAAAAGAGGGAGGAGGAAAAAAGGAGAGAATGAATTTTTCCTGATATAAAGAGAATGAATGGATATGTTTTGGGGGAGATAAAACAAAGGTGGAGTTAGTGCAGAGAAAAAGAGCAAACACAATAGTACAATAGATCTCCTCAGACTTAGAAGAGAACAATCAAATCAAGGGGAGTTATAAAGTTTTGAGATATGACTAATAAGTCACATGTTTTGTGGAATTTTGAAGTTTCTAAATTTTTTATATAATCTAAGTACTGAATAAAGATTATGTAAGTTATGCTCCTCGGATAAGGATATTAATGCATGACCAAGTGTTTTTCCCACTCATGTCAAAGGGGGAGATTCTTAATCTTATATTGGTTTGAGATATGAGTGGTGATACACTTAAGTCATTTATCACATAGAACTTCATTCATCCCAAAAAAGTAATGTATGCCAAGCATAAGTGTTAAGATAGTATATGTCAAGTGAGATATAAAGTATGTGTCGAGTAACTAG
Organism: Cupressus sempervirens; assembly: GCA_028749045.1. NCBI lineage: Eukaryota > Viridiplantae > Streptophyta > Pinopsida > Cupressales > Cupressaceae > Cupressus > Cupressus sempervirens. The sequence goes on from CM053786.1 coordinate 754,200,906, forward strand.
TAAGTGTTGAGTCACTCAAGTGCAAAGCAAATAGTTGATGCCAAGTGATTTAGATGTTGAGTCATCTAGAGGATGAGTTACAAAATTAAAGATATAGCATATGGCAAGCATTAGAGTCTTCAAGTACCAAATAAAATAGTTTTGGCCATACTTGTTTGTAATGGCACAAACTTCTATGTAATCCATTTTTGAGTCGAATTAAGGAATATTTTGTGATTCTAAATGATAAGAATGAATCTATATTAAGGATCCCTATGTAGTATATGCAACCAATCAGTTTAAGGGATGGATTTTAAAGTAGAAAAATGGGTGAATCACAATAATTTATTCATGCCTAGCCCTAACTCACCTAGGTCTTCTTAAGGAAGGAAAACCCTAAAACACTGTATATGTAGAGAGACAAGTTTACACATGTAGACAAAGAATTGATGGTGGCTAAGAAGTTGTAAATTGAGTTATACATTGTAGAATTAGTTAAAGGAGAATAGAGGAAAGAAGATAGAGGATATAAGTGACACATATGATTAGAGAGGATCAAGGATACATCCCAAGAGGTGATTTGTTATCTAGTAGTGGAGTGCTAACTGTGTGATTATTGCTAAGACATTCTACATGTGAATCAATTAAATCTCTTAACATAGTAGTCCTAACAATTTGTTGTAAATCCTTTAATAGGGTGCTTACTTCACTATAAGTTTAAGTCCTTCAATTAGGCACACTTCCAATGAGGAGTTAAAAGCCTTTAATAGGGTAAGATCTAACAATCTTCTAAGCCTTCAATAGGGCAAACCTTTTTGCAAGGTAGACCATAGTTTATGATCAAACATTGTAACCTTTATTAAATACACTTTACTGTTCTAGTAGTGAAGATTTGTTGGTGTCATCCCCACCTCAATTTTACCTTCTCATTGAAGGGTTTTTGGGTAACCAAATATCTTGTTTCATATATGCGTTGAATGTTATTTGGTTTCATGCTATGGATGAACATGTTTCATTTGGTATTTCAGTTTACATGAAATTTGTGAGATGGATGTGTGATGAATGATTTTATGGTTAAATTTTGAAGGACTATTTCAATTCCCCACCCTCTTAGAGTTTACTTCCACTATTGTATTTCCAACAATTTTCAACAATAATACACATAAGAACATAGAAAAAATAACTGACCTAGACTTTCTTCCTCATTTTCACATAAATGACATCTCCTTGAGCCTTGATATCCCATTTCTTAAATCTTTCTACACCAAGAACCTTCCTATTTAATATTAACCATGTAGAAAAAATCCTCTAGGTAGACAAGATTTATTCCAACATAAATTTGTTTATAAAGACTCTTTTGCATTTATCTCCAGTGATTTTTGGTTTTCTCAATCGTCTTTTGTGGATTATTCTCCAATATTTCTCCCGTCCCACATAAAAATGTCTTTTTCATAATTAAAAGTTAAATTTTTGTTTGATTAGGTTGTGTTTAGCCTATCCACATATCTGGTTGGAAGATTTAAATGACTAAATGTTGCAGGAACACCTAGGTAAGGCTAATTGGTAACCTAGGGTTCCTAGTTTGGTTTATCTTGTAGTGGTCTTGGTGAAGCCACTAGAATAATAAAGGGTCTATTGATTCCTAGAGTGCATCTTTTCCATTAGGAGGTCTAATTAGGTCCTTAGGAACATGAAATATTACTTAGTTGTCTAATATTTCTAAGTGTGATGCATACATTGTCATTCTTGTTAAAACTGGCATTAACGCATTTGGAGGGTTAGATTAGAAAAGGAAAAGGTGGAATGGTAGTGTCACGTAAGGAAAAGGAGTTGGTAGATCAAATATAATGTAAGTAAGAAGAGCCTACTGCTCGAACATGCATTTATATAATGAAGTTCTTTACAAGAATAGATGTACATACAATACTTTCTGACTATTGTAATTTTTACTTGCTCTTATCATACATCAAATATAGTTTTCATATCATCTCATGAACTTCAAATCAATCACAAATATAACATATATCACTACCCTTATCTTCACAAGTTAAGACTCTGCTTATACTTCACAAATTAGTACATCTCTGCTCAGTCCACCTTCATGTCTTCACATACTTGAGATAGTATAAATAAATTATGCATTAAGAGTTGGCTCATCATGACTTAGTAATTAGTTTGTCACCAAAATAATTCCTTAAGTTGTGTAACTCAATTTTCTACTATTCTTTGTTCTGCTTTATCAAATATGCAGTGTATAGTCGATAAACATCTGCACACTTGAATATATTATCATGACACTATCATTGAGCTTTCCTCAATTGTGAATAACCTTAATCTGATGATGATTTGTTGGTGTACATCTCTCTCTCTCTCTCTCTCTCTCTCTCTCTCTCTCTCTCTCTCTCTCTCTCTCTCTCTCTCTCTCTCTCTCTCTCTCTCTCTGCTACTACAAATTGTTTAACACTTGAGCAGCTTTCTAACTCTAAATGCATAAATGAAATGTCAAATACATGTTACCATAAATGACAAATCTCAAGATATATATTTGACCACATTTCTAACAATCTCCCCCTTTTCCATTGGTGGAAACATTTGAGAAAATTGGCTAAGTCTCGAAATGATGTCATACATAACAAAAAAATAGATAAAAGTAACTACACAAATTTTCCTTTAGAACATAATAATTTTTTTCATGTTTTGATGGATCATTACATGCCTTATCACTCCTTTATATTGATACACAAGTGAATTCCCCCTTAAATATAAAATACATACATACAATTTTCCTTTACATATTACTCTACCTTTGACATCAATGGGAAATGTGTCAAAAACTATATCCAAAACTTGGGTGGCCTACTATTGTTCAACTTGTAATCTTGGAAAAATAATTTGCACAAAATTGTTTTAGCCTATCCACTTCCTTTCTCTATTTCTCCCTTATTTTATGAAAGATACTAAGTAGTGTGCATAGTTCATAGGATGTCAGTTCAATTGCACTCAAGTCAGTATAAGAAAATCTTTCATAGGAATTCTCTATTGAAAGATATTTTTCTAGTTAGCTCTGGAAAATGTTGATCTTTGGAGATAAGGCTTCTCTAAGACTAGAGAGTCATTTTTATACATTCTCCTTCTCTAATTCCAAGCTTTTGATCATATTGTGGATCTTCTCCACTTCTATTTCACATTCTCCAATACTGGCCTCAGGGAGCTATATTTTTGTAGTGAGTGTTTTGAGATCACTCATTTAACCTTTATTTGACTCTAAAATCCTATCAAGTACTTGTATGACAATGCACACTATCCATACAATTTCTTATCTTCATCAAAGTGTTTCTTGAGCTCCTCGATGATTACATTCAATTCCTTCAAATCATTTCTTACACTTGTGCACATTGTATCAAATAATGTTGCATCATGCTTGGCATGTGCTTTTCCTGACACTACCTTAGCTAAAGTTTTGAATTCATCATCAAATGTCCTCATTAGTTCCTTAACCTTCCACTACAAGTTTGAAATGGCTACAGTTGTGGTGTCTTCTACATTTAGTCTGAGACTTCAGTTAGTGTATTCTCCAAATAAATTAATAATTTATTCTTCTCAATAATAATATCAATCCTTTATGATCATCATCATCATCAGATGTTAATGCTAGTATTGCTACTATTATTTCCATATGAGTTACAACTAGAATGGATGTAACTAAAATCTTCTTTTCTTCTCCTCCTTCATCTTTTCTTCTTTTTCCACTTCTTTTCTCTTCTTCTTAGCCTCCTCCTTCATTTTAACCTCTTCATAATCATCAAAGCTTGTACATGTTGCAATATTTCCAATAATGGTTTGGCCAAATGTTGCAAAAGGATTCTAATTTGCATCCATAGTTATGTAAGTACTATCCACTTGCATGGATTTAGTACCATCACAATGTATAGGGGTGAGAGTGTGTGTTGTGTCTCCTCTACTTCTTCCTCATCACTAGAAGGTGTACTTCCTTGTACATACATTGGGTTCTTAGCTTTGGAATGTGCACTCACTTCTACTATTTTGGTAATGTATTTTACTATTACCGCCTTTGTTTCCTTCCTAACATCCTCATAGTTGCCTCACATTAGAAGAATTGTTCTTATTTTGATCCTTAGCAAGGGCTCAATACCCTTCAAAACTCTATTTGAATCCTCCTTAGAGTCAACTTCACATAGTTTATTTATCATTGTTATCCTCAAATTGATATCTTCTTCCAACAATCTCTTCTTTCATTTTAATAGCCTATTAAGTAGATCTTCTATAATCTTACTTTGTATACTATCAAACCTCTAATTTTGTAGTATCATATTTCTTACTATGGCATTCTTTAACTGCCTTGTATCCGTGTTCTTGGACAAATTATAATATTTGTTCAATTGTACAAAATTGTCATCATTAATAATTTTCCTTTTAAGGTTTTCTACATTTGGCTTCCATGTTTTCTTGTCTACTAGAGTTCTACTTTCTTGTGCTACTTGCTCTACTAGCCTATCTTTAGCTTCTTCCTCAAATTGCTTAGAATCACCAACTTTTCATGTCTTCATTTTCTTTCCTAGTCTACTGGTGGTTTTTTTGACCCTTTTCTTGGTGGATGCTACAAGTTCTTTCTTAACCTTTAGTAGTCTCTCTGATTTCCTTTGCACAATAGGTGAGTCTACCTCTTACTACCTTCTAGGTCAATCGCTCCTTGTCTTCATTGGTTGCATTTGTGCAACTATTGCATATAGCACAATGGGGGCCTATGCACATGGTTGTGCAATGGTTATACCTTCTAAAGGACCTAAAATAACAATGACAATTCCTGCTATCACTTTAGACTACCTAGTTGTCTTCATCTCTAGTGCAATTCCCTTCACCTTATTGAGCTCTTCTCAGGTCATGCCTAATTCATTAAGAATGGAATCAATTAGTTTCTCCACTTTCTTCTTGCATCATCTTCTCATCAAAGGTTTCCCATCTAGGGAATTAAGTATCATTTTGATATTGAATTATGATCTATGTATGACCTTCTATATGCTCTACACTCATCTCATATCCCATGGGCTCTATGAATTTAACCCTTCATTCCATAAATTTGATGCATGTGTTATCTATCTCCACCATCAACCATAAATCATATTTTTACTTCTCCACAATGGAGGGAGGTATTTCATACCTCTGATTTATTGTAGTATGGATATTCTTCATCATTTTATCAATGTCATCATCCCTAACATTCTCTAGCTTTGATTTGTAGCATTGAGTCACCAATTTCATTATGCACCTATTGCTATCCCAATTTATTACTCCTAGGAACTTTCTTGTCACATAAAAGAATAAATGGGTTAGTAAGGACTCAAATCTAAAGACTGCACTCTTTGCCTTTTTCAAATTGCAATGTTATCTAAAAATTGCGATTAGATAATCTCACACAAATTTACTTTTCTTACCCGAGTTGTCATTACATAAGCTCCATCTAAAAATCTAGCTAGTATTGAGTTAACCCCTGAGCCATGGTTAGACTTGGACCCTAATATCTTACTCAGCAATTTTACTACCTTGTCCCAAATTGAATTACCTTCATGTTCCTTCCATCAAATCTTGTATGTAGGTCTTTCTCAACCATGTTACTTACATTATTCTTGTTTATAGGATTGCACCCCTCTTTACTCAATCATGTGACCTTGTAAACTAGGTCATTATCAATTTAGAATTGAGCATCACCTAACTAGAATATATCATCATGTACCATATTTAGAATGATATGGGTCTAATCATTATTGTCAAACTTCATATAAAATATATACTTTACCAAATTCAGCTCACTTAGGTATGCATACTCAAGCTTCAACAATAGGTCATTGTTACACATAGTCCCTAAGTCCTTGTGTATATCTTCATCACCTGTGCTCTAAATTTTACAATGTATACAGCTTCTGATGTCTTCAACATGGATCAAATTCTCTAGAACTTGAGAATATGCCCCTAATGGGTCATCCAAAAGTGAAACAAATGGATGCTTCTTCAATACATACCATGGCCTTTCATTCACATTATAAACTATTTGACTAGCCATTCTAATTCAACTATATGCATTGAGAAACTTAGCTTTATCTCTATAAAATACCTTAAAATCACATTTTAGGGCTTCTGCAACTTTGCACCTCAAAAACCTAACCTTTCTTTGCACTTTACTTCTCTATCAAATAACTCTCCAATTTGCTCAGAAAAAATTCATGAACAAATGGTACACACAATCTTGTTCACAATCCTTAAATCAATTCAAATCAAATTGTGCATTAAATGCATATCTACCACAAATTCAAATACTATCTCTATCCATGAGTAAAATTGTGTACCGCCTACCCATAGTTTACATTTTTGTTATCATTGTTTAACTCTTTTAGGCCAATTTCATGTTTGATGATTAGTAACATTGCTTAGAGATTATCAAATATTGTTTTAGATTCAGGTTATTTTATAATGAGATTACTTGGTACCCTACATTTCATGTATGCATGATGACTATTCAATATCTTTAGTTACTGATGATGATTAGTTAGATGGATTATTATGTGTTTTCTCATGGATATTTACCCTATATTGCATGTGTATGGTCTGTGTGTGTTTATTTTCTTTATGTGTGGCGTATCTAATGTGGTTAAGGAAGAGAGTCATAGTCACCTGCTAGTCAGGATCTACATGATGCACCACTTCCTGCCATTGCCTATTTAGCTTAGTATATATTGTGTTTGTACATGCATGATTTTTATGCAAGTTGCAGATATCAGGTATCAACTTCCCTAAATCGCCAAGATGAGCAAACCCTATCGCATTATCTTAATGGTAAGAGAGGGGAGATAAATTCTTGAGTCCAAATCCCAACCCTTTAAGCCATTTGTCCTAATTGAAAATTAGGACAAGTATTTGAGTCAAGTACCCTCTGAATACATTGAATGGTGTTAATTCATGATTATAACCTTTTAGTTTCATTTTTGTATGTGGTTTTCTATGATGGGTTTTTGCATTTTACTTTATGAGTCTTTGGTGTATTTTCTATTAATTAAAATCGAGAATTGTTATGACATTTTTAATATTTAATTATATTTAACTAATTGAAAAACTAATTAAATAAGAGAATTAAATTTGAAGATAAAAGTTATAAGTTTAATTTTACAATTTTACAATATTTATTTTATTTAATAATAATATATTTAGAGTTCGTTTTTAAATAAATGCTAAATATTATTATTATTTAAGTTAATAAATATTTTATCAATTAAGTTTAAAAAATAAATAAATAAATAAATAATATATTAATTTATTAAAATGTTTTAAGTTCACATGATATGTGTATGAGATGAAAATATAAGAAATTAATGAAAAACATAAAACAAGTAAATAAGAGTTGCATAATGCGTGCATGAGAATTAATTAATAAATTAATTAAAAAGAAGTCAAGTGAAAATTTAATAAAGTTATTTAATAATTCTTTTAACATGCATGAAAAAGATTAATGCAAGATAAAGAAAGTTAAATAAAAGTTAATAAGGAGAATGCACAATTAGTGTCTCGATTTGAAGTGAGAACTCATTATCACCAATTGAGGGTTCATTTTCAAGGGGAGGAGTTTTTGGATACAAATTTGGGACATGAATTTGGAGAGAAAAATTCTAGAAGAGGAAGGAATTTTTGAAGAGGAAAGGGTTCTGAGAGGAGGGATTTCTCTTCAATCTTCTTGGCATAGAAAATTACCATTAGTGTCCAGGTAGGCGCTTGTGATTATTTGCACAATTTAATTATGCAATTTCCTACTCTATCTTCTTTCTGCCCATGGATTGTGAATTCAAATTTCTTTGTGATATACCTTAAACATTTCAATATTGTAAATTATTTAATGCTTGTCAATATATTCTACATACATAGAGATTAGAAAAGAAATCAGAAAACCCTAGTATTCTAGATTAAAGAAAGTAGTATTTAATTTGGGAAGGGTTCAAATTTAAAAATAAGAATTCTAGACTAAAAATTCAAATGGTTATTAATATCTCTTCTATCAAAGTAATGTGGTAATCAAATTTTTAAAAAATATATTTTAAAAAGGAAGTTATTTAAATAAATATTATATAATTATAAATTTTAGAAAATAAATAAATCTATTTATAAAAAGGAGAATGTTTCATAAATTTTTTAATAAAATTTGATTCGGGAGGGGTGGCTTAACTAGCCCCTACCCCCTTATTATTACGGTAGGTCGACTACTATGTGCAGGCATACATGGTGACACAGTATGATTGCGACAACAGTTGTGCACTGCAAATAGTAATTCACAGGCATCGATTTGAATATCGCTTTGAATATGTTTCTTTTTTAAAATTTAATTATATGTTTTGTTTAAAATAGTTAAAGTTTTTTTTTTTTTGTTATGGAGATTAAGTTTTAAATATTAAAAATTTGCATTTAAATTTTAATAAATTTTAATAAAATTAAATTTATGTTATCATTTATTAATAATTCTATGATTACATTATATTAATATTTTATAATTTTATACAATATGAATGTAATCTATTTAAATATATTATTAATTAATTTAATTGAATATGATTTAAATAAGATTTATTAATAATGAAAGTTATTAATGAGAATTTAATTATTGATGTCAAAAAAATTATAATATTGATAAAATCATAATTATTTTATTTAAAATCATTAATGGTTATTTTTGTGACTTAATTAAATCAAAGATTATCCTTGGGTTATTCTGTTAGAAAATTGACTTTTAACATTAGGTTAACTTTATATATTGGTTGAATAAAGGATCAAGTTAAATTATAAGTGTAATACTGAGAATCTTATACAATTGAAACGTACATTGAATGCAAACTGAAACTTTACTTTTGATCATGTTGTGTATTTTTAAATCAAACCCAAACTATGAAACTGGACTATTTTGTTGCATTGTCTATGCTTTGGGGGTTTTGGGGGATGGTTAGATGTTGACTAGTTTAGGTTGTTAGCAAAGGCTTGAGGGTTATATGTTTGTGATGTTATGTTGATGTTTATCTCGATCTTGATTATTTTGCTCAACCATGTATGTGTAGATATGCTCTATGTTGAGTGTGTGTTTATATTGCTGATTACTATTTTTAGTGCCTTGTGGGATGGCAAGATTTATGTTATGGGTTATCTAACTTAACCATTTTTGAGTCATCAATCTATTATATTTGATTTTCTTTTCAGTCACTTTGAGAGGATTGGGATGTTTTGGATGATTTGTTCTTGATGATGTCATGTTGTGACATGTTTGACTTGACCATTTTGGAGTCTTCGATCAGTATTATTTGGGATTCTTTCTGGTTGCTCGTAGAGAACCAATGAATATTGTGGATATTTTTTGGTTTCTCATTGGAGAACTGATGGATACTATGATTTATCATTTAATGCTATTTAGTTACTCATGAATGTGATTATTGTGGATTACACTTGTGATGCTTTCTAGTCACTTGTACAGGATTGAGGTGATTTTACTATAATTTTTTGATTTGTGATTTCATGAGCTTAGGGTAGGTAATCTATATGTAGTGTTAGGAAGTGGCTTGCAATGGGGACTTGAGCCCTAAGTGGCTACTAGGGTAACTCATTCTAAGTTTTTTTAATAAGTGATAACATTTACACTAAATGAGAGTAAAATGATCCTAACAAGATTAATTCTATGTTCTCGCCCATGCCTCTAGTGCTAGTGCAAACTAGGATGAGAGTAGAGAGAATGCTTGGTTACGACCTTGCATTCTATAGCATGCCTCATCAATATGAGAGGATACTAATGGCCGCAGGGATCACTAGTGACCTAGGATTCTTAAGGGATTGCTCAAGTAACTTTAAACATTATTCATATGATGAAACTTTCCCACTTACATAGTAGGTTTCCTACGTGTCTTGTGTGCCTCTAGGTCTAAATGTTAGTTTATGTTGGAACCTTTGAGTTAGTATACTTTTAGGGTTTCTTGGACTTAGAGAGTTCTTGTGTTATGTGATTTGATATCCTATTTGGGACTTGAGACTATCCCTTTAGCATGGTGGGAGTGGGCCATTTAGGTTCCACGCAGTCGGGTGGTAGTGCTTTATCACTCTTACCATTGAGATCCATCCTTAGTCACCATGGCTAGAGCCTCTTTGTATGCTTGTTTATCATGTTTAGATGATGTTATTTATTGATGCATTTCCTTTTTATTGATGCTTAGCATGTTAGATTTCCTTATGCTTATGTTGTAGTATGTTTAGGAGTGATGTCCCTAATTAGTAGAGTACTGACAATCTATTTGGTGGCTTGGGATGTTATGCACAGGGGATGGCTAGGGCCCACGATGGTCTTATGATGCTATTGATGGTTGAGAGGAACCACACATTTAGTTAGTTATGTTTTATGTTGGATGTTTATATCTTTTATGATGGATGCATATGTCATGTATGGTAGATGGTTTCATTTATTTTATTATATTTTGTATCATGGATTCGTGGAGGATGATGTATCTTTATTTCTACATATGTACATTCTTTTAATCCTTTCATACCCTATGACATGTATAGTGGATGATTGAGCATTCCAAATTAATTTTCCTAGAGGCATTCCAAGCAAATGTATAATATGGACTTTGGAATTTCTATAATTCTTTTATAAGGATGTGGTAGTTGTTAGAGTTAGAGTTAGTTAAATTTATATGTAATTCAAAGTCATGGGATCCTTCATAAATGTAACTTATTATGTGCATTTTTAGACAACTATATGTTATTGCTTCTGCTACTATGTGTTTTATGTGGATGTTATCTTTCTTGTTTTTAAAAAAAAATGTTGGTAAATTTAGTAAAATTTTAGGTCATTTCTTTTGGGTCCCTTGACAGGGTGTTACATTTGGTATCAGAGCTTAAGTTCTACACTCAGAGCTTTGGGTATATTGGAATGCCACTGGTGTTAACTACTTGAACAAGAAAAAAATGTTTAAACTATTATGTGTATCTCTTTCAAACTGAAACTTGAACTAGTTGAACTAAAACTAAAACTGAAGCTTTTAGTTATGTATTTTTTATACTTCAACACTTAGACTTTCAACTAAATATATGTGTAAACCTAAGAATAGGCTAATTGAAAATTGAAACATATTCTATTTTAAAAATATGTATCTTTCATCTATGCTTTAAGTTAGTATTTCTTACATTGTCTTTGCAAACATTATGTTGTTCTTGCTTAGAGTGTTCGTGAGATCTATTTCAGTATTTGTTAAAAAGAATGAACATTGGATCGATATGGTTTTTGGTTTACTACTAAACTAGAATCATGTTGTTCTAAGTGTGTTGTAGTTTTCCCAATAGAGTCATATCCTCTTACGGGGGGGAAAGGGTTCAATGGGACCCACACAGTGAGCTCTTTAAGTGTAACCATTCTTGTAGGCTTCCTGGAGTAAGCCTAGTTCTAGGGGGGGTGGATGCAGTGCCTACCCCTAGTTTCCATTTTTGTTATCATTGTCGAACTCTTTTGGGCCAATTTCATGTTTGATTATTAGTAGCATTGCTTAGAGATTACCATATATTGTTTTACATTCAATTGATTTTATAATGAGATTACTTGCTAGCCTACATTTCATGTATGCATGATGATTATTGAGTGTTTTTAGCCACTGATAATGATTATTTAGATGGATTATTATGTGTTTTCTCATGGACACTTACCCCATATTGCATGTGTATGGTGTGAGTGTTTATTTTCTTTATATATGGCATGTCTGATGTGGTTAAAGAAGAGAGTCATAGTCACCTACTAGTCGGGATCTACACGATGCACCACTTCCTACCATTGCTTGTTTAGCTTAGTATATATTGTGTTTATACATGCATGGATTTTAAGTAAGTTGTAGGTACCAGGTATCGACTTCCTTGAATTTCCAGGATGAATGAACCTTATCGCATTATCTCAATGGTAAGAGAGGGGAGATACATTCTTCAGTCCAAATCCCAACCCTTTAAGCCATTTGTCCTAATTGAGAATTAGGACAAGTATTTGAGTCAAGTACCCTCCAAATGCATTGAATGATGTTAATTCATGATGATAACATTTTAGTTTGATTTTTGTATGTGGTTTTCTATGATGGGTTTTCATATTTTACTTTATGAGTCTTTGGTGTATTTTCTATTAATTAAGTCTAATTAAAAGATTAAATTAATGATTTAATTTAATAGAGAATTATTATGAAATTTTTAATATTTAATTATATTTAATTAATTGAGAAATTAATTAAATAAGAGAATTAAATTTGAAGATAAAAGTTATAAGTTTAATTTTAGAATGTGATAATATTTATTTAATTGAATAATAATATATTTAGAGTTTTTTTTAAAATAAATGCTAAATATTATTATTATTTAAGTTAATAAATATTTTGCCAATAGTGGCATGTTGTGATGGTTAAGTTGTTGAGTTGTTATCCTTGCCATCAAGGTTCAAATCTAATGGGGATGAGGTCCCCCATTTGTCACCTCACTGGTTCATAGCTCCAGGTCAAAGCGTTTACCCCTCTTAAAAAAAAAAAAAAAAAAAAAAAAGTTAATAAATATTTTAACAATTAAGTTTCAAAAATAAATTAAAAAGTAAAAAATATATTAATTTATTAAAAAAATTTAAGTTCCCATGATACGTGCATGAGATGAAAATATAAGAAATTAATTAAAAGGGTAAAACAAGTAAATAAGAGTTGCGTAATGTGTGCATGAGAATTTATTAATTAATTGAAAAGAAGTCAAGTGAAAATTTGATAAAGTTATTTAATAATTCTTTTAACATGCATGAAAAAGATTAATGCAAGACAAAGAAACATAAATAAAAGTTAATAAGGAGTTTGAGTCTTGTGAGCAAGGTGTCCTCTCAGGTGAATGCACAATTAGTGCCCATATTTGAGGAGAGAACTCCTTATCACCAATTGAGGGTTCATTTTTAAGGGGAGGAGTTTTTGGACACAATTTTGGAGAGTGAAATTTTGGAAGAGGAAGGAATTTTCAAAGAGGAAAGGGTTCTGAGAGAAAGGATTTCTCTTCAATCTTCTCGGGCATAGAAAATTAGAATTACACACAATTTAATTACGCAATTTCCTACTCTGTCTTCTCTGTGCCTATGGATTTTGAATTTCAATTTCTCTATGACATCCCTTAAACATTTCAATATTGTAGATTATTAAATGCTTGCCAATATATTCTCCATACATAGAGGTTAGAAAAGAAATAAAAAAACCCTAGTTTTATAGATTAAAGAAAGTAGGATTTAATTTGGGAAGGGTTCAAATTTAAAAATGAGAATTCTAGATTAAAAAATCAGATGGTTATTAATATTTCCCCTATTAGAGTAATGTGGTAATCAATTTTTTTTTAAATATATTGAAAAGAAAGTTATTTCAATAAATATTATACAATTATAAATTTTATAAAATAAATAAATCTATTTATAAAAAGGAGAACGTTTCATAAAATATTTAAAATATAAAAAATCAATTATAAAATTTTGATTGGGGAGTGGTGGCTTAACCATCCCTATATCCTTATTATTATGGTAGGCCAACTACTGTATGCAGTTGTACCTACTGATGCAATACGACTACAATAGCAGCCATGTGCTACAAATAGTAATTCGTAGGCAATGATTTGAATATTGCTTTGAATATGTTTTCTTTTTTAAAACTTTATTACATGTTTTCTTTAAAATAGTTAAATTTTGACTTTTTATTATTGTGGGGATTAAGTTTTAAATATTATAAATTTGCATTTAAATTTTAATAAATTTTAATTAAATTAAATTTATGTTATCACTTATTAATAGTTCTATTATTACATTATTTAATATTTTATAATTTGATACAATATGAATGTAATATGTTTAAATAAATTATTAATTAATTTAATTGAATATGATTTAAATAAGATTTATTAATAATGTAACTTATTAATGAAAATTTAATTATTGATGTCAAAAAAATTATAATATTGATAAAATCATAATTATTTTATTTAAAATCATTAACGATTATTTTTATGACTTAATAAAATAAAAGATTATCTTCAGATTATTCTATTAGAAAATTAACTTTTAACATAAGGGTAACTTTATATATTGGTTGAATAAAGGATTGGGTTGAATTATAAGGGTAATATTGAGAATTCTATACACTTGAAACGTAGATTGAACGCAAATTGAAACTTTAACTTTAACCCTATTGTGTATTTTGAAATCAAACCCAAACTATGAAATTGTATTATTTTTTTGTATTGTCTATGCTTTGGGGGTTGATTAGATGTTGACTAGTTTAGGTTGTTACTAGAGGCTCGGGGGTTATATGTTTGTGATGTTATGCTGATGTTGATCTTGATCTTGATTATTTTGCTCAACCATGTATGTTTTGATATGCTCTATGTTGAGTGTGTTTATATTGTTGATTACTATTTTTAGTGCCTTGTGAGATGGCAAGATTATGTTATGGGTTATTAGACTTAACCATTTTTGAGTCATCAATCAGAAATATTTGATTTTCTTTTCATTCACTTTGAGAGGACTAGGATGTTTTGGATGATTTTTTCTTGATGATGTCATGTTGTGACATGCTTGACCTGACCATTTTGGAGTTTTCGATCAATACTATTTGGGATGCTTTCTAGCTGCTCATCGAGAACCAATGGATATTGTGGATACTTTTCGGTCGCTCATTGGAGAATCGATGGATATTGTGATTTATAATTTAATGTTATTCAATTGCTTATGGAGACCTACTTTGATTATTGTGGATTATACTTATGATGCTTTCTAATCACTTGTATAGGATTGAGGTGATTTTACTATGATTCTTTGGCTTTTGATTTCATGAGCTTAGGGTAGGTAATCTATATGCAGTGGTCGGAAGTGGCTTGCAATGGGGGCTAGGGCCCTAAGTGGCTACCAAGGTAACACATTGTAAGTTGTTTTAATAAGTGATAACATTTACACTAAGTGAATGAACCTAACAAGATTAATTGTATGTTCTTGCCCATGCCTCGAGTGCTAGTACAAACTAGGATGGGAGTAGAGAGAATGCTTGGTTATGACCTTGTATTCCATAGTATGCCATGGCAGTACGAGAGGATACCAGTGGCCACATGGATCACTAGGGACCTGAGATTCCTAAGGGAATGCTTGGGTAACTTTGAACGTGATTCATGCGATGACACTTTCCTGCTTACATAGTAGGTTTCCTACGTGTCTTGTGTGCCTCTAGGTCTAGATGTTAGTTTATGGTGGAACCTTTGAGTTAGTATACTTTTAGGGTTTCGTGGACTTAGAGAGTTCTTGTGTTATATGATTTGATATAATGTTTGGGAGTTGAGACTATCTCCTCAACATGGTGGGAGTGGGCCATTTAGGTTTCACACGATCGGGTGGTAGTGCTTTATCACTCTTACCATTGAGATCTATCCATAATCACTATGGTTGGAGCTTCTTGGTATGCTTGTTTATCATGTTTCGATGATGTTATTTATTGATGTATTTCTTTTTTATTGATGATTAGCATGTTAGATTTTCATATGCTTATGTTTTAGTATATTTAGGAGTGGCATCCCTAATTACTAGAGTATTGATGATTTGTCTAGTGGCTTGGGATGTTACGCACAGGGGATGACTAGGGATGATAATGGTCTTTTGATGGTATTGATAGTTGGGAGGAACTGCACATTTAGCTAGTTTTGTTTTATGTTGGATGTTTATATCTTTTATGATTGATGGATGTATCATGTATGGTAGATGGTTTCATTTTTTTTTTGTATTTTGTATGACGGATTTGTGGAGGATGATTTACCTTTATTTCTACATATGTATATTATTTTAAGCCTTTCATGACCTATGACATGTACACTGGATGATTGAGCACTCAGAATTAATTTTCCAAGAGGCATTTAGAACAAAAGTATAATATGGAGTTCAGAGTTTCTATAATTCTTTCATATGGATGTGGTAGTTGTTAGAGTTAGAGTTACTTAAATTTATATGTAATTGAACATCATGGGATCTTTAAGAAATGTAACCTGTTATGTGCATTTTTAGATGACTTATGTTATTTCTTCTGCTACTATGTGTTTGATGTGCATGTTATCTTTCTTGTTTTAAAAAAATATATATTTGTAAATTTAGTACAATTTTAGGTCATTTCTTTTAGGTCCCTTGGTGGGGTGTGAAAAAATGTTTTTTGAATTCACTCTTACAATGATCATATCTAGATTTTCCCAATTCATCATATCTTCTGTTGGGACTAAAAATTGCGTGGTCCATTTTCAAGCACATTTTGAAAATTCTGAGAAATCAAGCCCCATAAATGCTTGTGTACCCAGTTGTACTTGTAAAGCCCCAGAGGTGTTCAATGTTTCTAACACCTTTAATTCAGCCTGTCTAAGTGTTCCATGAAGTTAAACTAACATTTTGAGCTATTTCGTGAAGTCTCATTTTGAGCAAATTGTCAAATCTGCACTTTCACAAAAGTGTCAAATAGCGACTGGAAGTTGTGTTTGCTATTGAATATCTTGTGCCCAAAAATGTTTCATGATTTTCCACTTTGGGAATATCTAGTGTCCATACTCAAGAACCTATGTTTCAGATTTCAAGTCATTTCAAGCTCGTTTGACTAGGTTTTGAATTCCTCAAAGTTGGTCAGTTACTATTTTTATGATTGATGCACTTTGTACCTAATTTTGGGAGGCCCTGTTTGACATGCTATAGCTTTGACCCAGTTGACCAAAATCTTGAATTTCTTTTTGTGTTGCATTGTACACGTCAGAGACTTGTTATGTGTCAGCTTTCATCTTTTGATGAATCAATTTGATATGTTTTCAAATGCGATTCCAAATGAGATTTCTAAAGTTTTACTGGTGTCAACACTTGCAGATTTTTCAGTACCCCTATTCGTGCCATTATAACTTGAAATCTATAATTGGAAAGATCAAATGGATTGTACCATTGTGTTGTTCACTAAAAATACTTTAAGTACGCCAGTTTTTAAGCCATGAAAAATTCGTATGCACACTTTTCTAGGTCAAATTCATTTTCCAAAATCACTTTTCTGCCATTGTTCCAATTTGCAAAATCTGAGTGGCCTACTTTGAGCGTCTGCCACTTACATCCTGTTATTCATCATGAGCCCAAATCATAGATCCATAATTTCCTCATGACAGGGAATGAGTATCCCAGTTTTCATTTCCCCATGTACTCATTTTCCTGGTTTTCCAAGCCGATTCCAAACCCAGTTTGTTGTTTTCTAACATGTTTTCTTGCAGGTAAATCTGAGCAGGAAAATTTGACTATCAATATCTTTTGACCTCAAATTTTTCATGAGATGAGATTCAATAGGGTACAAGAATGCAGAGCAAAGACTCAGTGTATTCAATTTCAGGGCATGATCAATTGATTTGGTCAGTTTTCAAAGCCAGTCAATGGACCTCTTGGCGCATATTTGACAGTTGACTGAACATTGAAAAATGAGTTTTAAAAGTGGTTTTCATTGGTCAAACTTGATGATAATCAGCATCAGATGCTCAATGGATTAATTTTGAGTATTAGTTGTTTCAAAATGAAATTTTTTTTAGTCGGACCTGTTTCAGGGCCTGACTAAATGCTATCAGACTGATATGATGTTTAGAGATGAAGGCACTTTGATATGAGGGCATCATTGTAAAAGATTTATCAAATGTGGCTTGATTTAATTACAAAGTTTAAGGCTGGTGGATTGGATGTTATTGAGACATATGTTTTCCAGAACATGCATGAGCCTAAGAGACATTAGTAGAATTATGGAGGAGCTTCACAACATTTGGCAGTATATTGTTCTGAGACAGGACTATGCAACTCCAACAATGCATTACTAGTTGTGGAAACACACAAAATTTGGATAAAGAGAAGTTACAAACTATTCATTCGAATCCCATAGAGATTCTCCCATCCGATGTGTCCGCTAAATCCAATATCAGCACAGATAGTTTTATAAAATTTGAGATTGAACTTGAAACCTTCTCCAACTATGATATCCACCTGTACCATGGTGGAAGTATTGGAACAACATATAAAGAATTGAATTGACTATTTGAGTTATAATGAAGAGAGTTTGAATAATTTGGATGCCAGGTAGATACAAGGAAAAGGAAGGACGCCATAAAAGTTTATGAGGAAAGTAGGAAGGCACGTTATAACAGACCTACAAGGAAAGCTGCATGTGTAGATGGAAGTTTGTGCATCAAAGGAAGGCCACTAGTAGTTATGTTTTAAGATTGCTTCACTTAGAACAGAGCAAGCAAAATAAAAGAATTGGTTGCCTGTGCTAATGGAAAAGCCACCAACATTAGTAAAAGGAGGACGCAGACTAGTAAAATGAAGGATGCCAAAGACAATGAAGTAGTCCATGCTGGGAGGAGGTGTTAAAGAAGAAAGATCAAAGTAGATAAATGAGGTGCCAAAATATTCAATGCAATATAGAAAGAAGCTTCGTATTTTAGAAGAAAATAAAACTTGCCCAGCACTGAAGAACATGCTGAAATCTACTATGTTTGAATCACAAGGTGATTAGATAGATCTAATCTCTGTGTATACAGAATATGTCCTGATGTCACAGATGTATATTTTGGATTCATGAGATTTCCCAATGGATTAGGCACTGATCAGTTATAGGATAACTTTTTGTATTGCTGCATGTTTGAGGATTTGTTGAAAATCAACGTCAACAATCAATCACTTTTCCCCTTTCATGTTGAAGACCTATAATAGAATGCCCTCACTCAGCTTATGAGGTTCCTAGATCTGCATTTATCTAATGCAAATTGATGTTATTTCATGAGTTATCAAGAAAAATAAGGGTTTTATCTGCTTCATATTAGATTCGGTGTATGCTTTGATAACTAGTAATATATAAAGAATCTATAGGTCTACCAACCTAGGTTTTGTAGAGCCTGAAGAAGAAGAAGGGTCTAGCCTTATAAGTCACCCTATGTTTGAAATGATATGTTGATAATGGGAGTTAGCTGCCCCTAGATGTGTCATATTCTCATAGGGATAATTGAAAACCCTCAAGCATTTTGAAACACCAACAAGATGGCGACTCTGCTATGGAGATAAGATGGCAATCCATTTTTTTGAAAGGTCAAGAATCTCTGTTGTTCATTGAAAATTTCAGTCCTACATTCAGTTGGGTTTTGCCCATCTGAGTCACAAACAAAATGGTGACTCTGTTGGGGATGTATTGAATCTAAATGGTAGACAAACCTTGAGAATTTGAAGAAGATTCAATACAATAGGAAGGATATGCTATAGCTGCAGGGTTATATGAGGTCTTTACCATTTCTCTTTTGGTATTTTGTGATCCCCAGTAAAGTTTTATTCATGCATAGTAGTATATTCTGAAATTGGATGAAATTTTTTTGCTATGACTGTTATAGGTCTATCTTCAATCAGTTCAATTTGCAAGTACTATTGATAAGTTTAAAGTGTTCTTTACAATCTGCTGTTATAAAGAATTGAAATGTAAAAGTAGATCATAGCAGTGGTTATTTTATTCCTCTTGAAAGAAGGTGGCGGCTCTACAAAGTTTGTTCAGTGGTGGGAAGGAATTCCAATCTTGCACCTATGCCAAATCAGCAAATCAAGATTTAGCATCAGCACTTGAGGTATTTTTGATTTTCATGTTTCTTTTCATGGAAGTCAAGTGCTTAAAAAAGTTGCCTCTATTAAGTGATTTTTAGCACTAGAAGGAAGAGGTAGAAATTTTGTTTTATAATGGAGTCAGATCTTAGATCTGAGATTAATTTGCCGAATTCTGAGAGTTTGGAAATTGTAAATAATAACATTGCTATGTTGAATACAATGGTCTACAAAAGGATTGTAAATCTTATAAGAATTGAGGTAGGAAATACTCAAGCTTTAAGTGCCAAAAATTTTTATTTAAGGCTTAAGTTAGTAATTAGTAAGATACCTTCTCATTGTAGACCTGAGGAATCTTCCTTGCCAAATCTTTTCCTTGATGTTCTAGTGCCTGATTCAGTCAATTGGCCAGCACCTATAAGATTACAAAGCTTTTTACAAATTGAAAGATTCATTGAGGAGATAGAAGATGATGATTATAGATTTCATGATATGTCTCTTGATGATAATGAGTGTGCTAAAAGACAAGGTAGTAATGAATACAATGAGTTCGCAGAGCAAGATAATATGTCTTCCAAATGTGAGGAGGTGGATTCAAATGTTAATGAGTCATGTAATACCAATCAGCATGAAAAAGATGGATATAAAAGAGAAGATAAATTTTGTTATAGTACATATGAAGTTGAAGAAAGTTGTAACAATAGTAGATCTAGTGATTTCCATGATAAGAAAGAATGTTGTAATAATGTTGATTTTCCATATTGTGACACTAAGGATCCTATTTTTGTAAGTTCTTCATGTTATCCAGATGATAACCACAGCCTGAAGAAGATTTGTGAGGCAATATTCTTGAGCTTTGATGAAATCTCAGAATTGTTGGCTCATGAGTTTTAAAAGCATGTAATTATATCTAAGGATCTTCATATGTTCTCTCATAATAATTTCTCATTCAGTCAAATCAATTCTCTAATGTTTGATGTGGAAAAAGAGGTAGAATCTAAACTATCTTTGTTAGACTTTAGAGGTGTAGATGATAGTACCTCAAATGTCTTTGCACATGATGATTTGTTGAATGTTTATTATGTTAATGAAGGGAAGGTTAATGTTGTTTCAAATTCTTTTCATGTTGATCTTGTTGAACATTATTTTGATGTTTTATATGGTGAAGTAGAAAATAGTGAATGTTGTCAATTTGATTATAGATTTTCTTCATGTGCTAATAAGTCTTGTGAAGATAAGTTCAAGGTGTATTTTGATTTTTAGTTAGATGAAGAAAATGATAGTGATCAACATAGTTTAGATCAGCACTTTTAGAATGAGTTTTCAATTTTGGTAAATAATCAGTTTGTTGAAGAATGTGAAGAGGTTTCAATGAAAGGTGAATCTGATTTAGTGAATGATATGACTACAAGTAGGCAACAATCGGATTCCAAACACTCTTTGTAGCCGGAGACACGAGGTGAGCTGCAAGTTTTTTGTGTTTGCAACTTGGTGAATGATGTAGATTATGAAATTTTTATGTTTCCGATCAGCATGCATGAATCATCATTGCATTTTGATTCTCAGTTCAGTTTGTGTAGTCATGAGCATGCTAATACTTTTTCTCATAGTGAGCATGAAGATGAAATAGTTTTTGAATTTTATATGCACTATGAGAATGAAGAAAGATATTTCATTTTGCCAAGTGATGTGATCGAAGATGCTAATCTGATTGGTAAAATTGAGAAAAATAATTCCATCTTACCTCAAGGAGATGTAAATGAGAATCAAGTTTTTGACAGAGGTAAGGAGTTTTGAAAACTTTCCAGTGGCCCGAGGTCATCATGTGTACATACTTAGAGTAGTTTCCTATTTTCAATAAACTTGTTCGAGAGAAGTTTTGAAGTTTAGGTGTGTGGTCTACTTATCCCAGAGATCTAAAATCTTGCCATGCCTGCAAGGGGCATGCTTCCCCAAATAGAGCCACTATTGGGACTGAAAATTGCATGGTCCATTTTCAAGCACATTTTGAAAATTATGAGAAATCAAGTCCCATAAATGCTTGTGTACATGGCTGTACTTGTAAAGCCCCAGAGGTGTTCAATGTTTCTAACACCTTTCATTTAGCCTTTCGAAGTGTTCCATGAAGTTAAACTGACATTCTGAGCTATTTCGTGAAGTCTCATTTTGAGCAAATTGTCAAATTTGCATTTTCACCCATGTTAAATAGCGACAGGAGGTTGTGTTTTCTATTGAATATCTTGCACCTAGAAATGTTTCATGATTTACTACTTTGGGAATATCTAGTGTCCATACTCAAGAACCTATGTTTCATATTTTGAGTCGTTTCGAGTTCATTTGACTAGGTTTTGAATCCCTCAAAGTTGGTCAGTTACTGTTTTTATGATTGATGCACTTTGCACCTAATTATGGGAGGCCCTATTTGACGTGCTATAACTTTGACCCAGTTGACAAAAATCTTGAATTTATTTTTGTGTTGCATTGTACACGTCAGATACTTATTATGTGTCAGGTTTCATCTTTTGGTGAATTCGTTTGATATGTTTTCAAATGTGATTTCTAAAGTTTTACTAGTGTCAGCACTTGCAGATTTGTCAGTACCCCTGTTTGTGGCGTTATAACATGAAATTTGTAATTGGAAAGATTGAATGGATTGTACCATTTTTCTGTCCACTAAAAATACTTTAAGTGTGTTACTTTCTAAGTCATGACAAATCCATATGCACACTTTTCCAGGTCAATTCCTTTTGCCAAAATCACTTTTCTGCCATTGTTCCAATCTGCAAAATCTGAGTGGCCTACTTTGAGCTTCTGCCATTTGCATCTTGTTACTTTTCATGATCCCAAATCATAGATCCATAATGTCCTCATGATAGAGAACAATTATCCCAATTTTCATTTCCCCATGTGCTCATTTGCCTAGTTTTCCAAGCCAATTCCAAACCCAGTTTGTTGTTTTCTGACATGTTTTCTTACAATTAAAACTGAGAAGACAACTTTGACTATTAATATAATTTCACCTTGAATTCATCATGAGATGAGATTCGACAGGGTACAGGAATGCAAAGCAAAGACTCAGTGTATTCAATTTCAGGGCATGATTAGTTGATTTGGTCAGTTTTCAAAGCCAATCAATGGACCTCCTGGTGCATATTTGACAGTTGACTGAACATTGAAAAATGAGTTTTAAAAGTGGTTTTTAGTGGTCGAACTTAATTCTAATCAGCATTAGATGGTAAATGGATTAATTTTGAGTATCAATTGTTTCAAAAAAATTTTTTTTAGCCAGACCCATTTTGGGGCCTGACTAAATGCTATCAGACTGATATGATGTTTAGAGATGAAGGAACTTTGATATGAGGGCATCATTGTAAAAGATTGATCAAATGTGGCTTGATTTAATTACAAAGTCTAAGCCTGGTGGGTTGGATGTTATTGAGACATATGTTTTCTAGAACATGCATGAGCCTAAGAGACATCAGTAGAATTATGGAGGAGCTTCACAATGTTTGGTAATATATTTTTTTGAGCCAAGACTATGCAACTCCAACAATGCATTACCAGTTGTAGCAACACTCAGAATTCAGAACAAGAGAAGTTACAAACTATTCAATCGAATCCCAGAGATATTCTCCAATCCTATGTGTCAGCTAATTCCATGCTCAGCACAAATAGTTTTATAAAATTTGAGATTGAACTTGCAACCTTCTTTAACTATGATATCCACCTGTACCATGATGGGAGTATTGGAACAACATACGAAGCATTGAATTGACTTGTTTGAATTATAAAGAAGAGAGTTTCAATAATTTGGATGCTAGGTAGACACAAGGCAGAGGAAGGATTCCATAATAGTTTATGACAAAAGTAGGCAAGCACGTTATAGCAAACATGCAAGGAAAGCCACATGTGTAGATGGAAGCCTACGCACCAAAGGAAGGCCACCAATAGCTATGTTTGAAGATTGCTTCACTCAGAACAGAGAAAGCAAAATAAAAGAGTTGGCTACCTTTGCTAATGGAAAAGCCACCAACATTAGTAAAAGGAGGATGTAGACTAGTAAAATAAAGGATGCCAAAGACAATGCAGTAGTCCACGCTGGGAGGAGGCATTAAAGAAGAAAGATCATAGTAGATAAATGAGGTGCCAAAATAGTCAACGTAATATACAAAGGAAGCTTCATATTTTAGAAGGAAATAAAACTTGCCCAACATTGAAGAGCATGCTGAAATCTACTATGTACATTGATTAAAAGGCAATGACCTCATGCATCAACATAAGTCAAAGCCATATCAAAAACAAAGAATCTACATCCAATAAGAAAACTAATGCCAAAAATGAAGAGGCTGTGGTAGGAAAATGCAAGACCACTTTGGATAATTGCACAAAATAATTTTAGAGTGAGTTTGTGCTTGTACATTTTGGTTTCTAACAGGATGCCCAAGAAATTAAAAAAGATGCCAGTCAAAGAGAAAAATTGCAGTCACAGGGAGGTAAAAGATAATATCCCACATTCGATGGGAAATAGAATTTATAAACCTCTAAATATTATTCCCCGCACCTTGTGTTTTGTCATAAGGACACACATTTTTGAAAAGGCAAGGCATGCTTGTGCGTGAGACCATTGTGGCGATATGGAGAGTGATGTTAGAATGACGTAACTAAAATTTTAAACGAAGATGCATCAATGGTGACATGGCGCTAGGAATAAAGATTGTGTGAGATGATGCCACATGGAAGAGATCAGTGGTGCCCACTTCCCCACAAAATCAAGATGCTCAAGCATTAAATAATGTGAGAAAGTAGGGAAGGTGATGTGGGTTCTAGGTGTCAATGAGGTTGCACAAATGAGCAGTTGTAGACGGAGGCACAGGATGCTGCCACATGGCAAATCCTGCGGTGCCTGTATTCCCACCAAAAGAAGATGCAAGGAAGATCAATAACGTCTGAAAGTGGGCAAGCAACATGTGGCATGGGTCCCAGTGGCACTGACATCGTGGATGATGCAGAAGGTTCAGCCAATCAAATATCGACACATGGAAAAAAGTTGGTCAAAGAAGGGTTGACATGAATGGAAAGCATATGGAAAAAGAAAAATAATTTTAAATGTCATTTTAAAATTATTTTTCAAAAGTGAAGTCACGTTCAGGATATTTTAATTTCAAAAGGATTTATATTTCTAAATTTTGTACTTTATAATTTTTTTTTAAATTTTTGAGAATTAGGATGCAGACCTGAGTGTTCTAGTAGAGGGAGTTGTTTTTCAAATTGAGATTCTGGGCATTTTTGTAAGGCTAGATATTCACTCCAATATACTGTCGAAACAAGGAAGATCTAAATTTTCCAAATATGAGGTCAATTTTTGCACAGGTAGTAGTCTATTCGAGCTACAAGAGGATTTGTCTCAGGTGCCTGAATTGCAATTGTATTTAGACCAAGAAATTTAGATTTGATTTTTTAACATAAAAATGACCTGAATGTGGTTAAAAGATAGTTGAAATGTAGTTTGGGTTGAATTATGATAGTATTCACTCAGTAAAATCTCAAATTTTACTAGTATTTTCATAAGGTAAATCAGATATTCTAATGACTCAACAAGGGATTTCATCATTTGAACAGAGATATTTTCCAATCAGTTACAATGTAATGATGAAATAGAAGACCAAATTAGAATCAGAGATGGAAGGAAGAAGTTATTCAGTTACAGAGGATTGCATTTCAAATGGACACTTCTCACTTGAAGATCAGATCTGACATTCTTTCTAGAGGTTCCAGTTTTTGTTACTGAGAAACCATTGTTGGTAGGAAATTTGCAGTCATTCTGCGAGACCACTTTCTTGGATCCAGATCTATGATTCCACCTTCATTCTTCAGCATTTTTCTCTCATGTGAACAACAAGTATAAAGATAATACAAATAGTTCTGAGATGTTAGGTTGTTTCATGTTTTGATTTCATGCACCTGAATGTCTATTTTCAAAGAAAATGAATACATATGAGCAATAATTTCACTAGTTTCACTATGTTTCTCATCTCCTATCTCAGTAATATGTAGTCTTATGAGGTCTTGGAACAAAGAGCTAAAATCCATTTGCTTCCCCTTTAGGTTATATGTCTGATATATTTTGCTGTTGGAACAAAGTGCCAAGTAAATGCTTAATGTGTTTGATAGGGTTACTGGTTATGTTGAGAAGGATATTTTGTGAGAATGAGATTTGAATGAACACTGATTTCTGAATCACAAGGTGATTAGATAGATCTGATGTCATAGATGTATGTTTAGGATTCATGGGATTGCCCAATGGATTAGGCATTGATCAATTATAGGATCACTTGTTATATTGTTGCATGTTTGAGGATTTGCTGAAAATCAACATCAATAATCAAATGCTTTTCCCCTTTCATGTTGAAGAGCTATAATAGAATGCCCTCACTCAGCTTATAAGATTCCTAGATTTGCATTTAGCTACTATAGATTGATGTTATTTCATGAGTTATTAGGAGAAATAAGGGTTTTATCTACTTTATATTAGATTCAGTGTATGCTTTGATATCTGGTACCATTAAAGAATCTATAGGTCTACTCGCCTAGGTTTTGCAGAGCTTGAAGAAGAAGAAGGGTCTAGCCCTATAGCTAGCCCTGTGTCTAAAATGATATGTTGATAATGGGAGTTAGCTGCCCCTAGATGTGTCATATTCTCATGGGGATAATTGAAAACCCTCTAGCATTTTCAAACCACAACAAGATGGTGACTCTACTGGGGAGATAAGATTGAAATCAATTTTTTTGAAAGGAAAAGAGTCTCTGGTGTTCATTGAAAATTTGAGTCCTACTTTCAGTTGGGTTTTGCCCATCTGAGTCACCAACAAAATGGCGACTCTGCTAGGGGTTTATTGAATCTGAATGGTAGACAAACCTTGAGAATTTGAAGAAGATTCAATACAACAAGAAGGATATGCTATAGCTGTAGGGTTATGTGAGGTGATTACCATTTCTCTATTGATATTTTATGATCCCTAGTTAAGCTTTATTCATGCACAACAGTATATTATGAAATTGAATGAAAATTGTGTGCAATGACTATTATAGGTCTATCTTCAATCGGTTCAATTTGCAAATACTATTGAGAATGTCTCAAATTCAAGAATTGATTTATAAAGTATATTTTCTTTTCAAGATGTTACTAATCTTCAAGTATTTCCTACATTGAAGGTCTAGTTCAGATTTGTCAAGTGACTAATTATGTTTTATTTCTCACAAAGTGTGAGTGGCTGCCCTTAAATCTCTGTACCAGTTATTCCTAGTTTATTTCCTTACAAAATTTTGAAATACTTTTAGTTGTAAGGGAAAATTTGGGACTGTTGATAGATCTTGGAAATGAAGTTTTAAATTCTTGATAAGTTGAACGTGTTGTTTGCAATCTATTGTTATACAGAATTGAAATGTAAAAGTAGATCACAATAGTGGTTATTTTATTCCTCTTGAAAGGAGGTGGGGGCTCTAAAAAGTTTGATCAGTGGTGTGAAGGAATTCCAATCTTGCACCTATGCCAAATTAGTAGATCGAGGTTTAGCATAAGCACTTGAGGTATTTTTTATTTTCATGTTTCTTTTCGTGGAAGTCAAGTGTTTAAGAAAGTTTCCTCTATTAAGTGATTTTTAGCACTAGAAGGAAGAGGTAGAAATTTTGTTTTATAATGGAGTCAGATCTCAGATCTAAGATTAGTTTGCCAAATTCTGAGAGTTTGGAAATCATGAATAATAACATTGCTATGTTAAATACAATGGTCTACAAAAGGATTGTAAATCTTATAAGAATTGAGGTAGGAAATACTCAAGGTTTACATGTCGAACAATTTTATTTAAGGCTTAAGTCAATAATCAGTAAGATTCATTTTCATTGTAGACCTAAGGAATCTTCCCTACCAAATGTTTTCCTTGATGTCCTCATGCCTGATCCAGTCAATTGGCTGACACCTATAAGATTACAAAGGTTTTTACAAATTGAAAGATTCATTGAGGAGATAGAAGATCATGATTACAGATTTCAAGATATGTCTCTTG
This sequence comes from Cupressus sempervirens, assembly GCA_028749045.1. Classification (NCBI taxonomy): domain Eukaryota; kingdom Viridiplantae; phylum Streptophyta; class Pinopsida; order Cupressales; family Cupressaceae; genus Cupressus; species Cupressus sempervirens. The sequence continues at coordinate 754,228,635 of CM053786.1, forward strand.
ATGATAATGAGTGTGCTAAAAGTCAAGGTAGTAATGAATATAATGAGTCTGTAGAGCAAGATAATATGTCTTCCAAATGTGAAGAGGTGGATTCAAATGTTAATGAGTCAGGTAATAACGATCAGCATGAAAAAGATGGATATAAAAGAGAAGATAAATTTTTTTATAGTACATATGAAGTTGAAGAAAGTTGTAACAATAGTAGATCTAGTGATTGCCATGATAAGAAAGAATGTTGTAATAATGTTGATTTTCCATATTGTGACACTAAGGATCCTATTTTTGTAAGTTCTTCATGTTATCCAGATGATAACCACAGCCTGAAGAAGATTTGTGAGGCAATATTCTTGAGCTTTGATGAAATCTCAGAATTGTTGGCTCATGAGTTTTAAAAGCATGTAATTATATCTAAGGATCTTCATATGTTCTCTCATAATACTTTCTCATTTAGTCAAATCAATTCTCAAAATTTTGATGTGGAAAAAGAGGTACAATCTAAACAATATTTGTTAGACTTTGGAGATGTAGATGACAGTAACTCAAATTTCTTTGCACATGATTATTTGTTGAATATTGATTTTGTTAATGAAGGGAAGGTTAATGTTGTTTCAGATTCTTTTCATGTTGATCTTGCTGAACATTGTTTTGATGTTTCATCTGATGAAGTGGAAAATAGTTAGTGCTGTCAATCTGATTATAGATTTTCTTCATGTACTGATAAGTCTTGTGAAGATAAGTTCAAGGTGTATTCTGATTTTCAATTAGATGAAGAAAATGATAGCGATCAACATAGTTTAGATCAACACTTTCAGAATGAGTTTTCAATTTTGGTAACTAATCAGTTGGTCAAAAAATGTGAAGAGGTTTCAATGAAATATGAATATGATTTAGTGAATGATACAACTACAAGTAGACAACAATCGGATTCCAAACACTCTTTGCACCTAGAGACACGAGGTAAGTTGCAAGTTTTTGGTGTTTGCAACTTGGTGAATGATGTAGATTATGAAATTTTTGTGTTTCTGATCAACATGCATGAATCATCATTGGATTTTGGTTCTCAGTTCAATTTGTGTAGTCATGAGCATGCTGATGCTTTTTCTCATAGTGAGCATGAAGATGAAATAGTTTTTGAATTTTATATGAACTATAAGAATGAAGAAAGATATTTCATTTTTCCAAGTGATGTGATCCAAGATGCTAATCTGATTGGTAAAATTGAGAAAAATAATTCCATCTTACCTCAGGGAGATATAAATGAGAATCAAGTTTTTGACAGAGGTAAGGAGTTTTGAAAACTTTCTGGTGGCCTGAGGTCATCATGTGTACATAGTTAGAGTAGTTTCCTGTTTTCAATAAAGCTATTTGAGAGAAGTTTTGAAGTTCAGGAGTGTGGTCTGCTTATCCCAGAGATCTGAAATCTTGCCATACCCACAAGGGGCATGCATCCCCAAACAGAGCCACTATTGGGACTGAATATTATATGGTCCATTTTCAAGCACATTTTGAATTTTTTTAGAAATTAAGCCCCATAAATGCTTGTGCACTTGGCTATACTTGTAAAGCCCCAGAGGTGTTCAATGTTTCTAACACCTTTCATTCAGCCTGTCTAAGTGTTCCATGAAGTTAAATTGACATTCCAAGCTGTTTCGTGAAGTCTCATTTTGAGCAAATTTTCAAATCTGCATTCACTTGTGTCAAATAATGACAAGAGGTTGTGTTTTCTATTGAATATCTTGCATGTAGAAATGTTTCATGATTTTCCACTTTGGGAATATCTAGTGTCCATACTCAAGAACCTATGTTTTAGATTTCAATTCATTTCAAGTTCATTTGACTAGGTTTTGAATCCCTCAAAGTTGGTCAGTTACGATTTTTATGATTGATGCACTTTGCACTGAATTCTGGGAGGCCCTGTTTGATGTGCTATAAATCTAAACCAGTTGACCAAAATCTTGAATTTATTTTTGTGTTGCATTGTACACATCAGATACTTGTTATGTGTCAGGTTTCATCTTTTGATGAATCCGTTTGATATGTTTCCAAACGCGATTCCAAATGAGATTTCTAAAGTTTTACTGATGTCAACACTTGCAAATTTGTCAGTACCCCAGTTCGTGATGTTATAACTTGAAATATATAATTGGAAAGATCAAATGGATTGTATCATTGTGTTGTTCACTAAAAATACTCTAAGTGCGCCAATTTTTAAGCCATGAGGAATCCGTATGCACACTTTTATGCCATTGTTCCAATCTGCAAAATCTGAGTGGCCTACTTTGAGCGTCTGCCACTTGCGTCCTGTTATTCATCATGAGCCCAAATAATAGATCCATAATTTCCTCATGATAGGGAACTAGTATCCTAGTTTGCATTTCCACATGTTCTCATTTTCCTGGTTTTCCAAGCCCATTCCAAACCTAGTTTGTTGTTTTCTGAAATGTTTTCTTGCAGGTAAATCTGAGAAGGCAACTTTGACTGTCAATATCTTTTGACCTTGAATTCTTCATGAGATGAGATTTGACAGGGTACAAGAATGTAGAGAAAAGATTCAATGTATTCAATTTAGGGCATGATCAGTTGATTTGGTCAGTTTTCAAAGCCAGTGAATGGACCTCCTAGCGCATATTTGACAGTTGATTAAACATTGAAAAATGAGTTTTAAAAGTGGTTTTCAGTGGTCGAACTTGATTCTAATCAGCATCAGATGGTCAATCGATTAATTTTGAGTATCAGTTGTTTGAAAATGAAATTTTTTTCAGCTAGACTCATTTTGTGGCCCGACCAAATGCTATTAGATTGATATGATGTTTAGAGATGAAGGCACATTGATATGAGGGCATCATTGTAAAAGATTTATCAAATGTGGCTTGATTTAATTACAAAGTCTACGCCTAGTGGATTGGATGTTATTGAGACATATGTTTTCCAAAACATGCATGAGCCTAAGAGACATCAGTAGAATTATGGAGGAACTTCACAACGTTTGGTAGTATATTGTTCTGAGCCAGGACTATGCAACTCCAACAATGGAATACCAGTTGTAGTAGCACTTAGAATTCAGACAAAGAGAAGTTACAAACTATTTAATCAAATAACACAGAGATTCTCCCATCCTATGTGTCCGCTAAATCCATTATTAGCACAAATAGTTTTATAAAATTTGAGATTGAACTCGCAACCTTCTCCAACTATGATATCCACGTGTACCATGATGGAAGTATTGGAACAACATATGGAGCATTGAATTGACTTATTCGAGTTATAATGAAGAGAGTTTGAATAATTTGGATGCCAGGTAGATACAAGGAAAAGGAAGGACACCATAAAAGTTTATGAGGAAAGTAGGCAGGCATGTTATAGTAGACCTGCAAGGAAAGCTGCATGTGTAGATGGAAGCCCACCAATCAAAGGAAGGCCACCAGCAACTATTTTTGAAGATTGTTTCCCTCAGAACAAAGCAAGAAAAATAAAAGAGTTGGTTGCCTGTGCTAATGGAAAAGCCACAAACATTAGTAAAAGCAGGATGCAGACCAGTAAAATGAAGGATACCAAAGACAATGAAGTAGTCCACGCTAGGAGGAGGTGTTAAAGAAGAAAGATCACCATAGATAAATGAGGTGCCAAAATAGTCAATGCAATATAGAAAGAAGCTTCATATTTTAGAAGGAAATAAAACTTGCCGAGCACTGAAGGGCATGCTGAAATCTACTATGTACATTGATCAAAAGGCAATGAGCTCATGCATCAACAGAAGTCAAAGCCATATCGAAAAAAAAGAATCTGCATCCAATAAGAAAACCCATCCCAAAAATGAAGAGGCTATGGCAGGAAAATGCAAGACCGCTTTGGATAATTGCACAAAACAATTTTAGAGTGAGTTTGTGCTTGTACATTTTGGTGTCTAACAAGATGCCCAAGAAATTTAAAAAGACGCTAGTCAAAGAGACAAATCCTAGTCATAGGGAGGTAAAAGGTAATATCTCACATTCGATGGGAAATGAAATTTATAAACCTTTAAATATTATTCCCCACACCTTGTGTTCTGTCTTAAAGACATGCCTTTTTGAAAATGCAAGGCATGCTTATACATGAGACCATTGTGGCAATATGGAGTGTGATGTCAGAATGACATAGGTTAAATTTAAAATGAAGATGCATCAATGGTGACATGGCACTGAGAATGAAGATTGCATGAGATGACACCACATGGCAGAGATCAGCAGTGCCTGCTTTCCCACAAAATCAAGATGCTCAGGAATTAAATAATGTAGGAAAGTGGGCAAGGTGACATGGGTCCTAGCTATCAATGAGGTGGCACAGGATGCTGCCATGTGGCAAATCCTGCGGTGCCCTCATTCCCACAAAAAGAAGATGCAAGGAAGACAAATAATGTGATAAAGTGAGAAAGTGACATGTGGCACGAGTCCTAGTGGTGCTGACATGGTAGATGATGCAGAAGGTTCTGCCAATCAAATATTGACACGTGGCAAAAAGCCTATCAAAGAAGGGTTGACCCAAATGGAAACCATATTGAAAAAGAAAATTGATTTTAAATGTCATTTTAAAATTATTTTTCAAAAGTGAAGTCACGTTCAAGATATTTTAAGTTCAAAAGGATTTATATTTCTAAAGTTTGTACTTTATAATTTTTTTTTTAATTTTTGAGAATTAGGATGCAGACCTGAGTGTTCTAGTAGAGGGAGTTGTTTTTCAAATTGAGATTCTGGGCATTTTTGGAAGGCTAGATATTCACTCCAATATACTGTCGGAACAAGGAAGATCTAAATTTTCCAAATATGAGGTCAATTTTTGCACAGGTAGTAGTCTATTCGAGCTACAAGAGGATTTGTCTCAGGTGCCTGAATTGCAATTGTATTTAGACCAAGAAATTTAGATTTGATTTTTTAACATAAAAATGACCTGAATGTGGTTAAAAGATAGTTGAAATGTAGCTTGGGTTGAATTATGATAGTATTCACTCAGTAAAATCTCAAATTTTACTAGTATTTTCATAAGGTAAATCAGATATTCTAATGACTCAACAAGGGATTTCATCATTTGAACAGAGATATTTTCCAATCAGTTACAATGTAATGATGAAATAGAAGATCAGATCAGAATGGGAGATGGAAGATAGAAGTTATTCAGTTATAGAGGATTGCATTTCAAATGGACACTTGTCACTTGAAGATTAGATCCAAGATTCTTTCCTTTGCTTTATATCTTTCTATCTTTCATTCTTTTTAGAGGTTCTAGTTTTTGTTACTGAGAAACCATTGTTGGTAGGAAATTTGTAGTCATTCTATGAGACCACTTTCTTGGATCTAGATCTGTGATTCCACCTTCATTCTATAGCATTTTTCTCTCATGTAAACAACAAGTGTAAAGATAATATAGATAGTTCTGAGATGTTAGTTTGTTTCATGTTTTGATTTCATGCACCTGAATGTATATTTTCAAAGAAAATGAATACATATGAGGAATAATTTCACTAGCTTCATTATGTTTATCATCTCCTATCTCAATAATATGTAGTCTTACGTGGTCTTTGAACAAAGAGCTGAGATCTATTTGCTTCCCCTTCAGGTTGTATGTCTGATATATTTTGCTATTGGAACAAAGTGCCAAGTAAATGCTTAATGTGTTTGACAGTGTTATTGGTTATGTTGAGAGGGATATTTTGTGAGAATGAGATCTGAATGAACATTGATGTCTAAATCACAAGGTGATTAGATAGATCTAATGTTAGGGTATAAAGAATATGTCCTGATGTCACAAATGTGTGTTTTGGATTCATGGGATTGGCCAATGGATTAGGCACTGATCAGTTATAGGATCACTTGTTATATTGTTGCATGTTTGAGGATTTGTTGAAAATCAACATCAATAATCAAATGTTTTTCCCCTTTCATGTTGAAGAGCTATAATAGAATGCCCTCACTCAGCTGATGAGGTTCCTAGATCTGCATTTAGCTACTCTAGATTCATGTTATTTCATGAGTTATCAAGAGAAATAAGGATTTTATCTACTTCATATTAGATTCAGCGTATGCTCTGACAACTAGTACCATATAAAGAATCTATAGGTCTACCCACCTAGGTTTTGCAAAGCCTGAAGAAGAAGAAGGGTCTAGCCTTATAGTTGGCCCTGTTACTGAAATGATATGTTGATAATGGGAGTTAGCTGCCCCTAGATGTGTCACATTCTCATGAGTATAATTGAAAATCCTCCAGCATTTTCAAACACCAACATCTTCCTCTCTATTTCCTCTACCTTCTATTAATTATGCAACTTCCAACTCACTCTCTAACATCAATTTTGACCAAGTAATACTCTGCCTCTCTTGAAACTACTTAATTAAAGTAAGATGAGTCACAAACAATCTGTGAATTCTATGTATCATTAGCTACATCAAAATATTGTTCCTCCAAAACTTTATAAGAGCTTTTTGGATCTTTAGCTATCACAAATGCTTCTGTGAATTTATCAACACATTCCTTGATTTCTTCTTCTTTATTGTTATTACTGTTGTTTCCATTCCTTTTGTCATTGCTATTATTGTTCCTTTTTTAGTTAAGATTCATATTGAAGTTACTTTTGTCCATTCTAGAATATTTTATTATGTGTATAAAATTATTACATAATTGACATATAGGTGCATTTCTTCTTAGATTTGTTTCATTCTGACTTTTAGGTGCTTTGTAATTTCTTGCAATGTGTCTAGGTTTGTTACACTTGTAACACATAAACTAGTTCTTACCTCCATTAGGTCTTTCTCCATCATTGGTTCTGCTTTTAGATCCCCCTATTTCAATTACTTGCAAGGTTAGTGTTCCTAAACATTCTACTATTTGTATTATTACCGTCAAACTTAGGTTTCTTACAATCCACTTCTTTATGTCTATAACCATGACAATTATAAAAATTGAAATTAGTAATAGGTTTAAAAGACTTACCTGTGCAACCCCTTTTCATATGACCAACTTCATTGCATATGAAACATCTACCTATGAACTCATGTCTTACTTCCTTGTGTGGTTCATCTTTCTTAGGTTTATCAACTTGCTCTATTTTCTTAGGTTCACCATGTTGTTCTGACAAATCAACTAATTCAATCTTTTTTGATACTTCAGTAGTTGTGTTTAACTCTACCTTACTTAGACCATATTCTATAGTGGACTCAATAAGTGGATCTAGTTCTCTTTTGATTCCAATTTTATTGGTTGATTTATCTCCAATAAGATATCCAAGTTCTTTAGTATGATTAGAAGGTCTATGGTAAAATATCTATTCATCAATCTTCCCACTACTAGAATAAAGTCTCTCTAACTATTTCTTAGATTGTGTCAATTCTCCTTTCACAGTGATATTGTACTTTTCTAATTCTACATGCTCAATCTTTACATTATCTAATTTAGATGTTACTCGACTCAACTAGGATCTAAGGTCTGAATACTTAGTTTTTAGTTCAGGTTTACTCTTACCAGCACTTACTTAAGACTCAACTTAAGTTTAACAATTTTCAATTCATGTTTCAAGATCTCATTTTCTTTCATGAGATTTCTTACTTCATCATTGTCACTACTCAACTTAATCAATTCCTTGCTAGATTTCAAATCACCAATCTTGTCTTTCAATTTTCCAATATAAAACTCTCCATCTTCTAGGTTATATCTTTCTTCTATAAGAAGGTCAACCTATTCAACAACTTCTTTAAGATTTTTCCCTAAATGTTCCATACTCATAAGGATCTTACTGAAACTATTAACCTTCTTTAGAGTAACTATTGTAGAACATAAATCTAATTAAACCATTAGGTAATCTTAGTGAGTCATCTCCTAGGACATTATTGATTAAATATGCATTATTTAATTAATTTATCATCATCCCCTAGTTAACTAATTTATTTAATTAACTATAGTCCAATTTATAAAATCAAATAATAACCCAAAATCAATTTATCAATTAAAACCCTATTCCTCTAGTAAATTAAATAAATCCTCAAATATATTTAATTTAATCCCACATCTCCCATTTACTAAATAAATCATCCAAACCCCTAAATCATCCCTAAACCCTATCCTTGCCCCTAATCTAGCCCATTCACCCATTCTAACCTCTCTTAGCCACCAAAGTAACCCATCCCATAAATGATAAGCCACTTACACTCTAACACCCTTCCTAAACTAAGCCTAATCCTCCTCCTAAACTTGTGCACAACTTTAAGCAAGGCTTAAAACTTGCTGACCTAGGCCAAAGTCAACAAGTCTCCCTTGTCCTCTTCCATTCTTATCCAAGAGCATTAATGGATCTTACATGTCATTAATGCCTCTTCCAACCATCTTACACACTCACCCTCCCTCATTACTCCCCTTGACCCTCAATTTTGACCACCCAATCCCCTTTTGACACTTGTCACAAGACTAAAGCCCTAAAAAAGCACAATCCATGTACTCACCTTTCCATGCATCATAGCCCTCCTTCACCAATCTTCCATCAAAGCATCCTAACCATCCATCTCACTACCCCTTGACCTATAAGTAAAGTCATTCCCTCTCTTAATCCATATCATCTACACATGCAAAAATTATAATGCTTCACTAATCACTACAACATACCTATTTACACCCTTACCATGCTAAAATCCATCTTCACCTCCATTGTTGAATCCTCCATCCACCCTCATACTTGATAAAACACCCATTTGGTGGAAGCTTGAGCACACCGTAATCATAAATCCCCTATCCAAATAGGGACATATCTATGTCATCATAGACTACACCCAAGGAGCTTACGATTCTTTGTTTGCCTTCCTTCTTGGTGTTAACTTATTTGGTTATTGTGAATGATTTGTTTATATTAGTTTTCAATATTACATATGAAAAATTAGATGATACATTTTGGCATGCCTAGTGGGATCACCTAATTTATCATATATTATATTAAATAATATTATACAAAAGGAATTCACAATAACCAAATAAGTTAACATTTACAATAGGATGAGGTTAACACCAAGAAGTAAGGAAAACCAAGAATGGTAAGTTCCTTTGGTGTAACCAATGATGAGGTAGATATGTCCTATTTGGATAAGGGATGTATGCTCATCATTTTCTCAAGCTTTCAAAAGATGGGTGTTCTATCGAATATGGGGGTGGATGGAGGATTCAATAATGGAGGTGAAGATGGATTTTAGCATGGTAAGGGTGTAAATAGGTATGTTGTAGTGATTAGTGAAGCATTATAAGTTTTTCTTGGGTAGATGATATGGATTGTGAGAGGAAAGGACTTCATTTATAGTCCAACAGATAGTAAGATGGATGGTCAGGATGCTTTGATAAAAAAAATGGTGAGGTAGGGATGGATTGTGCTTGTTCAGGGCTCTAGCCTTATGGCAAGTGTCACAAGGGGATTGGGTGGTCAAAATGGAGGGTCAAGGGGAGTAATGAGGGAGGATGAGTTTGTAAGAGGAATGTAAGAGGCATTAATGGCATGTAAGAGTCATTAATGCTCTCTGATAGATATGGAAGAGGACAAGGGAGACTTGTTAACTTTGGCTTGGGTTAGAAAGTCTTAACCTTGCTTAAAGTTGTGCACAAGTTTAGAAGGAAGATCAAGCTCAGCTTAAGAAGGGCGTTAGAGGGCAAGTGGCTTATCTTTGATGGGATGAGTTAGTTAGTTGGCTAAGTGAGGTTAGTATTGGTGAATGGGTTGGATTAGGGTTTAGGGATGGTTTAAGGGTTTGGATGATTTATTAAATCATTTATTTAATAAATGGGGGATTTGTGATTAAATTAAATATATTTGAGGATTTATTTAATTTGATAGAGGAATAGGGTTTTAATTGACAAATTGATTTTGGGTAATCCTTAATATTATCAATTGGATTATAGTTAGTTAACTTAATTAATTAACTAGGGGATGATGATTAATTAATTAAATAATAAATATTTAATCAATAATGTCCTAGGAGATGACTAAATAAAATTACCTAATGGTGTAATCATATTTAGCTATCTAATTTTTTCTCATCTTTGACATAGTGTTGCAATAACACTATTTCAAAGAAGTTAGAATTAAAATGATGCAAAGAAGGCCTTTTAAAGGAACATGGTTGCCCCAGTTTTGAGTAGAAGAGGAGGGAATTGAATGTGTGATGCCCCCTCAGAAGGCAGTGGGGAAATAAAGTGAGGCTTGATGATTTATTGAAAAGTTACAATGAGCTAGGGTGAGTAGGAGGATAGATAAGGACTAAGAGAGGGGTAAAAATAGAATTAAATGGAAAAAATAATAAGGTTGGAGGAAAAGGAGTGTGTCAAAGGGGTCATAGAGGAAAATAGGGCACCATAGGGGGCCTATAAGGGTGCCTAGGAGGGGTAGAAAGGATTATTTTCTCTCATACGAATGAGGAGATATTGCTACTTGGAGCTTTGACTTAGACAATATGATGGTTGCACATCAACGGCCAAAGCATTGAGAAGACATGGCTGATGAGTAAGAGTATGATGAACACTAGATTGATTGGTAGGGTTAAAAAACTTGACTTTAATTTTTTTATTTTGGCATTTTTTTACATTCCCATAATGTAGGAAACATGATTCACAAAAATGGCTATAGGGTAGGGGGAAAATAGGACTCAAATTTTTTTTTGCAAAATCACAATTTTTTTTGGGAAGATATTATGAGATCATGAATCCAGTAGCATGAAAGCAATCTCGTTAGTGAAAATGCAATCTAGCTATTGGGAATGTGATTTCACTAAAATAGGTAGGGTCAATGTGGGAATGGGACATGGTTTTACAAGTAGGGTATTGGAGTTGGTGCATTCCCATGAGAAGGTATATCTATGGGATTGTAAAGGAGAAACCAATGATTGTAGGAATGCACTAGTAAGAATGTGAGCTAGCGTTTTGTGCATCAAAATGTCAAAGAGTGAACTCATGATAAGCTAAGTCAGCAAGATCATGAGATGTGAGCATTCATGGGAAAATGGTGGTAGGAGCATGGGTAAAATTGGAAGAGGGAAAAGTGGTGTAGAAAAAATAAGGATTTGGTAGAGGGATGGTTGGGGGAGTTGTGAGGTTTAAAATTTATATGGCATATATATAAAAAGGGAAACTAATATGTTGTTGGTTTGTGTGTAGTGGTCTCTAGACACTCTGGTGTCACAAGAGCAATAGGCTACCATACTATGTGCCAAAGAGTAGCTCATGATTGCTGACTGGGAAAGGATTGATGGCACCAATCTAGGGTACTTGGTGAGATTGCCCCATATGCAAACCTACATGGTGATGGTAACAATATTATGTGAGCAGTGGCATAGTGATATGGGCACAATTCATCTACTCACCAGAGAGATGATAGTTACATTGGAGGATGTGTTCAAGATTTTCAAATTACTTGCACGAGGGATGCCAATGATGGTGAGGAGGGAGATGATAGGATAGGTAGCATGGCTGGTGGGGCCTAGAGTGTCATACAAAATTTAGAGTGGTCAGTTCCCATTAGGTGAGCACTTGGACCAAGTATTTATGGAGAGGAGAATTTACTTTTATCTATGCTGGCTAGTATCAGGGTACATTGCCATAGATTTAGATGGGATAGGATTCACTTTGGTACTATTACTGACCACTATGCATGTTGGTGTTTGAAAGTACTAAACAAAAAAATGCTCAATACTGAAAAGATACCACTCATCTAACCTAAGGATTAGCCAATTCCTGTTAACAATTACATAAGTAAACCATTTGGACCCAACTTCAACAAAACCAAGGATGGCTTCCTACTCTTTAGGTTCTAAAAAACCAAGGTGGGTAAACCTAGGGATGATTCTAATGAAAATTGCTATATGAAAATTATCTAAGTTTAATTTTGATTCCCATCTCTTATCCTTAGACACATACACATTTTACCAATTTCTTTAATGCTTTCAAGTTTATATCCATCACTTATAAGTAGATTTGGTCATAATTCTCCTATAGCTTACAAGTATTTCTGGAGATAGCAACTACCTTAAACTCAAAAATTAAATGTAAGAGAGTGGTGACAAGAATTATAACCTTGAACAAAATGAAATGAAAATGACTTTAAAATTATAATTGATTTAACATACAGAAGCAAGATTTACTCTCAACCATCTCTGATTTATGTGACGAGTACCTTATCCATTAGGAGAAAATAGTCATCAATTGGCATGAGATCTAATTCAAATAACTTGTAAATGAATTTATCAACTATAATCACCCATTTTCATTCTTATGAAATATCCTTTTCATAAGATGATAAATCCTACTAATTTACTAAAGCATTTACATAATCCCTTGAATTAACAGCAACAATAAACCAATATACAACCCATCCAGACTACAGTTAATCACTTGAACCTTATTCAAATGATCTCAAAATTAATAAACTCATGAAATAGAAAATGGTGACACAGATCTAGTGCAAATACCCTTTTGTATTATCCTTTTGCTGACTAATACAATAACCAATAGAAACTCAATGAAAAACCCAATAATTCATATTGATTCTATCATTTCTATTTGTCATCAGAAAAATTACATAACTAGAAGTAAACTCAAAAACAACTACAATGACTGGACCGACTATACTTTTCCTTGAAAGTTGAAAAAATACAAGCATCTCAACCCTTTCTCTAGTACTAGGATCTCACTTATATAATGTGAGATGCAACAAGCTTCAAGAAAAGAGAACTGACAGCTGTCTTTTACAAAAGATAATTATAGACACCTATCACAAAAGGACAAAAAATGTGCAACAAAAAACTTATACATCAAACACTTTTCTGGTAGGCCCCCTTTTCTGTTACATCTCTTGGATCAAGAAGGATAGTATGATTTGACTCTCTTATCATTTTGATTCCTTTGAATAAGTGGCTATAAAGCTTGAAAGTGATGAGTCATCTCTAGTTACCTGCAAACTTACTTTAACCTGAGGATTCTCCTCATCTTCATCATCAACTATAAAGGTAACAGTTACTCTTGCATCTTCTTCTTCCTTGTCAGCTTCTACCTCATCACCTTCTACCATCTACTCTATAGACATGAATTTATCCTTCCACTCATTATATACAATGTCATCAGGCCAATCATAATTTGGGACCTACCTATGTATAGTTATTAAAGAATTTGCAATTACATCTATATCAACAAGATCTTTTCTGATGGCAATATAGAATAATTGTACCTTTACCAGCTCCTCATTAGTCATTGCCCATAACAAGTGGCTAGTTTCATTTATGATTTTATTCATCCTCTCACAAAATATCTTATCCAAGTCCCTTTTCCATTCTTCCTTTTCCTTTAATTTATTAATAGTCTTTAAAGCACATGAAAATAAATCAAACTTTTCAACAATATACTTAGAAAAACAAATTTTTAACCTCCTCTAAAAAGAATCAAATTTGTCATCAAAACCATGCAATTTATTCAACAAAACAAAAATCTTTTCAATTCAATGAAAACACAGTTGGATGACAGATATACACATTATAGTGATATCATTATTCCTTTCTATCCACTTCTGCACAAGGGGTTTGAATTTAACTTCACCTCTCTTTAATTCATCCTTGATGGCTAGTATCCCTTCCAATAGGTCAAAAAATGATGGCCATTCAATTTTTTCCACTAAATACAATACACCTTGCCTCAACTTCTCTTCAAATTGATTATTTAATTCAGCATGCAGTGCATACAACTTATTCTTCTCTTCTTCAAAATCCTCTACAATTTAGAACTAAGGATTTTCTAGGGTGTCTTGTATCTCAATAATTGGAATTGATTTGAAGGGTTCAAAATGTGGTCATGGTGGGTATGAAATTCAATATTCACTCAACTCTCCCACTTTTCTTTTCCTAAGTATTTTCTCCATTTGAGCTCTTGTTTTTCTAGTGACTATATTTGCATACCCCTATCCTCATATGCTTTCAAAACTTCTTCAAATCTAGGATTGAGTTGTGTAAATTTATCCTCTTCCTAGCCAGACACCACACTAACAAATTTTAGCATTTCTAAAGCCATTCCAATTATTTTCTTGCTACCAACCTCACCAGCCTTGAATATTGTTAATGCACCAGTATGCTCTACAATAGAAATTTCCTACATTCTTGTCTTGTCCCTATTTTCAATTGACCAAATAACCAAGTTTTGGTGATCATCACTGAACTTGAATCCTCTATGAGCTTGTAGTACCTCTTCTTTAGTCTTATATTGTACATCCTTTTCTTTCCTTATTGAATAAAAAACCATGGCATTCACTATATCCCACTCTAGTAAAATAAGAACTCCTGGCTGTTTAATTATTTACAGTACACCTTGGCCATTCAATTATGTCCACTAAATATAGTACACCTTGCCTCAAATTCTCTTCAAATTGATTATTTAATTTTGCATGCAGTGCATACAACTTATTCTTCTCTTCTTGAAAATCCTCTATAGTGTAGAACTAAGGCCTTTCTGGAGTTTCTGGTATCTCAATAATTGGAATTGATTTGAAGGGTTCAACAGGTGGCCTTGGTGGGTATGCAATTCAATATTTACTCGACTCTCCCACTTTTCTTTTCCTAAGTATTTTCTCCATTTGAGCTACCTGGTTTTCTAGTGATTGTATTTGCATGCCCCTATCCTCACATGGTTTCAAAACTTCTTCAAATCTAGCATTGAGTTGTGTAAATTTATCCTCTTCCTGGCTAGACACCACACTACCAAATTTTTGCATTTCTAAAGCCATTCCAATTATTTTCTTGCTACCAACCTCACTAGCCTTGAATACTGTTAATGCACCAGTATACTCTGTAGTAGAAATTTCCTACATTCTAGTCTTGTCCCTATTTTCAATTGACCAAATAACTAAGGTTTGGTGATCATCACTGAACTTGACTCCTCTATGAGCTTGTAGTACCTCTTCTTTAGTCTTATATTGTACATCCTTTTCTTTCCTTATTGAATCAAAAACCATGGCATTCACTATATCCCACTCTAGTAAAATAAGGACTCCTGGCTGTTTAATTATTTACCTTCCATCCTTAGGTGTAAATTGAGAAAAATCATTCAAAAACATAGATTTTACTTCTTCTTTGATAAAAGAGTCCAGTTTATTAAGTTGGTTTGCATTTATCTTTTCACACGTCCTTTCAAAATTTCCTATGTTTAATCTCCACAAAAATTGTGCAAAGGCTCTAGAATTCACAAAATTTTCATCATTAATAAACCTTTCAAAAGCTTGGGTAACTATAGGATCAATCTCCTTACCTTGGTAATCAGAAATAGTGAGATCCAAGGATGGTGCAAGAGGTTCTTCTAGTTCCCCAATCTCAAAATGTATGGTAGCAACAATTACATCCCCTTCTCAACTAATTTTTCTAAGTTTCTCCCTCAAAGATGCTTCATAATCTATTCAAATAGGGGTCTGGCTTGAAGAGTATTGCTCTTCATGAGAGGAAGACCCTTGCTCCAACTTTGGCCTCTTTGGGGCACTGGCTATAGATGGACTTTCTGGTCTCAGTCTTTGCTGAAGGGGAGCCTATTGTACACTCTACACCATCACACAACCTACCCTTTTCTACAAAGTATAATGTCCAGGAGCTACTATGTTTCTACTATTCATTCTCCTTTGTACATCTGCAACCATATCTAGATAGGTCTTAACATATGTATTCTTCTTCTCATTCATGATCTATATTATCATAGAAAAATTATTCATCAATGCTTGCATCTTGGCTCCCCAATATTTTTAATCTTTTAGTGGATCATAACTGAAGTAAAAAACATTGATGAATTCTAGAGTCTTATTAAGTACTATCCCTTTTTTTTTCTTAGTTCATGTTCTTGTAAAGATTTTTTTTTTCTACTAACATCCTCATGGAAATATACCAATTGCACTATGGAGGCAGCTTTTGTCCTTTCTATTAAGAGATCATAGAATCCATTAGGGTCAATAAATCTGGCACGTGACTTTTCCATGTTGTATCTATCTAGGAACAAATTGAGGTGTTTCCATCCTTTCCTCACAAAGAAAAAATCATGTGCTATAGTAACAATAGGAAAGAAAGTGCCATTCTTTAGCAAATTTCTCTCATCAATAGTGCCCATCTGCCATAAAAACTCCGCTATCCCTATCATCAGAGGCACATGGAATGGTAGCACATGAGACTTTCCCAAAAATCCATATACTCTTATTATTGCTGAAAAAATATAAGGGATTAGATCTCCCCAATTATGACTAACCATTAGCCCTTTTGCATGGTCCTTAGGTCTAACTAGTTCTAGCAATGCTTGTGGAATCCTAGGGCTTTCTCCTCTCAAGAGAAATTTGAGCTTTGATACAAAATATCTATCAAACCTTATAAAATTGGCATCTGTAGCCTCTGAGGTCATATCCACACTCCATAACTAAATTGGATTCCTCTCTCCATCCCTAGTAATTTCAAGTCATTTCAAGCTCTATACCCTTCGAGAAGAAGGTAAGTACCTTATACAAGCATACATACATGAGAAATGAATACAAACATAATGGTTTGTCTACATTCCCCCATGCTATTCCTACCAAACCATGGTGAATTTCTTGTGCAAGGAAAGTAGAAAAATTAAGAATAGTACTCATCCCAAATTGAAGAGTTTAATCCATAATAAGGACAATTGAACCTAGGATTTGTTCTACTTCATCCATCCCAAAAATCTTGTAGAGAGAGTAATTTAATGCTTGAGCCCTTAAATTAAAATGTCTTCTCATTAATGGCTTGGGTGTCCTGGTAGTAATTATAGCATGTTCTTGTAGTGGCCCTATCCTTAAGTAGATCCTGTGTGCATCGTACCTTGCTTGAGGTCATCCATATCAATACCTTGCTTGAAGGTCATCCATATCAATGATTTCATGCACAATGTGGTTAGGGTTGAGGTTGAAAACCTCATTAATTAGTTCAGGGAAAACCATGAAAATGTTCACTCCAACATGATTCTTCACCCATCCCATGATAGGATCATACTTCTTAGCTAGGTCAGTTGACAAATCACTATCAAAGAAAATTGAAGGGACTGTCAATTTCCCAATGTAGAATTCCCAAACATTGATCATGGGGGTATTTAATTTTTATTCTGAAAACCACTTTTTGAACAACTCTAAACAACCCATAGATACCTAGGCATCTCTTACCCAATTTTCCTTATCATAGAAACCTTCAACTACAACTACCTTGGGGTTCTTAGTGATCAACTCTCTCCCCTTAGTGATTTCATTAGTAGATAGTGAGAATTGTTCCAAGAAGTCATCATGCACAACTCATTTGAAGTAATTAGTTTTCCTAGAGAATTCCTCTCATGGAGGCATCTTTTAAGATTAAAAATTTTACCATAGAAAATTCTTGCTATTTAGAAGTTTTAGAGTACTTACCCAGGAAATTCCACTTCTTTCTTTGAAATTTTCACTACAATTTACTAGATATCTCTATAAAATTCTATGCCCTAGCTCTAGAAATTCTCTGTGCTATGATAACCTTTTGCAATTCTATGGTTCCATAATGGTGAGATCATGAATTATATTCGAGCATTCAAATCACACAAATGAGCTCTGAACCATATTAACTTCTAGTAGCCATTATTCTCAAGTTGTAGCCAAATTTAAATCTTGTGTGTAGATTTCACTAGATTGGATGGATTTAGTTAAAAAAGGAACGAGCTTTATGGCTTTAAAAATGTGGTCATGTGTCGCATTACCACTTACCGGCATTCCTTAAATTTCTTGCATCTTGAAATTGTGGGTAAACACCATCCATTGATCAAGACAAGATCAACAATCACACCAATTTATAATTGAATAAGTCCCAGTTAGTTGTACTGACCAATAGGAAGTCTTTATGAAAATCCATGCTTCTTGAAAACTTCCACACAAGAGGGTCCCATATTTACTTCTAAGAAAGTGGTCTCTGATGTCACACTTGCCATGTGTTAGGCTGGTGCATCCCTGCTTTCCTTATCCAATGAGCATCTTCATAAAATGGGCATGCGCCAGCCATTGATCTTGATCAAGATCAATAGTGACATAGCTTGAACCTTTTAACACTCTAAAATGGGAGTGTTGACATCACCAAGTACATGTGTCCACATGGCACATACTCACTTTGCTTAACATTCTTTCAAGTTCCTAATGTGGGCATGCGCCCTTTGTTGATCTGATCAAGATTGATGGTAGGTAAAACTTTATTTTTTATGGTCGCATCATGCATTTTGACCAATAAAATAATAACTTTTAGTCCATGTGTTCTAAAAAACATAATAGCCATATTGAATGTTAAAATGTCTACACCCATGACATCAACATTTCCAGCTAGGCACATGTATCATACATCATTGCATGATTCAACATAATCTCTAGATCTTGGCCCCACTGTGACACATGTCTCAAGGGTGCATACCTACATTTCATATTTCTTGAGTAATTTCTTAATGTAGAGATGGGCTATCCACTTATCTTTGAAAGATCTACAGTTGATAAAATTTTTATCCTATCTGATAGACAAAACTCTTTAGTGGCACAACTGGCACTACACATTGGCAATCACTTTACAACTTGGCACACCATAGCACACACCTTGCATTCTTGACCCCACCTTCCTACGTGTCAAAATATAGCTTGCCTGCTTTATTTATCTCATGTGCAACTTGAAAATGTGGGCATGCACTAGCCTTTGATCTCACATAGATCAACGGTCATAAAATCATGCATCTTAGAAACACCACATCAGTCAAACTGACGAATAGAATACTTCCCTCTAGTCCAACTCATTTGACAACTACCATATAAGACACCTCAATATTATCCTCAAAAATAGTGGGCCCATGCTATCAAACTACACTATGTATCCTATTTGTGCTTCCCCACATTATTTAATTCTCGTGCATCTTCTAATTGCAGGAAAGCACCAACCCTTGATCTAAACAAGATCAATGGTCAATGAATCTTGATCATAAAGTGATACCTCTATTAATATTAAAAACCAATGACATCATACATTAGGGGTACTGAAAGGTCTACAAAAGGTTCTGACAAATTCTGACAAATCACAATCTTTGTTGCACACTGACATTCTAAACATGCAAGGACTACATCTCATCAAGGCACATGCCCAGTTTGTTTAAAAACCTTACATTATAATGTTGCAAGAATGCATTGTCCATTTATCTTAACCAAGATCAATGGTTAAACAAAATATGAACTACATAAGATACTTTTCAATAAAATAATCGAGCCTAACGCAAAAAAAGTATGGTCAATTTTTTTTAATGAAGTCACTCTTGCGTAAGCCTAACCTTAGGGTAAAAGTGATATGGTTTAAAAGAAATTTGAAAAAGGGCTCTCAAAGCCTTTTCAAAGTCTAGGGTAAAATAATATAAGGCACTAGTTTTTTTTTTTGGAATTTTACCTAGGGTTTTACCTAATTTCAAAATTTTTAAGGCACAAAATTAGGGTTTTTCACTGCTAAATGCACACACTAGAAATGGTGAAAAACTAGGCCAACAATGACTCTGTTTGGGGATGATAGACTTCTTAAGTCTAAACAAGAATTCATAATCTATGGTAGAGTAGACCACATGCTTGATTTTAAAAAACCAACTTCTTCAGAGAGCACATAACAAAACATGGAAACAAGAAACTAGAATGTATAGGGATATTTACATAGATTTACAACATACACAAAATGTACAAGGGAACAAGAAACCCTAAAACTACTATTCTTGGAAAATAGATACTTTAAGAAAAGTAACTCTTCAAGAATTTTCCATGAACTATCAATTCAAGAATATCTCTAGTTAAATCCTTCAAAAAATATGAATCTTCCCTATTTGTATCACAAATGTTAAATGGGCCAAGCTAGACTAGGTCAAATTTACCATGGTTTCCTTTATCTTCCATTCTAGCATTCCACATCACTACCATGTCACATATTTAAAATTTCCTCTCAATGGCTCTTTTGTCATATAAGTGCTTCATTTGTGATTGTAACTTGGAATTCTGAATAGAAGATTCTCTCCTTGCTTCTTCTAGTTGCAGAATGTCATCCATTATGAGTTGCATCTTATCAATGATATCGTCTTCATATAGTTGAAAAAATTTATACATCTCCTTTAGGTTATTTTGTGGGAGTCTAGCTTGTATACCATATACCAAGTGAAATGGAGCACATCTAGTGGCCTTTTATATAGTAACCCTATCAGTCCACATAGCTAATGGAAATTTTGAATCCCAAGCCTTCTTTTTTTCTCCTAAAATCCTCTTGATGATTTTCAATATACTTTTATTACTTGATTCTTCCTGACCATTTCCTTGGGGATGATAGGGTAATGATGTGTACTCTGTAATGCCATACTTCTTATAGAAATTTTTATATTCCTTAGATCTAAAACACATAGCATTATCAGTTACAAGTTTCTATGGGCACCCAAACCTAGTCACAATATTATTTAAGATGAAATTAATCGCTACTTTACTTGTTGCATTTTTAGTAGGGATTGCTTCAACCTATTTAGTAAAGTAATTAGTAGAAACTAGGATCAAAGAATGTCCACCACTGAATTTATTTGAGATCTTACCTATGAAATCAATTCCCCATCATCAAAATGGTGCATGTACTTCAATAGGTCTTAATGGTAAATTCCTCGAAAATTTTAATTTTCCAATAAACCTTTGACAAGCATCAAAAACCTTTATAAACTCATGAGCATCTTTGAAAAGTGTTGGCCACCAAAAACCAGCCCTAAGAACTTTATGAGTAGTGGTTTTAGCCATGTAATGACCACCACATACACCTTCATGCATATCTTTCAAAATCCTTTTAAACTCAATCTCATCTCCACACTTCAAAAGTACCCTTTCCATATTTCTCCACCATAATTAACCCTAGACTATAACATACCTTATGGCTTGTAACTTAAGGGACCTTTTCTAATTTTTTGTTAACTTTGATGGAGAAATAATGTTTTACAAATAATAAGTCACATCTCTATAGCAGTTAGAATTATCCATACCACAATGATTATCCCTGCAACTATCATGGACTTGATTAATTTGGTTTGCCTCTAAATTGGCTTTTGTCATCAATTTGGCTAAACCTTGGCCCCTAACTAGTTTGGTAATCTAAATATCAATGTGAAACTTTTGTATCCTATTAATCCATCTACATCTCTTGCTAAATACCTCTTGTTGTGAAAAATTATCCTTCATAGTTGCAGTAGGAACAAAAGCAATAATATTAGCTCCCATTAAGTAACACCTAAAAACTTTGACTCCTTTCACTAGTGCATATGCCTATTTTTCATTTATATCATACTTGAGTTCTATTTCCTGCAAGGATTTGCTAAAATTTGCAATGGGTTGTTCATAACCTTCCTCATTTTTCTATAAAAATACACAGGGGCATCTTTAATAGCTACTTAATCTTCTGGAATGCAATGCTAGGTTCACCATCTCATTTTATCTCAGATCCTTTCTTTAGCATCCTTGATATAGGCCTACTAATCTCTGCAAAATTAGTCACAAATCTCCTAAGAAAGTTGATCCATCTAAAGAATGACTAAATTCCTTTGACACTTTTAGGTATTTGAATCTTATCTATTGCTTCTACCCTTTCAGGGACAATCCTCCATGCTTACCAACTAGATGTCCTAACAATTTTCCTTTAGTAATACCAAAACTACATTTCCTTGGATTCAAAGAAATACCATACTTTAGGACTATGATAAATACCTTTTCTAGAAGTATACAATGATCACTCTCATCCTTGGAATAAGTACTGAGGTCATCCTGATACACAACCAAAAACTTATCAATAATATTAGCAACAGCCACATCCATAGCCCTTTGGAAAGTAGCCCCAACATTAGTAAGCCTGAAAGGCATCCTGACATAAACATAAGCACCCCATGGAGTAGTAAAACCAGTCTTGAATTTTTTTGATTCTTTAACAACTACTTGATTATAGCCTGGGAATCCATCCATCATAGACATTGGTTTAGAACTAGTAACCCTTTGCAACATGGCTTCCATATTTGGCAATCCATAATTATCCTTTAATGAAGATATATTAAGATTCTTGAAATCAACACATAACCTTATGTCTCCATTTTTCTTCCTAACAAGAATTAAATTGGATACCCAAGAGGAATATCTAATAGGCTTCATGATCCCAACATCTCTTAACTTGACCAATTCCTCTTGCATTTTGGGAGCTAGAGTGGAATTTATTGGCCTCTATTTTTTCCTAAAAGGCTTAGCATCTAGTTTCAAAAGGATCTCATGCTGAAAAAGATCTTCCCTAGAGGCTTTTAGTTCATCATATGACCATGCAAATACATGTCTATACTTCCTTAGCAGGTCTATCAAATCTTTCCTAATTTTAAGAGGCAATTTCTTACCAATATATACCTTTTTAGGTGTTTCCTCCATTCTCAAATTTACATCCTCTATATCTTTGGCATTATATTCACTAGTATTTATTTGTGACATGTCTTGGTTATCAAAAATAGTTTCTAAAACAACTAGACCCTTTGGGATTTTATTTTCCTTTAAATGCATAACCTCCTACCCAGAAATAGTATCCTTTCCATTTATATTTTCTACATAAGCTACACAATCAATTTCTTGTCCTGAAAACATATTTTCACAATTTAGAAATCTTAGAATATCCTTATCATCTTCAAACACTTGCCAATTTTGGATATTATTAGGAGTAGAGGGTCTAGTTTGAGTTTTAACTTTGGATATGCCAGCAAATGTAATGTCATCAGGTTTTATTTCTATATTTTCTATCAAGTCTGCCATTTTGTTGTTAGTCCTATCTTCCCAAATTATCCCAAATGCATCAAAATATTCAATCATATCCTATACAACATTTTTGTATTGTTTTAATCTCTCTTTTTTTGGACACATAAGCATTTCTTACTTAGGATACAACCAATTCAGAATCTCCTATAACATATAAACATTTTATTCTATGC
This sequence comes from Cupressus sempervirens, assembly GCA_028749045.1. NCBI lineage: Eukaryota > Viridiplantae > Streptophyta > Pinopsida > Cupressales > Cupressaceae > Cupressus > Cupressus sempervirens. The sequence continues at coordinate 754,251,648 of CM053786.1, forward strand.
TTATGAGCTAGTCTAACTCCCAACATCAAGGCCTCATATTCTGCTATGTTGTTAGTACAAGAGAAACATAAAGTAAAGGAGAATTTGTATGTTATCCCTGCTGGAGATATCAACAAAATACCTGCACTTGCTCCATCTTTGCAATAAGCACCATCAAAGAACATGGTCCATAAATCTCCTTTATCCATTTTTGTATCAGCTTCTACTTCCATCTAAGATTTATGCTTACCCTTCTTCAGAGTTAGCACCTCTACCTTGAATGCATTGACGTCTGTATCCACAAAAAATTTCATATCATCCTTAATATCTTCTTCTATCATATATATGCTCTTTTGTTCTCTATTTATCTCTACCAAGTTCTCATCAATGTTAAAAGTAGAAAATCATAGATCACATTGCAAACTTCCTCCCATGGCAACACTCCATTTTCTAGATAATAACATACCATACTGAGGTGGAATTTCAACAACTAGCAACTCATAGTAAGTTCTTTGTCTGGATAGGCTATTAGTTGATAGGGTAAGGCATTAATAGTACCTATGACTGTCACTTCTTTTTTATCCATGGTACAACATCTTCCCTGATTGGTATCAACTTTCAAACCTAGTTCCTTCATTAATATAAAAGGCATAACAATATTGGAAGCACCAAAATCAATCATGCAATTTTTTAATGTTTTACCATTTACTATGACACTTGAGAAAAATGGCTCAACACTTACCAAAAATTCATTAAAAAAGCTATCCAAAAACATCTGAGGAATTTGAGACACAACTACTTCAGCTTCTTTGTCTTTTATCTTTTCTTTGGTTCTTTGTGTGGGATCATGAATTTCATTGCAATCTTGTTTTGTCCTTACATCAATATTTCCTAACCATGCTATGGCTTTATTTCAATATTTAGGGATCCTTAATAATTCAAACAAAGGAACTTTAATAGTGATCTATAATAGAACATTAAGCATATCTATAGAAGAATCTGAGGGATTATCAATAGTCATATTACTTTTCTCATCATGTTTATCCCAAATGTTTAGAGCATTTTGATGACTCTTGTCTTGTTTAGTGATAATCTTTGATACCTTCTCATCCATGTTCTTGGGAACATTATTTGAAAACTCCAAATCCTCAGGATTACCCCTCTTCTTTGGTTCCCACTTTTTATTCTATAATTTGACCTTCATAGTAGGGATTTCTTTAGGCTTTACAACTTTCTTTTTCCTAGGGTCAACTTTCTTGATAAATATACTAGTCATCTTACCATTATTAGCATTCTGAGACATATGTCTAGTTTGTACTTGAGCTATCATGCTAGTATTAATCTAATCAACCTCTTCTTTGGAAGAATTCCTTAGTATCACCTCATCTCTGGTAGATGCCATGTTACATACATTATCCTTAGCATCACTCTCTCCATTAGAAAATACCTGCTACTGTATATGACTTTAAAACTATCTTTGCTCCACTACATCTCTATCATGATCATCACTACCATAATGGTCATAAAGTGACTCAAACATATTACATCCTATATCATTACTAATTTCTTCATGTTCTTGATTTCCTTCTACCTCAGTTTGATTTCTAGAAAATGACAAAGCTACTACACAATATTTAGGAGCATGAGGTAATTGACAAACAAAACACCATGTGGGTTCAGTAGTGATTTTAGGGTCATCTACCACATTTATGGAATTTTTGGTTAAAGGATCAGGGGTAATCTTGTTACTGGGGTTCTTAGGAGGAGGAACATTGGTTTAACCATCCTTCCAAGTAGTGTTATATGGGAATTTTTACAATCTATTTTTTCTACCAAAGTTGGACTAATAAGGGGCCTTATTTTTAATGGGATTCATATATTTTTTTCCTTGAGGAAGATTCAACCCTTTTATCGCATTCAAAACTTGACTTGTCTCACTAGGCTCATGCATTTTTTCCTCCTATAGATTTGTACTCTTCTTTTCTATTTCCCTTACTCCCAAATAACCTAGGATCATCTCTTTTTTTCTCCAACCTCCTTGAAATCCTCAAATTATTTTCTATATTGATAGCAATTCTAAAAGCATCTCTTAAAGTCCTAGGCTCCTTATCCCTAAGCTAATATGCCATTTTACCATCAAAGGCATTCAAATAAGTAATCATACATACCTTGTCATCAACTTGCATAGCCTACATTAGCTTATACATCCTCTTCTAGAACCTAGTGTTGAATTCAGTAACAGATTCATTATGCAACCTTTTAATATTATTGAGCTCACTTAGAATATAACTAGGATTTTTTTTATCACCATATTGTTCCTTAAAACAATATTTAATGTCTTTCCAGTTTGCAATGGATGACTTAGGGAGTCTCTTGAACCATTCTCTTGCATCTTCAATTAATGACTGAAAAAATAACATCATGATAACATCTTCAGCCTCAATCTCATAATCACTCATCATGTCAAGAAAATTCCTCAAGTGATCCTCACAAGTGATAGCATTATTTCTAGGAAAATTGGGAAAATTTTTCCTCATTTCCTGTGGGATAGGGTTAGGAAAACTAGGAATACCTTCAAAGCGTATCTGCCTATAGCCTTCTAATTGAATAGGTCTTCTTCGTAAATCAACCTTAGAAGTATTGACAACATTTCTTTATTATTGTTAGAAAATTACTAGTATTAGCATCTGTAGTGGATTTATTAAGATCGATTTTTTGTGATGAAGAAGACTATAAAGAAGTAGACAATATAGCAGTATTCTAATTTGCAATATTTATTCTATCATTTTCTTTAGGAAAGAATATAGATTGCTTCTTAGCATTTTCTAGAAACTTAATCTTGTTATTCATCTTAGCTATGGCTACCTCATTCTCTGTAATTTACAATTTCTTAGCCAAAGCATCCTTCTCTTTCCTCCTTTTTTCTAACTCAACATCAGAAGGTGACAAAGAATCATGGATCTAGATGGGCTTTGTTAGTTCATTTATCCTAATACCAACTTCCTTTTGTTTTCCCTTATCTTGGACACAAATAGAATGTTGTACATCTTGTTTAACCTCAATGGTCTTATAACTATTCATCTATTGTATTACAGGGCCCTCTCAATTTAGATCTTGATCCTTTAGAAGCTTTTGCTCTTGTAATTTAAGTTTTTCAACTTGACCCACAATTTTAGGCTGCCAAGCATTGGGTGCTATCTCATTCTTCTTTTTCAAAGCATCAATTTTCTTGAGTAATTCTCGCTTTTCCTCATAAGCCTTCATGATATTTTCCTCCCTTTCCTTCTAAAATTTCCTATCAATAGCCTCATGCTCAAAGAACTATGTTCTCAACATTTCATTCTCATTAGGTTTAGGAATAGTAAACTCAGAACCAGAGGTCTTCTCATCATTGAAACTTTTAGGCTCTAAATGTTTTGGCATTTCCCTTTCAGGAGAATAATCTGACATGAAAGGGTTTGTGCTATGCTAGAAAATATTGTTACTAGTTTTATCCTCCAGACTAAATGCATGTGGTTGTAGAAATTTTTCTTGGCACATCATTTCAAGAATATTATAGAAATCATCTCCAAATAAACCAAGATGAGATCTAGGACCCTTGTAGAAAGGTTCCTTTGCAGTAGTAGAAAAGTAGGTGTTAGTTTCTCTTGCCATTTTCTCCTAGCAGTAATTTCCCTTTTGGATCTAGGATCCTTTCACAACCCATTTTTTCTTTCATCTACGAGGAAGATTAGTCTACAACTTAGTAGCTGGGTTTTTCTTCATATTTGCCTGCATGTTTTTCACACTTCCCATGATCGAAAACATCCTTAAATTTGACACTAGTTAAAACCTTTATGAGTCGTCACCCACCTAGGGAAAAGTAATGCAATAATCTTATTGCCATTAACAAAATATCACAAGATTATCAAGAAATAAATGGACAAATAGAATGCAACCAACCAAAATTTTTTTTGGAACCATAACTCTTTCTTAGTGGATAAGACACCTTTGCAAGGACTGTACATGTTAGTGTACAATTGTGGTATGGGGTTTTGTCCTTCTTTTTTAAATTCTCAAGGTTTGTCACTAGAAAATTCCACTAAAACCACAAGTAACTCCCAAAGGATCTAGCAATAGTAATATTGACGCTTGTTCCCAACAGAGTCACCATTTTGTTGGTGTTTGAAACTACTAAACAAAAAAATGCTCAATACCAAAAAGATAACACTCATATAACCTAAGGATTAGCCAATTCCTATTAACAATTGCATAAATAAACCATTTGGACACAACTTCAACAAAACCAATGATGGCTTCCTACTCTTTAGTCTCTGGAAAACCAAGGTGGGTATACCTAGGGATGATTCTAATGCAAACTGTTGTATAAAAATTATCTTAGTTTCATTTTGATTCTCATCTCTTTTTCTTAGGCACATACATAGTTTACCAATTTATTTAATGCTTTCAAGTTTATATGCATCCCTCATAAGTAGATCTTGTAATAATTCTCCTATAGTTTACAAGTATTTCTAGAGATAGCAGCTCCCTAAAACTCAGAAATTAAATGTAAGTGAGTGGTTACCAGCATTATAACCTTGAACAAAATCAAATGAAAATGACTTTAAAATTATAATTGATTTAACATGTAGAAGCAAAATTTACTCACAACCATCTCTGATTTATGTGACCAATACTTTATCCATTGGGAGCAAAGAGTCATCAATTGGCAGGAGATCTGGTTCAAATAACTTGTAAATGAATCTATCAACTATAATCACCCATTTCCTTTCTTATGAAATATCCTTTTCATAAGCTCATAAATCATAGTAATTTACTAAAGTATTTACATAATCCCTAGAATTAAGAGCAATGATAAACCAATATACAACCCATCTAGACTGCATTTAATTACTTGAACCTTATTCAAATGATCTTAAAATTGAGAAAAACAATGGTGACATGGATCTAGTGTAAATACTCATTTGTATTATCCTTTTGCTGACCTTTAAAATAACCAATAAAAACTCAATGAAAAGGCCATCAATTCATGCTAATTCTATAATTTCTATTTGTCATCAAAAAAAGTTGAAAAATATAAATTTATCAAAAATAACTACAATGACTGGACTGACTATACATTTCCTTGAAAGTTGAAAAATATAAATTTATCTAGACCCTTTCTCTAGCCCTAGGATCTCACTTATCTAATGTAGGATACAAAAAGCTTCAGGCAAATAGAACTAACAACTATCTTTTACAAAAGATAATAATAGACACTTGTCACAAAAGGAAAAAAAATAAGCAACAAAAAACTTATACATCAAACACTTTTCTGGTAGGCCCCCTTTTTTGTTACATCTCTTGGAACAGGAAGGATAGTATGATCTGATTCTCTTATCAATCTAAATCCTTTGAGTAAGTCACTACCAAGTTTGAAAGTGATGAGTCATCTCTAGTTACCTGCAAACTTACTTTAACCTGGGGATTCTCCTTGTCTTCATCATGAACTATAAAGGTAACATTTACTCTTGCATTTTCTTCTTGCTCATCATCTTCTACCTTGTCACCTTCTACTATTAGCTCTATAGACATGATTTTATCCATCCATTCATTCTATGTAGTTTCATCGAGCCAATCAAAATTTAGGACTTCCTTATGTACAGTTATTAAAGAATTTGCAATACCATCTATATCAACAAGATCTTTTTTTATGGCACTACAGAATAACTATACCTTTACCAGCTCCACGTTAGTCATTGCCCATAACAAGTTTCCAGTTTCATTTATGATTTTATTCATTCTCTCATAAAATATCTCATCCAACTCCCTTTTCCATTCTTCCTTTTCCTTCACTTTATCAATAGTATTTAAAGCGCAAGGAAATAAATCAAACTTTTCAGCAATATACATAGAAAAATAAATTGTTAACCTCCTCTAAAAAGAATCATTTTTTTCATCAAAACCTTGTAAATTTTTTAACAAAAACAAAATCTTTTCAATTCGATGATAAGATAGTTGGATGAAAAATACACACATTATAGTGATATCATTATTCCTTTTTGTCCACTTCTACACAAGGGGTCTGAATTAAACTTCACCTATCTTTAATTCAAATGATCTCAAAATTATAAACTCTTAAAATCAAGACAAAAAATGGTGACATGGATCTAGTGTAAATAATCTTTTGTATTATCCTTTTCCTGACCTTTAAAATAACCAATAAAAAATCAATGGAAAGGCCATCAATTCACGCTAATTCTATCATTTCTATTTGTCATCAGAAAAAGTACATAACTAGAAGTAAACTCAAAAATTACTACAATGACTAGACTGACTGTACATTTCCTTGAAAGTTGGAAAATATAAATTTATCCAAACCCTTTCTCTAGCCCTAGGATCTCACTTATATAATGTAGGATGTAAAAAGCTTCAGGCAAAGAGAACTAACAGCTATCTTTTACAAAAGATAATAATAGACACTTGTCACAAAAGGAAAAAAAATAAGCAACAAAAAACTTATACATCAAACACTTTTCTGGTAGGCCCCATTTTCTATTACATCTCTTGGAACAGGAAGGATAGTATGATCTGATTCTCTTATCAATCTAAATCCTTTGAGTAAGTCGCTGCCAAGTTTGAAAGTGATGAGTCATCTCTAGTTACCTGCAAACTTACTTTAACCTGCAGATTCTCCTTGTCTTCATCATGAACTATAAAGGTAATAATTACTCTTGCATATTCTTCTTCCTCATCATCTTCTACCTTGCCACCTTCTACCATCAGCTCTATAGACATGATTTTATCCTTCCATTCATTATATGCAGTGTCATCAAGCCAATCAAAATTTATGACTTCCCTATGTACAGTTATTAAAGAATTTGCAATACCATCTATATCAACAAGATCTTTTTTGATGGCACTATAGAATAACTATACCTTTACCAGTTCCACATTAGTCATTTCCCATAACAAGTGTCCAGTTTCATTTATGATTTTATTCATTCTCTCATAAAATATCTCATCCAACTCCCTTTTCCATTCTTCCTTTTCCTTCACTTTATCAATAGTATTTAAAGTGCAAGGAAATAAATCAAACTTTTCAGCAATATACTTAGAAAAATAAATTGTTAACCTCCTCTAAAAAGAATCATGTTTGTCATCAAAACCTTGTAAATTTTTTAACAAAACAAAAATCTTTTCAATTCGATGATAAGATAGTTGGATGACAGATACACACATTATAGTGATATCGTTATTCCTTTCTGTCCACTTTGATACAAGGGGTCTAAATTAAACTTCACCTGTCTTTAATTCACCCTTGATGGCTGTAATCTCTTCCAATAGGTCAAAAAATGATGGTCATTCAATTCTATCCACTAAATACATTACACCTTGCCTCAACTTCTCTTTAAATTAATTATTTAATTCTATGCATAGTGCATACAACTTATTCTTCTCTTCTTCAAAATCCTCTATAGTGTAGAACTAAGGCCTTTCTGAGGTGTTTGGTATCTCAATAATTGGAGTTGATTTGAAGGGTTCAATAGATGGTCATTTGGGGTATGAAATTAAAATTTACTGGACTCTCCCAATTTTCTTTTCCCAAGTATTTTTTACATTTCAGCTACTTGGTTTTCTAGTGACTATATTTGCATACCCCTATCCTCATATGCTTTCAAAAATTCTTCAAATCTAGCATTGAGTTGTGTAAATTTATCCTCTTCCTTGCTAGACACCACACTACCAAATTTTAGCATTTTTGAAGCCATTCCAATTATTTTGTTACTATCAACTTCACTAGCCCTAAATTCTGTTAATGCCCACAAAAATTGTGCAAAGGCTCTAGACTTCACAAAATTTTCATCATTAATAAACCTTTCAGAAGCTTGGAAAACTATAGGATCTATCTCCTTACCTTGTTAATCGGAAATAGTGAGATCCAAGGATGGTGTAGGAGGTTCCTATGGTTCCCTAGTCTCAAAATCTGTGGTAATAACAATTGCATCCCCTTCTCCACCAATTTTTCTAAGCTACTCCCTCAAAGATGCTTCATAATCTATTCAAATAGGGGTCTAGCTTGTGGAGTATTTTTCTTCATGAGAGGAAGATGTATGCTCCAACATCTGTCTCTATGGGGTACTAGCTACACATGGAATTTTTTGTCTCGATCTTTGTTGAGAGGGAATCTTTTGTACACTTTATACCATCACATAACCTACCCTTTTCTACAAAGTATATTGTCTAGGAGCTACGATGTTTTTTTTGTTTATTCTCCTCTTCACCTCTACAACCCTGTCTAGATAGGTCCTAACATATGTATTCTTCTTATCATTCATGGTTTGTATTATCACAACATAATTATTCATCAATGCTTTTAGTGGATCATAACTGGAGTAGGAAACATTGATCAATTCTAGAGTCTTACTAAATACTATCCATTTTTATTTTCTTTGTTCCTATTCTTGTAAAGAAAAACCATTCATGATAACATCCTTAGGGAAATATACCTATTGCACCATGCGAGTAGCTTTTGTCCTTTCTCTTAAGAGATCACAGAATCTTTCAACGTTAATAAATCTGGCATGGGACTCTACTATTTTGTATCTATCCAAGAACAAATTGAGGTGTTTCCATCCTTTCCTCACAGAGAATAAATCATATGCTATAGTAACAACTAGAAAGAAAGTACCTTTCTTTGGCAAATCTCTCTCATCAATAGTGCTTATCTACCATAACAACTCTTCTATCCCTATCCCTATCTTCAAAGGCACATGGAAGGGTAACATGAGGCTTTCCCAAAAATCCATATATTCTTATTATTGTTGAAAAATTATAAGGGATTATATCCCCCCAATTATGACTAACCAATAGCTCTTTTGCATGGTCCTTAGGTCTGACCAGTTATAGAAATGCTTGTGGAATCCTAGGGTTGTCTCCTCTCAAGAGGAATCTGAGCTTTGATGTAAAATATCTATCAAACCTTACAAAATTGGCATCTATAGCCTCTAATGTCATATCTACACTCCATAACTGAACTATATTCCTATCTCCATCCCTAGTTATTTCCAGCTCCATACCCTTGGAGAAGAAGGTAAATCCCTTATACAAGCATACATACATGAGCAATGAATATGAATAGAATGGTTTGTCTACTTTCCCATGTGGTATTCCTACCAAACCATGGTTAATTTCTTGTGCAAGGAAAGTAGAAAAATCAAGAATAGTACTCATCCCAAATTGAAGAGTTTGAGCCATAATAAGGACAATTGAGCCTACGATTTAGTATGCTTCTTCCATCCTAAAAATCTTGCAGAGAGAGTAATATACTACTTGAGCCCATAAATTAAAATGTCTTCTCATTAATGGCTTGGGTGTACTGGCAATAATTATAGACAATGTACTAATCTTGGTTGCATGTTCTTGTAGTGGCCCTATCCTTAAGTAAATCCTTTGTGCATTGTACCTTTCTTGAAGGTCATCCATATTAATGATTTCATGCACAGTGTGGTTAGGGTTAAGGTTGAAAACCTCAGTAATCAGTTTAGGGAAAACCCTAAAAAGATTCACTCCAGCATGATTCTTCACCCACCCCATGATAGGATCATACTTCTTAGCTAGGTCAATCAACATATCACTGTTAAACAAAACTAAAGGGACTATCAACTTCCCAATGTCGAATTCCTAGTCATTGCTCATTAAGGTATCTAATTGTCATTTTGAGAACCACTTTTTGAACAACTCTAAACCTCCCATAGATACCTAGGCATCTCTTACCCAATTTTACTTATCATAGAAACCCTCAGCTACAACTACCCTTGGGTTCTTATGGATTAGCTCTCGCCCCTTAGTGATTTCATTAACAGATAGTAGAAATTGTTCTAGGAAGTCATCATGCATAGCTGATTTTAGGTAATTAGTTTTCCCAAAGAATTCCTTTTGTGGAAGCATTTTTTAAGATTTAAAAATTTAGGAAACCAAATTCTTGCTATTTAGAAGTTTTAGAGCATTTACCTGTAAAATTCTACTTCTTTTTATGAAATTTTTGATGTAATTTACTAGATTTCTCAATTAAATTATGTGCCCTAGCTCCATAAATTTTCTACACTATGATAACCTTTTGCAATTCTATAGTTCAATAATGTTGAGATCGTGAACTATATTCAAGCATTGAAATCACACGCATGAGATCTGAAACATATTAACTTCCAATAGGCATTATTCTCAAGTTGCAGCCAAATTTAAATCTTATCTGTGGATTCCACCAAATTGGATAGATTTAATTCAAAAGGGAACAAGCTTTATGGCTTTAAAAATGTGGTCATGTGTCACATTACTGCTTACTCACATTCCTTAAATTTGTTGCATCTTTAAATTGTAGGTAAGCACCATCTCTTGATCAAAACAAGATCAACAATCATGCAAATTTATAATTGAATTAGGCTCGGTCAGCTGTACTGACCAATAGGAATTCTTTATGCAAATTCATGCCTCCTAACAACTTCCATGCAAGTGGGTCCCATATTTACTTCTAAGAAAGTGGTCTTTGACATCACACTTGTTACATGTCATCAAGGCGCATGCTTGCTTTGTTTAAAAACCTTGTATTATAATGTCATGAGAATGTGCTATCGATTGATCTTACCCAAGATTGATGGTTAAAAAAAAAGTGTACTACACAGGATACCTTTCAATAAAATAATTGAGCCAAATGCAAACAAAGCATGGTAATTTTTTTTTAGTTACGTAAGCCCAACCTTAGGGTAAAAGTGATATGCCTTAAATAAATTTTGAAAAAGGGCTATCAAAGCCTTTTCAAAGGATAGGGTAAAATAATATAAGGCACTAGCTTTTTTTGAATTTTACCTAGGGTTTTACCTAATTTCAAAAATTTTAAGGTACAAAATTAGGGTTTTCTACCGCTAAATGCACACACTAGATATGGTGAAAAACCAAGCCAACAATGTAGATTGTGCATGTCAAAGTTGTTGTGGCATGGGGGTTGTTGATGTTAGTAGAGTTGCATTAGGATTTGCATCAAATAGTGTATCAGGGGATAAGATGTAAGGGGATGAGTGTGCAGTTGCCTACAATGCTACAAGTGTGGGCTTGGGAGCATATCACATCATTCAGGCCAATTGGTTAGAGAGAGATTAGAAGAGGAGCTAGTGGCATATATCTAGGAGGATTCATTGATATATCATCACATAGAGAAGGTAGAATACTAGCAATTCTAGATAGAAAAGATCTAAGTGGTGACATGAAGACCATACATGGGTCTTGGGCCATAGGTAGATGAGACACAACACCTAGCATATACCATAACACCAAGCTTCATTTTTGGGTGATACGAGTACATTGTAGAGTAGTACTAGATAGATAGGGCATTATGATAGTTTAGATGGGCACAAGTGGCTCTAGGGGAGCCAAACTAGTATTAGCATATGACATGCAAGATAGTGACTATGTTTGGGCTAACACTCTAGAGAGATGGTTTATTATAGCCCTAGCAAGATTTAGTACTACAAAAGTGGGATTGGTTTGGTGGATTAGTGTATGTTAGCTTGACACAAGAATATCGAGATTGGTTTGAGTGGTTGAGGCTAGTAGGTTAAGCTCAACTGACTCGAGTAGTAGTGGTGGTGGGAGACATAGCATGGGCAAAAAGACAAGGTAGATATGTAGCCAAGGGACTATGACAGTGGTAGAAGATGGTAGTGTAGGAGGAGCAGCCAATGAGGTAGAGATGGAGGACTATGAGGGGGTGGGTAGGAGGAGGTGAGGGCAAAGCCTAAGAGGGGAGAGGAGAGGAAGGTGGTGGAGAGGAGACTATATGGGGAGGCTAAGTAGGGGCTAGAAGTGCTAGCAGATGGAGGAGGAGGGGGTGGTGGAGGTGACTTGTCATCGGGCAGGAGGAGATGATGGATTGGCAAACTAGTATGAATCCCTGTAGTAGACACATGAGGTGACTAGCTAGTTGCTATGAGATACCTAATAGGAGAGGGATCAGCTTAGGATAGAGCAAGATCAACTTTGTCATTAGCATGATGTGGCACAAGGATCGGTGGAAAAAGTAAGGATAGAGGTAGGTACATTATGGGTGGAGGGTGGGCAATTGGAGGGGAAGTTGGAGGTGGTGACACTTGAGAGGTAGATGTTATAGGCAAGGATGGACACTTTCCAATAGGAGTAGGATATACTAGTGGTGGAGGAGGTGACCCTAAGAGCATAGGTGGTGATAGGTGAAGGTTTGGATAAGATGATGAGGTTGTGGGGGGAGGTGGAAGAGATGAGAGAGAGGGTCAAATTTTATCAGGGTAGATATCATGTAGTACTACCAATAGACCAAATAGAGCGTTAAAAATGGTTGACATAGCCAAGGATAGTTGGGACCCATAAAGGCATGCAAGGATGGGAAGAGAGTCAATGAAGCACTAGGGGATCATAGAGGACATGTGGGTCATGCTTTCCAATCAATTTGACATCTAATATATTGACAAAAAGGCTATCAAATGTCAAGCTATAGTATATCACTTGGTAGATGCACCTTTGGTTATGGATCACCATCTCTAGAATTCCCAAATGAACACCTTTTCTTAATAGAAGAACAACCATCTTGGAAGCTATACTTTGATGGGTCTTACACATCCCATGTCTCTAGAGCTAGCATACCCTTGGTCACACCTCAAGGTGATTACATTCCTAAATATTTTAAACTACAATTCTAGTTTACCAACAACATCTTTGAGTATGAGGACACTATTGTAGGGCTCAAAATAGTAATTGAATGGAACAACATAGTGTTATAGGTCTTCAAAGATTCACAACTTATTATGAAGTTGCTTCTAAATAAATATCAGGCTAAGGATGATAACCTTCAACCTTATAAGGAGTTGGTAGATTAGTTGAAGGAATATTTTACTGAAATTTAGTTCACATAGATACCCAGACTACTAAACAAGGTTGTAGATGCCATGGCCACTATTGGTTTACTTTTAGAGATCACACGAGAGGCTACACAATATGAATTCTTTGTTTAGTAACTACACAAGCCTGCATATGAGAATGATGAATCAACATGGGCATGCATCTTGGTTGGTTCCCAATCCCCATGGTACCACAAGATCCATTCTTACATACTAAATGGTATTATATCTCCCCATCTCACACAAACCCAATGCCAAAACCTTATTCATAGAGTATCTCATTATACTATCATATCTCAAACCCTATATTGTCATGGCTATCATGATAATCTCTCTCGATGTCTAGAAAAAAATGAGGCTCCAATGGCTCTCAAAGAGGTACATATTAGACTTTGTGGTGTTCACACAAGTGGAATAGTTCTAGCTAAGAAAATCCTTTAGGTTGGATATTATTGGCCTAGCTCAAGATTTGCATCCTATTGTGTCACTACAGGCATTTGCATGTTGGGGATTTGATCTTGGTGTTATAGCACCTCTCTCTTCAAAAGGATACAAGTGGCTAATCATTGACATCAATTATTTCACTAAATGGGTATAAGAAATTCCCTTGTCACTACCATAAGATTTCAAATGTCTAAATTTATCCTTTATCATATCATATGTCACTTTGACATCATAGCTACCATTTTTACTAACTATGGAGGTAATTTTTAAAATCTCAAGGTGGAAGAATTATGCACTTCCCTTCATATGCATCACTATTTTTCTAACCCATACTTCCCAAAAGGTAACGGTTAGGTGGAGGGAACTAATAAAACCCTACTCAAAATCCTAAAGAAAGTTATCATTGATTCTAGCTATGATTTTTATTTGCAAATCAACCCCACCTTATGGGCCTATTGCACCTCATTTTGTACATTAACATTCAGAACCCCATACTCCTTGGTTTATGGTTCTAAAGTAGCATTGGCTATTGAGGTCAAATTCCCCTCCCTGCATATTTCTTTTTGGGGTGAGATGTTAGATGAGGATTATAGAATGGCTAGGCTTACCAGCTAGGTTTACTTGACAAAAAAAGGCAATAGGCCTATGACTAGCTTATGGCAGACCAAAATTGCCTCAAGCACAACTTCAATAGGAAGGTCCATCTATGCCGATTTCAAGAAGGAGACATGGTCATCAAAGAAAACATTAAGGTCCAAGCTCATTGGGAAAAGAAAGGCAAGTTCGATCCCACATGGCTTTGTCCTTACATGGTCACAACCTCTTTTGGTTCAAGGGCATATCAACTATCCACACTTGTAGGTGATGTCCTAAATTATCCCACCAACATCATTTAACTCAAGAAATTCTATTCCCAAAACATCCTTGGTTTATCCTACTCCCTTAGAGGGAAAAGGAAGAAAGGAAAAAAAGAAAAAAAATATATAGTAAAGAAAAATAAGTGTCAAGTGGTGAAAAATTGGAAATTCAAGCACCTTGGATAGGGGCCCTAGTGAAAACTTAGCAATTAGGTGTCATGTGTACTTAGCATATTCATTATCTACATCTGCCCCATTACCCCTACACACCTCATTACCCATCTTCCCATTTTCCAATATGTTCCAAGAGTTTCATCCTTACACTCAAAAATCTCACACCATATATTTAGCATCCCTTGGTTGAGAAAAAACCCACCTAGATTGTGTGTTCTACTACAGTTCACACATCTGATCCTTGTATCTTATCCTTTTGTACTATGTCCATGTACCATATCCTTGTAATAACATCAATATTCTATGTATCATATTCTTGGAAAAATAGTAGTATTCTTTGTACCATACCCTTGTAACAATAGCAGTACTTTGTGTATCATGCCCATGTAACAATAACTGTATTGCCTCAATGCTATTTCCTCATCTTGAGCTTTTCCCCATCTTACACACACTTGCTAATATATTCTATCATAAGTTCCTAAGTCATCTACCCATTGTATAGTCATGCATGTACATTTTCAAATCCTATAGTGAAACCTTGCATCACTAGCTAGTTGTCTATAGGAAGTTATAGTTGCCAATTTTGTCATTATCCTAAACATACTGTGACTAGGTTCCTATAGGATGCATCCTTTCTCATAGATAACATTATCCTATCAGTATCCAATTATCCTAATCTCTTTGCCAAAAGGTTACTTTCTCATGGTTTTATTCTTTCTTCTAATATTAGGTTTTTGGTGTATTTTTATTTCAACTAGGTCATTCCAAGTGATTTAATTCTTCCCTCATCATAGTCACCATGATCTTCTATCATGGTGTTCTTTGACTGGGGCAACTCAAAAGAATAGTTTTAACCAAAGTGCTTTTTTCTTCTTGTGAGTTAGTTAGATATCACCCTTGCATATTCTAAACATGGTTTTATTCATCATCACAAAATGTAGTTGGGAAATATCATTTGCTTGTGGGTCACCTAACATCATCTCCACACTAATTTCTTTGGGAGTCATGTGTGATGTTGGGGTAATCCTTGTATGCTTGTTTGAGTCAGTCCTATGTAATATTGGGGAAAAGGCCTTGATATTCCTAGTAACCATGGCATATCCCTAATATTCCTATAATCAAATAAAGTGCTCACACTACATGGTGGTACTTCTTTACAAGTACCCCACCCTCAAGCTTCCAATATATCCCCTCACTCTTTCCATATTTTCCTATTCAAAAATTTCCTTGTTCATACTAGCCCCCTCCTAAAAATTATCTTCCTACATCACACCTCTCCTCTCTACTCCCACTCCCTCAAAGCTCTTATATACCATGTTCTCACCTATCCCTATCATCCCAATCTCCTAACCACTCACATACACCTAAGTCTTCTACACATGTTCTATTTAAAAGTTGTGCATATTGTTCCTCCCTCCTATCCAAGGTCATGATCAATTAGTTATATGTTGCACCATCATCCTACACCCCACATATGTTTTCCTATAACTCTACTTAACTTTCATATCATAATCGCTCATCTTCCCTACATCCCCTTAAACTCCTTCTCCTTTTCTTCCTCACTTGCCTTGGCTTAATTCTTTCTTTAAACGTTACCCATCTTTTCCACCCTTTGGATCCCTCCATCATTAGAATCTCTTGATTAAATTTCCTTATTCTCAACATTGTGTTCATCTTGATTATCCTACTCTCACAAATCATAATCCCTAGACAAAGGTTTCACCATAATCAATTGTGTTCTTTATCATACTTCACCATCTTACACTTATGGTTTAGGGTATGTGTAGGATCATGGTCAACCAAACTATTCTCTTAAGTGGCAATAAAAGATCAAAAAATTAGGGTTGTGTCAACTTGATATGAAATTTTCTACTTGTTATTAACTTTATATCAAAAAATTGAGAGACAAGAATCTCTAGAAAATTGAATCTATTTTCTAAACTACTGCGACTTATCTCAAAAAAAAAATTTTGATTGGTCAAAATTTTGAATTTCAATGCAATATTACAAAAATTTAGAACAAAAATAATAAATAGATGTATGTCTCACCACCTTAATCAAAATCAAATGATAATATTTTCTAATTATATTCTACATATAAGTATTAGACCCATGCGTAGATGTGACACATGTTTTTGGGTATTTTTATTCTAAATAAATAATAAATAAATAATTTTTTACTTTTTAATTTTTGGAATAAAAAAATTCTCATGTCTAACCACCTTTTCTAATTCAAAACTCTACAAAATTCAATTTCTCCTTTTTTTCCCTTATAGTAGAAGAAACATAGAATGTGATGCATCTTTTGGATTCAAAAAATATTGTACCATTTGAAAGTTATAGTTTTTTTTCAAGTAGTGTGTTAGTCAACACTTTATACATAACTCCATTAGAAAATAAGTAATAATTACCCACTAATTTATTTCATCAAATTTTGGTGAAAAAAAGTCGTCAACTACATGTTTGAAGTAAAAATCACATAAAAACAAGCCAAAAGCACATTTTAAAGATGTTTTTAAAGTTGACCATATAGATTTGGTATCAAAAGATATATTAGACCTTATAAAGATATTAATTGTTTTAATTTAGTATCAGGGTGGGTGGGAACAAAGTTGGAATAGATTTTGAAATGGTTTGAGATATTTCAGAACTACAAATTTTTCAGATCACCACTTTTTGGCACACCATGATCTTGCACATACCCTTCATGTACCCTATTTCTTATCATCTTGGCTAGACTTTTTTTTTGAATCATTTCCCATCATCAAAGTCTTAAAATTAAATTTCTCATATTTTTAAGTCCATTCCTTATCCTAGTTCACCATCATAGATTGAGTTGGTTTATCATGTCCCAAAATCATAGTTTTTCCTTTATCATGTTTTACCATCATAGATTATTTCTTTTTTTCATATCTACCATCATAGTGTTAAATTTATTAACCATGTTGTATCATCATAAATTATGTTCATTTATCATGTTGATTGTCATAGTTTGGATTTATCTTATCATATTTCACCATCATAGATTAAATTCATTCATCATATGTTACATTCATTTATTATATATTATCATCATAGCTTTGAGTTCATTTATCACATTTTATCATCATAGTTGGTGTTCATTTTACTTATGTTCCATCATCATAAATCTCACATTCACTTTATCGTAGTTTGTGTTCATTTAATCATAGTCATTATCATAGTTTGTGTTCTTATTTATCATCTTTTACTATAATTTCATAGTCTCTTTTAACATGTTAATCCTTATTGTTTGCATTGACTTTTATCCTATTTTTTATCATAATTCACATTCATTTCTTGGGTCACATTATTATTATTATTATTATTATTTATTTACCACATTCATTTCCTTTTATCTTTTCCAAACTAGAAGTCAAAACACATTACATCCATCACCATATCTTAGGTTCATTTTTCAATTATGTTCTTAGTTATCATAAACATCATCATAAACACAATTTTTCAAAGTCTCATTATAAATAACATACCTTGAATCACAAACTATCAATAACATCATCATAAACATCATATCCTACATCACAAACTATCAATAACAACATATATCTCATAAACATCACATCCTACATAAACCCACATTGGTCTCTCTTCTACATCTAATCATATCTAAAAACATACACATAGTAAATAAATCACAACATCATAAATCCATACATCCATATCCCACCCCAAAGAATGATGCAATCTATATAACATATACATGTATATCTCATTCACAAAGAATAAAAAATAAATCATCCATCCCTGTAAAATATCCCACAATCCCTCATAGTCCAGATATCAATGGTACTGTTGGTCTGACTTTTTGTGTAACAGAAGTTTTTGTTCAATTGTAGAAAAGTCAGATTTTCTATTCCTAAGTGAAACATAGGGTTTCTGGATAATTCATCCATAAAGAAGAAAACTCATGAAAACCCTATGTTCTCTCTATTCATAAATTGTCGGGGGCGAAACTTTTGAATTTTTAAGTGAGATGAATATTCTATCCCTTTTTATTTTCTGTTTCCCCCGAGATCTCCTTTTTCTCATTTTTTCTAGCTATCAGATCCAAGTAGATCTACCGCTGTCATTACCTTGCTATGCAAAATTGCATGCTTTTTAAGTATGGCGAGGTAGCGAGTGCTGAGTATTTTACGAGGCGGGATCACAAAGTGAAGATATGGTGGTCAGAGATTTGTTTTTTGAATGATTTATTGTGCAGGTACATGTTGCAACTACCATCCAAACAAGGAAGGGGACCTAGTAGAATATCTGAAATTAGAGCTGAAATGATGATTTTTTTGATGCTTTGCCACTTCACTATCAAAAAAATTAGACACTTCACCGTTAGCGAAGTAGCGAGGCCCGTGAAATCTGAAGGGGCAGTGACATTGCATTTTGTCGGTACTGTGACTACACTAGGTGGCATGACAAGTCATAAATGCCATTGTCAGAAGCAGTTTAAATAACAAAAATAATTATCTTCTACCCCTTGCATTTTCTAGTATGGAATTCATTAAAATGCCGAAGCTCACTACCTCGCTATCAAAAAAATTAGATACTTCACCATTAGCGAAGTAGCGAGGCCTCGTGAAATTTGAAGATCAACAGAACCTTTGGTGACATGGAATGATAATTAAGACTACAGTAAATTTTTGACAGGCGCCAACTATGCATAGATCCATTTTTCATTAATGCCTTTCTGACTAAATGTACAAAGAGATCCTGAACATCAGCTTGGAATGGAATCAACGGAGCTCGCTACCTTGCTATGCAAAATTGCATGCTTTTTAAGCCATGCGACATAACGAATATGAATCAGAAGACCCCGTGCAGTTTCCTCACCCTTGATTGAGTATGTGATCAACAGCTATCGTCTTCTCACTATGAAGAGTTGCAAGGGAGATAATTATAGCGACATAGTGAATAGGGCCCACCGCCTTCTTTCTGAGCAAACCCAATAGCATATCATTTGATTGATTCTGAATCAGATCGACGATTGTCACTGCTTCGCTATGGTAAGATGCTCATTTTTTATGCATAATGAAGTAGCAACATGCTGACACATGTCCTCAGATGTCAATGGGTCCAAATACAAGTGCCATCAAGGAAAGAATAATATATGTTGTAATTTTTCATTGGGTAAATTGACTGACATGTCAAATGCAACTCCTAGTTGTTCTCTTTGTATCACATGATCGTAGGATCTTTGAAGATCGATGATGCAGTTTTAAACACAGAATGTAGTGCCACTCCTTGTATTAATTAGACATGAAAGCATCATCTGTGAGAAAAAATAGAGTATAATATAGAGAGATTTCATTAGTTTCATCTTACACGAGCAAAGATTTGAAGCCATTCTTGTGCAGAAGCAATTACTGAAGGAAAGTGTGCCAAAGCTTGGTAGAAATTGTGAAGTTGTCTATTCGCTAAAAGTTTGCGGAAATACAGAGGAAAACAAAGACAAAATTCAAGTAAGTAATACTACCATAATCCTCGTAGGCTTTTCAGTTCTATAAAAAATAAGTCCAAGATGCCTCTGAAGAAGGGATTTTTAGGTGCAGTAAATTATTTGGATAGGAATGTGCATGATGATTTGCTTGAGTTGCTTCCTGAGTCTACTGTAGAGACAACACAAGTTAACAGGTTAACCTCATTGAACCCTAGGCTAAGGATAGCTGATGGACTGTATGATAAGGGTAATTGGGTTTAGGATGCTCAGACTTCTCAAACTGGTTTGAGTCTATTCAAAAAATGGTTCGTAGAAAGGAAATTATATGCCCCTCATGCCAATATATGGAATTTTGATCTTGGAAAGCTTGTTGTTCCCAGTGTGTTTATAGATTATGACCTGCTTGAAACTGTAGCGAAAAGCTATGATCCAGCCACTAAGGTAGTGAAAAGAATGGATGGTGAGATTTTAATTACCATCAGTCTAGAAGAAATTAGGAAGGTTTTCAGTTTGGGACATCTCACCATGTATCATGTGCCCATTAATTTGATAGAGTTAGAAAAAGAATATATGTCCAAAAGGGATGTAGTTAGACAAGGTGAATTGAAAGCCCACATAGGCAGAATTGGAAACCTACCAACAATAACATCATCTTCTAAAGAACCTTTCAAGAAATCATGCTTTAATGCCAAGGCAGTAGAGATATATAGGACCCTGTGCAGAGTTTTTGGAGAGGGTGAAGAAGACTTTATTCTAGTGAGCTTCATGTATATGATCACCCAAATCTCTTCTTTTGGTGTAGAAATAATTTTTGATTTTGCATCTTACCTAGCTAATGAGATTCACAATGGATTGGTGGGGATTACAAAGGGAAAGGTGGAAAAGGTTTGGGGTCAGTACTCCCTATTGATTCATATGTTTCTTTTTAAAGGGGTTACATTTTTTGATAAAGAAATGGTTTTAAATAGGGAACAAGAAGGGGAGGCACTACCAGTTCAATTATGGAGTGCAGACATGACTTGGGAGGCAGAAAATGCTAGTTTTGTTAGATTTGATAGGCACTTTGCTTCTAAACTAAGATGCCTCATATTGAGTGACAATCCAGAATTCCTAAGGCACAAATGCATCTTGTTAGGCCTATGGACAGACCCCATAGTTTAAAATTTTCACATAATTGGGGAGATATCATCCCATATCCACTCTCAACTGTCATTAGGGTCTATGGTTTCAAAGGGACATGCCATGTACTACCCTATCAGGTACCTTTAAAGGTAGGGGTAGCTGAATTTTTATGGCAATTGGGAGGAGTGGAGGAGACCTTTTTGCACAAAAGGGGAACAGGATCAATTTTTCCTACTTGCACTATAGCTCACCAGTTTGTAATAACTAAAGAAGGGTGGATCTTCCTCTACAAATTTTTGGATCGGTATAAGATGGCAGTATCTCATGCTCATTTTTGTGACACAAAAGACTTCTTTAATTCTACTCTTAGACATAGAATCAAGCTTCGTCCAAGTTAGCATGAATTCTATTTCCCTGAAGATATAATAAGGAATGAATATTCTCTCTAAGAACAAGAAACAAAGAAATAAAAATGGAGAGTCTATTGAAAAGTTTTTGAATTCATTAATTGTTTTGACAAAGATTACAGTCCTCTTAGTAATGCTGCAACTAATGCAGATAGGATAAATAAGCTCATGAGTACATTCTTAGAAATAATGGAGGTAATGAATGAAAAGAAATAACATTTTATTGATTCTTTTCCAGATAAAGCCAGAGAAATTATGAGGAAATTGGTTTTCACCCCTAACATAGGAGTAGGTCCACTGGTTGTGCGAAAGAGGACAGGATATACTATTATTCTGGAGCAGATGCCCATTGTAAACAAAGAAAAATAGTTAATTGAATCTACTAATATTGTCCTTGAAGAAAGACCCCCTGAACCTTCTCCCAAAAGAAGAAAAATAATAAGGGAAGAGGAATCCATTGATGAAGGTTACTCACCTTCCCAAACTCCAATAAGAATTGAGGAAGAGCAGCTCACAAATGATCAAATTGAACAAATGGGGTCACAAGGAGGAGTTTTTGTTACTCAAGCAGAAATTGATGAAGGAAACCCCTAGGAGCCTCCTATGCCAAGTTTTGAATTAACTATAACAGATTTTAGAGGAAGGGAATTAGACCCTATTTTGGAACAAGCCAATCAACAATTTTTGTCTGATAACAGTTTTGTAAAATCTAGGGCTTTTCATCAGTTTGCATGGAGGGCAAACATGCACATTTTTGAACAAAGGTGTAGGAATATGAAAGCAGAGCATCCAAAAATGGATGAAGCCTCCATTCAAAATCAAATAAAAGAACAAATGATATAAGAATTCCAAAATATAACCCCTGACGAGGGTAGACAGATGGTGAAAAATGCAAATATTTTATTATTGCCCAATTGGGATATTGTTGATGCCTTAATTTTTAATTATGTGTCAAATAATTTAGGATTATAGGATCCAAATAAAAATGAATTCTTGGGAACAACATTCAGTAATGATCAAGCTGCCCTTGTTATGTGGTCACTAAGCAGAGGATCCAGGACTACTCCATTACAGCCTGATGATTCAGGACTAACAGGGAATATCATTGTGAGGAGGGTCGCTGATACTTTAAATGTATAGGTAGCCTACATGAATGTGGACTATTCTAAATTTTCCTTGGCCACTGCAGAAAGAGAAGAAAATGAAATGACTGATTTGCAGAGTAAGTATGAAATAGTGGTGGATGCCTACAATCAAGAAGTAAAAAAGAGAATTGAGCTAGAAAATAGGGTATCTCAATTGGAGAAGATACTTGGGAAAAGAAAGGTGGGAGAATCTAGTACACTTAGAATTGTGTACCCTTCACAGTCATTTGTTGGATCAACCCCTATCATTGAAATACCTGACACCCCTGAAAGGCCCCAATTCTATACTACAGAGGACTTTGAAGCAGAAAAAACAAAATTGCATGAGTTGCAGATAGAATTGAGAAATCAATATGAAGAAAATTGAAATAGGATATAATATATTTGAGGGATAAAATACAATGGTCAAAATTCTTTGATCAGTTGGCCAGAATTGCAGCCCTCATGGACGAGTTGAATAGGGATAAGGATAAGCTGACTCTTCTTGCACAAAAATAGAGGGAGAGAAATAATGATATTACAATCATATGTATATCTGTAGTTGAAATGCCTTATCATCAAGTTGAGAAGATTTTTGATTTATTAAATAAGCTAGAGAATTTTGATGATGAAAGGGATTCTTTACAGAGAAGATTAACACTCTGCTTTTCCCAATACATCGCTGAAAATTTCACACTATTTCCTTGTGCTTTAGAATCTATTGATATGCTAAAAGAAAAAGAAAAGTGGAAAAGGGAGATGGATGAATTATTAAATGAAAGAATAATAAACATCATGAGTGAGACTGGCCATTGGTTCTGGGCTAAGACTAATGAGGAACTAGTAAAAGTACAATTATTTTATACTTCTATGGGGAAAGAATTTGATGTTTTAGAAGAAAATGCAAATTCTTTAATAACGATACAAAGAGAAGCTCTAAGCTTTGATTGGCTAGATGATGATGCTTTTAATAAATGGAAAAATTAGTTTCTAGAACAAATATTAGAAGATGATGAGGAAGAAAGTGAAAAAGTAACAATCACCCCCGAAGTTAATACTGAGGACACAGAAACTCCCCAAGTTGAAGTAAATTTACAGGTAACTAAAGACAATACATCACTTTCAAACCTCATGGCTACTTACTCTGAGGATGAAGAATAATTGGAGAATCAGATCCTATCTTCTTGTTAAAAAAAATGAGAAATATAATAGAAAGGGACCCACCCAAGATGTTCTGATGTGTTAGCTTCTCTATTATTTGTTTTTTGTCTTTTACTATAGACATTCGTTAGTATCTTTTAAAGGACACGTGTCACTCTCTTTAGCCCTAAGCTTGTTACATCTCACACTATTTAAGTGAGATCCCAAGGCTATAGAAGGGTCCGAATTCTTTTTCTTCTAAGTATAGTGCTTAGTCTAGTTTTTGGTCCAAATTTTGAAGGCAAGTTTGTAATGTGTTTCTCTGTCAAATTTTCTGAAAATACATGAAGATAGAATGAACTATGTTTATTTTTGAAGGCTATTCTGAGTTTATTGTAAAAGATGTACCATTTTCAAAGGAAATTAATACAAACTATGAACTGTCCCCATATCAGTTCTTTCTGAATTTTGTCTCCTTCTCAATACTTAGTTACCTTGATGTTGTATGAGTAAAAGCTTGTACAATTGAATGCAATCTAAGTAGGTTGTATATCCATCTATCATTGATGTTAATTCAATGGATTAAACAAAAGCTTTGATGAATGTGATAAGATTCCTTAAGTATAGAAAAGTATTTTGAATGACAAATTCTGACAAGAATTGCTGATAAAAATTTTTGTAAGGCAACAAATTAGATCTTAGATTTTGCTGTAGACTCTGAACCCCCAATGGATTAGGCACTGATCAAGTTGTTTCAGCTGAAGGAGAAATATCTTACAAATGGTTTTTCAAATGCATCATCAAATCAAATTTTACTTTTATTTCCTGTAGATCTTCAAAGTTGGCCAGCACTTGTCTACATGAAATCTTTTTAGCTTCAGTTAGCCATTGTTGTTGAAAACGTCTGCAGATCTATAGAAGAATTCTTGGCCATATCTGTTTATGGGATGTGTTTAGAAATTTAGTAAGAATTATGTATATATTTGAGGATTTTGAAATGAGAATCAAATTGAAACTAAGAATAACCCTCATACAGTCATCTCAGACTTGAACCGTCCCTAGGTATACCCACCCTGGTTGTGCAGAGCCAAAAGAGTAGAAAACCATTTGTGGTTTTGTTGAAGTTGGGTCCAAATACCTTACATATGCAATTTTTGATAAGAATAGGCTAGTCTTTAGATTGTGTATGTACTGTCATTCTGGTATTAAGCTTTTTGTCGCTTAGTAGTTTTAGTACCATTTAAAACACCAAAAGGTACATCCAAAAATAATATGTCAAAAGTAGCATATCATTGATCCCCCTCATTCATTGCCTCCTCATCATGGGACTCATAGGTATCTCTTTATGTCATTGGCTCTCCTATTAGTGGAGGTGGTGACCTCATCTATCCTCCTCTAGTGCCCAAGCCCTCTACCTTGTTTGTCCTCCCACCAATTTCCCTATCTTGCCACTAGCCTTGCCTTGTCCTATGGCTTTTACCTATGTGTTGAGACCTGCCTATCCTCTATGAGTGCCTAGTGCTCCATCCAATCTCTCCCCCTCCCTACATGCCTATATGGGTCCCAGCTATACCTGACCATTTAGTTGTCTATAATGCTCTATCTTATCTACTAGTACTACTACATGATATCTACCCCAATAAAATCTTTCCCTATCCCTTAGCTCCTCCACCTCCCCCCACAACCTCCTCAGCTCATTTAAACCTCCACCTACCACCACCTATGCTCCAAGGGTCACTACCCCTACCAGTAGTCTATCCTACTCCTATTGGACAGTGTCCATCTTCATGTATAACATCTACCTAAGTAGTGTCACCACCTCCAACCTTCCCTCTAACATCTTGCCCTCCACTTGTAGTGTCCCCACCTCTATCCCTACTCTATTTGACTATCCTACACAACATCATGCTCATGATGCTGTGAGTCTTGATATATCCTAAGTTGATCCCTCTACTACTAGGTATCTTGTAGCAACTAGCTAGTCACCTCATGTGTCTAATACAAGGATGCATACTGACTTGTGAGTCCATTGTCTCCTCCCTCCAAACACAAGCCACCTCTGCCACCCCCTTCTTCTCTACCTACTAGCCCCTGTGGTCCCCTACTAAGCCTCCCCCTATGATATCATCTCCATCGATGACCTCTCCTCTCCCCTCTTAGGTTGTGCCCTCACCTCCTCCTACATAACCTCCTCACACCCCTTCACCTCGTTCTCAGTAGACTCTCATCCTCTACCCTATTTCATTGCTCAAGCTATCTCTCATGCCACCACTACTAGTCTAGCCTCCTGAGCTTGGCCAACTAGTCTCAACCACTCAAACCAATCTCAATACTCATGTATCAAGCCAACATCTATCAATCTACTAAACTAATCCCAGTCATGTAGCACTAAATCTCACAAGGCCTATAATAAACCACCTCTTTGGAGTTTCAACCTAAGCATATCCACTGGCTTGTGTGTCACCTACTAATACAAGTTTGACTCCCCCAGAGCCACCTGTGCCCATCAAAATTGTTGCAAGGCCCTATCTAGTTGGTACTACTTTGAAATGTACTTCCATTACCTAAAAATAAAGCATGGTGATATGGCATATGGTAGGTGTTGTCTCTCCTCTATCCATGTCCCAAGACCCATGTATAGTCTCCATTTCACCACATGAATCTTCTCTATCTAGACTCACTAGTAGTCCACCTCCTCTATATGATGATATGTCAATGGCTCCCCCCACCTATATGCCACCAACTCCTCTTCCTATATCTCCTTCTGTTCAATTGACTTGAATGTCATAATATGCTCCCAAGCCCACACCTATAGCAATGTAGGGATGCCCACACTTCTCCATTGGTGTCCTGCCCCTTAATACACAATATGATGTAAATCTTTTTATAGCTTTGCTAACATTATTGACCTCCATGCCACAATGACTCCAACTTCCACAATCTACATAATGGTTGGTATTAGTGCCAATGTACCTTGATACTAGCTTGCATATGTAAAAGTAAATTCTCCTCTCTACAAATACTTGGTATAGTTGCTCATCGAATGAGAACTAACCACTCTGAATCCAATATGGCATTGTAGGCCCTACTAGCCATTGTACTGCTACCTCTCCTATCATCTCCCTTGTTGCCATCACTTGCATCCCCTACATAAGTAATCTAAAAATCTTGTACACATCCTCCAACATAACATTTATCTCTCCTATAGGTAGGTGAAACATGCAAATCTCACTATGCCACCACTCACATATCATTGTAGCCATCACCATGTAGGTCCATGTATGGGGCAATCTCACTAGGTACCCCAAGTCAATTCCATCAATCCTTACCTAGTCATCCAATGTGAGCTACTCTTTGGTCTGTAGTACAACTTCCAATCCCTCCCATGATACTAGAGCATCTAGAGACCACTATATAGAAACCAACACCATGTCACTTTTCTTTTTGATGTATATGCCATATAAATTCTAGACTTGCCAACTTCCTCCCCATTCCTCTACCAAATCCTTGTTTTTTCTAGACCATTTTTCCCCTTTTTTTATTTTACCTATATTCCCATAGTGTCATTCCCATGAACACTCACACCTCCTAATCCCACAAACCAAGCTTATCATAGGATCGATCTTTGATCTTTTTACCCACAAAACCCTAGCTTACATTCCTACTAGTCCATTCCTGCAATCACCATTTTCTCCCTTGCGATCTCATAGATATAGCTTCTTGAGTGAATGTGCTAACTCCAATACCCTACCAATCAAACCCTATCCTATTCCCACATTGACCCTACTCATTTCAGTGAAATAGGGTTCTTGCTAACTGGATCATGTTTTCATTGATGAGGTCTCTTTCTTGCAACCAAATTTATGACCTAGCAACATCTTGGTTGCCAAACTTGCAACATTGTAGAAATTATTTTTGAGTCCTATTTTTTGCCCTAAACTCTAGATATTTTTGCAAGATTGTAATCCCACTAGACCCATATCCATAAGATCATGTTTTCTACATAGCAAGAACACTAAAAACATGCTAAAATAAAAAAATTAAAGACTTTTTTTTTGACTCTACTAATCAATTTGGTGTTTATCTCACTTTTACTCACCATACAATGTCCACCTAATGCTCTAGTCATCCATGCACAACTAATGTATTGTCCAAGTCTGAGCTCCAAGTGGCAATATCTTGTTGTCTGTATGAGAGCAAACATCCCTTTCTAATACTCCTAGGTCCCCAATAGTGGCCTAATTTTCTCTATGACCCCTTTGATAGCCCCTTTTCCTCTAGCCTTATTAATTTTTTCATTTTATTCTCATTCTACCTAACTTTTAGTCCTTCTCTATCCTCTTGATCACCCTAGCTTAGTGTAACTTTTCAAGGAGTTGCCAAGCCTTGCTTTCTTTCCTTATCATATTCTTGAGGGGGCATCACATAGTCCATTCTTTCCTCTTCTACTCAAAACTGGGGCAACCATGTTGCTTTAAAAGGCCTGCTTCTCATGGTTTATATTAAAACTTCTTTGAAATAGTATTTTCCCAACACTATGTCAAAGAGGAGCAAATTGTAGACACTTAAATCTAATTACACCATTAGGTAATCTTAGTTAGTCATCTCCTAGGATATTATTGATTAAATATTTATTATTTAATTAATTAATTGTCACCACCTAGTTAATTAATTAATTAAATTAACTATATTCCAATTGATAAAATTAAAGGATAACCCAAAATCAATTTATCAATTATAACCCTATTTGTCTATTAAATTAAATAAATCCATTTAATCCCACATCTACCATTTATTAAAAAAATCACCCAAACTGCTAAACCATGCCTAAACCCTATCCTTTCCACTAATCTAACCCATTCACTCATACTAACCTCACTTAGTCACCTAACTAACCCATCCCATCAATGATAAGCCACTTGCCCCCTAAGCTAAGCCTAATCCTTGTCCTAAATGTGTGCACAACTTTAAGCAAGGGTTAAGACTTGCTAACACAAGCCAAAGTCAAAAATTCTGCCTTGTCCTCTTCCATCCCTAGCCAAGAGCATTAATGGCTCTTACATTCCATTGATGCCACTTACATCCCTCTTATGCACTCATCGTCCCTCATTACTCCCCTTGACCCTCCATTTTTATCACCCAATCCCCTTGTGACACTTGTCATAAGGCTAGAGCCTTGAACAAGCACAATCCATGTACTCCCCTTTCAATGCATCCTAGCCCTCCCTCACTATTCTTCCATTAAAGAATCCTAACCATCCATCTCACTATCCCTTGGCCTATAAATAAAGCCCTTTCCTCTCAAAATCCATATCATCTACCAATACAAAACTTATAATGCTTAACTAATCACTACAACATATATTTACACCCTTACCATGCTAAAATTCATCTTCACTTCCATTGTTGAATCCTCTATCCACCCCCATGCTTTATAAAACACTCATACATTGGAAGCTTGAGAAACCATGAGAATACATCCCCTATCCCAATAGGGACTATATATCTACATCATCATAGGTTACACCTAGGGAGCTAACCATTTTTTCTTTGCCTTCCTTCTTCATGTTAACCTTGTCCTATCCTAAGCGTTAAGTTATTTACAAAAATTTTCCTACAAATAAATATTGTTAATTACTCTATAAGTTTCATAGGAAAATAAACCAACAATATTGAACACTAAATATAACCATAGACATAGCGAACTCATCACACCATTATTTGTTAACTAGGGAAATGTTGGCTAAGGGAAAACCTTAGTGGGGATGACCCACTAGATGATCCACTAAGAAAAATAATCTTGTTAAGGATATTGACCCTATTAGGAGTCTATAAAGTAAATATAGTGTCTTGAGTCCATGTCAGAGGACTAACCCTTGTTAGAAGCATCAACCCTGTTAGGAGTTGGTAGATCAAATACAATGTATGCAAGAAGAGCCCACTTTCCTAACATGCATTTATATAATGAAGTTCTTCACAATAATAGACACACACACACACACACACACACACACACACTATACTTTCTAACTATTTTAATTTACACTTACTTTTATCATACATCAGATATAGTTCACATTTCATCTCATCAACTTCAAATCAATCACAAATTTCACATAGATCACTCCCCTTATCTGTGTAAGATAAGATCTCTACTTATACTTCACAAATTAGCAAATCTCTTCTCATTCAATCTTCATAGGCTTGACATAATATAAAATAACTTATGGATTAACATCCAAAAAGTTGGCTAATGAAGAGTTAGAAATTATTTTGTCACCAAAATAATTCCTTATGTCATACAACTTAATTCTTTGTTATCCTCTATTCTTCTCTATCAAATATTGATACTAGTATTTGAATCATAACTCAAATTGTATAGCCTATACACATCTATGCACTATCATTGGTCTTTCCTCAACTATATATAAGATAAATCTCAATGAGTCATCCATACACATTTCATCTATCTCTATGCTTTTGCAAAATAGAGAATTTTCTAACTCTAAATGCATAAATGAAATGCTAAATAAATGTTTCCATAAATGACAACTCCTAAGATATCTATCTAAAGATATTGCCAATATTTTATGGATTTAAACCTCATCACCTCTATAGCCCGAATGTATAACCCAATAACTAGAACTTTATGGAGCATAAATAGGTAATGTTTTGTAAAAATAATACCCATGGAAATTTTTGAAGTATTTGGAATGGATCCTAATTCATAGTGTTATGAGTTCATGGATTTTTAGGGGTTAGAAAAGGAGTATCATCTCAAAAAGAGAAAATTAGGTAGGGATCATTAAAGAGACATCTTGCTACTATTGGAAGTTTAACAATAGTCACAACCTCTACCTGAGAGCCTTTTTAGAAGAAAATTTTCAACTCTTTTGCTATATATCTAGTCCATTGATATAACTGAGATGGAGAGTGTAAATTAGTTATATGAATAATATCACCAATAAAAAACTTAATCAAACCAAGACCATAAGAGTGATGTAACCTATAACCATAACAAGATACTCATACACAATAACACCAAATATGTTAACTAGGGAAATCCTTGATTTGGGGTAAAACCCCAATGGGGATATTACCCACAAGATAATGTACTCATTTAAATATTCCTTTTTAGAGGACATGCTCTGTTAGGAGTTTGATAAAATTTTGAATACATATGAATCCCTATTAGGAGACTTTGAATCCTTGTTAGGAGATTCTAATGTTTTTAGGAGTTGTGGAACACAGTTGGACCCACTACCCAGACAACTTTGAGGGTGAGACCAATGAACCCACTGTCCAAAGTATCTATGTATTATTCCTTGAAAATTGATAGAACTAAATTTTACTTCCTTCCTTTTTTTCTATCCTATCAACCAAACTTGTGGTCCTTCTGACCTTGCAACCAAATCATGAATTGTGCATCCTGTAATCCCTTGGATTACTTACAAACATTCAATCAATACTCCACTCCTTTTTACAAATCATAGTTCAACAAAAATTTCAATACTTCTCATACTTTTAAAATAAGGAAAAACATCTCTTCTTTATACCATATCTTCATAATAATTCATTGGTTGTGCTGAAGGCTTTCCCAATTACGTAAAATAAGAAATATAACTACTTATAATTGCAGTAGCACTATCGACTCATAGTCTATATAAAACTTTACATGTGTGACTCTAGGTCTTGTGCACTCACTAAAATCATCACCTTATTATCCTTTTTTACTACTTGACCATGTATGACCTCATTATATCTTGGCTAAAAGATATAATGCAAACATCAGAAACTACCAAATAGTTATAATATTTTTATGCTACTCACAGTAAATCATATACAATTGTCATACATATTCAATTAAAAATTCTTCCTCTTAACCATGTGATTAGGAGACATCCATGAACATGTCCATAATTACACATCACTTAACCCTTACTCAGGTACTATGTAACATAAGATCTCTAATTACTATTATTTCAGTCTCTATAGACACAATGCTATCTTGACATCAATGACAAAAACAATCATGAATGGAACATATCACTACTCTCCAATGATTAGGATACTCCCCCAATTACTATCATCAATATTTTTGTTAATTCAATATCTAAAGGGAGAGAGCTATTTGGTCAAATCAAGGATTTAGATGTTGTTATCAAATTGAAGAGTAAAATGATGTTCCTATGCATGAACTTCTGATCAAAACCTTACAGATGGTTAAGATTTCAAAACAATACAAACTCAAAGGATATTTGAAGGAAAAGATTGGTGAATTTAGTACTCACATCACAAACACACATCACCAAAGTGATGCTATTTAACTTAATGATTCAATGATGAGATTCAAGGAACTTGAGAATAGAATAGTAATATAAAAGGAGAACTTGTTTATACCAATATACATCTTCACAAAGTATACTCAGGTATAGATAAACTTGATGAGGAGTTAATGGTGTAGAGACCTAAAGGTGATATGAGATGAATTAGTTACATTGAAGGAGAATATTCTAAATAGTCATACATAATAGTTGAGCATGAACCTAATCAAAAACCTAATCAATCAACAAATTTGATAGAACAACCTATAGAACATAGGAAACTATTCAAGAATATATGGTTTGCATGCAATAAGTAGGGACAAATGAGGAAGAGCTACATGTGTAATATGGATACTTAATCATTCACAACATATTTCTATAATTACTTTCTTTACATGGATGCAAATCACATGAAACAAACAGGCATAATAAGAGATATAGTGTGAAAATGAATGAAAGACCCAACATGACAAATGTGAAACCTTTAAAGATGAACGAAATTATCAAGTTTGGATTAATGTGTTACAAATGCAACACCTTTTGACATATTGATCTAGAGAATAGACATCACAAATCAATTAGTTTGGACAAACGATTGGAATTAAGTCATTACATCTCATATTTGCAATATAATTTAGGACATAAAATAGAATCTATAGAGACAATGGATTAATGAACACAATGAGAAAACTTAGTGTTAGAACAAAAAAATATGGCAGAGGAAGAAATTATAATGTTGTATGGAAACTTGCAATTAACCCATCATGGATGTAAAATAAATATGAAATTAAATTCCACATTCAAGACAATAGAAAACATACCCACATTAATGTGACATAAGATATAGCATGGGAAATCCTCATTGAGGGTAAAAACCCACCCTCCAAAAGCATCCATCACCATGTGTTATTCAATAAAAACATTATTGCAATAGAAAAATGGAAGCCTTTAAAGCCATAGCCACAACCAAGAAACCCATGTGAAAAAGCATGAATCCATACATCCCATGTAATGCTTCCATCCTTCACAAATGCTCCCTTGTCTAAGCTATCAAGTGTTCTCTTTCTCAACTTCTTCCTTTTCCTTTTTATCTTTTTACTACAACTACCCTTGTGACTTCTTATATTCTCACAATTCCCATGAAACCACCAAGTAGTATTACATAAACCATGTGCTACCTAACCAATTGACCCTACAATTAATATTGGACATTTAACTCTTTTTCCCAATATTAAATATTTACATCAAGTATTAGATCACAATGGTACAATAAAAATTATCAAGTATATCCCATTGGAATCTTTACATGTTGTACATCCATCTAGGTGCAACATTACATAATAAAATAAAATAATACAATTTAAACAATATTAAATGCAATGTGTTCAACACTCATTATCTCAACAATCTCCCACTTGTTGTACATATTGCATAGGTTCAATTTGTAGCCACATAAATGAACAAAAGAAATTCCTCCTAGCACATCCACCATCATGAATCAAAGTACATTACAAGCTCCATCTTTGTACCTACAATAAAATCAAAGTATCTAGCTTCTCAAAAATGAAGGATCTCACATCATATTTTTCCACTACCACTGGACATACACATAATTCATCTAAAGAGAAACTACCCAACCTGTCACATTAGAAGATAATAAAATCTTGTACCAACTAAAATTTCAAGCACACAAATATGATCTAACCAATGTATGGATTGTCAAATATCCATATCTGCAATAACACCCACAACATGTGCCAAATCTAGCTAACTATCCATACCTCCAATGGTATACCAAGTGAATCTCACATCATCAACATATCCAATCTATAACCTATAATTGAAAGCCTCAAGAGGAATACCTAGCACATATATACCAAGAAGCTCTCACTATAAAAGATAATGTCAAATGTGTAACCACTCCAGTCACAATAACTCAAAGAAGTAAATACATGTAGTATCAAGGACATCCACAACACATACAACACATAAACCAATAACCTACAAGAACAAGTCTCCATTTCTCTCCTAAGTTCTCCGCAACCAACAAAGGAAAGAGATAATGGAATAACCATGTCATCTCTCACATGACATACATGAACACAAACTAGTGATCATAATCTCCAAAAATCTCAAATGTAATGTAAGTGAAATCCACTATCTAGAAAGATAACCAAGAACAAATAGAAACCATGAGAATCATAACCTTCATCATATCCTTCTACACACACCTCTAGATGTAAACTATGCCAAGTAAAATCTCCTCCATAAAATTGATAAAAGAAGCCACAACAACACCCAAACCATACAATATAACCAATCAGAGATGTAAGCATCTCCAAAGAAGATCAAACTCATAAACTATTCTTAAGCCAAGGAATAACCACTCCTAATCTAAGGAATATGCCCAATATAAAACCATCACCCAAACTCAACCAACACAAAAAACATATACACAAGGATATAACCAATAGTAAACCATCTCTCAAATGAGCCCTCTAGAACTAAATTATGTACCGCATCTCAAGATCTATATAAAGAGAAGCATAAACATAATGCACCTAATAGAAAAAAGAAGAAGGATTATACCTCTCATTTAGAAAACTATTGAGTAGACCAAGAGTGGGGAATGAGAATTCTCATTAAAATATCCATGTCTCCAACCAAGACTTGTCTAAGAAAAATTTCCTCTAAAGTCCATATCAAGTAAATGCCCCTCAAACTTCCTACTAAAACCATCAACTATCCCAAAAAATACTTCTCTAATCCAAGATAAATCAGCATCACCATTATCTCTAAGTATTTGTGGCAACCTATAACCAATTAATCCATTCCAACTTCAAATGAAAGATAGAAATACCATGAAGTATCCAATAGATGATCAATATCCTCAATACTAAGAAACTAAAGCAAGATCAATGTCAAAGTTCAAACCATGGCCTTAGGAACATAAACATGACAATATTGTTAGTCTCAAAATTGGTTTCGACAATCGAGTGTCAACACACTTAAGAAATTTACTAAGTTCAAGCAGAGCTAGTAACATATGTTGAGCATAATAGATGTTGAGTTGTAATGAGTTTCAAGTCACTCATGTACCAAGTAAATAGTAAGTGTGAAGAAAATAGACAAAGCCAAGCAAGTTGAAGTCCTGAGCTAGATAGAAATATAGTATGTGCCAAGCACTAGTATCAACAAGTGTTGAATAACATAGAATTGGCCTAGTTACTTGTGATGGCCCAAACAACTATGTAATCTATTTTTGAGCTGACATATGGATAAATCTCGAAGCTTTGAAGATAAGATCAAATCTATTTAGATTTCCTATGTGATCAACATGCAACAAATCAGAAAAATGGAAGGAATTGAGTAGGAATGTTGGATGAATCTCAATCATAGATTCATGCCTAGCCCTAAGCCACAACAGTCTTTTTAAAAGGAGATGAGGCCCAATAATTCAGTATGAATGCATGTAAAGAGGTATGCTAGCAAAGATTTGATAGTAGTGATAGGGGTGAATTGATTAGCATACATTCAAGGTGACTTAGAAGGACAAAGTTGTAGAATTAGTTAGCAGAACAAAGGATCAAGGATACAAAAATTTCATTTTAGATCAGCCTGGATCAAGATGAACTAAATTGGGATCTAAAATCAGCAATATCAAATTGTAAGTGTATTAGATCAAACATTCTACTATACTTTCTAACAACTGTATCACCAGAATAAAATCCTTTGGATTAAGGTTAATTTAACAGTCATCGAGAGATCCTTTAATAAGGTAACATTGCAAGTGAGTGTTTTAAAGTCCTTTAACCAGGCACACTTTTAATAGTGTGTTAAAACCATTTGATAGGGTAGGATCTAACAATGCTTTGTAAGCCTTTAACAAGGTCGGCCTTTCATAGGGCAGATCATGAGAATGGTCAAAGCACGTAACCTTAATAGGTGGAATTTATTGTTGTAGTAGTGAAGGATTGTGGGTGTCATCCCCACCCTAGTTTTACCTTATCATTGGAGGGTTTCTTGGTAATCATATTTTCTATCAAGTGTTTATGTGGATGCATTTAATTTACATGTTATTTCAATATGTTTATGCATGCATTATTTTAAAGATTAAAAGTTTTATTGGTTAGTGTTTAGTACTTCTAATTCACCCCCTTTTAGAAGTATACATTTCCCATTTGTAATTTGAACAATTGGTATCAAAGCTAAGTTCTCATTAGGAGAAACCTTATAGCCTAGAGAAAAGATCTTGAGATGGAAGTCTACAAGTTGGGAAAAAACATTTAGAATCAAGAGATTGAGACACATATCTTACTACAATAGCTGAATGAAGCCAAAGATACTTTGAGGAGTTCACTAAAGATAAGGAAAGAGATCACTATAGCTAAAAATGACACTCAATACAAGGAGATTGACACCAAAAAATTATTTATAGATAGTAACTCTTTTGAATTTGGTGTAAAAATTACATATCTCATGGGCAAGAATAGAGCATAAGCTTAGGAGATCATAAATCTCAAGTTGGAGCAAGAGTCACAAGAAATATTTTTATGTGATGTGACTAAACAAACAAAGAAAGCTATAGAAGACAAGGCAATGGTTGAAGAAGACAAAAGAATTTTGGCAAACAAATTGGAAGAAAAATCAACAAAGATGTCCAGGATTTCAAAGATGCAATTGAACACCCTAGGCCAAATAATGAATGCCCATCATGAGTTGAATGTCAAGGACATTGAGATTACTACATTGAAGTTGCAAAATAAAAAACTACAGAATGACCTAAAAGGAGAGGAGTTTTTTGAACGTTTCAACAAGTCAAATGAAGTCATCAAGTACTTTGAGAAATTGCTTAAATCTCCTAGATCTAGTAAAGACAAATCAAGATTGGGCTGCACAAGCACTGAAGAAGGAGAATCATTCAAAGTTGCTGAGGAAAGAAACAATAAAGGTAAGAACTCTAAATCTACTTTTCATCATTGTGGAAAGAAAGGACAGACAATCAATGCTTGCAGGAATAAGAATGCTAGTTAGAATGCTAAGCCAAAGAACATGATTCATTGCCACAAGTGCAACAAACAAGGTCATCAAGCACATGAATGTAGAACAAGGACCATGCATACACCAAGATTTGAAGAATGCTGCTACAATTGTCAGGAGTTTGGACACAAAGCCTTTGAATGTAGATCCAATTCCACATGGTCAACAAAGAAGGGAAGAAGCCATGAAAATTCCTATAATTGGGATTACAATACAAGACATAACTACCACTATTGTCAAGAGTATGGACACATTCCTAAGAATTGCATAAGAACACACTTCAGAGGTAGCTAAAACAAATGGTTAAGTCAAACTACATGCTTTAGTTGTTTGAA
This sequence comes from Cupressus sempervirens, assembly GCA_028749045.1. Classification (NCBI taxonomy): domain Eukaryota; kingdom Viridiplantae; phylum Streptophyta; class Pinopsida; order Cupressales; family Cupressaceae; genus Cupressus; species Cupressus sempervirens. The sequence continues at coordinate 754,288,969 of CM053786.1, forward strand.
GACTAGTCATATAAGTAAGCAATGACCTATAAGGACAAAGGCACATTAGAGGAGAGATGAGCAAAACATGGAAGAAGAAAGATGGATCGAGCACATCAAATGAAGGCATCACTTCACCTGAAGGGTTAAGTGGTCACGCTTTATCAAACTAAGTAAAAAAAAGTATGTGGAACTAGTATATAAGTGCCTCATCATACATCAGTTCCAAGATAATGTTAGTGCTAGAAAGGACAAATTAACATGAATAAAGATGCAAGTCAATAAGGCAAAACCAAGGTAAAATCCTTAAGCTTTCATCTTACTGTTGTGTGTGAAAAGTTCTTTTCATTTGTGGAGTAAATTTTAGTGTGTGTCAAGTTGTCAACCAAATTCAGTTGAAGCCAAGTTCATTGTATCTATTGAGTAAGGCTAATTCCATTTGAAGTCAAGTAAGGGTAATTTTAGTGGTTGTCAAGTGATGGAAAATCAATGGATGCCCAAGGAAGTAGAAATTGTATAGAAGCTGAGTTTATAGTTGTACATGTACCATGCTTTAATGTGATGTTTGGAAAGGGTATAAGGAAAATTTACACTCATTTTTCATCATTACAAACATAGAGCAAGATAAAGTAGAGCAAAGAAGTGACTAATGGGCAGAGATTGAAGCATTTTCACAAATTCTAGCCAAGATCAAGCATCATTTCATGTTTAAAAGTATTTCTTCACATGTTGAGTTATGTAGTTACATGATTTAATATCTTTTGAAACCCTAGCTTGGAAAATAGCCTCTAGTTATACCAATCCAAAGGATAAGGAACCCTTTGACATTTAGTTGGTTAGTAATGAGGTTAAGTAACTAGATTTTAGGCCTATTCCTAAAGTTGCATATAAGAATGACCCAATAGGAACATTTTCAATCATTGCACCTAAGGTCGTAATGGTTCAAGGCATAAGAAAATGTTATAAATACAAGGTTGGAGGCATAGAAGACATGGAAATTTAGTAGGCATATGAAAAATTGTGTGAAAATGGAGTATTGAAGGAAGAATTTCAAATCATTGAAAGGAAGGGCTTAACCTATGCCCTAGATTTCCCCACCATCTTTAAGACTAAATGGATATGAATTGTTTTGAGTAGAATCCATGATGGATGCCTATGGTTAGAAGGAGGACACAAGGTATATGTAGGATCATGGTCAACCAAACTATGCTCTAAAGTGGCAATAGAAAAACAAAAAATTAGGGTTATGTCAACTTGACATGTAATTTTCTACTTGCTATTAACTTTATATCAAAAGGTTGAGAGAAAAGAACATCTAGAAAATTGAATCTAGCTTCTAAACTACTAGGACTTATCTCAAAAAAATAAAAATTGATTGGTCAAAATTTTGAATTTTAATGCAATTTTACAAAAATTTCAAAACAAAAATAAGTAGACATATGTCTGACCACCTTAATCAAAATCAAATAATAATATTTTTAAAATAATTTTCTAGATATAAGTAGTAGACTCATGTTTGGATGTGACACAGATTTTTGGATATTTTTATTCTAAATAAATAATTGATAATTAATTTGTGACATTAGTATTTTTGGAATAAAAAAACTTTCATGTCTGACCACCTTAACTAATTCAAAACTCTGCAAAATTCAATTTTTCATTTTTTCCCCTTATAGTAGAAGAAACATAGAATGCGATACATCTTTGGATTTAAAAAATGTTGTACCATTTGAAATTTATAGTTGTTTTTCAAGTAGTGTGTCAGTCAACACTTTATACGTAACTCCATTAGAAAATAAGTAATAATTACTTACTAAACTCATAATTTGACAAACCTTACATTTATGGAAAGATAAGAACATTCTTCAGAAACCGTTTTCATTTCAGCAAATTTTGGTTTAAAAAAAGTCATCAGCTACATGTTTGAAGTAAAAATCACATAAAAATAGGCCAAAAACACATTTTTAGGATGTTTTTAAAGTTGGCCATATAGGTTTGGTATCAAAAGATATAGTAGACCTTATCAAGATATTAATTATTTTCCTTTAGTATCAGGGTGGGTGGGAAAAAAATTGGAATAAATTTTGAAATGGCTTGAGATATTTTAGAATTAAGAATTTTTTAGATTGCCACTTTTTGGCACACCATGATCCTACACATACCCCCCATCAAGTTGTCAAAAAGGATTGTGCATAGGGTTATAGGATTTCCAACCCTAGAACAACCCAAAACCCTAAGAAGCAATTCTAGAGAAGTAATTGAGAAGATACAGGGGCAAAGTGGAATAAGATGGGAATGACTATTGATACCATCAAAGATCCACTTCTAGAATTCACAGTAAGGGTCATATCTCACAAATTCTATCAATCGAGTTGACTAAATAGTGTGCCATGCATTGTAGTTGATGTAGGGTACAAAATTGTGAGGAAAGATTACACTTATGATCTAGCAGTGCTATAGTTGCAAGAAATCATGGAGAATTTAGGAGGAATAAGGATATCAAAAGGTGCTCAATGCAAATTTGGATCAGTTTTGATATGTATATTTTTCTATGTTTATAATGAGTTTCCTTATTTTTGTAACATAGGATGGAAGACTAATAGGTCTGTAGCTATACAAATTAATGAGTATATAGAGAAAATAGGAGATAATTTTGAGTCTATAATGACTACTTATTTTGAGAATTTCAATAAAACCATGAAAGAAAGACTAAGAATCAAAGTTTCCTTGGTGGAGAAGTATTACAATGACATATGTTTCTTAGTAGATATTGATTACACATTTATCTAGGTTGTAGTACCCAAAGTTAGATGGCTAAGGCCTTTGGGGTATGTGATCAATATAGATGAAGCATCAATAGCCATCACTACATTACTTCTAGAAGAAAGTGATAAGTCAGCAAAGATATTTGGAAACTATGATGTTGTGAAATTGAAGGTAGAAATGGAGTTGAAAACTACCTCAACTCTTAAAAAGAAGGACAAATTGGTGAAAAAGTTAAAAGCCAAATTCGGTGAAAGTGCTAAAGGAGATGATGAAGAAGAACAAGATGAACAAGAACAAGAATAGGGACAAGAGCCTATTGTCCTAACACATGGAATGGGTGAAGATTAAGAAGAAGGTGCTAAGGAGGAACAAACTAAGGAAGCACCAATGGTACAAGAACCAAAGATAAAAAGGCTCAAAAATATCCTATAGCTTAGCACAAAGGAAAGAGAATTGCTAAAACAAACCCTGCTAAGCCTATTGCTCCAACCACAAGAGCAACTATAGGAGCCACAATATAGAAGGCTAAGGAGAAAACAAAAGAAAAGAAGAAGACTACAGAGAAACTAGGTCAAGTACAAAAGAAAATAAGGAGGAAATATGTTGCACAACCTAAATCTGATGAAGAAAGGATTGAGTCAAATGACGACAACTAGTTCAGAGTGGTAAGTTATGCACCCAAGTCTAATCTTGAAAATATTTGTGATAGTATTAGGGATAATGCAGACTTAACTAATTTGAAAAATACTAAATTCAGTAAATTAAATAGAGAGGATCGGAATAAGATTGAGGTATTAATATATGCCATGATGGTAAAATTCAAGAATACTCCACTTGAATTTGAAACTACTATTCCTAACGATTTATATTCCATTATTGAAGATAAATGACATTATTGGCTAAACATAGATAAATAAATAAAAGAGTCCAAATTGGCACAAGTGATACCAAATTTTTGAAAAGGATAAATAACAAAGGCAAATAAAAAGCATGGTAGAAAATTTGCACCTAAGTACATAGCCTTCAACATTCTTCAAAACAAGATTGAAGATGTTGTCAAGAAGTCCACTCAAATGTGGAAATTGATATATGGGCTAACCATTGTTAAGGAAGGAGAGGAGGATCTCTTTGAGGAAAGAAATAATGAAGAAGAGGAAGAGAATTTTAAAGAAGGGGAGTTGATAAAGGAAAGGAAGGCAACACAATGGAGGAGGCACCACAAAAGGGAGAAGAAATCACAATTGTTGAGGAGTAGCAAACAGATCAAAGTGTGCAAGACACACAATTTCCACCACTAAGCCCTCCACATGACTCCAAAACACCTAAAGAGACACTCAAACTAAAATATGTTCCTAATAGATTATTTTAGAAGATCAACCCACTCACTATATAGGATCTAAAGAAGATCCTTCACCAATCAATGTTACAAGTAAAATTGTGTGATAATTTAGTATTGGTCAGCGTAGATGAGTTACAAAAGGTAGTAGCTGACCTAACTAAGGACAAGGTAAATACACAAGAACAACCTTCTACCATACCTATAGCTATCAATGGAAAACCTCAAGAGAAAGCATCAAAGGATACAACAGTTAAGGTTGATACCATAGTTAAAGTTGTTATGACTAAAAAACAAACTCAAACTACAAAAGAACCAAAAAAGGAACAAACAAGATAGAAAAATGTATCTATTCCTACTACATAAACACAAGGTGCACCATCAATAATTGTGATTGATCAAGGAGGATCACAAGAAGAAAAGGACTTTGCAAAGGAAAAGGAGCAGGAAGCAATTCAAGCATAGGTTAATCTACTAACTACTGGAACTCCTATATAAGTCCTTTAGAAGCTGAGCAGCGATGCAATGGCACTCCAAATTTTAGCACTAGGCATGAGCTCCATAAATTTTTCAAGGTTACTTCAATATGGAGACCCAACATTAGATGAAAAAATTGTCATACCAAAGTATGATTATGCAACCATAAACCTTGAATAGATTATTGAAATGTAGGAGGCATTTGAAAGAAAGATAAAACAAGAAATACTCAAAAAGGAGTATAAACAAAGGCAAGAATTACATGAAATAAAAGACATCTTTCTAGATAAATTCAAGTTGCAAACACCTGATGAGAGCATGCCAATATTGGAAATTTTTTTTGAAATTGTTGAACAGGTGACAAATGAAGACCAGGAGACCAATGCAAAACTCATAGAGTATTTTGAAAAGAATTTTTAAAGTAAGATAAATGAGAAAATATCTAGTGGAATAACACTATCACAAGTGGAATTGGCTACAAAAATAGAAAAAGTGAAGAAGGTACTTGAGAATATATTCTCATTGTACACTAAATTGTGTGACCCCACACTCTTCACACAAGAAATGACCTTAAGGATTTTGAGTTCGGAGAGAAATCTGAAAGTATGTAGTATGAAATTACAAAAATACCTAGCCCAAAGTGAGAATCACTATCATTCCACACTTCCCACACAAAAGGGCCTAGGTATATTGAGAATAGAAGAGGCTAATACTACAGCCAAATTAGTTCAAATTCAAGCCTCCCTAACCCCACACATGGAGATTCTACAAAAGGAACTAGCCTATGATAAGATAGTACTTGAGAAAGATCTTAATCTTTCAACATTAGATGGATTAGTTCACCTGGTAGCAAAGAAACTTATCCAAATCAAGTCACTAGATATTGCAATAGACAATTGGGATGCTGCTCTCAAAATTGTTATGGAAGTTAATAAGCACTTCCTAGATAAATATACGCTTAGGGTATAAACCCTTTGACTTCAGTGTCAAAAAGGGGGAGAAATATTTAAAGGGGGGGAAATAGAAATGCAAGGGGGATAAATGTGAAAGGGGGAATAAATAGAGAAAATAAAGGGGGAGAAACAAGCAGAAAAGTAGAAATAGGGCATCATATTAGAATAGATCGGATAAAGAGTATCAAAATTTAGAATGAAGACAAGAGTTATAGCTGAGGAAAATCTACTTATAAAGTTTTAGGATATAGAAAATACACATTAACTCAAGTGGAGTTACAAAATTTTGAGTTATACACACATTAACTTAGTGGGAGTTACAAAATTTTGAGGTATATAGTCTATTACAAAGTTTTGAACAAGTTTGAAGTTTTGTATATATGTCAAACAGAATGAATATTATACTCGAGGAAGTTTTATTCATCATGCATAATTAAGTTTTTTTTGCCACTCATGTCAAAGCGGAAGATAATTGGTCTCAAAATTTCTTTTGACAATTGAGTGTCAAAACACTTAAGAAATTTACTAATTTCATGTCGTGCTAGTCACATATTCTGAGCATAATAGATACTGAGTTGTGGTAAGTGCCAAGTTACTCATGTTCTAAGTAAATAGTAAGTGCCAAGAAAATAGACAAAGCTGAGCAAGTTCAAGTGCCAATCGAGATAGAATTATAGTATGTGCCTAGCACTAGTATCAACAACTGCCAAGTAACACAAAATTGGCCTAGTCGTTTTTGATGGCACAAACAACTATGTAATCAAATTTTGAGTTGACATATGGATAGATATTCAAGCTTTGAAGATAAGATTGAATCTATTTAGATTCCCTATGTGATCAACATGAAACCAATCGAAAAAATGGAAGCAATTGAGTGGGAAAGTTGGATGAACTCAATCATAGATTCATACTTAACCCTAAGCCACCAAAGTCTTTTTAAAGGGAGACAAGAACCAATTTTTCAATATGAATGCATGTGAAGAGGTAATTCTAGTGAAGATTTGATAGTAGTGAACGGGGTGAATTGATCATCATACATACAAGGTGACTTAGAAGAAGGACAATATTGCATAATCAGTTTGCAAAATAGAGGATCAAGGATACAATAAATTGCATATGAGATCGGAGAGGATCGAGATGAACTGAATTGGGATTTGAAATCATCGTGATTAGATTGTAAATGTATCAAATCAAAAATTCTACTATACTTTCTAACACTATATCAGCAGAATGCAATCATTTGTATTAAGGTTGATTTAATAGTCATTGAGAAATCCTTTAATAGGGTGACATTCCAAGTGAGTGTTCTAAAGTCCTTTTACAAGGAAAACTTTTAATAGGGTGTTAAAATTCTTTAACAAGGTAGGATCTAACAATTTTTTGTAAGACTTTAATAGGGTAGGCAATGACAGGTCAGATCATGAGAATGGTCAAAACATGTAACCTTAATAGGTGTACTTTATTCCTATAGTAGTGAAGAATTGTGGTTGTCATCCTCGATCTAGTTTTACCTTCTCATTCGAGGGTTTCTAGGTAATCATATCTACTGTCAAGTGTTTATGTGAATGCATTTAATTTACGTGTTGTTTCAATATATTTATGCATGCATTTTTTTAGATATTAAAAGTTTTATTGGTTAGAGTTTAGTACTTTTGATTCACCGACCCCCCCCCCCCCCCCCCCCGCTTCCACCACCCTTTCAGAAGTATACATTTCCCATTTTTAATTCCAATAGACATGATCTAAACCATCTCAACAAAAAGGAAAACATGTTCCATGTGAACATACAATAATATGTTAAAAGTATAAATATTTATCAAGAGCATACCATGAAATAATAATGAAACCAACCTAACACCAAGGATAACATGTCAAATGAAAGCATATAAACTACACCTCTTTCAAGAAACCTACTAGTCCTCAAGATGAAACCATCTCCACACACCATGAAGAACCATATTCATACACCAAGAAGATAACTCTCCACACACCATGCAAAACCAAGTGCACCATTCAAATGTCAAAGACACTTCTACAACAATAAGATCTAAGAAAAACCTCCAACATCTACAAACAATAAATATAACAAAGCCAAAAATTGTCACTCAACTATGGTACCAAGTAACCTGTGACATCATAAAATCCATATCCTATAAGAATATCCTCCATATCTATACACACAATCAATGTGTCAATACCAAGTGAATCAAAGATCTCCAATCTAAGAAAATATAAACCACACCATGAACTAAGCATGCACTGCAAACTTATCATTGTCATAAGCTCCCATTAAGTCATGTATCAAAGTTATCCAAGACATAGTGACCAAAATACCATCCTCTAACAATGATAATCAACCAAAGTTTCAAACCTTTAAAGAACTTAAATTGTATAGCATGAGCTCCTCTAAAGAAACCAAATAACCATGATCCTCAACCAGGAGAATATACCACCATAAGTAAATAAGGAATCCAAATCAATGAGTGCAAATTAATCACTTGTATATCCAACTATTTCATTCTAGGATCCATGCAACCATAATCAAATCTATGAACCAACCATATAACTCTCGAAGTGTCCAAGATGAAAAGATAAAATAGTCAGCCACAATCCTCCACCATGACTATACTTGGTAACAACATCTCGTCCCTTCAACATGAAGACACATGGAAAAATCATGTGAATAAGGGTATAGACTATTGATAATTGACTATCAATGATATGTAATTATTATCATCTTTGGAAACACATCATGTACATATTCATAGGAAACCTTGGAAATAAAGATACTTAGTATTTGGTAATCAGAAAATTGTCTATGTATAGAATTTGGTTTATAGCAGTATATTGTTTTGTTTATAACATGTTGCTGACATCATATTATGACTAGTGAAGTTACATGGATATAGTATACATGTTGGTACAGAATAGAGATAATCATGTTTTGATAAAGCATGACAATGAAATTGAATGAAAGAATTATTTTGTTTACAAAATAATTACGTGTCTCATTAGGGCTAACATCCTAGGTATTCACTCTAACTTGGAAAAGTGAATTGTATTCTTAGCCAACCCAAAAATAATTTTTTTAAAGGCATGGTATTTATGCAAAGGAAATTTTGTGATAAGAAGTGGATTTTGTGAAGTAAGTTGTGCGAATGTTATGATATGCAAACTTACTGTGAAAGCTATATATGAAAAGTTTTATATGAGCTATTTGGAGTTTTGAGATCAAGTTGAAGATTAAAGATAAATTAAGGAAGAAAGATAACAATAAATTACTTTTTTGAGTAGTGAGATCTTCTTGTAGTTGAAATTGCATGTTTGGGTAGTGGGATCTTCTTGCATATATTATACCACAACTCCTAATAGGGTTGGTACAACTTCTAATAGAGAATCATACAAAATTTACTTATTGAAACCTAATAGGGCCCATCTTCTAACAATGAACTTATATATCAGTATATTATCTAGTGGGTATCATCCCCATTGGGGTTTTCCCTTGGCCAAGGTTTCCCTAGTTAACAAAATATGGTGTTATGGATTATCTTTTTGCATTGTTAATGTTACTGTTCAAAATTACTATATTTATTTTGTTATGCATGGTTTAAAGTAATAATATCTAGTTGGAAACTAAAGTTTGTAGATTATTGATTCACACACCCCCTCTCTCAGTAATCCCTATTTCCAACAATTGGTATTAGAGAATAGTTACTTTGAAGAGGCTTAACAATTTAAGTAAGATCCCTATGGATATAGAACAATTGATGAAGATTCTTGAAGTAGCTCTTGAACAAATTGATCTCCTTACTAAAGAACAATATAAGATGAAGGATAGATATGAAGAATCTAAAGCATACATTGGTCAATTGAAGGAAAAGATTGAACATCTCAAATCCAAGCTTAAGTCTACTAAATCTAGAACTAGTGATGATGACTATTAAAAATCTAAGATAGAGTACAAGATCTTGAAGCATAAGTTAAAGATTACAAATCTAAAGTTGACTTTGAGAAATGATCCTAACAAAGTTGAATCTAATTTGAAGACTAAAAATGCAAATCTAAGAGAAACTTTGGAAAAGAAAACATCTAAGTTTGAAACATTGAAAGAAGATCATGAAGAACTCCATAAGTGTAATACTATTATGAAAGGTGAATTGACACAGTGGAAACAACTTGAAAAACTTTATTCTAGTAGAGAAAAGATTGATGATTCAATGTCAATATAGAGGCCTACTTATGATAAGACTGGTCTTGGTTATCTAATTAACATGTTTGTGAAGATTCTCAAGATTAGATCATATTTGAAAGAAAAATACAAATATGATGGTAAGATTGAATCAAGTCAATCTTTTGTGAAACCTAATGAAGTTGATAACAAGGAAGTTGAAATCTTGGATGAACCAAAGCATGTGGAGACTCTTAAGTCAACTATCCATGAAATTATAGGTACATGTTTTTTATGTAATGAAATAGGTCATATGAAAAGAGATTGTACTAATAAGTCATTTAATCATGTTAAGGACTTTTAGCATCATAATTTTCATGGTATGGGTCATAATGCAATTGACTGTAGGAAACCTAAGCATGATAATGATAGAAGAAATAGTAGAATGTCTAGAAATACTAACCCTATAGATTGGAGAAGATCTAATGAAAGCACATCAAGAGAAGAAAGATCTTATGAAGATAGAAGATAGATCATGTGTTATAAGTGTAACAACTTAGGACACATTACTTGAAACTATTATGCACTTGATGACCTGTAGAATCCTAGAAGCAGAGCTCCTATATGTCAGTTAAGCAATAACTTTGGACACACAACATAGTACTATAGAACAAATAAAAACATTATAGATAGAATAAATAATGGAAGAAACTTTAGGAATAGAAGGAATGATGGAAGGAACATTGAAAGTGATAGAAGGAACCAGGAAGGGAACTCCAGAAGTAATAGAGACAATGAGGAACATAGAAATGTTGTTAGTGAACTTTGAGAAGAACTTAATGAAGCATTTTTCCAAGGAGTAGATATCTCAAAAGAAAAGTTAGATGATGATGAGATAGTAAGATCAAAGTTAGTTGTTGAGTTTGATTTAATTAAATTGATTTAAGCTTGTTCATGGCATCCAAATTTGAGAACTTCATTTAGAAACTAAATTAGATGTAGAAAAGTTGGGAAAAGGTGTATCTAGTTATCATTAGGTGGTACCTTAGCTTGCTTGTAATTTGAAGCTCATCTAAACAATTTATGAACACATTTAGAGTTATTGATATTACAGTAAAGGTTGATTTTATAAAAAAATATGAAATGTATATTTTTGCATAGAATTTTTTGATGCAAAGTCTTGAAGATGTTTGTCATGATGAAAGGAGGCTATAGTAAACCTCAAGTGACATCTAAAGATTGGATAGATGGTTTTAAATAATTATTTGATTATAGAAATTAATTGATAGATTTTTCATATTTGTAAAGTACACAATTAATGAAAGTTGAAGTTGATGAATAAATGGAGTACATAGCTGATTTTCACTTCATTTTGAACACATCTGAAGTAAAGAACATTCAAAAGTGACTTGTTAGAGAGATTTTAGAGCAAACACTATTTTTAGAGAGAGGTATTTTATTGTCTTTCCACAAATTTTTTTGATAAAATATCATAATTGATTAGAATCATGGATATGTTAGTAGTACATAGTGTTGAGAACGAAGATAGACCTAAGTTAAATATTGTTTCTATAAAACCTAATGAAGGAAATCTTAACTCAACATTGTTTATCACTCTGAACAATGTAGTTTACCTTGAAGATGTAGAAAGTTATTTGAGTAGAAAGTTTGAATCAATTGTTAGTAAATTCATGAACAAAGATATCAAATTGGTTTTCAACCATGACATGACTATGAAGCCCGAATTTGAACATCTAAGGGAATTAGACTTGTTTAAGTATCATTTCTACCATGAGTTAGATATAGATGAATGGATATAGATTATATTGAGTATGATACATGATGGAAAAATATGGATGCAAGATAATGTAGTTGACATTTCTATTGACCTTATTCATGAGGTAACTAGTCTTAGTAAACAAGGCAATGTACCTATAGGTCAGAAAATGGTCAAAAAGGAAGTTGAAATCCATACTATGGTAGTGTAAAATGGTAAGGCTATGGTAATTAGCACCATCAAGTAAGATTATGAGAGATTTCTAAGTAGAATTATTGCTTACTCAATTTGTGTAAGTTCAAAGATTGATAAATTTTGAGCAAGATTCATATATGTAGCATATAAGATATTTGTAGAGAAAGAACAAGTGAATCTTAGTGAAATACTAAGAATGCAACTCCTAAAAAACCTAGATTGGTGTGTTTAGATTCCATTCATTGATCAATCACATATTCTTTCATGCAATTAAAATATTTCCTTACCTATCAATCACAGGCATAATGAATAGTGATAGATGCACTATGGAGAAGATTACAAAGGTTTGCATAAGGCATCCTATAGATAATATATTATATAGTGGCAACCTAATAATGTGACCATTTCAAAATGAAGTGAAAGAAAAATATTTAGAATTGTACCAGTAATTGTGGATAGATTTAGGGAAGCCATTTTTTATTGTTGTTGATACAGATCATACATGTATTCAAGTAGTGGAACCTCGGGAAACTTTTCTAGATCCTTTGACCTATGAATTGAATGATGATATAGAAGTTGCTTACATTGATCTATTGTTAAATTTAGATAGAGACAAGGAAAAATATAGATTTGGCACATATGATGAGATCACATAGCAAGATCATAAAAAAACCTTAGAGAAGGCATCACACAAGAAGGTTGAATCTATTGTGAAGAAGGCACTATTAGTGGCTAGAATGATAAAGAGAAAATCTAAAGCTATAAGAGAAATAATGAAACAAGGTATATTGAACATAAAACCTTTGTTAGTATCAATTGTGAAGACATCTTTAGAACAAAGCATTCCATATGTGGTAGTGTTCAATGTTCAACCTTGTGAACCAAATAGAAAATCTAAAAGATCACGAGAAGCAATGTCTACAAAGACAAAGAGAGTCAAATAATAGGCAACTAGACTAGGTAAAATATATAATATATTGTTAACAATTGAGTCAAGTGATGAAAATGATTAAGAATAAGAAACCAAGCAAGAAGAAAACATCCAAATCTTGGCAACCTTGGAGGACAAAGATAGAAAAGATCAACATAGTGATTGCAAATGAAGGTAACTTTATTTAGATGAACAAGTTCTATGATTTGTACAAAATATTTGAGAAATATTAGATAGATATATCTACTGTGAGATATATTGTATGAAATAGTCTAAAATTAAAGGACTTTAAGAGCATTATAAACTAGAAAGCCTATGAGAGACTTATTGAGAAAAAGGTACCTACAAAGGATGAAGACCTTGAACTTAAAAAGTTTATGCTCAGAACCATTTGCAAGCCTAATGATGAAGATGAAATTAAAAGACTACTGAATAGCCTTGCTTGATACTTAAACAATAAACTAAGACTATTTACATTTATGCTTGGAGAAAAGGATAAGTTAAGAAGTGATATTGTAGCAAAAATCAATCAAATGTTGGCAGAGATAGCATCTCCTTTAGCTCCTAGAATCTTAGAAGTGTCAATAAATGGTGACACTATGTAGATTGATCAAACCAATGTTAACATTAGCATTGATGATACCGATCTTGTTTCAAACCAAATGAACCAGACACTAAAGATATTGAGGATAAGTTGAGACAAATTGAGGAAGAAAAGAGGCTACTAGAAGAAGAAAAGAAGAAAATGGAGGAAGCTAGCAGAAATTTCTTAAAGAAAATAAAGAAAAGAGAAGAATGGAAGAAGAAGAGAAAAAAATTAAAACCAAGGAAGATGAAAAGAAAATATTGGAAGAGAAGAGAGGAAAAGGAAAATAAAGAAGAAGAAGAAAGAATAATGAAAGAAGCAACAAAGAAATAGAGGAAGGATGAGACTAAACCATCTAGTTCATCCACTCCACTCTCTCATGCCAATTTAACTATTGATGATGATGATCAAATAGATCTAATCTCATCCTTATCTAAACTTATATAGAAGAATAAAAAAGTAAAAAGCTTATAGAAAACATTAATGGAAGTGACAGGCAAATAACATAGTACATTGTTAGTTCAACACACTGAAACAAATCCCAAACAAAGAGCACAAGCTATGCTAAAATCTTTTCATGAAGAGTTCCCAATTTTTTTGAATGTTATAGAGGTGAAGGAATTTCCTATGATGCTAACTTGTTTAGCACCATCTATCAAAATATCAAGAATGACTTGGTTAATCTTAATACTTGTATAAAATAACTTTAGAAATGCCACTAGGAAGGGAAAATTTTGTATATCAACTATACCCTGTCATATAACTAAAGACATTTATAGTCAGATAGAGCAAAAGATGAGTGAGCTAGAGGCTTTTTCCAGTCAGATCCAACATCCATCTTGCAAAGTAGATGATTTTGAGAGTCAAGTTGCCAATGTTCATAGTGACATTAGGAAATTGGAACTTTAGAAAGAAAATATTTTGAAGAGGACATATGATCTCACATAATCTATTGTGCTTAAATTATTTTTTATTGAGAAACAATTAGAGGAATGTGTCAAGGCCAAGGACAAATATTCAAACCTTTTATATTCATATATTAATGCTATTGACATTGCATCTTATGCCTTATGTACAATCCTCATCTTAGCTGAGTCTACCAAGGAAACATGGACCAATGATATGGATAGTTTGAAGGCTATTTTTGATGATTGTATAAAGATAATATCATCATAAGGAAGGACAATAGTTTTGACAATTTTTGGATAGAATCTTGACATTTTGACCTTTGTCATTGATGTCAAAGGGGGAGAGATACATGTGAAAATTGTATACATGTCAAAAAGGGGAGAGATACACTGTGAATAAAAGTAGTAAAGTATATTGTAAAGGGAGCATATGTAAAGTTGAACAAGTTGTAATAGATGTAATGTTTATATGTTCTTTATGTTAAGTTTTTATCACTTAGCCAATTTTTCCTATTTTGTTTCCATCAATGCCAAAGGGGGAGATTATTAACAATTGTCTATCAGTGATATGTAATTGTTGTCATTTATGGAAACACATAAAGTACATGTTCATAGAACACCTTGGATATAAAGTTACTTAGTGTTTGGCAATTAGAAAATTATTTAAGTGTAGAATTTGGTTTATAGTAGTGTATTATTTTATTTATAACATGCTGCTAATGTCATATTATGACTAGAGAAATTGCATGTAGATAGTATAAATTTTGGTGATGATGTGTATAATCTCATAAGTCAATATGGACTTTACAGAACATAGATAATCATGTTTGGGTAAAGTAAACAATAAAATCAAAGGAAAGAATTGTTTTGTTTACAAAATAATTACTTGTCCAATTAGGGTTGACCTCGTAGATGTTTATTCTAACTTGGAAAAGTGAATTTTGGTCTTACTTGACCTAGTAGTAATTTGTGTGAAGGCATGGTATTTAAGAAAAGGACATTTTCTGATAAGAAGTGGATTCTATGATGTAAGTTGTGTGAATGTTATGATATGTGAACTTACTATGAAATTACTTATTTGAGTTGTAAGCTCTTCTTATTGTTGAAATTGCATTTTTAGTAGTGGGTTCTTCTTGCATACATTATACTACAACTCCTAGCAAGGTTGGAATCTCCTAACAAGGATTCAAAGTCTCCTAATAGGGACTCCTTGTACTAAATTTTCTCACTAACACCTAATAGGGTCCATCCTCTAATAAGGAACTTATATATTAGTATATTATCTAGTGGGTATCATCCCCATTAGGTTTTTCCCTTAGCTAGAGTTTCCCTAGTTAACAAAATATGGTGTTATGAGTTATCTTTGTGCATTATTATTACTACTATTTAACATTACTTTATTTCTTTATTATGCATGGTTTAAAGTAAGTAATAATAACTAGATGGTGACTAAAGTTTATAGATTACTAATTCACCCCCCCACACCCTCTTAGTAATCCCTAATTCTAATATTGAAAACTCAAATCCAAGACACAAATATGAATATACATCAATAATGAATTCTCAATGTACAAAGATAACCCATGTCCAAGCTATAAATACAACCTATAAGTATAGAATTTTTACAACACTAAACGACTTGTAGACCAACAAGTCATCATACATATATATCCAAACGGAATACTTGCAATCATATCATCATGAGACCAATCAAAAATATAATCTAAGTATACAATGACATCAAATTTGAAATATCCAAAATACACAATGTCATAAACTCACAATGTTACCATAGTCAATATAGATTATTTAGATTAATATATCACATAATAAACCATACCAAACCTACACCAAATCTTAACCAATGTGTAGATCTCTCTAAGAGCTTTCTGTTGACTACTTGAAGTCCAAAATTTGACTTTGCATGCCCAAATTATACCCTTATCTATGCTCAAAATAAGCATCTAATATTTGGGCTCTTAAAATCTAATAAAATGTCAAAATCATAGAGTCAAACCTATACCAACTCTTAGTGCTTTGAATTATCTTTCAAATGACTTTGAGAAGCCAAAAATCTAATATTATGAGAGAAAGCTATGACCATTTTACCAAGACAATCTTTTTACAATTTTTACTATGATGTTTTATTTGTCATGAAAATTTTGATTGGATTAAATTTGACAACCATCATAAGCTAAAACTAAAAAGCTTTTACATTTTCTCTACACATGGCCAAACTATGATATTTTATATATCAAAATTTATTGAAATATTGACCTGGATCCAATGCTAATGTCTTTCATTGCCAAGGAACTAATTTTTACAAGCTACCCCTTGAAAAACTCATTTAAATAAAACATCCAAAAAGTCCATTTCACTAACAATTTTGCATGCCCAAATTCTACCAACATCCATTCATAATAGAAAATCCAAAACACTTATAGCTATAATAAACAACATAGAAAATCCATATATCTTTCCCTTTATTTTATCGTCTCATGATTTCTCATGGAGTCAATCTAGGGTTACAACAACAAAATCATAAGTCTGATACCACTTGTAAGGAAACTTGGAACAAAGAATATAACCATTTCCACATAAACCATAATGGATCTAAAATAAATATGCAATTTAAATCCACATGAAATAAAATAGGCATCATAACCACATAAATGTTATACAAGATATACCCTAGAAAACCCTCATTGAGGAGAAAGTCCAACCTCCAAATGAATCCATCATTGCATATTATTTAGCAAAAACAACATTGCAATACAACCATGGAATCCTTCAAAGTCATAGACACAACCAAGTGATCCATGTTGAAAAGAAAGAATCCACACATCCCATGCCATGCTTCCAACCTTCACAAATGCTCCCTTAGCCAATGTATCAAGCATTTTTTTGCACAACTCTTTGTCTTCTCATTAAAACTACACTTGTATTTTCTTATATAGTAGCAAGTCACACAAAACCACTAAGTAGTATTATATAAACCATGTGCCAAAATCATGTGCTACCTAACCCATTGACCCCATATTTAATATTGGATATTTAATTCATTTCCTCAATATTAAATAATTACATCAAATATTATCACAATGATACAATACAAATAATCAAGTATATCTCATGAGAATCTTTACATGTTGCACATCCATCTAAGTCCTCCTAGGTGCAACATTACATAATAAATAAAATAACATAATGTAAACAATATTATGCAATTTGTGCTATTAGAAATTCTTTAGAATAACTACGAGGGGGGGTGAATTAGTTATTCAAAGTGTAAATATCCTGATAAAACTTTTTCACTAATTATAATGAGACCATTTAAACTAATCATGCATCCAAGTTGTACATATCTCTTAGTAGGTTATTGTAAAATAAACATGAAGGAATAAGATATGAAAGATCAACACATAACACAATGATTTATGTAGAAACTCGATTTGGGAAAAACCACCAGTAATGTGCTACTCAATTCTCACTCTTTTGAAGTGATGCCCTATGAAAGGCCTACCCTATTAAAGGCTACAATACACTATTAAATGTGACCTAGTTAAAGGATTTCAACCACCCCATTAGAAGTGGGCCTAGTTAAAGGAATTTAGAACATTTACGTGGAATGTCATGTTGTTAAAGAATTTACAAATGGTTGCTAAACCAACCTAAGTCCATAGGATTTTACCCTAACTGATAAATTGTTAGAGAGTAATAGTAAGGGCTTTTGATCTGATACAACTCACAACATAACTTGAAGATTTTAGATCATAATTCATCTCACAAATTTTCTTGGCTTTCAGTCTCTATAGCTCTGACAACTTGTTCTCCTTTCAAGCCTTGTCTCCTTTTGTCTCCATGCTCAATGTACTAGTGTAATCTCCTTTATGGCCACTTATCAAAGTAGAGTCTCAATACTCTATTCCTTCCTCTCGATGCCCTCACCTTCACATCCAACAAACCTCTCAACAACTCTTACTTCTTGACCTATAACTCCTTAAATAGAAGGCTGGAATACTTTTCCCACTATTAATCTTCCTACTCTTAATTTTGGTGTAAATGGATTAGATTCCTTAATCTTGTTTCTTCAAGAAACATCATGAAGAATCCTCCTATATTCTGCCAAAAGTGGTTTGTCTAAAATTCTCTACCACCAACTCATCATCCTTATCTTCCATCTAGTCCACAAAATTCAAGGTAACAAAGTTGTCGGCTTAGATCTGGTGAATCTTTGACTTTTTCAAATAATGTTGCATCTTGGCACTATTGAATTCTGATGGTTGACACATACTGTGTTACTTAGCACCAACTATGTTTTACTAATGCTCAACACCTACTATGGATTCACTTGACACCAACTAAATTTTACTAATGCTCAATACTTATTAATTTCTTAGCACCTGAACTTGCTTAGCTCCTTCTATTTCACTTAGCACACACTAGATTTTGCATTTTCTTGATTCTTACTGATAATCTTCTCGACATGAACTAGCTTGCTCAACACCCATTCATGAACTTAGTCAAGCTTTGTGGACAACTTTGTTACAACTTATTCTTATAATTTTTTAAAGTGTAGCCAACCTTTGTATCTTCAAGTTTATTATAATAAAATCATTTGATCAATGTCTTGATTGATCCTTATACTTCATTACAAAACCATAACTCAACCTTTCCCTTAGGTGCTTTTGTTACATCTTATTTATTAAATCCTCTTCATCAATCAACTAAGTGATAGTATCTGGATCTTATAAGCAATTGTCATTCCAGCAAATAGTAGGTTTGATATCAATGAAAAAATAATGATTAAAAATATTCTTTATCAACAATATCCTTCTTTGCAACAATCTACCTTCTTGAACAATGATCATGTCAATTAGATTTCAACAATATCCCTCTTTGGCATTGATGACAAACAAAATTGATCAACCAAGTTGTCAAAATGCTAACTAGGTTAAAAAAATAAGTCAAATTCCAAAAAGAAAACTTTATCCAAAAAATGTTCATTCTATTAACAAATTTGAATTTCTTATGACTCCCTCATAATTCTATATGTAATTTCGTCTTTCAAAGTATTAGGGATATCTCTTTTGCAGATACACTGTCTTTTCCTTTTATTCTTGTCCTTATCCCTCTCTAAATTGTTATCTTCATTGGGTCCTTTGCTTCTACTTCTCCCTCTTAGCTGTTGTCTTTGCTTTTGCTTCTCCCTTTTAGCTGTTGTTTCCTTTCTCTATCATTTCTATTGTTGTTCTACTATTTCTCCCTAGAGCTACATGTCTAATCATTTTTATTTTATTTCTCCCTCTTTTCTATATCTTACGACTTTGATCAATATTACTAGTTCTTCCTCTTTGACAATAATGCTAAAGACATATTATTTTAGCATCTTATCATGCAAATATACCATTTGTAGGAACTCTAGTTTCTCCCTTTGTCACCTTGCTTATAAATTTTTTGGAATTTCAATACATTGATTACTTCAGGAAAATTGTAAAGTAAGTAACCTCTACATCAATTATATAACATTTCAGCAATCAGCTCATTTGATGTAGGGCAATCTTGTTGTTATTCAAGCAGCCTTGGATAGGGGTATCACCCCTAACTTACCTCTAAGATACTCAAATGCATCTTTATGTAATAATTTTGTGAATATGTTAGCAATTTGTTTCTTTGAGTTGACATATTCCATCTTCACTTTTTTTTCTTCCACCAATTCTCTTACATAGTGATACTTAATTGCAATGTCCTTAGTTTTGGCATACATCACAAGATTCTTTGATATGTTGATGGAACTTGTATTATCACAATAAAGTATCACAGGTTTAGCTACCTCTTCTTTCATACCTTTCAAAAAATGCTTGATCCATACAATATTGGTGTAGATGATAGCAACAACAATATAGTTAGCTTTAGCTATAGACAATGAGGTATAGCTTTTCTTTTTTCTAGTCCAAGTGACTAATCTTTTGCCTAAGAAAAGTGCTCCTCAACTAGTGCTTTTTCTATCATCTATATTACCTCCACAATCTACATCAGTGTAGACTTTCAATTCAAACTTTTTAGTCATCTTATTGTATAATCCAAAGTCATTAGTTCCTTTTAGGTACCTCATTATTCTTTTTACTACCATAAGACGATTTTCTCTTGGGTTTTCATAAAATCTTATCACCATTCCAACAAATAATGTAATGTCTACTCGACTATGCTCAACATACTATAAATTTTCAATCATTGATCTATACATTATCTAATTTACTTTAGCTTATTCATCATTCTTGGATAACTTGTGTCCTATTACTATTGGTGTACTAACTAGTTTTGAATCCTATAAGCCAAATGTCTTGAGTATCTCCTTGATGTATTTTGATTGGGTCACAAATATGCCATGTTTTAGTTGATGTACTTGCAATCCAAACAATAATTTGATTTCTCCAAACATTGACATCTCAAACTCATGTTTCATCTTATCAGCAAAATCTTTGCATAGGGCATCTTTTCCTCCAAATATTATATCATCAACAAATATTTCAAATATCAAAATGTTTTTACCTTTTTATGCCTTGATGTACAAGTTGTTGTTGCCATCTGTTCTCTAAAATCCTATCTTCACTAGGTATTTGGGAAGACTTCCATACCATGCTCTAGGCAATTATTTCAAACCATAGAGTGCTTTATGTAGTTTGCAAACCATAGCTTTCTATTTTTCATCAACTAATCCCTCTAGTTGTTCAATGTAGACTTCCTCTTCCAATACACGATTCAAAAAAGTAGACTTTACATCCACTTGGTAGAATTTAAAACCTTTATAGGTATCGTATACAAGTAGTGTTCTTACTCTTCCATCCTTGCAATAGGGGAAAATGTTTCCCCATAGTCCAGTCATTCTTCTTTTGCATAACCTTTATAAACTAGTCTGGCCATATTTCTTGTGATCTCACTATTCTCATCTAGCTTGTTTCCAAATACCCACTTGGTACCAATCACATCCTTATTAGCTAGTTTTGGAACTAATGTTCAAGTTTTTTCTTCTCTATTTGATCAATCTCTTCTTCTATAACTTTGCACCAATTGTCATCTTGTATTCCATCTTGCATTTTTTTGGGTTCAATCTTTCTTAGAACACATGATTCATTCCTTAGTTTTTTCCTTGTCATTGGTCTAGCTTCCTTATCACCAATAAATTGATCTATAGGGTGATGTCTTCTCACATACTTGGATAGCTTTGGTTTTGTCCTTGTTTCCATGTTAGGTCTTCTAGCTTCAGACTCACTATGCACTTCTCTTTTAGGTAGCTCAACATCTCTTTCATCTGTACTAATTTCAAAATTATAATCTGCATTATCTTCATTCTAGAACTTAGCTTCTGAATGCATCTTAGCATTTAGTAATTGTAACTCAGCTAATATAAAAACTTGTTGCTGATTCACAACTTGATTGGCATCTTCTTCTTCAATAGTCATTCCTTCATACAAGTATACAAAGAATATGTACTCTTTTGGCTCCTTGGAGTCATCATCTTGAACTTTTTTATGCTCATCAAAATTTACATTTGCACTCTCCAAAATCTTGTTAGTGTTAGTATTAAAACACTTAAATGCTTTACTTCTAGTAGAGTATCCAAGGAATATTCTTTCATCACTTTTTGCATTAAACTTGTCATTTCTATTATCTTTAGGAACATAGCCTTTACAACCAAAAACTTTGAAATGTTTTACATTGGGTGAGTGACCATACCATAATTCAAAAGGTGTTGCATTTGTAGCTTTCTTGACTTGTACTAAATTTAGGGGGTAGATAGCTGTACTTACAACTTGTTTCTAGTATTTTAAAGAATGATTCTTGTCCATCATTAATGTTCTAGCATAGTCTATCATTCATCTATGCCTTCTCTTTGTAATTACATTCTATGAGGGAGTTCTAGGTGCTGATATTTCTCTCTTGATATCTTTATCATTGTAAAATGTTTCAAATTATTTTGATGTGAACTCTTCGCCTCTATCTGATCTTAGGAACTTTAGACTTTTCCCTATTTCATTTTGAACCCTAGCCAAATACCACTTATACATTTGAAATGCATTAGATTTTTGCTTTAAGAACATGACAGTCATCATCCTAGAGTAGTCATAAAAAAAAAATATTATACATATTTCTATTTTGTTGCTTTGCACTTCTATTGGGTCACATAAATCAGTATCCACTAACTCTAGTACTTCTTTGGAAGTGTAGGTTTTTCTTTTTAAACTTGACTTGGTCATCTTTCCTAGTTGACATTGTTTGCACATTGTATTTTCAAGCTTCTTTAGTTTAAGCAAACCTCTGACTTTCTTCATTTTGCTAATGCTAATTAGATTATCAAAGTTGACATGATATAGCTTTTTATGCCATACACACACATCATCAAATCTAACAATAAGATAGGTTGCATCTTCCATATCTAGGTAAAATAGATTACTCCTAGTTTGTTCTCCTTCTCTAATCAGATTTCCATCAGTGTCATAAATTTTGGCAGTTTTTTTTCCAAATTCTACTTTGCATCCTACGTTGCCTAACTATGATATGCTCAGTAGATTGTAGTTCAATCATTCAACATAGTATGCATTCTCACATGAAATTTTATTTGTAAGCTTAAAAGAACCTTTTCCTTTGATTAGATATGAAGCATCATTTCTAAATCTAACACTATTTCCATCATACTGAGTAAAGGTTTACTTTTGTCTCCTGTAATGTGATGCGAACACCCACTACCTATGATCCATCTATGATTTTTGTTTACATAGGTTAATAGTTTTGTTGCCTCATCTTCATCTAACTCATTCTTCATAGCTACATAGATGACCTCATCATCATTTTCATTAGAATCCTCTTCTTCAACAATGTAGCATTTTTTGCCTGTGTTTTTGTAATCTTTGCTATCATCTTCTCTTCTATTCTTGTGCTTGTTGCCTTCTCTATAGTTCTTCTTCTATGTACATCTTGCAATAATATTTCCTACTTCATTTCAATTAAAACATATGATAGGTAGCTTACCTTTGAATTTACCTTTTCCTCTGTGAAATCTTTTGGCCAGTAATTTGTCAATACATATGAGAAATAATTTCAGTAGTTTCATTTAGCTTCTTGTCTCATGTCTCAACAATTTGTAAGTCTTATGTTGTCTTGGAACAAATATTTGAGATCCATTTGCATCCCCTTTAGGTTTTACATTTGATGTATTTTGCTATTGGACCAAAGGGCCAAGTAAATGCTTGATATGTTTAACATGGTTACTAGTTACTTGAGAAGGATATTTTGTGAGAATAAAATTTGAATGAACACTGATGTCTGAATCACAAGGTGATTAGATAGATCTAATGTCAAGCTATACAAAATATGTCCTAATATCACAGATGTATGTTTAGAATTCATGAAATTTCGTAATGGATTAGATAGTGATTAGTTATAGGATCACTTGTTATAGTTCTGCATATTTGAGATTGTGTTAAATCAACATCATTAATCAAACATTCTTTCCCTTTCATATTGAAGGACCTAAATGTTTAACCCTCACTCAACTTATGAGATTCATAGCTTTGCATTTAGCTACTGTAGATCTGTGTCATTTCAAGAGTCATTAGGAGAAATAAGGGTAAAATCTGCTTAATAGATTTAGGGATATGTTTTTGCACTGGTACGGTATCATTTAAATCTGAGGTCAACCTACCTAGGTTTAGTAGAGCCTGAAGTAGAAGAAGGGTCAAGCCTTATAGTTGGCCCTGTGTCTAAAATGATATGGTGAGAATGGCAGTTAGCTACCCCTAGGTATGTCATATTCTCATGGGGATAATTGAAAACCCTCCAACATTTTCAAACACCAACAAAATGGTGACTTCACTAGGGATTTGCATTTAGATAGAACCAAAATCTCTCACATGAAATAGATTGGATATAGAATATGTATAGCAAGAGTTGTTCCTCATTTTACTTGCTAAAGTTTCATGTCCCCTAGTGCTCTTATTCATTGACAACAGAAGTTTGGCTGAATTGAATAATTTGTAATATCAAAGTTACTTGAAGTTTTGATAAGTTTCTGTTAGAATTTAGAGCCAATGTCATGTTCTTTCACTTTACTAAGAGTGTCAAATTCCCACATTGCTGTATAAAGTTTGCAAATACCTGTTGTAAATTCTCAATCAACTTGTTATGTTTTGCAAGTTGGTAAATATTTTCTCACTAAGTGAGTGGTGACTCAAAGTCAAATCTCTACACCAGTGCTTCAAAAAGTGAAGGTATTCTGAAGGAAACAATAGTTGGAAAGAAAATTTGAAGAATTCATTTCAAGTTCTTGATAGTGGGTGAAAGAATTAGATGAAATGTAGTGCAAGTGTTACTAAATCTAGATAACATCTGAATCTGTTGTTATTTGCAACATTGAAGTAGTTGCAAGCATTTGTATTGAAAGGTATTTACATTCTCATGTGATTTTATTTACATGAAAGTAAGATTCACAAAAGTTTCTCTGTCAAATGCATTCAACATTAAATAGGTGAATGGTGTAACACATCCTAACATGCTTTGTGAGAGGTAGATTCAGTGAAAGTATTTTCATATTTCAAAGTATGTTCAAAGTTGATTTGGTAGAAGATATTTCTAGATCTGCTGCAAGTTATGAATTTTGAAAGTGTTTAATGGTGAATGAGTCTTAAGTTTAAAGAATCTCAAGTTTCATTTAATCTAGTATGTAGCCTGTTAGTGAAAGTTTTAGATCTATTTCTACCAAGCAGTATATGCTATAGTGGTAGAGAAGAGAAACACTATAGGAGGCAACATTGTTGAAAATGTAATAGGAAATTTAATGTTATGTTTTAAATGCTTTTAGTTTTTGAAGTTTGTAATAATGTCCTACATGTGGTGGCATACCTAGAGTAGCAGTTCAATAAGCTCTCCAGAAATAGCCACCTAGGACTAGGTGTGTGGATCTTAAATTAGAATAGTTTTTTTTAGTTTGAAGGTGGAGTGTTTAATGATTTTTAGAATCCAATAATAGGTAGTAGGCAGTTTTTGGAATATTCTTGACTTAGAAAATGACTGTCTAATATTGGTAGAAGAAATGTTTCAGATTCTTATCCTTTTTTTTGGATAGAAGACATTTTCTTTTCTAAATAGAAAGAAAACATTTCACATCCTTTAATTAGAAAAAGAGAGTTAGTTTTAAATAAAAAGCTAGTCGGCTATGTAAGAGAAACAAATCGAATTTGGAGAGATATGGAATGTTTTTTTTCTTTTTGTTTTTTTTTTTGTGCAAGCTTTCGATGGTCTGAGTTTTGAATGGATTTTTCTTATCTTCTCACTGGAAACCAGTTGATAGTTTGCAGAAGATTAAAAAATGTTTTAGTTTTGGGTCGAATTCAGTATGTTTGCAGAAAATTAGTCTCCGTTCATGAGTAATATCTCCCAAATGCACCGTTGGATTTCTCTAAAATTTTTATATGTTTTTTGAAACCTAGTTATGCAAAATATCAATGGTTGGATTGATAAAATATTGTCTGGTTCAAAAGTTATACATGTATGTTCACGGGTCTATCTAGAGACAGCAAGAAGCAATGTTTTGCAGAAAAATGTACTCTGATGCATGGTCAATATCTCAAGTTTGAACTGTTGGATTTCTCTAAAAATTTTATATGTTGTTTGAAACCTAGTTATGCCAAATATCTATGGTTGGATTGAGTAAATAATTTTTGGTTCGAAAGTTATTCATGTCTGAGTGCAGGTCTATTCGGAGGCAGCAAGAAGAAATTTTTGGGGGGATTTATTTTCAAAGTTTTGAATCTAGTGGATGGTTATAGGAGTCTTATGAGTTGAGTCTAAGGTATCTTTGGTTGTGTTTTCATAATAATAATAATTATAAGAACATTTGGTTCAAATCACAATGGGTGGTTATAATATATCGTGTGTGATCCTGAAGGTTGTAGACGCCCCTTGAAGCAACTCAGTTGAGTGATTGATTCCTCCTGAGTTTTCCAAGGTGTGGCTCTGCATCAGTATATGCAATTAAAGTTTAATGGTATTCATGTTTTCCCTAATACTATGCCCTATGATCATAGAAATTATTTACCTAAGTTTAATTGGAACCATGAAAATTCAGCCAGTCATCATGTTCAGTTGTTTAGTGACTTGGTTGGTGATTTTGAAATTGCTCATGAAGAAATTCATATGGAGTTGTTTGTTTAGACTTTGGAAGGGGATGCTAGGGATTGGTTTTCCTTTCTGCCGACATGTTCAATTTCATCTTGGGATGAATTACTTTCAGCCTTCATGAAGCAGTTTGGGAAAAGTGTAATTATCTCTGATTATTTTGATATGTTTTTGAAAACTCAAATTAGGAATGGTGAGTTAGTTCCTAACCTTAATATCAGATTTGCAAAGGTTTTATATGATATTCCTAAAAGTCATAAGCTGGATGATCAAGTGTGCCTAGTTGTTTATTTTGATGCATTTGATAAGAAGATGAGCTACCTATTGAGAGATAAGGAACCTGAGACTTTGCATCAGGCATTCATGATAGTGATAGGGATTGAAACCAATATTAAATATGGCATAACCAAGAGTCACTTCTCTAGGAATGTTTGCCAACAAGATGAGGTACAAAGCACAAATCAATGTCATAAGGAGTATTTCATTTTAGATCAGCAAATAAGTACCCCTATTGTTGTAAGTTATCTTGTGGAAAGTTTACAAGTAAAAACATGTGCAGATGAAGACTCTCTATTGCAAAGAGAATATAATCCTTTTATTGTTTAAAATAATGCATATGTTGGTAATATTATAGTAGTAAAATATAAAGTTAGTTCACTTGATGAGTTATATATGCAAGATTTAAATTTAGTCATTCATTCTCCCATTGGTGATTTGCATTATGTTGAAAACATAATGAATCAAGAAGAGGAAATGTATTCATCTTAGTATGAGGATGAAGAAGCTGCAAGTGATGTATCAAGTGATGAAGTTGAAGTTGCTGATCTAATGTATTATGAAGAAGCATCATGTGAAGACAATGACAAGAATCGTTATTCAAGTCAAGAAGAGGATAGTGCTAGTATATTTTTGTCTTCATGTGAATCAGATGCAAATTGGGAAGAAGAAAGCAATGACAGAAGTTGTAACTCTTATGCTAGTAGAGGTATGAGTTCTTTTCATAAGTTTGAAAGTGAATTTCTAGTTCAAAATCGTGCAAATCAGTTTGAGGTTGAAATTTATGAAGAAGAGTTGTCTACACAATATGAGGATAAAAGGATTATTTATAAAGAAGAATTGATTAGTTTTGTAGATGAATGTCTTGAGGATACATGTAGTGATAATTAGCAGACAGATGATTCTAAGGTTAATGCATCAGTACCTATTGGTTAGATAAATGATGATTTGTTTGCAAGACATTTGAATCACCTTAATGGAGACAATGCAAGTAATATTGATTCATATTTTGCATGCTTCATTGATGGAGTTAATAGTGTGGCTTCGGGTAATGATTCTAATTTTCCTTCACATGCTAAAAGTCTCCATGAAGACAAAATGGGTCATGGTTTTAAAGTATATACTAATGCTTTATATGATGAGAATCCTGATGATGATCAGCCCATTTTTTTTCAAGATTTTCAAAAGGGATCACTACATGGAGTTATCAACCTATTGTTTGAAGAGCACATGGAAAATTTAGATTTAGTTGAGAATGAGTTTGATGATGATACTTTGTCTTACTATTGTAAGAGATCATAATGTTCTTCTTTTGAGTTTGATAATGAAACTGATGATTATGTTGCATCTAATGAGATAGGTGACAAGGTGTTTGACAATTTTTTTTTTGAAAATTAGTATGCACCTTACAATGAGTTTTATGATGAGCTGTCTAATGTGAAGACTAATTTTTTTACTAATTGTGAACAGCCATTTGAAGATTGTGGATTAGCTTCAGATTCTAATATGAATGATGTGTGTGAGTACAAATCTAATTGTTCATTTGAATATCATCAAGTTATGCATAAGGATACACATTTTCAAGGTATGTGTAATCGCTTTCCCCAAGTTGAATATGAAGCTTTCATAATCGAGAATGATAGTATGCATGAGTCATTAAATGAAGAGGATTTTTTGTTTCAGTCTGATATATTTGAGCATGCTGATCAGTATTTTCATAATGAGCAAACATTTGAAAATGAATCAAGTTTTTATATGCATTATGAAAGTAAGAATGAAGATTTAGTTTTACTAAGTGTTGAGTTTCAAGATGTGTGTCTGATTGGTGAAACTGATATGAGAAGTAATTTTAGTTTACCTCATGAGAAAAGGAATGAAAATTAGGTATATGATAGAGGTAAACAATTTTGCTGAAGTTTGGTGGCCTGGGGTCATCATGTGTATATAGTAGTTTTATTTGTTTCCTTGCTTTCAATAAAGCTGTTCCAGAGAGTTTTTGAAGTTCAGGTGTGTGGTATGCTTCTTCTAGAGATCTAAATCCTTGCCATGCCTACAAGGGACATGCATCCCTTGATAGAGCCACTATTGGCACTCAAAATTATAGGCCCGATTTTGAGCACTATTGAGAATTTCAAGTCTTATAAATGCTTTTTGATGCCTATGTATTCGGTTGTACCTTTGAGCCCTATGAGGTGTTTAATATCTCCAAAAAACTTCATTTGGTGCATCCACTTGTTCCATGAAGTTAAATTAATGTTCTGAGCCATTTTGTGGAGTCTTATTTTGAGCATTTGTCAAATCTGTGTTTTACCATAAGTGTCAAATAGTGTCAAGAGGCCATGTTTACAAATGAATATCACCTAGAAATGTTTTGCGATTTTCCACTTTGGGAATTTCTACTGTCCATACTTGAGAACCTATGTTTCAGATTTTAAGTTGATTCCAATTCATTTGGCTAGGTTCTAAATCCCTCAAAGTTGGTAGTTTACTGTTTTCACTCATTTCAAAAATGTTTATATTTCTGGGAAGGCCTATTTGATGAGTTATAACTTTGACCCAATTGACCAAAATACTAAAATTCTTTTTGCATTTTATTGTAGACATCAGAGACTTGTTATGTTTCAAGTTTCAGCTTATGAAAAATCCATTTGAATAGTTTTCAAATGCGATTCAAAACACAATTTCTATCTTTTTATTAGTGTCAACATTTGCAAATTTTTTGAAACCCCTGTTCATGATGTCATATCTTGAAATACATGATAAGTGAGATCAAATGGATTGTACCACTATGTTTTCCTTTGAAAATAATTTAGGTGTGCCATTTTTCAAGTCATGACGAATCCATTTGCACACTTTTCCAGGTCCATTCTGTTTGCAAAAAATGTTTTTCTGCTATTGTTTCCAGTCAACAATTCTAAGTAGCCCCCTTTGACTGATCTCCATTTGCGTCTTGTTATTCGTCATGAGCCCCAATCATAGATTCATAATGTCCTCATGATAGAGAATCAATGTCTCAAGTTTTATCTCCCCAAGTGTCAATTTGCCCAGTTTTTGAAGCCAATTTCAAACCCAATTTACAGTTTGCTGACGTGTTTTTTTCCAGGTAGTTCTAAGAGGTCAACTTTGACAGTGAATATCTTTTGACCCAAAAATTTTCATGAGACAAGATTCAACAAGGTGCAAGAGTGCAAAGCAAAGAGTTAGTGTGTCAGAGTCTAGAGTTTGATCAAGTGTTCTAGTTAGTTTTTAAGGCCAGTCAACATACCTTCTAGCATAAAATTGATAGGTTGAAAATTAGTGAAAAATGAGTTTTTAAAGGATCGGTTAGTGCTCGAATTGGATTCCAATCAGTTTGAGAAGGTCATTTGATCAGTTTGTAGCTTTCAGTTGTCCGAAAATGAAATTTTTTTTAGCTGAACCCACTTTGGGGCCTAGCTAATTCCAATTGATTGCACCATATCAATAAAATAGTGGGAACTAAAAAAGAAGGTTCAATTTCAAACAAATGAAACAATGAAAGTAGTTGTACAAATGAAGAAATTAGGACCTAAAAATATCAAGCAAACAGTGGTGCCTATTGTTCAAAAGACTTCAACTCCAGCTCTTCACAATGGATTTGTTATTGAAGTCAATTAGTCAAATACAAGAAGAATTCGATCTTACTGCTTATGCTATTCGGTAGAAGGTGGAGTAATTAGAGTTGGAGGAAGCCAAAAAGTTTGAAATCATTCCAAAACAAATGGTTGCCCTTGGAAATTTTCTTGATGAAGTCTATTCCTTGCTTCAGCCAAGTTGGGAAGTTTATGGAGCACGAAAATCTTTGATTTCTTTTGTTGACTAGTTTGTAAACCAAAATGTTCATGGAAGTAGCTATAGTCATAATGGCGCATCTACAAGGGCCTTTGGTTCATATACTATGGATTTGTTTACTTCTCAAAGTGACTTGGACTTGTATGTGAACCTTGGTTATAATGGAGATGCCTTCCCAAGAAAAAATAAAGTCAAAGTTCTTAGAATATTGTGAAAGGCATTTCATCAACTTCAAGGTAGAGGAATGGTCTATGGTGTTCTACCTGTCCTGAGAGCCATTGTTCCCATTTTGAAATTTGTTGACTGTGAAAGTGGAATTGAGTGTGATATTTCAATTGAGAATAAAGATGGAACACTAGCAAAGATAAGAAAGTTGTGAGAAGAGTGAAAGGGGAGTCTCACGCGAATGAGGAAGGAAGCCATTTGAGGGTGAGACACCAGCAGAAAAAAAAACTCACGCATAAGCCACAAGGGTAGCAGGAGTTCAAAAATGAAGATGGGGTAAGTTTTTCTCTAGTACGCTCTATGCAAGATAGGGGAAGACCACATAGCAAGCAAAGAAGGAATGTGTGAGCATAATGTAAAAGGAGCAGACCCTATGCAAATAAAAGGGGAGCTAGATAACATAACAAGGAAGTAATAAGGATCAGATCCCACGGTTTAACAAGAGATCTCCACACATTTAAAATGGAGCCGAATGCATAAAAGCAGGGAAAGCCATTGCCATGATAACATTTTTGAAGCAGCGGGGGCAGAGGCATCTAAAAATGAATGTGCACATTGTCAAAAGAGCAAAAAACATTGAAAATAGATTATCCCACATTTTCCATGGGGAGGGAATCTTATATTTTTAAATAGTAAAGCACTCCTACTACATTGTGTCTCAAAGAAAGAGCCTTTTTGAAAGGCAAGGGCGAAGGCTAGAAGGTGGACCCCATGTGCCAATGGATGCCAGCTGGGTGATGACATTGCAAAATTTTAGAGGAATCTGTAGAGACATTGATGTGGCATCCAAACTAAAGATGGTAGGAGATTGTACCATTTGGTGAGATCGATGATGGGTGAAAGCCTACAAAATCAACCTACTCAGAGGATAAATATTGCAGGAAAGCGAGCACATGACAAGTGGAAATGTAGGCCCAGTTGGTCATGAGGTAGAAATAGACAAGTAGTTCAGATGCAATAGATAGGATGCTACCATGTGGTAGATCCAATGAATGGTGCATGCTCGCAAAAAGAAGATGCACGTTGGATAAGCAATGTGGGTAAGTGAGATGCTGACATGTGTCAATGGGTCCTACCTAACTGGTGATGTGGCAGATGCAATGGGAGGGCCAATTATATCATGACAAGTGGCACTTAGTGGCAATGGTTGACAAGTCAAAAAGTGCCACATGGCATGCATGGTCAAACTTAGTTTGACTCGAAATGCAAGGCTTAAGGGAAAAATGAAATGTTTTTAAAAAAAGATATATCATTTTTTTTAAAATCATTTTTCAAAATTTTAAAGTATGCATGTTCAAACCTTTTCAATTCAAAAAGAGTATAATCTAAAGTTTCCACTTTAGATTAATTCAAATTTTTGAAATTTTTAAAAAAATTTAGAGTGCAGACCAAAGTTTTATACTAGGGGAGTATTTTTCGAAATGACTTTATGGAGCTTTTTGAGAGGGGAATATGGTAGTATTATATATCACCGAAATCGAGAGAAGATGACCTTTTTTATTATGGAGTTTGTTTTTGCACAGGAAGTAGTGTGTTCATGCTACAAGAGGTTTTCTCTCATTGTTTGAAGGGTGTGTTTTATCAGGTGTTTTAGGTCACCAATTGCAAAATTCAGTGGAAAAACATAATGAAAGTATTTAGTGACTATTGTATTAGATTATTTTGAGTTTTTATGATGTTTTTGGCTTCAATTTGGTAAATTGGCACATATCTAGGTTCATTAGCAAATATTTGTCTTTATTGAGATATTTTGCATTTGGAGAGGCAAAATAGAAAAGATATGATTAGCATTTATAGAGAGAAGGTAAAGAGAGGCTTTTTCAGCTTCTTGGGAAGGAATTTTGAAGGGACGCTTGTTAGTTGTAGATTCAATCTGGGAATTCTTTCCTCTATATATATCTCATTCTCTCTCATTGTAAGGGTTCCAATTTTTGTCACTAAGAAACTAGTTGGTTCCAATTTCTAGAAAAAAAAACCACTCACTACTAAGAGACCATATTCTGGTTCTAGTTTTGATGGATTCCAAATACTGAGATACCATTCTTCAGCATAATTCTCTCATGTGACCAGCAATAGTGTAGATAATACAACAAGTTTTGATATGTTAGGTGTTTTCATGTTTTAATTTTGTGCATCTGAATGTATAGTTTTTAGGGAAATCAATACATATGAGCAATAATTTCACTAGTTTCATTCAAGTTCTTATCTCCTATCTTAGCAATTTGTAAGTCTTATGTGGTCTTGGAACAAAGATTTGAGATCCATTTGCATTGCCTTCAGGTTGTATGTTTGATGTATTTTGCTATTGGACCAAAGGGCCAAGTAAATGCTTGATATGTTTAACAGCGTTACTAGTTACTTGAGAAGGATATTTTGTGAGAATGAGCTATGAATGAACACTGATGTCTAAATCACAAGGTGATTAGATAGATTTGATGTCAGATTATACAAAATATGTCTTGATATCACAGATGTATGCTTAGAATTCATGGAATTGCCCAATGGATTAGGCATTGATCAGTTATAGGATCACTTGTTATACTTCTACATATTTGAGATTGTGTTAAATCAACATCATTAATCAAATGTTCTTTCCCTTTCATGTTGAAGGATCTAAATGTTTAACCCTCACTCAGCTTATGAGATTCATAGCTTTGCATTTAGCTACTGTAGATTTGTGTCATTTCATGAGTCATTAGGAGAAATAAGGGTAAAATCTACTTAATAGATTCAGGGATATGTTTTTGCACTGGTATAGTGTCATTTGAATTTGAGGTCCACTTGCCTAGGTTTAGCCAAGCTTGAAGTAGAAGAAGGGTCAAGCCTTATAGTTGGCCCTATGTTTGAAATGATATGTTGAGAATGGGAGTTAGCTACCCCTAGATATGTCATATTCTTATGGGGATAATTGAAAACCCTCTAGCATTTTCAAACACCAATAGGTTGAAACTCTAATAGCATAGATTGGGAACAAGGTTCTTAAGAATTTTCTATTAACAATTTCATCATCTAAATAACCAGCAAACTTCATATTGCACTTATGACTTCCTTTATTCCAGAGGTATATTGAGCAATGTTCTCACCTTCCTCTATTCTCATGTCATCAAACTTTCCTCTGTGGCTTTCTCTTTTTTCTCTTTGGACATTCTGGTCTCCTCCATAAATATCTATTAAGGCTTTCCACATCTTGAATGTAGAGTCACATCCCTTGATTTTATCAAATTCAACATAGTTGAGGGTAGAGGCAATCTCTAGCATTACCTAATTGTGCTCCTTTTTATTCATATCATCTATAGTTGAGATAGCTAGATCAACATGTTTCACTTTAATTGAGGTTATTGCATGATCACTTATTGATCAAAGGTGCATCTTCATTAAAATTTTCCATACAACAAAGTTAGCTCTGTTGAGCTTGGGAACTTCTCTCTTGGACATCTTGATCTTTTCTACTTCTAGTACCTTTAAACCAAATCAGTAGATGGCTCTAATACCAATTGTTAGAAATGCTTTACAATAAGTAAGAGTGAGGGTGAATTAGTTATTCAAGGTATAAATGCCCTGATATCATTTTTTCAATAATTATAATGAGCCCATTTAAACTAATCATGCATCCAAGCTATACATATCTCTTAGCAGATTACTATAAAATCAACATCCAGGAATAAGACATGAAATATTAAAACATAACATAGTGATTAATGTGGAAAGCCAATTTGCGAAAAACCACCAACAACATGCTACTCAATTCACTCTTCTGAGGTGATGCCCTATGAAAGGTCTTCCTTGTTAAATGCTACAACACACTGCTAAATGTGACCTAGTTAAAGGATTTCAACCACCCTATTAGAAGTGGGCCTGGTTAAAGGAATTTAGAACATTCACTTGGAATGTCACCCTATTAAAAGATTTACAAATGGCTACTAAACCAAGATAAGTCCATAGGATTTTAGCCTAACTAATATAATTGTTAGAGAGTAAAAATAAGGGCTTTTAATCTGATACAACTCACAACATAACTTGCAGATTTTAAATCACAATTCAGCTCACAAATTTTCCTAGCTTTCAATCTCTATAGCTCTAACCGCTTGTTCTCCTTTCTAGCTTCTCCTCCTTAAGTCTCCATGCTCAATGTACTAGTGTAATTTTCTTTATGGTGACTTATTAAAGAAGAGTCTCAATAGTCTATTCCTTCCTCTCAATGCCCTTAGTTTGACACCCAGCTAACCTCTGAACAACTCTTGCTTCTTGACCTATAACTCCTTAAATTGAAGTCTAGAATACTTTTATCGCTCTTAATTTTGGTTTGAATAGATTAGGTATGATTTAATGAATCTACCCTTAATCTTGTTTCTTATAGAAACATCATGAAGAATCCTCCTATATTCACTCAAAAATGGTTTATCTAAAATTTCATGACACCAACTCATCATAGTTATCTTCCATTTGGTTCACAAAATTCAAGGTAACAAACTTGTCAGCTCAGATCTAGTGAATCTTTTACTTTTCAAATAATGTAGTAGCTCGGCACTATTGAATTCCTAATGCTCAACACATATTGTG
The DNA here is from genome assembly GCA_028749045.1 of Cupressus sempervirens. NCBI lineage: Eukaryota > Viridiplantae > Streptophyta > Pinopsida > Cupressales > Cupressaceae > Cupressus > Cupressus sempervirens. Next base: position 754,324,090 of record CM053786.1, read on the forward strand.
TTACTCAGCACCACCTATGGTTTACTAATGATTAGCACCTACTATGGATTCACTTGACATCAACTAAATTATACTGATGCTCGATACCTATTACTTTCTTAGCACCTAAGCTTTCTCAGCTCCAAGGTATTTTTTAGTGGCTCATATTCATAAATTGGTTAATTTTAGAATTTTTTGGCTAGTGGTTTGACTAATAATTTAAGATTTGATAAACATAAATTGTCATAGTTTTATAAAATTTAGTTCTAGAATATTTAAAATTGCTCAATAATTTATTTTATTAAAAGATTTAAACTAAAATATTCACCATAATATTTGTTACATGATTAGATTTGAGTCACCTAAATATAATATTATTTGATAAATTCAATTGAACTGACCAATACTTATCATAATTATTAGTTATTCTAGGGATATATCACAAATATTTAGTCTTCACCATTGATTTAAAGTATATGTAACGATCCTCATAATATTTCACAAGGTAAAAAAATGTACAATTTTGATTTGTAATATTTAATGGTGATTAATGAACTTCCTATTATTATTAAGATTCATCAAAATTTTATACAAAAAAATTATGATTAAAAAATAATCGCCTATATTAACAATATTTAGAATAAAAGATTGAGAGATTCGCCAACAATTTTTAAATTTTTTTTCAAAAATATAAATGATTCACCAATATTTTATATCTTTTTTTGGAGGCAACTTTCTTAAAGTTTACCCTGCGTGGCTCCTTCTATTTCACTTGACACAGACTAGATTTTGCATTTGCCTGGCACTTATTGATAATCTACTCGGTATGAACTAGCTTTCTTGACACCCACTAATGAACTTAGTCAAGCTTTGCAAACAACCTTTTTCCAAATTATTCTTCTAAATTTTCTATGTGTAGCCAACCTATGTATCTTCAAGTGTATTATGAATACATCATTTTATCAATATCTTGATTTATCTTTATACTTCATTACAAAACCATAACTCAACCTTTCTCTTAGGTGCTTTTGTTACATCTTATTGATTAAATCCTCTTCATCAATCAACTAAGTGATAGCACTTGGATCTTATAAGCAATTGTCATTTCACCAAATAGCAAGTTTGACATCAGTGACAAAAAAATGATTGAAAACATTATTTATCAACAATCTCCTTCTTTTCAACAATCTACCTACTTGAATAGTGATTTTGTCAATCATATTTCAACATGTGTGACACCCATTATCTCAACAAATGCAAATAGGACATAATATGAAAGCATAGACATGATATTTGAGAGAGAATTAAGTATTGTTAACACAATGTTATGGAAGGAAAAGTTACATGATTGAACAAAGAACAAGTTAGACATAGTGTACAACATTGGGCCTTCTACTTCAACCTAAATGGATATTATAGCTACAAGAGGAGGAGGTTAATAGTAAATTATTAGATCATAGATTCATTTTTAAAAGTTAGGCAAAGTTAGCTATAGGTATGATAGGAACTCCAAATCATATATCTCAACTCACTAATGTTTATTCAAAGAATAAAAAGATCACAAAAAGATTTGATATATTCCTCTCCGTTTCAAAAACATTATTATATTTTTAGGATACACATTTATTCATAGAGTGTTTTAGCAAGGATTTAAGGGAAAAAGGGATTTAATATTGATTATTTGAGTGAATCGAGAGCATAAAGTGCTTAGATTTAAGTCAAAAAGTGATTTGGGATTACTTGTAGAGATTCCAGTAGATGCCCTAGGATAAAACTAAAAATGTATTTACCCTATTCCAAAGCTATTCAAAATAGTTGATTGTAGTTATCTTTAAGGTTAGATAGTCATGGAAAAGCCCTAATTATATTACATTAAAGAAAAGAAAAAAAGTATTAGTTTAAGAAATGTCCTTTTACATCTTTCGAGAATAATCCAATTGTTAAATTCTTTTCAAATGCTAGAAGGTGTCTTACATGTAGAAGAAATTAGATCATAGATCCATTGTAATCTAGAAACTATTAACAATGAAGATATTAGGTCAGATTTGGAGAAAATCTATGATTTTGATAAAATAGAGAAACCTATGTATAGGCAAGGGAAATATCAAAATATCCAATAACCTATTGATAATGGTGAGTTTCAAGATCCAAGTTGGGTTAGGATATGATAAAGAAAAATTCATGAGCAAATATTTTGACTAGGTGATAAGCCCACCATGATTACAAAATATTCATTCCATCTAGTGAGAATTCTTCAAAAATTGAGAGCTATACTAATAAATACTAAATTAGTGAAGAATGAAGTTGAGAAGAGCACTTGTACTAAATGGGATAAGATGGTAAGGACCTTAGCATACCTTATAAACACTTTGATATATGTGAGAACTTGAGGCAATAAAATTTTTCAAATATTTGGAGAATCAAACATTATAAGCATCAACTATATATATTTTGATCATTGATATTACATATATTCTTTCACATAATGCATACATTTCAAAATATGCACCATCATGCATGGGAAAATGATAGATGCACAATGGCCCTAATTATTCAACATTATATTATGTAGTATATAAAAGAAAAAATACTAGACTTGTTTCAAATATATAAGGGATTAAAAATATAAATAAATAAATAAAGGAATAAAATTGTAAGATATTTCGTAAAGAAATATTCAAACGTAGTTTGCTTCATGGTAGAGATAGATACCACATGTATGGAAGATGTGAAAACTAGGGAGATAATCCTACACACAATGGAAGATGAAGTGAATAAGGAAAATGTAGAAGGTTATGCATAAGTGATTCTTTAATCACCAATGGATAAGTAATATGAGAGATGAGGAACATACAAAAATAGTTTAATCAACTTAGACAACATCTCTAGATAGCCAGAAGGGTAAAAAAGTTAAAGAAAATGGTTGAGAGAATAGAAATGTGGGAAGGAATGACTAAGGAAAAATGGATTGAGATAAAGGGGGACGTTGAATTTCACACAAGAAATAAGTTTTAAGGTTGATGGAGGAAAATCTTGGGTGTAAGAGAAATCTTGCACAACTAAAAAATATTTCCATTCTATTTATTGAATAAGGGTTGTCCTGGTATAGAGTTGTTGGTTGTGGAGGGTTTCTACATAGTAAGTTTTTCATATGAACTCACAATGTCCTTATTTAACTAGTGGAGATTTATCTTGGATATATATCATCCTGCTAGTTGATGCTCAGTACCATATCATGAGTATTTATGAAGTTATTACATAATCTAGGTGTTAAACTTCAGTATAAATTGTCATGCTCAGTTTTCAAGACCTTGGATGCTTTGGATGGTCCCTAAATTGAGGTCTATTAGAGATTGTGCCAATCAAAACCTATACATTAGAAGTTGAGGACTCTATGATGGGGTTATAATAGCCAATTGGCTCAATATTTCAGAAGTTATGAACTCCCAATTTTGGGCGACTTGAAAATTCTAAGAGAATTATCATAATTGTATTGATATACCTCTATATGTGTTTTTAGTGTTTCTTGGCCTCAATGGTTAGGATTTGAAGTCTTGAACCTTCTTGGGTGGTGTCAAGTTACCTATTTAACGAAGCTTGATAGGTTATCAAGGATAACTCTAGGTGATATTTTGCAAATATATCATGTAAATTATTGTAAGGAAGGTGCCCATGTGGATTTTCATATTGTAATTTTGAATTCTATAATTCCACATTTGTGGAGAAAATTGGAAGCTTATACTTTGTTCTCATAAATAAATTTTATTTCTTTATTTCTAATATCTATTTATGGTATTAAGGGGAGGACTCTTCATTACATGGTATCAAAGAGGTAGTTCCAAAGTGTTTAAAGATATTGCCAAATGCGAGAAAGTTTACACTAGGACCATAGTGTGGGTTGATTGTCTATATAAATCATCAATTGTCATGTAGTTTATGCTAGGATTTTGGGAAAAGTGCAGAAATGTGTCTAAAAAAGAGAGCATGGTGGAAGTGTAGGAGGCATGACACTCAAGTGTTTTAGATTCCTCAAGAGAAAAATTTAAGCATTTCAGGAACACATGTGTAAAGGTATGATTAATCTATCTATAAGAGATGAAAGAGAAGAAAAAGGAAACCATGAGCTAGAGGTGGAAGAAAAGGTTTTGAACCTAGAGGAATTAAATATTTTTTTGGGAAATTTCAAATACTATAAAAAGACCTAAGTTTGAGAATCAACGAATTAGAAGAATAATTAGAGTATGAATTTATTAAAGCTCCAAAAAGGGTCAAGATTGTAAAGGCCAAATTGAAAGGTCATGCAATTATTTGTTGTAGGAGATTAAATTGGAGAGGAATAGAAGACAAAAGGATAAAATAACAAAATGAGATTGGATGATAGCTAAATTGGAGGCAAAGTTTATGCTTGTTAATTATGATCTTGATCTACTAAAGAAAATGCAAGGGTTGAAGCAAGCGGGAAGATATGTTCAAGAATATTCACAACAATTCTACTAAGTTCTTAACATAATAGACCATGTTGAAGCTAACAAGGTAAAAGTTTCCTATTACCTTAATGAGTTGAGGCCAAGAATTCAAGAGGAATTGAGTCTATTTTGATGATTACTATTGAACATGCATTAATCATTTTTCCAAAAATTTGATGAAATATTGAACACGAAGGTTGATAACAAGGATAATGGTAGAGGTCTTTGTTGAAGATCTAGTCGATTATCTTATGGAGGTTCAAGTGATGATTAGAAAAAAGAAAGATGAGGAGAGAAATAGAAGTCATAACCAAAGGGGAATCAAAGTCATAACCAAAAGAGAATCAATTATAATCATTTCCATGATTAAAATAATAGATATCATGGAGGAAGAGAAAGAGGGAAAGGATCACAAAGAGGAAATTTTCATGGAGCATATTTAAAAGAAGTAAAGGACTTAGGTCATTTGAATGTCTAGAATGCCAAGGAAAGAAAAATAGGAGATTTGAGGGCCAAGCTTTAGTTTACATTATGATGAAAATCCCAAATCATCACATTTTGAAGGTTTTGTAAGAAGACATGTCCTCTAAGTTAATAATAGAGTCAAATTTAGTGGTGTGAATGAACCTAATCAAAGGAGGAGTTGTTTCACAGTAGGTGTAAGTGTGAAAATAAGTGTTGTTATGTGATTATTGATGGTAGAAATATTGACAATTTAGTGTCATAAAATATGATCATAATGTTAAATCTCAAGAAATAGAAACACCCACATCCATATCATATTGCTTAGGTGCAGTATTACCATAAGGTCATAGTCAATGAATAATGCCTAGTGAAGCTCAGTATTAGAAGCTACTGGGATGAGGTACTTTGTGATTTCATACCTATGACCATATGTCATAGGTTATTGGGTAGACCATTGTAGTTTGATAGACATATTGTACATCATGGTTATGTGAATACCTAGACTTTCATAAAGGATGGAGTGAAACATAAGATGAATTTGTTGAGAATAAAGAGGAAATGATATGCATTTCTGTTAGAGTATGTTTTGTTGATAGAAATAAATTCCTAGAGTGAATGAGGGGTGACCGTATGTGTTTTTTTATAATTCCAAAAACATCTTAAAGGAGAAGAAGAAGATGCAACTACAAAAGTTGTAGATTTTTTAAAAGATTTTCTAGATATTGTATGTGATAATGTGTCTAATGTACTAACACCAATAAGGAAGATTATGTACTAGATGGAGTTGATTTGAGGAGCCAGTTTTCCAAGCAACATAGTGCTAATAATGACACTAGTTAAAAAGTGAAGAGTTTAATAAACAAGGGCATAAGTTGTTGTAAAAGGGGTTGATTCAAGATATTTCAAGTCCATTTTCTATATGATCAATATTAGCAATAAATAAAAATGTACAATGAAGGGAATGTATAGATTCTTGAGGTATCAACAAGATCACAATAAGACATCAATGCCTATTGCAAAGGATTGATGGTATCACATGGAATATTGGAGTAGAGTTGTGTATCTCACAAAGATAAACCTAAAGAGTGGGTACCATCAAATTTGAACCAAAGAAAGAGTTGAATGGAAAATTGCCTTCAATATAAAGAAATGACTATATGAGTGGTTAGTCATTTATTTTGGGCTAACCAATGAATTGAGCACTTTCATATGGCTCATGAATGATGTATTCAATAGATTTTAGGTTAGGTTTATAATTTTTTACCTAAATTATATTTCTATCTTTAGTAAGACATTGGAGGAGCATATAGTGCATATTTCTAAGGTGTTTGATAAGTTAAGGGAAGAAAATTTTCCACTAGTTTGAGGAAGTGTAGTTTTGTGAAGGAGTTGGTGTACCTAGGATTTTTAGTTTTAGTTGAAGGTCTCAAAGTAGACGCTTAGAAAGTAAAAGCTATCCTCCAATGACCTACTCTAAGGAATGGTATAGAGATAAGATCTTCTCATGGACTAGGTAGTTTTTTTAAAAACTCAATCATAGGTTTTACTAGCATTTGTGTACCCTTGACTAAAATAATAATGGGATATAGGAAGACTTGAAGTGGATTGTAGGAGAAAATAAGAATTTTAATTTGTTGAAACAATAATTTATAGAGAATTTTATTTTAGCACTTCCATATTTTAACAAGGTATTTCAAGTAGATTTCGATGCTAGTGTTACTACAATATGAGTTGTTATGAGCTAAGAAGGTAGAACTATTTTTGATTTCAATGAGAAATTGAATGATTCCAAAAATATTTTTTGTTGTTGTTTATGATCAATAATTTTATACTATTGTTTAGTTATTAAAGAAGTGACAATACTATCTTCTTCCTAAGGGGTTTGTTTTGTATAATGATCATTAAGCTCTAAAGTATTTCAATAGTAAAAGAAATTTGAACCAAAGGCATTTGAAGTGTGTTAAGCTTTTTTAGAGTTATACACTTGTTTCGAAACATAGGAGCAAGAAGTATAACAAAGTTGTAGATGTTCTTAGTAGAAGAGAAATTTTATTGAAAGAGGGGTAGATTGGCATGGTCGGGCACAAGGAACTCAATAATTTTTACCCACTTAAAAGATCCTAATTTTGGTGAATCTTGGAAAGCTTGTACAAAACATTTTTACAGTTAATAAGAGGAAGTGGTTGGATTTCACAATCTAAGATGGTATGTTTTTATATGAAAGTTAGTTGTGCATTCTAATAAGTAGATAATTATTACCTGTAAAAGTTGCAGCAAGATGTGAATAATTTTTACAAAGTTGGTGAGTATGTCAGTTGGAAAAGATAGTGAAGCAAAATATAGGGTTGTATTAGCCATTACCTATACTAGGGAAGTTGTGGGAGGATGTTAGCATTGATTTCATTCATTTTTAAGAAAGAACTTGGCCAAGGCATGATTTTATATGTTTTAAAGATGGCACATTTCATTCCCTATAAGAAGACTAGTGATGTTGTTTCAGAAAGTAAAGTCCAACAAGATAACTTAGAGGGGGGGAGGGAATCAGTTATGCAATTAAAAAAAAATCAATATCTTTATTAATTTTTAAACATGTCAAAAATAAATGAAACAACCATACAAAGGTAACCATTCATAATAACAAAATATCTATTAACTAGGAAAACCCTTGATCAGAGGGAAAACCCTAGTTGGAAAGGTACCTGCATGATGATGTAATAACATAAAAGGTCATTGTGAAGGGAAGGACCCTATTAGTATCACTAAAATACCTTAAGTACATATAAGTCCTTGTTAGGAGACTTTGAATCCTTTTTAGGATATTCCAACACTATTAAGAATTGTGCCTATCATATTAGGAGTTGTTTAGGAAGATAGAAGGAACCATTGCCCAAATAGGTTCAGTACTATTCTTAGTAAATAATACAATTGTCATAAAAATTTTCAAAAAGAAACTTGTTTGCCAAATATAGTTCCTTGTAAGTTCACCATTCTTCAACACCAATAAAAACTTCACTAATCTAAAGCATATTCACATGTTAGTTCACATAATACAATATCTTACTAATTACACAATATCTGTACTAGATAATTTAAACCAAGGAAATTATCTTTCCTTTATACTAAGTCTAAGAATAAGTTATGGAATCATCATTGAGGATTTTCCAATTTAAAATAATAATCTAGGAAAAACTTAAGATATTACATTGACATGTTACATTACAAGATTAGATCATTTCAAAATTACAAGAAATCTATCAACTCATAGTCTTCATTAATCTTTGCTTATTGTATTAACGTCTAAATTAGCAACTTTTTAATAACCCAATGATAGGAAGAAATACATCTACGGGTACCTAATTCTCATGTTCAACATACCTATTAAAATACTAAGGCCAACTATAATTCTATACTCCTTCATGCTCTACAAGACCTGGGTGGCTGAACCTTAAATTCATTCATATGGTATTAGTTCCAAAAGTATACAATCTAAATCTTATAAAGTAGATAAAACCCTTATTTATCCTATACTTATGTAATGACACATGAATGTAGCAGCAAATTGCAAAAACCTATGAAATCCACAAGCCGAGTGAGGGCATCCTTTAAACTCTTAAATAGAAAGGGAAATGGATAATTGATTAAAGTTTGATATCAGAAAAATCCAAATATTCAGCAACAAGAACATGTTAATACTATATTTATTAGTACCTTATCTATTGGGAAATTTCAAAAATCATAAACATACAACCATGATACTAGTGACATATCTCATACATCAAGATATTAGATCTATCTTATCATTTTGTTAATCAAGCATCAATGTTCATAAGAATCTCATACTCATCATATCCTTCTCATGTAACTAGAAACCATGTCAAGGTACGTAATAAATTACTAGGCTCTTTATTCCAATAGAAAACCTAACAAGCAATATAGCTTTAAGAGGCTTCAAATGGGTTTAAGTTCTTTGTTCTTGAAAAACAAAAGATTGTAGATAATAGAGATAGGAGAGAAGAATATGAATGAAACTAATTTTTTTTGCTCCTTGTATTAATTTCTTTGAAACAATACACTTAAGATGCATGTAAATAACTCATAAAACTACTAAATAGACCATAACTATATATCTTAACATTATTATTGTTATTCATAAGAGAGAATGTTGTAGAATGGTGGAATCATAATTCTAGAAACCTTCCAAAAGAATAGAAACAAACTTTTGGTATCCTTGTCATATCACAGTAGTGGAAAATATCCAAGAACAGGAACCAATCCTAGAGAAAGAAGGAAAGAAGAAAAATATATGAGAAGAAATAAATTCTTGATATGATTTGGATGTCATAGATGTCAACTTGAATCTCTACTCCCTACTACTGCAAATCTACTGTCTTCTCTCTACAACCAAAATCTGAATGGAATCTCATCACTGAGCTTCCACAAACTCAAAATATCTCCTCCAAATGATGAGAAACCCTCATTCTAAAAGAAACATTAGATATCAATCTAAAATATTGATAATCCTTTACTATACTGATTTGGAAGTGGAAAAACATGACTAATTGCATCTCCACTAACTTTGGCACACACCCAATTCATCATTTCACCAAAAATGAAGTTTGAATTGTCATACCAAAATGAAGTTGAAAATAAGCTCAATTTTGACAAAACCTTGAATAGCTCATGCATTCTACTTCCTACACAAAAATAAACTACAAACCTAAAAAGCTTGTTCTAAGACCTTTCCCTTGATATATGATAGTCATATACTAGCTTACCAGAGATTCCTAAAGATCTATTTGAGATTAAGGTTCAAACATGGTTCTCATGTCTATATTCATGCAAAAAATTAATTTTTTCTAAAGTTAAAATGTTACTATATCAACCAAAGTTTATCTAAATGACCCTCTCCATGTACTTCCAAAGGAAAATAATTAAAATATAAATTTTTAGTACTTTTGAATTTTTCCACTAGACATGCATTCGAGTCAAACCTATTTCATCATTCTTTGTCACGTATCGCCATGGGATTGGTTTCTCTCTACTTTTTAACTATCACCTGGGTGCCACATGGCACCCTCTAGTTGGATCTATGAATTTTCACTTATCACCTAATATATCACAACATGGAAACCTCCCATTGGGTCTCTTATGCATGGTCATCGCCACATGGCATTACTTGATTGGTCAAATCTACTGCACCATCATCTAGGCCCACTACCAAGTTTTAGCATGTCACTTTCCCTTTTCAGTTAACATCCTTCTATCTTTATATTTTAGGAAAGTGACTGACATTGATTCTACCATGTGTCATGATCATGTCCTTTAGTCTTGTACATCACCACATCATCACCCATGACACATGTCACCTCATCACTTTCCCCCTTTGGTTAATGATTGTGCATTTTTCATAATGTGGGAAAGTGGTGTTCATCAGTTCTACCACATGTTACAATCTTGTGCCTCTAATATTGGAACTTTCAACATCACACTTCCTCAAAATCTACACCACGTGTCATTTTACTATTGGTCAACCCAAGCACCACGTGCAAATGTCTGGTTTGTTCGTTCAATTACAACACCACTATGCCACATCAGCATATTCATTCAAAATTAACTCTACATGGTCAAACAAAATTGTGTCCTACATGTGAACACCTCCCTTTGTCTTTAAGTAACTTAAGAAAACATAATCCATAGTGTTGAATCATATAAAGAACTAGACATTTCTTTAACCCATCAATGTGGGACTAAAACTCTAAAATGGAATTTTTGTTTGCGGTGGCCAAATGGAGCCCACATCTCTACTTGTCTAGCTAATTTTTCTTAGTGGCTCTCAATTTGTGCTATAGTTATCTTACATTTGACCAGCCTTTGAACTACCCACTGAAATTCCATGTGAGCAGTCATTGAAATCACTAATACCATTAGTATTAATTTTAATCAAATTTGACCACCACAATAGTTTGACTCCAAGTGGCACATGGATGGATGGAAGTAAGACTTGGGTGGGATTACCACTATAATATTGATGGTTAAACAAATCATGGGTATGTACTTTTTGCATGGGTTGTGTGTGACTTGGAAATAAAATCTTCTAAACTTCGTACTTCTCCACGATACATCTGCCATTATTTAAAAAGTACTTTGAAAATTATCCCATTTGTGTGTGGTCTAAAAAGTAGAGGAAATATGGGATGATAAACTCCTCTTTCTATCTGATCCATTCTGCAACTCTCCCTCATTTTAGCACTAAACATTCAAGTCATGTCCCAATCATTTGCAATTGTGTGCTCCTTTAGTGTTTCATTGGGAATGAGAAACTTAATCAATAATTTTGAATAGCTAGTCCAATGTTTCTAGGGTCCTTCGGAATATTAGCCATGAGATTTTATCTATGAGAATGGCTTCAAATTGTCTTAGGTGTGTGGGTGATTGTCTCTAGCCCATTAAACTTCTCCTTAAATTGCTAAGTCAAAATGCTGATTTAAAAGAATTTAAACTCCCATAGCTGATTTTTTTCATGCTCAAACATGATCTATGGCACACAAAAATACATTAGGTTGACATTAGACACCACACTCATTGAAAACACCTTCATTTAGACTTACTTTTTCAAAATTCGGGTCATGGAGCCCCCTTCCATTCTGCAACACCATTGTATCTCCATGATTATCCAACAACATCCTCAAGAGCTATTCTTCATTATTTCACATAGATGACATTTTGTTAGGGAAACACCTCAAAACATATGTCACATGCATATATTTCATTGGCTTATACAAGGAAAGGGATGCCCATTTCATTTAAGATTAATTTAAATCCAACTTTGAACTATTCTTTTCCAATAGATTAAAAACATTTTCTCATTTTGCACAAAATACTTAGGAGCATCCTTCTTGCAGCATGTCCACAATTTTTTCTTTTAAAATGCATTCATAAAAGACTACATGTTTTTATTTTGATTTAAAATTCATTTTAGTTTTGTAAATCATCATTATCAAGGTTTCCTTTTTCTCATGTAATTTAGATGAATAACATGACTAAAATCCCTTTGAGATATCTTCAACTTCCATAGTATATTTTCAATCTGATGAAATTGGTTGGCCCCTATAGTGGTTTGGACTGAAAAAAAAATTGAATTCAAACATCTAAATATTGGAACTTATCTCATTGATCTTCTTGAACTAATTTGGTTGAATTTGGATAACTAATCTGACCATTGGAAATTCATTCTAATTCCTTTACTATAACTTCCTGATAAGAAGGTATGTGAGCTGAAATTGAAAACTGACAAAAGCACCTCATAGAGCCCTAAAAATAAACATATACATTCTTTGTTCCACATTCTTGCACCCTGTCAGATTTTTTCTCATGAAAATATTTGGGTCAAAAGATATTAACCTTCAAAGTTGCTCACTCAAAAGTCCTTACAAACTTCCTAAAAAATAATAAAGTTTGTTTAGTTTTTGCTTTGAAAATAGGTCAAACAGACACTTGCAAGCATGAAAATTGGGGTAGTATTTCATTTTCATAAGGAGAATATAAATCTATGATTTGGGATCATGATAAATAACTATGAAAATTTGACAAGCATCCATAGTTAGGTACTTGGATTTTCAAAACTAGGAACATTGGTAGAAAAATGATTTTCACAAGTAGAATGAACTTGGGAAAGTGTGCAGATGAATTTTTCAGGACTTGAAAACCGGAACACTTGAAGTATTATAAGAGTGCAACATAGTGGAAAAATCCATTTTATTTCATCTATAAGAGGTTTAAATTTATGACATCCCAAACTGGGCAACCAATCAATCTACACTTTTAGACACTAGTAAAACTTTAGAAATTACATTTGGAATCATGTTTGCAAAATATTCAAATAGATTCATCATAGGCTCAAATCTAGAACATAGCAAGTGCTAGACCTCTAAAATTCAATGGAAGAGAAAATTTTCTCATTTAAGTCAACTAGTTCAAAATTATGACTAGTCAAACAAGGCTTCCCAAAATTTTGAGAAATATACATCAGCATGACAACAATAAACAACCAACTTTGAGGGATTTGAAACTTGGTCAAAAAAAGTCAAAACCACTTGAAATATGAAACATAGATTCACTTATATACATACTAAACACTCCAAAAGTAGAAATTCTTTAAACTTTACGAGGTGCAAGATATTTAATTGCAGAATTAGAATAATGTTGGTAAATAGATTTGTCCTCTCTTGTTTCTTATGAAGATGCGACTCTTAATGCTTGAATAATGAATAGTATCTATTTACAATAGTTGAAAAGGCATTCTCTGATTACTGGCTTCTCTCTAAATTAGTAGGTACAGCTCTCTATGTGAATGATGTTCAAGGAAATGTGTTTTATTCCTAAAGCTAATATGGGGTATGCTCTTAACCCGAGAGCAGAAGAGGCAAACCAAATTAAGCCTAACTAAAACTTAATTTAGGCATGAAAGACTTCTAAATACTGAAATAGATTCATGTATCCACACTTCTTATGAATCCATAAATCTATTCACATATGACTAGAATAATTTGAAATTCAAATCTTAACTATGATTGATAAATCGGGAAAACTAAAGGAATCCTTTCGTCAAATGAATTATAAAAATACTTATTAAATTCATTTGTATTCCAGAAAATAGGGGATATGAAACTCTGTTCTTCATTAGTTCTTTGGAATATAGAAAGGAAATACTCACTAATCGCAAAATCTACTGGAATGAGAAATGATTGAAAAAAATACCATTCCATTGTCTCTGCAAAAAAATAGTACTTCACACAAAAAAAATTCCGACCTTTGATTAATCATTGAATTTCATGCATATATGATTTGAGAGATGACTGTTACAATGGGAATATTAATCGGTTCATCTTCTCCTGATGACAAATGGCAAGATGCCAATTTATCATATCAAAATATTAACAAAGATTTCAAAAATTACAATAGAAAATGAAAAGCTGGTAATCTGAATCACTTGGACTTTTTCTTCTTTTTAGTTTTCATCCTATATGTTTTCATAGCCACCATGATGGGAATCAACTCTTCTTGATTGGGTACTTGCATGTTGGTGAATCTTAAAAGCCACCTTGAATGCTCTAGGGCTAGTTCTTTTACTTCATTCAACTGACTTGCCACTTCTTTAGCAACCACGTGCATACATCCACCAAGTGTTTGCAGTTTTGTTACCATATTTTGACTACTTGAAGCTATCCTAGACAGGTTACTTAAATATTTAGACAAATTATTCTTCATCACTTTTATATTGATAAAGGATTTCCCTTGTCCGCTGGTTTGTGAGTTAGTGTGCAATCCTTGCATAAGTTCAAATGCTCTGTCCTGGGTCTCCTTCACTTTGTCCCCTATTTCTCTAAGTCCTTTCTTAGCCTCTTGAATCATTTCCAGCTTGAACTACATAATCTGGAGCCATTCATTTAGAGTTTCACTTCCCTTCTTAAGAATATTTGCTTCAATTAAGTCCTTTTCTTTCATCTTAATAACCATCATCAGGAGAGAAATACATTCTATACACCTTGCTCTTTCTCTAGACAAGGTATTATTGTTAGACATAATATTATCCTTTTTAATTTCTAGTTAGAGGATAATAATCCCAATTTGATCGATTAGAGAAACTCCATCTACATTGAGTTTCTCGATCCGTTCCTTTCTAATCTGACCAAAATGCCTATCTTTTTGGAGCTGTGATATGAAGGCTTGTACCTCTTTTGCTGAAGGATTTTCAGTGGTAGGCACACTAGTAATAGTTTCCAATGGAACAACTAATTGCCTGATGAACCTTCTTAACTCTTCTATTTCAGCTTTCATTATGATCTTCGATGACTTGAGGTTCTCCAGTTGCTCTTCTATGACCTCATTACTCGATTTGCATAGGCCTACCTTTATATCATGTCTCGCCTCTCCCATATCAATTGAATGTAGAGTGAAGTCATCTAGCATCATATCTTCAATTCTCCTTGCCTTCTTTGGTTTTGCTACCTCCATAGTTAAGTGCCATGTTTCTGAATCTTATCCTAATATTGACGAGGTCTTCTATTTTTTAGCTTTTACTATGGTAGATCTTGAGTGAACCTCTTGAGATACAACATCTTTTGATGGAACACTTTCATCTTTTCCTTTTTTCTTCTTCTCCAAAGTATCTTCAAGCCAACACTCTATATTAATCACTTTGGATGTTGTTCCAAGTGATTCAATCCTAAACATTTTCTTCTGCACTGGAGTCATTGTCATTGTAGTTGTAGAAAAGAGGGTCTTTGGATCTTGAGAAAGAAGCCTAGATGAACCTAGAGCTTTCTCTTCTTCTTGAGTTTTCTTTGCAACTTCATCAGACTTAGTGGATTCACTACTACTACTTTTATCATCTCCAATCTCTACTATTTGAATAGGAGAACCAATGGGCTTTAGAAAAGGAGCACTACAGATGGTGTAGGGCTATGATGAGGAGATAAGATAGGGGCAACATGAGGAGATGAGACTGGAGAAGCTTGAGGAGATGGGGGTAGAGCGGCATGTGGAGATGAGACTAGGGAAGGAGATCCATCTTTTTGTTCTTCCATTTATTTTTCAGCTTCGACTTGAGCTCCAATTACTGGTAGTGATCCACCTTGATAAGTTGCGGTTATTGGAACATTCTTCTCCAGGAGTTGATCACCTCCTCCTACAGATTGAGCTAGACCTTGAGAATGTGTAGTAGTAACATTGGGTGTGGCACTTAGAAATGAAGCAGGAGTAACTACAGCTAGAGAAGCTTGAGTAGTTTTTCTCTTACTCTGACCTTTCTTAGCTATCCACTCAACCCACTTCCCAGTCCTTTTCATAATTCTTGCCATCATGACATCAAAATCTTCTTCTATGTCAACATATGGTTCAGAGCTAATAGGAGTATTCCTCAATTTTGTCAAATATGTATTACTATACATATTTTTACCATCGTCTTCCAACCCTTCAACATTTAAATTTATACCATATGTCTTTACTTGATCAATTGTAAATCTGGAAAAGGCACGATCTTGACTCTCCAGTTCATTTTTACAGTCTATCCAATAATCCTCCATGGTTGTCACATGTTTGATTATGCTTCCAATTTGAAGCACGTCTCTGGCATATCCATTTGGATCAAACATGGGCCTTACTACCTCATATTCTTCCAAATTGTATTTACTCTCAAATGCTCTGAGTATATCCTTTGCATTTGATCTAGTTGCACAATTGTATGTTCTAAATTTTATAGGGAATTCATACCCTTTCTTCCTCAGGCTGGTGCTCAACACATTCACTTGTATTGCTTGCCTCATGATCTCCATAAGAACGATCATATCATTTGGGTACCTGAGCAGCTTTAGTGGGAATCCATCAAACACTGCAAGATGCAAATAAGAAAATGATGAGAACTAAATGAAATAACTACCAAGTTGGCTGATAGTCACCATCGCTTCTAGACTGAATCTCTTCTCTAGACACACTTGGAGCTCCTTGCAAATCCTCATGGTGAATGCATCATTTACCTAGATGTATTCTAAATAACTATTCTCTATTTGCAAGCATGGATAAAACTCATAACTTTTTACATTATCAGAAAAATTCTCAATTCTAGGGAGTCCCAGCCACAATTGAAGAGAAGCCAACATGTATATCAAGAAAGGGGACATATAAAATGAATTATAAAACATAGCTGCACTAAGAGCCCTAGAAAGATGCTCACTGACCTCATACACCCAGTCAATATACTGTGTCTGAGCAAATAACTTGCACCAAAAAGAAGTACTACTCTACAAAATTAAAAGGTTCTACCTCACCTTTGAGTCGATACAATAGAACCAAAATGTCAACAATTTCTGGTTTGAGGTCTATGCTGAAAAGAGTTTTAGGTACTTTACTCTTGGCTCCCCTTGGCTTTTTAAACAAAGATTGCATGATCTCCTTCCTCCAAACCATCTTCTTCAAGGAGAAC
The DNA here is from genome assembly GCA_028749045.1 of Cupressus sempervirens. Taxonomy (NCBI): domain Eukaryota; kingdom Viridiplantae; phylum Streptophyta; class Pinopsida; order Cupressales; family Cupressaceae; genus Cupressus; species Cupressus sempervirens. Next base: position 754,340,980 of record CM053786.1, read on the forward strand.
TTAGACATAGCTCCACTCATCATTAAGTCAGAGAACTCCTCCTATTTTGGAATCCACAAGCAATTCACCACCACTCGTCGATCAATTGAAATCAACACTATTTGGTTAAGCAATAGAATCTACCTTGTATCCGGGTTATAATGATTAATTCATTCCAAAATCAACTCCGAGGCTTGTACTGCTAGAGGGAACCCAATTGCTTCCACTAATCCACTTCCCTAAAGTTTCTCTATTATGGGATGAACTGGCTCTGCTCTTAATCTCCTTTTAAAATCCTACATATCTTAAAAATAGAGTGAAGTATCTGTGATAGTCAACCATGCCAACTTAATTCCACCCAATCCATCGAAACCCGCAAATCTTGTTGCCATTGTATTTGATGTATGATAGCAAAAATTCAAACAATTGCAAATGATACAAGAAGCAAACTCTGTAACTTTGAAAATTACTTGAAAGCACTATCCAATATAATAGTATAACATTAAAATGGTAGTTTGAAAATCTGTTACTTCCCTCTTTATAAAATAACCCTAGATTTGCCTGTTGAATTTCATAAATTGCGCCACACGAGAAAAATTAAGGGTAAATCCGTTGGATTGGTAGATGTAAAGGTTCTAACATATTTATCTTTGTCTTTTCACTATTTTCGTTGGCTCAACAGTAACTTTCATTAATTAGTGGTTTACTTTCCATTTCATCCATCTTTCAAAAAAACAAGAATGGAGTACTTCCTAGGGAAAAATCTTCTTAACTCAATTCTTCTTGCAAAAACCTTATCAATTCACTGATTTTCTTCTATTTACTTGCCCAAAATAATTTTCAATCAATCCACATACATACCATGTTTATAGGAATGATTTTTCTTCAAATGCAAAAAATGACCTTTGAGGGTAGAAAAGCTGCAGTGGAGAAGCAGATTTTTGATTTTCCTCTTAAGCTTCCGCTTTTACCTTTCTACCCTAAGCACTTTACTAAAAACCTTCGAGAAACATAAAAGAGGCTTCATGGACAAGAAATGGGGCCCACTAGTAACTTTACCTTTCTATTTAGGCCTTTTCAAAAAATTTACCTCTTGGTTAGAAAGTCCGCCAGAGGAGCAACTACTTATGAGTTTTTCAATGATACTTATCCTGATCATCTTAATGAGTTTTGAGTAATTTCTCCTATGAAAACATGATAATTTTGAATTTTTTGACCATAATATGGCTTACCTGTCCTTGTTTCAGCCTACAGATAGTATTTATGGATCGCTAGAGAGTTTCACCTTCTGGGTGCAAAAACTCGCTATGGAGAAGAAGAAACTTTGTTTTCTGCCCTATTCACTTTATTTTAAGCCTCCGAAAAACAAAAAATTGACTTTGCAAGTGAGAGATGAGACCCATTGGCTCTCTTAGTTCCTTTACATACACCTCTTTGAAAAAATGATTTTTGACTTTGGAATCCACCATGGAGAAGCTCTTTCCCGATTTTCCACCGATCACTATTTTGGTTTTTTTTGAGCTTTAAAATGATTTTCATTGTGAAATCATGACATCAAATAAATGATCTTTTCATAACATTATTCACTTTACTTCAATAAATCTTACAAATAGCATTTGCTAGCTTTTGCAGAAATTCACCTTCGGGGTGCGAAAACTTGCTAAGGAGAAGTCAGAACCTAATTTTTTGCCAATTCAATTTTCTCTATCTCCAGACTAAGTGAGATGCAATAAATTCAAATGATGTAGAAAAATTCAAGAATCTCCATCAATTATGGCTCTAAATTACCCCTAAGACACATGATAATCAAGAAATACCCACCTGGGCTATATGTGACATGGGAGAAGGGAAAAGATGAAAACCCGATGGAGAAACTCAACATCTAAAGAGGAAAGACCTATTGACCAGACTTTGACAAAACATGACATTAGTTCACTTACCACTTTGAAAATTTTTAATATGGTGAAAAGTGGGGCAACAAATAACTTAGAATGCAAATTTATCATCATAGGACACATTCACACACTAAATGCAAAGTTTTAGAAACATCAAACATTTCATAGGCCTCAAAATGATTGCCGGGTAGACATGCATTGAAAGTGTTTATAGGGGCTTAATTTTTAGAATGGTACTGAAACTAAGTGATTCAATTTTGGGTCCCAACAATTTCTTTTTCTAGGGATGCATTTCCCTTGTAGGCATGACAAGGAGTCAGGTCTCTGAAAGAAGCTGACAACTCCAAAACTTTATCTTAAACAACTTTATTGAAAGAAACAAAACAACTCCTAAATTGTACAAATGATGGCCTTGGGCCATTAAAGCTCAACAAAACTTATTACCTCTGTAATAGACCTAATTCTCATTTTCATTTTCATAAGTTAAGATAACATTATTACTTCCATAAATTTAACCATTCAGATTACCATCTTGAATTGACTCACTTGGCAAAATAAAATCTATATATTCACTTTCATAATGCATTAAAAAACTAGAACCATTGTCTATAAATGTCTTATCATGAAATTATGAATCAACATGCTCTTCAATTTCTCCTCATTTGTAATCTTGTTTGACATCCTATTAGGTTTAACATGTTCTCAAATTCCTTGACATTCTTCAAATAATGGATTAGTTACCAAGTTGCATAATTTATCATGAAAGTGCTCACAAACTACTTGTTGATTACTGTCATTTTCTCTTTCCAAAAACTCCTTAGAATGAACCTCAAATTTTTCAAAATCATCATCTCTATATAATTAGAAAAGCTTTAGAATAATTGAGAGGGGGGGGGGTTGAGTTACTTATTAAAGGTCCTAAAACTTTCCTTCTAACAAAATTATTGTAAAATTAACATGCAAGAACAATACATGAAGAATCAACACATAGCACAATGATTTACATAAAAACACAATTAGTGAAAAGTCACCAATAACATGCAACTCAATTCTCACTTTTCTGAAGTGATTCCCTATGAAAGGCCTACCTTGTTAAAGGTTGCAACACATTATTAAATGTGACCTGGTTAAAGGATATTAATTGCCCTGTTAGAAGAGGGCCTGGTTAGAGGACTTTAGAACATTTACTTGTAATGCCACCCTATTAAATGATTTACAAATGGTTGTTAAACCAACCTAAGTCCATAGGATTTTACTGTAGCTAATACAATTTCTAAAGAGTAACAATAAGGGCTTTCAATCTAATACAACTCACAACTTAACTTGTAGATTTCAAATCTCAATTCAACTCTCAAAATTTCCTAGCTTTTTGTCTCTATAGTTCTAACAACTTGTCCTCCTTTAAAGCTTCATCTCCTTGAGTACTCATGCTCAATGTACTAATGTAATCTCTTCTATTGTCACCTATCGAACTAGAGTCTCTGTACTCTATACTTCCTCTTTCTCGATGCCTTCACCTTCACTTCCTTCCAACCACTTCAACAACCTATCAACTTAGTTGGTCTTACTTCTTGACCTATAACTCCTTATTAGAAGTCTGGAATACCTTTTCCACTTGAATCTTCTATATCTTTCTTTTAGGTGGTATCGATTAGGTAGGATTCAATGAATATACCCATAATCTTGTTTCCTTCTAGAAACATCATGAAGAATCCTACTATATTTGCCTAAAAATGGTTTAACTAAAATTCTATACCACTAGCTCAAAATCCTTATCCTCCATCTAGTTCACAAATTCAAGGTAAAAAACTTTGTTACCATAGATCTAGCAAATCTTTCACTTTTCAAATAATGCAGTATGTCAACACTATTGAAATTTTGATGCTTAACACATATTGTGTTGCTCGACATCAACTATGTGTGACTACTACTAGGCACTTACTGTAGATTCACTCAACATCAACTAAATTTTTATTGATGTTGCACACCTATTATGTGCTCGGCACTTGAGCTTTCTTGGCTCCTTTTGCTTCACTTGGCTCACACTATATTTTGCATTTTCTCGCCACTTACTAAAAATCTACTCGGCGTGAAATAGCTTGCTTGATGCACACTAGTGAACTTAGTCAAGCTTTGCAGATAACTTTGTTATAACTTATTCTTCCAGAGTTTCTAAATGTAGGAAACATTTGTATCTTCAAGTTAATTATCAATATATCATTTTATCATTGTCTTAACTGATCCTTGTACTTCATTACAAAACCATAACTCAACCTTTCCCTTAGATGCTTTTGTTACATCTTATTTATTAAATCCTCTTCAGCAATCAACTAAGTGATAGTACTTGGATCCTATAAGCCATTGTCCTTCTAGAAAATAGCAAGTTTGAAATCAATGAAAAAACCATGATTGAAAACATTCTTTATCAACAATCTCCCTCTTTGCAAACAATCTCTCTTCTTCAATAGTGATCTTTCCAACTAGATTCCAATAATCTCCCTCTTTTGCATTGATGGAAAACCAAACTGATCAACGAAGTTATCAAAATGCTAACTAGGTTAAAGTAGTAAATCAAATTCCAAAAAGAAAACTTTATCAAGAAATGTTCATTATATCAGCAACATAAACTAGCTTGTGACTCCCTCTAAATTCTGTAACTCCCTCTTTCATTAGGAATATCTCTTTTGTTGATACATTGCCTTCTCCTTTTTGTTTTCTCTCTCTCTCTAATTGATTCTTGTCTACATTGTTCTCTCCCTCTAGGCTACTATTATCTTTTACACATTTCTCCCTCTACATGTCTGATCAATTTTTAGTATGACTCCCTCTTTTCTATAGCTTACCACTTTGATCAATTTTGCTCTACCTTTTAACTACTATTTCTCCCTCTACATATTTTTTCTCCCTCTACATGCATATATTAGTTTCTATAATTTTTGTATTATTTTTTTCTTTTGATCGGTTTAGCTACTTCTCCCTTTGTCCATATGATTCTATAGATTTGATCAGTTTATGCTATTTCTCCCTCTTTGACAACAATGCCAAAGACATTATTGTAGCATCTTGTCATGCAAGTGTAGCATTTACAAGAACTCCAATTTCTCCCTCTATCAACTTGCTTGTGACTTTTTTGAAATTTTAGTACTTTTATTACTTAAGGAAAAAATCTAAAGTAAGTTGAGGTAAATCAAACCATTTGAAATGCATTAGATTTTTTCTTTAAGAACATGGTAGTCATCATCCTAGAGTAGTCATAAACAAGCATCATTATATATATGTCTCCTTTATAGCTTTGCATTTCTATTAGGCCACATAAATCAGTATTCACTAACTTTGGTATTTCTTTGGAAGTGTAGGTTTTTCTTTTGAAACTTGACTTGGTCATCTTTCCTAGCTGACACTATTTGCACATTATGTTGCCAAGCTTCCTCAGTTTTGGTAGACCTCTAACTTTCTTCATTTTGCTGATGCTAATCAAATTATCAAAGTTGATATGACATAGCATTTTATGCCATAGCCACATCATCAAATCTAATAATAAAATAGGATGCATCTTCTATTTCTAGGTAAAACAAATTACTCCTAGTTTGTTCTCCTTTCCCTATCAAATTTCCATTAGTGTCATGGATTTTGTCTATTTTGTTTCCAAATTTTCCTTCGCATCCTAGATTGCCTAATAGTGACACACTCAGTAGATTATAATTCAATCCTTCATCATAGTATGCATTATCACATGAAATTTTTTCTATAGTTGTAATAGAACCTTATCCTTCGATTAGACATGGAGCATTGTTTCCAAATCTTACAGTATTTCCATCATATTGAGTAAAAGTAACAAACATACTTTTGTCCCCTATCATGTGATGTGAAGAGCCACTGTCTATGATCCATCTATCATTATTTTTTCACATAGGTTACCAGTGTTGTTTCCTCATCTTCATCTAACTCATCCTTCATGGCTACATAGACTACCTCATCATCATTTTCTTTAGAGTCCTCTTCTTAAAAAATGTAGCACTTTTTGCCTTTATCTTTATAATCTCTGCTATCATCTTCTCTTATGTTCTTTTTCTTGTTGCGTTCTTTGTAAATCTTTTTCTATGTGTATCTTGCAGCAATATTTCCTTCTTCATTGCAATTAAAACAAGTGATAGGCAGCTTACCTTTGAATTTATCTCTACCTTTGTGAAATCTTCTGGCTAACAATGCTTCCAATTGTTCCACATCTTCTTCATATGTGCTTTTATCACTGGATGCATACTTTACCTTTTTCTTCTTCTTCTTTGGTTTCACCTCCTTAGTATCTTTCATTGATAGCTTGGACTTGAAAGCAAATTTTAGATTCTTAGGTACTCAAATGCAGCGAATCTTTTCACTATACCTCAAGAGTTAGTTGGTGTCCTGGTATACACCTTAATTCTTGTATGGATAAAACTCTAATAGAATAGATGGGGAGCAAGGTTCTTAAGAATTTTCTATTAACAATGTCATCATCTAAATGACCACCCAAACTTCTTATGGCACTTACTACTTCTTTAATTCTAGAGGCATATTGAGTAGCGTTCTCAGCTTCCTCCATTATCACGTCATCAAACTTTACTCTAAGGCTTTCACCTTTTGCTCTTTGAACATTATAATCTCCTCCATAAATATTAGTTAAGGTTTTCCACATTTTGAATGTAGAGTCACATCCCTTGATTTCATCAAATTTAGCATAATTGAGGGAAGATGCAATCTCTAGTATTGCCTAATTGTGCTCCTTCTTTTTCTTCATATATTCTGCAGTGGGTACAACTGAATCAACATGTTCCACTTCTATTAAGGTTTGTGCATCGTCATTTATTGATCTGAGGTCTAGCTTCATTAACCTTTGCCATGCAGTTAAATTATCTCTATTGAACATGGGTACTCTCTCTTGGACATCTTCATCTTCTTGCTTCTAGTACCTTTAAACCAAATTAGTAAGTGGTTGTAATACCAATTGTTAGGAATGCTTTAGGATAACTAAGAGGGGAGGGGGTGAATTAGTTATTCAAGATCCAAATGTCCTAATAAAATTTTTTCACCAAGTAAAGTGAGCCCATTAAACTATTCATGCATCCAAGCTTAAACTTTCCTACATAGCAAGTTACTGTAAAATCAACATGCAAGAATAACATAGGACGAATCAACACATAACATAGTGATTTACATGGAAACCCAATTTGGGAAAAACCACCACTAACATGCTACTCAATTCTCACTATTCTAAAGCGATGCCTTGTGAAATGCACACCTTGTTAAAGGCTACAACACACTGTTAAATGTGACCTAGTTAAAGGATTTCAACCACCCTGTTAGAAGTGGGCCTAGTTAGAGGACTTTAGAAGGCTAGGGCTCATAAATTTTTATGGAAATTGAGAAAATGTGCCACATGCCCTTTAGAATAGTAGTAAAGGATTTACAAATGTTTGTTAAACAAACCTAAGTCCATAGGATTTTACCCTATCTGATACAATTGTTAGAGAGTAACAATAAGAGCTTTCGATCTGATACAACTCACAACTTAACTTGCAAATTTTAGATCTCAGTTCAACTCTCAAATTTTCTTGGCTTTTAGTCTCTGCATCTCTGATTGCTTGTCCTCCTTTCAAGCTTCATCTCCTTGAGTCTTCATGCTCAATGTACCAATGCAATCTCTTCTGTCATCACCTATCAAAGCAGAGTCTCTATACTTTGTTCTTTCTCTATCTCGATGCCTTCACCTTGACATCCTTCCAACCACTTCAACAACCTAGCAATTCAGTAACTCTTACTTCTTGACATGTAACTTCTTAAATAGTAGTCTAGAATACTTTTCTCACTTGAATCTTCCCACTCTTCCTTTTAAGTAATATGGAGTATTTAAGATTTAATGAATCTACCCTTAATCTTATTTCCTTCTTGAAACATCATGAAGAATCCTCATATATTCACCCAAATATGGTTTATCTAAAATTTTGTGCCACCAACTCATCATCCTTATCCTCCATCTTCTTCACAAAATTCAAGGTAATAAACTTTGTTGGCTTAAATCTAGTGAATCTTTGACTTTTCAAATAATGCAAATGCTCAGTGCTATTGAAATTTTGATGCTCAACACATACTATGCTACTTGACACCAACTATGTTTTACTGAAGCTTGGCACCTATTGTGGATTCACTCTGCATCAACTAAGTTTTTACTAATTCTTAACACCTATTACGTGCTCAACATCTAAGCTTGCTTGACTCCTTCTATTTCACTCGGTTCACTCTAGATTTTGCATTTTCTCTACACTTACTATATATCTGCTCAACATGAACTAGCTTGCTCGACACCCACTAATAAACTCAATCAAGCTTTGTAGACAACTTTGTTACATCTTATTCTTCTAGAGTTCCTAAGTGTAGCCAACATTTGTGTATTCAAGTATATTATAAATATATCATTTTATCATTTTCTTAATTGATCCTCGTACTTCATTACAAAACCATAACTCAACCTTTCCCTTAGGTGCTTTTGTTACATCTTATTGATTAAATCCTCTTCATCAATGAACTAAGTTATAGTACTTGTATCTTATAAGTAATTTTCATTCTAACAAATAGAAAATTTGACATTAGTGACAAAATAATGATCGAAAACAATCTTTATTAACAATCTTCCTCTTTGCAAACAATCTATCTTCTTTAATAGTGATATTTTCAATCAGATTCCAACATAGACTCATTAGACAAAAGGGGAAACACAGTATTAGATTCCCAACTTCCAACATTCTCCTTTTCATCATATATAACATGAAAAGAATTTCGATCAGCATCAAACCTCCCCTTAGCAGTAGTTTCTACATCAAACAAGTCATCGTGTGTATTGAAGGGTGAAATTCAGGATAACTTATAAGAATGACTAAATTTTTGTGTATTTCTATCCAAAAATAAATTCTATTCAAACATATGATCTAGATAAATTTATTCTAGATCAGTTACATATGGTCTCACTTTTCCAATTGGAAATGTCTATTAAATGCATGTTTTATACTAGATTGTGTTCAATTACTAAAGAAATAAAATTATTTTAGAAAATTGACATTTCAATAACTCTTACTATTTTTAATGATTTTTTTTAGTAACATATAAATCCCATTTTACAGAGCTCAAAGTGAAGAATGATATGATATAGGGATTATAGTGTATTAATTAGATATAGTATATTGTAATTAAAAAATTCTACAAGCACATATTTAAACACTCAAAAAGATTTCAATTTTGAGAAAGATAAAAATATTAAATCATATTGAAAAAAATTAAAATTATATGACTTTTTATAGGAGATAGTCCTCTTCAAGAATGTATAATTTATCTTTTGGTTAGAATAAAATTTTTTCAAAATGTGGTGGCAGATGAAATCTATCGATTTCAAGTGAGTTGAAATTTTAATCATTATTAAAGAGAAAATATAGGTCTAAAGTAAATTTTTATATTTTATTTTAGTTGTTGTATATCTTATCTATAACATAGTCTAAGCTCAAATGGATATAAGTTTATTTTCATATATTTTTGTTGTGGGAACTAAAGCCCTAATTTTCAGTGTTTTTTAGCAACTGAAAAATCATCTATAAAAATTAGGAAAATATATCAATTCTTATTCCAAATAATTATTAAAAATTATTATCCATAATTTCATCCATTTCTACACATTTCATTATTTTACCTCATTTTCAAATTCTAAATAATAATATGAGTTTATGTCATTAAAGGTGTATAGTTATACTTTTGTTTGTCTTTTTCTTTACAAAAGGATGACATAGGTTTGTGCTTTTACCTTGACATTTGAACTATGGTCACATACACCTCCAAAACTTGACACATGGTATTATGATTTTGTATCACTTTCAACATCAAACTTTGGGGAGAGGACTTCATCTCAGGGACTATCATTACAAGGGAAAACTAGACTATTCTTAAAAACATTCACATACCTTTTACAATCACGAGCCAATAGTTCTAAAATTTCATTAACATTCAACAAGAATTCACCATAGGTCTATTCTTCATGGCTTTGATCATAATCCAACTGATCCAAAATATCTACAACAATAGAAAAATCAGTAGAACAATCTAAAAAATTATAATTCTTATCAAAAATTGTCTCTTGATTGCAATATATCTCATCACTAGTTGTATCATCATAATCACTTTCATCGCAAGAAGAGTTATCACTACTACTGCTAGAGTGTTCAATCTCATACATGTCATCACATGATTTATTTTTAGTTAATTATCCATCTTCCTTGAATGCTGACTACAATCATCTAATTCACTAAATTTTGAATCCTTCTCTTCACACTCAAAAGAAAAATTCTCTTTGTCTATAGATTGATTACATTCAGTCTGAATTTTAGCATATTCTCTATCATCATTAGAATATTTAACATGAATTCTATTTTTATACAAATTACTTTCCATCTTCTTAATGTATTCTTCAACTTTTAAAAGCTTTTGTAATTTCAAATGTGCTGACTAGTTAATTGAATGAAGCACAAAGTCTTCTAGGAAAATAGTGGGTAAGGAAGATTCCTTGGGTCATAAGGAAAAATGTAGCTCCATGATTGTTGATTTGAACTTCATATAAAGTTTATTATCTCCCAAACCTTGAATACTCTCTATGTATTTATTATGAAACTAACAATATGAATACAAAATTCATTTTTTATGCTTACAATACCTTCAAGCACATCTTCACCACATGGTAAACTAACTTCAAATCTGAGATCTAACTCCATTATTAAAGAAAAAATTCTAACTACCTCTTTCCTTAGTGCCAATAATTACTAAATAGAGGTAACCCTTTCTAGCACTTGACTTTCATGAAAGGAAAACTCTTGAAAAACAAAATACCTTTTGTACACTCAAAAGTGTCCCTCTCCAAAACCTTCTATCCAAGGGATTCCATTGAATTCATAATTCTTGGATTTTGGCTTGGAGCTCCCTATCCATGGAGTGCAAGAGAGTGTGTTTTAAGTAAGTAGCTCTCACCTGAGCCTTAGGAATACACTTCTCATGCAATGGGAGGTTGCAAACACAAGATGCAAAGGTGTAAATGTCCATAAGGAATTCCACAATAACACAATGCAAGATGAGGCTAAGATAAAATGCAAGTGTTACAAGTCCAACTAATTACTATGTTAGCTAAGCTATTGTAAAGAAATTACATTAACATGCAACTAGGCTAGAATGCTATATGCTAAAATGCCATTGATGAGAGAATGTAGAAAAAAATAGAAGTTCTCCATAAAGAGCTCTGAATAATTCAAATAGTAAACCTCTAGCATTACAATACTCAAAAGTGTGGATCCTTTGAGGGGGAAAGCTCTCTCCCTTTTAAAGTCGTACAGATGGTAGAGATCAAGATGAAGATGGTGGATGATAAATGGTGGAATTTTAAAAGATGAGTGATCCATGTGCACACAAGTCAACCAGTAGAATATAAGTTTACTTGTCATATAAGAAAAAAGTCACAAAGCCTTTTTCTTTTAATTTTGAACATTAGAAAAGGACTTTATGTGTGCACTTTAAGTGGGTAAGAATAATGGGGTTTTTTATTTAATTAAAAGGGGACATGTTCTTTTAATCAAATAATGAACTTAGGATATCATAGTTAAACTATAGGTTATAATCAAACTAATTAAGTATTAGGAATTTGGTCTAGGTAAATGATTAATTAAATTTAGCCAAAATGATGAAGAGGGGCTAATAGTCTGAAAGGCCATTTTTAGGTGATTATATTTTCCCCTCTTTGACTAATGTGTAATTGACCTAGGCATACATTATGTCAAATAAAATAGAAGCCAAGTAGGCAACAATAGATATAGATATCCGATTTCGAAGAACAAAAGGCACAAAAAGATAGGACATCCTAAATGTACAGCTTGACAGTAGTAGTACTAAACACTAGGAGAAAATATGATGTAAAAGTTCAAGAAGAATGCTAACACCTAGTAAAGAAGATATATTAAGAGAAAGTGCAAAAGATCAAACAAATGCTCCAAAGAAATAGATAGTTGTAGCGAGTGATAATAGAATATTTTTGGCCAAAAATGTACAAGAAAAGTGTCCCTCCCCAAACCCTTCTATCAAAAGGATTCCATTGAATTTAGAATGCTTCAATGCTAGCCTAGAGCTCGCTATCCATGGAGTGCAAGAAAGTGTGTTTCAAGTAAATAGCTCTCAGTTGAGCCTTAGGAATACACTTCTTGCTAGTAAACCATGCAACAAGAGGTTCCAAAGATAAGATGCAAGGGTGAAACTGTCCACAAGGAATTCCATAATGATGTAATGCAAGATGAAGCTAAGCTAAAATAAGAATGCAAGATGCAACTACTGTAAACAACATGCATGTGTTACAAGTCTAGCTAATTACTATGTGAGCTAAGCTATTGTAAAAAAACTACAATAACATGCAACTAGGCTAGAATACTATATGCTAAAATGTCATGGATGAGAGAATGTCGAAAAGAAATGGAAGTTCCCCACAAATAGCTCTCAAGAATTCAAATAGTAAACTTACAACATAACAATACTCAAGATAGTCGATCCTTTGAGGGAAAAAAATCTCTTCCTTTTAAAGTTGTACAAATGGTAGAGATCAAGATGAAGATGGTGGATGATCAATGGTGGAATTCAAAAAGAGGAGTGATCCATGTGCACACACAAGTCAACCAATAGAATATAAGTTGACTTGTCATATAAGGCAAAAGTCACAAAGATTTTTTCTTTTAATTTTGAAAATTAGAAAAGGACTTTACGTGTGAACTTTAAGTGGATTAAAAGAATGGGGTATTTCATTTAATTAAAAGGGAACATGTTCTTTTAATCAAATAATGAAGTTAGGATAACATAGTTAAACTATAGGTTATAATCAAATTAATTGATTATTAGCAATTTGGTCTAGGTAAACGATTAATTAAATTTAGCCAAAATGTTGAGGAGGGGCTAATAGTCTAAATGACCATTTTTAGGTGATTACACCTTCAAGTGTTGATGCCAAAAAATTGATCCACTATTTTTTTATGGGTGTAAACATGAACATGTTCACACCATTCATAAAACCATTTAGATTTGCTACCTACTTGAAGAGGATAAAAAAATCATTGTTGTGATTCATTTTTTAACATTTCAATTTCTTTCTATAGTAGATGTACACAACACTATTGTTGACATTATAGTCATGTTTTTTATTACTAACATACACATATTTGGATTGTAAGTATCTATCAAGCATATTCTATAGCAATCAGAGTTAACCAAGCATTTTAGTCTCTACCGAGTTCTGTAGTTGCTACCAAGTCCAAGGGACAATATTCAGTTTATGCCAAGTAGTTACTACCATGGTGATGATCAGTAGTGTAAGCTGGGAATCTTAGTGTATGTGAAGTTTATCAATGAAAACCGATTTATGCAATTCTTACCAAGTTTATAGTTACTATGATGTGAATCTAGTGTTAACTAAGCCACTTAGTGTTAACCAAATGATTTAGTTTATACCTAGCTCATAGTGATAGCACTGACCTAGCTATGTAGTGTGAATCAAATGATTCAATTTATATGCCAAGTTTCATAGTATTCACTAAGTCACTAGTGTAGGCCAAGTTCAAGACTACTTTGAAGTGATCAATATGGACCGAGTTTCTGTATCTACTGAATGCATGACAATGTCGAGCATTGACAGTCAATATGAGATATGAGAACCTCACCAAGCTAGCCTTCGAAACATGAGTTTCTTCATTTAGACTGACTTTTTCTATTTTGTGTAAACTTGTGTTTTTGATGATTTTGTAATTTGTAAATTGGATTAGTATATATGTAATGTATTGTATCAAATCCAATGTATGAAATGGAAGTAATGTAATAAGCACAAAAGAGTAGAAGAGTGAATTATAAAGGCTACAACTATATAAGGAGAAACAAAAATTTATCTATCATAGAAAGGTTATTACTACATTCAAAGGAATCACATTCAGTGAACCAAGTTGTAAATCCAAGATCAGCTACTATTTCATTCTAATAGGTGGACTAGTCAAATCCTTTCATAATGTAGATCTAACAGTCTTATGTAAATTTCTTTACTAAGTGCATACTTCATTGTATATTTGTAAATCATTTTACAAGGTGGACCTAGTAGTCCTTATTCCTCCTCATAGAATAGATCATTAGAGGTAACCATTATAAGCCCTAACAAGCCAACTTTATACTACAGTACTAAAGCTTGTGGGTATCATCCCTACCCCAATTTCACTTTCAATTTGGAAGGTTTCTATATTACCAAATTGTGTGTCAAAAGTATTATGAATAATTTTATATTTTTAGTTTCTCATGCATGTAATTAGATCTGAATTCACATGAAGGATTAGTTGCTTATTGAGGATTAAGTTTTATTGGTTACTAATTCACCCCTTCCCTCTTAGTGACTTAGCCTATCATAATATTTCCAACAATTGGTATCAGAGCATTGTGGTTCTTAGAGAAAAAGTTTATCAGCTTGAGAAAAGATCAAGGCTATGGAGGTATTTAGACTTGATAAGGCTATTAACAATGAGAACCTAGATTTGGAATTGGCTATTTGACCAACTCTACATTGAAGGAAGAATTGAAGATATCCATTGAAGAAATTAAAATAAAGCTAATGAAGAAATCAAAGAAGTTTTGGAAATGAATGATAATCTTCAAAAAGTAAGAAAACAGAGAAGAGAACAAGAAATTTAGTCAGTAAGATTGCATGAAGTCATGGAAGAGAAAATAAGATAAAAGAATAGATAGAAGAAATGAACAATGAAATTCAGCACATATCCCTTCAGTAGACAAACTTTATTGATCAACTCACCAATACAAATGAGGAAATCATAAATCTAAGATTGTAAAATGATCTAAACAATAAAAGACATACCAATGAGAGGATGATGAAATCTCAAGCAGATATGAATCAATTGAATGATCAAAGTCATTATAGAAGAAAGGGAAAAGTAGGAATTTGATATAAAAAAGAAAGTGAATCATCCAGACAAGGAGCTCAAAAAAATCAAAGACCTACTTGCAACTATTGTGGTAAGGTAGGACATGCATCAAACAAATGTTGGAACAATTAGAAAGAAAAATTAAATGGAAAGTGCTACAATTGTAATCAACATAGACATAGAGCTAATGAATGCAAAGAGAAACCAAAATTTTAAGGCAAGTGTCACAAATGAAAAAAGCATGGGCACAAATCCTCAAAATGAAAAACTAAGGTACTGAACCTAGTAGAACATATTGTAAGAGCTATATTTGGAAAGGACTATAATACTTAGTGCAAATGTCATTATTGTGTATAATTTGGATACATTGGAATGAATTATGTAAAGCATCACATGAGGATAAGAGACACTACTAGAAGATATTACATTTGTATAGAACTTGGTCATCTTGAGAAGAACTATATGAACACTAGAAGAGTTGAAGATGGAAAGAAGGAAAAAATATGACAACATCATAAAGAAGGTGAGACAATAATTGATTTCAAAATCTACTAAGAATGCAATTCTAAGCACTAATGAAGATGTCACTAAAGAATTGGATGACTCAAGCATTTTCACTTAATTTCTCTCAAGGAGGACTAGAACTAGGATTCTGAAGAAGAAATCTCACACTACTTCCAGTTGATAGAATGAAAGATCTATATCAGCATTAAAAATTCAAAGGGATCACTAAGTATTCAAAAGATGCTAGTCTTTACTAAACATGGTTGGGTTACTGTCCTTACCAAGTAAGGTTGGGTTATAAGACCTTGGTGAGCAAGATCAAGAGCAACTAAGTTTTGCATGGTTACTAAGTCATGGATAAATCTATCAAGAACTCAACACAAGTTAATTAGATGAAATTTTATCATTTGAGTGAACAATCATAGTAGGCATTTATGGAAAATTGATGAAAAAGGGCATAATCAAAGTCATTTCACACCACAAATATTTGAGAGCTATCTATGCAAAGAGAATTTTAGAGAATTCAAGTGATTCAAGCAAGTTATTAAATATTTTCATATACTCTCAAAAACCTACTGAGTGAAGATGGTATCCACTACTAGCAATTTGAAGAAAGGATCAGATATGTTAGTTCAAGGTGTGGAGTGGAAGGCACTATTGGCATTAAGTTATGCTTGTCATTAGTGACAACACTTATTCATAATTCTTCATGGTTACTGGAGTTTACCAAGCATTCAGTGGTTACCAAGTGAGTTCAGTAGTGCAATAGTTTAGACTGAGTAGATAGTGGTTACTGAGCTTCATAGTATGTGCCAAGTCATCAGTTTCTATGATGTGAGCCAGTGTCAACTAAGTGATTGGATGAGTAGTGTTTATTTAGTGAAAGCAAGGTAAACATATTGTTCAGTTCTTACCAAGTTACACTATATCTATCAATTCTCCAATATTCACTAAGTTTGAAGATATGATCAATGATTAGTATGGACTGAGCCTCTACTTCTACCAAATTCATGATGATGCCAAGTAGTATAGTGGATGCTCAGTATCAAAAGGTCACCAAGTCAGCTATTCAAAACTCGAGTTTCCACATTTGGGATGACTTAATAATATTTGTGTTAACTTATGTTTTGGCCAACCTTGTAAATATGAGAATTGGGATGGTATACATGTGATGTATTTTATCATTCCCATGTATGAAGATAAGTAATGTTTGGAGAAGAGTGAATGTGAATCAATAGCAAAGTAGAGTATTCAACAACGTCTATAAGGAGTAGTCAAGTTACATCTATCACAAGAGCTGATCAAAAATTCAAGGATCGAATTAGCAATCAAATTGTAAGTTAGATTTATTGTTTCATCCTAACATGTGAATTAGATTCAAATCCTTTAACAAGGTAGACTTAACAATATTTTCTCTAAATCTCCTAATAGAGTGCATATTTTATTGTATGTTTATAAAACCTCTAACAAGGTGGACCTAGCAATCCTAATTGCTCCTAATAGGGAAGATCATCATAAGTGATCATTGTAAGCCTTAATAGAGAAACTTTATACTACAGTATTGAAGTTTTGTGGGTATCATCCCCACCCTAGTTTTACTTTCTATTTGGAAGGTTTTTGGGTCACCAAATATTGTGTGCTCATGTGCTATAAATGTTTATCTTTTAGTTTCTCATACATACAATAGATTAGATCAATTAATGATGAATGTATTATGCTAATTAAGAGCTAAATTTGATAAAAAATTTGAGGTTATTGATTCATCCCTCCCCTCTTAGTAACCTAGCTAGTCTTGATTATTTTCAACAATTGGTATCAGAGCTTTGTGGTTCTCAGGATAAAGTTTGAAAGCTTGAGCAAAGATCAAGGAAAATGGAGATATTCAGACTTGACAAAGCTATTGACAATGAGAAGCTAGATCTAGAGATGGCCATAGCTCAACTCAAGGAAGCAAAAGGGCATCTTTCCCAATCCCTAAAACAAAAGGAAGGAACTTGTAAAATAGATGAATGATCACCAGTATGTTGAAGAAAAGATTGAGGACTTTTTCCCTTCAATCAATTTAGATGAAGTAGATGAGGCAATCAAAGAACTCCTAGAAAAGAATGGCTCTCTAAAAGAAGAGGTAAGAAAATTAAAAAGAGAACAAGAAATTCAACCAATAAGATTGTATGAAATCTTGGAAAAAAGGAATAAGGAAAGTGAAGAATTGGAGGCAAGGAACAATGAAGCTCAAAATCAATCCTTTCAGCAAGAAAGTCTTATCAATCAACTCTCCAATGAAAATGAGGAAATCATAAGTCTGAAATCTGAAAATGAAAGGTTAAGAAATGACTTAAGCACTGAAACAAAAATCAATGAAAGATTGAGAGTTGAACTAAATTTTGAGAAGTAACTCAATGAAAGAATAATGAAATCCCAAGCAAACATGGATCAATTGAATCAGCAAAGTGAGCAAAATCTTTATAGGCAAAAGGGAAAAGTAGGACTTGAATACAAAGAAGAAGGTGAATCCTCCAAACAAGCTGCTCAAAGGAATCAAAGACATACTTGCAATCACTATGGTAAGATAGGTCATACATCAAACACATTTTGGAGTAATGGAAAGGCGAAATTCAATAGAAAATGTTATAATTGCAGTTAGCATGGTCATAAAGCTAATGAATGCAAGGAGAAACAAAAATTTGAAGGTAAATGTCACAAATTTAAGAAACAAGATCGCAAGGCATCTAAATGTAGATCTAAACCATTCAATCCAGTTGAACAATTTATAAAGGCAATATTTGGTTGGGACTACAATACTTGGTTTAGATGTCATTACTGTGGAGAATATGGACACATTGACATAAAATATGCAAGGCATTACTTGAGAAAGAAGGATACTATAGTAAGATGTTATACATGTACTGAACTTAGTCATATAGCTAAGAATTGCATGAATATAGGTAGAGTTGAAGATGAAAAGAAAGCTAAAGTTGGTAACATCAGGAAGCAGATGAGACAATAATGGATTCTCAAATCTATCGAGCAAGTCAGTTCAAATGATGGCCATGTCACTCAAGAAGTGGGTGACTCCACCATTTCCAATTAAATTCTTAAGGAAGAATTGGAACTGTATTCACAAAGTAACATCTTAAATAGTTCCAATTGAATGAATGGAAAGATCAAAATCAATATTGCAAATATAGAGGGATCATAGAAATTCTGACATTAGTATTCACTAAGTGAGACTAGATCATACCGAGTGAGGTTGGTAGTAACAAGTTTTGTTCAGTCATTGAGCTACAATGTTCTATCAAGTTATCTGGACAGATAGTGGATGACAACCTGTCAAACACTATGTCATTATGGCTCTATTTGTACTAAGAATTAATGGAAGGTTTTCATCAAAAGGGTAGAACTTAGCCTTCATATTCACAGCAAATTCAATCTATCCATAGCAAAGAGATTTATAGAGCATCTAGGAGAACTTGAGAATAATTTGGCACAAAATTTTTGAAGGAGATTTTATTAGTCTATTGATTGATCATGGCATCCACCAATAGTAGTAGCAAGATGAAAAAAGGTTTTGAGATGTCAGTGCATGGTGTCGAATGAAAGGCTCCAAACTTCAAGTTGGTGCCAGAAATTGCAGAATCACTTGACCCTAATGGAACTCAATCTCAAATTCTACCAAAGGTACTTCTCATAAATGATATTCATACTCATTTCAAATGTGTTGTACAAGAAATTGGAACCCTAGAAATGGATAGTACCCTAGGTGAATCGTGTGTAGATGGAACTCTCAAACCCAAGCACAAATATTTAGAGGAGAAAAGCTTGACCCACATTCCGCACTCACCAAGAAACTTCCAAATTTAGTGGATCAGGTATATTTTGAGCAAAGTGCACAATGGTCAGTTATGGTTAGAGCAGCCCACCTTGATAAAAAAGATGATTCACAAAATCACGGTTCTCCCTATGCTCAACAAGGTTAAGGTTACCAAAACTCTAGGTTAGGATGAACTACAGAAGAAAACCCTAGCTAAATGGAATGATAGAGGACTAAAGATTAGTAATGTATCTGATCTGGAACTTAGGTTTGGTATTCACATCATTGCCCATAAGACATACTGTTCAAGTCGATTGAATAGTGTGTCGATGAGGCTATGGACTTAGCTTACAAATTTGTAAAGAAGAATTTGGAATATGATTTGGTAGATTTGATGTTGAAACAACTTAACAAGAATATGGAAAGTATCACGACATCAAAGAATAATCTGTGCAAATTTGGCTCTTTGTTAACTTGTTTGTTCTTTTATGTACAAAATTTTTTCCCATCCAAAGGATCAATGGTATTGAGAAAGGATACTCTAGTTTTATACCAAATCAATGAGTTTATTGTAGAAATGGGTGGGAATTTTGATAGTATAATAGATAACTATTTTGAAGTTTTCAAGATTTTGAATTCCACCTAAATTAGTTGAAGACTATAAGGATGATGTTTTTTTCATGGTTGACTATGACAAAGTATATATTCAGGTAGTTAGGCCTAGAATTGTATGGGTAAAACCTCTTCTTTATGAGGTTAATATTGATGAAACAAAAGAAATAATTGAAGCCCTGGTAAATGAGGCAGTAGATCCAAAGTTACCTATCTTTGGAACATGAGATGATCCAAAGGCCATAATAGAGCTTGAGATCAAGCTTCCTCGAGTGGTAAGTAAAGGTAAGAGGAAAATAGCAAAGTTGAAAATAAAAAATGCTGCTCTCATGCTTACCGAGGGCAAAGGAGAAGACAATGATGAATCTAAGAATGAAGAAGAGGAATCAGAAAAAGAAGAAGAGCCTGTGAAAAAGAAAGGGAGGGTGATTATCACCAAGCCAACCAAGGCCTCCATAGCTATGTTTACAAGAAGATCTAAGTAGAAAGGAGATAGAGAAATTGTTTTTAATAATCCTCCTCCCACTTTTCAAGAAAGACTCAATCAATTAAGACTACATGCTGGAATCAATAACTTCAAAGTGCTCAAATATGAAACCAAGACTCCAACAGAATAGAAAGAGGTTGAAGATCTAATTAGGGACAAATTAGGAAGATAGAAATTCTCTCCTGATTAGTTTGCTTCAAAAATCCCTACATTTTTATTAGACAAGGTTAAGGTTAGATAGGAATCAACTATACAAACTTCAAAGGATATATTTGAGCAATCTCTGAGATAATTGCTACCGAATCTTACTAATGCAAAAGTTAAGGAAGCAATGAAGAAAAATGAAGAGAAAATGATGATGAGATTTCATACTTGTTTGATTTTGGTCAAAGAAATTGAGCATGTAGTTAAAGGTGCTACATCAATGTAGAAAATTGTTTATCATTTACACAAGCCTAGTGATGATCCAATAGAAATAAATGATGATGATGATAGTGAAAATGAAGAAGATAACACACCTTGTGTCACTATTGATTTTGAGGAGTATCAGGTAATGATGAAGGATGGTGAAGAAGAGAAGGAGGAAGAAGGTGAAGAGGAACATAAGGAAGGAGAAGAAGAAGAGAATGATCTAGTAAGGATAGCTACACAAGTTATAGCCTCCCTTCCTCACTCTCCACCAAAGACTGCTACATTACCTGACATGGAGATAGCTTCAGCAAGTATGATTGGAACCACAATAGATACATCATCTACTCAATCACTCTTTGCTCCCACTGAGCTCCAGGTATCTCTAATGGAAGTGTTTACCACTTCATCCACCAAGTTGCAGTCCTCTTCTTCATTAGCTCCTAAGTCAAGGACATTAGCTGTATGTTTAGCATCAATTTCTACAATTTTTTCTACTTCAATTTTGCATGCTCATGTCAGTACTTTATTTGTAAATACTTCTATCAGTGTTCCTATTGTATTTACTTTAGTTAGTGTTCCACCTATTATTACTTCAATTTTGGGTAGCACTTCAGTTTTGGATTCTATTAGTACTCCAGTTAGTATTCCTTCAGTAGGACCTATTCAAGTTTTCATAGCAAGCCCTACTATTTCTACAATTGTTTCTATTTCTAAGTCCAAGGTAGTAATATCAGAAGTAAAACTGAAGACACCCGTTAAACTTCTAGTTACTAGAAAAGAAATTGATGGAGATATAGACTTAGACAAAGAGATTACCATTCCTATTTTGGATCTTGATAATGCTATTATGGAACAAATGAGATTAGTCAGCCAACTTCTAGAATAGAAGGCTAGACAGAAGTAGCTCAGAGAGGAAAGGGATAGAGAATTTAGGATCATTAAAAGTGCAAAGAATATCCTAATAGAGACTATAGGAGTCGATTTTGATTCATCTAAACACATCTTGTTATAGCTAGAGGAAGAAGTAAATAAATTCAATGAGGACTCTACTTGTCAAGAAAAGTTGTTAGAAAAAATTGAGAAAAAGTTGGACAATAAGGTGCTTGAGCACATTGCTCAACACATTGTTATTAATTAGGTAGAGCTTTCATTAATTTTGGGTAATCTTGAAAATTATTTTACAAATGTAACATCTCTTTTTTCCAAGATTTTTGATGTTACCAAGTACAAAAAGGAAATCAAAGAAAATTTTAATAAAATTGATGAGGTTATGAAGGCCAGTGCCCAAAAGTTGTAGCTTCACCCTAGTTCAAGCTCTGCACATCACATAAAGGTCATATTTTTATCAGACATGCAGGCTAAATTGTTTAGAGAGGAAGCAAGAATTAGATCTACATTGATAGACATCCAAAACATGATCCTTCCAATTGTGGACTCAATGTAGAAGCATATTGCATAGTCAAAAACATTGATCCATGATAACAATTTTTTAATTCCAGACCATATGATTGAACTCAAAAGAAGTTCAAGTGGCACTTCAAACCTACAAAACTTTGTAAGATAATTAGGATAAGACATTAGCTATTATTCTCAAAGTACATTATTGTTGGCATTATGATACATTTTTTTCATTAGTTACAACACTTATTGGATTTTGAATGCTTACCGAGCTCTCACCGGAAGCCAAAGCTTTACCTAGTTCTCAGTGTTTACCGAGTAATCAAGGTGAACAAAGAAGTCAGTGTTTACCGAGTAATCAAGGTGAACAAAGAAGTCAGTGTTTACCGAGTAATCAAGGTGAACAAAGAAGTCAATGTTTACCGAGTGATCAAGGTGAACAAAGCAGCCAGTGTTTACCGAGTGTTCAAGGTAAAGAAAGGAATCAGTTTTGACTGAGTTAAGATGTACTAAGATGTAACCGAGAACTTCATGATAACCGAGCTCCTAAGGTTATCAAGGAAATTAATTTTTACCAAGCTCAGACGGATATCAAGGAAACTAACTATCACCGAGTCACAAGGTTCTATCAAGTGTTTCCTTTGATCACTGAGCTACAATTCAGATAGAAGTATTCACCAAGTGACATCTCTTCTACCGAGTCTCCAGTGGTTACCGAGTTCAGAACTACTCGAAGTGTTTAGTATGGACCATGCCTTCACTTCTACCGAGTGCATGACGATGCCGAGTAACACAGTGGACGCCGAGTCAGTTCAGTGAACCCAAGTTTTTACCTTGGGCCGACTTTGTATAGAGATTTGCACTTGTTGTTTTGGCTGACCTTGCATGTATTGTTTAGCCGACCTTGCATGTATTATTTATATGGATGGTATATATATGCAATGTATTGTATCATTCAAAAATAGTTGTTATGGCAATGGTAATGAATGGAAACGTGAAAGTGTAAAAGTGTGAAAGTGCAAAAGAAATACATGCGTGCGAAAGTATGTGGGATGAATTGTGAAGATATTCAGCAGGTCGAGTTTTGGAGCAGAAAAGTTTTATCTATCACATCAGGGTGAATCAGAGCATAGCGGATCTTATCAGCAATCAGTTGTAATCAGATCCACTATTTCATTCTAACAGGTGAATCAGTTTTTGTAAATCCTTTAACAAGGTAGACTTAACAGTCTTTTGTAAATCTCCTAACAGAGTGCATACTTTATTGTATGTTTGGAAATCCTCTAACAAGGTGGATCTAGCAATCCTTTGTGCTCCTAACAGGGAAGATCACCAGAAGTGGTCATTGTAAGCCTTAACCGGCCAACTTCATACTGTAGTAATGAAGCTTGTGGGTTTCATCCCCACCCCAGTTTTACTTTCTATTTGGAAGGTTTCTGGGTCACCAAATCTGTGTGTTCAAGTGTTGCAAATGATTTTGTTTCATGCTTACAGTAGGTTACTTGGATGAATGGTGAATATATCAGTATACAGTTTTATTGCTTGAAATTTTAGAAGTTACTGATTCACCCCTCCCCTCTCAGTAACTTGTCATATCTTGAATATTTCCAACAATTGGTATCAGAGCTATAAGGTTCTCAAGATAAAAGTTTCACAGCTTGAGCAAAGATCAAGGACAATGGAGATATTCAGACTTGACAAAACTATTGAGAATGAAAAGCTAGATCTGAAAATGGCCATGGCTCAACTCAATGAAGAAAAAGAGCATCTTTCACAATCCTTGAAAAGAAGAAAAGAACTTGCAAAGCAAATGAATGACCATCAGTATGTTGAAGAAAAGATTGAAGATCTCTCACCATCAAATAGTTCAGATGAAGCTGACAAAGCAATCAAAGAACTCTTAGAAAAGAATGGATCTCTACAGGAAGAAGTAAGAAAGCTCAAAAGGGAACAAGGAATCCAGTCCATCAGGCTATGCAAAATCTTGGAGCAAAGGAACAAGGCAGCTGAAGACTTAGAGGTAAGGAATAATCAATCCTCTCAGCTTGAAAATCTTGTAACTCAATTATCTAATGCAAATGAAGAAATTATGAATCTAAGATCTGAGAATGAGAATTTGAGAAATGACTTAATTACTGAAAGACAAATCAATGCAAGCTTACAAAGTGATCTAATCTCTGAAAAACAAGTCAATGAGAGAATGGTAAAATCTCAAAAGGACATGGATCAATTGAATCTGCAAAATGAAGAAAACTTTCATAAACAAAATGGTAAAGCAGGTCTTGGATACAAGGAAGAAGGTGAATCCTCCAAACAGGGTACTCAAAAGAATCAAAAACCTACTTGCAGCCACTGTGGTAAGTTAGGTCATACATCTAACGAATGTTGGAGCAATGGAAAAGGCAAATTTAATGGAAAGCGCTACAATTGCAATCAGCATGGACACAAAGCAAATGAATGCAAAAAGAAACCAAAATTTGAAGGTAAATGTCACAAATGCCAAAAGAAAGGTCATAAGGCATCACAATGCAAATTCAAATCATTTAATCCAGCTGAACAACTTGTCAAAGCAATATTTGGTTGGGACTACAACACTTGGTGTAGATGTCATTATTTTGGAGAATATGGTCATACTGGCATAAACTGTGCAAGGCATCACCTAAGAAAAAGGGATACCACTGTAAGATGTTATACATTTACAGAACTTGGTCATATATCTAAAAACTGCATGAACATAAAGAAAGTTGAGGATGAAAAGAAAATCAAAGTGGAAAATATTCGGAAGCAAATGAAGTAGCAATGGATTTCTAAGTCTACCGAGCCAGATAATTCAAGTGATGGAATGGTCACTCAAGAAGTGAGTGACTCTACCATTTCCAATTAAGACTCATCAGGATAAGATCAGGACTGTATCTACAAAGCAAATTCCTAAGCAGTCCTAGAATGAAAATATGATCAAATTAGTATTTCAGATACATCAGGATCATGGTCGGTACATGACCTTACTGAGCTCAGTCGGGTGCAATAAGGCCTCTTTCACCAAGTTGCACTTACCGAGCATGGTTGGTTCTTCTCTTACCGAGTTAAGAGCGGTTTAACCTATTTTCTTTTGGTCACCAAGTTGCGAAGTTTAAGCCGAGTTAGTGGATGACAGCCTGTCGATCGCAGCTACCTCCGTACTGAACATTAATGGAAAATTTTTCATCAAAAGGGAAAATTTCAACCTCATTTTTCACCGCGAATTCGAGATTTACAAAAAGAGGGCTTTCAAGCGAATTCAAGTGAGTTGAAGAGATTTTCCAGCGAAGTATTCTTACGAAATCTTCTTACTCACCGAGCAGCAATGGCTTCTGTAAGCACCAGTAGTAGCAAGGCAAAGAAAGGATCCGAAATGCTTGTGAAGGGAACGGAATGGAAGGCACCAACGTTCAAGCTTGTTCCTGTCATCGCTGAATCACTCGACCCGCATGGAGCTCAATCACAGATTCCTCCAAAGGTACTTCTAATCAATGATATTCGTACTCATTTCAAGTGTACTGTGCAAGAAATAGGGACACTAGATATGGATAGCACCGTAGCCGAGTTATGCGTGGATGGAACCCTAAAACCTGAGTTCAAACATTTGGAAATCAAAGGCTTAACCCATATCCCACATTTGCCAAGAAGTTTCCAAGTGAAATGGGTGAGGTATATCTTGAGCCGAGTACATAATGGTCAGTTGTGGTTGGAACAACCAGTTTTGATAACCAAGAAGATGATTCACAAAATCACGAGTCTCCCAATGCTCAACAAAGTGAAAACCACCAAAACCCTAGAACGGGATGAGTTATAGAAGAAAACCCAAGCTGAATGGGATGGCAGAGGTTTAAAACTCAACAATGTTTCAGATGTAAAACTGAAATTTGGTATTTATGTTATTGCATACAAACTGTATAGTTCCAGCAGGCTGAATAGTGTACCTTGCGAGGCTGTAGATTTGGCATATAAAATTGTAAAGAAAAATATGGAGTTTGACCTAGCTGATGTGCTATTAAAACAATTCAATAAAAACATGGAAAGCATAAGGATTGCAAAGACAAACCATTGTAAATTTGGTTCTTTGCTAGTTTGTTTATTTTTCTATGTACATAAATTCTTTCCATCCAAAGGTACAGTTGTATGGAGGAAAGATACTCCAATTTTGTATCAAATAAATGAATTCATAGTAGAAATGGGTATGAATTTTGACAAAGTAATGGATAATTATTTTGAAGATTTCAAGGAAAGGATGAACAACAGATTTAGAATACCTCCAAAACTTGTTGAAGAGTATAAGGATGATGTCTGTTTCATGGTTGACTGTGAAAAGGTATACATACAGGCAGTTAGACCCCGAGTTGCTTAGGTGAAACCTCTTCCATATGAGGTAAATATTGATGAAACAAGGGATATCATTGAAGCACTGGTAAATGAGCTAGTAGACCCAAGGCAACAAATTTTTGGTACTTATGATGAAGCAAAGGCCAGAATTGAACTGGAAATCAAAATTCCATAGGCCATCAGCAAAGGTAAGAGGAAAGTGGCCAAACTGAAAACTGAAATGAGTCCTCTTATGGTCACCGAGGGAAAAGGTGAAGATAAAGAAAGTGAAGAAGAAGAAGAAGGAGAAAAAGAATCAGAAAAAGAGCAACCGACAAAGAAGAAAGGAAAGGTAATCATTACCAAGCCCAAGAAGCAGCCTACTACAGTATTCACTCGGAGAACAAGAAAAGGTATTCAGGAACCTGTATTGGTCAAACCTGCACCTACATTCGAGCAAAGGCTCAAATCATTGGAAGAAGGAGATGGCATCACAAATTTCAAGGCATTAAGATTTGAGACAAGGACTGATGCAGAGAAAATGCAAATTGAGGAACTGGTACTTAACAAAATGGGAAAATGGAAATACTCCCCGGACCAGATTGCTCCTCATATCTCTAAAGAACTACTGGAGAGAGTACAGCCAAGATGGGAGTTAGCCACCAAGATGGTAAAAGATATATATGAGCAATCCCTGAAGAATCTTCGGCCTAGTCTCACTGGAGCAGAGGTAAAATCTGAATTGAAAACCTATGAAGGTAAAATGATGATCAGATTCCACACTTGTTTGGTTTTGATCAAAGATATAGAGCATGTTGTAAATGATGCTACAAACATGTGTAAAAACATCTATCATCTACATAAGCCCAGTGTAGACCCAGTAGAAATAAAGGATGATGATAGCGGCAACAGCAGTGATGAATCAGATAGCACTCCATCCATCACAGTTACACCAGGAGAGTTGCATGCAATGATGGAAGAGAAAGAGGAAGAAGACAAAGAGGAAGAAGCTAAAGAGGAAGATAAGGAGGATGATACGGTAAAAATTGCAGCAGCAGTTATTGCATCCCTTCCTCACTCCCCAGCCAAACCTGTGACATCATCAAGGTTGGAATCAGCTTCAGCAGGTTCATCTACACTAGATTTACCATCTACACCTGCCATATCTCAGCTCCAGGTATCATCAGTAGAAGTGACTACCACTTCATCTATCGAGCTGCATCCCTCTTCGACTACCGAGTTGCACCCCTTTTCATCTACCGAGTTAGCCTCCTCGACTCCATCATCATCAGTTGGTATTGCTGTAAGTTCTCAAATTTTGACAACTCAAATTTGTTCTACAATTTTGTCACCATCTACTTTAGGCACAGTGAGCTCAGATACTATATTACCAAGTGTATCACCATTTTTGGCCAGCACTCAAATTTTTGACCCTGTACATACTTCTATTGGCACTCAAACCTCAAGCATCCCAGTTTTTACTGCTAGTCCTTCTGTCTCTACTGTTGTGTCTATTCCAAAGGTCAAACCAGTCATCTCAGAAGTCAAACAAAAGCAACCATTAAGACTTATGATCACTGGAAAGGAAATTCCTGAAGACATTGACTTGGACACAGAGATAGTAATTTCAAAGATTGACTTTGATAATGCTACCATTGAAGAAATGAGGTATGCTAGTCAACTTATTGAGAAAAAGGCTACTCAGATGCAGTTAAGATCAGAAAGGGATAAGGAATATAGGATAATTGAGGAAGCCCAGAACATAATTACTGAGGCTATAGGTGTTGATGTTGATACTTCTCAACACATTTTGATTCAACTGGAAGAGGCAGTTAATAAATTCAATGAAGATGCCTCCAGACAAGAAAAGCTAATTGAGCGTGCAGAAAATAAATTTGATAATAAGGTATTAGGGCACATTGCCCAAAACATTGCAATAAATCAGGTTGCATTAACGTCAGTTTTGGCAGATATGGAAAATTCTTTTAATAATGTAACATCTCTTTTTGCTAAGCTTTGTGATGTTACCGAGTACACTAAAGGAATAAGAGAGAAACTAAATAAAATTGATGAAGATCTGAAGGTAAGTGCACAGAACTTGAAGCTTGACCCCAGTTCAAGCTCATCTCATCACCTCAGAATCAAATTTCTGTCAGAGAAGCAGGCAGAGCTGTTGAGGGAAGAGGCAAGGATCCGATCTATTGATAGATATCCAAAACATGATCCTTCCCATCATGGATTCAATGCAGAAGCATATTGCACATTCAAAGACATTAATCCATGATAATAACTTCTCCATTGTAGATCATGTGATTGAACTTTCGGCTGAAGTTCAAAGAGCTCTTTCCACCTGCAAAATTTTGCAAGAGTATTGGGATAAGACTCTCCAGCTTATTCTCCAGGTACATTCAGAGTTCATCTCTCATTTTGGTGTTTCTATATAAGTATATATATTCTTTTATTCTTTGGCATTATTGTCAAAAAGGGGGAGATTATTGTTGGATATGTATACTATGGGTGAATAAGTGTTTTCAGAAAAATTGTACAAAGGAAGAGATATACAACTCATGTAAATAATGTATGTACATTCTATGGGGGAGTTGTATATAACAAAGCTATTCTATGGGGGAGTTGTATATAACGAAGCTATGTATATTCAGAATCAGTCATCAGCATGTCAGATAAATTTTGTCTCATAAGTGTTTTTGTCACTAATGCCAAAGGGGGAGATTGTTGGCATTATGATACATTTTTGTCATTAGTTACAACACTTATTGGATTCTGAATGCTTATCGAGCTCTCACCGGAAGCCAAAGCTTTACCTAGTTCTCAGTGTTTACCGAGTAATCAAGGTGAACAAAGAAGTCAGTTTTTACCAAGTATTCAAGGTGAACAAAGAAGTAAGTGTTTACCGAGTAATCAAGGTGAAAAAAGAAGTCAATGTTTACCGAGTGATCAAGGTGAACAAAGCAGCCAGTGTTTATCGAGTGTTCAAGGTAAAGAAAGGAATCAGTTTTGATCGAGTGAAGATGTACTAAGATGTAACCGAGAACTTCATGATAACTGAGCTCCTGAGGTTATCAAGGAAATTAATTTTTATCGAGCTCAGACGGATATCAAGGAAACTAACTATCACCGAGTCACAAGGTTCTATCAAGTGTTTCCTTTGATCACCAAGCTACAATTCAGATAGAAGTATTCACTGAGTGACATCTCTTCTACCGAGTCTCCAGTGGTTACCGAGTTCAGAACTACTCAAAGTGTTTAGTATGGACCATGCCTTCACTTCTACCGAGTGCATGACAATGCCGAGTAACACAGTGGACACCGAGTATCAAAAGGACACCAAGTCAGTTCAGTGAACCCGAGTTTTTACCTTGGGCCGACTTTGTATAGAGATTTGCACTTTTTGTTTTGGCCAACCTTGCATGTATTGTTTAGCCGACCTTTCATGTATTGTTTATATGGATGGTATATATATGCAATGTATTGTATCATTCAAAAATAGTTGTTATGGCAATGGTAATGAATGGAAACGTGAAAGTGTAAAAGTGTGAAAGTGCGAAAGAAATACATGCGTGCGAAAGTATGTGGGCTAAATTGTGAAGATATTCAGCAGGTGGAGTTTTGGAGCAAAAAAGTTTTATCTATCACATCAAGGTGAATCAGAGCATAGCGGATCTTATCAGCAATCAGTTGTAATTAGATCCACTGTTTCATTCTAACAGGTGAATCGGTTTTTGTAAATCCTTTAACAAGGTAGACTTAACAGTCTTTTGTAAATCTCCTAACAGAGTGCATACTTTATTGTATGTTTGGAAATCCTCTAACAAGGTGGATCTAGCAATCCTTTGTGCTCCTAATAGGGCAGATCACAAGAAGTGGTCATTGTAAGCCTTAACCAGCCAACTTCATACTGCAGTAACGAAGCTTGTGGGTTTCATCCCCACCCCAGTTTTACTTTCTATTTGAAAGGTTTCTGGGTCACCAAATCTGTGTGTTCAAGTGTTGCAAATGATTTTGTTTCATGCTTACAGTAGGTTACTTGTTTGAATGGTGAATATATCAGTATACAGTTTTATTGTTTGAAATTTTAGAAGTTACTGATTCACCCCTCCCCTCTCAGTAACTTGTCATATCTTGAATATTTCCAACAATTATAAGTTTGTCTCACATTTTAGTGTCTCTATATAAGTTTGGTGTGTATAAATGTTTGGCATTATTGTCAAAAATGAGGAGAGAAAGAGATATTTGTGGAGAGACATATGTATAGCACTAAACAATAAAGAGAGACTTTTATATACAGTATGGTACTATGCCTTATATAATATGTACACTGTATGAGGGAGATATGTATATACAATAGAACTACAAGGACAAATTTTGAAAAATAAAAAAAATTAACATGTAACTGTACATAAATTTTGGCTAATCAGTATTTTTATCACTAATGCCAAAGGGGGAGATTGTAGGCATTAAGTTATGTTTGTCATTAATGACAACACCTATTCATAATTTTGCATGGTTGCCAGTGTTTACCGAACATTCAGTGGTTACCAAGTAAGTTTAGTAGTGTAGTAGTTTAGACCAAGTAGATAGTGGTTCTCAAGCTTCGCAGTATTTACTGAGTCATCAATTTCTGTGATGTGAAGCTAGTGTCAACCAAGTGATGGGATGAGAAGTGTTTATCGAGTGAAGTCAATGTAAACATAGTGTTCAATTCTTATCGAGTTACATTATATCTATCGAGTCTCTAATGTTCACCAAGTTCAAAGCTACGTTGAGTGATTAGTATGGACCAAGCCTCTACTTCTACAAAATGCATGATGATTTTGAGTAATGTAGTGAATGTTAAGTATCAAAAGGTCACCAAGTCAGCTATTAAGAACTCGAGTTTCCACATTTGGGCTGACTTAGTAATATTTTTGTTAACTTAAGTTTTGGCTGACCTTATAAATATGAGAATTTGGATGGTATATATGTAATGTATTGTATCATTTTAAAGTATGAAGATAAGTAATGTTTTGAGAAGAGTGAATGTGAATCAGAAGTAGGGCAGAGTATTCAGCAAGGCCTATAAGGAGCAGTCAAGTTACATCTATCACAAGAGGTGATCATCATTTCAAGGATCTAATCAGCAATCGAGTTGCAAGCTATCTCTACTATTTCATCCTAATAGGTGAATCAGATTCAAATCCTTTAATAGGGTAGACTTAATAGTCTTTTCTCTAAATCTTCTAACAGAGTGCATACTTCATTGTATGTTTGTAAAACCTCTAACAAGGTGGACCTGGTAGTCCTAATTGCTCCTAATAGTTTAGATCATCAGAAGTGATCATTGTAAGCCTTAACAAGACAACTTTATAATGTAGTATTGAAGTTTTGTGGGTATCATCCCTACCCTAGTTTTACTTTCTTTTTGGAAGGATTTTGGGCCACCAAATATTGTGTTCATGTGCTATGAATGTTTATCTTTTAGTTTCTCATACATCTAGTAGGTTAGATCAATTAATGGTGAATGGGTTATGTTGATTAAGTGTTGAATTTGATAAAAAAAATTGAAGTTACTAATTTACCCCTCCCCTCTCAATAACCTCTCTAGTATTGATTATTTCCAATGGGCACCAAATTTTAAGTTGAGTCCTCTCTTGGAGCTTAGTCACAAACTCCACCAAAGGGACTATTAGTCAATGCTTTGTTCACATTTTAAGTCTTCTATTTAGGACATTGGACCATTGGAGATGGATGGATCATTAAAAGATTTATGTGATAATGTTCTATTAAAATTAGAACATCAACATCTTGAAGTAAAAGGTTTAACTCATATTATGCATCTGCCATGGGATTTTTGAATAAAATGGATAAGATTTATGCTCAATAATGTGCAAAATGGTCAGTTATGATTGGAACAAGTAGTTTTGATAACCAAGAAGATGATCCATAGGATCACTGGTCTTCCTATGTTGACAATAGTCAAAACAACCAAAACCTTAAGTCAAGTTGATCTTGAGAAGAAAACCCTTGCTGAGTGGGATGTAAGGGAAATAAATATTAGCTATGTTACTAACATGGAACTCAAGTTTAGGATACATTTCAACACTCACAAGATTTATAGCTCAAGTAGACTTAATAGTGTGCCATGCGAAGTAGTGGATCTAGGATACAAAGTAGTTAAGAATAACCTATCACTTGACCTTGTTGAGTTGATGCTAAAATAGTTTAACAAGGATATGGAAAGTATAAGAACTTCAAAGAACAATCCTTATAAGTTTAGTTGACTACTAACTTGTATATTGTCCTATGTGAAATTTTTTTCCCCATCTAAAGGTACAGTAGTATGGAGGAAAGATGTACCTATTCTTTATTAGATTAATGAGTATATAGGTGAAAAGGTAGAGAACTATGTAAGTATTATGGAGAATTAATCTGATGCATTCAAGGATTAGATGAATAAAAAATTTAGGATACCAAAGAAAATCATTGATGATTACAAAGATTATGTTTATTTTATGTTTGATAGTGATAAAGTATATATTCAGGTGGATAGACTAAGAATGGTATGGGTAAAACCTCTAGGTTATGAGGTGAACATAGATGAAACAAAGAACATAATTGAGGGACTGATTAATGAGCCTATTGACCCTAAAGTTGCATACTTTGGCACTTATGATGAGTCAAATGATAGAATTGAACTTGAAATCAAACTCCCTCACATAGTCAACATAGGAAAGAAGATAATTACAAAACTAAAAACCAGTTCCACACTTCTACTAATCAAAGGAAAAGGAGATAATATTGAGGATGAAGAACATGAAGATCAAGAGACATCAGAGGAAGAAGAGCCATCAAAGAAGAAATTTAAGGTAATTATTATCAAGCCTTCCAAACCATCTACTACTATGTTTAAAAGAAGATCATCTAATAAGAAAGCAAATAAAGAAGGAGATGTGATCTTTAAGAGGCCTCCACCTACTTTTGAGGAAAGGATAAAAAAATTAGAGGCAGGATCTGACATAACAAACTTCAAAGCACTAACATATGAGACTAGGACTATAAAGGAGTAGAAGCAAATAGAGGACTTGATAATGTCTAAAATTGGTAAATGGAAGTATTCTCCAAACTAGCTTGCTCAGTAGATTCCTAATTTTCTAATGGAGAAGATCAAGCCAAAATGGGAGAATACAATTGAAACTACCAAAGGAAAATATGATCAGACCTTGAGGCAACTCATGTCAAGTTTGAATGATAAGGAATTAAATGAATCTCTAAAGAAAAATGAAGAAAGCTTACATTGATATTCATCACTTGTTTTGTACTATTAAAAGGCATTGAACATGTAGTCAACAATTCTACAAACACATGGAAGAAAATTTATATTCTTCACAAGATGAGTGATTTTTTAGTTAGTATTAGTGAAAAGGATGAAGATGATGATGAACAAGAAGAAGATGAAGAAATTTATGATGAAGAATTTACACATTTTGACAACATAGATGATAAGGAAGAGGAACAAGGTCAAGAATCTACTGAGGAATATTTACCAGATATTCAAGACACTAAGGAGACTAACCTAGAGAAAATTGTTGCAGCGGTCATAGCATCACTTCCTCATGCTTTGAGAAAAGAAATGAAAACATCAAGCCTAGATAAAGCTACTATAGGATTGATTGTGTCAAACACTATGAGCAAAAGCATTCAATCAATTTTTGCACCTACCCAGCTTAGCAATTCACTAATATAAGTGACAAGCACTTCCCTCTATATCAATTTTGGTTACACTAGGTATTTGGTATTTCAAAAATTAGTGCAGTATCTACTTTCATAGCTAGTCCTACTATTTATACAATTGCTTCCATTACCAACATGCAAATAATAAGTGCAAGGATAGTTGAGACCAAGTCTCAATTGAGTACAAATTTTTTGAGTAAAGAAAAAGATAAAGAAAATGATATTGATCTTGATTAGAAAATTATTATTCCAAATTGGTATATCTTTAATCTCAATCTTGATCGGATGATTTTTTTTGGATAAATTCTTTTGAAGAAAGCTAAGAAACAAAGGGTTAGAGAAGAAAGAAACACGGAATTTCAAATAATAGAAGATGCAATGAATATACTAGCAGAGGCATTAAACAAAAAGGATGATACTTCTCAACCAATTTTGAATTAGTTAGTAGAGGTGGTCTAGAAATTCAATAAATATTTGAATGGACAAGACAAATTGTTGCAGAGAGATAAGAAGAAATTTGAGAATAAATTCTTGGAACTTATTGCTCAACAAATTTCTATCCATCAAGTAGAATTATCTACTATTCTAGGCTCACTAGAGACCTCTTGCAATAATGTGTCTTCACTATTTGGTAAACTCTATGATACATCAATTTTCACTAAGGAAATATGAGATAAATTATTGAAGACTGATGAGGCTCTAAAGGCAAGTGCACAATAGTTGCAACTTGACCCAAGTTATAGCTTTGTCCACTACAAAAAAATCAAATCCCTAACTAATATGGAAGCATTATTACTAAGAGAAGAAGCCAAAATAAGAGCTAATCTGATAAATATATAGGGCACGATTCTTCCAAACATGGATGTATTGTATAAACACATTGCACATGCTAAGATGCTCATCCATGACAACAACTTCTCAATTGCTGAACACATAATAGAAATATCAGTAGAAGTGCAGATTAATTGTACACATGAAAGGTATTGGAAGAAAATTGGGACAAGACAATGACGCTTATCTTAAAGGTAGATTCAAAGTTGTTGTAACAATTTGGCATTACTATATAGTGTATATAGCAATACATATGTTTCTTTAATATCAAAAAGGGGGAGAAAATGTATATTGTAGAAAATGTGTATATTGTGAAAGGGGAGAAGATATTATGAGGAGTATACATACAAGGGGAGAAAATCTATATATCCGATGTGAAAAGATGTAAAGTATAATATATATTTTGTATGGGGTAACATTATAATATTATATATGTACCAAATATACATCTCTTGAAAATTTTCAAAAATAGTATACTCTATCGAGTTGGAGACATAAGGTGATGAATAAGAGGTGTTCTTGAACTTTTTTGAATTTAATTTTGACTAATAAGTGGTTTTGTCACTAATGCCAAAAGGGGATATTGTTGAAATTATAGTCATGTTTTTAGTTAATGGCATACACTTACTCATATTGTAAGTATCTATAGAGGATATTGTATAGTTAACAGAGTTAACTAAGCATTTCAATCTCTATTGAGTTCTACAATTGCTAACGAGTCCAAGGGACAATATACAATTTGTGTCAAGAAGTTACTACCATGGTGATGATTAGTAGTGTAAACTAATTTATGTAGTGCTTACTGAGTTCATAGTTACTATAATGTGAATCTAGTGTTAACCTAGCCACTTAGTGTTAACCAAATGATTCAGTTTATACCAAGTTCATAGTGATAGCATTGATAGAGCTATGTCATGTGAATCAAATATTTAACTTTATATGTCAAGTTTTATAGTATTTGTAGAGTTACCAATGTACACTAAATACAAGACTATTTGGAAGTGATCAATATGGACTAAGATTCTACATCTACTGAATGCATGATGATATCAAGCATTGCTAGTGGATGTTGAGTATCAGGTCCTCATCGAGCTAATATTCAGAACTCAAGTTTCTCCATTTTGGTTGACTTTGTAGATTTTGTGTAAAGTAATATTGTGGCTGACTTTGTAGTTTGTAATTTGGATTGGTATATATGTAATGTATTGTACCACATCCAATGTATGAGATGGAAGTAATGTAATAAGAAGAGAAGAGAAGAAGAGAAAATTACAAAGGCTATAGTAGTATAAGGAGTAGGAAATATTTATCTATCATAGTAAGGAGATTACTACATTTAAAGGATCTTATTCAGAAAACCAAGTTCCAAATTAGAGATCAACTACTGTTTCATCTTAACAAGTAGATCAGTCAAATCATTTCTCAAGGTAGACCTAAGAGTATAATGTAAATCTCTTTACCAAGTGCATACTTCATTGTATGTTTGTAAATCCTTTTGCAAGGTGGACATAGTAGTCCTTATTGCTCCTAATAGGGCAGATCATCATAAGTGACCATTATAAGCCTTAATAGGCCAACTTTATACTAGAGTACTAAAGCTTGTGGCTATCATGCACAACCTAGTTTTAATTTCTATTTGGAAGGTTTCTAGGTCACCTAATTGTGTGTCAACAGTGTTATGAATACTTTTATGTTTTCAGTTTCTGATGCATTGCATAATTAGATCAGAATTCACATGAAGGATTAGTGGCTAATTAAGGATTAAGTTGTATTGGCTATTGATTCACTACAAATTTTTAGATCTTCCCACACAAGTTGAAAGTCCTTTGAAATTTTAACACAAAATCAACTAGGAAATTGGTACAGAGATTTAGAGTCACAACTCATACTTGTGAGGAAAGATTTACATAATTTTTTTCTTGACAATTCTGAACTAGAATTTCAACTTGTAGGAAAACATGTACATCATCAAACCACCTTTGAAGATTTACCCATTCAAAAATGAGAAGAGAACATATCTTATGATTCTTGACATTAAACTTTGCAACAAAGCTTTGAAACATTACATAGTTGAATTGATTGATGATAAACTCTCTTAGTAACAATACAATTTACACTCAACCCTCAAAGCTACTATTATCAATGAATAAAGCATTACTGGGAGACATGAATTTTTAGGAAAGAGATGGAAAACACTTCAATGGAAAAAACTTCACAACCTTGCTATTGTAGATAATTCTTCCTACTATATTGAATCTTTTTTGGATTCTCAAGATTTGTCTACCATTCAAATTCAATACACTTCCTTAGTGGAACCATCATTTTGTTGTCTTTTGGATTACTAACTTTTGAATAACCCAATGATAGGAACAAATATATCTAGGGTAATTAATTCCCATGTTCAACATATCTATTTAGACACTAGGGGCAACTATAAGGCTACACTCCTTCTTCCTTAGGCTCTACAAGACCTAGGTGGATGAACCTCAGATTTTCTCATATGGTACCAATTCTAAAAGCATAAAACCAAAATGTTATTAAGAAGATAAGACTTGTATTTCTCCTCAAAAACCTATGAAATCCACAACTTCAGTGGGGGCATCCTTTCAACTCTTAAATGAAAAGGGAAATGGATAATTTATTAAAGTTTGATATCAACAAAATCCAAATATGTAATATAAATAACATGTTGCTCCTATAACTTATCATTGCCTTATATATTGGGCAATTTCATGAATCACAAAGATACAACCCATGATACCAGTGAAATATCTCATACATCAAGATATCAGATATATCTTATAACTTTTTGAATTAGATATTAGTATTCATAAAAACCTCATGTTTATGATATCCTTCTCATGTAACCAGCAACTATGTCAAGATAAGTAATCAATTACTTGGCTCATTTGTCCAATAGAAAACCTAACAAGATGTACACGTTTAAGGGGATACAAACTAGTTTAAGTTCTTTGTTCCTAAACCAAAAAATATTGCAGATAATAGACATAAGAGATGAGAATCAGAATACAACTAAGAAGTTTGATGTTCTTTGTATTCATTTCTTTGGAACAATATACTTAAAATGGATGTAAATAACTAATAAAACTACTGAATAGACCAAAATTGTCTATCTTAACTTCAATATTGTTCTTCATACAAGAGAGAATGTTGAAGAATATTGGAATCATAGTTTTGGAAACCTTCCAAAATATTGGAACTGACCTTGTAGTATCACAATAGTGGGGAAAAACTAGGATTAGGAACCAACCCTAGAGAAAGAAAGAAAGAAGAATGATATAGGAGAGGAAAGAAATCTTGAATCTGATTTAGAAGTGATGCATGTCCACTTGAAAATATATTCCCTACTACTACAAAGCCTCTCTCTCTCTCTCTCTCTCTTCTCTCTACAACCTAAATCTAAATGGAATCTCATTGTTAAGCTTCAACAAAATCAAATTATCTCCTCCAACTAATGAGAAATCCTCATTCTGATAGAAAATATTAGATATGCATTTATAATATTGTTTAATCCTTTACTAAACTAATTTTGAGGTGGAAAAACATCACCAATTGCATCTCCAAAAACTCTGGTGCACACTCAATTCATCATTTCACCAAAAACCAATTTTGAATTGCTATAGCAGAAAATAGTTGAAAAATAAGCACTATTGACAAAACATTGAACAACTCACACAAATTTATTCTTGTGCAATAATAAAATGAAAATCTATAAAGCTCATTCTAAGACGTTTCCATTGTTATATG
This sequence comes from Cupressus sempervirens, assembly GCA_028749045.1. NCBI lineage: Eukaryota > Viridiplantae > Streptophyta > Pinopsida > Cupressales > Cupressaceae > Cupressus > Cupressus sempervirens. Next base: position 754,379,752 of record CM053786.1, read on the forward strand.
TTAATATTATGCTAGCTAATCAAAGATGCCCTAGAGATTTTTTTGAAAATCATGTTCAAACCTGGTTCTCAGGTCTGTATTTGTGCAAAAATTTAACTTCTAAAAAAGTTAAAAATTTATTACATTGACCAAAATTCATTTAAATTACCCTCTCCACATCTTTGAAGATAAAGTTTAACATATTTGGGAGATCCATTGCTAACATTTTCATAAAGGATAGTCTGAAGTTTGATGGAACAAATTATTATAGCCAGGAGGAAAAGATGAAGACACATCTACTATGTATGGTTCAAAGATATTAGATCTTGACAAAATTGGAAAAGACAATTATTGTTGAAAGTATGGTAGAAAATTATACTAAGGATGAGAGAGAACTTTTCATGTGTAACATGAGAGCTAGAGAAGCACTATTGTGTGCACTTCCTGAAACAAAGTACAATCAAGTAAAAACAATTGATACTTCTAATAAGATCTAGAAATCTTTCAAGAATAGTTTTGGAAGTGATGTACATTCTAAGAAATTTAGGCTACAAAGTTGGTTTTGTACATTTCAAGATGCTACAATGATGGAAGATGAATCTATAAGAACATTTACAGGTACAATATCAAAAATTACTATAGGTATCAGATCTAAAGGATGAACCAAGGAAGATGATGAGGTGATCTAGAAGATATTGAAGAGATTAATACCATCATTTAAGTAGGTAGTTCAAATGATAAAATTGTATATCTCTTGTACAAAATATTTCACCAAGGAAACATTACTCAGGGGACTTGAGCAGTTGAAAATGAGCTTAGACAATCTGGAAAATTGTCTATAATAGAGACAACTTTCAATGCCCTAAACATTAGACCTAGTCTATCAAGGAGCAGAAGTGGTAGATGAGATTTTGCTAGTAGTAGAAAATATAATTAGGATAGAAAGATAGAAGAAGAAGTAGCCCTTCTTGTAAGAAGAGGAAAAGATGGTAACAAAATATTTAAATGTTGGACTTGTAATGAGTTTGGTCATTATGCATCTAAGTGTCTTAAAAGAGAGAAAAATTACAAAGGAAAGTTCAAAAAAAAAAAAGAGATAGAGATTTTTTGTATACCAATGAAGAAGTTGATTCTAATGAACAAGTAGTAAGTACTAGTAATGATGAAATAGGATTTGTAGATCTTAAAGAGGAAAGTATAGAGAAAATGGCTTTAGTATCACATGTTGAAAAGAAATATGATTGGATAATTCATAGTTGTTGTTAACATCACATGAATGGTGATATGAACAAGTTTTTTGACTTCAAAAGTTATGATGGAGGCATTGTCAGAGTTGAAAACAATGCAAATTTCTATATTAAAGGTATTGGATCTATAACTCTTGATGGAAAGACTAACATAGAGGATGCATTGTTTGTTGATGGTTTAAAACATAATCCTTTGAGTGTTGGACAACTAGTGGATAAAGGTTAATAGTGGCTATTCATAGAGAAAACATGCATGATTAGAGACAAAGATGGAAAGATAATTAGAATAGGAACCAAATCTAGAGGTAATGAATTTTAGATGAATCCCACTAAAATGACATGTTTGGTTGCAAAGGTAGATGATAGTTGGTAATGGCATAAGAGATTTTTTCATATAAACTTTGACAGTATTGTGAAAACTTGTAACATGTTTATAGTTAGAGATTTTCCTAAGATTGTAAAGTCTACTAATACAATTTGCAAGGTGTATGTGTTGGCAAAGCAAAACAAAGCTTCTTTTCCCAACAAGAAGTTTACTACTACAAAAAAGTTGGAGATTATACACAAAAATATTAGTAGTCCTACAAATACTAAAGGATTCTATGGTGAAATATACTTCATGACTATTGTTCATGAATTTTCTAGAATGATGTGCATTGCATTTCTTAAAGAAAAATCTAAGGCATTTGTCAAGTTCATGATATTTAAGAATAGAGTTGACAATGAATCAGGTATGAAGATGAAATATTTAAGATCACATAGCGGAGGAGAGTTTACTTAAAATGAGCTTAACATCTTTTGTGAAGATAATTGAATCAAAAGACAACTTTTACCTCCTAGAACCCCTAAACAAAATGGCATTATAGAAAGAAGAAATAGGTCAATAATAGAAGTAGCAAAAGCTATGCTAACTAAGAATAATGTATCCAAGACATTTTTTAGACAAGTTGTGAATATAGAAGTTTATACTATGAATAGAGTGAAGGTTAGGAAAGACACAAACAATATACCTTATGAGCTATGGTTTTTTCACTCACCTATTGTTAAATATTTCAAAAAAAATTGTAGCAAATGTTATATTAAAAGAGATGATGATGTTGATAAATTTTATGCTAGAAGTGATGAAGGCATGTTTCTTGGTTATTCATTTAAAAGAGGAGCTTACAGATGTTAGAATCTAAGAACTAAGACTATTGTTGAAAGTGCAAGTTTAAGAGCTGATGAGAAATTTAGGATACAAGAAAGAATAGTTGACTACAATTTTGATGATGAGAATCTCATTGTTAGTAAACCATGAAATGATGAAGTATTCTTTGAGATTAGCAATGATTTTTAGAATGAAGAGAGAAAAACAAGGAACAATATTCGGAACCTAGAATTGAGCTAAGAGTTGAGATAACAACACCTACTTCTGTTATGAATATGACAAAGAATCGTCCACCAGAGCAGATCATTGGTAGCAGAGATAAAGGTGTGATGACAAGAAGAATCAATGAAGAGCTATGTTTGATATCTCAAGTAGAACCAAATAATGTAGATGAGGCATGTGAATATGACTATTAGAAGCAAGATATGAAAGAAGAACTAAATTAGATAGTGAAAAATGAAATGTGGGTATTGGTCCCTAGATTGATAGACAAAAATATGATAGCAACAAAATGGGTATCTAGGAATAAGAGTAATGAATATGGTGAAGTTGTAAGGAACAAAGAAATATTGGTATATAAAGATTACTCACAACAAGAAGGAATAGACTATGAAGAAACTTATTCTCATGTCAAAAGAGTTGAAGCAATAAGGTTATTCTTAGCCTATATAGTAAATAAGAAATTCAAAGTGTATCAGATGGATGTCAAGTCAACATGTTTGGATGGAGAACTTGAAGAAGAGGTATACATAGAAGAGCTTGAAGGTTTTCCTTTAACATATGACAAGGGCATGGTATGTAGATTAAAGAAAGCATTGTATGGCTTGAAACAAGCAGCCATAACCTGGTTTGCAAGGTTGGACAAGCATTTGAAAAAACATGGACTTAGGAAAGGTAAGGTAGATAGTAATCTATACTAGAAAGAAATAGATGATGGATTGATGATCTTGGTAATATTTTTTGATGATATCATATTTGGAGGAGATGTTAATGAAAGTAATAAGTTTGCAGAAGAAATGAAGAAGGAAATTGAAATGAGTATGATAGGGGAAATGAAATACTTCCTAGGATAACAGACGGTATAGAATATTTATTTATGAGACCAAGTATTTGAAAGGGGTGAATGCACCAAGTTGTGGTGCCAAAAAGATGACACTTCTTTTTTCTTCAAAATTTTCAATAGCGTGCATGCACTATAGTGGGCATGAACTATGGCTTGGGCATAGCCTTATTAAGCCCAAGCCATAGTGTATGCACATAATAGTGAATATGTGCTATGGAAAAATGGATTTCTCAATAGTGCATATGCGCTATGGAGAAATATAATTCTCAATAGCACATACTCACTATTGGAAATCATAGACAACAATAGAAACACATATTCTCTCTCCCCCCTCTCTCCCTCCACCTTCTCTTAATTTCTCCCTCCCTCTCTCTCTCCTCCCTCTGCCCCTCTCCCTCTCCCTCTCCCTCTCTCTCCCCCTCCCCATCCCTCCCTCTCCCTCTCCCTCTATCATTCACTACTATACGTCCCCCTCTCTCTCTCTTTATATACAACCTATCCCACATACTCTTTGAACCCACATTCCTCTCTCTCTTTGCCTCCCTCTATCATCCACTACTCTCTCTCTCTCTCTCTCTCTCTCTCTCTCTCTCTCTCTCCCTTGATCCCTCCCTCCTTCCCTCTCTATTCCTCTCTTCATTTATCCCTCCCTCCCTCTCTATTTCTCCCTCCCTCTCTCCCTAGTTCATCCTCCCTCTCTTCCAACTCCATGCTCTCTCTTTCTTTGCATCTTATCTCATACTCTTTCCCTCATCCCCCCCTCTCTCCTTCTCTTTCTCTCTCTGACCCCATTATATATGTCCCTTTCTGTCTTTCTATGAATCCTATGCCATGTACTCTTTAAACCCCCATCCTCTAAAACTTATCAATCTCTCTCTCCTATCTGATACTCATTCTCTCTCTCCCTCCTCCCTCCCTCCCTCCTTCCCTCTCTCTCTTTATATGTATCCTATTCCATGTACACTTTGAAAAACCATTCCTCTCTCTCTCACCTCTCTCTCTATCACAATCCCACCTACTCAGATCTCCTATTATGTGTCCCTCCTTTTTCTATGCATCATAACCCATGTACCCTTTGATCCCCCATCCTCTACTCCCTCTCCCTCTCTCTCTTTCTATCCCATTCTAATCCCCTACTCTCTCTCTCTCTCTCTCTCTCTCTCTCTCTCTCTCTCTCTCTCTCTCTCTCTCTCTCTCTTTTCATCCTATCTTATACTCTTTCCTTCTTCCTCCCTCTCTCTCCCTCACAACCCCTAATCTATGTCTCTTTATCTCTTTCTATGAATCTTATCCCATGTACTCTTTGAATACCCATCCTCTACTCCCTCTCTCTCTCTCTCTCTCTCTCTCTCTCTCTCTGCTCTTTCCTCATTCCCTTCTATCTTTATATTCTTCTTTGTCACTCTACATCATATCCCCTACTCTCTCTACAACCTATACTCTATCTCACTGTTTACCCTCTCTCCCTCTCTCCCTCTCTCCTTCCCTCTCTCCTTATCCATCCTCTTTATCAAAATTGAAGGCTTAAATAGTGCATATTCACTATAGCACGTGTGTACTATATTGCTTACACATTATTTAAGTCTTCAATTTTAAAAAAAAAGTTTTAAATAGCATACACACACTATAGTACATACATGCTATTTAAGCCTTGTACACATGCACTATTGCGCGTATGTACTATCTAAAGAAATGGATACCACCAAGTCTAAGGCTTAAATTTTCATTGAGGACCCAACCCAAAGGTTTGGAGGCTCTAAACTAGTCTAAGATGTGTTTTGTAGAAAGCATACAAAAAATGCTCATTTTCTCTTTTGTGTTTTCCTTCAAGTTTTTTTTTGGTTGAGAATCAATAAAATCCAGTTACATAGTATTATAGATCTCTGTGTTAGCTATATAACCATATAATTTATTTCAAACTCATATTATTTCAAGCCTTTCAGCTACAAATTCTTTCAACTATAATTTTTCTCAAAAACCAACATGTACTAATTAGGGTGTAGATTTTTGCTCATTTGTCAAATTTTGCAAAAAGTTAATTTTTTAGAAACTAGACTCCATTCTACTCACTTTGAAAAAAAAGAAGTTTTTATTTTAGATTAGTTTAAAATAATTTCTAGGGGGAGCACACAAATATTTCACATTTTGGGATGTGTCTACTTACAAAATTCACAAAAAAAAGTACACATTGTAAAATTATCAAAAAATTTTGGGATAAACTACACGGTTTTAGGTAACTTTTGACCAGAGTGATTAAAGAATTTCAAAATAAAATTTAAAATTTTAGGGCAGCCACACTTTACACTATGTTATGTCTTTTCTGAAAAATTAGTACCTTTTTCCATGGCCCTCTTTTTTGAGGAACTAAAACCAAACCATTTTGAAAAATAATTAGTATTTTAGAAACTAGATTCAAAGGACTACTACTTTTTTTTTTTTTCATATCTTAAAATTTTAAGCATAACTATATTCAAACTCTTGTCAATGTTTAAAAATTGTTGATTTCAGGAAAAAAGGTGTCCACTTATACCCCCCTTTTGGCACCACAACTTGGCACACTTACCCAAAGATCTATTGAAACATTTTTTTTGAAAATATGGAAACTAGTTGCAACACATATGATAACTTGACACAAGTTATCTACAAAGGATGAGACACCTATTGTTGAGAAAAAGAAGTATTGATCTATGATTGGAGGATTATAATATCTGACCAACACAAGGCTGGATATAGAAAATACAGTTGGAATTATTACAAGATTTTAAGTTGATTTGAGAGAAGCAAATTATGTAGTAGTTAAAAGGATATTTAGATATCTGAAGGAAACAATAGATTTGGATTGTGGTATGATAGGTCTAATGATTTAAATTTGTATTCTTATATTGATGTTGATTAGGTAGGCAATATGGATGATAGAAAGAGCACAAGTGATGGAGCATTTTTTCTTGGAGAAAGATTGGTTTCTTGGTAAATCAAGAAGCAAGATTGTATCTCACAGAGTATAGCAGAGGTAGAATATGTTGTAGCAACAAATAATTGTAATCAAGTTGTTTGGATGAAGCATATGTTGAGGGATATTAGGATAGAATTTAGTGAACTTATTGTCATACATTGTGATAATGCAAGAATAGTGAATATCTATAAGAATCTAGTGTTGCATTCTAAGACTAAGTACATTTCTAACAAATATCACATGTTGAGAGAGAAAGTTGTAGAAAAGGAAATCAAATTGGAGTATGTGAGCACCAAATAGTAGATTGCAAATAGTTTCAGCAAGCCTCTTCCCAAAGAGATTGTTCAGTATTTGCAATGTATGCTAGGGTTTATGGCCCTACCTACATCAAAGTATATGATTCAATAGTGCATCAATCTAGTCATACAGAGCAGTATTATTTGTATGGACTAATTGTTGATGCTTCATGTATGAGGGAGTATCTATGATGGATAGAGTCATATAGGACTATTGATAGTTGTTGTTTTGAATAGTGTCTTTGGACACTTGAGCAAGTTAGAAAAAATTATTGCAATTATAGATAGTTGTTGTAACCTTTCACATTGATGTCAATTGGGGAGAGATTATAGCATGAAAAACATTTTTTTTATAGAGCACATTGAGGTATATCAATTGGGAGAAGCATGTATTATTTATGTAGAGGTTTTGAAAAGAAAGGATAATTGTCTTAAGAAATTGCTATTCTTTGAACTAGATGTTTTTCATCTATGTTGTCATCAATGTCAAAGGCGGAGATTATTGGAAGCATCAATGCTGATGATATTACTATGGGGGAATATTATAAAAACATGATTAGATTATTATTTTGATGATATGTTACATTCATGATTGTGTTTGTCATTGATGTCAACATAGTAGTTTTCTATGGTATCTTACAAAAGAACAATGGTAAAGATCAAGTTGGTATGGAAAAATCCTTGAGTATTTTCACTAGAAAGGTTAATAGGAGATACTACTAAGTGTCTAGTATATGCAGCTAATCTTGAGAGCAAAAGCTATTAAGTCTAGAAGAAGTTATGCAATTTTTGGTGAAGACTATTTTGAGATAGAGCTTACAAAAGCATGTTCTAGTAAACTTGTTATATCTCTTAGGAGAGTTGTTATTCTAAGAATCAAGGTTAAAGAAATGTAGAAGACATGTTGGAGATGATGTGTTTAAGCTCTCTCATCATAATATTACACATATAGAAAGTTATTCAATTTACAAGCTGACAAATTGATGTTATCAGTATGTATAACATGTTCTTAATGAGGTTCAATAATAATTAATTTAGAAGATGTAATAGCCAACTTAGGGAATATTTTTATGGATTCGATATAAAGGAAGAACATTTTCCTTTGTTATGTAAGAAAGATTTCATGAAACATAAAGAGTGGAATGAAATAGAAACAAGTTGATATGAGAGGATAAGCAGAGCGGATTGAAGTTGGAGAAATCTTTATTCCTGAGGTTTTATTTTGAGATTCAAGGCTTGTGACCCAGTCTAGAAGGTTTGACAGTGATTGTTCGAGTTGATAGGATAGAGGAAAGAGGATAATGTATAGTACAAATAATTATTTTGCAAGAAATAATTAAGAGATCATTTGGATAGTGAAGTTCAGTGGCCTTGCCCCATAAGCTATTTGGATAGTGGGTCCTTCTACCTTCTACAACTCCTAATAGGGTTGTGAAACTCCTAACAGTGTTGGAATCTGCTAACAGGGATTCAATGTCTCGTAACAAGAACTCTTATGTATTGAATGTGTTTAAAGATACCTTGTAGGGTCCATCCTCTAACAAGGAATATATATATATATATATATATATATATATATCATTGTGGACATCATTCCCACCACGGTTTTCCCTCTGATGAAAGATTTCTATAGTTAACAAATATAGTGTAAGTGTGTATATGCATCTTGTTATGGTTGTTTTTTACTTTGATTGAATGGTTAAGATTAATTAAGGTTGATAAATGTTTTAATTGGATAACTAATTCACCCCCCTGCCCATACTCTTAGTTATCTTGGTGGACTAATATTTCCAACAAAACCCCTCTATCTATTTGATCCATGCCACAACTCTCCATCATTTTAGTACTAGCCATGCACGTCATGTTTGGTTCATTTGCCACTGCATGCTCCTTTAGTCTTTCATTAGGAATGAGAAACTTAATCAATAATTTCAAATAACTAATCTAGCCTTTCTAGGGTCATGCTTGAAAATATTAACCCTAAGATTTTATCTATGAGAATGGTTTGAAATCATCTCAAGTGTGTGGGTGATTATCTCACCCATTCAACTTCTCCTTGTATCGTTAAGTTAAAACTTAAAATCTGGGTCATCAAGCCTCATTACAAACACCTTCATTTAGACTCCAATTTGGTAAAATCTGGGTCATCGAGCCTCTTTCCATTCAACAACACCATCGTGTCTCCATGATTGTACAACAATATCCCCGAGAGTTATGCTTCATTATTTCATTTAGATGACATTCATTTTAGGGCAACAACTCAAAACATATGTGGTGTGCATTCCTTTCATTGGCTTACAAGAGGAAAGGATGCCCATTTCATTTAAGATTTATTTGTATCCAACTTTGAACTATGTTTTAGACTAGCTAGTTCTATATGGATAGTAAGAATCATGGTGAAACATCCATTTGTAGATAAGATTTAGAATATGGTTTCTGTGTCATATGCTTTAAGTTCCCTTACGAGGTTTGGAAGATATACATGTAATGATAAAAAAAATTTAAGTGTTATTGACATACTATTATAATTGTGACAAGGAGTTTGTATTTATATGTTGTTTATATTTAACTCTTTAGTGATGGCATTTTTGAGTTCTTTGTTCAGATTTATAATTATGTGGTACAGGTTTTTTCTTCGATTTGGTAATTAACATTTCTTTGATATTGATGATATAGATGTATGAAATCTATATGCAAAAACAGTTGATAATGTTCATAGTAGATTTATTGCTTATATACCTATGCTTAGTTTGACCGGAGAGGTATCAGTCGGTTTTCTTCTACTTCTCTTAAGACTATGTTTGGTATCTTCTACTATGTGTTTTTGATGAATACTAATACAGAAACTTGGATTTTTTACATTAATGTTTATATATTTCTAGTATTTGTGATGTGAATCCTACATATAAAGTTATCTTTTGACTCCATCTTCTTCTAAGTATTGTTGACTTTCTAATGGGCCTCACATTATGGATGTATCCTCTCTTTTCAAGATAACTACTATCAGAAGAAATCATGATTAGTAAGACTTTTCACAATCTTTTCTTTTGTTCTTTTATCCTCCATTATCCACACAGGAACTTTTGGATAACCTTGATAAAATGCTTTTTACAAATTCTATAGACACCATGAGTACGATTAAGGTATGAAAGTAATTAGACAAGTAGAATATTCCTCCTCCTCTACCTACTACTAGCTACTACTAATCTAGATTTATATAAAAAGACTATATTTTTTTAAGTTTCTCAGTTGTTATCTTATACGCAATTAAGAAGTGTGAACATTTAACAACTATCTTTTTCTTAAACTATGTTTCTCACTTTTGAAATGATAGACCTGTATTCATCGAACAACATGTTTACAATAACAAGTTAAAAAAATATATTTTCAGCACCACTAAATATTCTAATTAAACATAAATTATTTGCGGTTTATTCAAAAGGAATAAACGTATAATCATAAAAGTTGCTTTGCAATTTATATTAAATAACACAGTTGATTGTTTATTTTTATCTACTTAAAATACATAAAGTTAAAAGTGATTAATATTTTTGCAGAAGTAGGGAGGAGCCGTGTATACAACTATGAATACAGCCAACAAAAATGTCTCCCATTCAAGGAATGTTTAGTCACTAAATAATGTCTCCATCGCATTTCTCTGTTTGCAACTTTGCCTGCTGCCCATATTTTACTCTGAAGTATTATTCGATTCCTGAGACCAATCTTTCCAACTAATTTGTGCAGTCATGTCACCTATGCTCTTCCATAATTTATGGCAAAATTGACTGGCAGATTTTAAAACCTCGAGTACCTCGATAAAGAGTACCAAGAAAATCCAGTTTATATTACGCAGATTCCCACATTGTTTGAAGTTTTATAGTTTTGACACCTGCTATTGTGACCACAAATATAAGATGTTTTATCTTTCCAAATGCTCTCTAGCTTTTACATTTCTTAAGCAAAGAATCAAAACAAAATTCAATTTGAAGTGACATTTGATTTCCCATGCTTCGACTGATTGCGAGTTGTACTGAACAGTCTTTGCTTACCGCTCGAGGTGATAAAAGTTGAATACAACTGTGAATTAAACGTAGTAGTATATATAATCAGTTTGTGTTGCTCAAAATATTCTTTGGACGACGAACCCTAAAGCAGACAAAGGGCAGTGTTTTCGAGTAATACAGAACAGCGAGAGACATTTAAATAAATTAGGCAGTACTTTCTATAGAATATATATATATATATATATGATCAAGACGTTCACTTTTTCATTTAGCTGTATTTTAAATGGTCGGAGCATAGATTGCGTCACCGTGCTGTAAAGTTTCAAAATAATCTTTAAAGCAAGACTTCCGTTTTGAAAGCTAAGTAAAAGGTTCTAGATGTTAATAATATTTTTTGTGTTAAATCTTTGGTGGACTGCTTGGGGTTGCTCTTGTAGACATGCTTCCTCTTTGTCCAAGTTCTGTTCCCACTTGGACGGTGCTCCCTCTAAGTCTTCTCCTCTCCATGGTACTTGGATTGCTGGCCCATCGTTTATTCTCTGGCATATCTGGCTGGAGAGAAATCGTTGAATCTTCCAAGATGTTCTAATTGGTGTTATGCATCTTTGGTGGAAGATCTCACATTTTCTTCAGGAAACTATTCAAGTGAAGTGTGTGCTAGATGGGGGTATGGATCCCGTTGATCTTGTTATATGCAATTGCCTCAATTTTCACTTTCAGGATGGGGTTGCAGCTCAACGGTTTCAAAGAGTTCCCAGGCAGCCCCGGCAATAGAGGAAAGTATGGGTGAATCAGGATTGGCATTGGACTCTTCCTCCCCATGGAGTTCTAAAACTTAACACTGATGGTTCTTCTGGGGGGAATCTAGGCCCTGCTGTTATTGGGGGAGTGGCTCTGCAGTTTTGGTGATGTTAATTCTTTTTCTCAATGCATAAGGGGGATTACACTAACAATTTCAAGGAGGCTTGGGGCATTTTATATCCTATGATATAGTGTTGTTTGTGGGGATGCACAAGATTATCTGTGAGTCTGACTCCCAAGTGGCAGTGAACTGTTGCTCAAGATAGAGCTCCTTGTTGAGTTCTCCTTGTTGTAATACTCTATGTCTTAATAAATTTTTACCCCCATTTTTCCAATATGTTTTGTGTTTGTCACTTAGTATGTTGATTAAGTGGTGTTGGTAGTGTTGTTTCCACCAAGATTCAAACCTCCATTAGACTATTGTGATCATAGGTTTGCTCCTTTATTTCTTTATCTGATGTTCTAATGGGTTTGGACCTCAACTATGGAAATGAGGAGCTCCATTGTAGCCCCAGTAGTTTATAATCTCCATTGTGGTCTCATTATTTCATAGCTCCATGAAGGGCATGTCATGCCACCATTACTAATTGCATAACTGAATTCATGTCTAAAAGTGGTAGGTTTGTTTAAGGTTATCTATAAACAATTGAAAGTTTTTAAAAAAAAAGCAAGCTTAGAAATGTGAGTTTGGCTTTTAAAATGAAATAAAAAAATGATAGATTTACAAATTAATGGATAATATTTTTCACTTTTAGTGAAAGAGATAAAATTTAAAATTTAAACATATTAAAATGAATGTTTGATTTATTTTTATATCAAAGGCATAAAACAGATAGTACAATCATCGCATAGTAAAGATGGATTTTCAAGATGTTTTGGAATTAGAATTTATTATTAAAAATAATGATAACAAAGAGATAGAACAATAATACATTATATAACAATAATACATTATATTTTTTAATTAGGTAGTCCAAAAATTAAAAGTTAAGAAATAATAATATATTTATAGAATGAAGCTTAAAATTAAAATTAATAATTTAAATAAGCACACAAATATTTAATGTATAGTTCTTGACTTCTATTATACTACAATTTAGAAAATTAACTAAACTAATGGATAGACTATGACGTTTTGAAACATTAAATCTTCATATATAAAATATTTTTTTCTTTAAAAAGTCCTTCAAGAATAAAATATATTACTATTTGTATATAAATAAAAGCTAAAATGCATTGGACTACCACAATAGGAATTAAAAGGTTTATTTTCTTGTTAATACTTAGGGATACCATTAGATATAGGTGTACAATTAATAAAATTATGGAAACAAACATGAAAAGGGAAAATAGAATTCTCGAAAGGGAAATGACTCTCCTTTGGGGGAAAGAGAAACAATGAATCAATCTATTTTCTCTACTCAACCTATTCACCAATTATCTTGTATTGACCTTCTAGGCAAAAGTAGAGAGAATCTTAACAAACTACTAGGGACTTTCTTCTAGATTTATAATCACCAAAAAGTGGTTTAGTAAACTATAAGACCCCTTTTAGAATTTTAAACCCCTATGCTAAACTACATCTTATATTTAATCAATTTTTCATATTTATCAATCTATATCTTTGATCAAATCATTATTTTTTATTTATCTAACTAGTCCCTATCCACTGTTGTCCTTTATTCCCTAATCATCCTCCTCTATAGCCACCTAAATATCCATGTGGTAAAAGGCATTGGGAGTAATATTTTTATAATTGTTCAACTTATTTTAGAACTATTTTCTTAAGTTGAAAAAAGCTTGTATAAAATGGGTCACAATTACAGATTTTATAATGAATGATGATTTAGAATCTTCATACAATGATATTGAGCTACAATGGACTGTAGATTGTAATCAAGTTATAATTACTAGATATAAAGAATATTGGACTTGCTAGTTTGTGGATGTAGCCTAGTTATTTGGTGAATTTTATTAAATTTATGTGTCTCGTGTTCTCTTTTAAGTTCTTTATACTTTTTTGGTATTGGTTATATTTGGATGCAATTATTATTTATGTCTCTTTAACCATAATAGTTGCTCGAAGGGACACTTATTGTGGTCCTACTAGTACATCCACCCACTCTCTATCCTCCACCCTCATCACTATTATCATCATCCCCTCCATATTTGCTATCTATGTCTGCTACTGTTAGGGTATCCCCTTGGGTCAAATCTATAAATATGGGGAAAGCATATTCTCTGAGCCATCTCTAGTACTACTGAGACATCCCTACATCTATTATTGTTTGTTGTATATCGTACATCATACATTGAAGTTGTCAATTCTCATAGAGACACACCTTGTATCACATCATAGGGGGCATCATGTACCATCCTTTATGGGATATCTTATATAGTTGGTGACCTTTATTCTTACTACATGTTGCCATTTGAACTTGCACTACTCATCACAAATCTCTTTGCATGTCTCCTCATTAGTTGAAAACTATATAAAATATAGGCTAGCTCATTTCTGAACTTGGCCCACTACTTGAACTCAACATATGACCTCTACTCCATTAATGATAGATCATCTAGCCTCCTTCACAAGTATGAAGTCTCTTCTACATGTGTCTATTCTATGAAACCTAAATATACACAGATGTAGGGTCAATCCCTTGATCTTAGTTGTACCCTAGGGTTAGTCATAGTAATATGATACCATGCCTAGATCTATGTTAAAGCTGCTCCATAAACCCACTTATTCCCCTCTCTATAGAATACACCATGGAGCTCACAATTCAACCTCTACTCCACTAATTATAGGTCATCTAGCCTCCTTCACCAATGGGGAGTCTCCTCTACTAGTGTTTTTATTACAAAACCTAAATATCCACAAATATAGGGCTGACCCCTTAGACTTAGTTGTACCCTAGGATTGATAATAGCCATATTCTCCTTGGCCCCAATCTATGCTAATAATTATGCATATGCCCAATTCTTCCCTTCTTTAAAGTCTAGATCATGGTACTCATGATAACTAGCTTATAGAAGAGAGGGTCCCCTTGTCATTCATCAAGGGTGAGATAAACATTCTGTCACAACATGATTCCTTCTCCATTAGAAGCCCTTCTAGCTCCTATTTGTAGCATGTAAGTGAAAAAAAAGTAAACAAATGATATAGGCCATTGGATATTCATCAATATAATTAGCCATCAAATTTTCCCACAGAATCACATGATAAATAATAGTGTCATCACCAAATACTATATGCATGACCAATATAACCTCATGAGGTGACTGATGGAGGTAGGCTTGCATCACAAAAATGCATGTATCAGTATTGGATCACAAGGATAAGTAGCAAGCAAAGAATTGACATCATCAAGCTACTCATTAGACCATAATGACATGGAATGTCAAGTATTTGGTACATATCCTCTAAGATGATCAAAATCCCACCCATTAGTAAATAGAATGTGTTATGCTCAGAATAAAACTACTCAGCCAATGTTGTAAGAAACCCATGGTTTTCTCTAGCATTGGGCATGTGTAGGAGCTCTCCAAAACACTTAGTGGTCAAGGTATATCTATTTTTAGCATTTATGTGTGGTATCGAGCTCAATGCCACATGATAGGGTTCCCTAATGTCCAAATCTAGAAAAATATTTGCTTCATAAACATGCAAGAAAATACATCAGAATCTATTGGTGTTATATCAAAAAGTCACCAAGGACATTAAAAAATCATCAGGAATGTTGACAAGCATGAATGGGAAATTATTGAAAGTAGTTAGAGACTCGATCTAAGTTTGATGATATTTAATTTTCTCACCTATAATAATACTACATTTTACATAATAGGAAGGTGACACTTCATCTCTTATCATTCGACATAAGGGTGGCTTATGTACAACAAACCTCCTAAGACATAGACAACACTATGTTCCTATTAGATATATTGTACAAGTTTTTACATAACTATGCGACAACATTCTAAAGGACTGTACAAAATTTTGCATAAAAGTACTTAAAACATGCAAAAAATAAAGGAAAAAGAGGTCAAATCAACTAAAAATGTTAGTTACTTACAAGTGTCGAATATCAAAGAGCCCACTTGTATACCCAACTAGACTCAAATATGTGTTGAATCACATGAACTTGTCTATCTGCCATAAAGATTCTTATAATCACTCTAAAATCATAAAGGAAAAATTGACAAATGAATTGAAAATGACCTCTTAGGTCCCTTTGATAGCATTTTGAGGTCACAATTTTCAAAGTCCAAGATTTTTTGTGATACTTGTACCCTTACCTAAACTCAACATCTTAGAGCCATTGTAAATATCGAAATAAAAATCCAAATTCATCTTGATTGTCAAAATCACATTTTAAATTCTTTTCTTATAGGTATAGTTAATTGAGTCTTTTTTATGCTAATCTATCACATCTTTTAAGGTGAGCATCATATTTTCATTCCTTCATCTCTTCCATCATTTTACTCTCTCTTTTACATTTTCTTCCAATGTCATCTTCTTTCTTTGATCCAGTTATTATGATTTATCTTTTTGATCAAATGTTGTTGAAACAAAGGAATAGTGTCAATTCTTGGAAGTAACACTTGATTCTATGATCACTAAATTTCTTATTAATCATCATGGACTTTTATCTTATCTTAATTTCACCAAATTTATCTTACTTATGCATCTCCTCTACCTCATTTTGATTTTGATTGCAAGGGTTAAGGAATAATTCTATCTGTGAAAGTTGCAAATTGATTATGTTATCTATATAATGTTTGCTTCATCTAGGGTAGAGTCTTGATCTATCTATTTTAATGTATCAGTTCTCATATTATTGTTATTTTTTATGATTCATCTTGATCTATTTATCTATCCTAGACGTATCGGTTCTCATCTTATCATTATGGTTTCCAATTTGATTTATTTATCTCTTTAAGATCTATCTGATCAAGCTCAAAGTCATAACTCTATCATCTTGATATCATAATTCTTTGAATGAATATGTTCCCAGATCACTCATAGATTTGTCAAAGAGGGGAAAATGTAATCACCAAAAAATGGTCTAGTAAACTATAGGCCCCCTTTTAACATTTGAAATCTCTATGCTAGGCTACATATTACACTTAATCAATTTGGTATATCTATGAATCTATATATTTGATTAAATCATTATTTTAATAATTTTCCAATTATAACCTAAGGTTTTCCCACCTTATCCTATTTCTTTATTTAATCAAAAGGAAATTATCCCTTTTATTCTATGAGTGCACATAAAAAAGATTTTCCTAATTTAAAAATAAAAAGAAAAGAATTTTGTCTACATATTGAGTGCACATTTTCCAACTTAATAGAACCTCTTTTGCCTCTTATTGTCTATTGATCTCAGATTGGTTTTGAGAAATGAGTATTTATAAAATTGATTCGTTTACTTAGTTCACACCAAACAAGTAACATATGTAGAGAATAACATATAAGATAGTGAATGCCGAGTAAATAGTGAGTGTCAAGCCACATAAGTGCCAAGTCACTTAAGTGTTGAGAAAATAGTATGTGTTGAGTGATTAAAGTGCCGAGAAAGTAGTGCATGCTAAGTCATTCAGATGTTGAGTGACAACATTGAAGTTATAGTAAGTGTTGAGCACTAGAAATTTTAGATGCTAAGTAATAAATTTTTCACATAGTTGTTTATATTGGCATAAACTACTATGTAAATCATTTCTAGGCTGAATTAAGTATTCTTTTATGATCTTTGTTGCTAGGGACAAATCTTAATTGTGAATCCCTATGCATTACATGCGTCCAATTAGAAAAAAAGGATGGTTTAAGTAGTAATATGGGTGAATCACTATCATTGATTCATACCTAACCTTAAATTGCCTAGGTCTTCTTAAGGAAGAACAACCCTAAACTCTAAAGGAATGCCAAGGAGAATAGAGGAAAGGAAATAGAGGACGACAGAGGTAGATCTGATAAAAAAGAATCAAGTATACATTAGTATAGAGGTGATCTGACATCAAGAAAAAGAGTGCTAATCGAAGGATCATTACTAAGACATTTTAATAGGTGAATTAGTTAAATCTCTTAACAAAGTAGTCTTAATAGGCTATTGTAAATCCTTTACCAGGGTAAGATCTAACAATGTTGTTAGCATTTAACAGGGCACACCTTTCATAGGGTAGATCATGTTTCATGGTCATCCATTATAACTTTTATTGAATAAACTTTATTACTCTAGGTGAATATGTGTTGAATATTTACTTTCATGCTATGGATGTATATGCTGAATTTGGTATTTTAGTTTATATGCATAGAATGTGAGATGGATATCTAGTGAATAGTTTTAGAGGTTGAAAGTTTTTAAGTCTTGATTCAGCCCTCCACCCCCTCTCAGAGTTTACTTCCCTATTGTATTTCTAAAAATTCTCCTCTACACATTTTTATCCTCTTAAACATGCCCATTTCTTTTTTCTTTTTTCAATATTGTGCTCTAAAGATGAAATGAGAATGATTGTCAACCATAGATTTTTCCTCTCAATTTCTAAGCATCACTTGCTCTTTAAAACAATGTTCTCTCCTCACTCTCTTATGTCTCATGTTTATGCTACTATCATTTTTCTATTTTTCTTACTTGCATTCTTGAACACTTGACCACTAGTTGTACTCTTGCATTCTAGTTAACTACTCTTGCATCCATATTAGTTTAGTCTGAACATTCTATCATACTTATTCATTGTATCTTAGCTTTAACTTCTTGTCCTTATCTTAGATTTTACTTTCCTTGCAAGCATGTTAGATTTAATTTCATTGTACATACAGTAGATTTACTTTCTTATACTTGCATCACATCTTACGTTATTTTTCCACTCTCATTCTAGCTTCTATTTTTACTTGCATGTTCATTAAAGGTTCTTGGATCCAAGAACTCTTTCTCTTATCTTTCAATATTTCATTCTATGAGGAACTTTGCAAGGGTCTCCTATTAAGGTTCATTTCAAAGCCTTAGTTATAATGTATTTTCTTATTTTACCTTGCATGGCATAGATAGGAAGATCTAAGTTATCATTCAAGGCTCTTAATCAATTAGATCCTAAATAATATGGATTCAATTAGCATATAAAGAAATAAATCTCCACTTAGACGCTTAAAATTTTTGAAACTTTATGATGGAATGTAGACCCACCATCTTGGATAAGAATGTTGGGAAGGGGGAAGATGCTCCCTTTTGAAAGAACTCATGCAAGGATATAAGTATTAAGATTTGGATAGTAAAAAGATCCATTTGAGGCCCATTTTTGAGGAAAAATGGGGAGAAAAAGTCATGAATTATGTTCTCTTTGTTGATGAGGGGATATAACAATATTGGAAAGATTTTAGTGATGTAGGGACAAGTCATTCTGCTTGACCATATCTTCTCCTAGGGTCTCTTCTAGCCCACTTCCCTAGCCTATTTGGTATATTTTACTAACCCTAACTTGGAAGGATTGAAATCCAAATCCTCCCTTCTTTCAACTTGTCCACACAAATGTATAACTCAACTCCGTTGATTCAACACTACCCAATTATCATGTTGACTCATCCACACCAAAATGTCAAAACATGAACAAAAGCTACTTAAAATTGAGAGAGTGAGATTTTCCTAGAGAATTGGGGAAATTCTAACCCTTACCTATCAGAGATCCATAGAAATCTCTATCAATTTCAAAAAAATTATCCAAATTAGGCCCACTAGGGCTACAAGGAATTAGGCCTCCAAACTCACCAAATGACATATAACTTGGAAAAAGGATTAACAAAGTGGAAAAAATAATTCATATCCTGAAACCCTTTTGGAAGACCTTTGAGATTAACCTATTCTCACTTCCCCAAACTCTATGTATAGTGGGACACTGATTTTGAGCCTAAAATTAAGGATTTCCTAATTTTCTATCAAA
This sequence comes from Cupressus sempervirens, assembly GCA_028749045.1. Taxonomy (NCBI): domain Eukaryota; kingdom Viridiplantae; phylum Streptophyta; class Pinopsida; order Cupressales; family Cupressaceae; genus Cupressus; species Cupressus sempervirens. The sequence goes on from CM053786.1 coordinate 754,399,177, forward strand.
AATCACCAGGGTTTTCTCAACTCCCCATTGAAACATTTTTTGGTTAATAGTTTGTCCTCCTATTAGATTTTATAACCTAACTCTTTGATACCCAATTTTTTGGAGAGACAAAAGGATTTTTACCAATAAATAGGTCAATGTAAATATTCTACCACTACCCTTTAAATTATTAGGTACAACTCCCTATGACTTGCAATGATATGCAATGAATATGTCTTTATGAGATTAGAAGTTTTGACATTATAAGCTCTTAACCTAAGAGCAGTAAAGGATAATCAAATTGTTTCAACGCACAAATAACTCAGGCAAGATGGATTTGAATAACCTATCACACTGAATGGAATGACTATAGTACTTCTATTCTAAATGCAAATTTAATCATCTAAATGTAGAAGAGGAATGAAGAAAATATGCACATGAGGGAAAATGGAATTTCTTTTAATATCAGCCTTGAATGAAATTGAATCTAAGAAATATCTAATAGATACACATTTATCTTTGATTTCCCAATGAAACTATCTAACATGTTATGAAACTAAGAAGAAAAGAAACAAAACCATATATGAAGGAAGTAAATGGAATCACTATAGTGAAAACATCAAAATGAAATGGAATTCATATGATTATTCATAAAATCATACATGATTGTCTTTCAACTCTTAATTAAGAACTAATCTATGCATGGGCCACAAAATGTGACAAGAAAATAGGGTAAATGGAATTATAGACCAATTCACCATCAAGTTTTCTAACCTTTGTATTATCAAAATAAAATACGTTTATAGTTTTTTCTCATCCCTCAGTTCTGGTAGAGTGATAGTCACAAAAATAAAAATAAAATAAAATATGAAAATATCCAATGATATGAACATGTGGCATCTTTTTTATCGATACTTTTGAATCCATGGTGCTTATGAAAACATGCTATGACTAGTTGGCTTCATGGAATCTCAAAAATTCTATATAAAATCATTATTTTCTTCATCTTCTTTTGTTTCAAACCAATTTTTCGTGTTTCATATTCCAACGGTCACTAAATTCTAAATTCTAACCATTGATCTTAAACTAATGATCATGATTAAAACCCAATCATTTCCCTTTATGACTTTCTCTATGGGTCCACCTAGCTACACATATTGAACTATCATTATGTTGCTATAATTATTATTCTAGAAAATTTCAATAGTGACATAATGATGAGTTTTGATTTCTTTTTGATCTTATGGTGATGATAAAAGGTGTTAACTCTCTATCTCTCTCTAAACTGTGGGTTCACTTTCCAGCTATGCACACTATGGAAAACAGGTGCCAAAATTTTATTGCCTAAGGATTTGACGTTGACCTAGTTTTACTTCATGGTTAGATTCTAACTATACCTCATGAAATGTGATAGGCCCATCTATGCATGTGTTTCTTTGTCTCTACATCACCATGATTAACAATCGAGTGACTTTTTTATAATGATATAGTGATGACCAATGATTGATCCAGAGACCAACAGTGAAAAGAATCTCTTTTCAACCTTAACTCTTTCTCATATAGAACTAATCAAATAAAGAAACATGTCACCTTGTCTGTCACCATACTAGTCACAAAAGGACATGGACCAAAGGAATACACATCATTTTATCATTATGTTACATTAATTAAAAGTTGATAAACTTTCCATAGCGATATAACAACAAGCATTTATTTCAAGTCTGATCTTTGGTAATGATTCTTCTAGTGAACTTACCCTTAGTTGGGTCCCATAGATAGGTATCAATTTTTCATTATGATGCCATGATTATCAATCGAACAACTTTGGAAAGAGACATAGAGACAAGTGTAGATCCTTTAAGATTTGATGACTAAGGAGATAAATTATGGAATACTTATATTCCCATTACAAAACACCATCCATCGATCTAGTCTTCTTCTCAACATTTGGATTTAGTCTCTACGCTATTTTACTTGTTAACTTTGCACAAATTAAATATTAACCATCTATTTCATTGTAACAAGAGTCATACCATCTTTGACCAGATTCTTTCACCAATTTTGCATCTTTCAACACGTGTGCATTGTATTGAATACAATTGTTCTTGCATGTATCTTGTTCTCATGATTTGCATATCATTTATAAAATTCAATCATCAATTTTCTAGGTCATATTTTGTTATGAATATGAGTATGATCTTCCCTTTGAATGCATCATGTCTTCACCATGAATACTTGATTAAAGTATTAGGGTTTCTTATGAATAGAATTGATTCTCTCTCTCTCTCTCTCTCTCTCTCTCTCTCTCTCTCTCTCTCTCTCTCTCTCTCTCTCTCTCTCTCTAGGGTATGCAAAAACTTACCCTCCCAAATTCTATTCACCTAGCCTAAATGAATCTATTTGATTTTTCTAGTATTCCCACCTAGGAAACTCAAACATAAAGATGAGAGAGGAAACCTTAATGGAAACCTAGACTAGACACAAACATGAAATATTGAAACAATACTAATCTTGAAAAATATAGGGTATTAAAATCATGGAAATAGATGGCTCTGACTGAGGTAGAAACTTACTTATCTCTGGCTTCACAAAAAGTTTGGCAAAAACACAAACAAAACCAAACTACCTACTTCCTTTATTATAGAAAACACCAAATAGAAAAGATCAGTACCTAGTCCATTGGGTTGTAAAGTCTTAAATAGCACATGGAGATGCTAATCATTCAGGTGGTAGAGAAGTTGGGTATACAACACAAAAGAAAATAAAAAATAGAGAAGGCATGAAAGAAAGGAAAGAAAACTACACTAAGAACACACCTAACCTAACATATTTATAGAGCTAAGAGTAATCTCACCATATGAAACTAGCAAAAAAAGATACTCAAGTGGATCCACTTACTAATTAATAAAATTAAGGTTCCCTCCTCCATAATTGATTTTGATCTCTAAATAGGATCCCTAGTTGTAGCAGTAGAAACAACATGGAAACTCCACATGTTTCTTTCATTGCATGCACTAGCTATCTATACATCCATTTAGGTTTGAACACTTTGCCTAGTCACATACTAAAGTATCTCCCTTTCATTTTTCATGTCATTCTCCTAATGTTCTTCTATTGTGCCAAAGACCTAAAGACATACACCTCTTTTTAAAAAATGAACTCATTCTTCTAATGGTTTGAAATTTTGTCATGAGCTTGAGAGTAAGAAGATGTCACCTCTAGCTTGGGATCCACTAGTTGATGATCAGTCACCTCATTACTTTGAAAAACTAAATCAATTTCATCCTTTCTCTCTTTCAGTGTATTATTACTTTCTTCACAAATTGAATGCACAGAAAGAAAATTTGATGGAAACACAACCCAAGTTCAGAAAGGACACAATAGGAAAGGGAAACTTTATTAACTATGAAAATATGCTAATACACTTAGCGTAGAGTAAATAGACTCCAAAACATGCCCTATGGGCTTACAATAGTATAAATCTGGAGATAATTTCTTCTCCCAGTACCTTCTCTCAAACTCCACTCTAAACTACCTTTTATAATGCCAGAAATGTTCTTAAATAGACCCCAAAGGGTTAAGGATTAGGAATAAATTCTAGAAAGTGCTAGCTGGCATCAACTTCCAAAATGGAAGGCTCCAGAAGTTGCTGCAAAATTAGAAGAATCCAAAAATGGTAGCTGAACTTTCGAGAGGCATAACTTTTGAATCATAGATCCGATTGACAAACTATTTACATTTCCAAAAATCTCTTGGAGTGCTCTATAGCCCTATGGATGAGCTTCACTCATCCCCCATTTTTCAGGCCTATTCAAGGTCATTTAGTACCTCAAACCTAACTTTGAAGCATTCTTAGGAGGTCTCCAAAAATTGACAAACTATGATAATTTTCAAACCGTACAGCCTTTTGACCTAATTCTTTTTCTAGAATGTTCTAAATTACAATCTTAATCATCCCTTCAATTTTCATCTTCTAACTGACCATAATTATGGCTCAATTACATAGTTCTATTTTGTTGGCATTTAGACGTATCCCAAGGTGCTTAAAAAATCTAACCTAGAACACTGATAGTGGAACTATGAGAGTTGGAACCTTTATTTGACCCAAATGGGTATCCAAAAATGAAAACACATGAAATAGAAACTATGTCAAGATATATATATTTTTGGGTGACACAGGATTGCCCTTATACCTCTAGATGCTCTTGCATCAGAATTGAAAGCCAATGACCATTCTTCATGTTTTATTTTCATAGTTGGTTCATACCGAGGGGTTTCATCCATTTGAAAGGGTGACAAAAAACCACAAACAATATCCTCTTCCTCACTATAAGGGAAAGTTGTGTCTACCAATGGAACTGATTCTTCTACAAACTAACTATTGATCTCAACGCTCTTTTCTTCAATCACATCTTTATCAAGGATAAGACTCATACTAGTGGGTTCATGAAGTTATTCCTCATGTTGAAACTCATTGCTTCTTTCTTTGTCTGGAATAAGATTTTTAGCTATTGGCAAATTACAAGTGGAATGTTTCGGTGCAACCAAAGGATCATCGGAAGACTCTTCTTTAGAGGACTCTGATGGAATATTGTCACCTTGATCTATAACATCAGGAATAGCCTTTTGTCTACTAAAGAATTAAATAATATGAGAACTAGAATTAGGTGACATTACCATGGAAGTTTCATAAGAAGGTGTTGATGCTATATTTAACTTTAGCTCCTTTCTCTTGTCCTTTTTGTTGATTCTTCAATTGGTGAAATTGGTTCCAAAGGTGATCCCATATCTTTCTTTCTTTGGGATCATCTCCTTTGTGGATCTACTCTCTGCAATATTTTAAAAAATCTTTTGAAAGACCTTGTCCTTAGTTGTATGGATTTCTTCAAGAGTAGACTAAGGCCTTGGCCTTTCTTTGGTGCTCACATTAGGAATATTTACCTTCTCTTTAAACATATAAAAACCATAAGGGATTGAATTAGGTGACCTTACCAATGGTTTTTCATGTTCAACTATCTATACCTTTTTTAGCTTCCTTCTTTCACTTTCTTGTAGGTCCTTGAGTCTTGTGAAATAGCCATATATGTGATTCCAAAAAATCTTGCTCACAAAGCACCTTGTCATTTGTGGCATGAAGATCTTCAAGAGTAGGAATAAGCTTCAAACTTAGCTCCTCTCCTTGCATGTCTCTCATCTTGTAGAATCTAGAGCACACACATTTCCATAGGGATGCAAAACCATGATCCTCCTCAGTGCTAATATTCTTTTGGACAACATGAGAGATGTTTTATTTACATAGAAATACAAGCTCTTACAATAGCTTGTCAATAATCTCATAATGTCATTGGAGAGTGGGCTTACTTCTTATCCTTCTCCTAGTTTTTGAATTTAGCATGGCCATTGAGTTACACTTGACAATCTTAGACCAAAGGGAATAGGTCCTTCATATAGAGTTCCCAGTCTTCATCCTAGGGAAGATGACTTTATATTTCTAAGAGTAAGAAACCAAATGTTAGGCTTAGACTACAATACCTAGTAGAGTCACTAAGAATTGTTTGTTAATAGTTTTTCCTCCTATTAGATTTTATAACCTAACTCTTTGATGCCTAATGTTTTGGAGAGACAAAAGGATGTTTACCAACAAATTGGTTATTGTATATATTATATCACTACTCTCTAAATTATTTGTTATGACTCCCTATGATTTGCAATGAATATGTTTTTATGAGATCAAAAGTTTAATTGTTTGTACCTAGGCACAAACAACTTAGGCAAGATGAATTTGAATAATCTATTACACTTAATGGAATGACTTTAGTAGATTATCTAGATATTTCTAACCCTTTTATTTTGAATGCATTTTAATCATCTAACTGTAGAGGAAGAATGAAGAAGATATGCACATGAGGGAAAATGAAATCACTTTTACTATCAGCCTTGGATGAAATGGAATCCAACCAATAAATAATAGATTCATACACATTTATCCTTCATGTCCCAATGAAACTATGTAACATGTTATAAAACTCAAAAGAGAAGAAACAAAGCCATAGATGAAGAAAGTAAATGGAATCACTATACTATAAGCATCAAAATGAAATGGAATTCATTTGATTATGAACAATGAATCATACATGATTGTCTTTCAACTCTTAATGCAAATCTAATCTATGTATGGGCCACTAAACATGACAAGAAAATAGGGTAAATGGAATTACAGACCAACTCACCATCAAGTTTATCGACCTTTGTATTATCAAAAGAAAATAAATTTATAGTTTTCTATCATCCCTCAGTTCTAGTAGAGAAACAATCACAAAATAAAAAGAAAATAAAATATGAAATTATCCAATGATATTAACACATGGCATCTTTTTTATTGATGATTTTGAATCCATGGTGCTTCTGAAAACACACAATGAGTATTCAACATCATGCTATCCCAAGAATTCTATAGAAAATCATTGCTATCTTCATCCTCTAATGTTTTGGGACAAACCAATGTATTTTATATTCCAATAGTCACTACATTTTTAATTTTGACCATTGATCTTAAACTAATGATCACCATTAAAACACAACCATTTTACTTAATGACATTCTCTATAGATCCACCTAGGTACACATGTCAAATCATTGTTATATTGCTATAATTTACATTTAGGCAACTTTTATATAGTGACATAATGATGAGCATTGAACTCTTTTTGATTTAATAGTGATGATAAAAAGTATTAACTCTATGTCTCCCTTTGTACTATGGGTCCACTTTCTAGCTATGCACATCATGGAAAATAGGTGGCATACATTCATTGACTAAGGACCTAATGTTGACCTAGTTTTACTTTGTGGTTAGGTTTTGACTATACCTCATGGAATATGATGGGCCCATCTAGACTCATGTTTCTTTATTGCTATATTGTGATGATTAATGATCAAACAACTTTTTATAATGATATAGAAATGACCATCAATTGATCCAAAGATCAACAGTGAAAATAATCTATTTATAACCCTATCTCTCTCTTGTATAGAACCAATCAAATAAAGATACTTGTCACCCTGTCCAACATCATACTAGCTACAAAAGGAAATAACCCACAGGAATATGCATCATTCTGTCATTATGTTCCATAAATTAAAATGTGAGAAAATTTTCATAGTGATATAATGACAAGAATTAATTTCAAGTCTAATCTATGGTTATGATTTTTTTGGCAATCTACCCTTAGTTAGGTCCCACGGATAGGTGTCAACTCATTTTTGTGTCGCCATGACTATCAATTGAGAAAATTTGGAAAGCGACATAGCAACAAGCATAGATCCTTTAAGATTAGATGGTTGAGGAGATACATTGTTGAATGCTTATATTTCCATTATAAAACAACATCCATTAATTTGGTCTTCATCTGACGATCTAGATTTACTCTTTGAGCTATTTGACCTATCAACTTTGCATGGATTAAATATTAACCATTGATTTCATTGTAATAAGAGTCATACCACCTTTGATTGGGTTCTTTCACTATTTTTGCATCTTTCAATACTCACTTTGTATCGAATTCAATTGTTCTAGCATCTAACTTGTTCTCAAGATCTACATATCATTTTTAAGCCTAAGTCCTCGATGTTCTCTATCATCTTTTATTTTGAATATGAGTATGACCTTCCCTTTTAATGAATCCTTTCTTCACCATGAACACTTCATTAAATTATTAGGGTTTCTTATGAATATAATTGATTCTCTCTCTCTCTCTCTCTCTCTCTCTCTCTCTCTCTCTCTCTCTCTCTCTCTCTCTCTCTCTCTCTCTCTCTCTCTCTCTCTCATCTAGAGTATGCCAAAATGTACCCTCCCAAATCCTAGTCACCTAGCTTGATTGAATCCATTATTTTGTTCTTGTATTCCCACCTAGGAAACTCAGAGATAAAGATCAGAGAGGAAACCTTAATGCAAACCTAGAGTAGAAACATATATTCAAAACATTGATACAAACATAATCTTGAAAAATAAAGGGGATTGAAATCATGGCAGCATGTCACTAGGAATTCTCCTTGAGTAAAAGACTTATCCATCCTCATGGCCTTCTCTCCATTTACTTGGATTGAAGCATTCATTGCACTCAATCTTTTAACTATTGTTTTAATGTTTGTGATCCCTAACCATGCTCACTTCTCATGCCTAAGGCATCATTGCAAAAGGCCAAAATTTCTATACAAGGCTCATGCACTTGTATGCATATAGTTTAAGGAGTCACATCATACATTCTAAGAGACTGTACAACTACCATGGTGGAAAGGTGAGTTATGACCCCATCTTCAAAAGCTCCCTCATTCAGACTAGTAGCAATGTGAGAACCTAAATATTTACACAAATACAATAAAATTGAATTAAAAACCTATATAATCAAATAGAGAATCAAGTAACTACATCTAAAAACTTATAAATAGGTTACATTATAGCTCTTCCAATCTATTAAATGCACTAATCGAGAAAAAGAAGAAGAAGCTTTGACTGTGGTAAAGCAACATAGAAAAATGTGTGTTCATTAATCAAAATTTCACCAAAATTTCGTTCAAACCTTGTGACAAGTTGAGGGAAGAATTATATAGGACTAATACCCATGTTTCAACCATTTTGAGATGGTTATTCAACCCTATTCTTGAAATTTCACTTTTTGCAATAAAAGTTGACATGACAACTTCTACAACTATGCAAAGGTGTCATGCAACTTGACAACTTTTTGTCTAATTGGACTAGGGTTGGTCAAAACCTTCTAAAACTCTACTAAATGCTTAAACATGTCACTTAGGACATAATACTACCATTCCACCTTTTCCTTTTCCAATCTAGCCCTCCAAATATACAAATGCCACTTTTAACAAGAATGACAACAATTACATCACACTTCGGATTATTGAACAACTAAGTAATATTGCATGTTCCTAAGGACCTAATTAGACCTCATAATGAAAAAGACACATTCTAGGACTCATATTTCCTTAATTAAACTAGTTTCTTGTCTAAGGCCACTACAAGAAAAAAGTAGACTAGGAACCTTAGGTTACCAATTAGACTTGCCTAGGTGCTCCTACACCATCCTCCCCACAATAGTAAATCATGCCACTCCTGTAGAAAAGTTGTAATAAAAAATTCATAGGTTTTTGATATCTATAGCTACAACCCATGTTTCCTATAACTCTAGTTTTTTTTTCCACTTGATGAGGTGTGCCATGTTCACCTTATGTCTAGTAGTCTTCTTGAATCTTGAATCCAATATTTTATCTACCTCTAGCTCCAACTTTAGAGCTAGAACATCAGATGTTACATCCTTTCCAACCTCCTATTTGTTCATATCCACTTCACTTAGAGATCCCTTAAATTTTTTTAGTTCTACCAAATTAAAGACATGTGACATGTTCAAATTGCTAGGGAGATCCACCTTCTAGGCATTAGCTCCATACTTAGCTAGAATCTTATAGGGTTCAATTCTCTTCATTTACACTTTGGCAGGTAATCCTTTTTGAAACCTTGACTTGTTCAAGTGTACCATGACATAGTCTATAATTCTTCACCTAGAGATCCTTGGAAACAAGGATAAATACAATGCAAGATTAAAAAAAAATTACAAGTATGAAAGCACATGGAAACATCATACATAGATTGCAAAGATTGCAATGGAAGACTTAACCACCATCATGGAAAATAATGAATCTCCAAATGCCACAACTTGAACTGACATACAAACAAAATGCAAATCTAAGGTCTATGAAAGAATTGAAAATTAAGTAAACCCAAAGGGTACTTGAAACACCAAAACTCTATCCTAGACAACTAGTAAAGATGTCCCCAATTTTTTTGTGTGAGGACCAAAAACTGATAGATTTTTGCATGAGGAAGTGTAACATGGTACATGATAAACTACCATCCACATGAGAAAGTATACCAAATGAAATGAGAATGTACCTGGCCCAATAATCATGACACCCAATAATGGTGTTTGGTTTCACATGAGAAAGTGCTAGAAGGCATGCGAGAAAAACCAACACACTAGGTGAGAACTTGCATTCTCACATGAGAAACTACAATTTTGCATGAGAATCCAAAACAAATAAACTAGAAGACTGTGATGTGAATATCGGGATTTAACTATGTGATTTTGAGTCAAACTCATTGACCCATGTTTCATGAGTAGTGATTCAACATGAATCCATCTCTCATGAGAATAAATGGAACACTTAGCACTCATTGGATCTAGGTGATGCTCACAGGGGTGAAGTACCGGGACTTCCCGAGAGGTCACCCATCCCAGTACTACTCCAGCCTGAGTGCGCTTAACTACAGAGTTTCCTCCATAGTTAAACCCAAAGCTTGCAACCCCATTTACAAAACCTTAACCAAGTCTTGTGCCTTATGAACCATTCATTAGAAATCCCCTTAAGCTCATTAATTGATAAGTAGGAGATAATTTCCATAGCAAGTCAAATTGTGATGTGAATATCAGGATTTAACTGTGCGATTTTGAGTCAAACTCATTGAGCCATGTTTCATGAGTAGTGATTCAACATGAATCCATCTCTCATGAGAATAAATGGAACACTTAGCACTCATTAGATCTAGGTGATGCTCACAGGGGTGAAGCACCGAGACTTCTTGATAGGTCCCCCATCTCAGTACTACTCCAGCCTAAGCGTGCTTAACTACAGAGTTTCCTATCACAATTTGACTTGTTGTGGAAATTATCTCCTACTTATCAAACTAGACAACATTAAGGGAAGAAAGCTAGGAAAAGTATTCCTCTACACCAGGGAGTATAGGATCCACATATTAAGGAAAATGACACTCAAAAAAATAATTGAAAGATGGAAGGTAGATCTAGCCATCTATCATAGTAGTGAAGGGAAAGTACAAAAGGTGACATCGCAAGGTAAAAGTAGAAAGTTGTGTCACCTTTCAGGCTGACTTATCAAAATGACTGAATTTGAGTATTTATATCTATATATTTTTTAAAAGCGTATGATCTAGATAAATTCATTCAAGCTAAGTTATATACGGTCTCAGACTTTCTGAATTGGAAATTTCTATTAAATGCATGTTTTATACTAGTTTATATCCAATTACTAAGGAAATAAAATTATTTTACAAAAGTGGCATTTCAATAACTCTTACTATCTTTTATGAGTTTTTTAATAATATATAAACACTATTTTATAGTGCTCAGTGTCAAGAATATTCTCATGTAGAGTTTATAGTTTTTTAATTAGATATAGTATAATGAAATTAAAATATTCCATAACCACATATTTTAACACTCAAAAAGATGTCAATTTTGAGAAAGAAAAAAATATTAAATCATATCAAAAAAATCTAAAAATTATATGATATTCTAATGGAGAGAGTCCTCTTCTAGAATTTATAATGTTATCTTAGTTAGAATAGATTTGTTTTGAAAAATGTGGTGAGAGATGAAAAGTATTGATTTCAGGTGAGTTGAAATTTCAATCCTTATAAAAGAGAAAATATAGTTCTAGAGCCAATTTTTATTTTTGATTGTTCTAGACATCTATGTTACCTAAAACATAGTTTGAGATCAAAGGGGAATAAGTTTATTTGCATATAGTTTTGTGGTGGGAACTAGACCCCTAATTTTTAGCATTTTTCAACAGCTTAAAAATTATCTATAAAAATTAGAAAAATATATCAATTCTTATTCAAAATAAGTATTAAAAATTAAAATCCTAAAATTCATCCATTTCTACACATTTCATAATTTTATTTTATTTCCAAATTCAAAACAAGAATACCAATTTTATGTCATTGAAGGTGAACAATTATACTTTTGTTAGCCGTTTCCTTTACAAAAGGGTGACACATGTTTATGCTTTTACCTTGCAGTTTACTAAAACAACATTGCAATAAAATGAAACAACATCATAATATATAGAACAACCAAATTAAGTACATGGTTCCTCCCAACCATAATAGCATCATAAAAGCATTGTGGGTCCTAGCCATCCACCATGTGTAACATTTCAAACTACTAAATAGATTGTCGGTGTTATCTTATGAGCATGCCACTACTAAAATGTGCTACAACATAAGAAGAAGGAAATCTAACATGCTAGAAGTAAAGCATAAGATAATCCTACAAGTCAAGCTCATCATCTAATAAATTCTAAACATCAAAATAAGGAAATGCATCAATACTAACATCATCTAAACGTGATATACAAGCATCCCAATGAAAGCATAAATCACAAGATAACATACTCTAGAACCTGAAGTATTGAGTGAAAACATATAAATACCAAATAATCAAATATCATCATAGACCTATTGTCTTCTCAAAATGGAATCAATATGCAAATATGATAAACTGAACAACATAGCAGCAAAGAACCTATGGTATTGAAATTAAAGTATAACATCTGACCCTCAGGTCATTACAAAGTACATGTAATAATAGTATCAAGTACCTCTTGAATCAAAATAAAAAAGATACAAACTACAAAAATGAGAGGCACTACATAGTCACCTAGTGAAAACTAAACATCTTTCCTCTTCTCATCTACTTTAGCCTTTAACCTTTGTGAAGTCTCTTGTATAGTTCTCTTCACCCATTCTTGAATATCATTCATGGTTTGAGTGAAGTATTCTACCTAACCACTCCTATGATACATATCTCCAAGGTTTCTAAACTCACATACATGCCTTGGATGCATGCAATAAACAATCTCAAACGGGCTTCTACCTATTGTCATGTTCACATTGTCATTATATGCATACTCTACTTTAGGAATAATCACATCCCATATCTGACCATTCTCTTTAGTTAGGAACCTTAATAAGTTAAACAACACCATGCTAACCACCTTAGTTTTTCCATTAGTTTGAGTATGGTAAGACGATCCAAAAGATAGGTTAATTTTGAACCTACTCCATATCATTTTCAAAAAATTTCTCATAAATATGATATCCATATTTGACACAATGCCTAGGGTTAGTCCATGGATTCTCACAAGCTCTTTAAATAGTATATGTGGAGTGTAACCAGCATCATGGGTAGTTTAGCAATGTATAAAATGACCCATTTTACTAAATCTATCCACTACAACATAGATGTTGTCATATTGATGTTTTGTCTTAGGTAACCCCACAATGAAGTCCACACTAATACACTTCAATGGCCTACTAGGGATTGGTAAAGATTGGTACAAATTTTCATTTCTAGCTCCTCAATCTACCTTCATGCACACTAAACATTTCTCCACATATCTTGGTACATCTAATGATGCCAAAGTGCTTAGTTAGGATTCAATTATGATTTTCTTGAATAAGGATTTCTCTCATGAAACCCTTTCAAACACACAGTTAGTTTCCCTCGAACAATAGGCCACTTTGCAAAGTATAATTAGCAAAAGAACTATGAAACTAATTCTAAAATTTAGAGTGTAGCTCGTAGACTTCAACAAAAAATTCATTATCCTTGTAGAGATTCTTGAAAATATCTATGCCAATGATATGTAATTGAACTTCTTGAATGGTCAACATCCTCTTTCTTAGTACATCTATAACCTTAGTCAACTTCCCCTTGCATTTGATGGTAAATGTGAATTCTTGAAAACATCCCTATTGAAGGAAAAATGCTAATGATATTGCTATAGGGGACTATTGTATATATGTTATTTGTTAGAGAAAAAGGTTAATGTAATTTCATTAATTAAATTACTTTTTCTCCCTTCTTAAGATTTCTATTTATGCACTTTTTTGCTTTCTCTATTTACTATTTAATTAGTAATTATTAAATATCTTTTACCTTTTAGGTTACCCTTTGTAGCTTATTAGGTTTTTTTGTCATGTGAATAAATGTTAAGTCTGGAAGAAGTTATGCAAGTTTTGGTGATGCTTCTTTTGAGATAGAGATTATAGAGGCATGTTCTGATAAACTTGTTGTATCTCTTAGTAGAATTTTTATTTTGAGAATTAAGGTTGAGGATATGAAGAAGACATGTTGGCGATAATGTGGCTAAGTTCTCTCATCATAATACTAAGTGTGTGGAAAGATATACAAGTTGCAAGGCGAAAGATTAATGTTATCATTAAGTGTAATGTGTTCTTAATAGGGTCCTATAATAATTAATTGAGAAGGTCTAAGAACTAACTTATGGAATTATTTTTTGGTTTCAATATAAAGGAAGGACATTTTCTTTTATCATATGGTATGGAATGGAATCAAACAAATGTGATTTTAAGAAAAATAGAAAGAGGAATGCAAAGTTGAGTAGCGCAAAGCAAAAGTGAAGGAAACTTCATTTCTGAGGTTTTATTGTGTGATCTAAGGTTTGTCACCTAGTCTACAAGGTTTGACAATGATTGGTCTAATTGCCAGAACAAAGGAAAGAGGAACTTAATAGAAAATTACTTATTTGGGAAGTGAGTTCTTCTTGTAATTAAAATTGCATCTTTGGATAGTGGGCTTTTCTTGGATACATTATAGTACAACCCCTAACAAGGTTGGAATCTCCTAAAAATAATTCAAAGACTCCTAATAGGGACTCATATGTACTAAGTATTTTAATAGACTCCTAACTGGGTCCATCCTCTAACAAGGAATATTTTTATTAGTACACTATCTCGTGGGCATTATTCCAACCGAGCATTTCCCTCTAATCAAGGGTTTCCCTAGTTAACATATCTTGTGTAATTGTATATGTACATCTTGCTATGGTTTTTGTTCACTTTGGTTGATTGTATAAGATTGTTTAAGGTTGATAAATGTTTTAATTGTTGGATAACTAATTCAACACCACCCTGCCCCCCCTGCCCCCAATCATAGTTATCTTTGTGGACTATTGTTTCTAAAAAAAATTATCAGAGCATCAGATCCTTGAAGATAAAGTTTAACAACATTGGGAGATCCATTGTGAGCATGTTTAGGAAATATAGTTCAAAGTTCCATGGATAAAATCATGATAGCTGGAAAGAAAAGATGAAGACACATATGTTGTGTATGAGTCCATGATATTGGATCTTGACAAAAACAACATAGAGAATCATTGCTGAAAAAATATTTGGAAATGTGTATGGAGGAAGAAAGAGGTTTTTCTTATGTGCTACATGAGGGCTAGAGAAGCACTATTGAGTGCACTTCTTGAATTTGAATATAATTAGATAAAGTCACTAGTTACTTAACATTTGATTTGCAAAGCTTTGGAAATTAGTTTTTAGGGTGATGAACATTCTAAGAAGTTGAGGCTACAAAGTTGGATTTGTGCATTTCAAGATTCTAAAATGATGGAAGATGAATTTTTAAGAACATATGTAGGTAGGATATCATAAATTGCTATTAAGAGATTGTTGGAAGCATGAATGGTGATGATATTCCTATGGGGGACTATTGTACATATGTTACTATGATGATATGTTACATTCATGACTAAGGTTGTCATTGATGTCAACATAGCAATTTCTTGTGGTATCTAATAAAAGAACAATAGACATATCAAGTTCGTATAGATGACTAGTTGAGTATTCTAACTATCTGAGCTTATGGGAAATACTTTTAAGTATCTGGTATATGTAGTGAACATTGGAAGAAGAAATGATAAGTCTAGAAGAATTTATGAAAATTTTGGTGATATCTATTCTGAGATAGAGATTATAGAGGCATGTTCTAGTAAACTTGTTATATCTCTTTGCAAAGTTGTTATTTTGAGCATAGAGGTTGAGGATGTGAAGAGGATATGTTGGTGATGATTTAGCTATGTTTAAGATATTTAAATTTCAAGGTGGAAGATTAATGTTATCACTAAGTGTATCATGTTCTTAACATGGTCATATAATGATTAATTGAGAAGGTCTAACAACTGACTTAGGGAATTTTTTTATAGAATTGATATAAAGGAAGGACATTTTCCTTTATCATATGTATTGATGAGAAGATATTTTAAGCAGCTAAGAAAGTGAATATGAAGTTAAGAAAAGCATAGTAGAAGTGAAAGAAATTAATTTTTGAGGTTTTGCTAAGTGATCTAAGGTTTAATGTTTGGTTTGGAGGTTTGTGACCTCGTCTACAAGATCTAATAGTGATTGGTTCAGTTGATAGAATAAAGGAAAGAAGAACATTATAGAAAATTGCATGTTTGAGAAGTGAGCTTTTCTTATAGTTGAAATTACATGTTTGGGTAGTGGACTCTTCTTGCATACATTGTACTACAACTCCTAATAGGGTTGGCACAACTCCTAATATGGTTGGAATCTCCTAACAAGGATTCAATGTCTCCTAATAGAGACTCATATATACTAAATGTTGTAATTGAATCCTAATAGGGTCCATCCTCTATCAAAGAATATTTATATTAGTACATCATCTTGTGGACATCATTCCCCATGGGGTTTTCCCTTTGATCAAAGGTTTCCCTAGATTAAATATTTAGTGTAATTATCTATGTGAATCTTATTATGGTTGTTATTTACTTTGGTTGAATGATTAAGTTTCTTCAAAGAATATAAATGTTTTAATCATTGGATAATTGATTGATCCCCCCCCTAGTTATCTTAGTGGACTATTGTTTCTAACAAATGGTATTAGAGAATCATGTCTTTGAAGATAAAGTTTAATAACTTTCAAACATTCGTAGAAAGCATGTTTAGCAAAGATTGTCCTACATCTAATAGAAGAAATTTTGACACCTGAATGATGGAAATTCTTGGTGAGTTATTTGATTTATGTAAAGAGTAGAGTATTAAGTTTTTTGATATGGAATCCTTCTATTGTATACAAGGGAAAAGTAGCACAAGTAAATGTAGATCCAAATCAAATGAAGACATAAATATAAAGGAATGTATTAATCCACATACAAAGAGAGAACTAGAAGGTATGAAGATTTTTGTTTGTTGGACATGTAAGGAATTTGGTCATTTCTCAAGTAGATGTCCTAAGAGACTAAGAAAATCTATAAAAAGCTTATTTTTTGATAAAGTTGAAGAATTCAGAGAAAGTATGGAAAGATCCTTAAATGACAGTGTTAATGAATCTAGATTGGTTAATGAAGAACAAGTAATAGAGAAAACAATTTTGGAGTCTATCATGGAAAGTGAAAATGTGAGAATTGATGAGAAATTTAGGATACAAGAGAGAATAGTTTATTACAATTCAGATGATGATGTTATTATTAAACCAAGAAATGATGATGTATTTATGGAGACTAACAATGATTTCCAGAATGAGGGAGAGCCCAGGCAAAACTCAAAACCTTCAGTAGAACCAAGAGTTGAGTTAGAAACTTCTACTTCATGAAAGAATATGATAAAGAATCACCCATTCAACCAAATCACCAAAAGCAAAGATAAAGGTGTGATGAAAAGAAGCAGAGTCAATGAATAACTATGTGTGATATCTCAATTTCAACCTAAGGATTCAAATGAAGCATGAAAATATAATTACTGGAATTAATATATGAAAGAGGAATTGGATTAAATTGTAAAGAATGAGACATGGGAATTGGTCCCCAAACTAGTAGACAAGAATGTGAAAGGAACTAATGGTATTTAGGAACAAGATGAATGAGTAAGGTAGAGTTGTAAGGAATAGAGAAAAATTGGTATGTAAAGGTTATAGTAAGAAGGAATAGACTATGATGAGACCTATGCCATGTTGGTTTTTTCATCATAACTTGAGCATATTGATGTCTTTTTTCAATCTGAAAGAAGCACTAGAAAGCTAGTTCCAAGATGGAGATAGTGGTATATGTTTTCTCTAATTTTGATGCAATTTGGTTGCCTATTTGGGTAGTCAAAGTTGGATGTTTAGGTTTTCACTCTAGAGGGCATATCTTGAGTGTCCCATCTCCATTTTTTGAAAATGTTATATTTTTGGGAAATTAGTTTAGTCATCTTCTTTAGAAATACTGGTTTTCCTTCTAGATTTTACTCCATGCTCTTTCTATGTTATTTTTTTGTTTACTTCTCTATGGTAGATATCTTGCATGTTTCAACTCTGGGGATCATTTTCGTAGCATGGGATCTCTTCTTTTGGGTTGTACTATCTATTGTATCAGCTCTTTGCCCTTTTTGATCATTGTTGATATCATTTGTATGCATTCTTGTGAACACACTAAGATAAAGTGCCATATTGCATCTATATTTTTGTTTTAGTTGTTTGCCTTGTTTTTCCTTTCAATTGGAGTAGTGTTCTCTAAGGACACTTGTATAGATTATTATATTCTTTGGATTCATTACATCTTTTGCCCTATTGTAGATACACCACTTTGATAATGTGCCATGGGGGGGTTGATTTTTTCCTTTTTTTTCCATCTTCCTTTGTTTAGTGAGTGTCACTTTTGTGACATTATCCTCGTGACGTGTCTAAGATTAATCATCTTAGTACATAGTTATATACACTTGCATGCATCTCAATCATGGTTTCTTCAAGATTTGGTATTTTATGCCATCTGTATATTCAAGTTTAATTGTTTGCCTTTGTGTGCCTCCTGATTTGATACAGATTAAAAATATTCTCTACCTAGTTAGGTTCTATTTCAATGGAGTTTCTTCAAATCAATAGTTACTTTTGATAGAGCCTTTCAATTTTTACATGTTTTAGTGGTGTTCTACATGATCATCTTTGTTCCTATCTTTTGGAACATTTCTCTTGTTGGAGGCTTCTGCAGTTCTTCACTAGGTTTTCAACTATCTCTTTTTAGAGTAGAGTTTTTCCCACTGGGTTTTCTCTATTTCTCCATTTCATAGATATTTTGGTTTGACTGGGTGCCTTATCAGGCCTTGTTGCTAGGACCCAAGTTTACTTTTAGCATTGCATTGCAGTTTCCTTGCTCTTTCTGCATTATTTGTAAGGACAATGTTGCTCATCTGAAGGGGGGCTGTTAGAGAAATTTTTTAATTTCATTTCATTAATTAAATTACCTTTGCTCCCTTCATAATATTTTTCTTTATGTTCATTTTTCATTCTCTATTTAATAATTAATTGTTAATTATTATATAGATTTTAACTTTTAGATTACCCTTTGTAACATATTAGGTTACCCTTTTTGGGTTTTGATCTCCTTTTATAAGGTTTGATCTCTATGTAATTAAATTATCTTTTCTTTATCTAAGAATACAATATAATATTTTTAGAGCAAACCTTTTCCTCCTGTTGTATTTTTCTTCTTTGTGATAGGTATTCTCCATGTAGGTATTCAAGGGCTTAGTGGATTTGATTAGCATATTTGCTCAAATCCTTCATTATCATCATGATATGTTACATTCATGACTATGTTTACATCATTGATGTCAACATAGCAGTCTTTTGTGGTATCTAACAAAAGAGTAGAATAATAATAAAGTTGGTACAAATGGCTAGTTGAGTATTCTCACTATCTAAGGTTATGGCAGATACTCCTAAGTATCTAGTGTATGCAATTAACATCAGGTGAAGAAATGTTAAGTCTAGAAAAAGTTATGCTAGTTTTGGTGATATTTTTTTTGAGATAGAGTATATAGAGGCATGTTCTGATAAACTTATTATATCTCTTAGTAGAATTTTCATTCTAAGAATTAAGGTTGAGGATGTGAAGTAGACATGTTGTTGATGATGTGGCTAAGTTTGCTCGTCATGATATTATGTGTTTGGAAAGATATTCAAGTTACAAGGTTAAAAATTAATGTCATGTCTAAGTGTAACATATTCTTAATATGGTCTTATAACAATTAATTAAAAAGGTCTAAATTTTGACTTAGGAATTGTTTTATAGATTCAATATAAAGGAAGGATATTTGATTTTATCATATGGTATGGAATAGAATCAAAGAAAAGTGATTGTAATAAACAGAGAGATTGGAATGTAAAGTTAAGCAGAGTAGAGGGAAGTGAAGGAAACATCATTATTGGAGTTTTATTATATGATTCAAGGTTTGACATTTAGATTTGAGGTTTGTGACTTGGTCTACAGTATTTGACAATGATTGGTTTGGTTAAAAAAATAAAGGAAAGAGGAACTTAATAGTAAATTACTTTTTTGAGAAGTGACCTCTTCTTGTAATTGAAATTACATGTTTGGGAAGTGGGCTCTTCTTGCAACATTATACTAAAACTCCTAACATATTTGGAATCTCCTAACAAGGATTCAAAGACTCCTAATAGGGACTCATATGTACTAAATGTTGTAATAGACTCCTAACAAGGTCCATCCTCTAACAAGGAATATTTATATTATTACATCATCTTGTGGGCATGATTCCTACCAGGGTTTTCCCTCTGTTCAAGGGTTTCCCTAGATAACATATCTACTGTAACTATCCATGTGCATTTTTTTATTGTTGTTATTTACTTTAGTTGAATGGATAAGATTATTTAAGGTTGATAAAAATTTTAATTTTTGGATAACTGATTTACCCCCCCTCCGCCCCTCTTAGTTATCTTGGTGGACTATTATATCTAAAAATTATTATCAAAGCATCAGGTCCTTGAAGATAAAGTTTAACAACTTTGGGAGATCCATGGCGAGCATGTTCATGAAAGATAGTCTTAAGTTCAATGGAAAAATTTATGATAGCTGGAAGGAAAAGATGAAGACACAACTATGTTGTATGGGTCCAGGATATTGGATCTTGATAAAAGCAACAAAGACAATCATTTCTGAAAAAGATTTGGAAACTTGTATCGAGGAAGAAAGAGATATTTTTATGTGTTGCATGAGAGCTAGAGAAGCACTATTGACTGCACTTATTAAAATTGAATACAATCAGGTAAAGTCACTTGTTACTTCACATTTGATTTGGAAAGCTTTAGAAACTAGTTTTGAAGGTGATGAACATTCTAAGAAGTTGAGGCTACAAAGTTGGATTTCTACATTTCAAGATGCTAAAATTATGGAAGATGAATTTGTAAGAACATATGTGCTAAGGATATCAAAAATTACTATTGAGTGATTTTTGGAAGCATGAATGTTGATAATATTCCTATGGGGGAGTATTGTAGATATGTTACTACAATGATATGTTACATTGATAACTAAGTTTTTCATTGATGTCAACATTGCAGTTTTTAGTGGTATCTGACATAAGAACAATAGAAAGATCAAGTTGGTGTAGATAGCTAGTTGAGTATTCTAACTATCCAAGATTATGGGAGATTTTTATAAGTATCTAGTATATGAAATGAATTTTAGAAGAAGAAATGATAAGTCTAGAAGAATTTATTTTAGTTTTGGTGATGTCTGTTCTGAGATAGAGTTTACAGAGGCATGTTTTGGTAAACTTGTTATATCTCTTAGTAGAGTTGTAATTCTAAGTACCAAGGTTGAGGATGTGAAGAAGAAATGGTGGTGATGATGTGGCTAAGTCTACTTGTCATGATATTATGTGTACAAAAATATATTCGTTTCAAGGTGGAAGATTAATGTTATCGCTAAGTATAGCATGTTCTTAATGTGTCCTATAATAATTAATTGAGAAGGTCTAACAACTGACTCGGGGAATTGTTTTATGGACTTGATATAAAGGAAAGACATGTTCATTTATCATATCTATCAATGAGTAGAGATTTCAAGTAGATGAGAGAGTGAAATGCGAAGTTAAGCAGAGAAGAGTAGAAGTGAAGGAAATTCATTGCTAAGGTTTTGTTGAGTAATCTAAGGTTTGATATTTTGATTGGAGGTTCATGACCTAGTCTAAAAGGTCTAAAAGTGATTGGTTTTGTTGACAGAACAAAGGAAGGAAGAATATAATAGTAAATTGCATTTTTGGCTAGTGGGCTCTTATTGCATACATTATACTACAACTCCTAATAGGGTTTGCACAACTCCTAACAGGGTTGGAATCACCTAACAAGGATTCAAAATCTCCTAAGAAGGAGTCATATATAATGAATTTTGTAATAGACTCCTAACAAGGTCCATCGTCTAAAAGGGAATATTTATATTAGTACATCATCTTGTGGGCATCATTCCTTAATAAGTTTTTTCCACTGATCAAGGGTTTCCCAAGTTAACATATCTGGTGTAATTTTCTATGTGCATCTTGTTATGGTTTTTCTTTTACTTTAGTTGAAAGGTTAAGTTTGTTTAAAGAAGATAACTATTTTAATTGTTGAATAACTAATTCATCCCCCACCCACCCCACCCTCTCAATTATCTTGGTGGAATATTGTTTCTAACAATTGGTATTAGAGCATCAGGTCATTGAAGATAAATTTTAACAACTTTGGGAGATCCATGGTGATCATGTTCAAGAAAGATAGTCCTACACCTAACAGAAGAAATTTTGACACCTGAATGATTTAAATTCTTTGTGAGTTATTTGATTTATTTAAAGAATATAGTATTGAGTTTTTAGATCTAGAATCCTTTTGTTGTATACAAGGGAACAATAGCACAAGCAAAGATAGATCCAGATTAGACAAAGACATAAACGAAAAGGAAGGTATTGATCTACTTACAAAGAGAGAACTAGAAGGTATGCAAATTTTTGTTTGTTGGACATGTAAAGAATTTTGTCATTTTTTGAGTAGATGTCCTAAGAGACTAAGAAAATCATAAAAGAGCTTACCTTCTGATAAATTTGAATAATTTAGAGAAATTATGGAAAGGTCCTTGAAGGAAAATATTAATGAATCTAGATTTTTTAATGAAGAGAAAGTAATAGAGGAAATGATTTTGGAGACTATCATGGAAAGTGTAAATGAGAGAATTGCTATGAAATTTAGGATACAAAAGAGAATAGTTTATTACAATCTATATAATGATGTATTTATGGAGACTAAAAATGATTTTGAGAATGAAGGAGAGCCCAGGCAAAGCTTGAAACCTTTAGCAGAACCAAGAGATGAGTTAGCAACTCTTACTTTTTGAAAGAATATGATATAGAATCACCCATCTAACCAAATCATTAGAAGAAAAGATAAAGGTGTGATGAAAAGAAGTAAAACCAATTAAGAACTATGATTGATATCTAAAGTTGAACCTAAGGATGCAAATGAAGCATGTAAAGATGATTATTGGAAATAAGCTATGAAAGAAGAATTGGATCAGATAGTAAAGAATGAGACATGGAAATTGTTCTTTAGACCGCTAGACAAGAAGGAGATAGGAACTAAATGGGTATTCAAGAACAAGATGAATGAGTAAGGTGAAGTTGTAAGCAACAAGGAAATATTGGTATGGAAAGGTTACTCACAACAAGAAAGAATAGACTATGATGAGACCTATGATCTAGTGGCTAGAATATAAGTAGTAAGATTATTCTTAGCCTATGCAACACAAAAGAAATTCAAAGTGTATTTGATGGATGTCAAGTCAGCATTTCTGAATAGAGAACTTGATGAAAAGTGTAGATAGAGGAGCCTAGAGTTTTTCCTTTGAAAAATGATAAAGAGATAGTATGCAAATTAAAGAAAACATATTATGGCTTGAAACAAGCACCTAGAACCTAGTATGCAAGGTTGGACAAGTATTTGACAAAGCTCAGATATAGTAAAGGTATGGTAGATAGTAATCGATATTCGAATAAAACTAATGATGGTTTGATGATTTTGGTAATATTTGTTGATGATATCATATTTGGAGGAAATGATGATGAAAGTGAGAAATTTTCTAAAGAGATGAAAGAATTTGAAATGAGTATGATGGGAGAAATGAAATATTTTCTAGGATTACAGTTTGTATAGAATAATGAAGGAATATTTATTTCTTAGACCAAGTACTTGATAGATTTACTGAAATGGTTTGTCTTGGAAACATGCAAAACCATTGTAACACCTATGGTAACTGGACACAAGTTATCTACAAAGGACAAGACACCTACTATTGAGAAAATGAAGTACATATCTATGATTGGAGGATTGTAATATCTAACTTGCACAAGGCTCGATTTAGCAAATACAATTGGAATATTTGCAAGATTCCAATCTGATCCCAGAGAAGCACATTATGTAATAGTCAAAATGACATTTAGATATCTGAATGGAACATTTGAGGTCAAATTATTGTATGACAGGTCTAATGATTTTACTCTAAGTTTTCAGACTAATGTTGACTGGGTGAGCAATATGGATGGTAGAAAGAGCATCGATGGTGGAGCCTTCTTTCTTGGAGTAAGATTGGTTTCTTGGTCAAGCAAGAAGTAGGATTTTATATCGTAAAGTATAGTGGAAGCAGAATATGTTGCAAAAGAAAACAATTGCAATCAAGTTATTTTGATGAAGCAGATGTTGAAGGACATAAAGATAGAAATTAGTGAACCTATTGTCATACATTGTGACAACACAAGCATAGTGAATATGTCTAAGAATCCAATGTTGCATTCAAAGACTAAGCACATTTCTATTAAGTATCGCATTTTGAGAGACAAATTTACAAAAAAGGAAATTAGATTGGAGTATGTGAGCACTAAAGATAAGATTGCAGATATATTCACTAAGCGTCTTCCCAAAGAGACTTTTGGGTATTTGTGAGGTATGCTTGGGGTTATTACCCTTCCTACATCAGAGTAAATAATGTAAGAGTACATTAGTCTAGTGTAATAGAGCACCATTGTTTGTTTGGACTAAATTTTGATGCTTCCTATATGGGGGAGTATATGTGATGGATAGAGTTATCTATTACTCTTCTTGGATGTTGCCTTTGGAAAATGTCTTTGGATACTTGAGCTAGTAAGAATGAGTTGTTCTTGAGTTTGATGGTTGTTGAAACCTTTGACATTGATGTCAATGGGGGAGAAGTTTAGCATGAGAAACATCATGTAGATAAACATCATTAGAGAAGATCATGAGGAGAAAAAAAGTATAGCATGTAATTACAATTTGATAAGAAACACATTGAGGCATATCAATGGAGAGAATAATTGATGAAGAGGATCTGAAAAGAAAAGATGAACAATCTTTTGTTGGTATTGTTGGAACTTGATGTTTTTCATCTATATTGTCATCAATGCCAAAGAAAGAGATTTTTGAAGATTGTTAGAAGCATGAATGTAGATTATATTCCTATGGGGGAGTATTGTAGATATGTTACTACAATGATATGTTACATTCATGATTTAATTTTTAATTGATGTCAACATAGTATTTTTCTATGATATCTAACAAGAGAACAAAAAAAAGATCAAGTTCGTATGAATGGCTAGTTGAATATTCTACTATCCAAGGTCATCAGAGATACATCTTATTATCAAGTATATGCACTTAACATTAGAAGAAGAAATGATAAGTTTGGAAGAAATTATGTAAGTTTTGGTGACATCTATTCTGAGATAGAGTTTATAGAGGCATGTTCTTGTAAAATTGTTATATCTTTTAGCAGTTTTTTTATTTTAAAAATTGAGGTTGAGGATGTGAAGAAGACATATTGGTGATGACATGGCTAAGCTTTCTCATCATTATATTGCATATACGAAAAGATATTTAAGTTGCAAGGTACAAGATTAATGTTATCACTAGGTATAACATGTTTAGTGTGGTCCTATAATGATTAATTGAGAAGGTCTAAAAACTAACTTAGGGAATTGTTTCATTGGCTCAATATACAGGAAGGACATTTTCATTTATCATGTGTATCAATGAGAAGAGATTGTAAGCAACTAAGAGAGCAGAATGAAAAGTTAAGTAGAGTAGAGTAGAGTAGAAGTGAAGGAAACTTCATTGCTGAGGTTTTGTTGAGTGGTTTGAGGTTTGATATTTGGATCCAAGGTTCATGACCTGGTCTACAAGGTTTGATAATGATTGGTTTGGTTGAAAAAACAAAAGAAAGAACATGTTGGCCTAGTTTTTCACCACTTATAATTTTTTTATACTCTACAGAGGAAAAAACCAAGTGTTATGTTTAAAATTTTGTGAAGTATGTTAAAACAGTAGATCAAATCTTTCAAAATTTCATAACCCCTTGTTTTGTTTCCCTAGCCCTCAAAAAGTAATCAAATGTAGTTTTCAAATAAAATTGCATGGGACATGCTTATCCTTAATTTTTATTTTCCCACAGATTACTTTATTACTTTTTGCAAAATAAACCTTTTTGATTTTCAAGCATGCCCTAACCACAGTTACCTTTTTTAAAGCTTTTTGTGAAACATCTTAACTTTGGTGTTTTGATATGATCAACCATTGATCTTTCAAAGATCAACGGTAGGTGAATCCTTGCAAGATAAATCTATTCAATGATTAAGTGAATTGGGCAAGTGCCTTTGAGACATGTAGCACTTTGTGATGTTGGGTTATGACTACGCCACAAATACTAAAGCTTGTGAAAACTTATCAGTACTTTATCAGACCTTTTGAGAGGTGTCAATAAAATTCAAAGCATGTTTGATTTTCTGGCAACGTCATTGGTTAAAGAAAAGTAGTGGGGTTCCCTTTTGATCTCACATCATTTCACCATCGATCTTTAGAAGATCAACAATGGGCATATTATGTTAGAAATGATTGAATTGATAATAAGAGTTGTTGGAATGATAAAGAATGTTCTTAATCATTGTTTTGTCATTGATGCCAAACTTGCTACTTGCAGGAATGACAATTGCTTTAGTTATCCAAATACTATCAATTAGTTGGTTGACAAGGTGGTGGCAATCAATAAGATGTAACTAGAACACCTAGAGAAAGGTTGAAGTTATGATGTTGTAATGAAGTACTAGGATCAGCTAAGCCATTGATGAAAAAGTGTATTTGATAACATACTATAAGATACAGAGAAAAAGGGCACACTAAAACATATTAAAGAGGTTAGGTGTTAGCTAAGTCTTTTACAAAGCTCAACTAAGAGAAGGTGCTGAGTATATCATATAAGCCAAGTGATCTTCAGGTGCCAAGTATATCATATAAGCCAAGTGATCTTTAGGTGCCGAGTAAAGAGTAGGTGCTGAGTAACACAATTTTCTATAGGTGTTGAGTAACACAGTTTTCTGTAAGTGCCGAGTAACACAACTTTGTGTAGATGCTGAGTAAAACTAAGATGTCAAGAATCAGTAAAATAAATAATATCGAGTTGTTGCATTATTTCGAAGATCGAAGATTTGCCAGAACTAAGCCGACAAGGTTATTACTTAGAAGTTTGTAAATCAAATAGAAGATAAGAATGATGAGCTGGTAGCAGAGAACACCATGCAAAACATTTTTGAGGATACAACTGGCGAAGTTTCTAGAAGAGAACAAGATATGGGGTAGATACATTGTATTTTACCTAATCCATATTGAAACCCTAAAAGTGAAGAGGGAAAATTGAGTGGCAAAGGCATATCAGATCTCTATATAAGGAGTCATTAGTTAATGAAAAAAATGAATGAGAGAGGGGTGGTCAAGCATGAAAGTGTAAAGTGTTGAAGAAGGTGGAAAAGAGGAAAGAGAGCATAGTTACTCTGTTTCAATAAGAAGACCCTTGATGTGGATGCATTAGTACAGTGAGCTAGAAGACTCAAGGAGATGAAGCTTGAATAGATAACAAGCAGTCAGAGCTGAAGAGATAAAAGCCAAGCATAAGGACTAAACTGAAAGTGTGATCTGAAATCTGCAAAGTATGTTGTAAGTTATATCAGATCAAAAGTTCATTGTTGTTACTTTCTAGAAATTGTAACAATTAGTTCAAATCCTATGGACTTAGGTTGGTTTGATAGCCATGAGATAAATTCTTTAACAGGGTGACATTCTCAGTGAATGTTCTAAAGTCCTTTAACCAGGCCCATTCCTAACAGTTTGGTGAAATCCTCTAACAAGGTCACATTTAATAGTGTGTTGTAAGCCTTTAACAGGGTAGGCCTTTAATAGGGCATCACTTCAGAAGAGTGAGAATCAAGTAGCATGTTACTGGTGGTTTTTCCCAAATTGGGTTTCTACATAAATCATTGTGTCATGTGTTGATCTTGCATGTTTTATCTTTGCATGTTGATTACTGTAACTTGCTAATATGATTGATTTAAGCTTGGATGGTTAAAAGGTTTATGAGTTCACTACATTTGGTGAAAAAAAAAGTAAAAGTTTTATTAGTGCATTTGGGACCTTGAATAATTGATTCACCCCCCCTCTCAATTATTCTAAAAGATTCTAACAATTGGTATCAGAGCGGACTGTTGATCCAGTTTAAAAGGACTAGAAGCAGAAAATATCAAAATACCTGAGAGAGAAGTTCCCAAGCTCAACAAAGACAACTTTGTTGCATGGAAAAGTTTGATGAAACTACATCTAGGATCCATAGGAGATTATGCCCAAAAATCCATTATTACTGAACATGTCGATCCAACAAGTGCTCCTACTGTAGAAGATATGAAAAAAAAGCAAGAACATAACCAAAAAATACTAGAGATTGCCTTTGCACTTAGCTATGCTGAATTTGATAATATCAAAGGATGTGACACCGCATTCAAAATGTGGAAAGCCCTATCAGACATCTATGGAGGAGATCAGAATTTACAAAGAGCAAAAAGAGAAAGTCTTAGAGGAAAATTTGATGATATGAGAATGGAAGAAAATGAGAATGTTGTTCAGTGCGGTGCAAGAATAAAAGAAGTGGTAAGTGCGATAAGATGTTTGGGTGGTCAATTGGATGAAGATACTGTTAATAGTAAGTATTTGAGAACCTTGCTCCCTATCTATGCTATTAGAGTATCAGCAATACAGGAACTAAGATGTGTGCCAGGAAACAATCTAAGTTTTGAAGGTATCATAGGAAGACTCACTGCATTTGAGTTATCTAACTTTGACAACTATAGACTTGATAATGTTGAATCTACTTTCAAGGCCAAGTTATCACTGAAAGATGCTGAATAGGTGAAATCTAAGAAGGGAAGAAAGATGAGATATGTATCTAGTGATAGCAGCACAGATGAGGAAGATGTGGATCAATTAGAAGCTTTACTAGCTAGAAGATTTCATAGAGGTAAAGGAAAATTCAAAGGTAAGATGCCTATCATTTGTTTCAATTGCAGTGAAGTATGTCATATTGCTGCAAGATGTCCACAGAAAAAGGATTACAAGGAAAGCAACAAATACAAGAACAGAAGAGATGATGACAAGAAAGATTACAAAGAAAAAGGTAAGAAGTGTTATATTGTTGAAGAAAATTCTGATGACAATGATGATGAAGTTGTTTATGTAGCCATGAAGGACCAATCTGATGAAGAAGAAGCCACAACACTGATGACTTGTATAAACAAAAATGACAAATGGATCATAGATAGTGGATGCTCACATCACATGACAGGAGACAAAAGTAAGTTTGTTAACTTTACTCAATATGATGGAAATAGTGTTAGATTTGGTAATGATGCCCCTTGTCAAATCAAATGAAAAGGTTCCATCAAGCTCACAGAACAAATCTCATGTGACAATGCATACTATGTTGAAGGATTAAACTACAATTTACTGAGTGTCTCGCAGTTAGGCAATATAGGATGCAAAGTGGAATTTGGAAACAAAACTGCAAAAATCTATGATACTGATGGTAAACTAATAGGAAAAGGAGATCAAACGAAGAGTAATCTGTTTTACCTTGATATGGATGATGTTTCTTGTTTTATTGCAAAATTTGATGATGAATGGTTATGGCATAGAAGATTATGTCATGTCAATTTTGATAATCTGGTCAACATTAGTAAAATGAAGAAAGTCAGAGGTTTACCAAAAATGAAGAAGCTTGATAATATTATGTGCAAACAATGTCAACTAGGAAAGATGACAAAGTCAAGTTTCAAAAGCAAAAACTATACATCTAAGGAGATACTTGAGTTAATTCACACTAACTTATGTGGTCCAATCGAAGTACAAAGCTATAGAGGAGATAAATACCTCATGTTATTTGTTGATGATTATTCCAAGATGATGACTGTCATGTTCTTAAACCAAAAATCTGATGCTTTCCAATTGTTTAAATGGTATGTGGCTAGAGTTGAAAAGGAAATAGGAAAAATCTTGAAATGTCTAAGATCAGATAGAGGTGGTGAATTCACATCAAATGAATTCGAGATATTATGTGATGACAAAGGAATCAAAAGACAAACGTCAGCTCCTAGAACTCTCCCACAGAATGGAATTGCTGAAAGAAGAAATAGATCTGTAATTGATTGTGCCAGAACATTAATGATGGAAAAGGCTATTGCTCTAAAATACTGGAGAGAAGCTGTAAGTGTAGCTGTTCATACACTAAACCGAGTACAAATCAAGAAAGGTACAAATGCAACACCTTTTGAATTATGGTATGGTCACTCACCCAATGTAAAACATTTCAAAGTGTTTGGTTGTAAATGTTTTATTCTTAAAGATGTTAGAAATGGAATATTTGATGCAAAAAGTGATGAAGGTATATTTCTTGGTTACTCCACAAGAAGTAAGGCATATAAGTGTTTGAATGTTAACACTAACAAAATTGTGGAAAGTACAAATG
Source organism: Cupressus sempervirens (assembly GCA_028749045.1). Lineage (NCBI taxonomy): Eukaryota > Viridiplantae > Streptophyta > Pinopsida > Cupressales > Cupressaceae > Cupressus > Cupressus sempervirens. The sequence goes on from CM053786.1 coordinate 754,429,516, forward strand.
TAAATTTTGATGAGAACACAGAAGTTCAAGCTGAAGAACCAAAGAAAATGGAAGAATACAGAACCTTTTTGTACTCTTATGAAGGAATGACTGCTAAGGAGGATGATGTCAATCCAATTGAAACTCAACAACAAGTATCAGTCTCAACCAGTGAATGCTGAGCTGCATTCAGAAGCCGAGTTGCAGAATGAAGGCAATGAACAATCTGATTCTGAAGACAAAATACATGATGAAAAACAACCAGAATCTGAAAGATCAAACATGGAAACAAGGACAGAGCCAAGATTATCCAAATATGTAAAAAGACATCACCCTACTGAAAAAATAATTGGTGACAAAGATGCAAGACTAATGACAAGGAACAAACTAAGACATGAATCATGTCTAATCAGCACATCTGAACCCAAGACACTATATGGTGCATTACAAGATGATGACTGGTATAAAGCTATGGAAGAAGAAATTGATCAAATAAAGAAAAACAAAACTTGGAGTTTGGTTCCCAGACCAACTGACAAAAATGTGATGGGCACCAAGTGGGTATTCAGGAACAAGCTAGATGAGAATGGTGAGATTACCAGAAACAAAGTTAGACTAGTATGCAAGGCTTATGCTCAAGAAGAAGGAATAGAATATGGAGAAACATTTGCTCCTGTTGCTAGGATGGAAGGAGTAAGAACCTTGCTTGCATATGCTGCCTACAAAAATTTTAAAGTCTATCAGATGGATGTAAAATCTGCTTTCTTGAATGGTATACTAGAAGGAGAAGTCTGCATTGAACAACCAGAAGGATTTGTTGATAAAAACAACATGGATATGGTGTGTAAACTACACAAAGCACTTTATGGTTTGAAACAAGCACCAAGAGCATGGTATGAGAGACTTCACAAGTATCTAGTGCAAATTGGATTTGAAAGAACTGATGATAATAGCAACATGTACATCAAAGTAGAAGAAGGTAAAGACATTATTGTATCTGAAATTTTTGTGGATGACATAGTATTTGGTGGAAAGGAAGTACTTTGCAAAGGCTTTGCTGACAAAATGAGACATGAATTTGAGATGTCTATGTTTGGAGAAATCAAATTTTTTGTTGGCTTACAAGTACATCAACTCAAAAATGGAATATTTATTACACAATCAAAGTACATCAAAGAGATTCTTAAAACGTTTGGACTGGAGGAATCCAAACCAGTCAGCACACCAATGGCCACAGGAAATAAGCTATCCAAAAATGATGAGTCAGCTGAAGTCAATCAAACAATGTACAGATCCATGATTGGAAAATTACAGTATGTAGTACACAGCAGACCAGACATAGCATTAGCAGTTGGAATAGTGGCTAGGTTCTCTGCTAATCCTAAAGAAAATCATCTTATAGCAATAAAAAGAATAATGAGATATCTCAAAGGAACTGATAACTTTGGTCTATACTACAAAAAGAGTGAGAAATTTGAACTCAATACATACACTGATGCAGATTGGGGAGAAAACATTGATGATAGAAAAAGCACAAGTGGAGGTGCATTATTTTTAGGCAAAAGGCTAGTTACCTGGACTAGTAAGAAACAAACATGCACATCCCAGTCCACTACAGAGTCAGAATATGTGGCAGCTGCAGTCAATTGCACAAACATTGTATGGCTCACACATCTATTGAATGGAATGAAAGAAGAGGTAACCAAACCTGTGATATTGTATTGTGACAATACAAGTGCTATAAACATATCCAAAAATCCAATAATGCATGCAAAAACCAAGCATATTGCAATAAAGTATCATTATGTTAGAGAATTGGTAGAAGACAAACAAGTGAAGCTGGAGTACATTCACACAAAGGAACAAATTGCAGATATTTTCACCAAACCATTGCCCAAGGATGCTTATGAATATCTTAGAGGCAAGTTGGGGGTAATACTCCTAACTCAAGCAGTTTAAGGCAACAAGGAAGTTGCCTTGCATCAACAGAAATCAAACATTGGAATAGTAACAGGTTGATGCAAAGGATGACAGTAGGAACAGAAACTCCAAATCAGTTACAAGCATGGTGACAGAGGGAGAAAGACAAAGAAAAAGACAAAGCTTATATTTTTCATGATAAAGATGCTTCATCTTTGGCATTTATGTCAAAGAGGGAGAAATATGATGAAACTGATCTATTCAAAGAAAGAGGGAGATATATATGAAAGAGGGAGATATATTCAATCAGTAGTAAAGATGCAGCAGCACAGAAAAGAAGCAGATAATATATACAATCAATTTTGGTGGTAACTAAGTTGATCCATTGATCAGTTTGGTTTGCCATCAATTCCAAAGAGGGAGATTGTTAGAAATGATTGAATTGATAATAAGAGTTGTTCGAATGATAAAGAATGTTCTCAATCATTTTTTTGTCATTGATGTCAAACTTGCTATTTGTAGGAATGACAATTGCTTTAGTGATCCAAATACTATCAATTAGTTGGTTGACAAGGTGGTGGCAATCAATAAGATGTAACTAGAACACCTAGAGAAAGGTTGAAGTTATGATGTTTTAATGAAGTACTAGGATCAGCTAAGCCATTGATGAAAAAGTGTATTTGATAATATACTATAAGATACAGAAAAAAGGGCACACTGAAACATATTAAAGAGGTTAGGTGTTAGCTAAGTCTTTTACAAAGCTCAACTAAGAGAAGGTGCCGAGTATATCATATAAGCCGAGTGATCTTTAGGTGTCGAGTAAAGAGTAGGTGCCGAGTAACATAGTTTTCTGCAGGTGCCGAGTAACACAATTTTTTGTAAGTGCCGAGTAACACAATTTTGTGTAGATGCCGAGTAACACTGAGATGTCGAGCATCAGTAAAACAAATAATGCCGAGTTGCTGCATTATTTTGAAGATCAAAGATTTGCCAGAACTAAGCCAACAAGGTTATTACTTAGAAGTTTGTAAATTAAATAGAAGATAAGAATGATGAGCTAGTGGCACAGAACACCATGTAAAACATTTCTGAGGATATAGATGGCGAAGTTTCTAGAAGAGAACAAGATATGGGGTAGATACATTGTATTTCACCTAATCCATATTGAAACCCTAAAAGTGAAGAGGGAGAATTGAGTGGCAAAGGCATATCCGATCTCTATATAAGGAGTCATTAGTTAATGAAAAAAAATGAATGAGAGAGGGGTGGTCAAGCATGAAAGTGTAAAGTGCTAAAGAAGGTGGAAAAGAGGAAAGAGAGAATAGTTACTCTATTTCAGTAAGAAGACCCCTGATATGGATGCATTAGTACAGTGAGTTAGAAGACTCAAGGAGACGAAGCTTGAATAGATGACAAGCAGTCAGAGCTGAAGAGATAAAAGCTAAGCATAAGGACTAAACTGAAAGTGTGATCTAAAATTTGCAAAGTATGTTGTAAGTTATATCAGATCAAAAGTTCATTGTTGTTACTTTCTAGCAATTGTAACATTTAGTTTAAATCCTATGGACTTAGGTTGGTTTGATAGCCATGAGATAAATCCTTTAACAGGGTGACATTCCCAGTGAATGTTCTAAAGTCCTTTAACCAGGCCCATTCCTAACAGTTTGGTGAAATCCTCTAACAAGGTCACATTTAACAGTGTGTTGTAAGCCTTTAACAAGGCAGGCCTTTAACAGGGCATCACTTCAGAAGAGTGAGAATCAAGTAGCATGTTACTGGTGGTTTTTCCCAAATTGGGTTTCCACGTAAATCATTGTGTCATGTGTTGATCTTGCATGTTTTATCTTTGCATTTTGATTTACTGTAACTTGCTAATATGATTGATTTAAGCTTGGATGGTTAAAAGGTTTATGAGTTCACCACATTTGGTGAAAAAAAAAAAAAGTTTTATTAGGGCATTTGGGACCTTGAATAACTGATTCACCCCCCCTCTCAGTTATTCTAAAAGATTCTAACATATTACCACTTCACGGAAATGCAAGGATTTTAACTAAAGCATGAAAGTGCCGCTTTGACATGTGGCATATGATGATGTCATAGATCCACTTCTTTGGAAAGTAAAATAATACAATCTGTACTATTGAAAAAATTGTTAGAAATGTTGGTACAAATGAAATGCATTTATTGGTTGGTGTGGTTGATTCAACATTAAAGGCATGTTTTTATCACACCCTTGATCTTGGATAGATTAGAAAATAGAGATTACCTACATTACCAAGAAGACTAATTTTTAAATAAAGTAGGAAAGAACCTACACATCATGTGGCATAGTGGGACTTGTTACTAAGAAATTTGTCAACTCGCGCTAGGGTGGAAAAAGGTAATGAAATGGGATGAAGTAATTGGCAAGATAATATGTGTACTTGCCAAGCTGGAGATGACTATTCCAAGTGGGATCATATTCTAAAAGCTTTATTTGCAAAGTTATAATGAATTTTCATAATCGTTGATCTTTGGAAGGTCAATGATCAACACTTCACCACATTATGAAAATACTCAAGGTTTAAGTAATGCAATAATGTGCTTGTTCAATGTGTGGCAAATTTCATAAGGCTTAAATATAGCTTTTTAGATTTTAAAGAAGGTTGTCTGATGCTAAAGAATCAATGGTTAGAATTCAAATTTTATAGTATGGTGAAAATTTTTGACTGAGAAAGAATTAATACTGATCAATACTACTTTGTGCAACCTTAATGCAGTAGTAAATTGCCAAATTCAACCATTGTTTGAGTTAAAGGATCATAAAATTAATAGAATGCAAGAATTTTTAGAGCTAGGGCATCAGATTCTTCAAGATTTTTAGTGATTTCCAAGATAATTCACTAAGAAAATAAATAGGAAAGGGCAGGAGAGTTTTCTAAAACTTCTAATAATTGAGAAATTGCAATTGTACTAGGTTAAATATAGAAAATGTGTCCTCATAAGGATTTTTCTGATGAAAAGGATTACATAAAAAGATCAGTTCATGATGATTTCCTTGAAAAAAATGTCTCCACTTATAAATGAATTGAAAAAGGGTAGAGATTTCATCCCTAAAAACCCTAGGTTGTTGGTCAGTGAGGGTTTTTACAACAAGGCTAATTATTGGATGGATGAAAAAGTTTTAGTGGGGGGTTTAGGGCTTTTCAAGAAATGGTTTGCAGAGTGAAATTTGGATACTCCTATGAACAACATTTGGGAATTTGATATAGGGAAGCAAATTATCCTTGGGGTCTTCTTTGACAATAACTAGTTAGTAGACATGGCTAAAAAATATGATACAATTACTAGAATTGTAAAAAACCATGTAGGAGATAATCTATTTAGGGTTTCTCCAGAACTAATCAGAGAAGTCTTCAAGCTAAACCCTAACCATTATGTACATGACAAAATTGATATGGAAGAATTTCAAGCTAGGTATGATGCACAAAGGGTGCACCTAGAGGGAGGACCATTACAAAAATATTTTGTTAAAACTGGGTCACTGTCATTGGTCACACTAAATACCCTAGATGTTAGAAATGATTGAAAAGATCATGAATGAAGAGTAATGGAACTGGTAAAGAATGTTCTCAATAATTTTTTTGTCATTGATGTCAAACTTGCTACTTGTAGGAATGACAATTGCTTTAGTGATTAAAATACCATAAGTTGGTTGATTGACAAGGAGGTGCCAATTAATAAGATGTAACTAGAGTACCTAGACAAAGGTTGAAGTTATGATGTTGTAATGAAGTATAAGGATCAGCTAAGCCATTGATGAAATAGTGTATTGATGAGATACTCTAAAACATAGAGGATGGACACACCAAGACATATAAAAGATGTGAGGTTTAGCTAACTCATTTGTAAAGCCTAACTAAGTTCATTAGAAAGAGTCGAGCAAGCCAGTTAGTACCGAATAGATTCTCAGTTGAAGCTGAGCAAGTCCAACTTAGTGTGTGCTGATTGATCTTTAGGTGCTGAGCAGTCTTCAAGTGCCAAGTAAAGATTAGGTGCTGAGTAGTAGAAAAGAAGTAGGTGTTGAGTAAGTCTTCAAGTGTTGAGTGATATTGAAGTGTCAAGTTTCACAGAATTTCTTTAGGTGCCGAGCATCAGTAAATCAATAATGCCAAGTTGCTACATTATTTTTAAAATCAAAGATTTGTTAGATTTGAGCCGACATGGTAGTTATCTAGAATTCTGTGAATCAGATAGAAGATAAGAATGATGAGTTGGTGGCACAGAACACTATGTAAATTATCTTTGACAAATACAATTGGATTCTAGATGAAGTTTCTAGATAAGAGCAAGATGTGGGATAGATACATTGCATCTTACCTAACCTATTGAAACCCTAAAGTTGGAGAGGGAGAATCAAGTGGGAAAGGTATTCCAAATTTCTATTTAAGGATTCATAAGGTCACAAAGCAAAGAGTAGAGGTCAAGCATGAAATTATGAAGTGTTGAAGAAGGTGCTAAGGTAGAAGAGAGCACAGATAATGCACATATACTCTTCTTCGATAGGTGGCCATAGATATGATTTCATTGGTATGATGACTAAGAAGACTCAAGATGAAAAAGCTTGAGATGACAAGCTTTTAGAGCTGTAGTGATTAAAGCCAAGCAAAGGATTGAATTGAAGTGTGATCTGTTATCTGCAAGATATGTTGTAAGTTGTATCATATCAAAAGCCATTGTTGTTACTCTCTAGCAATTGTAACAGTTAGGATAAATCCTATGGACTTAGGTTGGTTTAATAGCCATGTTGTAAATCCTTTAACAGGTTGACATTCCAAGTGAATGTTCCAAAGTCCTTTAACTAGGTCCATTCCTAACAATATGGTGAAATCCTCTAACAAGGTCACATTTAACAATGTGTTGTATCCTTTAACAGGGTAGACCATCAAAAGTGGTTGAAACCAATTGCGCAGTTATTTTGTGGGTATCATCCCCAGTCCAATTTTACCTTCTTATTCCTAGAGGGTTTTTGGGTTATCAAATTCTTAGTGTTATGGTGTGATGCATGTTTTCTTTTCATAGTTGCTTAAAATTTTTAATTGCATGCATGATAGTTTCAATTATGTGCTATTAAGGATTTGGAGAAAAAGTGGCATTGGACCTTGGATAACTGATTCACCCCCCCTATCAATTATTCTAAACAATTATAACACTAGAGCCCTTGTTGAAAAAATATTTTCATCCTAGGGCATAGGCCTTATATTTTTCTCTTTGAAAAATATTTTGAATGGATGAATAAGATAGTATTCAAGGCTCTATTGTCCTCATCATAGCTCAAACTTTTTAGTTTGTAATGGGCTCAATTCTTAACTTTATACTTACTTGGCTGAGGAAATTCACAATTGTCTGATTGGAATAGCACAAGGTAAGTTTAATAGGGCTTTTTGCTAGTACTCTTCATTGATGTGTGTATGTTTATACAAAGGAGTCACCTTTTTCTCCAAAGAAATGAAATTGGAACTAGAGAGATGGAGAGAAACTCCTAGTTTAGTTGTGGAGTGCTAACATGACATGGGAGGTCACAGATGCTAGCTTTGTTAGATTTGACAAATATTTTGCATCAAGGCTTCAATTACTACTAAGAGCAAACAACCCTAGAATACCCCAACCCTTATTAGAATTGATAAGACCTAAGGATCATGTGAAAGGCTTGTTGGCCAGTCATAATTGGGGGGATATCATCCCATATCCTATTTCCACTATTTTTATAGTTTATGTTTTCTTGGGAAAACCCCATGTGCTACCCTATCAAATGCCTTTATAGGTAAGAATTGTAGAATTTTTATGGAAGATTAGTACAGTTGATGAAAGGGATTTATTAGGGAAATCCAATTTAAGAACATTCTTCCCAGCTATTATAGTTGTGCATGAGTTTGTATTTTTTAAGAAAGGGTGGAGAAGTTTAGGAAAATTTATGTAAAAGTATTAAATGGACCAGTCTCATGCCTATTATATTGATCTAGAGGGATTTTATGACCGCCTTAGGGAAAGAAGTAAGGCAAAGGCTCACACACAAACTATGCACTTCCCTGAGGATATAATTAGAAATATGTTTTCATTGCAAGAGAAAGAGGTCAAGAAAGAAAAATGGATAGTCTATAGCATTGTTTAGGAGTTCATAAATGTTTTTGAGCCCAAATATGAACCTTTCATAGACAAGAAATATTGGGGAGCCAAAATGGACATGTTAATGAATAACATTACTAGAATAATGCAAACCTTGAATGAGAAGAAAGACATTTTGGCAATGGCACATCTAGATAGAGTTGTTGAGGTGGAGAGTAGAATAAATAGTAGCATGGTTATGATTCCAAGCCTGAAAACACTATAGAGGATGGTTGGATATATTGTAGATCAAAATGTACAGTACATCCCTCCTTACAAAAGGCCGAGATTAGAGAGCCCATCTAACATAAGTGATCCCAAGAAATAAAAGTTACAACAAGGGTCATCTTCTCAAGAAGGAGAGTATTCACCATCCCAAGCTCCACTTAGAATAGATGATGAGGCATCTATGAGAGAACAATTGAGGAAAATCAAAGGGGAGGGGGTGATAGTTGTTACAACTACTGATATTAAAAGAGGAGTGCCTGAAGTGCCTCCTATGCCATCCTTTGACGTTATTGTTGTTGACTATAGTGGTAGGGAGATTGACCCTATAATTTTACAAGCTACTAAAAAATCATTGATGATGAAAATTTTGTAAAGTCTCGAGCTTTTACACAATTTTTATGGTAGAGAAACATCAGCAATTTTGAGGCTAAATGCCAAAAATTAAAAGTAGAGCAACCAAATAAGTTAGACTCTAAGGTTGAGGAGGAGGTTAAAGCCAAATTTTTGGAGGACTTTGCCTAATTAAACCCTAAAGCTAGAAAATAGCTAGTAAAAATTTAGGAGTTTTGATTTTACATGAATGGGAAATAACTAATGCTATGATTTTTTATTTTGTTATAAAGGAAAAATATGTGCAATATAAGACTAAGGAAGAAATCATGCAAGTACATAGAGGAGTGAAATACAATAATGACCACCAAGCATTGGTGATTTGGTCCATTGAAAAAAAAGATAAAACCAAATTATAGGAGATTTCACATGTAGAGCATACTAGTACTCTCATAGTATATAGGGTAGATGAAGTTGATATTGAATAGATAATTAAAATGACTCAAGAAATGGTGAGTTTTGGGATTGTGGTTGCTAGCAAAGAAAAAAGTGGATGCCTAGAACTCAATGCCAAGTTTGAAGAAATACTAAGTGCATATGAGGAAAGAGGAAATATGATATATTTGTTGGAGAATAAAGTATCCCAAATGGATAAATAGCTAGGAAAGAGGAAAGTGGGAGAATCAAGCAGGCCTCAAGTCACATATCCTTGCCCCCTAGTTGAACCATTCAAGTCTACTCCAATCGTATAGCTACCTAATATTGCACAAAGGCTAGAATTTTATACTAAAGATGAGTTTGAAGAAGAGAAGAATAAGTTATGGGAATTGTAGGTTGACCTAAATAATCAACATGAGGAAAAACTCAACAAAATAATCTTGTACTTAGTAGATAAGATTGACTGGCCAACATTCTAGGACCAATTAGTGGGGATCCTTGATATGTGGAATGAAATAAGAATTGTTGAAGATAACCTGAAGCCCATTGTGAAAAAATGGAGTGAAAGAGATAAATATATCACCCTTATGTGTATCTCACTAATCAATTTATCTTATGGACAAATAGAAAATAATTTTGATATAACCAACAATCTGACAGAGTTTGATGAGAAAAGGGTTGTTGTTTAAAAGAGAACAATGATCTACCTTTCTAAATATATAGGATAGAAATTTGATCTTTTTCCTAGTCCACTCAAAAAGATTGACAAAATAAAAGAAAAGGAAAAGTGGGATAATGAATTTGATGATTTATTGTACCCTAGAATGAATGAAGTTATTAATAAAAAGGGACATGTGTTGTGGGCAATGACTAATGAAGAATTTGTCAAAGTGAAGTTGTTCTACAATGCCATTAGAAATGAATTTTTTGAAATAAACAAAATAGGAGGCTTTGTAATCAAAAAGTACCATGAAATATTAAACTTTGATTGGCCTGATGATATAGTTTTCAAAAAATGGAGGGAAGACTTTATGTCTTCAAAATAGATGAAAATAGAGGAAGAGGATGCGGAGCATGATGAAGATCAAACAGATGACACATAAGTGCATGTAGAGGAAGACAAAGAAGAACAATCACCTCAAGTGGAAAGTACAGTGGTCCCAACTAATGATGTAGCAACTGAGGACTCAGAAATAACTATTGTTTTAATAATTCATGATGATAAAAGTGCATAGCCTTGAGTTGAAGTGAAGCTACATGAATCAAACCAAAAACATCATAAGTGAACCTAATGGCTACACACTCTAAGGAGTCAGAATAATAAAAGAGGCAATGACAAAAAATTTAGCATTTGAAAATGTAATAGAAAATAGGCCAACCAAAAAGAATATTATGCTGTAAATTATTTTTCTATTGTACAAAATTTTGTCTTTTATGATAGTAGCAACTATAAATATCTTTTGTCTAAAGGAAAACTATCAGTTCTCTATGCTTGAAGCTTGTTGCATCTCACACTATATAAGTGAGATTCTAGGCCTAGAGAAAGGGTCTGAGTTATTACATAATTTTAATTCTTACTAAGTTTTGTTTAGTTTGATTTCTTCATCTAAACTTTGTGATGTGTTTCTCTGCAGATATCTAAGAATACATATTTATCCTATAGGATATTGATTACTTATTTTTTAGTCATTCTGAGTTTTGTGCCAATTGTATACAATTTTCAAATAAAATTAATACAAAGATGAGTTGTCCCCATATCTTTTCTAGCTGAATTATGTCTCCATTTTTATTACCTAGTAATGTTGAAGTTGTATGACTAAAGCTTGTTCAATTGAATGCAATTCAACAAAGTTGTATGTCAATTCACTATTTCTTTTAATCCAATGAATTAAGTAAATGCTTAAGTAATATTGATAGGGTTCCTATGGTAATAGAAATGATTTCTATAATAATGCTTTTTAGTGAGAATTGCTAATAGTATTGATTCTAATGCAGTCAATTAGATCTAGAAATTGAATGGACTCTATATCCCAATGGATGAGGCACTAATCTATTCATTAAATCTACACATGGAAAGATCATGAACAAACATCAATCCTAAATTTAAAATCAATTTTACTTTACTATTTGAAGAATGTCAATGCTAGTCAACACTTGTTTGCATTTAGTCCCTTTAGTTAGCTATTATTGCCCAGAATTATTTTTAAATCTAAGAAGAACTATGACCAAATCTGCTATAAGGGATGCATGTTATTGTGAAATGTCATGGAATGAATTAAATATTTATGAAATATTAGTTTGAAAATATTTCATTCCTTAGGTACACCCACCTTGGTTTTGCACAGCCTAAAGAGTAGAAAATCTATTATAATTTTGTTAAAGTTGGGTCCAAATCTGAAGAACAAGTATCTTTTTTATATGAACTAGTTGATCCTTAGGTTATTGTGATCTTTATTATCTTGATATTAAGTATTTCTTTTCTTAATAGTTGAAAAACACCAACAGAAATAATAGTAAATTGTATGTTTGAGCAGTAAGCTCTTCTTATAGTTGAAATTGCATATTTGTGTAGTGGGCTCTTCTTGCATACATTGTATGACAACTCCTAACAAGGTTGGTACAACTACTAATAGGATTAGAATCTCTTAGCAAGGATTTAAAGTCTCCTAACATGGAGTCCTATATACTAAATATTGTAATAGACTCCTAACATGGTCCATCCTCTAATAAAGAATATTTATATTAGTACATCATCTTGTATGCATCATTCCCATAGGGGTTTTCCCTAGTTAGCATATCTGTTGTAATTGTACATTTTATTATGGTTGTTGTTTACTTTGGTTGAATGGTTAAGTATGTTTAAAGAAGATAAATGTTTTCATTGTGATGCAGGAGCATCTTGCATGGGAAAATTAAATTATTAGAAAAAAAAAGAAAGAGAAAAAAAAAGGGGAAAAAAAAAAATTTGTGGAGGAGAGAGAAAGTGACGAAAATGGAAGGAAAATAATAAAAAAATAGGAAAAAAGGAGAAAAGAGGAATTTCTATTTTCAAGGTGCATGGGTGGCATAAATAGAAAATAATTAAAACAGTTTTCATTCCATTAATCGAGGTGTGTAGGTGGCATCTTAGAAGTTTGTGGAAAGATCCTTAAATCATGTATTTAATATTTGTTCGGTGCTTAGTTGTATTTGGGTGGGAATTTAATATTTATTTAAAAGTAGTTGTATTTACCTTTTATCCCACATTGGTTGTGTTTGTAATGTTTTGGGTTAGAAGTGCCTATTTAAGCAAGGCTTATTATCATTTGTAATCAAGTTGGAGAAATAGAAGCTCTTCAAGTGAAGCTCTTCAAGTAGAAGCTCTTTGTATATAATCTCTTGTAAGGAAGTTCAAGAAATCGAAGTTCTTGCATTGTAAGCTCTTCAAATTTAATCTCTTCTAATGGATTTCAAGTATTAATGGATGCTTCATGAAGCATTTTTGTCATCTCTCTATCTCCATATTGTTGCATTTTTGGTTGTGAGTTGGTACGGGTGGTGTGGCCCGTCATCAATGGTATCAGAGCATACCTTTGTTAGTGGGAGCAGAGCATACCTACATCAAATTGTTGGATATCTAATTCACCTCCCCACCCTCTCTGTTATCATGATGGACTATTGTTTCTAACAATTACTCCAGGTATTAGATCTCAAAGAGGAATCAAAGAAGATGATGAGGTGATATAGAAGATATTGAAGAGCTTAATACCACCATTTAAATTAATAGTTTAAATTATATAGTTGTTGATATCTTGTACCAAATATTTCATGAAAAAGAGATTTCTTGCAAGACTTGAAGCGGTTGAGAATGAGCTTAGACAGTCTAGAGAATTGACCACAATTGAAACAACTTTTAGTGCCTTGAATATTCAACCTAGTTTATCAAGGAGCACAAGATGTAGAGGAGAATTTACTAGCAACAATAGATCTGATAAGGACATAAAGATTGAAGAAGGAGTAGCCATTCTAGTAAGAATAGAAAAAGATGATAAGAAAATCTTTAAATTTTGGACTTGTAATGAATTTTCTCATTATGCATCTAAGTGTCCTAAAAGATAGAAAAATTATAGAGGAAATTTTAAACCTAAAAGAGATAGAGAATATTTGTATGCAAATGAAGAAGATTATTCTGATGAATAAGTAGTAAGTGCTAGTGATGATGAAATTGGATTTGTAGCTATTAAAGAAGAATGTCTAGAAAAAGTAGCTATGGTATCACAGATTGAAAAGAAATATGATTGGATAGTTGATAGTGGTTGTTCACATCATATGACTAGTGATATGAGTAAGATTGTTAACTTCAAAAGTGAGGATGGAGGAATTTTTAGAGTTGGAAATAATGCAGCATGCCAAGTTAAAGGTATTGGATCTATAAATCTTAATGGTAAAAATAACACTAAGGATGTATATTTTTTTGATGGTTTGAAGCACAACCTTCTGACTGTTGTAAAACTAGTGGATAAAGGATATCAGTTGTAGTTCTCAAAAAAGACATGCATGATCAGAGACATAGATGGAAAGGTAATTGGGATAGGAACCAGAACTAGAGGTAATGTGTTACAATTGAATCCAAATGAAATGACATGTTTGGTTGCAAAGGTAGATGATAGTTGGTTATGACATAAGAGATTTTGTCATATAAACTTTGACAATATTGTGAAGAGTAGTAATATGTTTGCAGTTAGAGATTTTTCTAAGATTGCAAAACCTACTAACACAATTTTCAAGGAGTGTGTTTTGACAATGCATACAAAAAAAATCTTTTCCCAGCAAGAAGTTTACTACTATAGAAAAATTGGAGATTGTACATAGATCTCAATGGTCCTACACAAACTAAAGGATTCTATGGTGAAAGGTGTTGTATTATTTTAGTTGATGAGTTCAACTTAAAGAAAAATCTAGGGCATTTGATAAGTTCAAGATATTCAATAATAGAATTAAGAATAAATCTAATATGGAGATTAAATTTTTAAGATCAAATAGAGGAGGAGAGTTTACATCAAATGAGTTTAACCTCTTTTGTGAAGAAAATGGAGTTAAAAGACAATTATTAGCTTTGAGAACTCCTGAATAGAACGACATTATAGAGAGAAGAAACATGTCATTTACAAAAGTAGAATGAGCTATGTTAATTAAGGATGATGTATCCAAGATGTTTTGGAGAGAAGCCATGAATACAATAGTATACACTCTTAACAAAGTATAGATCAAGAAAGAGACAATCAAGACCTCTCATAAATTGGGGTTTGGTCACTCACCTATAGTTAAGTATTTCAAAAATTTTGGTAGTAAGTGTTATATGAAAAGAGATGATGATATTGGTAAGTTTGATGCTACAAGTGATGAAGATATGTTTCTTGGTTATTCATTGAAAAGAAGGGTTTATAGATGTTATAATATGAAAACTAAGACTATTATGGAAAGTGAAAATGTGAGAATTGATGAGAAATTTAGGATATAAGAGAGAATAATTGATTACAATTCAAATGATGATTTTATTACTAAGCCAAGGAATGTTGAATTATTACTTGAGACTAACATTAATATGCAAAATGAAGGAGAGCCAAGTTAGGAATAGAGCCCAAAACCTTTAGTAAAGCCAAGAGTTGAGATAACAATTCCTACTTCAAGAAAGAACATGACAAAGAATCATCCACCTTTGAAAATTGTTCAAAGTAGAGATAAAGGCGTGATGACAAGAAACAGATTCAATGAAGAACTATTTTTGATATTACAAGTTGAACCTAAGCATGTAGATGAAGCATATAAAGATGATAATTGAAAACAAGCTATGAAAGAGGAATTGGATTAGATACTAAAGAATAAGACATGGGAATTGGTCCACATACCAATAGACAAGAATATGATAGGATCTAAATGGGTATTCAGAAACAAGATGAATGAACAAGGTAAAGTTGTAAGGAATAAGGCAAGATTGATATGTAACAATTACTCACAATAAGAAGGAATAGACTATGATGAGACCTATGCTCTTGTGACAAGAATAAAAGCAATAAGGTTAGTCTTAGCATATGCAACATATAATAAATTTAAAGTGTATAATATGGATGTCAAGTTAGAATTTTTGAATGGAGAACTTGAAAAAGAAGTGTATATAGAGTGCCTTGAAGGTTTTCCTTTGATAGATGATAAGGACATAGTATGCAAAATAAAGAAAGTATTGTATGGCTTGAAGCAAGCATCCAAAACCTAGTATGCAAGGTTGGACAAGCATTTGACAAAGCTTGGTTATAACAAAGGTATGACAGATAGTAATCTCCATTGAAACAAAATTGATGATGGATTAATGATTTTGGTAATATTTGTTGATGATATCATATTTGGAGGACATGATGATGAAAGTGACAAGTTTGCAGAAGAAATGAAGAAGGAATTTGAAATGAGTATGATAGGAGAGATGAAATATTTTCTAGGATTACAGATTGTATAGAATAAAGAAGAGGTCTTTATTTACCAGACTAAGTACTTGAAGAATTTATAGAAAAGGTTAGGTTTGGAAACATGTAAATCTATTGGAACAACTATAGTAACTAGACACAAATTATCTACAAAAGGATGAGACACCTACTATTGAGTAGAAGAAGTACAAATTTATGATTGGATGTTTGTAATATATGACTCACACAAGGCCAAATATAGAAAATGAGGTTGGAATTTTTGCAATATTTCAAGATGATCCTACAGAGGCACATTATGTAGTAGTCAAAAGGATACTTAGATACCTGAGAGGAACACTAGAGTTCAAATTTTTGTATGAGAGATCTAACATAGTTTACTCTAAGTGGTTATAGTGATGTTGATTGCATAAGTAGTATGGATGATAGAAAGAGCACTAGTGGTGGAGCCTTCTTTCTTGGAGGAAAATTAGTTTCTTGGCTAAGCAAGAAGTAGGATTGTACCTCACAAAGTATAGCAAAAGTACAATATGTTGTAGTAGCAAACAATTGCAATCAAGTTGTTTGGATGAAGCAGATGATTGAGGATATAAGGATAAAAATTAGTGAACCTATTATCATACATTATGATAATACAAGAATAGTAAATATGGTTAAGAATCTAGTGTTACATTTGAAGACTAAGCACATTTCTAGTATCACATGTTGAGAGAGAAAATTGCAGAAAAGGAAATTAGATTGGAGTATGTGAGAACTAAAGAGAAGATTTTACATCTTTTCATTAAGTCTCTTCCCAAAGAGAATTTTGAGTATTTGTGATGTATGCTAGGGGTTATGCCACTTCCTAAATCTAACTAGATGATGCAAGAGTGCATCAATCTAGTGTATTAGAGAACTATTATTTGTTTGGACTAAATGTTGATGTTTCTTGTATGGGGGAGTATTTGTGATGGATAGAGTCATCTAGGACTCTTTTTGGATGTTGTTTTGAATATTGTCTTTAGACACTTGAGCTAGTAAGAATTAATTGTTACAATGTTTGATGGTTGCTAAAACCTTTGACATTGATATCAATGGGAGAGAATTAAAGCATGAGAAACATCAAGGGAAGAAGAAAAAAAATAAAGAGCAAGTACAACATGTCTGGGAAAGGTATATCATAGAAAAATAGAAAGCACATTGAGTTATATGAATGGGGGAGAATTATTGATGAAGAGGATTTGAAAAGAAATATTAATAGACTTTTGCAATTGGTATTCTTGGAACTAGATGTTTTTCATCTATGTTTTCATCAATGCCAAAGGGGAAGATTTTTACAAGCATGAATTCTGATGATATTCCTATGGGGGAGTATTGTAGATATGTAATCATGATGATATGTTACATTCATGACTATGTTTTTTCATTGATGTCAACATAGCAGTCTTCTATTGTATCTAACAAAAGAACATTATAAAGATCAAGTTGGTATAGATGGCTAGTTGACTATTCTCATTTTTTTAGTTTATGGGAGATAATTTTGATTATCTAGTATATGTAGATAATTTTAGGTGAAGAAATGTTAATTCTAGAAGCTATCCATGTTTGGTGATGTTTATCCTGTGACAAACTTTACAGAGGATTGTTATGATAAACTTGTTATATCACTATGAAAATTTTTATTCTAAGAGTCCAACTTGAGGATGTCAAGAAGACATGTTGGTGATGATTTGGCTAAGTTTCCTCATCATAATATTATGTGTACAAAAATATATTCAATTTGGAAGGTGGATGATTAATTTTATTGCTAAGTGTAACATGTTCGTAATGTTGTCCAATAATAACTAATTGAGAAGCTCTAAAAACTGACTTAGGGAATTGTTTAATGGATTCAATATAAAGGATGTTTAATGGATTCAATATAAAGGAAGGACATTTTCCTTTATCAAATGGTATGGAATGGAATCAAAGAGAATTTATTGTAAGTAGTGGAGAGAGCGAAATGTGAAGTTGATTAGAGTAGAGTGGAAGTGAAGGAAACTTCATTGCCAAAGTTTTATTGTGTAATCAAATGTTTGACATTTGGATCTAAGGTTCATGACCTAGTCTATAAGGTCTAAAAGTGATTGGTTTGGTTCATAGAAAAAAGGAGAGAGGATTTGAACAATAAATTACTTTTTTGGATAGTAATGTCTTCTTGCAATTGAAATTGCATGCTTGGTCAGTGGGATCTTCTTGCATACATTGTACTACAACTTCTAATAGGGTTGGTACAACTCATAATAGGATTGGAATCTCTTAATAGGGATTCAAAGTCTCCTAATAGGGACTTATATGTACTAAATATTGTAATAGATTCCTAATAGTGTCCATCCTCTAACAAGGAATATTTATATTAGTACAAAATCTTATGGGCATTATTCCCACTTGGGTTTTGCCTTTGATCAAGGGTTTACCTAGTTAACATATCTGGTGTAATTTTCTATGTGCATCTTATTATGGTTGTTGTTTACATTGGTTGAATTGATAAGTTTGTTTAAGGTTGATTAATGTTTTAATTCTAGGATAACTAATTCACCCGTCCTCACCTCTACATTATCTTGGTGGAGTATTGTTTCTAACAATCCCATCCATGTCAAATATTTATTGCTAAAATTTTCTTGCATAATAATGTAGCAAAGGGATTGGTTATTAGTAAACACCAAAAATTTCTTTGGTAGAAGGAAATGCCTCCACCTCCTACAAGATTGAACCAAAGCATACACTTCCAATTCATAAGAAGAATAGTTCTTCTTGGTTTCATTTATCTTCTCACTAAAGAAGGGTACTAGCCTACCTTCTTGACATAATATACCCCCTAGTGTTATTCCTTTTGCATCACACTCTAGTGTAAACAATTTATCAAAACTAGGTAGTTTGAGGATAGGTTGTGTGGCTACTTGTTCTTTAAACTTTTTAAATTAATTTCTTACTTCAAAATTCCACCTAAACTTTTCCTTCATCTTTCCCTCAATGGTGTCGAATAATGGTGCACAAATACCACTAAAATTCTTATGAAATTGAGTTAACCCATGGAAGCTTCTTACCTCTATTGATGTAGTAGGTGGTGGCTAGTTTAGGATGGATGCAACTTTATCTTGGTTCATCTTCAAAGACCCTTTCGATACTAGAAAGAAAAGGTATACAAGATCTTTCTTAATGAATTTACATTTCTCAAAATTGATTGCCAACTTATACTCATGCAACTTTATTAGCTCCATTTCCACATGCTCAACATGTTCTTCTCTTGTCTTACTAAAGATAAGTATATCATCAAGATATATAATCACAATCTTCCATGTGCAATCCTTCAAAACTTCATTCATGAGTCTCATGAATGTGCTAGGATAATTTTATAGTCCAAATGGCATTGCTATAAGAAAGGTATATTTCAGTGGCTAATATTCACAAATTAGCTAAATTTAGAATTTTTTGGCTAGTAATTTGGCTAATAACTTAATATTTGATACAACATAAATCGACATAGTTTATAAATTTTAGTTCTAGAGTATTTAAAATCACTCAATAATTTATTTTATTGAAAATTTTTAATTCAAATATTCACCACAATATTCATTACATGATTAGAATTGAGTCACCTAAACATAATACATTATTGGAGAAATTAAATTGAACAAACCAATAATTGTCATAATTATTAGTTACTTTAGGGATATAACACTAATATTTAGTTTTCACTATTGGTTTAAACTATATGTAATGATCCTCATAATATTCCACAAGGTAAAAAATGTTCAATTTTGATTTGTAATATTCCATGGTGATTAATGAACTTTCTATTATTATTGAGATTCATCAATATTTTAAACAAAATAAATATGATTCAAAATAATATCCATTATTAATCATAATTATAATTTAAAAATGAGAAATTTGCCAATAGAAATATATATTTTTTTAAAAATAATGGAAGATTTGCCAATATGTTATATCCTTTTTTGGAGGCAACTTTCTTAAAGTTTTCCCTAGCTGCGAGCCACTCATGCAATCCATCTATGGTCTTAAAAGTTTTTTTCCACTTATCACCTTCCTTTACCCTTATCTAATAGTATCCAATTTTGAGGTCCAACTTGGTTAAGTATTGAGCTCCTCTAAGATAATCCATCAAGTCTTCAATTCTAGGTATGGGAAACCTATACCTTATAGTAATCTTTTTTATGGCCCTTGAATCTATACAAAGCCTCCATTTTTCTCCTTTCTTAGATGCCAACATTATAGGTATGACACAAGGGTTGATGCTCTTCTTTATCATTTCTTGATTCAAGAGCTCTTGTACTTGCCTAGATACCTTTCTATTCTTCTATGAGCTTATAGGATGTTTTGTTTGGCAATGAAGAAATGGATATAAAGTCTATCTAATGACTTATCACTCTCCTAAGTGGTAAAGGTGTAGGTGTTCCATCACTACCAATGTACTTATACTTCACAAGCATTTCTTTGATTTCAATAGGTAAGGGTTCTTTTTCATATTTATCTTCCTCCTTATGCTTAAGAATATTAACATACCCCTCACTATGTTCATGCCTAAGGGAATTAATGAACTCGTTCCCGCTACTCAATAGTATGCCAAGAGTCTTGGATTTTGATTCATCTTCCTCCAATAATGATTGAACTTTGAAAGTTTTCTCATCTTTCTTGATAGAAATGGAATTTTATTTCCCATCATAGAAAAACCTCTATCATATTTCAAAGGTCTTCCCAATAGTAGATGACATGCATCCATATGCAATATATGACAAAGAAATTTCTCTTTATATCCCTCAATTAAGAACTCAACCCAAGTTTTCTCATTCACCAACACACTTTGCCATTTAGTGAATTATGTGACCTTGTAAGAGTTAACATGAGGTACCTTTAGTAGCTTGATATTATCTAGTTCTTCCTCTGACATGGTGTTATATGTGGATCTTAAACCCACAATAACCTTAGATATGTTACCCAAAATCTTGCACCTAATTTTAAACAAGGCCCTTCTATGCTTAGGTTCATCTTTGGTTGGTTGTCTAATCAACACCATCTTGAACATCAATTTCTCTACTCTCTCTAATTAAATGCGATCTATCTAAAATACCTTTGAATTCATGGTTTCATCATGAGAATAGGCAACCCTCTTATCACTAGATGAAGAAGTAGACTTGTCAAGATATCTATAGGTAGGGTGACCCAAGTGTAGCATTTCATACTTGCAAAGTATGAATTACTCTTACATACTCCTCTTCCTCTACTGGAGCCTCCTTGAGTGCCTCTTCCTTTAGTATAACCTCCTCATTAAGTAGTTTCATTACACTGCTTAGCAAATTTATATTCACCTTAGTTTCTTTGATCATTACCTCTACCTTGGAATTGACATCTATGCCCTCTTTGGTCTCTCCATTTGCCTCTACCTTTGAAGTTTTAATTTCCCTCCTTCCTATTCTTCTCTTCTACCTTAAGAGCCTATTGATGATACTTATAAATAGTGGTAGGGGTCCATAATCTTAGTTCTTCTTTGAAGTTCTATTTTAGTCCACCCAAGTACCTTGCTACTTTAAAAGGTTCCTCTTTTTGAACTTTGGACCATAGGCATAGTTCTTGCAATTCATTTGTATAAGAGGAAACATCTAAGTCCTTCTTCTTTATAGCTTGCCTCTTTATATACAATTTCACTTCATAGTCTCCTGGCAGATAATTCTCCTTCACTTTAGTCACCATGGTATTCCAATTATCTATAAACTTATTGCCCATACTGAGCATTTCATCCTACATGTATTTCCACAATATCAATGTTGAACCTCTAGGACTTGATTTGGAAACATTTATCTTTTGTGCCTCTATGTCACCTTCACACTCAAAATTATTCTTCATTTCCTCAATACATTCCATCACTGCATCAGTGTCCACCTTTCCACTAAACAATGGAATTCCTTCTAGGGCTTTTCCTCCTATTGCCTTGATGGCTTTTAGGAAAGGTTCTTCATTCAATGGATGGTTTGGTTCAGGTATAATGTCCTCATAAATATTTTCCTTCCCTTTATCACCACTTTCACCTTCCTTCCTTGTATTCTTGGCTCCTTCAACAACTTCTTCATTTCTTATAGGGATTCTTCAAGGATTTAGTTTTTCTCCTTTTTGTCACCCATCTCCTTCGATAAGTCTCATTATTCACCATTATAGTTTGACCTACTAACTCTTTTACAACCTAAAACATCTATCCATAGTCCCAAATCTTTTGGGGCTCTGATACTACTCTATTTTAGGGACAAGTCTTGCTCCTTAACCCTACCTTCTCCTAGGGTCTCTTCTAGGCCACTTCTCTGGCTTATGGGTTCTTTTACTAACCCTAACTTTGAAGAATTACAATCCCAATCCTCCCTTCTCTTAAGTAGTCAACACCACTGTATAATTCAATTCCATCCAATCTATCAACTTCTGATTTGATAAAATTTCAACAACCTTTTACAATGTCAAAAGACCTAGGAGTTAGCTAAAATTATTATGGGTATTCTAAAAGGAAAACTAAATGGGCCAACCAATAAGACCTTGAGGTCTTTTCAACATTGAATTCTCGAAGATTTAGGTGGGTTTATCAAGGAATTCATTCTCATCCACTTAATATTTAGACCCTCAACACAAATTCTAGAAAATAACATATGGTTTAGCCTTATTTCTTCTAATTTAATAGTAACTAAGAGATGATAACTAGCTATTTTATCAAACCCTAAACTTTAGGAGTCAAGTACAGGTTGACAATTTTAAACTTCAATATCAAAATACTGAAATATTTAATTTATATAAATTTTTGCATTGTGTAAAGCATCCCAACTAGATCAACTCATATGGATAGATAGTGCCTTATCTATTGTGCTATTGTGCTACAACTCACTAGGATTACACATCTATTTATGGATCTTATCTTGACACCTTGTGCTAAGATTATCAATATTCATTTCTAGATCTCATACTTATCATATCTTCAAATGAAAACCAAAAAAGTTCTTCCAATTTACACTAAGTATTCACATAACCCATTAGATTATCAACAAAAGAAAACTAAAATATAATTTAAAATTAATTACAACTAAAAATTAATGAACTTAGCTATTAAATTTTAGAGAACATAATGGAAATAAGTAAACAGACAAGATTTGGGATGAACAACTAGGTTTCTATGTTTTTATTAAATTCTTTGAAATTGTATACAATGTAGTGCTTATACCTATCAAAAAATAACACTAGTAGATTGGATGGCTCTTGATTCTACAGTGATTTCAACTACCTTTTACAATGTCAAAAAACCTAGGAATTAGCTAAAGACCATCATGTGTATTATGAGAGGAAAAATAAAAGGATCAACTAATAAGACTATGAAGTCTTCTCCACCTTTTTTTTTTTTTTTAATGACTCATATGGGTTTACCTTAGAATTCACTCTTTCTTTCTTTAAGATCAATGTTCTCAATATAAAACCTAAAATAATTGATGATTTAGCCATTTTGTTCTAATTTAGTGTCAACAAATTTAGATGATAACTAGATAATTTACCAAAATTCTAAATCCCATGAATCAAGTGTAGGATGACATTTTAGACTCAAACAATAGATAATTTTTTTTTTAAATGATTGATTGAAAAAATTTTGCATTATGCAAAATATACCTATTAGATCAAATTGTAAGGGTGACTAGTCTCTTGTCTATTGGGCTATAACTTGGAGGAATTTTAATCCTAATTCTGGATCTTATATTTACACTTTGTTAAAACATCACCAATATTCATTTCCATATCTCATACTTATCATGTCTTCTAATTGAAAACAAAAAGTTCTTCACTTTTTATATTTAACATTTACATAATCTTTTAGATTATTAGCAAAAGCAAAATGAAATATAATTCAAATGAATTACAACTGAAATTTAATAAGCTTTTCTATGATCAAATTTTTGAGAACAAAATGGGGATAAATAAAGACACAAGCTTTGGAAAGAACAATTAACTCCTTGCATCTGTATTAACATTCTTGAAGTTGTATACAATCATAATGTTTATCCCCCTAAGAAAATAACACACACTAGACCAAAGACTATTATCTTTTCATATTCATGTTTGAAGAAAAGTTACAACATGCATGGACCAACTCAAAATTTACAAAACCAAAGTAATAAAGATAACACAAACCCTCCTCTAGCCTTGGGAACTCACTTATATAGTGTGAGTTGGAACAAGCTTCATGCTTTGAGGCAGAAGGATGGATGTCCTTAAAATATAAAGTTACAAAATGGATAAATTTTTCACCATGAAAATTGCATGAGAGGAAATAAACTTGTCACCTTTTGTCTGGTAACATAAAATCTCCTTATTGGTTGCTAGGTGGTGGGGCCAACTTAGTTTGGAAGTTTCCAGTGCATCTACTATACTTGGTGATTTATTTTCCTCATTTTATTTTTATTTAGGTTGTGGGACAACTTTTTCCTCCTCTACAACACCTAGCTTAGACACTTAAGTGTCTATTGCAGCCTATTGACCATTCTTAGTACAATTAGTCTGAATAGGTTGATCAAATACAGTAATTGGTTGACCTTTTCTCTATCATCAATTTGAACAACTTGATCAACTATATGTCTTTCCTTTGTGGTTGATTCTTTCCAGTAGGTTGCTCTATTTTTATTTTCTTGTACTTTACCTCGAAAGATCCAATTTTACTTCTCCATAGAAATTGGATAAAGGCCATAGATTTTTAAAAATTGTCACCATCCAAAAATTTCCTTATGTCTTGCTCCACAACTAGATCTATTTCTTTCCACTTAAAACATTCTATAATAAGGCCTAGGAGTGGCATTGCAACATCCTCAAGTGCTATCTTTGATGTAGTTATTACAATATCTCCTTGAATTACAATTTTCTTTAGTTTTTCCCTTAACTAATATTCATTATCAATACAAATGGGGGTTTCTAAAGGGGAGAACTCCTTAGCTTTGGATCAAGAACATTGTTCCAACTTCTTCCTTTTAGCATTTGGTATTGACAGAGAGCTTTCTAAAAGTGGCCTCTTATACAAAGGAATTGGTTAAGCATTTACATTCCTAGCCACAACATATCCTTTTTTTCTTTGTCAAGTATATTGTCCTACCTAGTTATTATTACTTTGTTTGGTAGGCTTTTCTCAATTTCTATTGCTTTCTCAGGAAATGTTTGTATTAATACCCATTTCTTCTCATTAAGGATTTCTTGAACGCAACAAAAATTTTCCATAAGATTTTTAATTTTATCTCCCCAATATTTAATATCAATGAGGAGATTAAATTTCTTATCTAATGCATTAATAAACTCTAGAACCCTACTTTCCATTGCTCCTTCTTTACCTCATGTTCTTGTAAAGAGAGCTCATTTCTCATTATATCCTCACAAAATTAAACAAAATTCTCATTAGATTTATATTTGGTTCCATCCTTAAACATATCATAAAAAATTGAGGTTCAATAAAACATGGATAAGACTAAGCCATTTTTGTATTTATCTAGAAAGTTACCTATATGTCTCCATCCTTCCTTGGTGAGCACAAAGTTATGGATAGACTTTGAAATTCAGAAAAATTGTTCCTCTATACATGTCTACCAGCTCTTCTTCTTCTAATCATCCTATTTTCCATAGAAATTTTGCGATTCCAACCTTCATGGGCACCTGATTTGGAAGGACATGAGGTTTCCCCTTGAAACCATATACTATAAAGACTATATATATAGAGTTTGGGATAATATCCCTCCAATTATGACTCACTTTTAAACCCTAGGCATGATCCTTGGGCCTGATCTATAATACACTACTCAAATATCCTTAGAAGAAGGATAAATAAAAGCCAAGGATTTTTTTTTTAAACAAAGAATGGATGCACACAACAATCAGTATACAAGGATCACAAAGATTGTAAATGAAGACTTAACCAACAATTGCAACAACCAATGAATCTCCCACCATCACTACCAACTTACACACTCAACTTCAAGATGAAAACATGGACAACAACAAGACATTAAATATTCAATTTTTGGAAGCCTAGAAATACAAAAAAATGACAAAGGGGTACTCAAAACAACCAAATGCAGTCCCTAAAAAATAATGGAGATACCCCTTATTTTGTGCATGAGAAAATGCAAATACAATATCACATGAAGAAGTACATATTTTCTCGAGGAAATGAACCACACTATGTGTGAAAGTGCACCATGTAGCATGAGGAACTACCTTTTTTCATGAAGAAATGCCAATATGGGCCATAAATTCTCTTCACTCTATTGTCGACTTCTGCATAGTAGAATGCCCAGACATGCACAAGAAAGTGCAAGGCCTCAGACAAGAGAATACAATCTCATGAGGGCTTGTACCATGCTTTGCATGAGAGAAGGCTTTACCATGTGAGAGAACACATTTTCATGCAAGGAAACATTTCTTTAACATGAGGAAGTATATTAGAAAATAGGGAAAATGAAATTGGAAAAAGTAGGAAAAGCAATTCCTCAACACCAAGGAGTACCAAATCCAAAAATAGAGACTTGGACACTCAAAAAAAAGATAGCAAGATAGAAATGCAACTAACCATCTAAACCATAGTAGTAAAAGAGGACATGCTGAAATAAAGATCACAATGAACAAAAAACTACTAAAGTCTTTCACGGTTCCTCCCAACTATAATGGCATCATGAGACATCAAAGGTCCTAGCCATTCCCTATCTGTAACATGCTAAAATGACAACTAGATAGTCAGAGTGGTCTTATTAGGGCATCACTACTAAACATAATAAAATCATAAGAATAATGAAACCTAACATGCTAAATAAGTAACCAATATATACTCCAATTAAGTGTAACACATCATCTAATCATATGCTAAACATCATAATATATGAATGCATAAAATAAACTAACATCATGTAAACATGATATCCAAGAATTCCAATTTAAGAATAAATCACAAGATTACATACTTCAGGGAAGCCCTCCACTATCTACAATACATACTCATGCTCATAACATGATGAGTTCTTGTAGGAATGCATATTCCCAACCCAACCTCAATGAACATAACTCAACCGAAATAGAACCATGAGTTTGGGCCAAAAAAGTCACTCTAAAATGCATGTGCACATGCTAATGTGTGGCATACCACCATTATGAAGATAATAAAACAAGGGCTAGAATGAGAACACAAGAAAAATAACACTCAATTGAATACAAGCTAAGGAGTTCAAATGTGACAAGAATTCCAATGCAACATAAAACTGAAATTGTGGTCTGACTGACATCCCATAGATAACCCACATCCATGTTCAACATCATGTGAAGAAAACCTGAAAAAATTGGGTGGCACATAAATCGAGATAAAAACCTCAAAACTCAAAAACTTTAAAATTAATACCCATTTTTCTACTAAATAGATGCCATGAAAATCTAATAAAATTTAGGTTTAGACACCATATGCAAAAATGGCTAGCATAATGGTGCAAAACCCCAAACCCTCATCCTACAAATCGAGAAAATATTCATACCCGATCAACTAGGCAAAACTAGTAATTAGATATCAAGGGGAATAGTAGTTCTCAACCTCCTAACATATATCTATCAGAAACAAAAACAAGAATGGGGTTGAAACCTAAAAATGGGAGAGCCCTGCCTCATAGCCAAAAGGGAAAAAATGGGAATCAGCAGAATAAAATAAATATCCCATGGAAGCCACTGAAAGTTGTGGCAATCCAAGGTCTCCCTAACCCAGATCCAATGAGACCAATCTTGTGAGAGTCCCATACCTATATCTCCTAAAATGAATAAAAAAAAATTCCTCCAAAAGAGGATTTGGACAAGGGCTCTCAATTTTTTAATTTCCAAAAGTGAGAAGTGAGGAATAAAATTCCTCTTTGGATACTTGTTCACTTTTTGAGTGAATAATGGATTAGGGTAAATATCTAGGAAACTTAGTTAAACCCCGAATCAAACCAAACAAAAATAGGTTATTCCATGTAATTGGACTTCAACTATGGAAAAATTTTTGGGGATTAAAATTAATTAAAATAAAACCCAAACCATTAAATCAAAATTACATAATTTCTAATTAACTTTCATGAAAATGTGGACCTCTAAATGCATAGACACACTCATTAGTCTATTTTCACACTACAAATGAGCCTAGATTTATTAAATCATTAGAAGGATTGATTTAAATAATTAAATAAGATACATGGACCATATAGGGATGACATTGCCTAGATATGAACAACTAAATCACTAACTCTATGTGCTACTAGTAGGGACATAAATATTATACACTAAAACACATGATCAAGTATAATTACATTTAATAACATAGCCAAATAAATGCATTCATTAAATACCCTATTTTAACCATTTATTTAATTATACTGAAATAATCTATTTACGTCACTTGCTTTTGCATAAAGCATCACAAAGAAAGAATTAAGTAAATCACTATAGCATTTAATCCAATCATAGAATGTAATCATAAGATATCTTTGAATAATAGATAACTAGATATTATCAAAAACATACTATCATCTAAAAAGGCATCATCATGTAGATATGATCAACTAAACAACATACTAATGTAACATCTATGAAATTGGAAATCAAAGCATAAGATCTCACCCTTGGATCATCTCAAATGTAAATATAACATGAGTATCAAAGTATATATCACAACCAAAATATAATAAGGTATAGAATGCAAAGGCACTACATCCTCCCCCTAGGCATAAGCTTACTCTTGGAAGGCTATAAAAGAATTAGGGTACCAATCTCTCCACCATGCAACATCTATTGGACTAAACACCAGTATTCCCCTTTGGGATTTGTGACAGGGCTTAACAACCTCATGTGTTCAATAAGTCTAGTGGTTTTATTAGGCATTAAAAGGTCAATCTTTTGGTGCAATGAAAACTAAATCTTGTAACAAGTGGTATTAGATGTTGGTCATAGGTTCAAATCTCCTCATGTAATGCCGAGGGAGGATCATTAGACTAAGCACCAATATTCCCATTTAGGACTTGTGACATGGCTTAACTACCTCCTATGTTGTATAAGTGTAGTGGTTGTATTGGGAATTAAAATATCAATCTTTTGGTGTAATGAAAACTCTATCTTGTAACAACATCCTCCCCAAAGATCCAAGGTCATATTACTTGAGTCCCACAGGGCCCTTTCTAGCTCTATGCCTAGACCCTTAAGGGTCTACCTGATGGTCACCAAATGACACTTAAGCTCTACAAGGTCTACCTGCATCCCCTACTATGGGTTTAGACCTTGTCATACCTCTACTCAGTTCTAATGATGTCTTCTAAGGACATCCTATCACCCTATTGCCAAGTTGACCACAAGAGAACCATGCAACACTACCATAACTATAACCATAATTATGCCCTCCCTAAGCTATACTAGGTTGTAGGATACTCCCCTTTATGGAGTCATGCTATCCATACTAAGGTGGGTAACACTCTTATGTTTGACCACCTTTATGATACTCTTTCTCTTTTCCCATAGTACTTGAGCCTCAACCACGCTGCTAGTCACTTTGGAACTCCTACTCCAAATGGGTTTTTGTTTAAATCGATAGAACATTACTTTCAAAGGTTTTGACTACGTCTAAGGTAAGGGGTCACTCCAACCTATAAGCTATGTGCCCCAAACTATGGATAAACCATTTCCCCACAATTTTGTCCATAATCCTTTCTTTCTCAGTAGAAAAATCAAGTTTCCTAGGTTGATGCACCCAAAAATCTTCAATGATGGAGTCATTCAGAACTCAGATAAAATGTTGATTGAGGAGTATCTCATCACAATTATAGTATAAGCACTTTCTAAGATCAAAGAGCCTAATATCATATTGATCCAATGACATGTTCCCTTGCTTAATCTCATGAAACTCATGAGCATGAGCTTCCCTCAATTGAGGGGATAAAAATATCTCTTTGAAAATCTCTTCAAAGAACTCTTAAGTTAGATCTATGATGTTGATCTAGAGATTATTCACCTTAATGTTCCATGAAATGGATGCATGTTCTCTTAGCTACATGACTACACAATAGGCCCTCAAGTTGGTTGCATATGGATACTAGAAAAAGAAGCATTCCATGTCCAATAACCGAGTCTCAACCTTGACTCCACCTTCCTTACCATCATAGAATGGTGGTTTGGATTGTTGAAGAGATTTCATAATGTACAAATAGATGGAATCATTACAATTATGATCCCTACCACCCTAATGGTACCTTTTGACACCAGCTAGTGTGTGAGAATGTTCACATTCATGCTCCTACTATCTATGATTTGACATATAGCAATCTCTATTGTGAGATCCCTATTCCTGACCATGGTCATGTTGGTTTTCCTCTATACAAGGTCCAAACTAATGATCTCTTTTAGGAAAGGAATCAATACTCCAATTCCACCTTGATCATTGTTAACCTATTCTTCCCCACAAACCTGACACTCCTCCACTTGGTGCTCTTACTCATTAACAATTCATCAGTTATTACCTTGAAAACTACATCTATATGTAGGAAGCATCACTAAGGAATTAGAAAATAAGGTTTCAAATCATACATGACAATCATAATAGTCACAATCATGAACCAACAAGATATCAACATAATCAAGCATAAGATAACAATATGTGCACTGAAAAATAATAACATAATGGAAGCATAACACAAAGATCTTAATCTTGCAATGTGGGCTTTGATACCAAATGTAATTCACCACCTAGAGATACTTGGAACAAGGATAAATAAAAGCTAAGATATATATTTTTTAAACAAGTATTGATGCATACGATAATCAACATACAAGGATCACAAAGATTACAATGGAAGACTTAACTAACGAACCTCTAAGTGTCACTACCACCTAACACTCTCAACTTCAAGATGAAAAAATTGACAAAAATATGCCATAATATCTTTGATCCTTCAAATCCTAGAAATGAAAGAAAATCAAAAGGGTACTCAAATCATGCAAATTCATTCCCCAAAAAATTGTGGAGATACCCCCTATCTTCTGTGCGAGAAAAGACAACAAATATTGATGCAGGAGCATCGATATTGGATTGTTGTGTAGTTATGCTTTTCATGGTTATGGATTTTTTGGAGACACATTGGGGAACCTTTCCAGGTATGTGCAGGATCATGGTGTGCCAAAAAGTGGCAATCTGAAAAATATGTAGTTCTGAAATGCCTCAAAGAATTTCAAAATCTATTCCAACTTTTTTCCCACCCATGTTGATACTAAATGAAAACAATTAATACCTTTATAATTCCTACTATATCTTTGGATACCAACCTTATATGGTCATCTTTAAAACATCTCAAAAATGTGTTTTTTGCATGTTCTTATGTGTTTTTTACTTCAAGCATGTAGCTGACGACTTTTTTTAAACCAAAATTTGATGTAATGAAAAGGGTTTCTTAAGAATATTCTTAGCTTTTGATAAATGTAAGGTTTGTCAAATTACAAGTTTAGTAAGTAATTATTACTTATTTTCTAATGGATTTAGCTGCAAAGTGTTGATTGACATACCGGTTGAAAAATAGCTATAACTTTCAGACCATATAAGATTTGTGAAATCCAAAAGATGCATCACATTCTATGCTTCAACTAGTATAAGAAAAAAAAAAAAACTTAATTTTGATTTTTCTTGAACTAGTTAAGGTGGTCAGACATGGGAGTTTTTTAATTCTAAAAATAGTATAGTAGAAAATTCATAATTAATTATTTATTTGGAATAAAAATTCTCAAAAATATGCATCACATCTAGGCATGAGTCTACTTTTTATATCTAAAATTATATTTAAAAATATTATCATTTCATTATGATTAAGGTGGTCAGACATACACCTACTTTTTATTTTTGCCCTAAAATTTTTGTAGTACTGCATTAAAATCCAAACTTTTGACCAATCAAATGTTTTTTTCTCTAGATAAGGCCTTGTATTTTAGAAACTAGATTCAAGTTCCTATAGATTATTTTCTTACAACTTTTTGATATAAAGTCTAGGACCACTTTAAAATTATGTGTCAAGTTGACATAACCCTGATTTGCTGATTTTTCACTGCCACTTAAGGCCATAGTTTGGTACACCATGATCCTGCACATGCCCTTCCTCATTATTGCATATAGATTGGATGGATTGAGTTAAATTTTGAGTTGTTTGTACCTTGTTGCTGGAACTATGTTTTCTAGTTTCTAGGTGCCTATTGCAGGACATGTAACTAATTGTACACATAGAGTTAGAGGCTTTTATCTTTAGGTATTGAAGAGATCCTAGATTAATATCTATGGTTTAAGAAGTACATTCTAATTCCTTTTATTTTGGGAGATATGGCAATTCTCCCGGAGTATCAATTTTTGATAAACTACACAATGGGTTTTTGTGTGTGACTTTTAGGATGGATGTGTACTTTTCCTTGGTGAATAGGCCTTTATGAAATTTATATGTTGTAGAGGACCTAAATTAATACCTAATATTTGAAGCATGAGTTCTAATCCAATTTGAGCTAGGAGATATCACAATTTTACTCGGATATCAATTTTGGTCATTTAATTTTTGTTGGAGACTGACTTGTGGCATTTAATTTATGTGTGGGTATTTAATTTATGTTCTAGGATGAGTTTTGGGTTAGTTTGGTATAATTAGAAGGTCTTGTGGAGTCTTTTATTCATTCATTCAGAGGAGGAGTGAATGTGGAAGCAACTGAAGAGTGAGTTTTCTTGAGTTTGTAGATAGAGTGTCAAATGTGATGTAGTTTATAATAGGATTATGATGAAGTTGTGAATGTCTAGAAAGAGATAGGGCTATGGCTAGAAAACAAGGAGGTTGTTTGGTGGTCTTGGAAGTATAAGTTTATATTTCCTTGGTAGTTTCTTCCAGATTGTTATTATGTTACAGATCTAAGCTGGTTGGGATAGTGTGTTGGTTGGATCTTGAGGGATCTTATAGAAATGATTTTGTAATTGCTATTTTTATTTGGCCCTAACCTAGAAGGCCTTATATTTGGGTATATTGCATGTAATCAGTTATATTTTATTAATAAGATATTGTAATTTTGTATTAGATCTTGCATTGTTTCTTCTTGCTATTGTGTTTCTGCTATGTGGTTATATTGCTGGGGGCTAGGACATCTGTATTGGGGATACTCCTTCCTTGCTCTACATTAGGTGGTATCAAAGTGAATTTTATTCCTAAGTGTGTAGATAGATCACCAAATTTGAGGTATTTTATACTCGAACTTAGGTAGAGAAGTAGATCTGATTAGATCTTGATCTAGTCATGGATTTTCTTTTTGGAGTCCTAGATCTCTTGGTTGTAAGTTGGTAGATCATGGTTCTAACTTGCAATTGTAGAGGAATTGTAGATGGATCATTGGATGTGAAGATGGAAGACCAATCTTGTTGAGACATGATCATAGAAAGCTTGTGGATTGTAGATCCATGGTCCTAGACTTGTAATGTGGTTCATGATTGATCATGTGAGGTGGAGGTTGCAATTTGACTTGCAAACAATTTAGTTTTGTCACAAGGAGCATAGGAAGGATTTTTCGTAGAGGGTTTACAAAGATCTTGGGGGATGTCTTTGAGAGGATTGGACCTTGACATGATTTTATATCTTTGTGATGTGGTGGAGAGGAATTTTTCTAAGATGTCTACTCGAGTTGAAGCTAGTTTGGCTAATCAAACTAAGAAGGTCGGTGCTCAGTTTCAAACTAGTTTAGTTGATCAAGATAAGGATAGGATGAGGAAGACATTCAATAGATTTTTGTGGAGATGGAGTCTACTAATATAAAAGAGAGTTTTTTGTCTAGTTAAGAGACTTATTTGTGAGAGAAGATGGCATGACAAGGTCAAGGTGGAAGAGGCTAGTTTTGTTGATTAGTTTGTGAAGTTTAATACAAAACTTGTAGAGCAGCTAGAGGTTGTTTCTAAAGATATTCCTAACCTTGTTGATGCTGGTACAAAGTTTGGTTTTCATGATTAGTTTTCTAAATTTGACATGGAAATTGTAGAGCACTTGGTCATGGATGATTCACTTGCTATTAATGATGAGTTGTGTGTTGTAGAGCATCTTGTTGTGAGCAATGAGATCGCTAGTGTTTTGAGTTTGGCATGTCTTTATGGAGATCTAAATGTTTCTTATAATGTAGAGTTTGTTACTTTTGATGTGAATTTTTTTGCTGTTGGTGTGGATTCACTAGTCATTGATGTGTATGAGGGTTTGTTGCTGAAGCATTATCTTCAGTTTGTTCTTGGGCATGATCATGCTGATTGGATTGAAAATATGAATTTCATTCTGATGTTTTAGTGAATGTAGCATAGATGATGGATTTTTAGATCTATTTTGTTGACTTTGATGAAGTGGAAGCCTTTAGTAAACATGAAGTTGGTTGCAGATCTTTCTTTGGACATCAAAGTATGGGACATACTTTTCTATTTACTTGGGAAGTCTGATGTTGGAGCATCACAATCATATTTTGGTGGATTTATAATTTTCATGGTTAGGGATGTGTTGGCGACACATTGGGTAATATTTTCTCATGATTGCATAGAGATTGGATTGATTGAGTTGAATTTTGAGCCATTTGTATCTTGTTGTTTGAACTATGTTTTCTAGTTTCTAGGCACGTATTGTAATGCATGCAACTAATTTTTGGAAATGAGATAGATTTTTTTTCCTTTCAAGGATTGAAGAGGTACTAGATTACTATCTATCAATTAAGGAAAAAGTTCTAATTCCTTATATGTTTGGAGATATGGTAATTTTTCTAGAGTATCCATTTCTAATAGACTATACGATGAGTTTCTTTGCATCACTTTCGAGATGGATGCACACTTTTTCTTAAGGAATCAGCCTTTGTGCACTTAAGATTTTATAAAGGACCTATATTAATATCTATTATTTGAAGCATAAGTTCTAATTCAATCAGATGTAGGATATATCATAATTTTACTTGGCTATCAATTTTGGGCTTTTAATTTTTGTTGGAGGCCAACTTGTGGCATTTATGTATGGGCATTTAACATTTGTTCTAGGTTGACTTGTGGCTTATTTGGTATAATTAGGAGGTATTATGGATTCTTTTAGTCATTCATTTAGAGGAGGAATGAGTGTGGGAGCAGTTAAAGAGTGATTTTCCCTGAGTCTATGGATAGTGGGTTGAATGTGAGGTAGTTTACAACAAGATTATGATGGAGTTGTGAGTATGTGGATAGAGTACTGAATGTGAGGAAATTTACACTTGGATCTTGGAGAATAGAAATAGAGTGCTATAAAACAAGGAGGTTTCTTGGTGGGCTTGTGAGCACAAGCTTAGATTTCCATGGTGGTTTCCTCTAGATTGTTGTTATGTTACAGATCTCGGCTAGCTAGGATAGTGTGTGGCCTGGATCTTAAGGGATCTTGTAGAATTGATTTTGAAATTTTTATTTATATTTGGTCCTAACCTAAAAATCCTTATAGCTATTCATATTACATTTAATCAATTATATTTATGAATAAGATATTGTAATTTGGTATCAGATCTTGCATTGTTGCTTATTCTTCTTGTATTTTTGTTGTGTGGGTATATTATTGGGGGCTAGGACATCTCATCTGGGGATACTCCTACCTTGCACTACATCAATAGTCTTCTGTGAGGAAGTACACCTTCACACAAGGAAGTATGCCATGCCACACAAGGAATTGTCTTCACACACAAGGAAATGCCAAGATGGGCTTATAATTCTCTCTGCTCTACTATCAAATTGCACATGAGAATACCCAGATTCATGCAAGGAAGTGTAAGGCCTCACATGAGAGAGTACAATCTCAAGCAATATTTAACCATGTTTCACTTGAGAGAATGATTTCTCCCATCAAAGAATGCATTCTTGCATAAGGATATTATAATTACAATAGGAAAGGTAAATCTTTTTTTTTTGGAGGGGGGGGGATCGTGGCGGGTGTTGAATTAGTGCTTTAAACTTTGATCTATAAATAATCCACCACATATAAATCTCACATATTTCAATAAGTAAATTGAAATACCATGTAAAGCATATACATATAAAGAACTTAAACAAGTAAGCATTCACATATATATGACACAAGATATGATTACCTAGATATCCTCCAATGAGAAGGTAAAGCTGAAGTGGGGATGACACCCACAAATATTCACTATTGTAATAATAAAATGTATCCAACGAAGGTTATAATGTTTGATCAGGAACCATGATCTACCCTATGAAATGTCTACCCTGCTAAAGGCTTACAAAGACTATTAGATTTCAGCCTATTAAATAATTTCAACACCCTATCAGAAGTGTGTGTGATTAAAGGTCTTCAACTCATAAGTAAGAACCTTATTAGAGAATTTAAATACAACTTATATAGGACTACTTTTTTATGAGAATTAACTAATTCACCTATTATAATGTCTTGGCAATGATCCTATGGTTAGCACTCTAATGCTTTACTAAATATAACCTCTATTCTATTGTATACTTGATCCTTCTTGATTAGATGTCTCTTTTTTGTTCATTGTTTCCTTCCTCTATTCTCCTTTAATTGATTCTGCAATAAAATTTAGATCATAGTTCCTTGGTCACAATGAATGTCTTGGTTCGGACATGCAAATATCTCCTTGATCATTTATTCATTCCCCTTCTCACTCATAAGAATTTTAGGGTTTATCCTCCTTAAGAGGACCTAGGAAACTTAAGGTTAGGTATGAATCAATGACTATGAGTCATCCATATTGTTGCTTAAAAATTTTCTTTACCTGATTAGGTGTGTGCAATACATAGGGATTCCAAGTTAAGATTTATCACTATAACCAAAATATTGTAATTCAATCGTTAACTCGGCTCAAAAATGGTTCACATAGTAGTTTGTGCCAATACAAACAACTATGACAACACTACATTACTCAACATTTGAAGTCCCTGGTGCTCGACACATGTTGACTTCAATGTTGTTACTCAACATTTGAATGACTCAAAATAACTAAGTACTCAGCTCCTAGATCACTTTGTGCATACTCTACTCGGCACTTGAGTGACTCAACACTCACTATTTACTCATCATATTCTAGCTTACATGTTGTGCTTAGCATGTGTTACTTGTTTGACATGAACTAAGTAAATGACTTAAGTGTGTAGGTACTCAAGATTCAAAACAAATCTAAGATTAATGATCTCCCCCTTTCATGTGAATGTCAAAAAAACTTGATTGTAGATTAATACTCTTATTCTTCCAAGCATAATGATGCAAGAGCATCCAGTGGTGTAAGGGCAATCCTGTATCACCCAAAAATATGCTTAGAGATAGTTTTTGTTTAATGTGTTTTTATTTCTGGATAACCATTTGGGTCAAATAAAGGTTCCAACTCTCACATTTCCACTATTAGTTTTTTGGGTTAGAATTTTTATGCACCTTGGGATATGTGAAAATGTAGAAAAATGGGTTATTTTGTAATAGAGCCAAAATCATGATGACTTAGAGGGTGTAATTTGGAGGGATGATTATACTTGTAATTTAAAGTTCTCTAGAAAAATAATTAGGTCCAAATGCTTTATGGTTAGAAAGTTATTGTAGTTTTATGTTTGTTGGACACGTCTTAAGAGCGCTTCAAAGTCAGATTTGGGGCATTAAACAGCCTTGTACGGGGCAAAAAAATGAGGGACAAGAAAATCTAGTCCATAGGGACATAGAGAACTTCAAGAGCTTTTTGGAAATGTAAATGGTTCATCAATCAGAGTCTCGGTTCAAAAGTTATGCCTCCCAGAAGTTGGACTACCAGTTTTGGATTCTTCTAATTTTAAGCTGACTTCTAACGTGAATTTTGGAACCTTATGTTTTGGCGAAGGATGCGAACTGGTGTATTCTACAATGTATTCCTAAACCTAAATGAATTAGGGTCTATTTAAGAACATTTTTGGCATTGTAAAGGTAGTTCTTAGTGGAGTTAGAGAGAAGGTACAGTGTGGAGGATTTCTTTCTCCAAAATCCTACTATTGTAAGCCCATAGGGCATTTTTCATTGATAATAATATTTCCCTTTTCTTGTGTGTTCATTCTAGTCTTTGGTTGTGTCTCCATCACATAACATAAAATCTAATGTAGAGCAACTTTAAAATCAACTAATTTTCAATAAACCTTATATGAGTCTAGTTTCTGAATATATAAGCGATTAATTTTTCCAATTCATAAATCATTCTACAAGCACAAATCATTTTCTGCAACTTCAAAAAAGATCCTTAAAAACTAGTCTTCATTAAAATGAACATAAATTTTACAAATATGAATAAAAAAAACCCAAACCAATTGGAAATGAAACCTAATTAATATATCTTTCTAGTTCATATAGATTTAGTTCCTGATTCATCATAGTCTTCCTATACCAATCATTTCAATCTAACTATAGTCATGCATCCTTATATTTGAAAAGCATGAGAAAAATGATTCATTACTCTATCTATTCATTACTAATTTATAGAGTTTCCAGGTTGTAGATAGCCATACAAGGCCTAGAAATACAGACTAAATGCAAGAAACCAATCAAAATAACAAGTTTTGAATACTCAAATTTTCCAAATTGATATCCTCCCTCTCTCTCTCCTTTGAATGACCATTACAATTATTTTATAGTGGTTTTGGTAGGTCACAACTTCTCAACCACTATTTAAACAAAATTATTAAAGTCTTTTAGCCCTTTACAACATTATGCATTTGTTTTCATAACCTCTTGTGTACTTATGCATTTTCTATTAAAATATTTGTATGAGACCAAACTAGATTGCACCTATGACTCAAATGACTTTATATGGATACATATAGTTCTATTCACATATTAAATGACCATTTTGACATTATTGATCATATTAAGACCTCCTCAGACAACTTTGACACCTTATTACAAATTGCTTTTGTAGCCTTTACATCTACACTAAAAGGAGTCAAATGAATTCAAATATCTCACATTAGGAATATTAACCTCCTCATTTCTTGTATATTAGGTGCTTCTACACCATACTCCCCAACTTGAAAATTTTTTCAGTCCCTTGGAAATATATTTTTGGTGATCTGCTACAAACTTTGATTCCATGCTTCTACTACACACTCTAATCTAAAAATGATTCTCATTAATGAAGTTGATATGGTTGCTTCCAAGGTGTTTTGACAATCTCAAGTTCACTCATATTTGGATTCTATACAAAATTTTGAAATATCAAAATTTTGTTTGCAACATGACATATACCTCAAAATATTATAACTCCCCCTGAGTTGTTTGATATGTTTTGTGTTGTATTTTGTATCAAAATATTTATCCTACTGAGTAAATTTGCCTCAACTAATACTCTTTCTCTATTTTATGCTTTCTTCTCTTACTCCCCCTTAACTCTAACTCTCCAATTCTTGCTCCCCCATAGATTTTACTCCCCCTTTTTGTCACTAATGTCAATGGGTTATAAACTAATAGTATATTAAATTCCAGAAAAATAGTTATGAAGCTCAAGAATAATCTTAAGAGCTACATCCCAATTATCGCATGCTACCTCCAAAGACTTAATTTGGATGGCCAGCTCAGAAACAAGGTGTATTAAGCCATCTAATGTAGAAAGATTGGGGTCTTTCTCCATAAGTGTTTCTACCTAGCATATCTCCTTGTCCAAAATCTCCATGTGAGGAGTCAATGTACAGTGGATGTTGATTACTTTAGCCCTTATATTGGCTTCATGTGCTTGTAGTTTTGCTAACTAGCTTTGGGCTTTCAATAGGGCCCTAAAGTGTTTCTCACTTTGAGCTACAGTCATGGTAAATTTATTTCTAGATGACTATAGTTGACTTTCCAAGCTCAAAATGTGATTCCTTGTCTCATGTGTGAAGAGTGTAGGATTACACAATTTGATGTATAGAGAGAAAAAATTCTCTAGTACCTTCTTCACACTATCTATCTTAGCTACCAATGCAACTTGTGTTAGTGAAATTCTAATAGATATTTTCTCATTTACTTTACTTTGAAACTTCTTCTAAGACCATTCTAACAATTTGACAATAGTATCTAGGTCTGTATTACTTACTCTCTCCACTATACTGGTCAATTCTTCAATGATTAACTTCATTCATCTGTAGAAGATAGACTAAATGCATCTAAGGAAATGTCTTTGAACTCAACCAAAACTTTCTTTTGTCTATGCTCCCTTCTAAGTATTTCTTGATGTTTCTTTCTTGCTAGGGCATCTTGAAGTATACCCATCTACTCAATTGTTATTGTTGCATAGTCAAACTTATGCAATATAATTTCTTCATCTAGGCTAACATCTCCATAAGTTATTACCTCTTCTAACTTAGATGAGCTAGAACTCAACAATAACAATTGCAATGGTGTTGCATCCAGGATCAACCTTTGAACAGTTTGATTTGAAGGAGTTCCTAATTCTGGTAATGTAACCACTACTTTTATTGCTTATAGGTCCTTTAACTTGGGTGTCAAATCTATCTCTTTAGGGTTTTCCTTTTCTACCTCTTTAATTTCAATTATACCTTTAACTTATGTTGGAGGTGTAGGTACATTTACCTAACCTATTTGACTTGGTGTCCCATCATTGATTATTGTTGCCACCTTATCTTCTACAACTATCTCATCCTTGTCTTTTTCAAGTTCTTGAACATATTGTGACACTGGAGTGCTTTCTATGGATGTACTAACAATGCATCCTATTTTCTCTTTCTTTTGATATATAACTAAGTGTGGTGAAGGTTGTACACTTGTGACTTGAGAAGTGAATGTAGTTATTTCTTGTGTTTTCACTTCCTCCCCTATATTCATAAACTTTGACTTATGAATTTCATCAACACTTATCAATATAAGGTTTTCACATAATTTTTCATATAGTGTGGATTTCTCAAGTATCCCTTTCAAATATTCCTATGTTAGGGGATTGATGTGTTAAAGTACATACATTTATTACCTGTGGAGGACTAGCACTTGGCATTTGTGTATCTTGTACACTTTGATCTAGTTGCCACTCTTCCTCAACTATTTCTTGATCATCAATATGCATATCAATGGCTCCCTCAATTGTGTCTTCTTCATTTTTATCCTCTTTATCATCTTCTACCTCAATAGGTTCTTTTTCACCTTCTTTGGTTATGGCTACTCCATATGCAAGTTTCAACATCTGTTTGGACCTCTTCACAACATCCTCTGTGATGTTTATAATATGCTAAATGCCCTATACTTAGGTACAAATATCATAGCATATTTATTTATGGTTTTAGACAATTGCATGCCTTGCTAAGTTTTGTCATAACTTGAGTGAGGGTTGTCTCCCTGATCTACTTCTCCATATCTTAAAAATAATCTCATTTCTTCTTGACTCTATCATATAGGCTTTTTGGGTATGGAGATAGAAATTTCTATAGGATCTCTCTTGAATGTAGCCATCATAGAATATATTTCCTCTTCGACTTGATTTTTCTCAATCACTCTAAGGTTATCAAATTCAATGTGAGAGAAACATGACAAATCAACATTATTTCTAATGTTCTCCCATAAATTATTTAGGTATGAGGTGGGAATATGACTCACCACATGGAATTGAGTATTGTCATCAGATTCAATCTTCTCCTCATTAGATTTAGCCTAACCAACATACTTTCTTCTTGGTCTTTTCTCCGGTCCACCTTCTTACTCTTTAGGCTTGGCTACCCCTTTAGCTTTTTGTGTAGTGAATCTTATACTAGCCCTTGTGGTAGGTGTTGTTGGTTTGGACTAACTTGGTTTTTCAACCTTCTATGGTTTTGATATTGTAGGTTTCTTTGCCTTCCTTTTCTTCTTGTCAATAGGAGTAGGTGCTTCCTCGACTTCTTCTCCCTCAGCACCTTCTACAATTTCTATTTCCTCATCTTCCTGATCATCTTCCTAACCTTGTGTGTCTTCTTCTTCTTCCTCTTCCTTGGCTCTAAGAAAATTTTTCTTTTAATTTCTTCACCAAATTTTTTTTCTTTCTGAGAATTGAGGTAGTGTTCAACTATAAAGTGATTTTAGATTTGGCTAGTTCATAGTTTCCAAATGCTTTGGCTTCCTTGTCCACTTCTTTTGCAAGTAATTATCTAATTTCTATAGAGGCTTCATCAACATTTATCTCATATCCTAATGGACTTAGCCATCTCACTCTAGGAATTGTTCCATGTACATATGTATGATCAGTGTCAACTAGGAAGAAAACATCATCATAATTTTTCTCCACTAGTGAGACTAGTATCCTTAATCTCTTCTTCATAGATTGTTTGAAATCTTAAAAATAACTAGTCATTACTGACTAAAAGTTATTTCCTAATTGTTCAATGAAGCCTCTTATCTATACTGCAATTGACCTATTTGTCTTCCATGCAACCTTGCCAAAAGTAGAAAATGTATTCTACATATAGAATAAAATACATATCAAAATAGATCCAAATTTACCTTGAGTGCTCTTTTTTTCGTTATTGCTCCTAGGTTTTTAATCAATTTCTACAATTGACAATTTTCACGATCATAAGTATGATCTTTCTTTACAATTTTATAGCTCGTGTCCTACTTATATCCTATATCTACAATAGCCTTAAAATAGGTTTTTTTATCTCATTGGTAATTAACTAAACATTTAAAATCTCTTTTCCCTCCAAACCTTTTTCTTTTAAAGAACTAGATTCCATCACATAAATCTATGGTTTTTGAAATTTGAAACTATGTAAATGGGCATATGATAACTACCTTACAAATCCTAATGAAATGGTGTCGAATAGCTATTCAAATCTCCTATAAATGGTTCATATGGTATTCTTTAGATCACCTTTAGCTCTTCATCTTCTTTCTCAAATTCAAATGATTTTAAATGATCAAAAATTGATCAAATAGCCCTTAAAAGACTACAAGTAATGTGAAGTGATTACATAGTTGTAAGCTTGACATCAACTAATTTTTGGCTCAACTAGAATCCAAATGTCTTTCCATTTTCTTGGTAACCAATATTAGCTTGGCCTTGAATAACTACTTTTGTTAGCTCAAAATCTATTACAATTTCACTCAGCAACCATAATATACTTTTCTTGTTGGACAATAACATGAAAATGGTGACAAAACTTAAAGATTTTTGCTTGATTTC
The DNA here is from genome assembly GCA_028749045.1 of Cupressus sempervirens. Lineage (NCBI taxonomy): Eukaryota > Viridiplantae > Streptophyta > Pinopsida > Cupressales > Cupressaceae > Cupressus > Cupressus sempervirens. The sequence goes on from CM053786.1 coordinate 754,472,211, forward strand.
TAATAACACTTTGCATTTTTATCCATGCATATGTAATATTTTTAGAACTAAATCCTTGGAATTGATATATGATATAACTTTTAAATACTAGTCCAACATACCTCTTTATTGCTTAGTTAGATAAGGTGTGATCACCCAATCCATTGGGTGAAGGGATCCCATCTATACATGATGTGTTGCAATCCTCCTTTATCTTCCATGTATTGTTCATATCATCTCTAAAATTTTCAATATATACCTTGTCTTTTCCTTTTTTGAACTCACAACTTGGTGCCTTTGACCTTGTTGGGCAATATTACCTGATGTGACTAGTTTTCAAACAAGTAAAATATATAGTTTGACTCAACCACCTTTTTTTTTCACTGTTGAAGTGTGTTTTAATATAGTTCTTAGGAACATGTCCATAATCTAGATAGTAGTGATAACTATACCTTGTATTATAATCCCAATTATAAAAGTTACCATTTTTCTTTACCTTTTTTTACTTGTTTGATGACAACATAGGTTTGGATCTGCACTCAAAAGCTCTATGTCCAAATTTCTAACATTTATAACAATACCCTTCAAATATTTAAACATTCATGGTCTTGGTTTTGCATTCATGTGCCTGATGACCTTGTTCATTGCACCTATGGTAGTGACCCATGCTCTTCTACTTAATATTTTGATTTATAGTCCTTCTCCTACACAAATTAGTAATATGTCCTTTCTTACCATAGTTATGACAAGTAGGTTATGAGTTATAACCTTTGTTACTTCTTTCTTTAGCATTTTTGGATGATTCTCCTTATTTAGTGCTTGTCTATCCCAGCCTAGATGTATCATTGTTAGATCTAGGAGATCTCATCAATTGTTCAAAATGTTTGATAGCTTCATTTGGTTTGTTAAAACTTTTAGAAAATTCCTTTTCCCTTTTTAGGTCATTTCTTAATTGTTCATTATGCAACTTCAATGTTGTTGTCTCAATTTCCTTCACATTTAGTTCATTTTTTGAATTCATCATTTGACCCAAGGTTTCTAATTGCATGTTAGCAATCCTAGTTACCTCTAATGATTTCTCTTCTATTTTGCTAGTTAAAACTCTTTTTTCATCTTCAATCATAAATTTTTCTTCTATAGCTTTCTTTTTCTATTCGGTCACCTCACATAGTAATATGGCTTGTGATTCTTGGTCTATCTTAAGATTTTTGATTTCTTCAGCTAGGGTTCTATTCTTTTCTATTATATCTACAACTACTATATCAAATTCATTGGAGTTTCTATTTGCAAATAGCTTAGTAGTGTCCATCTATTTGTGTTGTGTGTCATTCTCCACAATAGTGATTTCCTTCCTTCTTCTCAATGATTTCATTAGATCATTTATTTCTTCATTCAACTGATGTACAATGAGTTGTATTTTAGTTCCCTAATTCTCAATGTTCTTTCCCAATTTTTAGACTTCCATTTCAAAGATTTTTCCTCAAAGCTACAAAGCTTCACTTTTAGAGAGCAAGGCTCTAATACCAATTGTTGGAAAAATGATAGGAAAAGTAAATCACTCAAGGGTGGGGGGGTGAATTGGTGCTTTAAACTTTGATCCATAAAATATTTACCATACATCCATCTCACATATTTCAATAAGTAAATTGAAATACCATGTAAATCATATGCATCTAAAGCATGTAAACAAGTAAGCATTCAAACATATATGAGACAAGATATGATTACCTAGAAACCCTCTAAAGAGAAGGTAAAATTGGGGTGGGGATGACACCCACAAATCTTCACTATTTTAGTAATAAAGTGTATCAAATGAAGGTTACAATGTTTGGTCATGAACCATGATCTACCATGTGAAAGGCCTTCCTTGTTAAAGGCTTACAAAGACTATTAGGTCTTACCCCGTTAAAGGATTTCAACACCTTGTTAGAACTATGCTTGATTAAAGAACTTCAACTCATAATTAAGTAAGAACCTTGTTAGATGATTTCAATGCAACCTATTAGAATAAATTTGTTAAGAGAATTAACTAATTCACCTATTAGAATGTCTCAGTAATGATCCTACAGTTAGCACACTCATGCTTGATGATAGTTCACCTCTGTTATGTTGCGTGCTTGATTCTTTTTAATTAGATGACTCTTTGTTGTTCACTATTTCCTTCCTCTTTTTCTCCTTTAACTAATTCTACAATAAAATTCATATCATAATGCCTTTGTCACCATGAATTTCCTATTTTGTACATGCAAAACTCTCCTTGATCATTCATTCATTTCCCTTCTTGCTCATAAGAAGTTTAGAGTTTGTCCTCCTTAAGAAGACCTAGCTGAATTAAGGTTAAGTATGAATCAATAGCTATGATTCATCCATATTTCCACTTAAACCTTCCATTTACCTAATTGGGTGTATGTAATACATAGGGATTCCAACTTGGGATTCGTCCCTATCACCAAATATTATAATGTAATCCTTAAGTGAACTCAAAAATGGTTTACATAATAGTTTGTGCCAATACAAACAACTATGAAAAAACTATGTTACTTAGCATCTGAATGACTCAGTATGCACTACTTTCTTGGTTCCTAAATCACTTGGCACATACTATCTTCTTGACACTTGAGTGACTTATCATATGAGTGACTTCACACTCACTATTTATTTGGCATGTTTTAACTTATATGTTGTGCTCTGCATATGCTACTTGTTTGGCATGAACTAAGTAAATGACTTAAGTGTATAGACATTCAATATTCAAAAAAAATCTGAGATTAATAGAGGAAAAACTTCTCTAAAACAAGGAAGTATAGCCATAAACATGGAAAATGAAAGACAAAAAAGTAGGAAAAGAAATTTCTCCACACTGAGGATTACTAGATCCATAAATCAAGGCTTGGAAACACAAATAGAAGAGTAGCAAGATGGAAACACAACTACCCATCTAAATCATAGTAGTAAAAGAAAAGATACTAAAAGAAACATCACAATGAACCAAAAACAACTAAACTCTTATGTGGTTCCTCCCAACTGTAATCACATCATGAGACTTCAAAGGTCCTAGCCATCCCATGTGCATAACATCCTAAACTTCTAACTAGATAGTCAGAGTTTTCTTATAAGGGCATCACACCTAAATGTAATAATATCATAAGAACAATGAACTCTAACATGTTAAACAAGTAAGCAATAGATACTCCAACTAAGCGAGTCACATCACCTAATGATATGCTAAAAACCATAATATAGGAATGTGTCAAAGAAACTAACATCATCTAAATTCTTGGAATTACAATAGGAAAGTTAAAATTTTGAAAGGAGGAGGGTGAATTAGTAGTTTAAACTTAGACCCATAAAAACTTTCAACACACATCCATCTCATACATTTAATAAGTAAACTAAAATATCATGTAAAGCATGTACATCTAAAACATGTAATCAAGTAAAAATTAATAGACATATGACACCAAATATGATGACCCAGAAACCCTCCAATGAGAAGGCAAAACTAGGTGGGGATGACATCCATAAATCTTCACTACTACAGTAATAAAGTGTATCTAATAAAGGTTACAATGTTTTGATCATGAGATATAATCTACCCTATGAAAGGTTTTTTCTATTAAAGGCCTATGAAGACTATTAGGTCTCACCCTATTAAAGGATTTCAACACCCTTTTATAAGTGTGCCTTGTTAGAGGACTTCAACTCACAATTAAGTAAACACCTTGTTAGAGGATTTCAATATAGCCTATTAGGACTACTCTGTTAAGATATTTGACTAATTCACCTACTAGAATGTCTCAGCATTAATCCTATAGTTGTCACTTCCTTTCCTAATGATAGATCACCTCTAAACTAATGTATTCTTGATCCTTCTTTATCATATTCTCTTTGGTGTATTCTCTTTTCTTTCCTCTGTTATACTCTAACTAATTTTGCAATGAAATCTCACTTCATAACTCCTTAGCCACCATGAATGCTCTATTTTCACATGAAAACTACTCTCTTCACTCCTTCATACATCTTACACACTCTTAGAAACTTTAGGGTTTCTCCTCCTTAAGAAGACTTTGGTGACTTGGGGTTAGGTATGAATCAATAGTTGTGATTCATCCATTTTTCCACTTAGTCCTTCCCTTTCTCTAATTGGCTACATGTAATTACATTGGGAATCCAACTTAAAACTCATCCTTATCTCAAAAATATCCTAATTCATGTCTAAGTTGGCTCAAAAATGGTTTACATAGTTGTTCGTACCTTTACAAACAATTATGTCAAAATGGTGTCACTTGGCATCTAAAGTCTCTAATGCTCGACATACACAGATCTCTATGTTGTGACTCAACATCTATATCACTCGACATGCACTATTTACTTAGCTTCTAAATTGCTCAGCATACACTGTCTTCTCCATGCTTGAGTGACTCGACACATTAGTGGCTTAGCACTCCCTGTTGACTTAGCATGCTCTATAATATACATGTTGTACTCAAGATGAACTACTTGTTCAACATGAACTAAGTAAATAATTTAAGTGTGTAGACACTCATTTGTCAAAACCAATCTAAGATAAAAAATATCCCCCATTAACATGAGTTTATTCTTTATCACCTCTAAACTGATGTATTCTCAATCCTTCTTGATCATATTCTCTTTGGTGTATACTCTTTTCTTTCCTCTGTTATGATCTAACCAATTTTGTAATGAAATCTCACTTCATAACTCCTTAGCCACCATGAATTCTCTATTTTCACATGCAAACTTCTCTCTTCTCTCCTTCATACACCCTACACACTCTTAAAATCTTTAGGGTTTGTCCTCCTTAAGATGACTTTAGTGACTTAGGGTTAGGTATGAATTAATAGTTGTGATTCATCCATTTTTCCACTTAATCCTTCCCTTTTTCTAATTGGCTACATGTAATTGCATTGGGAATCCAACTTAAAATTCATCCTTATCTCCAAAATATCCTAATTCATCTCTAAGTTGGCTCAAAAATGGTTTACATAGTTGTTTGTGCCTTTACAAAAAATTATGTCAAAACTATGTCACTTAGTATCTAAAGTATCTAATGCTCAATGTACATTGATTTCTATGTTGTGACTTGACATCTGTATCACTCAACATGCACTATTTACTTTGCTTATGAATTTCTCAGCATACAGTATCTTCTCAACACTTGAGTGACTCCATACATCAGTAGCTTAGCACTCAATGTTGACTTAGCATGCTCTATAATATACATGTTGTACTTGACATGTACTACTTGTTCAACATGAACTAAGTAAATAACTAAAGTGTGTAGACACTCATTTTTCAAAACCAATCTAAGATCAATAATCTCCCCCATTGACATGAGTGTCAAAAACACTTGAGTATGCAATAATATCCTTAATCTTATGAGCATAACATACATATAACTCGGGTTATGTACAAAACTTCAAAATTTCAAAATTTTGTGACAACTTAAATACCTCACACTAGTACAAAAACAATAATATATTACTAAATAAACTACTAAAAATTGTAGATATGTGACTAATTTTGATCATGTGACCAATGGTAGTTAATTTCCGGACATTTATCTCCCAACCAAATTTATGACTAAACTATTTTAATAATTGATTAGGTCATTGATTTGGCATTTTATTGTCATTACTTGGTAGTTTATATGGTCATTTATTTGATAATTTTGGCAGATTATTTGGTAGTATATGTGGTAGTTTATTTGGTAGTATTTATGATAGCATATTTGGTAATACATTTGGTAGTTGATTTAATCATTCATTTAGTCATGTTAGGGTACAATGGAATTGAACCACCATCCTCCTACTTATAAGGCAGATGCTCTTCCATTGAGCTAGTACCCTTTAAAGAATAATGCAAAAAATTGACAAAGTTGTCTTCCCAACATTAGAGCCACCATGATCATGGTCACTGTAACATGACATACTCTTCAAAAAGATTTTAAAAATTAGTTATTATGAAAAAAAAAAATCTAAATCTTTATCAATTAAAATTTGAAAATTTTTAATTCTTTTGTTCAAGAATTTTAAAATTATATTTCATGTCAATTCCACTTCTCTAAATTATTGTAGTGATAGACTCTTATAAAATATACTTTGGAGCACTTTGACCACACACAAGTATTGCTTCTTGTGCTAACTTCTCAGAAAAATATACAAATGATTATGCAATTTATGTCAAAAAAATAGATCTTTGCATTAAATAAAAACATCAAACCCCATTATAAATCACAACTATTAAAAAATATGAAACACAATCAATTGAAATACTCACTTTTTAACATATTGAGGTGCTAAAGGATCAAATATTTCCTCTTCCTTATACTCAGGTGGGTGTTAAAAGTGTTCATTACACCTGAATTAACACCTTTAGCACCATGTGGCATCAACACATAAATGAACACTATATGACATCAACACCTAAATGAACACTTTTAGCAAGCATATTCCATCTAGGATCAAGCATCTAATTCAAAATAAGGGAGCTATATAAATATGATAGCCGAGAGCAATAGTAACCCCATCTCAACTACTTACATATGTTGTCTATTTAGTAAAAAAAATGTTAAAGAAGTTGAGATCCAACAAATGTTCTATTTGAGTATGTGTAACTTGAGAAGGCTGACATACCTTTGGTTATGATGACTCCTCCAAACAAAGAAACTAGTAGCAAAATGAGTGCTGCTCTAATATTGGATATTGTCTTCATCCTACAAAGTCCTCCTAAAAATCTTAAAAGAGAAGATGATGTCTAATGAAGAAAAAATAATATAAGAAAATGCCTCAAAAATGTGCATTGTCAGTGACACTAAAAGTGTAAAGGTTCTAAAAAACCAATTCTACCAATGATTAAAATTCTAAAATTACTTGTGAAAGTCTATGGATTGTTTATAAATAAGTCTCACTTGTTATGCTAGAGAAGATAGTTCACAAAATTAATGAAAAGAGAAAATGGTTCAAGCTTGTCAGTGCATCATTTCTCAATGTTGATACAATCTTGAAGCTTACTTGATAGCCTCAGGGGAAAATCCTACTCCATAATAGGTCATGGCAATCCAAACACCTATTTCCAATAATGAGATTGGAATACTCAGCAAAAAGGATGGAAGATAGAAAGCCCATGCTGGATATAATAAGAGGTCTCGATGTTTGTAAAATAAAGGTAGTCTGGAAAGTGTCAATGGAAGCTCAGTCATGCCATTGAACATGTTTGTAATCAGGGAAATATGGATAATTCCAAGATATAAATTTATATCCTAATCATCTGGTTGATGCTTTAATGTTCTCAAGAACATTGTAGTTGCTACAAATGCTATGAATATAATCTACATAATAAACAACTTTCATAAGGCCTAGTTATATTGAGCGTGAATCACTATATGGTAGAGCTTCTTCTTGTACATTAAGGCTCACCTATACAATCTTGAATACATAAATGCTAGAATTATGTTTGAGAAGAAGGGATTCTTTAGAAAAGAAGACCCTGGAGATCTCCATTTTAGGAATTAGGTTTTTACTTAATACATGAGATTTCTTGCTGCTAGAAATCTTGTCATGTGGTAAATATAATTTGCTGGAGAGCCTTCTATCTACATAAAATATTTTGTACATATTTTCAAATTTGTTCATAGAGATGTATTTATATGGTTTACTCCTATCAGGCCAATATTGCTCTTTGTCCTTCATTGAAGTCATCCAAAAATCACAACCTAGTTACGTGTGTTTTTGGAAAAATACAATGAAAATGAAAGTGAAAGTCATGAAAAAAGAGAAAACCAATCTGGTGCATTGTGTAAATATCTATGGATTCAGATGGACTTGAACTGGTGGATTTTAGTGGACAAATTTTTGGATCTTATTTATGCTAGAGTAACTCCTAGATTATATATGATTCAAATTTAGTACCCTCTATTTATTTTTGGAGTGTTTCATTATTACTAAGCTACTTCTTTGGTTTGAGTTTGAATTTAGAATCTCTCATTTTTTTTATTGAATTGCTCCATCACTAAGCTACTTCTTTTATTTGGGTTTAGCTTGTTTCCAATAAAATTTTCAACTATTTTATAGAATGCATGGAGTTTTTCTAGCTTGGCTATGATATTATGTTGATTTTTTAATAAATTAGCTACAACTCTTGAAGAAGCTAAAATAGTTCTATAGAAGTCATTGTTGTGCCATGATCAATATAATTGGCATGGAAAAATATACTCTCAGAACTCTATGTGCATGTAAATTTTCACACTATCATTAATTGATGATAAATCACACTATATTGACAACTAATAATCAAATGAATTTTCACAACACAATGACTGCATAAAGAAAAAAGGATACATAAATTGGTTTTCTGTAGTCTAAATACTCTATGATCAGTAGTGGTAAATTAAAGAAATTATTATACTCTGTGCTTAGTAGTGATAAATTAAAGAAATTATTACTATTTCATAAGAAACTCTAGTGTGATTTAAGAAATATGAAACATAGTTGTGTGGTGACAAATTTTGAATTTGTACTCCACATTATATAAATATCTAGATAGCAAATTGATTTCCTAGATCCTGGTCACCCTAGGAGTCTCATGCTCTTATAAACTTAATATTTGTCTACCCTAAAACATTGAAGAATATTCTAAATGGTGAAGTGGCTTATTTTTCTTTTACAATTTATATTCTTCACATTTGTTGGTTTACCTATCTATCCCTAATCTCCTAATGAGAGCTTTCTTCTAAGACAATACTATTAATATTTTCTTGAATATTCTAAAATCCACATTTGATTTTATTATTCATTTAAGATGGATAACATCCCTGTTGTAATTTAGATTGAAGTGCTTATAGTATTCAACTAGCTTAGAAAAATGACAAACAATAAAAAATTTCTAAGATTGTTTCTATTTACTAGTAGAAAAAACATTAATATTGCAATGTTTATTGGTGATTACAATATTTATTACTAATGTTATACTATTTTCACTATTGATCTATAGGTACAAGGAAGGGTGTATTGATTTGGCCTTAGGAATGGAAAGAGAGCACAAGAATTTAGAGAGTTCTAGAAGTAAGAAAAAAAACATTCTAGATATTAAAATACTTCTAAGGAGAGAACACCAGACAACACCTGGTGACTACTAGATAAGTTAAATAATTGACTAGCAAAAAAAAGTATTCCTCTTCTGGCCATATTTTATGTGTGTTTTATATCTATCATTTATCATTTGACATATCTTTTGTTGATCTTTGTATGGTCTTTAGCTTAATGATATAATACTTAGTTTTTAGCATAATATTGGCACCCTCTTTTCATTCTTTAATGTTATTAAAAAGTCTTATCTAACCATTTTCAATAGTATAAGATAAGTTCTCATAAAATTCTTCTTTATATAGCCTTTTCTGGCCCATAAATTTACAACCCTAAAAAAAAGATATATTATTAAAATAAAATGAAACGAATCTTGTAAGAATTTTTTTTCATCCATCATATACTTGACATCTTACTCCACAAAAACAAATCATATAGCCCACTATGTAGAACCACCCACAAATTTTGAGGAATATCTACATCCTAACATATCATTATCAAGATTAACTATGTCATATTGACACTTATTTCATGAACCCATCTATATCACCTATATTAACCATCACTTAAATGCAACAACTGCTAAATGCTCCATTTGTATCCATCTCTCATTATAATAGATAGAATGCTTCACTTATTGAATCTAAGTGATGCTCATAGAGATGAAGCACTAGGACTTCCCAAAAGATCACCTAAATCCATTTTTCATGAGATTATTGATGTCCATTAACTTTTTGTGGTGTTTCACCTCTATGAGCATCATATTGCAAAGTGTGTCAATTGTTCCATTTAATTATATCTCTATGACTTTCCAAATGATCACCTAAACACATCTCTCATGAGATGAGTGTGTGTGCATCATCTAAATGCAATACATTTCAAGTGATGCATATAGGTTTCTATTTTTCATTGTGCATTTAATTTTATCATACAAATAAAAAGCCAAAAATCTACACGCAATGTTCAAATGGATTGTTGAACTTTGAATAATTTTACATTTCATTCATTCCCATCTCTTATAAGGATGAAACAAATACATACCATAATTACATCAAAGTCATACTCAAAAAGGTGAAAGAGTAGGATTTTCCTATAAAACATCTACCTAGTAAGAAATAGATTCATATGAACCTCTACTTATAAAATATGAATTATTTTAAAGGATTAAATCATGATAACAGTATCACATTTTCCCTTTCCCTAATAAATATTTCGATAAATATCTCACAAGGCTCCACTCCATTATTAAAGTTGCTAAGTTTACCTAAGAATTAGACAATTAAATCATGATAAGAAGATAACAAGTACTAAGTGCAGCTTTGAAACTGATGTAATTAGCAACTGGGAGCTATCTAATGTTTTGAAGCTATTTGGCAAATTGAAAACTGAAAATATACTTGTTCTTTATTGTAGGTGAGACTCCAACTTACTCAATATTGTAGGGCCTCATGACATCTGGTTCGATGGAGCTTCCATATTTGAAGCCTAGCATTAACCAAATATCTTCATGATAGTTGTAAGCTTCTCTAGTCAGGTGTGTAGGCAAGCAAGTAGCATGAATGACTAATTCATTTAGTTTGGGTATATACCGTTCAATATTATACAATTATTTAACACTGTAGCTCATCAAACAAAGAATCTACTAATTATTTAACATTGCAACTTTTCCAACCATCAATTCATAGATGTTGAGTTAAGATGGGAATTTGGAGTGAAAATGATTTGAACTTGGAATCATCGTAAAAGTAAGCCAATATAGTTTATTGGCGTTCAACTGTCATGAAGTCTGAACAAACTGGCTGCACTTTTGCTAGGAGTACCCCTATTTGATTAATTAAATATGGTTTTGGATGTATGGGATCTTTTACCTTTCAAAAAGAACTGGCTAAAGGTTATTGGGAGATTCCTACAAGTCTATTTGTGGATTTTTTTTTACTAGGGAACAATATACATGCATTTCAAAGAATAAATCTTAGGTGTATCCATAACCAATATGTTTATGACAAATATCATCCTCCTTTTCAGGAAGGCCTTCATTTAAATGAAATGGAAGATAAATACAAATAGATCTTCTAAAAGGGAACAATTTTATATACAAAAACAAGAGTGAAAACCACAAAAACTCTCTTATAGGCTGTGGACATAGTAAGAAAAGAGAAACTAGTTATAAGTAGGGAAAAAACATGCAAGCCACAAAACAACATGAAAAACAAGATTAGCAAAAATATTGTTTTCTAGAACCTCAAATGCTAAGTATGGCAAGGTGGCTAGCATGAAACAATAACTCAAAAACCCAAAAGTCAAGATTAACCCTTGTACAGGGTATCTGTACATAGAGAATAAAGAAATTTGAATGATAATATGGTGTTAACAATAAAGTTATAATGGAAAACCCATCATCTAGTCACGACATTCAATAGATAGTGCCAAGTATCATTAAAAGTTTTAGACAATAGATTCAAATATGCAAAGATTATTCAAAATTTCAATGGAAAATAGTAGTTACCCACAAAGTACAAAACCAAAAAGGTATGCTTATGCATAGATACAACATTATAGATGAAAGAAGCTTACCTGTTACAAAAATAATCGTTCTACAAAGAATTTTATTGAACAGTTTGAAGTTTTGAGATCTTAAAACCCTATAGGTTCAAACTCAGCATTAATAGAAGAAGGGGGGAAAAATCATTGAAAAATAAGATTTAGGATTACTTTGTTTCCTTTAGATAGGATCAGAGCCCAAAATATATTAATTTCATTCCAAATGTTAATGGATAACCTTGTGTGTATTTAATCAATACTTGATAATATATAACTACTTGTACACTAGACCAATATTAACCCTAATAATAATAATAATTCATCACACACTTTTGTGTTTACCAATAGAAATTTATACATTTAATAATAATAAATAAATAAATTTTAATTATTAAATTGAAAAATAATAATAAAGAAATTAAAAATAATGTTATTTAAATATTAAAATTAATTGTATTTAATATTTTTTTAATCTATTATGTTTTAATAATATAACATAGAGTAAATAGAAGGTATATGTCCTTATGACAATAACAAAACCTGCAAAAATAACATCTTACAATTAGAATGTTCAAATGTACTTTTTTTAAAGGAGTATTAAAATATGTTATACTAACACTAAGTACAATAATAATTCATTTAGCCAATTAAGGGTTAAGCTATGCTTTCAATATAATCTTATATTTTTAACAAAAGTTTGTAAATAAAGAAATTCAAAGTATACTATTAAGAAATGAATTAAAATACAATCTTTAATAATATCTCCCATCATATAGACAAATAACAAATAAAAGGCAACACACTGTTCTCTTCTTTGGGAGCTTTCGAAACACTAAAAAATAGAGGGATAATGGTAGATCACAACACATTCTTGTATTCTTCAATTTTTGAATCAAAATCAACCCCCACAAAACAAAGACATGATGACAGATTTAAGAAAATTAAAAGAAACTTTAATGACATTATGCATAAAAAATATAAGAATGACACAAGCAAGATACATTTTGAATAAAAAATCAATCAAATAATAGTCCTCATAAAATCTCTTTTGTATTTATTGATTTAAGTACATTTTTTTCTAATATTTAAGACATTATTTACAAATATAAGAAAACATCTAATATAAAATTTTAAATTTTTTACAAACAATTTTTTGTTTCAAACTACAAATAAATTAAATGAATATGTTAAAAAACATGGAACCCTCATTTCCTCTACAAATACAAATAAAGAAAAGATTAGCATCAAAATATACTTTTGAAAGGAAAATAAAATTTAAAACACATTTGCAAGCCAAAAGAATGAAATGATTATGGTGAGAAATTAACAGTGGATTCATACTACAGATTTTTTTGATTCTAAAAATCTTAAACTCTATATTACTATCTATGCAATACACACTAAAGAAATCTGCCCCGCACTAATAACATGTATGAAAAATTGTTATGGTTTTATATTGACACAAGATTCTTGAGAAAAATTATGAGAGACTTAATGGTAGTTTCGTAGTCATTTTTATTATGAATTAAAAAAATAAATAAATACAATTTATCAAGATTTAGGTTCTTATCTATTTTCATCAAAATCATTATGTCATTCAAATACCAATGCATATTTCATTCAAAAAAAATGAAAAAAAGAAGAAGAGTGTGAATAAATAATGGATTCAACTTCTCTATAATGATGATCTAGCATAGCCTTTTATTCTAGAAAAGAATAAAGAATGCTTTCAATATACAAGATCACTCATAAATAATGCTTTCAAAACACAAGATCACAATTTTATAAGTTAGTTGAGAGGAAGATCCCATGCAAACCAAAAGACCATAGAGCTAGGAATGCAATTAGTAATTGCCAAAAATAAGTGATTCATAATAGTATATTCTAAAATATTAAAAACATTTATAAAAAAGGGTGCAACAAGATTTGTACAATAAAGCTTATGATATAAAAATAAATGCAACAAAACTCTCACAAATACCTTCACCTAAATTATGTTGTACATTATAATTTTATTCAAGATATTATGTGATATATTAAAATTTTTTTATAATAATTTATAAATAAAATGATAGCATATAGTATAACTTAATGTTAGTGTTATATTATTATGTTCAATATTAAATAAATTTTATCATTTATAAAATATTAAATATATTAATATTAAGTTCATTGTTAACTTGTTAAAATTTATAGCAAATTTTCTTTTGAAGTGAAGGAATCTTGAGTACAAATTCGACATATAAGAGTCACGTGGAGTTAAAGTCTTTTTGTACAAGGAGCTAGATTTTAGACCTAGATTCTACTCTTCTGTTAATGGAATTATTTTCTTTCTCTACATATCAAAAGTATTTTTATTTATTATTTTAGAAATGATAACTATTATTATTATTATTATTATGTCTTATATTTATTAATTCCTATTAAAAAAGAGATATATTTATTAATTAATTTTTATAGATTATTTAATACAAATTAAATATGATAAAATTATACTTTTTATTATCATTTTGTAATTATTATTGATGAATTGACGTGTTATAAATTAATCAATAACTATTAGCTTTTATAGTACAAAATAGAAAGGGTATTTTTATGCTCTGAAGGGTAATTTGCATGTATTATTCTTTTTGAGGCACTTGATTGAGGTAGAGGATTTTTGTGCTTTGAAGGCAAAAGAGGGAGTTGATTATTTATTTTCATGCACTTAATTGATAGAGAGAATTTTTTTTCTTTTACAATATTTCAGGGGATTCACAAATTATTTTTGTGATAATTTGTCATTAGTTGGTATCATTTTGAGTTCTATAAATTGTTGTCTTTTTTAGTTTATTGTCAATTGGTGCCTTTTTTATTTTATCATTAGTTGGTGTTTCTTAAGTTCATTATTGAGTAATATAGGTACTTTCTTGCACTAAGCAACCTAGGTGTCCCTATGGCCTAAACAATTAGAGTTCTCATGAGGGGGCTTAAGCTCTATGCATTATCATCAAATTTGAAAGAAAATAAAATATACTAATAGCAATCATTTATGCTTGAAAATTATAAAAAAGAAAAGTGTAGTATTCATCAAAATGTATTAATATAAAAATAAATCATTTATCATTTATTTAGTCATTTATTTGGGTGACTAATTATTGGTAACCAATTATTTAGTCATTTACCTTACCATTTATTTAGTCACTTTGTCTAACATTATGATTTTACCTAATGACCATATTAGTCATTTATTCAGTCACTTATAAATTGCAAAGTTTTACTAGAATTTGATCACTTTTTGTCATGTGAATAAATTTTTTAGACTTGTGACTAAAATTTTTAGTCGCATGGTCATTTATTTGCCATAATTCTACTAGTGTCAAAATTTGATAACTCCCCTCGAGTTGATATGTTTGTTCTATATCAAAATTATGTACTCCTATTGAGTATATATATCTCAACTAGTAATCTTTGACTTTATGCTCTATTTATGCTTGCTCCCCCTTAGCTTAATCTATCTTTTCTCTATCCTTTTTCTTACTTCTTTCTCTCCCTCTTTATTACTCCCACTTTCGCATACTCTCCCTTAAAACATTCCTCCCCTTTTTTGATACTAATGTTAATGGGCTATACACTTATAGTATGTTTGTCCAAAAAGTATTGTTATCTAGGATTATCTTGAGAGTTGCATCCCGATTTTCACATGTTACATCCAAAGACTTGATTTCGATGGCCAACTCGGTAGCAAGGTGGACTAGGCTATCTAATGTTGAAAGATTTGGGTCTTGATTCATGAGAAATTCAGCATAACCTAGTTCCTTGTGAAAAATTTCCATGTGAGGAATTATGTTTGGATGTTGATTAGTTTAGCCCTTATATTGGCTTCATCTACTGACAATGTAGCTAATTGACTCTGGGGTTGTAGCAATGTTTTGAAGTACTTACTTTGAGCTGGTGTCATTACTAGTTTTGCACCTAATGAACTTATCTGACTTTCCAACCTCAAAATGTGACATCCTATCTCATGTGTAAAGAGTGTTGGATTGCATAATTTTGACTACAATCAGAAGATATTCTCAAGTACCCTCTTCACACTTTCTAATTTAATTGCAAATACAACTTGTGTTGGTGCTATATCACCTGATATCTTTTCAATGACTTTACTTTAAAATTTATTTTATGACCATTCTAATAATTTGACATTTGTGTCTAGATATACATCACTAACCTTTTCCACTATGTTTTTTAGTTGTTTAATTAGTGGCTTGGTCTCATCTGGAGTTGGTAGATTGAATGAATCTAAAAGGATGTCTTAGATATCCTACAATGCTCGCCTTTGCCTGTGCTCCCTTCTAAGAATTTTTGATGCTTCTTCCATTTTAGGGCTTTGTAAAGTATCCCCATATATTCTATAGTCATTGTATCATAATCATACTTTGGTGGAATAATTTCTTCATCAAGGTCACATCTCCATATTGGATTAATTCTTCAACCTTTGATGAGCTAGGACTCGGCACTAAGATCTATAATGGCATTGCATCTATGCTCAGCTTCTAAAGAGTATGATCTGAAGGAGTGCCAAATACTAGTAAGGTTACTAATTCTTGAATGCATACTTTCTCCTTCACTTGTGGTGTCAACATGGTCTCTTTAGGCTTTTCCATGTGTTCCACAATGCCTTGTGCTTGTGTTGGAGCTGAAGATAAGATTATTTGACCTACTTCACTCTATTTTACTGTAGTGCCTTATGCTTCCACTATATCCTATTCAATTGTATCAAACTTTTCAGATGTAGTTTCTAGTATAGTGTCAAAAAGTTGTACATGAGTAACTTGAGAGGTGATAATATGCAGTTCTTGTGTAGTTACCTCTTCCTTGGTTGTTTTAGTCACTATTTATTACAATTCATCTACACTCACCAATATCGAATTATCACAAAGTTTTTCTTGTAGTGCGGACTAGTCAAGTATCTTCTTGAGATCTTCCTCTGTAAGGGGATTGATGTTCTAATCAATGAAACTAGAAACATCTTTTACTATTACTTTTTTATTATTCTCACCTGATACATGTTGGGGGCTAACATTAGGCAATTGTGTGTCTTGCACACTCTATTCTTCTTGATGCACTGCTTCAGCTACTGCCTTGTAATCTATGTGCATTTCAATTCCACCCTCTATTAGGATTAAATAACAGACATAAATAAAAATTATGTACAAATAAAAAAAAATTTAAGAAAATATTAGATAATACAAAAAAAACACCAAACACCAAGATTTAATGTGGTTCACCCAATCCCTAGGCTACATCCACCAAATAGCAAGTCTGATATTATTATGATCTAGTGATTACAAGCTGCTTATAATCTGTAATCCTTTACAACTCAATACAACCACAAAAACCAATTTTTGCATCACCACATTGAAACAATCCCTAAATCTAGACCCTTTTATACAAGTATTTTTACTGCTTTAGGGTTATAATTAATAATTACATGTTAGTCCAAAATTTTGATAAAATAGGGCCTCAAAAAATAGTTTTTGGGGGGCTCCACCCCTGAATCCCTAGACAAATATGTTCTAGTGGCCCTGACTATATTAGGGCTACAACCCCCAAACCCCAACTGAGGGCTCGACCTAGCCTCGAACCCCAATTGTTGAAGAATTATGGAGTGTGTATAGTACTTCCCTAATTATTTACAACAATCTAACAATCTCCCACTTGGGTACATATTAGGCTCCACACTAAACAACAATCTCCCACTTGGAGACTAGTCCTATAGCTATGTTACTACTCCATGAGGCTCCCACTAGATCATACCACTTTGGACTCTACTTTTCTTTTATTCACGTTCAGTCGAGAAAAACAAAAAAAATTGAAGAGGATTTTAGCTTCTCCCTTGTTACGACCTTTGTAAACATATATGTTGGATTGTCATCTCTATGTATCTTATCTAACTTTAACTATCGATCATCCAAAAATGTCCAAATGAAATCATACTACAATTGTACGTGTTTGGTCTTTGAATATAGAGGTAAATTATTTGCAAGATGAATGACACTCTAACTATCTATAAAAAAATAATTATCCCTTTTAGGGTGTCCCAATTCTTCCAAGAAGAACTTAAGCAATATCATCTTCTTTGTTACCTCTATATCACTAACATACTTTGCCTCTGTAGTGGATAAAGCATTAACCTTCTGTAACCTAGAAACCTAGCTCATAGCTATCCGACCAATAGTAAAGACATAACATGTAGTACTCCACCTACTACCAATATTCCCTACCAATTATGAGGCAACATAGTCCTAGAAGCTAGCAGTAGAGCCCTCAAAGTGTAAGGGTAAAAGCACAAAGTTGTATCACCTTTTAGGCTAACTTATTATAATGATTGAATTTGAGTATTTCTATCAAAAAAACATTTTTTCTCAAACATATGATATAGATAAATTCATTCTAGCTAAGTTATATATGGTTTCACGCTTTTCCAATTGCTAATGTCAATTAACTACATGTTTTATACTAGTTTGCATTCAATTACTAAAGAAATAAAATTATTTCAGAAAAATGGTGTTTCTATAACTCTTACTATTTGTTATGATATTTTTTTAAATAACATATAAACAACATTTTATAGAGCTCAAAGTCAAGAACATTATCATATAGAGTTTATACTATTTTAATTAGATATAGTATATTGGAATTTAAAAATTCTATAAGCACACATTTTAAAACTAAAAAATATGCCAATTTTGAGAAAGAAAAATGTATTAAATCATATTAAAAAAATTAAAAATTATATGACATTCTCTAGGAGTCCTCTTCTAGAATTTAAAATATTTTTTCTAGTTTGAATAGATTTTTTTGAAAAATGTGACGAGAGATGAAAACTATTGATTTTAGGTGAGTTGAAATTTGAATCATTATAAAGAGAAGGTATAGGTCTAAAGACAATTTTTGTTTTTAATTGTTCTAGCTATATATGTTATCTATAACATAGTTTGAGATCAAAGGAAAATAAGTTTATTTCCATATAGGTTTTTGGTGGGAAATAGACCCCTAATTTTTAGTATTTTTAGTAGCTTAAAATTTATCTATAAAAATTAGGAAAATATATCACTTACTATTTTTAATAATTATTAAAAGTTATTATCATAAACTTCATCCATTTCTACATATTTCATTAGTTCACTTCATTTTCAAATTCAAAATGATAATACCAGTTTTATGCCATTGAAGGTGAACAATTATACTTTTATTAGCCTTTTCCTTTAACAAAGGGTGACACAAGTTTGTTCTTTTACCCATACATAATTACTGGATGTTCCTCTCAAATATTTGAGAATCTATTTAATTGCATTCCAATACTCAATTCTTTGATGGCTCATATACCTGCTAACAACTCCCACTACATGTGCAATATCTAGCCTATTATATACCCTAGCACACATCAAGCTTCCTTCAGCTAAATTATAGATTACATTTGACATCTTATCCTCCTCTTCTTGTGTCTTGGGACACATCTCCTTAGCCAACTTCAAATGACTAGGTAAAGGTGTGCTGACAACTTTAGCTTTCTCCATAAAGAAATATTGCAACACCTTCTCAACCTAATCAGCCTTAGATAGCATCAATTTTTTATTTTTCCTATCTCTACAAATCTTTATACCAAGGAATTTTTTTGCTGTCCCCAAATCTTTCATAGCAAATGCATGTGCTAACTAGCATTTCAACCCCTTAATCCGATCCATGTTAGACCTAGCTACAAGCATATTATCAACATATAAACATAAAATAATGTAGCTATCATCTTCCAACCTCTTAAAGTAAAAACAATGAACTAAATGACACATACTATATCCATGCTCATAAATAAAACTCAGATACCATTGCCAAGGTGTTTGCTTCAAGCCATATAAAGTTTTCTTCAATTTGTACACTATGTTCTCCTTAACATTGACCTCAAATTCATATGGCCGAGTCATATATATTTGTTCATATAAATCACCATGAAGGAAGGTTTTTTTAACATCAAGCTACTCTAAATGCAAATCTTGAGTAGCCACGGTACTTAAAATAGTACGGATAGAAGTCATCTTAACAAGAGGAGAAAATATCTCATCAAAATCAATGCCCTTTTTCTATGCAAATCCTTTACAACTAACCTGGCTTTAAATCTTTTCTTACCTCCATCCCCTTCTTTTAACCTATAAACCCACTTATTTTGTAAAGCCCTTTTACCTATAGGCAACTTGCATAAATCCCATTTCTTATTTTTCAGCAAAGAGCTCATTTCATCTTTCATTGTAGACTCCCACTAAATCTTACTATCCACATGCACAACTTCATCAAAACATTCATGTTCACTAGCATTAGTAAGTATAATAGAATATAAAGAGGGATAAAGTCTTTCTAGAGGTCTAATTAGCCTTGTTGACTATCAAACATTTACTGGTGTGTGTGGTATTTGTTGTTGCATTTGTTGCACATCATGAGGAAAGGCTAGAACACAATCTTTTGGAGTATCATCCAACACTATATAATCATCTTTTTTCTTCTCATGTTGTTGCAATAGATACAAATTTCTTTTACTTAGCTTCTAGCTTGGTTTTAATTTTGGAATCTATAGGAGCAAATACTTCACAACCAAAGGATTTGAGAATAGAATAACTCACCTTCTTACCAGTCCATTCTTCCTCTGGAATACCACAACCCAAAGAAGTAGATGGACCTCTATTAATCAAATATATAGTAGTTTTGATAGCCTCTATCCACATGTTTAAGGGCAACCTAGTATGCAACCTCATGCTCCTTGCATGCTCCATTATAGTCGCTTTCATGCATTCAACCACTTCATTTTCTTGTGTAGTCCTTAGAAATTTTTTATGTCTACAAATACCATTAGTGGATAAATAATCTTCAAATTCATGATTGCAATACTCACCACCATTATCAAATCTGACACATTTTAATTTCTTACCAGTCTCACTTTCTACCAAGCATTTCCATTTCTTAAAACTTTGAAATACATTAGATTTCTATTTAGGGAAATAAACCCATAATTTTCTAGCTTCATCATCAATAAATGTAACATAATAATGAGAGCCATCAAGGGAAGATACTTGAGCCAATCCTCATACATCGATATGCACAAGCTCTAATTTCTCCTTTTTATTTTCCTTCCCAATATTCACAAAACCATTGTCACTCATGTGTCCAAGTCTATTGTGCGATAGTGTTGTATTAGAATCTATAGTAGCTATTTTTTCTCCATACACAACTATAGTAACTATTCGTGAACATTTATTTTTCTTTGAAATAATTAAAGTAGAAGGAACAATATGACCTCTACAAAGATATAAGGTGCCTTTTTTTCACACATTTTCCCACTAAAAGGGAACCTTTTTAAACCTTCCAATTTTTATTATTAAACATAACTACACAACCCTCATCACCAAGTTGCCTTGCTGAAATTGAATTCCTACTCAACCTTGGAATATGCCTTACGTCATGTAGTAGCCAATGATCCCCATTCTGCAACTTTATTTTGACTTTACCCTTTCCAAAAATTTAACACGGTTCATTATCCCATAAATAAAGAAGTCCAAAATCCCCTTGGATATAATCAATGAAATAACCTCTATGAAGTGTAGCATGAAATGAAGCACCAGAATCTAAAACCCATGATCATCAACACTTCCTAAATATAGAAGCAAAGCATCCTCTTCAGATTTGTTACTAGATTTTCCTTGTTGTCTCCATCTAGTTTATCTCCTTTATTTTTCTTTTGATTCCAATAATATTTCTTTTTATGCCTTGGTTTACCATAGTACCAGTAGTCATTTGGTCCTCTTGATATCCCACAATTTTCAAAATTACTTTCTCTCTTAGTTGTTCTGCCTCAACTTTGTTTGTTCAAAGAACTTATTGATGTAGATCCACCTGAATATTTCCTACAAGTTTCCTTACCTAAAATAACACTAATCACATCATCATATTTTAGGGAACTAGATCTAGGAATAGAATTACTACAGTCATTACCACCATTCCAACTTTCAAGCAAAGAACACAAAATCAAGAGAGCCCTAATTTCTTCATCAAAATTGATACTCACATAATATAACTAAATAGTAATAGTATTAAACTCATTTAAATGATTTTCAATAGATCAACCTTTTTTCATTTTCACATTAAATAAATGCTTCATGAGAAATACCTTGTTTGAAGTAGAGGGCCTTTCATACAATTTCACTAGCATTTCAATCAACTCTTCTATTGTCTTCTCTTTTGTAATATTAAATTCTATTGATGGTGCCAGGCATAATTGAATTCTTCCAAGCTCCTTTCTATCCAAAATATCCCAGCCATCGTTTGACATAAATCCTTGATTCTTGGTTTTGCCTTCCAACGGCTTCCATAAATCCTTCTGATAAAGATAGTCTTCCATTTGCATCTTCCATAACTAAAAGTTTTTCCTCTTAAACTTGTCAACCCTTAGCTTACCCTCGTCTACCATTTCTCCCACTCAACCATGAGACTCCCACTCAATTGGGAGACTTTCCTACAAGGGATTACTAAAAACTAACCTCACTCTACTACCACTTGTTAGGATTAAACCACAAACATAAATAAAAATTACATACAAATAAAAAATAATATCAAAAAATAAAAATCACATAGAAAAGAACACAAAACACCAAGATTTAATGTGGTTTACCCAATCCCTTGGTTACATCCACCAAATAGCAAGTCCAATATTATTACAATCCAATGATTACAACTTGATTACAATTTGTAGTCCCTTACAGGTCAATACCACTGCAAGAACCAATTTTTGCAGCACCACATTAAAACAATCCCTAACCCTAAGCCCTTTTATACAAGTAATTTTACCACTTTAGGGTTGTAATTAATAATCAAATTTTGGCCCAAAATCCTGATAAAACCCCACCAAGGAACTATGGATTATGTATAATACTTCCCTGATCAATCACCGCACTCTAACACCCTCAATAGTGTCATCATTTTTATCATCTTCTTCACCATCCTTGACCTCTATGGGTTCTTTCTCACCTTCCTTGACTATAGTAAACCCATATGTAAGCTTTCACATCTATTTTGACATATTAACAACATCTTCAATATTTTTTTGCAAAATGCTAAAGGCTTTGTATTTAGGTGTAAACCTAACTGCATATTTCTTGATAGCCTTAGCAATATGTTCCTTACTAAGTTTAGCAATCTATCTCTCCAAGTTTAGACAATAGTGTCATTTCTACTCACCTCTATCATATAAGCTTTTGGGCATTGAGTTGGCAATTTCTAGTGGTGTATTCTTGAATTTTGCCATCATGGCATATATAGCCTCCTCCACTTGATTCTTCTTCACTTTACCAAGATTGTCAAAATCTATATGAGTAAATCTTGATAAGTTTTCACTATTTTTGACATTTTCACATAGATTTTCAAGATTTGATAGAGGATTGTGACTCATCACTTTTAATTGTTTGTTGTCATCTAATTCTATTTTCTCCTCATCTGATTTAGCTTGTGCAACATATTTCCTTGTTGGCCTTTTCCACACTTGACCTCCTTACTCCATTGGTTTTTTCTTCTCTTTATCTTTTGTGTAGTCATGTGTACACTAGTTGTTGTAGTAGGTATAGTTGGTTTGGGTTGACTCAGTTCAGCTACCTTCTTGGCTTTTGTCATTGGTTGGGCCTTAGCCTTTATCTTCTCTGGATAAATGGATGTAGATGCTTCCTTTATTTTTTCTCCCTTAACACCTTCAGTAGTTTCAGTCTCCTCCTTTGGTTGATCTTCACCCATACCCTGAGTAAGTCCAAGTGGTGATTGTGTTTGATAATCTTTTTCCTCCTCATCCTCTCTTTCTTTTTCTTCTTCTTCCTCAACACCCTCTCCAAATTTTTCTTTCAAATTCTTCACCAATTTATCTTTCTTCATTATTATATAAGCCCTCTTTAGTTCCATTCTAATTTTGGACTTTTCCATCTCACAATTTCCAAACTCTTTAGCATCTTTTTCAATTTCTTTTCCAAGTAAAGCTATAATAGATGTAGAAGCCTCATCCACATTTATTTCATATCCAAGTGGCCTCAACCATCTCAAACTTTGTGTAGTATCTTGTACAAAAGTATAGTCAGCATCTACTAGAAAATAGACATCATCATAATTCTTTTCTACTAGAGATACTGGTATTCTCAATCTTTTCTTTATTGATTACTTGAAGTCTTCAAAATAGGTTGTTATCATAGATTAAATATTCTCACCCAATTTTTCAATATACTCACCAATTTGTACTTCCACTAATTTGTTTTTTTTCCATGCAACTATGCCAAATTTAGGAAAAGTGTTTTGAACATAACAAAATATGCATATCAGAATAAAACCAAATTTACATTGTGCACTCTTTGTGTTCCTTATTGCTCCAAGATTCTCAACCAGTTTTTGTAGCTATAGTTTTGCTAGATCATATGTGTGATCTTTCTTAACAATTTTATATCCCACATCCACTAATGTATGGTGCACACTATTCAATCTATTGGATTGATAGAATTTGTGTGAAATAGCCCTTACAATAAACTCTATCAATAGATCATTAATTGTGTCAATACTCATGCCTCTCATGTTCTATACAACTACCTGTCTTAGGCTAATCTAGGGTTAGATAACTAGTAACCCTATGGATTATCCTCTTGGTTATTTTGATAGGTCCATTATCCAACCATAATGAACTATCATGAATCTTTCTAAGAATTATCCTAATCCATTCAGTCTTGACCACATTTGAGAAATCTAGGACTCATGTTAGCCGTTTCTTTTCTACAATTTTGAATTCTTCCTTCAACACACTATTCTCACACATACTATCATATTTTTCCCTAATCTCCATATCTCCAGTACTTCCTATTCTATAGTTGTAACATTTTCTAACATCGCACACCACTAAAACATCACTGGTATAATGGATAATGCACCAAAAGGGTCTTGTTTGTAAGGGATGTCAGGAATTGCTTTGAATATGTGTTTCTTGACCTCATTACTAACCATTTGGACACACAAAACCACTTTATCCTCTTCATTCTTTGAACTAGATACCATTGTGTGAAACTAGGGTTTACAAAAATATAAATATAGTAGCTCGACTCTTCATAAATACCTTATAAGATCTAATGAACTGGTGATGAATCATTGCTAAAACCTTCTATAATAAATTTGAATGGATTTCCAAAATGTCTTCTTCTCTCCTTGTTCTTTCTCAATTTTGAAATATTGTGAAATTAGTTGAAAATTGATAAAATACCCTTTGAAAATCTACAATTAATGTTGAGTGCTTACACAACTATAAGCTTGGCATCAACCAATTTTAGGCTCACTCAACATCCATTCACTCAGCATGTATTATGAGCTTGGCATTAACTATCCAATCTATTATCTTGGAATCAACTTGCATTTCACTCAACACACATAGGAGATATTTTCATGCATGATAGTAGCATGAAAAACTTAAAGATTTTTCCTTGATTCCTAATAACATCTTGCATCTTTAGTCATGCCAATGTAATCTTTTGAGTACTAAATCCTTTGCAACTGATGCATGATATTAGTGACAATTGGCTAATTGTGATAGGTAATTTTTGTCATTAGTGGCAACACATGATGTACATGTTGATAGGAAACTTCAAAAATAAAGATATTGGTAATCATAAAATTGTTTAAGTATAGAATTTGATTTACAACAGTGTATTGTTTTGTTTATAACATGTTGCAAACATAATATTATGATAAGAGAAGTTACATGGAGATATTATACATAGTATACATGGAGATAGTATACATGACCACCAAAATCCCAGAAGCAAAGCACATGTATGTTAGTTATGCAATAACTTTAGACAAACAAAAAGGTACTGTAGAATGGAAAATAACTTTGGAGATAGAATGAACAATGGAAGAAACTTCAAAAATAGAAGGAATGATAGAAGGAAACATGAAATGAACTCTGGAACTAATAGTGAAGAACAAAGAAACATTGTGAGTGAACTTTGAGAAGAATTTAATTATGCATTTTAAAAAGGAATAGATATCTCAAAAGAAAAGTTAGATGATGATGAGACACGAAGATTGAAGTTAATTGTTGAGTTTGATTCAATTAAGTTGTATTAAGCTTGTTCATAGTATCATATTTTGAGAACTTAACTTACAAAAAAAATTAGAGGTAGTGAAGTTGGGAAAAGGTATATCCAGTTATGTTTACATGGTACCTAAGCTTGCTTATGATTTGGAACTCATCTAAACAAGTTGTGATGGAATTCAGAGTTGGTAGTATTACAGTAAATAGTAATTTTTTAATAGAAGATGAAAAGTAAGCTTTTTAGAGAAATTTGTGATGTGAAGTCTTGAGGATTTTTTTCATGATGGAAGGAGGTTATAGCAAACCTCAAGTGACATCTAAAGATAGGACAGATGAGTTTGAGTAGTTATTATAATACATAATGCAATTATTAGCTTTTTAATATTTGCAAAGTATGCAATTAATGCAAGTTCAAGTTGATGGATAAAAGGAGTATAGAATTGAATTCTATATCAATGAGAACACATTAGTGACTTGTCAGAGTGATTTCAAAGAAAACTCTATTTCTTGAAATAGGTATTTTATCATTTTTGTGCAAGTTTGTTTAGTAAACAATAATAGTTGATAAAGATCATGGATATGTCATTAGTACATAGTATTGAGAATGAGGATAGGCCCAAGTTTCAGATAGTTTCCATAAAATCTAATGAAGGAAACCTTAACTCTACATTTTCTATCACTCTAAACAACGTAATTTACCTTGAAGATGTAGAAAATTATTTGAATTGCAAGTTTAAGTCAATTGGTAGTGAATATATGAATAAGGATATGGAACTAGTCTTTAACCTCAACATGAAAGTGAAGCCAAAATTTGAACACTTAAAGGAATTGGACTTGTTTAAGTATCATTTCTATCATGGATTAGATTTTGATGAATGGGCACAAATTATACTGAGTAGGATACATGATGGAAAACTATGGATGCAAGATGATGTAGTAGACATTTTTGCCAACCTTATACATGAGGTAACTAGTCTTAGCAAAAAAGGTAGTGTAACCATAGGTGAGAAGATGGTTAAGAAGAAAGTGGAAAGTTAAATCAAGGTAGTATACAATGGGAAGGCTATGGTAATCAGCTCCATCAAGTAGGATGATGTGAGATTTCTTAGAAAAATTATTGCTTATTTAGTTTGTGCAAGTTCAAAGATTCATGAACTTTCAACAGGATTTATACATGTAGCTTATAAGATATATGTTGAGAAAGAGAAGGCAAATCTGAGTGAAATACCAAGGATACAACTATTGGAAAACCTTGAAAAGATTAAGAGAACAAAGAATGGTGTATTTAGATTCCAATCATTGATAAATCATGTATTCTTCCATGTACTAAAGAGATTTCCCTACTTGTCAGTAATATATATTATGAGTAGTGACAAATGCACTATGGAGAAGATTTTAGAGGTATGCAAAAGACACCCTGTAGACAGAGTATTAGATAATGGAAATCTAATTATGAGGAATTCTCAAAATGAGATGAAATAGAGATTTAGGATTTCACCAACAATTGTGGATAGATTCAAGGAGGAAATTTTTATATTAGTTGATATAGATCACACTTATATTCAAGAAGTGGAACCTCAGGAAACATTCCTAGATCCTTTGAGCTATGCATTGATTGATAATGTTGTAGTTGGCTACATTGATTTGTCATTGAAATTAGATAAAGATAAATCTGAGTATAGAAACAACATGCTCATCAAGAAATCTTGGAGAAGACATCTCACACAAAGGTTGAATTAATAATGAAGAAGACATTATTTGAGGCTAGAATGACAGAGAGTGAATCTGAGGCCATGAGATAGATAATGAAACAAGATGTATTAAACATACAACTCTTCTTAGTATTAGTTGTTGAGACAAACTCAAAGCAAAGCAAACCATATGCAACAATATCCTATGTTAATCCTAGTGAGAATAAAAGAAAATAAAATAGATTGGTTGAATTAGTATCCTTAAACACTAAGAGAGTCAAACAACTAGCTACTAGACTAGGAAAGAGAATAGGAGTTAGTGCGATGATGAGAGGATTACCCTCCATCTAATCGAGCATTAGGAAAAGCTTGGAAACCATGGGAGGATTATCCTCCATTAAGAATAGGCATTAGTGTGATGATGAGAGGATAAGCATACAAAGGTGTGTCATGTAAAATTATGTTGTAGACACTATGTGCTTAATTAAGAGAGAAAACAACTATGTTGTCTACATGACAACTCAGTTAATTATGAAAACTCTAGTGTTGTGGACACCATATGCTAAAATAGAGTTTGTTACTCCTATATTGTCAAAATGAAAACTCATGAGTATGAAAAATCCTCAGTGTCTAACCTAAGAAATAATAAAATAATGCATTTATGTTATGTAAACTTAAGTAAAGTGTTCTAAATAGTTATTTACACTAACACCCCCAATTAAGTGCAACTTGGGGGATGCACTTAAGCTAACAAAAACTATGATGAAATGCATAATGCTCCCAACTACTAGGCCATGTTAGGTGCCCAAGTACAAATGTAATCTTATATATACAATGCAATACAATGAAATCTCTCTAAAAATAGAGGAAGAGGGAAAACCTCATGGGAAAAACCATCCCCCAAAAAGAGAGAAATGTACAATATAGAAGAGAAATGTTAGGTGACTCCTCCTAGTGAAAAATCCCTCACCCCCAAGAGATCTCACAAATGAAGATACTTGACCTCTATGAAGGGCTTGGTGAAGATATCAACTTCATGTTGCTCTGTAGGACAATACTGTAATACAATGACCTACTCATGAATTAGCTCTCTGATATAGTGCATATGAACCTCAATATGTATTGTGCACTAATGTTGTAATGGAAGTTTTGAGATTTTAATGGCACTCTTTTTATCATAATGGATGACTGTAGGTCTAGGAAAATCAAAGAAAAACTCCATAAGAATTTGTTGTAGCCAAATAACCTTTGTTGCTACATTTATAGGTCTTTGATATTAACCCTCAATTGATAAAAGAAAAATGGTGTTCTACTTTTTACTCTACCAAAATAATGGGGCCAAAACCAAGATGAAACATATATCCTAATGTAGACTTATGAGAATCAAGGTCCCCTACATAGTTAGAGTCTATATAACCCACTAACTAAAGTTTAGTACTAGATACATAGTGTATCCCATGTGTATATGTACCTTAGACATAGTTCAAGGTTCATTTGGTTGCCTTCCAATTAAGTTCATGTCGCTCATGCACAAAGTCAGAAACCATGCCAACTACAAATGAAATGTCAGGGCATGTATGTGTCAAGTAGTTGAGGCTTCCAACCAACTACCTATACAAAGTCAAATCAACAAGTAGAGTGGAACACTTTGTTTCTAACTTAACACTTGAAAGAAAGGGAGTAGATGCAACCTTGCAATCACTCATGCAAAATTGAGAAAGTAGATCAAGAGCATACGTGGGTTTCAATAAGGTGATCCCTAATGAAAAATGATGTATCTTGGTACCAAGGAAATAGTGAAGTAGACCCAAGTCTGTCATAAAAAACCTATCTTGCAAAGTAGCCTTGAAACTATCAATAATGGATGTTGTGCTCCCTATAATGAACAAGTCATCAACATAAAGCACAAGAAGAAAATGTGAATCATCTCTCTAAAGAATGTAGACATTCAGATCAGAATGACATCTAGTGAACCCTGCTAAGAGAAGAAAGCAATCCATCTTGGCATACCAAGCTCTTGGAGCTTGTTTAAGTCCATAGATAGACTTTTTCAATTTTCAAAATAAGGTAGCATCCTGTATGAACCCCTATGGCTGGTCCATATAAATCTCCCCATGAAGATCCCCATTCAAGAATGCACTTTCACATCTATTTGATGAACAACCCATCTTGAGATGCTACTATAGCTAGTTTCAAGCGAATGGAATTCATTTTTGCCACTTTTTCAAAGGTCTTAGTTTAATCATTGCTAGGTACCTAAGAGAAACCTTTTCCAACAAGTCAAGCCTTATGTTTATCAACACTTCCATCCACTGCAAACTTGGTCTGATAGATCCACTTAATTTGAACCAATTTTCTTCCCTTAAGAAGAGAGACTAAGTCCCATGTATCATTTCTCACAAGAGAATTATATTCTTCCTCCATTTATATATCCCATTCTAGAATACTTGATGCTTCTTTGAATGATTTTGGAATTGAAGCAACTACAATATAAGCATGTGGGAACGAATTGTGTTGTGATCTTGTCCTCCTTGTATTTGAAGCATTCCTTGCCAATGGTCCTACTACATCCAATGGACCTTCTTAGCCCATCTAGGTATATTGGAAGAAGATGTAGTAGGAGTATCCTCAACCTCTACTAGTTTATGCCTCTATTTGGGTCATGGACACACATCTTTCAAGTCATTATTATCACTATCACTCTCATCAATGAAGGAGGAAGAAGGAGGAGTTGACATAAAGCTTGGACAACTTTCTTCAAAATGTACACTCCTCTCATATAATATATCATGTGTCTCTAGATCCTTTAACTTGCAGGCTTTATGTGATTCTGCATATCCAACAAAGATGCATGGTTTTCTTTGAGCTTCTAATGCATTGCATTTCTATGGAGGTATTCTTCCCCATGCTAGACAACCAAAGACTCTAAACTAATTAACCATAGGTTTCCTCCCAGTCGAAGCTTCAAAATTCATTATACCATTCAAAGCTTTATTAGGACTCCTATTTTGGATATAGTTAGTAAAATTCATTGCTTCAAGCTAAAAGACTTGATCAAGAGACTTGTTTTGTAGCATGCAAGTGGTCATCTCCTTGAGACTTCTATTTTTTCTTTTAGCAACAACATTCTATTGTGGCATGTATGGTACTAAATGTTGAAGGCCAATTCCCTCTTGAGTGCAAAAGTCTATTAGTATTGAGTTCACATACTCCCCCCCCCCCCACCCGCCCCCCTTATCTATTTGAAGAACTTTGATGACTTTTTCTAACTACTTTTCTACTTGAGCCTTGAAATTTAGAAATATTTCAAACACTTCTTTCTTATGAACCATGAAGAAAACCCAAGTAAAGTGAGAGTAGTCATCTATGAAGGTGAGTACATAGTGAGACTTTCCAAATGATGGCATTAGAAATGGGTCTGCCATATCATTATGAACCAATTCAAGAACACAATGTGCTCTCCAAGACTTCCCCTTTTCATATAATTTTTTTGGACATTTTCCAAGTGAGAAACTTGAAAAAAAACCTTCTAAAATCTAGACTTGAGGTAGACCATTATCCATTTTCTTGCTGCTAAGCTATAGAAGATATCTATAACTGAGATGTCTAAATCTCTCATGCCACAATTTTCTTTTTGCATTTGAATGTAATAACAAGGCTTGTGCATTTCATTTAGGCACAAAGGAAAAGAAAGTGTAAAGCCTTGAATCGTGATTAGCTTCTCCTATTGCAATCATATTTTTCCTTGATGCCTTTCACTACCACTAACTCTTGAAGAAATTCAATGTTATTTCTATCTCCATAGTGGGTCATTTGGTAGACTAAAAGAAGTTTGGAGATAAGATTAGGAACATATAGAACATCCTTGATTGTTCCATTGTCCATATCAACTTCACCTTTACCTTCAACTTCCACTTTAGTATCATCTTCTGCAAAGATGTGTGGTACCTCTAAATGTGTCATGGAAGAAAAATCTCTTTTTGATGGATCCATATGATGTGTGACACCTGAATCAATGATCCATGCTCCCTGACTAACAATGTTTGTGAGTGAAGCATTCCCTTTTCCCTTAGAATCTAAAAATGAGGATCCTTTCTCCTTAAAAGAATTAGGTAGTGGAACATTGTGTTTCTTCATGATGTTCTTCAACTCATCAATCTATTTATGATAGCACTAATGTTCATCATGACCCACCTTCTTATAATAGGCTTACTTTTTCTTCTCCTAATTAGTGTCACCCTTTTTGTTTGTATGAGGAGAAGACCTACTTTGTTGTTGATTTGATGTTGGTGTTGACATTTTTGTATGCTCTTGTTTTTTATTCTTCCACTTCTTTTCTCCATTTCCTTTGTTTGAACTTTGACCAGTTGAATTTTGAGAACCCTCACTATTAGCCACCAATTCCTTAGACTTTGAAGACTTAAGAATCCCCATTATTTTCAACTTAATTTGTTCATCCTCTAACAACTGAGCATAATCATCAAAACTAATTTTCTTATAAGTAGCCTCTAATGTAGTCTTTATGGTGTTGAAAGAAGGGACAAATGTGGAGCACTCAGATGGTAGTTTATTATGAGTGAGATAGATTAGCGTATCATATTTAATAGGACTACCACAATCATCTAGTTTTGTTCTTAATTCATTTAGCTTAATGATAAATCCTATATAGAATCAAAGTTCTTAGGATCTAGGGAGATAAGCTCATCTTCAATTTTGTAAACATCGTCTTCAGTCACTTTACCATATAGGTTTTTAAGGGCATCCCAAGTTTCCCTAGATGTATCATATTTCATGATTTGATAGAGGATTTTGTCTTCAACTCTTAATCTAAGAGGAATTGGGGCTTTCCTAGCTACCTAAATCCAAGCATTGATATCAATTTTAGATACTTGATCACTTGTTGGTTTATAAAAGGAACCATCTACATATTAAGAAATTTCATCATGCATCAATTCACACCATTTTTTAATAGACCACGTGCCATAGTTATGTGGTGTTAATTTTGGAATCTTAAGATTTCCCATGATGCAAGAAATGAAAGATAACAATAGGGAAAGAGGAACACAACACCAAGAGACACCCCCCTATTCATGCAATCAACATATCCCCCCAAAATAGAAGATTTTGGGACCTTTTACTTAGTGCATTTACAATAGCCAATTGCCCATTTTTTCCTTAGTGGAATTCTAATTTACTATTTACAACCTCCTCTTGGAGTTCAAATTTGGCACAAAGCACTATAGCTAAGGTATACAACAATTTTGAAGTTTTATCAAAACATTATAATGTAAAAAAGGACTTATTTCTAAAAGTGGTATTTTTTTCCATACAAGCCTATAATCTAATTAAATATTTGGAAAGTAAATGAAAAAGTATTTACTTTCCAAAAAAATGTAACATGATTTGGTGTCTAGATGAACCTGTATAGAGCATTTGAAGTTGCAAAAGGTAGGATTTGACAGGTATAGTCACCAAAAACTACAATTTTTGATAGATCTATGCACCTAAACCAAAAAATAATAGCACCACTTAAAATTTTAGGAAATTCTAGCCAAAAAAATAAAATTGCATTTGATTTGGAGATAAGATGACTGCGAATGGCCTTCCAAAGTTAGACTATCAAATAAAACTAAATCTAGAGAGGGGTCTGATCGAAAAACTACAAGGTTAAATTTGATGTCCAAATACCCATCACGATAGTGCAACTTAGCCTATTGATGATGGTCAAATAGTCATTAATTTTAAGCTAGTGATTGGCTGACGTCAGTAAAAAAAGGCTAGCCTGGATGACATGGCAGAGCCATACTATATGGTCTGACATTGCGAATGATGTTAGGAGTTGTACAAACATGACATGTTGGGGCTAACTGTGCAAGTGTAGATTGTCACTATGGCACTAACTTAGATCCATGTGATAGGGTGATTGGGCAACACATGTCACCATGTTGTTTGTTGATGTGGTGGGGGTCTCTGTGGTCACTTTGGACATGGATGGGTGACTAATCTATAGGGGCCATAAAAGAAAATGGAAGTTGGGAGGTATGTTTTAATCATTGGAGTGGGGGCCAAGGATGTTAGAAGATGTGGACAGTGGAACTGAATAGTCATTGTAGGATTTTAGGGTTACCAATGATATGTGAGTAGTGGTGACTAGGATTGGATTGCTAGCAGGAAAGTTAAAAATTTGGCAGTGTCTGGAATATTTATCCTACATGCACTCGGTTAAAACAAATTGTTTTTTAAAACTGCAATCCATAAAGAATGATTTGGCTTTGACACTGCAATCATATTGATGTTCACTGTGTTGTGTGGAAATGCGATGCTGCCTGTTGGTAGGAAATTCAACTAGAATTTGCAAGAATTTACCACCAAAAAAAAATATATATGCTAGAAATATTAAGGAAAATTCTACCTATGGGGGCTAGGATTTGACCACCCAATTCCTGCAAAAAAAAAATTCTATGCAGGCCTAATGGCCTAAAAATCATTTATGCAAATATAATTCAAAAAATATAAAGAAAATAAAATTGACAGATCTAAAACATAAATTTAGAGATCTTAAATGACCATACCAAATTTGTAAATTAGGCCTTTGGGTGTTAGTGTGCAAAAAAATTCTTCAAATTTGACTATGGTCCAACATAGGAAAATTTATAGTCAAATTTTACCAAATAGACACTCCAGATGCAATGGTGAGGTCTACTTTGGCTCTAGACACTCCCAATAATTGTAGATACTCTACATCTAAATTGAGGTGTCCTTATAGAGGTGAAGCAAGAATGGTATCCAATGGCTATAAAATGATGCTTCTATGGCTCTAATACCATGTAAGAATTTTCATTAGGGAAAAATCACCCAAGACCAAGAAGCTCAACAACAAGCACAAAAAAAACCAATAGAGTATGATTAGAATAACAATATGAAATTCAATTGATGTACAAGTATATTAGGAGTGCCTATATATAAAGTCCTCTAGAATGCTTCTAGAATGTCTAGTAGTTAGCAATATGATAAGCCTCACAACTAAGCACATGTCCACCAACAATGTATTATCCTCCACTAAGCACATGAGTTAGTTTGATGATGAAAGGATAAGCCTAAAAAGGTGTGTCACATAAAATTATGTTGTAGACACCATGTGCTTAATTAAGAGTGTGAACAACTGTGTTGTCTCGATAGCTCAATTAATTATGTAAACTCCAATTTTGTAGACACCATGTGCTAAAATAGAGTTGCTTACTCCTGTGTTGTTAGTATGACAACTCATATGAGTACACAAACTCATAGGTGTCTAACCTAAGAAATAGTAAAATAATGCATTTATCCTAAGTAAACTTAAGTAAAGTGTAATAAATAATTATTTACACCAACAATTTGGTGGTTCAAAACCAAATGTACCTAACATAGAAGATATTGAGGATAAGTTGAGGAAAATTGAGGAAGAAATGAAGCTACTAGAATAAAAAAAGAACAAGATAGAAGAAGCCAAGAAAAAATTGCTTGAGGAAGAAAGGAAAAGAAAGGAAGATGAAGATAGGATAAAGATTGTTGAAGAAGAGAAGAAAAAGAAAATAGGGGAAGGAGAAAAGAATAGATCAGATGACAAGAAAGAAAAAAGAAGAAAAGGAAAGGAAAGAAGAGGAAGAGAGGAGAACTAAAGAAGAAGCTAAGATATAGATGGAGGATGAGACTAAACCATCTAGCTCATCTAGTCTGATCTCTCTTGCTAGTTTAGCTACTAATGATGATGATCAAACTGATCTAATTTCATCCTTATCTAAACTTTTACAAAATAATAAAATGGTGAAAAAGTTTGTAGAGATAATTAATGGAAGTGACTAATAGATTTCATAGTAGTTTAACAATACAACATGCTAAGTTAGATCTCAAATAGAGAGCACAAGTAGTGCTAAAGTATTTTGATGAAGAGTTTACTAATTTCTTGAATGTTGTAGAGGTGAAGGCTCAAATTTTCAATGATGTTAACCTATTTAGCACTATCTACCATAATATCAAGAACAACTTAGTCAATCTTCATATATACATGAAAGAACTTCGTAAATTATAGTAGGAAGGGAAAGTTTTGTATGTTAAGTGTATCTTATCATACAAATTGATTAAAGATTTGGATAGTTAGTTAGAGGCAAAGATAAGTGAGATAGAGGCTTTATCTAGCCAGATCAAACATCCATGTAGCAA
Source organism: Cupressus sempervirens (assembly GCA_028749045.1). Taxonomy (NCBI): domain Eukaryota; kingdom Viridiplantae; phylum Streptophyta; class Pinopsida; order Cupressales; family Cupressaceae; genus Cupressus; species Cupressus sempervirens. Next base: position 754,507,853 of record CM053786.1, read on the forward strand.
AATAGATAATTTTAAGAGTCAATTTGCCAATATTCATAGTGACATCAAGAAACAGGAACTTTAGAAAGAGAAGATATTAAAGAGAACATATGATTTCAAAGAATCCATTGCTTTGAAGCTATCTTTTGTTGAGAAATAGCTAGAGGAATGTGTCAAGGCCAAGGACACATATACAAACCTTTTGTATTCAAATATCAATGCAGCTGAGATTGCATCATATGCTTTATGTGCAATTCTCACATTGGCTTATTCTAGCAAGGAGACGTGGAACAAAGGAATGAAAAATCTAGAGCCTATTTTTGATGATTGTATGAATATTATTTCAGTATAAGGAAAAACAATAATTTTGATAGTTTTTGGATGGTTTTTGGTCAATATCTTAACATTTTGACCTTTCTCATTGATGTCAAATGGGTAAAGATACATGTGAAAATTATATACATGTCATTATTGGGAGAGATACAAAGGGGAGAGATATATATGAAGATAGTAAAACTGTAAAGTATATTGTAAGGGGGAGCATATATGTAACGTTGAAAAAGTTGTAATAGATTTAATGTTTATTTTGATAGTTAAGTTTTAGTCACTTAGCTAATTTTCCCTATTTTGTTACCAACAATGAAAATGGGGGAGATTGTTGACAATTGGAAAATTGAGATATGTAATTATTGTCATTAATGGCAACACATGCTGTACATGTTGACAAGAAACCTTAGAAATAAACATACTTAGGTTTTGGTAATAAGAAAATTGTTTAAGTATAGAATTTGATTTATAGCAATGAATTGTTTGTTTTATAACATTTTGTAGACATCATATTATGATAAGAGAAGTTACATGGAGATAGAAGACATGTTGGTGATGATGTGTATAACCTTAGAAGTTTGTATGGACTATATTGAATAGAGTTAATTGTGTTTTCATGAAGCAAAATAGTGGAATTAAAGGAAAGAATTATTTTGTTTCCAAAAAAAAATACTTCTCCAATTAGGGCCGACATCCTAGATGTTTACTCTCACTTGGAAAAGTGAATTGTGTTCTTAGTCAACCCAATAATAATTTATGTAAAAGGAATTTATAAAAAGGACATCTTATGATAAGAAGTATGCTTGTAAGATTGAAAAGAATTGTAATTGTGAATTGTGGCTATGAGAAAACTTTTGTGAAAGTGATATGTGTGAAGTTTTATATGAGCTATATGGTGATCCAAGATCAAGCTGAAGATTAGAGATTGGTGAAGGAATGAAAATGATAGTAAATTACTTGATTGAGCTATGAGGACTTCTTGTAGTTGAAATTGCATGTTTGGGCAATGGGCTCTTATTGCATACATTACTCTGTAACTCCTAACAAGGTTGGCACAACTCCTCATAGGTTTGGAATCTCCTAACAAGGATTCAAAGTCTCCTAACAAGGACTCCTTATACTGAATTTTCTAATTGACTCCTAACAGGGTGCATCCTCTAACAAGGAACTTATATATCAGTATATTATCTAGTGGGTATCGTCCTACTAGGGTTTTCCCTAGTTAAGAAAATATTGTTTTATGAGTTATCTTTATGCATTGCTATTGTTACTATTCAGTATTACTTTATTGCTTGGTTATCCATAGTTTAAATAAAGTAATAATATCTAGTTGGTGACTAAAGTGTGTAGATTACTGATTCACCGCCATCTTCCCTAGTAATCTCTATTTCTAGTAGATATAACTTTTAAATATCAATCCCACATACCTCTTGATTTCCTAGTTTGATGATGTGTGATCACCTAACCCATTGGGTGAAGTGATCACTTCTTCATTTCATGTGCTACAATCATCCTTTTTATTCCATGCCTTGTTCATTTCATTTTTGACATTTTCAACATTTTCCTTACCTTTTCCTTTATCGAGTTCACAACTTGGTACCTTTGACCTTGTTGGATAGTATCAACTTGTGTGACCGGTCTTCAAACAAATAAAACATGTGGTTTGACTCAACTACCACTTGTATTCACCTCTAAAGTGTGTCCTAATACAATTCTTAGGAACATGTCCATCTCATTGACAATAATGATAGCTATACCTTGTATTATAATCCCACTTATAAGAGTTTTGATTATTCCTTACCTTTGTTTTCCCATTTGATGACTACATGGGTTTGGATCTACATTCAAAATATCTATGTCCATATTTCTGAAAATTATATTAGTATCCTTCAAATCTTTGTGTGTTCATGGTCTTGGTTCTACATTCATGTGCCTGATGACCTTGATTGTTGCACTTATTAAACTGAACCATGTTGTTATAGTTGACAATCTAATTTATAGTCTTGCTCCTACACACATTAGCAATATGTCCTTTCTTACCACAATTAGGACAAGTATGTTTAGAGTTCTTACTTTTATTATTCCTTTCTTCTACACTTTTGGATGACTCACGTTCTTTAGAACTTTTGTATCCTAGTCTTGATGTACCATTGTTGCATCTAGGGGATCTCAATAACTACTCAATCATTTCATGGTTTCTTTTGGTTTGTTGAAACTTTGTGCAAATTTATTTTTTGTTTTTAGGTCACTCTGGAATTGGTCATTCTACAATTTCAATGTTGTTATCTAAATGTCCTTGACATTCAATTCATAGTCGGCATTCATCATTTCACTTAGAATATCCAATTACATGTTGGAAATCTTGTTTAGCTCTGAGGATTTCTCTTCCAGTCTTTTTCCCAAAACACTTTTATCTTTTTTAATCATGACTTTTTCTTCCATGGATTTCTTCTTCCATTGAGTCACCTCACATAGCAGTATGGTTTGTGATTCTTGCTCTAACTTGAGATTTCTAATTTCCTCAACTTGGGCTCTATTCTTCTCCATTAGATTTGTACATGCTGCATCAAATTCATTTGAGTCTCCATCTAAAAATAGCTTAGTAGTATCCATCTCTATGTATTGTGTGTCATTCTCCTCAATAGCAATTTCCTTCCTTCTCTTTAAAGATTTCTTTAGGTCTTCTCTTGCTTGATTCAATTGATGTAGAATGAGATGTATTTCAATCTCTTGATTCTCAATAATCTTTCCCAATATGTAGGCTTCCATTTTCATATCTTTCCTCAAAGCTTCAAAGCTTCTCTTTTAGAGAACAAAGCTCTGATAGCAATTTCTAGAATTACAATAGAAAAGGTAAACTTCTGAGGGAGGGTGAATCAATAGTTTAAACTTGGACCCATAAAAAATTTCACTACACATCCATCTCGTACATTTAATAAGTAAAATAAAATATCATGTAAAACATGTAATAAAGTAAACATTCACACACATATGACACTAGATATGATTACCCAAAAACCCTCAAATGAGAAGGTAAAACTAGGGTGGGGATGACACCTGCAAATCTTCACTACTATAGTAATAAAGTGTATCCAATGAAGGTTGTGATGTTTTGATCATATGACATGATCTACTTTATGAAAGGTCTACCCTATTAAAGGATGAAAAAGACTATTAGGTATCTCCCTATTAAAAGATTTCAACACCCTTTTAGAAGTCTGCCTTGTTAAAGGTCTTTAACTCACAATAAGTAAGCACCTTGTTAGATGTTTTCAATACAGGCTGTTAGGACTACTCTATTAAGAGATTTGACTAATTCACCTACTAGAATGTCTCAAAATTGATCCTGAGGTTGGCATTTCCATGCCTTATGATAAATCACCTCTAAACTAATCTATTCTTGATATTTCTTGATCAGATGTCTCTTTTCTATATACTCTTTCTTTTCCTCTATTATGCTCTAATTGATTTTGTAATGCAATCTTACTTTATAACTCAGCCACCATGAATGCTCTATCTATGCATGAAAATTACTATATTCTCTCCTTCATACACCTTATACACTCTTAGAGAGTTTAGGGTTTGTCCTCCTTAAGAATAGTTTGGTGACTTAGGGTTAGGTATGAATCAACGATTATGATCCATTCATTTTTTGCTTAATCCTTCCTTTTTTTTTAATTGGTTGCATGTAATTACATGAGGAATCCAACTTAAGATTCATCTTTATCTCCAAAATATTGTAATTCATCTTTAAGTCAGCTAAAAAATGGTTCACATAGTTGTTTGTGCCTTTACAAACAATTATGTCAAAACTGTGTCACTCGGCATCTAAAGTCTCTAATGCTCGACATACACTGATCTCTATGCTTTGACTTGGCATTTGTATCACTTAGCATGCACTATTTACTAAACTCCTAAATCACTTCACATACATTTTTTTCTTAGGACATGAGTGCCTCAACACTCATTATTTACTCGAGATACTCTATAATATATGCGCTCACTATGTACTACTTGTTCAACATTAACTAAGTAAATAACTTAAGTTAGTAGACACTTATTTGTCAAAACCAATTTGAGATTGACAATAAACATGATATCCAAGAATTCCAATTAAAGTATATATCAAAAGTTGACATACTCCAGAACCTAGAATGCCAAGTGAAACATCTAGTATAGGTCATATGGGAATAATAGACCATCTCTGTACATTGGTCCCTAATTTTGGTATAGGTAGCTACATGTCCCAACCATGTGGAACCCTTAGTTTCACTTCCACCATGTTGATGGAGATAATTAACCAACCATAAAAAAAATCAAGAAAATTTCCATGGCTAACACTCATGCTAGATAGTAAAGAGGACTGAACCAAGATAATGAGATAATGGAAGTTCAACAAGTCCTAGTCAGACACTCTATGGGTCAACTATGTAGGGACTTAATGGAGCATTATTTGCTTGGCATCAAGTATGCTAAGCTAGAATTTGGTGTGGAATGAACCATTTTGGAAACAATCACACCCATGTTGAATCAATTCCTTAGGAAACCATCATGTCACACCTTGAGAGAAGTTGTACAGGCATTCATTTATCTTAATTATGTTTTATTATCCCAAGCCATCATTCCAATACTTGGGAAATGTTCATAGCTAACCAACTGACATAGATAGCAATCAAAAATTGAGGGGAACACTTTTTCTCAACCTCCTAACTTACAACTACCAAAAAAGGGAAGTAGAAATGAGGCTAAAACATAAAAATGGGAGAGCCCTACTTGACAACCAAAATGGGAAAATTGAGAGTTAGCCAAAGAAACTAAATATGTTGTAGAAACTGCCCAAGGTCACTGCAATCCAAAGTCTTCCCGAGTTGGATCCAACGAGACCAATGTCATGAAGATCCCATACCTATAGTTCCTACAATGAACCAAAACACAATCTTCTAGAAGAGGATTTTGAAAAAGGATCTTAATTTTTTTAATTTCCAAAAGTAAGAAATGAGGAATAAAATTCCTCTTTGGATAATTATTCACTTTTTGAGTGAATAATCGATTAGGGTAAATAACTAGAAACCTAGTTAAACCCTGAATCAACCCAAAAAAAAAATAGACTATTCCAAGTAATTGGAAATCAACTATAGAAAAATAGCTAGGAATTAAAATTAATAAAACTAAAGCCTAAAACCCTTAAATAAAAATTGTAGATTTTCTTAATAACTTTCACAAAAAATTCAAACTTCTCAATGCATAGACACACTCAAAGGTCTAATCACATAATTCAAATGATTTCAGATTTATTAAATCATCGAAAGGTTTAATTTCAACAATTAAATAAGATACGTTGACCACATAGGGATGACATTGGCTAGATATGAATATCTAAATCACTAAATCAATGTGTTACTGGTAGGGATATAAATCCTACACACAAAACACATGATCAAGTGTAGTTACATACAATAACATAGCTGAAGAAATAAATATATTAATTACCCTAATTTAACTATTTATTTAATTATACTAAAATAATCTATTTACATCACTCACTTTCACATAAAGTGTAACAAAGAAAGAATGAAGTAAATAATTGTAGGATCAAATTCAATCATTGAACATAATCATAAGATATGTCCATATACCAGATAACTAGTTATGATCACAAACATATCATCATCTCAAAAAGGCATCATCATGTAGATAAGATCAACTGAACATAATAGTAATCTAACATCTATACCATTGGAACCTAAAGTATAACATCTAACCATTAGGTCATCTCAGATGTACAAATAATATTAGTATCAAATCATCTCTCACAACCAAAATATAATAAGTTATAAAATACAAACACAAGAGGCACTACATGATCAACTTTAGTACAGGTTAAACTCTAAGGTTATCTACAATTAGCAAAATCCTCAACTTCGAGTTAAAATATCTATCAAAATGATTAAAACTTGCATCTATAACTTCCTAGGTCATGTTAGCACTCCACAGTTGAACTGGTAATTTCTCTCTATCCTTTTTTAACCCCAACTTCATCTCCTTGGAGAAATAATGAAAACTAGGGATCCCTGGAGTGCATGTTCCCTAGGATTAAAATATTTCATCAAAAATGGATCTAGGGTTTGAGCTATCACTAAGTGTAGATGCCCTATCTTTACAAGATGTTCCTATAGTAGCCATCTATTACAAGATAGAGTTTCCATTACACCAAAAGATCAACCTATCAATGCCCAATGCAACCAATAGACTTATAGAATGCACAAGACAACTAAGCCATGTCACAAATCTTGAAGGGTAATGTTGGCAGTTAGTCCAAAAATCCCCCTTCGATTTACTTGAGGAGATTTGAACCTGTCACCAAGCTTTGATACCACTTGTTACAAGCTAGAGTTTCCATTGCACAAAAAAATTGACCTATTAATGCTAGATACAACCACTAGACTTATAGAACATAGAAGGAAACTAAGCCATTTCATGAATCCCAAAGGGGAACATTGGTTGTTAGTCAAATACCCTCCCCAAATCTATACCCTCTGAGCATCATACCATTCTTGAAAATCATCTAGTTCAATTTTCTCATGTAATTCATGGTTAGGGTTTAACATGAAGACCTCCCTAATTTCTTAGGTGTGACCCTATAAAGGTTTTCTCTTGTAAGATTCTTCACAACCCTTAACACAAGATCATATCTCCTTGTGAGCATTGTCAACAAGTCATCATCAAAGAAAAGATCGAGAACATTCAAATTTTTGATATAAAATTCTTACACATTACTTAATAGAGTATCATGTTTCCTTTTTGAGAACCATTTTCTAAATAAATCCAAATCACTAGTAGATATCTTAGCATCTCTCAACCAATTTTATTTATCATAACAACCCTCACTAACTAGCAATCCAAGGTTTTTGGAAACTACCTCTTTTCCTTTAGATAATTCATTAGTGGATAGAGGCAATTGTTCAAGAAAGTCATCATGCAAATTTTTCTGTTGGTAATCTACCTTTCCAAAAAAATGCCTTTGTGGAGTCATATTTATGAATAAAATTAAGAAAGGAAATTCTTCAAACAACTTACCCATGAATTTCTTACTTTGGCAACACAATCTGTTCACAAAATTTCACTATGAGGAAACTTCAAATTCTAAGCATAGGTTCACTATGCTTCAAATCTCTTTTCTTTTCAACTTGTTATGAAATCAAACTATAGACTTTATGCAAATTTTATTCACACAATTTTTCTTTGACACACCATTAATGCTCCAATTGTCAAATTGTATATGTTACACCAAAAATTTGAGAATTAGTCAATGATCTAGGCATAATTGGATGCTCCCATTTTAAACTTAATGACTGCATTACATTTTGGCAAGTTGGACATATCTGAAGACTTCATATTCTCACTTTGGCTAAAACTCAAGCACTTTTATCATATGAAAATATGACTATTGTTGATCATTTCAAATCTCACAATCAAGAAAAAATCCTTGATATTCCTATTTTCTTATAAATCTGGGCCCATATGAACATGTGTCACCTCCTCCCATTCTCTCTTGGTCTTACAACTTTTCATCTTCAATCTATGTGAATCTAATTGCCCTTGATCTTTAAACAATGGACAATCAAGACTTTCTACCTATAGCTATATGAAAACTGTGGCCCACTTGGACACAAGGAAAATTCTCACATTCTCACTTTGTGTAAATTTATAACAAATTCATAATACAAGAATGCAAGGAACATTAATAAACTAAAGATCTGATAGCTAAGAAAAAGAAATAAAACTAGTCATGCCCATAAATAGAATGAATCAATACATGCTACTTGGTACCTTTTACTGACAACATCCCTTGGCAATTAATGACTAAATCTAGTCCCAAAAATTCCACCTGTCAACACTTCATGACCTCACTTTGTTTAAAACTTGAGTACTTCTATTTTACAAGATTATGACAATTTTTTATCTTCCTTTGAATCTATGGCTATGAAGATGCACATTCTTCAAAATATTTTGGAATGCCAACTATGTCCATATGGACACTTGTCAATATAACACAATTTTGCACTTTTTAACAAACTTGCATCTTGAATATATGAAAATATGACAACCCTAGATCATCATTTGAATTGATGATCAGGGCAAGAGATTCATAATAACTACAGAATCATTCTAGTTGTGATAGTTGACATATTACAGGAGACATTTTTAAATAACACTTTATAGCCCTACCAAGAATATCTTTTAAAAAATGTGCATCTTTAATTTGTGAGAATGTGACATCCATTAATTTTATCGATGATTAATGACTATCATAAAAGATGAACTTTTGTATTTCCTTAGGTTCCACAAGATAGGTGTCATTCTATCGCTTTCTATCTTTGGTTAAAATATTTGTATCTTGGATTTGCGAGAAATCAACATCCATTGATCTCATAGGAGATCAATGGCTATAACAGAAACTCACTAGAAGGGTTATGAATAAGAAAATATAAAGCAAGGACAAACAATGACATAAACTTGGGTTGAAAAGGAGTTACCAGGTAGGGAAAAATAACCCAATAGCTAAAGAATTTTTTTAATTAACCACATGAAACCATAGAAAAGGAAAATCAGACAATGTTAGGGCCACTTTTTCTAAAACTCCTTCCTTAATTTAAAAAAGGTATGTTTAAAAAATAATTAAGGAAACCTAAGGAAAATTTGATATTAGGGCATAATAATTTAGGCTTTTCTAGGGCATGGTTGATCATGAAAAGAATAAAACCTAATTACAATATGGAAAAATTGGGTTTTTTCAATGAATTTGAAGGATTCCTATGAGTCAAAAGCTAGGGAAACAAGACCAAAATATCTTGATTTTCATATTCAACTCTATAACAAAATTATAGTATACATGGACCGACTACAAATTTATAAACCTAGTGTGACAATAGGAAACTTGGCCCATCCTCTAGCCTTGGAAACTCACTTATATAGTGTGAGTTGCAACAAGCTTCAAGTCTAGAAGGAAAAGGCTTGTTTTCCTTAGAAAAAAATATCATGCATAAGAAAAAATTGTCACTTTCAAATGCTACATAATAAGAATCAAAATACTTGTGATCTTCTACTTTACAACAAAATAATACCTTTATCAGTTGCTTTGTGTTGGAGCCAAATATATTTTGTTAGTTTCTTGTTCCTCCATTGTACCTGATGATTGATCTTCTTCCTTTTGTTGCTCACTAGCCTATGGGACCAATTTCTCCTCCTCTCCTATGCTTGGTTCTAATGCTTGGATGTTGGTTCCAGTTTGTTGATCTTCTTTTCTATCATCTGTTTGGATAGCCTTGTCAACTAACTATAGATCTTATGTTGTTGTCACCATGTCTATGAGCCTTCCCTTAGTTTCCACATGTAGTAATTGTGAGGCTAAAGAATATTCTACTATCCACTTATTAAAAACTATTTCATCTAGCTAGTTCAAGTTCAGGATCTCTTTTTCTCTCCTTGGGACATCTCTTCCCAACTTCTTTATTTCATCAAAATGTTATTAGAAAGAATCAAATAATAATTATACATTAACTACTTCTTCAACTATCCCAGCAAACCCAATGTAGTTTTCATTATTTACTTCATCATTTAGCCTAATACTCATCAATTCTTTTAGCTCATTTCCCCATTCCTTCTTATCTTTTATGCTTCCTAAGCCTCTTAATACATGGGGAAAGAGATTTGAAAAAATTACTATGATATCTTGAGAAGCACATTTTCAATTTTTTTTGGTACAAAATCAGTAGATTATTTGCTTCATCAAGAGATTTCTCAATCTGGTCATCAATTACATAAATGATAGAAAAAGCATATAGTAATGATGATATTATCCTTACTAATCCATTTATTTAAAATTCCCCTTAGGGTAACCTGATTATCCTATAATTCTTTCTGTATATTCTCTAGTCTTGACAACTCTAAATAGAAAAGAGGCCAATTAATCCTATTGACCAAAAACAAAATTGTATCCCTTATCTTGTCCTAATTATGTTTGCCTAATTCACAATGCAATGGTAGGAGTTTTTTCTAATCTTCATCCCTTATTTCCTCTAAAATGAAGTCTCCTTCATATTGAGGAGTATTAGGATTATTAATTATAGGGCTACTTGATGGTGAAGGAGTAGGTGAAGAGGTAAGTAGTCTCTAGGATGACTCACCAACTTTTGATATTTTGACTTGTTGCCCTCTATCTAGAAATTTCAATTTTAAGTCTCAACCTCTTTTTGATCTCCTCATTATAGGCTACCAAGACTTGTTCATACTTCAGTTGCAACTCTTGCATAATTTTTTTTTTCACTTCTTGTAGTAGCTAATGTTTGGTTTATTTTCCAACATTTGATTCTATTACCTCCTCATTTGGGGTGTCCTCCACTCTTTCTATAATAGAGTTAGTTATTAAATCATAGTCATTAGGCTCAAAGGCCCAAGTCCTAGATGCTCTTTATAAACACCAAATAACCAAAGAAACATGGTCCTTACTATACCTTACACCACTTAATTATTTAGGATTTTACTCCTTAGTATTCATCTCCTTGTTTACAACCTCAAAGACCATTGTATCCTGAATATCCCAATTAGGAAGAAGTGACACTGGATCTACTTTAATCATTTTTCTTCCTTCTTCACAAGTTATAGTGTTTAACTCCTACATAATTTATTCTTTAATTACACTCTATACAATAGATTCTTCTTTATTATGTTTTTTTCTTTTGTTTTAAGTGCATCTTTCTTCAAATTTTGGACAGTTCATTCTCCATACAAACTCATAAAATGCTCTTGATATAATAAAAATATCATCAGAAGGGAATTCATGGCTAGCCTATTCAATCAGAAAATCTAGATCCTTTCCTTTAAAATCATTCATAGTTAAGTCAAGGCTAGGCACTCAGAGCTCATTCAAGGTTCATTCCTCCAACTATGTTATATTGATGAAGACTCCATCCTAGCTTCTAAGTTGCTCCATCTGCTACATAGTGAGATATTCTTCTCCTAAACATAAGTGAGAATGAAATTGTGTATAAATTTACCCTTGAATCACATGCTCTCCTTCAATATTCCACCTCTTTGATGCTGGCTCAAATGGCCTTTCTTCAAATTGGGGTCTCTTTGAAAAAACACTAGTACTTGCTCCCATTTTTAAATTTCCCTTTGTATCATCTTGCTGCCTAATATTAACCATATTGTATCCAACCTTGTTTGGATGACCATCTAATTTGACCCCACACCAAGAGTGAAGGATAATATTTTAATAATATCTCTTTCTCTATCAAGATAGGTTCTAATTTGGAGAGATTTCTTCTTATTCATGGTATCCATTACTTTTGCAAATATTGTCATTAACTTATTTACCTTATCATTAATTTTTTTTGGCCTCTAGTAGTAATCTATAATCATTTTCAAAATAATTTATAAATTCTAGTACCCTATAATAAATTATCCACTTATCTATCTTTATCTCTTCCTCTTGTAAGGAAAACTCATTTCTAATAATATCCTCTCAATAGTATAAATCATGTTGACCTGCTTCAATCATTACTCTTTTCCTAAATTTTTAATAAAATCCCTATCATTGAACTTGGCATAAGAAATAGCCATTTTCTAGGGTCTCAAAATTTTGTATATGAATAACCAACCACTATTTATCATTAAAAACAGGTGTGCACTAGTGCAAGTTGGAAAAATGGAACCTCTTGATCTACCAGTTAACTCTAGTTCCTCCAATCCACCTGTTTTCCATAAAATTTCCATGAATCCTACCTTAAAATGCAATTGGTAAGGCAACATATGTGGTGACCCTTGAAGTCCATATACCTTGAAAATAGTAGACACTGGATATGGAATAATATCTTTCTAATTATGGGAGATATTCAAATTATTAGTGGAGTCCATAGGTCTAATGAAATCCAAAAGAAACTTAGGAATCCTTGGATTATCATTTGACAAGAGAATCCTCAACCTTGATGCAAATTATTTGTCAAATGTCAAAAAATTGGCCTTACCTACATCCCATGTCATATCTACAATCCATAATAGAATTGGTAGAGTCTTTTTCTCATGTTCTCTTGTCAATTTCTTTTCTTTCTCAAATTAATTTTCTCCTTTGAAAAGAAACATATGCATCAACATAGAATAAAATCCAAATATTTTTTCAAAATTTCCCTTTGCAATCTCAATTAATTGTACATGGATTTCTTCATCTAGGAAAGAAGAAAAGTAAAAAATGATACTAACACCAAAATATAAAATTTGCACCATCATCTACATAGATTTTATTGGTGTACAATCCTTCTCATCCTCATGAAAAGCCCCACACACACACACACACACACACACACACACACACACACACACACACACACACACATAGCACAAGAGTTGAAAATTTGTTTCTTAAAAGGTTCCCAGTTAGATTTCATGACTAATGTCAAACTTCCAATAGTAGCAAGATGTCACACACACACACACACACACACACACACACACACACACACACACACACACAGCACAAGAGTTGAAAATTTGTTTCTTAAAAGGCTCCCAGTTAGATTTCATGACTAATGTCAAACTTCCAATAGTAGCAAGATGTCCCCTCAATGCTCCAAACCTAATTTTCTCTTTTTGAGATTCATACTCATTTCTGAACCCTTGAAAATCAATGACCTTATTGTATTATGAAGTATGATCCATTCCAAATACTTCTTGAATTTTCTCAGGTGTTATTTTTACCAAACATTCCTCATTTACACCCCTTATAGCTCTGGTTATTAGGTCATACATTTAGGATATAGAGGTGGGGAGGTATGAATATGGAAACACTCCTTAGACATAAGAATTCCCTAGGTCATAGTTCCAAATATTACCATGTGGGGCAAATAGTTTTCTTTCTAAAAGCCATTTCTTGAAGAATTGTAACCCAGTTTTAGATATTGTTTCACCTCTAGTCCATTTTCCTCTATCATATAGTCCCTTAGCTACCTATAATCTTTGATTTGCAAGGAACAATTTTTTCATTTGTACAATGTCATTAGTAGAATCATTCGACTATTCTAGGAAATCATCATGAATATTCCTTTGTTGGTAATCCATTTGCCTAGATATCCATTCTTAGGAAGCATTGTAGACAACAAAAAAAAGATATCCAAATTCATCTTGGGGAGAGAAAATGAATTTTTAGGACTAAAAAATTTGTATCTTGTTATTGCAGTAGATTGATGTTGCAAAAACTCATAGTATGGCTTTATACAAAAAACAATTTCAGCAAGCACCACAATCCAATTCTTAAATAGTCTTTCTCATAATGAAAACATCAAATTTTCTAATATAGCTTTCAAATAAATTTCACACTAGAAGCCTTCAATTCTCATAAATATATTATAGTGACCCTGAATGCATGTTTTATTTCAAAAAATTTAAAAGGGATCATTGATCCACAAATATCTACTTGACAATACTTTATCTGCAAGTTGACTAGCTTTTCACCTTCTCAGTTGAAAGTCAAATTAATCATTTTATGAAATTTGGAAACCTTTCTGCCTTTTCAACATCCCTCGTGTGATGGTTATAGTTTATGGTGTTGGTCATGCTTCCACTTTATACCTACTGGAATATATCTCAAAGTGAATCTTTCAAGTTTCTATTGTGAAAAATCAGGGTTTCGTGTCTTTTATTTTTTCTTAACCCTAGAAAAACCCTTTTTTCTAAACTAAAGTGTTTCCCTATAAAATTTTGGGTTAAGCACCTTTTCAATATAATTTGAGTGGGAAAACCATTTTAAATTCCCCTTTTATGTTTCTAGGAACCTTTTAAAGTTTGTTAGCACCATTTCCTAAAGCTCGCGAAATAATTGTTAATTGTCAGATCTCTTCAAGATAAATGATCATCTCTATGACAGGATGAGAATTAGCATGCTCTTTACTACTAGTGATAGGGTGACTAAGGAATGGTTACATGTTGGACCTAGTCAGTAAGTAAACATGGTTTTAGGGTGAGTCACCCACACCATAATATCTCCTTATGATTGATAGTGGTTACCTTGTTGCTACAGGAAGTTGCATAAATTTTACTGTTAACAACATGGCAACTGCCTATAAAAGGAAAACATGGAAGGAAAAAACATTAAGACTACACCATGAATATACTTTCGATTGATAGCCATGTCAACACATCAACTTGTCAGAAGTGTTAGATGCCACTAAGGATGCACACTAACAAAAAGGTACTATTGATCTATATCATTAAATCTCTTCAAGATCGATGGTGGTTGCTACGTCACTATGAGAACTTGCTCACACTTTACTACTAGCAACATGGAGACCAAAGGGAAGTTATACAAGCCCATGATATTTACAATAGAATAATCATAAATTTTTAACTAGCCAATGAAAGCATCATAAAAAATGGTCACCATGTCACCATGAGAAGTTGCTCAATGTTTACCCTTATTGACATAGAGACAGTGTGACATGTGCCTAAAAGCACAAGTAGGTCTAGTGTAACTCACTAGCAGTGAAAGGAAAGGTTTGTGTGGAAATATTTGATTGGTGTGACTACTAACTTGGAGGTTTGAAGTTGAGTCATCAAAGATTTTGTCCTTGAATTGTCAGATTTTTCATAAATTGGCAGCATTTTTCTAAAATTGGAAGGTGGTGCCACTCCTTTTTTCTCTATGATCCATTTATGAGAATTAGGATTCCTTGTGCGAACTAAAACCTAGGGATCTATTAAAAAACTCAAAGATTTTCTTCGTGCAAACATATTTCTAATTTTCTAAGAGAAAGAACCTATTGAAGAAGGTTTTTGCCTAATACAATTGTGAAAGAAATCTCTATATCAACAATTTACTACAAGCTTGAAAGAAAAACTAGGAGAAACAAGTATGTTAGCCTATATATCACTCAAAGAATTCAAGTTTTTGTGCATTATTATCATCAAATATGCCTCCAAAGAAGGGTGTCTTGGGAAAAGTACAATATGCTAATAGGAATATACATGATTTTCTAAAACAATTAATTGACTCCACAAATGAGTTAGCCCAGATAGAAAAGCTAATTCCTATGAACCCTAGGCTCAAGATTATAGATAGTTTATATGATAAAGGGAATTGGATTAGGGATTCTATTACTTTTAAAATAATGCTCCAACTTTTTCAAAAATGGTTTACAAGAATAAAGTTGTCTACCCCCCATGGAAATATCTGGAATTTTTATTTGGATAAATTAGTGGTCCTTGGGGTTTTCATGGATTCAAACCTTCTCATAGTCATATCCCAAAATTATGACCTAGTAGCTAAGGTAGTGAGGAGGGTAGATGGGGAATTTCTAATAAGAATTAATACTTAATAATTTCAAGAGGCTTTTGAGTTGAAGACACTCATAGATTAGCATGAGATCATTGACTTTCAGGGTTTGGAAAAAGAATATCTGTCTAAAAAGGTTCATGTGAGGAAAGATGCATTGAGAGGGAACTTGACCACAATTGGAAATTGGAAATTTATTATAACATCAACTAAGGAGCCTTTTAAGAAGCAATTTTTCAATACCAGGTCCATTGACATTTTTGTGACATTATGTAGGGTTTTTGGTGAGGATGAAAAAAAATGTATGCCCATAAAGTTCATGTACATGATGACATAGATCTCTTCTTTTGGTGTGAATATCATCTTTCACTTTGCATCTTATCTAGCAGAGGAAATTCATGCAAGACTGGATGGGATTGCTAAGAGAAAAGTTGAGAAAACTTTTGGCCATTATTCATTGTCAATGCATATGTTCTGTTTTATAGGGGTTACTTATTTTGAAAAAGAGACGACTTTAAATAGTGAATATGAGTGAGAAGCTCTACTAGTCTAGCTATGGAGTGTAGATATGACCTGGGGTGCCAAGGAGGCCAACTTTACTAGATATGATAGTTACTTTGCATCCTAGTTGAGAAACTTTATATTAAGGGACAATCCCA
Organism: Cupressus sempervirens; assembly: GCA_028749045.1. Classification (NCBI taxonomy): domain Eukaryota; kingdom Viridiplantae; phylum Streptophyta; class Pinopsida; order Cupressales; family Cupressaceae; genus Cupressus; species Cupressus sempervirens. The sequence continues at coordinate 754,524,143 of CM053786.1, forward strand.
AAATTCCTAAGGCACTATTGGATTTTATCAAGAATTTGGACAACCCTGTTGATGTCAAGGTGTTCCACAATTGGGTAAATATTATACCCTACCCTATTTCTATAGTTTTTAGAGTATATGGATTCAAAAGTAAATCCTCATGTACTGACTCACCAAGCACCTCTAAAGGTAGGGATAGCTGAAATGCTATGGTAGATAGGTGGATCAAAGGAAGCATAATTATCAAGTAGGTCTAGGGGCTCAATTTTCCCATGTTGCACAGTTGCTCACCTTTTTATAATCACCAAGGGTGGTTGGTTATTTTTGTATAAATTTTTGGACTAGTATAAAATGATTGTCTCCATGCTTTTTTTAATTACAATGAGGGATTTTTTGATAATATTTAGATGGAGGGCTAAGACTAGTGCTAAGGCCATCAACCCTACTTCCTTAATGACATAATAAGGGATGAATTATCTCTTCAAGAGAAAGACATTAAAAAGGAGAACTAGAGAGTTTATTCTAAGGTTTTAAAATTCATTAATTATTTTGATAAGGATTTTAAGCCTCTACAAGATACCAAGATAGAGGAAAATAAATTAAATAAATAAGTGATCACTTTTCTAGAGATCATGGAGGCTATGAATCAGAAGAAATTATTTTCTATTAATTCTTATCCTAACAAGGCCTGAGAGGTCATGAGAAGATTATATTTCACCCTTGCAATAGGATTAAGGAAATTAATTATTCAAAGAAAGCCCAACTATAATATAATTCAGAATAAGAGGCTTACAATGGATAAAGGAAAACAAATAATTGGGTCAACAAGTTTTGTTTTGGAGGAGAGGCCTAATGAACCCTTGCCCAAGAGGTAGAATGTAGAAGAAAAAAGTGCCTCTAGTAGAGGAATATTAACCAACTTAGTCCTAATTACATATAGGAAATTAACAACTCGCTAAAGAGCAAATGGAGCAATTGGGATCTCGAGGGGGAGTTTTTATTACTATTTTAGAGTTGGAAGAGAAGAATCTTTAGAAACCTCCTATGCCAAACCTTGAGATAACTATTGCTGAATATAGAGGAAGGGAGTTGGACCCTATTGTAGAATAGGCCAACCATGAATTTATTTTTGATGACAATTTTGTTAAAACTAGAGCCTTTTATTAGTTTTCTTGGAGGACAAATATTCACCTATTTGAAGAAAGATGCAATAAAATGGAAATAGAGAATCCTAAGATTGAAGAGGTAGATCCATAGAACCAAATAAATGAGGAAATGATGCAAGAGTATAAAATCTTGACCCCTAAAGAAGTAAGGAAAATGATAAAATCATTTGGGGTTTTGTTGTTGCCAAATTGTGATATTGTTGATGCAATGGTTTTTAATTTTGTCACCAAAAACTAAATGCAAATGAGAAAGCTATGAAAAAGATGAAAGGTGCCAAGTTCAATGAGGACCATGCTGCATTGGTAATTTGGTCAATCAAAAAAGGATCTAGAACTAGCTCTTCCAAACCCGATGATACTAGCTTGATAGGAAATTTGATTGTAAACATGGTGGAAGATACTACAGATGAAGAGGCTGCAAAACTAGGTGTTGGATTAGCCAACCTCATCCTAGCCTCACCTCAAAGGGATAAAAGAGAAAGATTAGAGTTACATGATAAGTATGAGAAAGTTCTAGATGCTTATAATAGAGAAATTCAAAAGAGAACTAAGCTTGAATATAAGTTGATTGGGCACCAAGGAAAATGTATTAGGCTTAAAATCACTTATTCTTATCCTCCAATGGAACCTTTAAAATCCACTCCTCTTATTGAAATTCTACATACCATAGAGACCTTAGTATTACACTAAAGAGGGTTTTGAAGAAAAAAGAGTAAACTGTGGGCATTCCATGTAGAGCTAGATATTATGTATGAGGATAGATTAAGGAAAAACATCATGTATTTAGTTGATCAAATTGGTTGGTTAATATTCTATGATTAATTAAATTTTTTTGTAAATATATGGGATGAGTTGAAAGAAAGTGATGGTGCTCTAAAGACAATTATAAATAAATGAAACAACAGAGACAAAGATGTCACTTTTTTGTGTTTCTTAGTTATTACTTTGTCATGTGAACATATATAAAAGACTTGTTACTTGATTAATTACCTCTAAGAGTTTTATGATAAGGGAACTACATTGCAAAGAAGAATCATTAATTATATTGAAAAATATAAGAGTAAAAGTTTTGGACTTTCCCCCATGCCCTAATTAGAAAGAATAACTTGAAGAATGAAGATGAATGGGACCATGAATTAAATGACCTATTATGTCCTTAGATCAATAAAATAATGAATGGAAATGGAAATGCATGGTGGGAAGCTACAACTAAAGAAGTTGTAAAAGTGCAATTATTTTATATTTCTTTGAGAGAATATTTTGTTGAGATTGACAAAATTGAAGAATATGTTATCAAGAAAGAACATGATATTATGAATTTTAATTGTCTAGATGACACACTTTTTGACAAGTGGATGTTGGATATTGTTCATGAAAAACAATTGGAATATGTTGAAATATATTATGATGAAGTGGATTTAGATGAAGTGCAAATAATTGACAAATTAGTAAAAGCAAAAGAGGATAGAGGCAAGAAAAAAAAATTGCAGTTTACAAGAATAGAGGCCCAAATAGATTACTTGGCAATAGGAAAATTGATGGTGACTATCAATCTATTAGTACAAGATGAAAAGGATGGAGAACCTTAGGTTTAGCACAACTTTCAAGTACTAGAACAAATCCCATCACCTTCAAGTCCGATGCAATGCCAGAGTTGTCATTGCACCAAAAGATCAAAATAATAATGTCCAATAAAACCAATAGTCTCATACAACTAAATGATTTGGTTAAGCCATGTTGTAAACCCTACAAGGGATGCTAGCCCAGTGCCACCAATCCCCCTACCGACATCACTCATCATAGCTTGAAGGATTCAATCCTATGACCAAGCTCTGGTACCAATTGTTAGAAAGGTCCGAGTTGTTGTTGCACCAAAAGATCAACCTATTAATGCTTGATATAACCAATAGTCTTATAGAACCATAGGATTTAGTTAAGCCATACCACGAACCCTATGAGAGATGTTGGCCCACTACCAATAGAATAATTAAACTAATTAGGTACTCTACTTGGGTATCAAATTTGGTTGCTTCTAAAAAGTAGAATGGAGACATAAGGCTATGTGTGGATTTTAGGAAATTGAATATTTCTTTCTTGAAAGACAATTGTGGTTCACCAAACATGGAAGCCATGCTACAACAAGTGACTGGTCCTGAATTAATGTCAATGATGGAAGGATTCTTAGGATATAACTATGTCCTTGTGAATGAAAAGGAACAATTTAAGAAAACTTTTACAACTCCATGGAGTACTTATTTCTATGTGAGAATTCCATTTGAGTTAATTAATGTAGGAAAATACTTTTTAGAGGTCTATGGATGTGACCTTTCATGATTATATTGACAAATTTATGGTGGTATATCAAAATGACCTCACAACATATTCTAAGAAGGTCAAGAACTAGTGTAAACATTTAAAAAAAAAATTCATCAAAAGCTTAGAATATGGAGTATCATTAAACCCCAAGAAGTACACATTTGGAGTAATAGAAGGGAGATTGTTAGACCATATAGTATTAAAGGATGGTGTGAAGACAGATCCTCAAAGAGTAGCTATCATTGATAAAGTTCCTAAGCCCAAGAATGTAAAAGGAATATAGTCATTCTTTGCGCAAGTAAATTTTTTGAGAAGATTTGTTACAAATTTTGGTGAGATTAGTAGACCAATATCTAAGATTCTCAAAAATGGAGTTGTTATCATTTGGGATGGTGAACCTTCAGAAGCCTTTCAAGACATTAAAACTACTATAAGGAATGCCTCAGTCCTTAGGACTCCTGATTATAAAAAACCAATGCGCATAATTTCTTTTGCATCTTTTCATACTATGGCAGTAGTTGTACTACAAAAAGAATGAAGTGTATGAACAACCTATTGCATTTTTTAGTAAATCCCTTCATCTTGAAAAATAAAAGTATGAGATAAATGAGAAATAGGCTTATGCCTTGGTAAAAGAAGTCAAAGCCTTTAGGTCTTATCTTGTAGGTTCTATTTTTATTGTATTTGTCCCAAGTATAGCTGTAAAGGATATATTTTCTTAGTAGGAAGTATCTGGAAAGAGGTGTAGAAGGATCAATAGAATTTAGGAATTTAACATTGGCATCCAGATTACTAAATTGGTAAGAGGTCAAGGGCTAGCAAAATTCATGGTACACCAATGTCATATACTACTTGTAGCACATGGAAGCTCCATCCCTTTTTCTAGAGAATGATTAAAGAAGCATAAAATTATAGGCCATCAGGTACATTATTGTTAGAAACAATTTATGGTGGAGGAATTTTGAAGGAGTGTTAATAAAATGTATTGATCAAGAGAAATAAAGGGAAATATTGGATGATATGCATTCAAATATTTATGGAGGATACTATATCGCTAAAACTACCACCCACAAGGTGATGAGAGCTAGATTTCGATGGCCTTCTCTTTTGAAAGATGCCTAATTATAAGTTAGAAAATGTGATGCTTGTCAAAGATTTGTAGGTAAACTAAAATTTTCTAGAAATTTTCCTTTAAAACAAATTCAAGTCCAAACACCTTTTTAGCAATGGGGTGTATATTTTATAGTTGAAATTTCTCCCAAATCAAGCACTAGTTATTCATGGATTCTAGTAGCTACTAATTATTTTACCAAATGGGTAGAGGCTATTCCCATAAGGAATTCTATTAGAAAAGTGGGGAATAATTTTATTTTGACCAACATCATTTCATGGTTTGGATGCCCACAAAATATTTTTACTAACAATGCATTGTGTTTTAGGTTAGAGGAATTCATAAAATTTTGTGATAAATATGGCATAACAAGGTCAACATCTTCTTCTTATCATCCATAGTGAAATGGACAAGTTGAATCTACAAATAAGAGTTTGTTAAAAGTCATAAAGATTACTCTGGATGATAACTGAAAATCATGGGATTCCAAACTATAGTTGGCAATATGGGCTAATAGGTAATGATAAAGAAAATAATAGATGTAGCACCTTTTGACATTGTGTATGCAATCCAAGCAAGAATTCTTGGAACAATCTATTAGGCCTATATAATTACATTTAGATGTAAGATAAAGATATTATTGATGACATATGGGAAAGAATGGATGAATTGGTAGGGCTAACTGAGACCAAAAAGGAAGCTTCTCTCATAAATGCACAATTGTAGTTACAAGTCAAAACTTTATATGACAAAACACTAGTGAGTAAGAAGCTTGAAGTTGAAGATAGAGCTCTCATGTGGAATGCTAGGATTGAAGATAAGGAGAAACATGTAAAATTTGATCCTATATGGTTAAGTCCCTATTTTATTGAAGCTACATGGGGAGAAGACTCTTATATTTTGATAGATTTATCAGGAAACATTCTTAAACTACGAGTTCATGGATAGTTCTTGAAGAAGTATTTATACTAAGAATACATGTATTCTATGAATAATAGCTTAGGTTTTTTTAAAATATTTTTTAAATCAATGTAAATTCTTCTGTGGTCTTGTATAGTTGTCCTTCTTGTGTCATTGCTCTCTTAGAAGTTGTCATAAAGTTTTGTTTCAAGTATGTGGTCTGCTTCTCCTAGGGATTCTAAGCCCTTGTATGAACATGCATATTTATCATTCCCAGACAGAGCCACTATTGGTAATATTTTCACTTTATGTCTATCTAAATATATCTCAAAGTGAATGTTCTAGGTTTCTTTTGTGAAAAAATTAGGGTTTCATTTTATTTTTGTTAACCCTAGAAAAGCCCTAATTTTTGCTTCACTAAAATGTTGCCCTAGAAACTTTTGGTCTAAGTGCCTTTTCAATCTAATTTAAGTGAAAAACCATTCTAAATTCCCCTTCTATGTTTTTAGGAACCTTTTAATGTTTTTTAGCACCATTTCCTAAAGCTCCCAAAATAATTTTTAAACATCAGATCTATTTAAGATCAATGATGCTCTCTATGTTTGTATAAGAAATAACACGCTCTTTATTGCTAGTGACATGGTGACCAAGGATTTGTTACATGTAGGACCTAGTTAGTTAGTAAACATGGTTTCAAGGTGAGTCACCCACACCATCATATCACCTTATGATCGATGGTGGTTTCATTATCACTACGAGAAGTTGCATGAACTTTAATGCTAGTGATGTGGCAATCGCATTCAAAAAAAATATGGTGGGACCTAACTTAAAGATTGCAATAGGAATTTAACTACCATTAATAGTCTCAATACCATGTTAGCTTTTCAAAAGTGTTAGATGCCACTAAGGATGCATACTAACAGAAAGGTATTGATGATCTATGCCATCAGATTTCTTCACGATTGACAGTGGTCACTATGTTGCTATGAAAACTTGCACAAACTTTAGTGCTAGTGACATGGAAACCAAAGTGAAGTTCTATAGGACCAGCATATTTACAATAAAATAATCATAAATATTTATCCATCTAATTGAAGCATCCTACAATGCTCGCTATTTTTTCATGTGAAGTTGTTCGATGTTTACCCTTGGCAACATAGCAAGAGTATGACATGGGTCCAAAGGCACAAGTAGGTCCAATGTAACTTGCCGAAAGTGAAAAGAAAGGCTTTTGTGGAAATATTTGATTGTTTAATAACCAACTTGAAGGTTTGAAACTGAGTCATCAAAGATTTTTTCCCTCAGTCATCAAATTTATTTAAAATCAACTGCTTGTTTTTAAACTTGGAAGGTGGCACCACTCCTTTTTTCTCTATGATCCATTTATGAGAATTAAGACACCCTATATGAAGTAAAAACTAGGGATATATTGTAGAAATCAAAGATTTTCTTCAAGAAAACATATTTATAATTTTCTAAGAGTGAGAACCTATTGAAGAAACATTTTTTCTTGATAGAATTGTGAAATAAATTTCTATGTTAGTGACTTACTACAAGTTTCAAAGAAGAAATAGTAGAAGTAAGTAAGTATCTTAGCCCATATATCACTCAAAGAATTTTGATTTTTCTGCATTACTATCATCAAATATGCCTACAACGAAGGGTATTTTGGGAAAAGTAGAATATGCTAATAGGAATATACATAATGAATCTCTATAACAATTAACTGAGTCCATGAATGAGTTAGCCCAAATAAAAATGCTAATTCTTGTGAACCCTAGGGTCAAGATTGTAGATGGTTTATATGATAAAGGGAATTGGATTAGGGATGCTATTACTTTTACAATAGGGCTCCAACACTTCAAGAAATGGATTTTAGAAAGGAAGTTTTTTCCCCCATGGAAATATTTGGAATTTTGATTTGGGTAAATTAGTGGTCCCTGGAATTTTCATGCATTCAAAACTTCTCATAGCCATAGCCCAAAATTATGATCAAGTAACTAGATTAGTGACGAGAGTAGATAGGGAAAATCTAATAAGAATTAATGGTTAAGAAATTAGAGAGGCTTTTGGGTTGGAGCCTCTCATAGATTACCATGATATTATTGACTTTCAGGGTTTGCAAAAGAAAAATTTGTCTAAAAAGGATTAGGTTAGGTAGGGCACATTGATAGGGCACTGTGCCACAATTGGAATTTTGAAATTTTTTATAGCATCAACTAAGGAGCCTTTCAAGAATCAATTTTTTAATACTAGGCCTATAGACATTTACAGGACTTTATGTGAAGTTTTGGTGAGGATGAACAAAATTTTATGCTTGTAAAGTTCATGTACATGATTACACAAATCATTTCTTTTGGTGTGGACATCATCTTTGACTTTGTATCTTATCTAGTAGAGACAATTCATGTAGGACTAGTTGGGATTGCAAAGAGAAAAGTTGATAAAATATATGGCCATTATTTATTGTTGATGCATATGTTATTTTTTAAAGGGGTTACATAATTTGAAAAAGAGATGGTTTTAAATAGAGAATATGAGTGTGAAGTTCTATTAGTCTAGTTATGGAGTGTAGATATGACTTGGGATGTAGAGGAGGCAAGCATTATTAGATTTGATAGGTACTTTTCATCCAGGTTGAAAAACCTCATATTAAGGGACAACCCCAAAATTCTTAAGGTGCTGCTAGAATTTATTTGGCCTATGGACAACCTTGTTGGATTGAAGGTATCCAATAATTGGGTAGATATTATACCCTACCCTATTTCTATATTTTTATAGTATATGGACTCGAAGGGACTCCCCATGTACTTCCTTACCTAGTGCATCTAAAGGTAGGGATAGCTAAAATGCTATGGCAGATAGGTGGATTGGAGGAAGCACAATTTATTAGTAGTTAGAGTGGCTCAATTTTTAGAAATTGCATGGTTTCTTACCAGTTTATGATCACCGAGGGTGGTTAATTTTTTTTTGTATGAATTTTTGGACCAGTATAAAATGGTTGTCTCCCATGTTTGTTTTAATTATAGTTAGGGGTTTTTTGATATATTTAGATGGAGGTCAAATACTTGTGCTAAGGACTATCAACCCTACTTCCAAGAGAATGTAATAAGGAATGAATTCTCTCTTTAGGAGCAAGAGGTTAAAAATGAGAACTAGGGAGTTTAATTTAGGGTTTTTGAATTCATTAATTATTTTGATAAGGAATATAAACCTCTAGAAGATGCCAAGAAAGAGGCAAATAAATTAATCATCACTTTTCTAGAGATCATGGAGGATATGAATGAGAAGAAATTATTTCACATTAATTCTTATCTTGATAAGGCCTAAAAGGTCATGAGAAGATTATCTTTCACCCTTGTTGTAGGATTAGGGAAATTAGCTATTCAAAGTAGACCTAGCTATTATATAATTTAGAATAATAAGCCTACATTGGATAAAGGAAAACAAATAATTGGGTCAACTAGCATTGTTTTTAAGGAGAGATTTGATGAACATATGCCCAAGAGGTAGAAGGTAGAATGAAAACAAGTGCCTCAAGTAGATGAATATTCACTACTCAGTCCTCATTACATATAGGAGAAGATCAACTCACTAAAGAGTAGGTGGAACAATTGGGATCCCAAGCGGGAGTTTTTATTATTGCTTCAGAGTTGGAAGAGGGGAATCCTCAGAAACCTCCTATGCCAAGCCTTGAGTTGACTGTTGCTAACTAAAAAGAAAGGGAGTTGGACCTTGCTATAGAATAGTATAGCCATGAATTTATTTCTTATGATAATTTTGTTAAATATAGAGACTTTTATCAATTTTCCTGGAGGACAAATATTCAGCTATTTGAAGAAAGATTCAATAAAATGGAAGTAGACCATCCTGAGATTGAATAGGCAGATCTATAGAACCAAATAAAGGAGGAAATGATGCAAGAGTTTAAAAGCTTGACCCCTAAAGAAGGGAGGAAAATGATAAAATTATTTGGGGTTTAGCTATTTCCAAATTGGGATATTGCTGATGCAATGGTTTTTAATTTTGTCACCAAAAAATTAAATGCATATGAGAAGGCAGAGAAAAAGATGAAAGGTGCCAAGTTCAGTGAGGATTATGTTGCATTGGTAATTTGGTCAATGAGAAAAGGATCTAGTTCTAGCTCTTCCCATCTTGATGATATTGGCTTGATAGGAAATTTGATTGTAAAAAAGGTGGAGGATACTACAACTGAAGAGGTTGTAGAACTAGGTGTTGGATCAACCAACTTCACCCTAGCCTCTACTCAAAGGGATAAAAGAGAAAGATTAGAGTTACATGATAAGTATGAGAAATTTTTAGCTGCTTACAATAAAGAAATTGAAAAGAGAATTAAGCTTGAAAATAAGTTAATTGAGCACCAAGGGAGATCTAGTAGGCTTAGAATCACTTATTTTTATCTAGGAGTGGAGCCTTTCAAATCCACCCCTCTAATTGAAATTATAGATACACCATAGAGACCTTAGTATTACAGTACAAAGGATTTTGAAGAAAAAAAGAGTAAACTATGGGCATTCCATGTAGAGATAGATATTAAGTATGAGGATAGATTAAGGAAAGACATCATGTATTTAGTTGATAAAATTGGTTGGCCAATATTCTATGATCAATTAGAAAAGGTCATAAATATATGGGATGAGTTAAAAGGAAGTGATGGTGCTCTAAAGCCAATTATAAATAAATGAAACAAGAGAGACAAAGATGTCACTCTTTTGTGTTTCTTAGTTAATATCGTCTTGTGAAAATATAGAAAAGACTTGTGACTTGATCAATTGTCTCTTAGAGTTTGATGATAAGAGAACTACATTGCAAAGAAAAATAATTAATTATCTTGAAAAATATAAGAGTAAAAGTTTTGAACTTTTTCCCATGCCCTAGATAAAAAGAATAAGTTGAAGAATAAAGAGGAATTGGCCAAGGAATTTAATGACCTATTATGTCTTTAGATGAAAAAAATCATAAATGAAAAGGCAAATGCATGGTGGGAAGCTACAACTAAAGAAGTTATAAAAGTGCAATTATTTTATGATTCTTTGATAGAATATTTTGTTGAGATTGACAAAATTGGAGAGTATGTGATCAATAAAGAACATGATATTCCGAATTTTAATTGGCCAAATGACAAATTTTTTAACAAGTTGATGCTAGATATTGTTCATGCAAAAAGATTGGAATGTGGTGAAACAAATGATGATGAAGTGGAATTAGATGAAGAGTAAATAATTGACAAACCACTAATAGTAAAAGAGGATAGAGGCAAGAAAAAAATTGTAGTTTACAAGCATAGAGGTCCAAATAGATTACTTGGCAATAGGAAAACCAATGGTGACTATCAATCTATTAATGCAAGATGACAAGGATGGAGAACCTCAGGTTCAGTTCAACTTTCAAGTACCAGAACAAATCCCATTATGTGCAAGTCCAATGCTCACGAACTTAGAGGGAAAACAAATAAAATAACAACAAAGCCAATCATGAAACTTCTCAGCCACAAAAGGTGCAATAGAATTGGTCCTACAAGAGAATATTCATGATGAAAGACATTCTATTGCACTAGATTTTGTCTTTTGTGATAGCAGCTTTGTAAATATTTTCATGTCTTAAGGACAACTATCTCTACTATCTAGACCTGAAGCCTGTTGCATCTCACACTATATAAGTGAGATTCCAAGGCTAGAGAAAGGGGTCTAATCTATTGTATAACTTTTAGTTTGGCTAATCTTTATTTAGTCTAGTTTTTGATGCATGTTTTATGATGTATTTCTCTATAAAGCCGAGAATACATTACTTTTCCAAGACAATGGTGTCTAATCTTGAATTGTTTTGAGTATTATCCAATGTTACATAGTTTCCAAAGAGAATTAATACAAAGATGAATTGTCCCCATATCTTTTCTCTATGAGCCTTGTCTCCATTTTTATTGGCTAGTTATTCTAAGATTGTATTAGAAAAGTTTGTTTAGTTGAATGTATCTAGGATAGGTTGTATGTCAATTCATTGTTGCTTTTGATTCAAAAAATTGAATGCTTTAGTGAATATGATAGGATCTCTAGATAGTAGGAAGAATCTATATAAAAATGACTTTTAGTAAGAATTGTTGATAATATTAATTATAATATAGTGAATTAGATCATGAAATTAGATAGACTTTAAATCCCAATAGATGAGGCAGTAATCAATTAGTTGAGTTTGCAAGTGAAGAAATCATGGATAAGAATCAAGTTCAATATTAAAACCAAATCAATTTTACTTTAAAGGTATGAGGAATGTATGCTCTAGAGATCTAAAGGAGGTGTACTCAAATATAGGAGTTCTAAAGAAATGGATTGTAGAAGAAGAAGTCAAACATTCTCATTTGAAGAAGGAAAGGGGAGAGGCAACTTTGGATGCTCTCATTGAGATAGATAATTTTCCAAGGAGGACAATTGTCCTAAACGAAAAAAACAAAAAATTGGAAGAAAGGACTTCAATTATTCATGCTTATGTTTTTTGAGATATTGATAGCCTGAGATCCAAGTATTTAGAAGAAGACAAACTCATGAGCCAAGAGAAAGAACCTGTCATATCTCAAGTCCAACCCTACAAGCATGTTCAAAAAAACCATAGAGAGCCTATTGTTAAACCAATAGATTAAGGGAAAGGTAAGGTTATAGGAATCTATATAAATGAATCTCAAGCTATACCAAATAAATCTATAAATCCTCTTGTGTCCAAATTGCATCTAGACCTAGAAAAGGCTAGAAAAGAGAAAGAGGATCTTGCAAATGAGCTTGAGAAAGTTGAAAATGAAGCCCAGCTACCAGAAACTAGAAGGAAGATTCAATTTATCAAATCCACTTTTTTCTTAGCTTCTTGGCCCAATTTGTCCATATAGGACATAAATTCTATACCCAATTGTGGACCAATAATTTCCAACTAGAACATGTCTCAATTCACCCCAACTTCATCATCCATCACTAGTACTCAAATTCCTATTGTTCAAATAGAATAGTCCCAAAATGTTGTTGATAACCATACCAATGTAGCAAGCACATCAAATATTGTCGGTTTTCAAAAGAAGCCTATATACATGGAAAAGTATAAAAAAATATCATTCTTAGGTATTCCTAGTTTTCCACATCCAATATCATTTGATCAAATAGAAAAGGTTGTCGAGTTTTTTGGAAATAATGCTGTTATTAGTGAGGAAATTTTGAGAATCTTTATAGATACATTAAATTATTTTGAAGTTGAACATGAGGTTGTAGTGATGAAGTTGTTTGTACATTCATTAACTGAAGATGCAAGGGACTAGTCTAGGAGACTACCATATGATAACATTAGTTCATGGAGTGATCTAGAAAAGCTATTCAAGGAACAATATGGAGATAATTCTAATGTTGGATTTGTGTTGAAATATTTCAATAACATCAAGAATAACCCTAATGAATCTACCTTTGACTTTAACATAAGGTTTCAGAAAGGAATGTACAAGCTATTTCAGGTAATGAGATTAAATGAGGATGTGTGTCTTAGAACATATTTCAATTCTTTTGATAATAAAATGGCTTATTAGTTGAGAGAGAAAGATCCCAAAACTTTAAGGGATTCTTAGAAGGTAGTTGTGAATATTGAAAACAATAGGAAAATATCTATTAAGTTAGGAAGGAGATATGATCCAAAGTTGTTCAATCCCGAGAATAATAAGAAAGAGAATCATAAATCTCTTATAGGAAAGAAGCCCGAGGAAGCCATGATAGGTCAAGTACTAGACATATTGAAAAACAAGAATGCACAAGCTTTAAATACACACTAGTTAAAAGGCCCTGATAAATAACAATCATTTCAATAGGCAACCAAGGATGCAAAACTACATGTTGTGTGCTAAAATGTTGTCACACTTCTATGAATCATTACATGTAAGAAAACTCAAGAATGAGCCCTCACAAATCGATCCATAGCTCTCTACCCATAGAGTGCAAGGGTTTGCAATGGAGGCCCTTAGTTTGACCTATTTTTGTGCCCATGCAAGTACACCATGAGATGAGAGATTCAAAGAGGAAAAGCAAGAATGCTAGTCTCCATGATCTTCAAATATGCATGAAAATAAGATCTAATCTATGAAATCAAAATCTAATCTATAAATGCAAGATCTAAGCTAAAAGCCCATGATGGGTGCAAGAGAGAAAAAGACAAGAAAATATAAGTTCTTCACAAAAAGCTTTTGTATTCAAACTCCTTCAAAAATTGGTCTTCAAACCTGCAGCATAACGATAGCATAATCATGGGTGTCTAACATGAGAAGAGGGCTCTCCCTTATAAAGGAAATTATGGAGGTGAGAGGCTTCTCACAACCAATATTGGATAATAGAGCTTGATCCAGGTGAGACAAACTTCCACCAATGAGAAAAGAAGAGTGGTTGAGAAGAAAGTGGTGATCCATGTGAGACAAGATTCCACCAATTAGAAAAGAGGAGTGGTTGAGGAGAAAGTGGAAAGATAAATCCCACTTAGATCATATTTTTAAGTGTAGAGAAATTAAATAAAAAGAATTTATTTTCATCAAAAGAGATATTTAAGTGGGATTTTTATTTAATTAAAAGGGAGCAAGTTCTTTTTAATTAAATAGAAGATATTTAATTAAATTAAAAGAGAGGTTTTTCTCTTAATTAATTAAATGTGGATGAACAGTTTAATTAAAAGAGAGGTTTTCTTTTAATTAAATAAGACTTGGAATAAAATGATCAATCTTAGAAATGAAATAAATCGAATTTGATCAAGGAAATTGATTTGAATAAATTACAAACCATTGATTCAGAAAATTTGATAAATTGATAAATTGAATAATGGGGGCCCATAGTCTAGGTGACCATTTTTGGGTGCATACATTTGCCCCTCTTTGACTAATGTGTGATCAATTCGGGAACACATGTAGTCAAAGAAAGAAATTGAAGTGTGAGGTCAATTTAGGATCACAAAACAATCCAGATGTGTGGTTGACTTGGGAACACATCACGCCAAAGAATACAAATAAATTTTAACTTGAAAAAGTCGAGGATAAAATTGATAAAACTGAATCAAGGATTGAAATTGATCATTACTGCCCCCTCCTGATCAAAATCGAAATGAGATAGAGGAGAAATAACAAATTGATAAATTTGATCAAATCGAACAAGAGATAAGGTTCTTGATGTAAGATGAAAGATATAAGAATCATAGAACCAAGGTAGATGATCAAGCATGAAATATTATGCCCCAAAGGTGATTTAGAAGAAAAGAAGTGGGGAAAAAGAAAATGGAAGATAGAAGTTTGAAAGATATGGAAAGAAATAGAAATAAGAAAAGAAAATGCTCCAAAAATAAATCAACTATTTAAGATAGAAATTTCAATTGAGATCACGAAAGAAAATAAGGAAATGAAGATCAAAATGTGACCACAATTGATTAAATGTCCACAATAAAGATGAAAGGAGAACCCTCTCAAACTCATAATGCAGCCTAAAAATGCAAACTAACATGAAGTCTAATAATGCAAGCTACATGAAATGCAATGGTGTACTTGCAAAAGAGCAACTGTAACATAGGATTTTGTTTTCATCATTCATTAAAGAATGTAAAAGAACTTATTTTCATCATTGGGCCATTATTAACGGACATTGAAAAATCACACAATCATCACTAGTTACAAATGCAACTATGAAGATATGAATGTGATTTATATTGGATTGAAATGTGGAAAGATTCTAACATAAGCATCAAAGACATAAAGGTCAAGATGACTTTGATGTTAGCTTACCCAATTGAATATAGAAAAACTATGCTCGCATCAAGGCATAGATGCCAAGATGACTATAAGAATGGTTGTGCAAAAACAATCAATGATGATGTCTCAAATCTCCTAAGTGTTTCAAGGGGACAACAAAAGACACTCTAGAGTTCAAGACCACACCCACAAGAAAAAAAAACAAATAAAAACATGTCCCATGCCCCAAGTCCTCTAGCGATGCATCCTGGAGAGACTTATCAGACAAGGACACTCAACAAAAATAATAATAGTCAGCACACAAAGAAAAGATCATGACATGACATAAGTCAAGCATTAAGTGTTGTGTTTAAAAATTTAAGTGTGTTAACTGATACTAAGTTCTGAGGACAAGGATCAAATGCTTGCAGGAAGGTAAGATCACATGATGATATTGGGTAAGGCCAAACCAATAAGTGTTAAAAACACTCGATGTCAATGGGTGTTGAAAAACACCATTTGCGAGGTGTCCTAAAGACTCACACATCTAAGAAACAAAAGCTAACATAGTTATGCCCCCTAGACAAAGACCAATTCCAAACCAAGGTAACAAGGACAAGGCATGGTGGAGAAAGGCTAAGTGTCGAGGACATGTGCTAAGAAATAGGAGTGCAAAGGCCTCAAGTAGTGCCCGTTTCTAGGTTTTCACCACTTGGATTTTTTTATTTTTTTTTTCAGGACTTTTTATAATTTTTTTTTTTTTTTGTATTTTTGCTACCAAGGCGCCTGTTTCCAGGTTTTCACCAAGGCACTTTTTCTATTTTTTTTGAATTTTTGAATTTTTTATTTTTTTGTATTTTTGGAATATATAATTTTTTTGAAGATACATCAAAGTGCCTTTTGCTAGGTTGTCACTAAGATGATCATTTTTTCAGGACATTTTTCAATTTTTAGATTTTTTACAATATATCATTTTTTTGGATTTTTTTTAAATATATCAATTTTTTTTGGATTTTTTTTTTAATATATCATTTTTTTTGAATTTTTTTCAGGATCAATAAATATGTACAAAGATACCCCTAGACAGAATGGGCATTAATCTCTTAAGAAAGATCACATCATGCAGTCCCAATGTCTAACAAGGTGGAGGACATGATGAAGCAATAAGCTAATGGATATTATGGATAAGCAAGGAGTGTATGAAGCAAGTGAAAGTGATCTTCAAAGGTTGACTCCGCAAGAGTACCCAAGCTAGGGAAAATTTGTCATGTAAAGAACATTTGGACAAGAAATGAAAGGCCAGTATAGGATAATTCAAGAAAGCATAATGTAAAAGTGGGAAAGATGCAATCCAAAGAAGTAGACATGTCAAGAGACTTTATAGCATCATATTTTACTCTATTTTATTAGATCAAGACCAAAGGGGTAAATGGGAAAAGGGTAGCAAAAGACTAGAATGAATGGAGGAAAATAGATATGAAGGCTAAACATGAAAGGAATGAAAACACGATCATCATAAGATATCTCACAAGATAGCCAAATGATTTGTCTATAGGTCAACATTGTCAAGATCAAAGAGAGAAGATGAAATGAATGAAAGATGTAGAAGAACTACGCATGATGCCTATTTGTTAGGTTTTCATCATGGTACTTATCCAAGACACTGCAAGGGAGTGGTTTTCACCATAGGATGAATTTATGTCTCTTTACTTTTGCTACCAAGGTGCCTGATTACTAGGTTTTCACCAAGGCACATTTTCAATTTAAAAAATTTTTTTTTTCTTTTTTTTTCTTTTTTTTTTCAATCTTTTTCAATTTTTTTTTAATTTTTTTTAATTTTTATTTTTTTCAATCTTTTTCAATTTTTTTTTTTTGGAAGAAGTCAAGCTTTTGAGATAATGCTCTTTGAATGTTTAAACCATGATATACAAAGGAATTCAAATGATATGCTCAAAGATGCTAATAGGGAAAGGAAGATGGGAGACAAAAATGGAGGATATGGCTTTATGCGAAGTGAGTGAGATTGAAAAATGGAAATGAAGGCAAAATCAACGTCAACACACACCTTGAAGGGTGGCGAAAGGATGGAAAAAATGTGAATGAAGGAATATGTGAAGGAATATGGTGAGTGGATAGAAAAAGTTGCAGTTTAGGCACATGGAATGGAAGAATTCTTTTGGAAGAAGATGAAGCAGAATTATTTGGAAGCTTGAATGTCAAATTTAATTGTTGTTCAACATTAGACTCTCTCAAGAGAGATTTTGGAATCCATATAGCCTTAGGCTTCTTTTCATTTCTTTTTGATGATTCAGAGATAATATCTTCAATGATGGATTTTGGAACCCATACTTGTCTTGTAATTTTTTTCTTAGATATCTCTTTTGACTTTGTACCCCCATGTCGATTAGAGGAGACATGGTGGTTTTCTTTTTTATATGGATTCTTGAATTGATTCTTTTTCTTGTATTGAACATTCAAGTTACTTCCAAAAGACTTGGGACTTGTGGAAGAAGAAGGATGATATGACTGGTTTAGGTGAGTGGGTGGATGAAAAGGATTCAAGGATATGCATCTACGTTGATCTTGAGGAAAGATAGGAGAGGGAGGGACATAAGGACCCAAGATGGATGAAGAACTAGGAGAATTGGGAGGGGAAAGTGAAGGGACATAAGGACCCAAGATGGAAGGAAAATTTGAAGCATTTAGTATTGGTGGGGGAGGTCCAAGGATGGATGTAGAAGATGCAAAAGGGTAATCAATAAGTTCATCAACATCTATATCACAATCAAGGACATCAGCATCTTTAGAGTGAGCATCAGGATTTTCAATAGGAACATAAACATCTTTAATAGGAACAACTTCTCTAATAGGAGAACTTATAGCTTGAGAAGACTTAGGAAGAGTAAAAAGTGGAAGGGAACATGAAGTGGTAGAACAAGAAGATGGAAGACTTTGATCTTGACAAGGATCTTTGGATAACATAAGCATAGAATTGTTCTCTTGATTTTCAATAGGCTCAACATTGGAAGTAATAGCATCATTTTTAATAACCTTAATGGAAGTATCATCTTTGGAAGGAGAAAGTGTACTAAGGCCATTTTTATTGTCAATAGGCTCAGTGGTGCAAGCAGTATCTTGATCTTGCTTAGGAGAAGGCTTAAGATCACCAAAAATGTGTGCTAAAATGTTGTCACACTTCTATGAATCATTACATGTAAGAAAACTCAAGAATGAGCCCTCACAAATCGATCCATAGCTCTCTACCCATAGAGTGCAAGGGTTTGCAATGGAGGCCCTCAGTTTGACCTATTTTTGTGCCCATGCAAGTACACCATGAGAAGAGAGATTCAAAGAGGAAAAGCAAGAATTCTAGTCTCCATGATCTTCAAATATGCATGAAAATAAGATCTAATCTATTAAATCAAAATCTAATCTATAAATGCAAGATCTAAGCTAAAAGCCCATGATGGGTGCATGAGAGAAAAATACAAGAAAATAGAAGTTCTCCACAAAAAGCTTTTTTATTCAAACTCCTTCAAAAATTGGTCTTCAAACCTACAGCATAACGATAGCATAATCATGGGTGTCTAACATGAGAAGAGGGCTCTCCCTTATAAAAGAAATTATGGAGGTGAGAGGCTTCTCACAACCAATATGGGATAATAGAGCTTGATCCATGTGAGAAAAAATTCCACCAATGAGAAAAGAGGAGTGGTTGAGAAGAAAGTGGTGATCCATGTGAGACAAGATTCCACCAATTAGAAAAGAGGAGTTGTTGAGGAGAAAGTGGAAAGATAAATCCCACTTAGATCACATTTTTAAGTGTAGAGAAATTAAATAAAAAGAATTTATTTTCATCAAAAGAGATATTTAAGTGGGATTTTTATTTAATTAAAAGGGAGCAAGTTCTTTTTAATTAAATAGAAGATATTTAATTAAATTAAAAGAGAGGTTTTTCTCTTAATTAATTAAATGTGGATGAACTGTTTAATTAAAAGAGAGGTTTTCTTTTAATTAAATGGGGATTTTATTTTATTTGATTAAAAGAGAAGACTTTCTTTTAATTAAATAAGACTTGGAATAAAATGATCAATCTTAGAAATGAAATAAATCAAATTTGATCAAGGAAATTGATTTGAATATATTACAAACCATTGATTCAGAAAATTTGATAAATTGATAAATTGAATAATGGGGGCCCATAGTCTAGGCGACCATTTTTGGGTGCATACACCTGTATACTACCCAATAGAAAGATAGTAAACCTATTCCTAATAAAACTCAAAATGTGAAAGATAAGGGTACCCAAAATCCCCTATAAAGAGATTTTTTTAATATGAATGATGATGTGCCATGGTGCATTATATGCCAATCACATCATTCCTCATATTATTGTGCAATTGATCAATAATTTGTTGCCAATCAAAATGTGTAGAATGAGGAGTAGGAAGAAAATAATTATGATGATGTAATTTGTAATATGATTAATATGTATGATGGCTATCAAGGTTTTGATGAAGAAGAATCTAAAAATGACATTACTAATCAAAGAGTTGCTTACCAACTACACCATCAACAAATATTTTAGATAATGAAGGCTATGATGAAGATGAGATATGTACTACATCTTATGATGTTGATCATATAAATTTAAGGAATCTTTTTAAAGAGGAAATTGATAGAATAGAAATGATTTCTCAAGTTCATAGTAATTATAATTTGAGAAGTGGGACAACTAGTGATAAGACTAGTAAACCTTCTATTATCTTTATAAAGGATAGTACTCATAACATGAAGGATGATGGTAAGAAAAATATTGTAGAGACAACAAAAGTTAAAGATAGTAAGGCCAAGAAATTGGAGCCCAAAAGGGTCCAATTATAGAAAAATGAAATAGTTAGGGAAAGTGTGCAAGAGAAGAAGTTAGGATTTGATTTTGCTAAGAAAATAATGGTGCCTACTATTCAAAGGATTTAGCTCTAGATATGGTTGTAAAACCTATTGTGTCTGAACCAATTGAATTGATATCTATGCTATCCCAAATAAATGTCAAGGTTCCTTTCTCTAAATTGTTTAGAATTAATGAACATAAGATTAAAGCCTTATCATGGTTGGGTTGGATAAGAAATAGTAAGAGTACTACTAAACATAATATTATATAGCAAACCGTAGTGGTAGTTGAAGATAGTGGCATTGTGTCCCAAATCCCTAAAATGTTCTTAGATGATTAATCTATGGCTTATTTATAGGATATTAACCCATTTTCCCTCAGTTTCATTATAAAAGGGAAACCACTTAAGAATTGCATGATAGACTCATGAGCCTCTAATACTATTATTCCTTTAAAAGTCATAAAAGCCATAGGTTTGAAAGTAGATACCAAACAAGGTAGATGTAGAGGCATGGATGCTAGGGAAGTATCTATCATAGGTACTATGAATGCATTACCTTTCAAACTAGCTACATACCCTAATGTAAAATTAATAATTTTAGTTCTTGTAGTCGATATTCCTCCACATTATGGAGTGTTTCTATCTAGAAAATGGACTATTTTTATGGGAGGTTGTCTACAATGTGACTTATCCTATGCTACTTTCCATATAGGTGATAAGGTTGTTAGGGCAGCCAGGAAGCCAAGGGTCAGGATTCCACTTGCTTTCTAGATACTGGTGTAAATGCATTTAGGCCTAAACTGATTATCCAAGAGGTTGAGAAACTCCCTATTGTGATTGCACATGAGTTTGAATGCTGCATGGATTCACAAATCTTTTGGACCGTGTATTTTGATGGGGCAAGTTCTATAGAAGGTTCAAAGGTAGGAGAGATTTTTGTCTCTCCTGAAAAGAACATTTTCAAATATTCTTTCACCTTGAATTTTTATTGTACCAATAACATAGTAGAATGTGAAGCTCTCTTAATAGGATTAAGAGTTGTAACTCATCATGGGATCAAGAAGCCACATGTTATTGGCAATTTTGAATTGGTAATTTCTCAAGTTAGAGAAACTTATGCATCAAAGAATAAGAGACTGAAGCAATATGGAAATGTTGTATGGGACCAAATTGAGTTATTTGATGCATTTGGTATTTCTTGGATGGAAAGGAGTTGAAATAAGATGGTTGGTTTGTTGGAAAATGTGGCTATTAAACCAAAGGTTGTATCATTTGCTAGAATTTCAAAGATTGAGGTAGAAAATCAGCCTTCAATACCTAATAATATAGAGAATTGACAAGTCTTGGAAGATGATAGAGATTTTTTACATTTCTTATCAAGTGAAGATAAATATCATGGCCAAGAGTTGGATTACAGTACCCTAGTTGAAATAACAAATCGCAGGGAAAAAATTTGTGGCCAGGAAATCGTGCAATTGAAAACCAATAAAGTACCTAAAGAGTTAATGGTTTTGTAAAAAATGTTTGATAACCAAGATAGGGTGAAGTTTTGGATCACAGATCACAAACCACAAGAACTAGAAGAGATAAACCTTGGTACTTCTAAAGCCCCAAAGAAGGTTTATATTGGTAAAAACTTACCTATTCAAATAAAAAAGCATCTAATTGATTTTGCTAAGAGAATATAGACATGTTTTTGCATGGTCTTATAATGACCTTAAGAAATATAGAGAAGACTTATTCTTTCATGTTATACCACTCAAACAAAATGTTAAACCTTTTAGGCAAAAGTAGAGACTAGTAAATCCCACCTTGGCTCCAAAAATGCAAGAAGAATTAATAAATCTAAGGGATGCAGGAATATTTTAGAAAGGCCAGAGTTGTCATTCCACCAAAAGATCAACCTACTAATGCCCAATACAACCAATAGTCTTATATAACTAAAGGAGGAAATTAAGCCATATCAAAAACCTTGTAAGGGATGCTGGCCCACTACCAACAATCCTCCTACCGGCATCACTCACCCTAGCTTGTAGGATTCAAACTTATGACCAAGCTCTAGTACCAATTGTTAGAAAGTTTTGAGTTGTTGTTACACCAAAATATCAACCTACTAATGCTCGATATAACCAATAGTCTTATAGAACCTCAGGAGGAAGTTAAGCCATGACACAAACCCTACAAGAGATGCTAGCCCACTAACAATAGAATAATTAAATTAATTAGGCACTCTACTTGGGTATCAAATTTGGTTCCTTTTAGAAAGTAGAATGGAGACATAAGCCTATGTGTAGATTTTAGGAAATTGAATATTGCTTCCTTGAAAGAAAACTATGGTTTGCCAAACATGGAAACCATGCTACAACAAGTGATTAGTCCTGAATTAATATCAATGATGGTAGGATTCTTAGGATATAACTATGTCCTTGTAAATGGAAAGGAACAATTTAAGAAAACTTTTACAACTCTGTGGGGTACTTATGTCTATGTGAGAATTCTATTTGGCTTAATTAATGTAGGAACAACTTTTCAAAGGGCTATGGATGTGGCCTTTCATGATTATATTGACATGTTTATGGTGGTATATCAAAATAACCTCACAACATATTCTAAGAAGGTTGAGGACCACTATAAACATTTAGAAAAAAAAACTCATCAAAGCCTTGGAATATGAAGTATCCTTGGACTCCAAGAAGTGTATATTTGGAATAATAGAAGGGGGATTGTTAGGCCATATGGTATCAAAGGATGGTGTGAAGACAGATTCTGAAAGAGTAGATGCCATTGATAAAGTTCCTAAGCCCAAGAATGTAAAAGGAATAAAGTCATTCTTTGGGAATGTAAATTTTTTGAGAAGATTTGTTACAAATTTTGGTAATATCTAAGATGCTCAAGAAAGGAGTTGTTATCATTTGGGATGGTGAACCTTCAAAAGCCTTTCAAGACATTAAGACTACTATACAGAATGCCCTAGTCCTTAGAACTCCTAATTATTCAAAACCAATGCACATATTTTCTTTTGCATCTTTTCATACTATGGCAGTAGTTTTGTTGTAGAAGAATGAAGAAGAGTATGAGCAACCTATTACATTCTTTAGTAAATCCCTTCAATCTACTAAAATAAAGTATGAGATAAATGAGAAATAAGCGTATGTCTTGATAAAAGAAGTCAAAGCCTTTAGGTGTTATCTTTTAGATTCTATTGTTATTGCATTTGTCTGAAGTATATCTATAAAGGATATATTTTCTTAGCGAGAAGTATTTGGTAGGAGTTGCAAATGGACCAATAGAATTTAGGAATTTAAAATTGACAACTAGATTACCAAATTGGGAAGTGGTCAAGGGCTATAAAAATGCATGGCTCAATCAAAACTAAATGCTAAAAAGATAAATGTGGTCGTAGATGACTTAAGGTCAAGGTTGTGTGATATGGATCACTTTGAATGGTACACCAATGTCATATACTACTTGCAACACATGGAAGCTCCATCCCATTTGATAGAGAATGAGAGGAGAAGCATAAAATTATAGGCCATCAGGTACATTGTTGTTAGAAACAATTTAAGGTGGAGGAATTTTGAAGGAGTGTTACTAAAATGTATTGATCAAGAGAAATCCAAGGAAATATTGGATGAGATGCATTCAAATATATGTGGAGTATGCTATACGGTTAAAACTACCACCCACAAGGGGATGGAACTGGATGTTGGTGGCCTTCTCTTTTCAAAGATGCTCAGTTACAAGTTAGAAAATGTGATGCTTGTCAGAGATTTGTAGGTAATCAAAATTTTTCTAGAAATACTCCTTTAAATCAAATTGAAGTCCAAATACTTTTCCAACAATGGGGTATAGATTTTATAGGTAAAATTTCCCCCAAATCAAGCAGTGGTTATTCATGGATTCTCGTAGCTACTAATTATTTTACAAAATGGGTAGAGGCTATTGCCACAAGGAATTCTATTATAAAAGTGGTGAATAATTTTATTTTGACCAATGTCATTTCAAGGTTTGGATGCCCACAAAGGATTTTTACTAACAATGCAATCTATTTTAGGTTAGAGGAATTCATAAAATCTTGTGATAAATATGGCAAAACAAGGTCAAAATCCTCTCCTTATCATCCACAAGGAAATGGATAGGTTGAATCTACAAATAAGAGCTTGTTAAAAGTCATAAAGAGGACTTTGGATGATAAATAAAAGGCATGGGATTCCAATCTATAGTTGGCTGTATGGGCTGATAGGGTAATGATAAAGAAAACAATAGATGTAGCACCTTTTGACATTGTGTATGCAATCCAAGAAAGAATGCCCTAGAAGAATCTATTAGGCCTATATAATTGAATTTAGATGTATGATGAAGATATTATTGATGAAATATAGGAAAGAATGGATGAATTGGTCGGGCTAATTGTGACAAAAAAGGAAGCTTCTCAAAGAAATCCAGAATTGTATTTACAAGCCAAAACTTTATATGATAGAAAGCTAGTGA
This sequence comes from Cupressus sempervirens, assembly GCA_028749045.1. NCBI lineage: Eukaryota > Viridiplantae > Streptophyta > Pinopsida > Cupressales > Cupressaceae > Cupressus > Cupressus sempervirens. The sequence continues at coordinate 754,548,740 of CM053786.1, forward strand.
GTAAGAAGTTTGAAGTTGAAGATCTAGTTCTCATGTGGAATGATAGGATTGAAGATAAGGAGAAATATGGAAACTTTGATATTATATGGTTAAGTCCCTATCTGATTGAAGCTACATGGGGAGAAGACTCTTATATTCTGATATATTTATCAGGAAATAATCTTGAATTGCCAGTTAATGGACTATTCTTGTAGAAGTATTTATGATATAAATAAATGTATTCCATCAATAATAGCTGAGTTTTTTTTCTTATAAATTTTTTAAATCCATGTAAATTCTTGTGTGGTCTTGTATAATTTTCCTTCTTGTGTCATTGCTCTCTCAGAAGTTATCATAAAGTTTTGTTTCATGTATGTGTTCTACTTCTCCTAGGGATTCTGAGCCCTCGTATGAACATACATATTTATCATCCCCAGACAGAGCCACTATTGGTCATCTTTTCACTTTATGCCTATCTAAATATATCTCAAAGTGAATGTTCCAGCTTTCTTTTGTGAGAAATTAGGTTTTCATGTTTTCTATTTTTTGTTAACCATAGAAAAACCCTAATTTTTGCTTCACTAAAATGTTACCCTAGAAACTTTATGGTCAAGTGCCTTTTTAATCTAATTTGAGTGGAAAAACCATTCTAAATTCCCCTTTTATGTTTGTAGGAACCTTTTAAAGTTTGTTAGCACCATTTCATAAAGCTCCAAAAATAATTTTTAACCATCAGATCTCTTCAAGATCAATGATGCTCTCTATATTTGTATAAAGAAATATCATGCTCTTTACTGCTAGTGACATTGTGACCAAGGATTGGTTACATGTGGCACCTAGTTAGGAAGCAGACATGGTTTCAAGGTAATTCACCCATAGCATAATATCTCCTTATGATCTATGGTGGTTGCATTATCATTATAGGAAGTTGCATGAACTTTGCCACTAGTGGCATGGCAATCGCCTGTGAAAAAAAAATATGGTAGGACCAAACTTAAAGACCATAACATGAATTTACCTACCATTAATAGCCTCATTAGCATCTCAGCTTGTCAGAAGTGTCAGATGCCACTGAGGATGCACACTAATAGAAAGGTACTATTGATCTATGCCATCGGATCTCTTCAAGATTGATGATGGTCACTATGTTGCTATGAGAACTTGCTCACACTTTATTGCTAGTGACATGGCAACCAAAGTGAAGTTCTATAGGTGCCACCATATTTATAATAGAATAATCATAAAGATTTAACCATATGATCAAAGCATCCAATGATGGTCGTTATTTTCTCATGGGAAGTTGCTCAATGTTTACCCTTGGTTACATAGCAAGAGTGTGACATGTGTCCAAAGGCACAAGTAGGTCTAGTGTAACTTTCTGGCAATGAAAAGAAAGGCTTGAGTGGAAAGATTTGATTGGTTTAATAACCAACTTGAAGGTTTGGAGCTAAGTCCAAACTTTTTTTTTTCCCTCTATGATTAGATTTATTAAAAATTGACCGCTTGTTTTTAAACATGGAAGGTGGTGCCACTCTTTTTTTCTCTATGATTAATTTATGAGAATTAAGACTCCCTATGGAAAGTAAAAGCTAGGGATATATTGTAGAACTCAAAGATTTTCTTCAAGAAAATATATTTCTAATTTTATAAGAGTGCAAACCTATTGAAGAGGCTTTTTTGCCTGAAAGAATTGTGAAAGAAATTTAAGTATTAGTGACTTACTACAAATTTGAAAGAAGAAATAGGAGAAGTAAGTATCTTAGCACATATACTAGTCAAAGAATTCTTGGTTTTCCACATTACTATCATCAAATATGCCTTCGAAGAAGGGACTTTTAGGAAAAGTAGATTATACTAGTAGGAATATACATAATGACTTTCTACAATAATTAACTAAGTCCACAAATGAGTTAGACCAAATAAAAAAGCTAATTCAAGATTACAGATGGTTTATATGATAAAGGGAATTGGATTATGGATGCTATTACTTCTAAAATAGGGCTCCAACTTTTTAAGAAATGGATTTTAGAAAGGAAGTTGTTCCCCCCATGGAAATATTTAGAATTTTGATTTGCGTAAATTAGTGGTTCTTGGGGTTTTCATGGATTCAAAATTTCTCATAGCCATAGCCAAAAATTATGACCCACTAGCTACGGTTGTGAGGAGAATAGACAAGGAATGTCTAATCAAAATTAATGTTGGATAAATTAGCTAGGTTTTTGGGTTGGAGCCACACATAGATTACCATGAGAATATTGACTTTCAAGGTTTGCAAAAGGAATATTTTTCTAAAAAGGATTAGGTTAGCCAAGGCACATTGAGAGGGCACCATGCCACAATTATAAATTTGAATTTTGTTATAACTTCAACTAAGGAGCCTTTCAAGAAGAAATTTTTTAATACTAGGCCCATAGACATTTACATGACTTTATATAGTGGTTTTGGTGAGGATGAACAAAATTTTATGCCCTTAAAGTTCATGTACATGACTAAATATATCTCTTCTTTTGATGTGGATATCATCTTTGACTTTGCATCTTATCTAGTAGAGGTAGTTCATGTAGGAGTAGTTGGGATTGCAAAGAGAAAAGTTGAGAAATTTTTTTTCCATTATTTATTGTTGATGCATATGTTATTTTTTAAAGGGGTTATTTACTTTGAAAAAGAGATGGTTTTAAATATAGAATATGAGGGCAAATTTCTATTAGTCTAGTTATGGAGTGCATATATGACCTCGGATGTAGAGGAGGCGACCTTTATTAGATTTGATAGGTACTTTGCATCTAGGTTGAGAAACCTCATATTAAGGGACAATCCCAAAATTCCTAAGGCACTGTTGGATTTTATCAAGCCTATGGACAACCCTGTTGGATTGAAGGTGTCCAACAATTTGGTAGATATTATACCCTACCCTATTTGTATATTTTAAGAGTATATGGACTCCAAGGGGGACTCCCCATGTACTTCCTTACCAAGTGCCTCTAAAGGTAGGGATAGCTAAAATGCTATGGCAGATAGGTGGATTGGAGGAAGCACAATTTACTAGTAGGTATAGGGACTCAATTTTCCTAAGTTGCATAGTTGCTCGCTAGTTTATAATCACCAAGGGTGCTTGGTTGTCTTTTGTATAAATTTTTGGACTAGTATAAAATGGTTGTGTCCCATATTTTTTATAATAATAGTGAGGAATTTTTTGATATATTTAGATGGAGGGCTAAGACTTTTGCTAAGGACTATTAGCCCTACTTCCTAAAGAACATAATAATGAATGAATTCTCTCTTCAAGAGTAAGAGGTTAAGATGGGGAACTAAAGATTTTACTCTAGGGTTTTAGAATTCATAATTATTTTGATAATGATTATAAGCCTCTAGAAGATGCCAAGAGAGAGACAAACAAATTAATGATCACTTTTATAGAGATCATGGAGGATTTTAATGAGATGAAATTATTTCATATTAATTCTTAACTTGATAAGTCTTGAAAGGTCATGAGAAGATTTTCTTTCACCCTTGCTATAGCATTAGGGAAATTAGTCATTCAAAAAAGACCTGGCTATAATATAATTTAGAATAATAGGCCTACAATGGATAAAGGAAAACAAAAAATTGGTTCAAATAGTGTTGTTTTTGAGGAGAGGCTTGATGAACCCATGCCCAAGAGGTAGAAGGTAGAATAAATGCAAGCACCTCAAGCAGGGGAATATTCACCACTTAGTCCCCATTACATATAGGAGATGAACAACTCACTAAAGTGTAGATGGAACAATTGGGATCCCAAGGGGGAGTTTTTATTACTGCTTTAGAGTTGGAAGAGGGGAATCCTCAAAAACCTCCTATGCCAACCCTTGAACTAATTTTTTCTGACTACAAAGAAAGGGAGTTGGACCTTGTTGTAGAATAGGCTAGCTATGAATTTATTTTTGATGATCATTTTGTTAAATCTAGAGCCTTTTATCAGTTTACTTGGATGAAAAATATTTGGCTATTTGAAGAAAGATGCAATAAAATGAAAATAGAGCACCTTGAAATGGAAGAGGCAAACATACAGAACCAAATAAAGGAAGAAATTATATAAGAGTTTAAATTCTTGATCCCTGGAGAAGGAAGCAAAATGATAAAATCATCTGGGGTTCTGTTGCTGCCAAAATGGGATATTACTGATATAATACTTTTGAATTCTATCACAAAAATATATATTTAGATGAGAAGGTGAAGAAATAGATGAAAGGCTCAAAGTTTAGTTAGGATCATGCTACATTTCTAATCTAGTCAATGTGAAGAGTATCCAGAGCAAGCTCTTCCCAACTTGATGATACTAGCTTGATAGGAAATTTGATTATGAGAAGGGTAGAAGATAGTACAAGTGAAGAGGCTATAGAACTATGTGTTGGATCAGCCAACTTTACCCTAGCCACAACTTAGAGGGACAAAAGAGAAAGATTAGAGTTACATGATAAGTATGAGAAAGTTTTAGCTGCTTACAATAGAGAAGTTCAAAAGAGAATTAAGCTTGAAAATAAGCTGAAGGGACACCAAGGGAAATCTAGCAGGCCTAAAATCACTTATCCTTATCCACCAATGGATCCTTTCAAATCCACTCCACTTATTGAAATTCCCAATACACCACAGAAACCTCAGTATTATAGTACAAAGGATTTTGAAGAAAAAAAGAGTAAACTATGGGCATTCCATGTAGAGCTAGATGTTAAGTCTAAGGATAGATTAAGGAAAGCCATTATTTATTTAGTTGATAAAATTGGTTGACCAATATTCTATGATCAATTCAAAAAGGTCATAAATATATGGGATGAGAAGAAAGCAAGTAATGATGCTCTAAAGCCAATTGTAAATAAATGGAACAAGAGAAAATACTTATGACTTGACTAATTGCCTCTCAAAGTTTAATGATAAGAGAACTGCATTGCAAAGAAGAATCCTTAATTATCTTGAAAAATATAAGAGTAAAAGTTTTGTACTTCTCCCCATGCCCTAAATAGAAAGAATAAGTTGAAGAATAAAGAGGAATGGGCCCAAGAATTAAATGACCTATTATGTCTTTAGATGAATAAAAGCATAAATAAAAAGGAAAATGCATGGTTGGCATCTACAACTGAAGAAGTTGTAAAAGTGTAATGATTCAATGATTCTTTGAGAGAAGACTTTATTGAGATTGACAAAATTGGAGAATATGTGATCAAGAAGCTACATGATATTGTGAATTTTAATTGGCTAGATGACACACTTTTTGACAAGTGAATGGTAGCTTTTGTTCATGCAAAATAATTGGAATATTATGAAACTAATGATGATGAAGTGGATTTAGATGAAGTGTAAATAATTGACACATTACTAAAAGTAAAAGAGGATAGAGGCAAGTAACAAATTGTAGTTACAAGCATAGAGGACCAAATAGATAACTTGGCTAGAGGATAACTAATGGTGACTATCAATGTGTTAGTGCAAGATGACATGGATGGAGAACCTCAATTTTAGCTCAACTTTCAAGTACCAGAAAAAAACCAATCACGTGCAAGTCCAAGGAACAACAACAACAATAACAAAGATAATCATGAAACTCCTCAAACATAAAAGGTGCAATAGAAGTAGTCCTACAAGAGAATATTCATGATGAAAGACATTTTGTTCCACTAATTTTTGTCTTTTGTGACAATAACTTTGTAAATAAATTTTTGTCTTAAGGATAGCTATTAGTACTCTCTAAACCTGAAGCTTGTTGCATCTTACACTATATGTGAGATTCCAAGGCTAGAGAAAGGGGTTTGATCTTTTGTATAACTTTTAATTTAGCTAATTTTTATTTGGTCTAGTACTTGATGCAAGTTTTAAGATGTATTTCTCTACAAATTTGATAATACATTATTTTTCAAGGACAATGGTGTCTAATCTTGAATTTTTTTGAGTATTATCCAATGTAAATAGCTTTCAAAGAGAATTAATACAAAAATGAATTGTCCCCATATATTTTTTTTCTATGTCTTGTCTCCATTTCTATTGGCTAGTTATTTTGAGATTGTATGAGAAATGCTTGTTCAACTTAATGCAACTAGGATAGGTTGTATGTCAATTCATTGTTGCTCTTGATTCAATGAATTGAGTAAATGCTTTAGTGAATATGATAGGATCTCTAGAGAGTAGGAAGAATCTGTATAAGAATGAATTTTAGTGAGAATTGCCAATAATATTGATTGTAATGTAGTCAATTAGAACATGGAATTGAATAGACTCTAAATCCCAATGGATGAGGCACTAATCAATTAGTTTAGTTTGCATGTGAAGAAATCATGGGTAAGCATCAAGCTCACTATTAAAATCAAATAAATTGTACTTTAAAGGTATGAATAATGCCATAGATGGTAAGTACTTGTTTACATTTAATGTCTGATTCTTAGTTTGCTTCTACTACCTAGAATTATTTATAGATCTGAGAAGAATTGTGACCATCCTACTGTAAGGGATGAATATTGTAGTAAAACATCATGGAATGAAGGAATTTTGATAGTAGTATTAAGTTTTCAATCTCTTTATCCCTTTTGTGTAGTTTCCTTCGTTTTGTAGAGGCAAAAGTGTAGAAAATCTATCATGATTTTGTTGATGTTGGGTCTAGATCTAAGGAACATATAGTTGTTTATGGGAACTAGCTAATCCTTAGGTTATTGTGACCTTCACCAGCTTGGTATTAAGTATATTGTTTCTTTGTAGTGTAAAAACACCAAAATATGGGACACATGTCATTGTGTTATTATGTCCCTATCATTTAAAATCAAGCAACCTTTCTTACCAACATAGTGATAGCTATATATCTCTCTTAGATCTAATGGCTTAAAAAGATATACTTAACTTCAAGTGGGCCAAACACCCTACATTTCATCTTGTCACTATACCTCTATGGTTAAAATTCTTGCATCCTTGAATAATGACATAACAATGACCCTGGGTTGATCTCTGATCTCATGACCGACAAAAGTTTTGCATTGTGGACTATGCTGGCCCACATGGACATGCATCGCCATGAAGTTATGTCACTATGATGAAAACTCAAGAAAATTTTCATAGCAACATAGAAATAATCATGGATCTTTGATCTCATCTATGGTGTTGTTGATTTCAAGTATCTTAATAATGGCAAGACCCTAGTGATAGGTGTCACATTATCATTATGTCACAATTCTTAATAATCACACAACTATCTATGTCCAAATAGAGACGATCGTATATTACACAAGGATTTGATGGCAAAGAAGATGCACATGATCACTATTTCTTCTATTTTCTCACATGATAGATGTTACTCCATCATTATGTCTCTTTAGTTAAAAACACAACATATTTTTATAGTGACATAACCACAACCCTTGATCTTAAGGAATATGAAGGGCTATCATTATAACTTCATAACATTGAGTTAAAAGGTAACTTATGTAGGACAAGGGGAAACAAAAATCAATCCTTAGGTTAAGAAAGAGTCATGAGCTATGGGTAAAACATAATTTTGGTTAAAATTCCAAAAAATAACATGGAGAAAACCTTATAGAAAAAAAAATAAAAGGTGGTAGAGTTTTTCAAAGAATTTTTTGCTAATGTCTAGGGATTTTATAAATCTCCCACCTTAGCTAAAGGTGTGACCAATTAAAGATATTATGAAACAATAGGGAGTAATAATTAGGGATTTTCTAGGGCATGATTGATTATGAGAATTACAAATCCTAGTTGCCTATATGAGATAAATTGGATTTTCACAATGAATTTTAAGGATTTCAACTAGGTGAAAAACTATGCCAACAATGGCTCTATCTAGGGATGGTGAATAAACAATACTCACATGAGGGCCTAGAATCTCTGACTAAAGTAGACCACAAACTTAACATAAACTGACAATTTTTTTAGATAGCAATGCACACACAAAGAAAACACAAAAAATATATACATAGAGGAAAATATATATACAAGAACCTATTGAAAGCACAAACCTAAACTACTATTTATGGAGAGGGAAAGATCTTCAACATAAGTGTTTCTTCAAGAATTACCCATGAACTGGCAATTTAAGAATATCACTTGATAGCTCTTCCAAAATATATGACTGCTTAGCCCATGTAGATTCAATAAAATATGGGCCAAGCCAAATGGGGTCAAACTTACCATGCTTGCCTTTACCTTCAATTATTGTATTCAACATCAAGGTTATATCTTTATGCCCAAATTTATTTGCCACTACTTTCTTTTCATATAGCTGTTTTGCCTACAACTGCAATTTTGTATTTCTAGTAGAGGCTTCCTTGCTAGTTTCAATCAATCCTACCAATTCATCCATTCTCTCCTACATTTCATCTATTATATAATCATCAAACAACTAGATATAACTATATAGGCTTATCAAGTTATTTTGGAGTGTTCTTTCTTGAATTCCATATACTAGATCTAAAGGTGACACACCTATCACCTTTGAAAATGTTACTTTGTCAGCCCAAACTGCTAGATCAAGCTTGGAATCCCATGCCTTTTTATTATAATCTAATTTCCTCTTTATGATCTTCAACAAACTATTATTAGTTGATTTAGCCTGCCTATTCCCCTTTGGATGATAAGGGGAGGATGTTGATCTTGTAATGCCATACTTGTCACAAAATTCTATAAGTTCTTCAAATCTAAAACACATGGTACTTTATTTTCAATCCTTTCAAGAAACCCAAATTTTTTTATGATGTTATTTATTAAAAGAAAAAAAATACCACTTTATTAGTAGCCTTCCTAGTAGGGATGGCTTCTACCCATTTTGTGAAGTAATGTGTTGCTGCTAGTATCTATCAGTAACCAGTGCTAGACTTAATTGATATTTTACCTATGAAGTCCATTCTCCATTTTTGGAAAGATGCTTGCACTTATACTAACTTCAAAGGGGTATTTCCAAAGAATTCTAACTTTCCAACAAATCTCTACCAAGGATGACATTTCCTAACCAGAACATGTGCATCTTTGGAGAAGCTTGGCCACTAGAAACTAACTCTTGTTGCCTTATAGGAAGTGGTCTTTTCCATGTAATGACCTCCAAAAACTCCTAAATGAGTCTTAGTGAGTACCTTTTCTAAATCATTATGATTGATACATTTCAATAGTACCCCTTCAAAATGTTTCCATCATAAGCTTGCATTAACAATGACATATCTAATTTCATGCAACTTCACAATTGTTTTTTTAGTAATGTGGTAATCATCTACAACACTTATTTGGTTAGTATCCAAAATTTGATTGAGCCATCAATTTTCTAACCACTGGCCTCTTACCATTTTTGTAATTTGAATTTCAATGTTGATCTCTTGGATTTTGTTAATCCATCATCACCTCCAACTAGATACTTCTTGTTGGGAAAATATCTTTAATTGATGCACTAGGCACAAATGAAATAACAATAGCACCAACTAGATAACATATAAATTTTTTCACAAATTTGACAAGGGCATTTGTTTGGTTCTCATTAATCTCGTATTTTAAATCTATAGGTGTGAGTGATTTCCTAAAAAAGGCAATAGGTTGTTGATATCCCTCTTCATTCCTATGAAGTAAAATTGCTACTACAGTATGGAAAGAAGAAAAAGAAAATATATGCACTGGCTTTGCATAATCTAGTGTCCTCAATACGAGTGCATTTTCTATGGCATATTAAATTTCTTGGGAAGCAATATATGGTTCACCTTCCCAATTGACTACTTCTCCCTTCTTAACAAATTTGGAAATAGGTCTACTATTCTCAAAAAAGTTAGTCACAAACCTTCTCAAGAAATTCATGTTACCGAAGAAGTACTGAATACCTTTGACATTTTTTGGTTTAGGGACATTATCTATTGCTACCACCATTTTTGGATCAACATTAGCTCCATCTTTGGATACTATGTGGCAAAGAAACTTTCCTGCAATCACTCCAAAAGTGCAGTTTTTTGGGTTCAATGAAACTCCATACTCCAAGGCTTTTAGAAAAATCTTCTCTAGATTCATATAGTGTTCCTTAGCCCTTTTTGAATAGGATATCAAATCATTGTAATAAATGACCTTAAACTGATCAATATATTCCATGAATGCAACATCCATAGCCCTCTAGAATGTAGCCCATGCATTTGTCAAATCAAAAGGCATCCTAACCTACACATATGTTCAGCAAGGAGGTGTGAAGGCTATTTTGAACTACTCCTTCTCATCAACTAGAACTTGGTTGCATCTAGAAAATTGATCCATCATGGACATCAGTTGAGAACTAGTAACCTACTGCAACATGGCTTCCATGTTTGGTAATCCATAATTGTCTTTTAAGGTTACAATATTTAGAATTTTGAAGTCAAAACATAACCTAATTTCACCATTCTTTTTTTTCTTAGTGGCTTTAGATTAGATACCCATGAAGAATGTATGATAGGTTTAGTTATCCTTCTATCCCTCAGTTTCATAAGTTTTTCTTGAATATTTGGAGCTAATGCGAGATTAAAATATCTTTTTTTCTATTTGAAAGGATTGACATTATATTTTAGGGTATTATATGCTGAAAAAGGTCTTCCCTATAAGCCTTAAGGTAATCATATGACCATGAAAAGACATGCCTAAATTTCCATAGCAAGTCAACTAGATATTTTCTAACATTAAGAGATACATTTTTACCTATTTACACCTTCTTAGGTGATTCAACTATTCCAAGGTTTACTTCTTCATGCTCCTATGGTTTGTTTTCTTTGAACTTCACATGAACTCCATCCTAATTGTAAAAAATACCCTTTAGCACTAGTGATCCTTTGGGCACTTTGTTTTTTTCTAAATTACAAGATTTCTTGTCCAAAAATGGTTTCTTTCCCATCTATATTCCCAACCAAAGTGTAGCACTACAGTTCCTGGCCATAATATTTGTCTTCATTGAGAAGAAATTTCCAAACATCTTTATCATCCTCAAATACTTGTAAATTTTCAAATTTTTTAAGATTGGATGGTTTATATTTCATCTCAATCTTGGATACACCAAAAAATGAAATGTCATTAGGATTAATGACAACATTAGCAACCAAATAAGCCATTTGATTGTTACTTCCATCCATTGAAGAAATCTCAAAAGCATTAAACACTTCAATCTGATCCCATACAACATGATATGTCTAGTTAATTTGTGACACAACTAGTTCTGAATCACCAATAACATGTAATTTTTTTATACCATAATTTGTTTCTACTTTTAACCCTAGTAGTAGTATCTCATACCATGTTATGTTATTAGTACAAGTGAAATTTAGGATGAATGAGTACCTATAAGTATTCTTATCTAGAGATATGAATACCACTTCAGGTCTTGACCCCTCTTTAGAATTAGCCCCATCAAAATACATAGTCCAAAGATTTTAAGAATCCATGCATTTTGATGGTTCCTATGAGATTAATGAGATTAACTTTTAAATTTCTTGAATGGTGATTTCATCTCTAAAATCATTCACCTCTATGTCTAGAAGTTAAGTATCATATGCATCAATATTGTATTCTAGCATGTGGGTAACTCTTGGTTCTCTATACCTTAATGGCTTTATCTCCTATGTGAAATGAAACATAAGAAAAATCACATTTTAGGCTGCCTCCCATTGTAGTATTACACTTTCTTGAGAGAAAAATTCCATATTGTGGAGGAATATCAACTATTAAGAGATTCATTGTGTTGGAACTAAAAATTTAAGCCCTGATTTTGAGTACCATCAAAGAAATCAAGCCCTTTAAGCACTTTTTGGTGCATGTATACCAAGAAATCCTTTTAAGGCCTAAGAGGAGTTTAATGATTCTAACATCTTGCATTCAATAGGTCTATGTGTCCCATGAAGACAAATTACCATTTTGTGAAGTTCTATTTTGAGCAATGTCCAAATCTGCATTTTTGCCCAAGTGTCAAATAGTGATAGGAGGCCTTGTTTTAATTTGAATATCTTACACCTAGTAATTTTTCATAACTCAGCAACTTTGGAAGTTTTTAGCATCCATACCAAAGAACCTATATTTTAGATTTTTAGTTGTTTCAATATGTTTTGTCTAGGTTTTGAATCCCTAAAAGTTGGTCATTTAATGTTGTCAAGCTGATGTAAATTATTCTAAATTCTAGGAGACATGTTTGACTTTTTATAACTTTGACCTAGTTGACCAAAATGAGGAAATAAAATTTTCATTACATTCTAGACATCAATAACTTGCTTTGTTTCAATTTTGAGCCTATGATGAATCCATTTGATTAGTTTTCGAATGTGATTCCAAATGTAATTTGTAATTTTTTACTAGTGTGAAGAAAGGTAGATTATTCAGTACCCCTATTCGTGATGTCATATCTTTGAATCCATGATAGGTGAGATTGAATGGATTGTACCATTGCACTTTAATCCAAAAATACTTTAAGTGTGCCAATTTGCAAGTTTGGATGAGTCTATCTACACACTTTCCCATGTCCATTTCATATGTCCATTCCATTTGCAAAAAATGTTTTTCTACCAGTGTTTCCAATCCTGCAAATCTAAGTAGCCCACTTTGAAAGCTCACCATTCTTGCCCTTTTATTCCTCATGAGCCCTAACCATAGTTTCATGTTTTTCTCATTATAGTGAACCAATGGCCTATTTTTTTGTCCCTCCAAGTATCTGTCTACCTAGATTTCAAAGCCAAAATACAACTCAATTTGTTTTTTTCTGACATGTTTGCTTACAGGTAGTTTTGAGAGATTAACTTCGGCAGTCAATATCTTTTTATTGAAAATTTTTCATGAGACAAGTTTTGGCAAGATGCAAGAATGTAGAGAAAATAATTAGTAGGTTTTTTTTTAGAACTTGGACTGATATTTGGATTACTTTTTTAAGGCTAGTCAAAGGACCCCTTGGCACTAAATTGATAGTTGGTAGAAAGTTGTAAATTGAGTTAAAAAAATGATGGCTCAGTGATTAAGTTTAGAATTGATCAGTATTAGATGTTGATCACAACATTTTAAGGAGTGTTAGGTGTTTGAAAATGATTTTTCTTTTAGTCAGACCCACTTTAGGGCCTGACTAGCTGCATCATATTGATAAAATAATGGTACAAGTGATAAGTCAAGGTTACTCTCTCAGACTATATTGCATAAATTTGATATTGATTGAAGATTGATTTATCACCATTTTAATGGTGTGGAGCCTAAAGAGTCACTTAAAATTACAATACCTAACAAAAGGTTCTTATTTTCAAAACACACAACTTGTTTGAAAATTTATTAGATGGACTTATATGTTCCACATGGGTAACCTCAAGAAGCTACAAGCCATCACCAAAATGAATCAGATGTATCATATCCTAGATGCAATCACATGACATGAGTAGAGTGTATATGTGGTATTTTAGACCTTTGGTTGTATCATCCATGTGATATTTATGTGTCAATACTTAGCAGTGAATAGGCATTCTATAATTTATTTTTTTATAATGCCATTTACATGGAAAGGGATTACCATAAAAGTTGAAGGTATGGGATTTATCAAAACCAGCTCATTAATTTGGGTTTGATGGGAATGAAAAGGTTACTACTTCCAATCAAGAGTTGTATTTAATGTGAACTAGGTAGTTAACTAGAATGGAGATGTCCTCCATTGAAATCGTTGAGAGTTTCAAAATAATGGGTGATGTTGCATCTAGTTTGGCCCATAGAAAATAAGGGATATTAGAAGATATACAATAATTTATAGTATTCCGAACATTTATATGATTGCCTCTATAATATGCAGCAATTGGCATGTATATTTAAAGATTGATGGTGTTGAATGTGAAATGGGGGCATTATTTGCCTGATCTACTATGAATAAAACATATGGTTTCAATTCCTCTAAGTATAATTTTAGCATAGGGAGTTGAGATTTGGAGCATAGTAAAAGCAAGTTTTAAAATAAGAATGTAAAGTTAGATGAAAGAATGCTACTCCAAGTTTACATATAGAAATAATGATCAAAATGGTGATGCGCCTCCTCCCACATGACTTTGACTCATGAACACATGGACTAAGCCAAAACCATTTCCTCTCCTTTCCATATGAATAGATAACTACTTAGCTTTTGTTACACATAATTTTGAATCATTTATGCTTAGTGTCTTCTGATCAACAATTACCTATGGAGGTTTTTCCCAATATTCTTGACAAAATTGGTGAGGACTACTTAGAGTAGTTAACATGAAAATCACACCATGATCTAAAAAGCGTATGTAGAGGCTAGAGGTCTCTTCTAAAAGGGACCCATTTTTATGAGCATATAAAAGACATAAAAACAACTGAGCAACACATTTTTCTACTCTAGGCTTTCAATCAGCAAAAGTCATCTCTTCCTTTTACAATACCCCAAAAGATAAACCCATTTAGAATGACTAGGAAAGAATCCCATTAATTCCCAAATTAGGTGACTCCATTATTCTAAGACTATAAATTTCTCATCACCTATTTTTCCCTATGTAAACATGGAGTCCATAATTTGTGCAAAGAAGGAACAAGGACAAATTAGTGAGAAGATTTTAATCCCACACTGATTTCATGGGGAAATTTGTATGCATTTAGATACTAAACCACTCAATATGTTTGATGTCTACATGAAAGAAGGTTTTTCAAGGAAAAGAAAGTGTGTGGTGGACCCCAGCGAGCCAGATCTAAAAAGAAGATAAATTTTGATGCAAAATAGTGACATTTGCATGATGTGGACCTATGAGCAAATCAAATTACAACACGTGCTGATAGATTCCAAGCAGAAATGAGGTGGCTAGCCCAAGATAGATGCACTAGATTTGACCACCTAGCAAGATCTAATTGTTAGCACATTCATTCATTGTAGAGATGCACAAAAGATAAGTAATGTGGGGAAGTGCCTAACTTCCACATGGTAGTGGGCCGTACTCAGAGGTGACATGGCGATCTAGTCAGCATGGTGGGGTGGCAATGATGGAGTAGTCAGATGTAATGAGGTGTTGACACATGGCAGTGATGTGTTAGTCAGGTGCCCTGTGGTATCTAGTTCCAAGTGATGTTGTAGAGGTTCAACCAATCAGAGTGTGACATGTGTCACCACTAAGTCAAACATCTTTGACCTAAGTGGAAATTGTGGGGAAATTCAAGCATGCATAAAAAATTAAAATTTTGATGATTACTCAAGAAAATCACATGAACTAGAGGTTTAATAGAGTTGATTTTAAACCTATAGTTCAAACTTTTGGGAAATTTTTAATTTTAAAATTTTAAAGGTAAAGTGCAAATCAGAGACCATTGTTAGGGGTATATTTTTCAAAAAAAGATTCTGGGAGTTTTTGACAAGCCCATATAGCAATGTTATATATCACTGGAATTTGGAGAAGACAAAATTTTGATTTATGGAGTTTATTTTTTCATAGGAAGCCATCTATTCATATTATACAAGATTTTCTCCTAAATTCCCAGTTTGCAACCGCATTCTGGTATTGAAGTTCAAATATATTTTCTAGTAGGGTAATGAGTTGAACGTGTGTAAAAGATAGTAAAGATGCATTTATGGGAAAGCTTGGTCACAATCAAGTTAGTTAAATCCAAATTTTATTAGCATTCAATGATGTATTTCAAATATTTTGGTGACACAAGGGTTTTCATCATTCATATGAGATATTTCCATGTTGGTTATAGAATAATGATGAAAACCAAATCAAATTTCATGGGTAGAAAGATGAAAGATGGATTACAACGACAAAGGACGGAGATTCAAGTGGACACATGTTGTCATTAGATAATATTTGGGATTCCATTCATCCTCTATATCTTTCTCTTTCTCATCCATTGTAAGGGTTGGAAAATTTTCAATTTGATACCTTATTGTTGGTTCCAGTTTGTCTGTGAGTCCACATTGATTGTATTCAGACTTGTGATTCCACCACATTCTTTAGCATATCTCTCTTGTAAGAATAGAAGTAGTGAAGATAATATAGCTAGTTCTAATATGTTAGGCATTTCTATGTTTTAATTCCATGCATCTGAATATATAGTTTCAAAGAAATGAATACAAATGGGCAAGAATTTTTTTAGTTTCATTTTGACTCTTGGCTCTTATCTCTGTAACGTACTATCTTATATGGTTTAAGGACAAAGAACTAAGACCCATTTGTATCCCCTTAAGGTTTTATGTTTGATATTTTTTGATGTTGGAACAAAGGGCCAAGAGAATTCTTGATGTGGTTGATAGGGTCGCTAGTTATTTTGAGAAGCATACTTCATGAGAATGAGGTCTTGATGAACATTGATGTCTGATTCACAAGGTGATAAGATAGATCTGATATTTGGGTGTATGAAATATGTCATTGATATCACAGATCTATGTATTTAATTTTTGGAATTATTGAATAGCTAGGATTGACTTGTTCTTACTATTGTTCATTTGGGGTTTTTGCCAAATTCAACACCATTAATCAAATATATTTCCCTTTAATGTTGAATGAACTGAAAGTGTTACCCTTACTCAACTTGTGGATTTCATAGAGTTATAATTTTCTACTACACATCTTTGTTATTACACAAATATAGGAAAAATAAGGGTTTTATCTACTTTGTTTAGATTTAGTGTATGCTTTAACAACTAGTGTCATATAAATGAATCTAAGGTACACCTACCTAGGTTTTGAAGAGCTTAAAGTAGAAGGGTCTAGCCTTATAGTTGGCTCAATGTGTGAAATGGTACATGTTGAAGATGGGAAGTAGCCACCCCTAGATGAATCTTATTCTCATTGGGGTAATTTGAAATTATATTGTTTCAAAACACCAACACATTGTTAAGTCAACATCTAATTGAAAAAATAATGCACTGATTTTTCCTATGGTAGGGACCTCTCCAGCATCCATTTTTCTACACCTATCTTGCTTTGTATCTACTTCCAAACCAAGGGCTTCCATAATCCTAAATGGCATGACAATATTTGAGTCTCCTAAATCAATCATGAAATTCTTCAAGGTTTTCTCATTTATGATAAGGCTAAGGAAGAAAGGGTAAATGTTTTCCATATAGGCTATAGGTGAATTGTCTAAGTACATATAAGGTATTTGGTACATGACTCTTTTATCTTCCTTTTATTTTACTATAATTGGGATTTATTTCCCCATTGATAATTCCTTCTCAATAATATTATTGTTCTCCATTTCTCCTTACAAAGAAAATGGCTTTACTTATATGTTCTTCTATCCTAATCATCTTAGATAAAGGGACTTTAAAATTAATTTGTGATAGCATAAAAACCATATCAACAGGATCAGATATAAGAGATTTGAATTTATTATATTTTTTTGATTTTACTTGTAAAGTGGGCTCCTATACATGTCTAATAGCATCAAGATTTGGCTTCTTTTCATGTGTATTCACCTTGACTACCTCTACACCTTGGAAATGCACTATTTTTTTGGTTCCCATTTCTTATTATTATTTTCTTTGATTTTTACTATCCTTGGATTATCTTATTTATTTCCATCATCTATTTTATGTGTTATGTCCTTGATAAAATATTTTCCAACATTATTATTTATTGTTCTATTTCTACGACTATAGGTGTTGTGAACTCGAGAAATCATCTTAGTAGTTATTCCATCAATTTCCTCATTAGACAACTTCTTCAAATTCATATGCTCGACATCTAATATTATAATGCACATCCTATCACCACCTGGATCTTCATCATCTAAAAATACCTACTGATGATGTAGTTGATACATATTTCTTTGATTATTAACATCAATCTTAGATTCTTCTAGATCAAATTATTGACCATTGACACATAAATTAATCATATTACATGTCACATCTCTATGGTCCATCTCACCTTATTTAGGTTGTGCTTTCTAGTTTGTAGAAAATAATTGGGTAACAACACAATAGTTAGGTTACTGAGGAGATTGGCATATAATACACCAAGGCATGTTCTTCATCATATTTATAGAATTTTTCTGTAGTGGGTCTAGTGCATCATTATCCTTTGTACCTTGGGTAGGGTTAGGAATGGGCTTTCCATCCTTCCATTGTGTGTTATAAGGATAGTTTTGAAATCTAGTCTACTTGTTGTAGATGTTATTGAATTGAGGATTCTCACTAGAATAGTGTTTATTTGCTTCATTTAGTTGTGAATTCAAAATTTTAAGTAGATTTAGAACTTGATCGATCTTGTAACCCTCAAGTTTCTTAGTTGTAATAGGTTTACCACCTTCTTTTCTATTACCCCTAAGATTGAATAACTTTGGATCATCTCTCCTCCCTATCTTACCTAATGGTTTTCTATTATTTTCAATGTTGACAGTTGTCTTGAAAGAATCACTCAATGTTCTAGGATATTTATCTCTCATTATGTAGGCCATCTTTTTGTAAAAAGTATTGAAAAATGTAGTGAGACACATTCTCACCAAGTCTCATAAATTGAATCAATTTATACATTCTCTTCTAGAATATTCCATTAAAATTAAATGTTGACTAATTCAAATTTTCTTTATATTATTGAACTCATTCAACATGAAAATTGCATTAGAATTATCACCATACTTCTTGTTAAAAAGTTTCTCTAAATCAACCAAAGAACAAATATCATCATCAAGTAACCTTCTAAACCAATCCCTTGCATCTTCAGTAAGGGAGTGATCAAAAAAATCCATGACCACATCCCCATGCTCTACTTCATAGTCATTGAGCATATCAATGAATTTTCTAAGATTCTTTCACCATTTATATCATTATTTCCTAAGAATTTATGACCTTATCTCTTAGGTCATTTGATATTGAGTGACAAAAACCAAGGAAACCTACAAAGGTCATTTATTTGTATCTTTTCATGTAGATAGGTCTTTTTTGGAAACCTAAAACATTTGAATTACTACGTCATGCCCCTTGGTTTTGTGCATGGATTCAAACTCGTTGAGTAGAAGATGTTTGACCAGTATTTATGGAAGAAGAAGTTTGTATTGACTAAGAAAAATTTTAGCTAGCCACTACAGGTCCACAAAGTGGAATAGTAGGCACTACTTGTGAGGGCTAGTTTGACTAGGATGCTAGGCAAGAGGTAGACTTAAGAAAATGTATATTTCTTCATGTCCTTATGACCTTAAGCTCATTAAAAAAAATTTCAAGCTCTTTAGCTAGCTCTTCCCTTTCTTTCTTTTTCCTTTCCAAATCTAGATCAAGTTTTGACATGATAGGGCTCTTTGAAGAAAGTTGGGGCTCATTTTTCTATATCCCTACAACCTTTTTTTTTTCTTTATTAGGCTCTTAGTGGTTAGATCTATTATATTTTCCTCTATAGGTTTATAGGGTTGGACTTGTGAGATCAGAGGTCCTTATTTTTCTCTTATAAGGCATTCTTGGTCTTTGATTCTTGACCTTATTTCTCCAACATCTAAAAAAATGTCATAATTTAAAGCAGGATATCTCTCTTCTAATTTATTTATTTTTCTCTTTTAGAGCTTCCATCATACTATGAAAAGCCTCTCTCTCTATGAGAGAATTCATAGTGATATGTTTATTCTCCATTTCCAAATGAATTTTCTTAGAATCTTCCTCTACACCTTCTTTCTAAGGATTTCAACTTTTGATATCAATTCATTAGGGTCTATAGAGGTGGTCTCTAAATCTACTAGATCAATTAAATCTATGAGGTTTCTCTCAATGTATGAAACTTGTCTAGGATTTCATCCAATTTTCAAAGTGTTTTTTTACCCCCACCTATGGTTCGTTTCTCCTTCCACATTAGGCCTAAAAGATATTTCTCTTGTAGAACATACAATTTTATCTTGGTAGATCCTCTCTTCTTAGATTCAGAGTTAAGAAAAGAAGATTCTCTTTCTATTATTGGTTGATATTGTGAATGAACTAAAACACTTTCTCTAGGCTTCCATGTGTGGTCAGGATCTCCCTTCTTCTTTGTTTGGTTCTTCCTACCCACATGAGGTAATTTTGTGTACATAGGCACTTCTAGATTTTCCTTTTTGTATGCCCTTGTATTTTTCCTTCTATCTACCATTTTTTTTTTAAAAATACTTTAAATGTATAGCACTAGCTACAAAACCTTTAACTGAGTCACCACCTGCTACAGGAAATTTTTTATTATTGCTGGAAAATTAAAAAATATCAAAAGAAAACACATCTAAAAACTGATCTGATATAAGAGCCTGACTCAAAAGCCTACCCCCTACCTTACAATTTTATGGGCTATAGGCATTAGTGCCCTGCTACCCCCTCTAATCCACCCTTAGCCATTAGAAATATAGGATAGGGTAGTGAACTGAGCCCTACTCTTCAATAATAGAATTTTAGGGCCCATCCTTCACCCATGGTGTGAGATGGAGACCCCTAGTGAAGGATGGCAGTAGATCATGATGTTAGATCTACACCATACTAAAGACCTTCCTTCATACTAGTATCTCCCTATTGGTTAGCTACTTTGGATAATAAGACATTGAAAGATTTTATTTATATAAATTTATGCATTCTATAAAGAATCCAAAACATATCAACTCATATGGATGGCTAGTGCCCTATCTATTGGGCTACAACTCAAAGGAGTCGTATGCCTATTTCTAGATCTTATCTTGACACTTTGTGGCAAGATCATTAGTATTCATGTCTATATCTCATTCTTATCATATCTTCAAATAAAAACTAAAAAAAATCTTCCAATTTAGATTAAGCATTTACATAACCCATTAGATTATAGAAAAAGAAAACTAAAATATAATTAGAAAAAATTTACAATTGGAACTTAATAAACTTTACTATTAACTTTCAGAGAACATAAAGGAAATAAGTGAAGAGATAAAAATTTGGATGAAAAACTAGCTCTTTGAGTTTGTATTAACTTCTTTTAAAAAGTTTACACACCCAGTGTAGCCAAAAGTAACTTAGACCATCCTCTAGCCTTGGAAAGTTACTTATATAGTATGAGTTACAATAAGCTTCAAGTCTAGAGGGAAAAGTAAAGTCCCGAGAACAAAAAGATTACACATAAGACAAAAGTGTCACTCTCAAATGCTACACAAGAAGAACAAAAATATTTTTGATCTTTTTCTTTACAAAAGAATAATCTCTTTGTTGGTTTCTTTGTGGTGGAGTCTATTTTATTTTTGTATTTTCCTATTTCTCCACTGTTACCTGATGATATATCTTCTTTCTTTTTCTTCTCATCGGGCTATAAGACAACTTTCTTCTCCTCTCCTATGTTTGGCTTACACTTGGATGTCTATTGTAGTTTGTTGATCTTCTTCTCCATAATCTGTTTGGATAGCCTTGTCAACTAACTTTACTTTCTTTGTAGTTTTCACCTTATCTATTAATGTTTCCTCAATTGCCAGCTATAGTAATTATGAGGCTAATGAATAATCATCCATCCACTTATTGAAAACTATGTCATCTGGCTAGTTGAAGTTCAAGATCTCCTTTTCTCTCCTTGAGACATCTTTTCACAACTTCTTGATTTCATCAAAATCTTTTTGGAAAGAATCCAAGAATAATTGGACATTAACTACTTCTTCAACCATCCTAGAAAATCATATGTAGTTTTCCTTATTTATGACATCATTTAGAATGATACTCAACAATTATTTTTTCTCATTTCCTCATTCCTCCTTATATTTTATGTTGACTATACCTCTTAATACATGAGAAAAGAGATCAAAATATTTACTAAGATATCTTGAGAAACACATTTTAAATTTTCTTTACAACATATCTCCTTTTTGCTAAAAAAATATTAGATCATTTCCTTGGTCATAAGTTTTCTTAATCTAGCCATCAAATACATCAATGATTGAAAAACACAAATTAGTGATGATATCATCCTTACCAATCCATTTATTCAAAGTTTCCTGAAGGGTAGCTTGATTGTCCTCTAATTCTTTCCATATATTCACCAACCTTAATAACTCTAAATAGAAAAGAGGCCAATTAATCATATCCACTAGAAACAAAATTATATCTCTTGTCCTTATTGGAAATATATGAGGAGTAACTGAGAGGGGAAGGGTGAATCAATTACTAAAAAAATAAATTCCAAATCTCTTATATGTTAATACAAGTTAAAACTAGACTCTACTAAAACTGAAATATTGTTGTAACTCAGTTAGCACTAAATAACCTTGGTTAACATTAAGAATTATGATTACTTGACAATCACTAAAATAAATTCTTCTTAATATTTTTAATGTCATTATCCTTAATTGACTAAGTTGCATAATCATAAATAAAATAACATAAACACATATGATGAAAGGATTTAATGTAGAAACCCAATTTGGCAAAAAAATCCAATTACAACTAGTTACTATTTTTCACTCTTCTAAAATGAACCCTGTTAGGAGCCAACCCTTATAAACGTTGTAAAACACATTTTTAGGTGTGACCCTATTAAATGATTTAATTCACCCTATTAGAAGTGTCCTTGTTAGAGGTCTTTAGACACTTGAATCTATAAATTCTACCTTGTAAGAGGGTTTGGCATATAGTTGTTAAGCTAACTCTGTTAAAAGATTTGATATACTGTTACAATATTAGAGTAACGATGATATGACCTGATTGTTGATGCAATTGTATTGCTAAATCAAGATCCTTTTTTCTAGAGTAAATACTTTATCCTTCTTGATCATATAAAACTTTACAGCTCAGTCAAGTTAGGATACTTTGATATCCTTCCAATTTGCTTCCTTGATTTATCTTCTCAACCCCATGCTTCTCTATTTACAATCCTACAACTTGACCTTATAATTATATCAGTTACCTTGTCAATTATACTTTAATACACTTTCAAATATTCAAATATTCATCCTTTTAGTTGGCTAGACATAAGAAAATAAATTCATTGAACTAAATATGTTGACTTAAGAAAATTCCTCACTAGCCAACCTAGCTCGGTCAATACTATCTTTCAAAATAATTTCTTCAAACTTCCCTTGTTAACCATATGAACTTGGTTAACACTATTTCCTAAACTAAATTAGCTTTTTTAATCAAGCGAGCTTGGTTAACATAGGTTTCTTACCAACTTCTGTTTGGTGCTTGAGTGAACTTAGTAGACACTTTCTTTCTACAAACTTCCATTGCTTCCCGATGAACTTGACATACACTAATTTTCTACAAACTTCCTTTGGTGCTTTTGTGAACTTGGTAGACACTGAATTTCTATATTCCTTTGGTATTTGGGTCAACTCAGTAGGCACTGACTGGTGACGATTTGAAATTTTTTGTAACATCAAAGATAATATACAATTGAAAAATTATTTTCAACAATCTCCTTCTTTGGCATTGATGGCAACACAACATGTCATAATACACTAAAATTTTAGAGAAAAATAAAAGTAAGGACAATATCCTTAGTTTCATTTTGATTCTCATTCATGAGAACTCTGTCTATCAGTGTGAAGTCCCTCTATCATTAATCTCTAATTACAATGACTACAATATCAAAATCTCCCTCTTTGATATCAACTCAATTTCATTCTCCCTCTTTGAAATATTTGTCATATATAATACTATTTCTTATATATGACATCAAACTCTTCCTATTAGAGATAAAATTTCTCTAAAAATTTTTCTTGATGTATGACATCAAACTATCGGTCTTTGACATCTCATACCAAAGATAACATTTAATGAACTTCCATGTACCTAATATACTAATTCATATGAAATATGCCCTTTATAATACATCATCAACTTGACTGGTCTTCAACATGATTGGTTGATGCATCACTAAAATCTAATTAGTGAGCTTTAGATAAGGGGATGACCCCTATCTTACCTCTTAGATATAGGAATGCATCCTTAGGTAATGGCTTGGTGGATATGTCTACAATATATTCTTTTGTATTCATATATTCCAATCTTACTTCCTTATCTTGCACCAATTCTCTCAAGAAATGATCCTTTATTCCAATGTGCTTTGTTTTGGCATGCATCACAAGATTCTTGGAAATGTTGATTGCACTAGTACTATCATAGAAAAAAAAAAATGGATCACTTGATTTATTCCTTCATACATGCTAACAATTTTTTGAACCAAACAATATTTGAATAATTGATTGATACAACAACATATTCTACTTATGCTATTGAATGAGAGATACAATTTTTCTTCTTTCCTAACCAAGCTACTAGCCTCTTTCCAAGAAAGAATGCTCCACCACTAATGCTCTTTCTATTACAAATGCTTCCTACCCAATCTACATCAATGAATTCTTTCAATTTAAAGTTACCTCATTTCTTATAACACAATCCATAATCTTTAGTACTCTTTAGATACCCCATGATTCCTTTTGTTTTCACCATGTGATATTCTTTTGCATTAGCAGAGAATCTTACCACCATTCCAACTTATAATGATGTACTAGGTCTTGTATGCACTACATAATGAAGGTTTCCAATCATTGATCTATATGTAGTCTGATATACTTTGTTTAAATCATCACCTTTGGAAATCTTATGTCTAGTAGAAATAGGTGTTTCAATAGTCTAGAATCCGGCATTCCAAACTTTTTCAGTATCTCCTTCATGTACTTAGATTGAGTAATGTAGATACCATCTTTCTTTTTTTGAATCTACAAGCCAACAAAAATTTTGACCTCTCCAAACATTGACATTTCAATTCCTTACTCATTTCATCAGAATATGATTTACATAGATCATCATTTCCAGTAAATATTTTATCATCCACAAAGGTTTATGCCAATACAATCTTCTTATCTAGTCCTTCTTTGATGTATAAGTTGTTGTTATCATTAGTTCTTTGAAAATAAATTTTATGAGATAATTATGTGACGTTTCATACTAGGCACTTAGGGCTTCTTTGAGACAATACAAAGCTTTGTGCAACCTGCAAACCATGTCCCTTTTGCTAGAGTTAATAAGACTTTCTAGTTGCTCATTGTAGACTTCCTCTTCTAAGATTCCATTAAAAATTGTTGATTTTAGATTGATCTGATATACTTTGAATCCTTTGTGAGCTACGTATGTAAGGAGTTTTATAACACCTTCCAATATAGACACAAGAGAATTTTTTTTCCACAGTCAATACTATTGTTTTGAGCATAAGCATTGCAAACTAGCCTTGCCTTGTTTTTTGAAACTTATTGATTCTCATTCAACTTATTTCTGAATACCCATTTTGTGCCAATTACATTCTTATCCTTAGGTCTAGGAATACAAGTCCAAGTTTTATTCCTTTCTATCTAATCAATTGCATCATTCATTTCTTGAATGAAGCTTTTACTCTCTAATGCATCTTTGACAGATCTAGGTTTAAATTTAGTGAGAAAAAATGTACCTTTTAATTTGGTCCCTGTCATTGTATAGATTGATTTATCTCCAATAATTGTCTTGAGTGCATTATGCTTTCTAACATATCTAGTAAGTATGGGCACCTTTTTTCTCAAACTACTAGGTTCACCATGATCTTCTAAATTAGCTCAAGTCCCACTAACTGTGACTTGGGTCCATCAGACTGTGACTCAATTTCCACTTTTTAAAACTTAGTTCTTTTTGGTGACTCAAGTTGCACTGGCTACAACTTGGTTGAACTAGAGATTTTGGGGACTTGGGTGGTGAAGACTATTGACTCCTAATTGCATTAGATAAAGTTCTAAGCTCATAGTAAATAAAGTGTCTGTAGTTTTCAAGTTCCTTACTGCTTTTTCCTTCACTCTTTTTTGAAAACTTATCAATCCTTACATGTGTATTCTCTATAACTTTATTAATAGATAGACTCAAAAAATTTTATGCTTTAATATAATTGGAGTATCTTAGAAATATGCTTTCATCACTTTTCACATCAAATTTTCCTTTTCTTGACTCTTTCAAAATATTGTGTAAAAGTACAAAAATCTGTCACCTTGTAGGGTAACTTATCACAATGATTGAATTTGAGTATTTCTATCTAAAAATAAAAAAATTTCAAACATATGATCTAGATAAATTCATTCTAGATAAGTTATATATGGTCTCACACTTTTCCAATTGGAAATGTCAATTAAATGCATGTTTTATACTAGTTTATATGCAATTACTAAACAAATAAATTTATTTCAGAAAAGTGGTGTTTCAATAAATTTTATGATTTCATATAATATTTTTTTAATAACATATAAACACCATTTTATAGAGCTCAAAATCAAGAATATTCTCATATAGAGTTTATAGTGTTTTCAGTAGATATAGTATATTGTAACTAAAAAAATTCTACAGGCATGTTTTTAGCACTCAAAAAGATGTCAATTTTGAGAAAGAAAAAAATATTAAATGATATCAAAAAAATAAAAAATTATATGATGTCCTAGAGGAGAGAGTCCTCTTCTAGAATGTACAATTTTTCTTTTGGTTAGAATAGATTTGTTTTGAAAAATGTGGTGGGAGATGAAAACTATCGATTTTAGGTGAGCTAGAATTTGAATTGCTATAAAAGAGAAAAATATAGGTCAAAATTAATTTTTATTTTTAATTTTTCTAGCTATATATGTTATATTTAACATATTCTAATATGCAGGGGAATTAAGTTTATTTTCATATAGTTTTGTGGTGGGAACTAGACCCCTTATTTTTAGCATTTCTCAACCACAAAAAAATTACCTATAAAAATTAGGAAAATATATCAATTCTTATTCCAAATAATTATTAGAAATTATAATCATAAAAATCATCCATTTCTACACATTTAATTAGCTTACTGCATTTTCAAATTCAAAATAATAATACTAGTTTTATATCATTGAAGGTGAATAGTTATACTTTTGTTAGCCTTTTCCTTTACAAAAGGGTGACATAGGTTTGTTCTTTTACCCTATAACATTTGCTTTCAAATAATTTGAAATAATAAACATTAGGTTTATAGCCATACCATAACTCACAAGGTATTTTCTCTGAATCTTTCTTCAACTATACTCGGTTAAAGGTATGAACTAAAGTGTTGATTGCTTCTTTCTAGTATTTGAAAGCAATATTCTCTATCATCAGGTTCCTTGCACAATTCATGATTTATCTATTTCTTCTTTAAGCTATGCCATTATGTTGAGGTGTACTAGGTGCAGATACTTTCCTTTTGATTCCTCTCTCATTGCAAAATTCATTAGAAATAAATTCTCCTACTTTGTCTTATCTTATACATTTCTATTTCTTTCATGTTTCTTTCTCCACTCTAGCAAAATACCTTTTGAATTTTTGAGAATTTTCTTATTTATTCTTCAAGTACATTACTATCATCATTCTACAATAATCAATAACAAATAAAATAAATTACTTATCTACATAGTAGGTTTCTTTGGCAATAGGTCCACAAAGGTCTATATGGAGCAACTCCAACACTTTTTCCTTTTCAAACTTTTCTTTCCCATCTTACCAATTCAAAAAAAATTGTGCATGCCCATGTAAGGTTTCTTGAGATTTTTAATGCCTCTAACCCTTTTCCTCTTGCTTATGTTTACTAGGTTATCAATATGCACATGACATATTATTGCAGGGGCACTTAAGCCTTTTCAGGAGGTTATGTGCAGGCTCATGGTGAACCAAACTATGCTCTTAAGTAGCAATAAAAAATTAGAAAATTAGGGTTATATCAACTTGACATGCAATTTTTTACTTGATATTAACTTTATATCAAAAAGTTGAGAGAAGATAATCTCTACCAAATTGAATCTAGTTTCTAAACTACTAGGACTTATTTCGAAAAAATAAAAATTGATTGGTCAAAATTTTGAATTTTAATGCAATATTACAAAAAAATTAGAACAAAAGTAAGAAATAGATGTATGTCTCACCACCTTAATCAAAATCAAATGACAATTTTTTTAAAATAATATTCTAGATATAAGTAGTAGGCTGATGCTTGGATGTGACACATATTTTTGTGTATTTTTATTCCAAATAAGTAATTAATAATTAATTTTTGACTTTGGTATTTTTGGAATAAAAAAACTTTCATGTATGACTACCTTAAATAATTCAAAACTCTGCAAAATTTAATCTTTCATTTTATTTCCTTATAGTAGAAGAAACATAGAATGTGATGCATCTTTTAGATCTAAAAAATATTGTACCATTTGAAAGTTATAGTTGTTTTTCAAGTAGTGTGTCAGTCAACACTTTATATGTAATTCTATTAGAAAATAAGTAATAATTGTTGGAAATATTCAAGATATGACAAGTTACTGAGAGGGGAGGGGTGAATCAGTAACTTCTAAAATTTCAAACAATAAAACTGTATACTGATATATTCATCATTCATCCAAGTAACCTATTGTAAGCATGAAACAAAATCATTTGCAACACTTGAACACACAGATTTGGTGACCCAAAAACCTTCCAAATAGAAAGTAAAACTAGGGTGGGGATGAAACCCACAAGCTTCGTTACTACAGTATGAAGTTGGCCGGTTAAGGCTTACAATGACCACTTCTGGTGATCTGCCCTGTTAGGAGCACAAAGGATTGCTAGATCCACCTTGTTAGAGGATTTCCAAACATACAATAAAGTATGCACTCTGTTAGGAGATTTACAAAAGACTGTTAAGTCTACCTTGTTAAAGGATTTGCAAAAAATGATTCACCTGTTAGAATGAAACAGTGGATCTGATTACAACTGATTGCTGATAAGATCCGCTATGCTCTGATTCACCTTGATGTGATAGATAAAACTTTTCTGCTTCAAAACTAGACCTGCTGAATATCTTCACAATTCAGCGCACATACTTTCGCACGCATGTATTTCTTTCACACTTTCACACATTCACACTTTCACATTTCCACTCATTACCATTTGTCATAACTATATGTTTGAATGATACAATACATTGCATATATATACTATCCATATAAATAATACATGCAAGGTTGGCTAAACAATACATGCAAGGTCGGCTAAAACAACAAGTGCAAATCTCTATACAAAGTCGGCCCAAGGTAAAAACTCGGGTTCACTGAATTGACTCGGTGTCCTTCTGATACTCGGCATCCACTGCATTACTCGGCATCATCATGCACTGGGTAGAAGTGAAGGCACGGTTCATACTAAACACTTCGAATAGTTTTGAACTCGGTAACCACTGGAGACTCGGTAGAAGAGATGTCACTCGGTGAATACTTCTATCTGAACTGTTGCTCGGTGATCAAAGGAAATACTTGATAGAACCTTGTGACTCGGTGATAGTTAGTTTCCTTTATATTCGTCTGAGCTCGGTAAAAAAATAATTTCCTTGATAACCTCAGGAGCTTGGTTATCATGAAGTTCTCGGTTACATCTTAGTACATCTTTACTCGGTCAAAACTGATTCCTTTTTTTATCTTGAACACTCGGTAAACACTGATTGCTTTGTTCACCTTGATCACTCGGTAAACACTGATTGCTTTGTTCACCTTGATCACTCAGTAAACACTGACTTCTTTGTTCACCTTGATTACTCGGTAAACACTGACTTCTTTGTTCACCTTGATTACTCGGTAAACACTGAGAACTAGGTAAGGCTTGGTTTCCGGTGTGAGCTCGGTAAGTATTCAGAATCCAATAAGTGTTGTAACTAATGATAAAAATGTATCATAATGCCAACAATCTCCCCCTTTGGCATTAGTGACAAAAACACTTATCAGACAAAATTTATCTGACATGCTGATGACTGATTCTGAATATACATAGCTTCGTTATATACAACTCCCCCATAGAATAGCTTTGTTATATACAACTCCCCCATAGAATGTACATACATTATTTACATGAGCTGTATATCTCTTCCTTTGTAAAATTTTTTGAAAACACTTATTCAGCCATAGTGTACATATCCAACAACAATCTCCCCCTTTTTGACAATAATGCCAACGAATAAAGAATATATATACTTATATGGAAACACCAAAATGAGAGATGAACTTTGAATGTACCTGGAGAATAAGCTGGAGAGTCTTATCCCAATTCTCTTGCAAAATTTTGTAGGTAGAAAGAGCTATTTGAATTTCAGCCGAAAGTTCAATCACATGATCTGCAATGGAGAAGTTATTATCATGGATTAATGTCTTTGAATGTGCAATATGCTTCTGCATTGAATCCATGATGGGAAGGATCATGTTTTGGATATCTATCAATGTAGATCAGATCCTTGCCTCTTCCCTCAATAGCTCTGCCTGCTTCTCTGACAAAAATTTGATTCTGAGGTGATGAGATGAGCTTGAACTGGGGTCAAGCTTCAAGTTCTGTGTGCTTACCTTCAGATCTTCATCAATTTTATTTAGTTTTTCTCTTATTCCTTTAGTGTATTCGGTAACATCACAAAGTTTAGCAAAAAGAGATGTTACATTATTAAAAGAATTTTCCATATCTGCCAAAACTGAGGTTAATGCAACCTGATTTATTGCAATGTTCTGGGCAATGTGCCCTAATACCTTATTATCAAATTTCTTTTTTGCACACTCAATTAACTTTTCTTGTCCGGAGGCATCTTCATTGAATTTATTAACTGCCTCTTCTAGTTGAATCAAAATGTGTTGAGAAGTATCAACATCAACACCTATAGCCTCAGTAATTATGTTTCGGGCTTCCTCAATTATCCTATATTCCTTATCCCTTTCTGATCTTAACTGCATCTGAGTAGCCTTTTTCTCAATAAGTTGACTAGCATACCTCATTTCTTCAATGGTAGCATTATCAAAGTCAATCTTTGGAATTACTATCTCTGTGTCCAAGCCAATATCTTCAAGAATTTCCTTTCCAGTGATCATAAGTCTTAATGGTTGCTTTTGTTTGACTTCTGGGATGACTGGTTTGACCTTTGGAATAGACACAACAGTAGAGATAGAAGGACTAGCAGTAAAAACTGGGATGTTTGAGGTTTGAGTGCCAATAGAAGTATGTACAGGGTCAAAAATTTGAGTGCAGGCCAAAAATGGTGATACACTCGGTAATATAGTATCTGAGCTCACTGTGCCTGAAGTAGATGGCAACAAAATTGTAGAACAAATTTGAGTTGTCAAAATTTGAGAACTTACAGCAATGCCAACTGATGATGATGGAGTCGAGGAGGCTAACTCGGTAGATGAAAAGGGGTGCAGCTTAATAGACGAAGAGGGATGCAGCTCGATAGATGAAGTGGTAGTCACTTCCACTGATGATACCTGGAGCTGAGATATGGCAGGTGTAGATGGTAAAACTGGTGTAGATGAACCTGCTGAAGCTGACTCCAACCTTGATGATGTCATAGGTTTTTCTGGGGAGTGAGGAAGGGATGCAATAACTGCTGTTGCAATTTTTACCGTATCATCCTCCTTATCTTCCTCTTCAGCTTCTTCCTCTTTGTCTTCTTCCTTCTTTTCTTCGATCATTGCATGCAACTCTCCTGGTGTAACTGTGATGGATGGAGTGCTATCTGATTCATCACTGCTGCTACTGCTGTCATCATCCTTTATTTCTACTGGGTCTACACTGGGCTTATGTAGATGATAGATGTTTTTCCACATGTTTGTAGCATCATTTACAACATGCTCTATATCTTTGATCAAAACTAAACAAGTGTGGAATCTGATCATCATTTTACCTTCATAGGTTTTCAATTCAGATTTTACCTCTGCTCCAGTGAGACTAGGCTGAAGATTCTTCAGGGATTGCTCATATATATCTTTTATCGTCTTGGTGGCTAACTCCCATCTTGGTTGTACTCTCTCCAGTAGTTCTTTAGAGATATGAGGAGCAATCTGGTCCGGGGAGTATTTCCATTTTCCCATTTTGTTAAGTACCAGTTCCTCAATTTGCATTTTCTCTGCATCAGTCCTTGTCTCAAATCTTAATGCCTTGAAATTTGCAATGCCGGCTCCTTCTTCCAATGTTTTGAGCCTTTGCTCAAATGTAGGTGCAGGTTTGACCAATACAGGTTCCTGAATACCTTTTCTCATTCTTCGAGTGAATACTGCAGTAGGCTGCTTCTTGGGCTTGGTAATGATTACCTTGCCTTTCTTCTTTGCCGGTTGCTCTTTTTCTGATTCTTTTTCTCCTTCTTTTTCTTCTTCACTTTCTTTATCTTCACCTTTTCCCTTGGTGACCATAAGAGAACTCATTTCAATTTTTAGTTTGGCCATTTTCCTTTTACCTTTGCTGATGGCCTGTGGAATTTTGATTTCTAGTTCAACTCTGGCCTTTGCTTCATCATAAGTACCAAAAATTCGTTGCCTTGGGTCTACTGGCTCATTTACCAGTGCTTCAATGATATCCCTGGTTTCATCAATATTTACCTCATATGGAAGAGGTTTCACCCATGCAACTCGGGGTCTAACTGCCTGTATGTATACCTTGTCACAGTCAACCATGAAACAGACATCATCCTTATACTCTTCAACAAGTTTTGGAGGTATTCTGAATCTGTTGTTCATCCTTTCCTTGAAATCTTCAAAATAATTGTCCATTACTTTGTCAAAATTCATACCCATATCTACTATGAATTCATTTATTTGATACAAAATTGGAGTATCTTTCCTTCATACAACTATACCTTTGGATGGAAAGAATTTCTGTACATAGAAGAATAAACAAACTAGCAAAGAACCAAATTTACAAGGGTTTGTCTTTGCAGTCCTTATGCTTTCCATGTTTTTATTGAATTGTTTTAATAATACATCAGCTAGGTCAAACTCCATATTTTTCTTTACAATTTTATATGCCAAATCTACAGCCTCGCAAGGTACACTATTCAGCCTGCTGGAACTATACAGTTTGTATGCAATAACATAAATACCAAATTTCAGTTCTATATCTGAAACATTGTTGAGTTTTAAACCTCTACCATCCCATTCGGCTTGGGTTTTCTTCTGTAACTCATCCTGTCCTAGGGTTTTGGTGGTTTTGGCTTTGCTGAGCATTGGGAGACCCATGATTTTGTGAATCATCTTCTTGGTTATCAAAACTAGTTGTTCCAACCACAACTGACCATTATGTACTCGGCTCAAGATATACCTCACCCATTTCACTTGGAAACTTCTTGGCAGATGCGAGATATGGGTTAAGCCTTTGGTTTCTAAATGTTTGAACTCAGGTTTTAGGGTTCCATCCATGCATAACTCGGCTAGGGTGCTATCCATATCTAGTGTCCCTATTTCTTGCACAGTACACTTGAAATGAGTACGAATATCATTGATTAGAAGTACCTTTGGAGGAATCTGTGATTGAGCTCCATGCGGGTCGAGTGATTCAGCGATGGCAGGAACAAGCTTGAACGTCGGTGCCTTCCATTCCGTTCCCTTCACAAGCATTTCGGATCCTTTCTTCGCCTTACTGCTGCTGGTGCTTGCGGAAGCCATTGCTGCTCGGTGAGTAAGAAGATTTCGTAAGAATACTTCGCTAGAAAATTTCTTCAACTCACTTGAATTCGCTTGAAAACCCTCTTTTGTAAATCTCGAATTTGCAGTGAAAAAATGAGGTTGAAATCTGCCCTTTTGATGAAAAATTTGTCATTAATGTTTAGCACAGAGGTAGCTGCGATTGACAGGCTGTCATCCACTAGCTCAGCTTAAACTTCGCAACTCAGTGACCAAAAGAAAATAGGTTAATCTGCCCTTAACTCGGTAAGAGAAGAACCAACCATGCTCGGTAAGTGCAACTTGGTGAAAGAAGCCTTATTGCACCCGACTGAGCTCGGTAAGGTCATGTACCGACCATGATCCTGATGTATCTGAAATACTGATTTGATCATATTTTCATTCTAGGACTGCTTAGGATATTGCTTGTGGATACAGTCCTGGTCTTATCCTGATGAGTCTTAATTGGAAATGGGAGAGTCACTCACCTCTTGAGTGATCATTCCATTACTTGAATTATCTGGCTCGGTAGACTTTGGAATCCATTGCTGCTTCATTTGTTTCCGAATATTGTCTACTTTGATTTTCTTCTCATCCTTGACTTTCTTTATGTTCATGCAATTTTTAGATATATGACCAAGTTCTGTACATGTATAACATCTTACAGTGGTATCCCTTTTTCTTAGGTGATGCCTTGCACAGTTTATGCCAGTATGACCATATTCTCCACAATAATGACATCTACACCAAGTGTTGTAGTCCCAACCAAATATTGCTTTGACAAGTTGTTCAGCTAGATTAAAAGATTTTAATTTGCATTGTGATGCCTTATGACCTTGCTTTTGGCATTTGTGACATTTACCTTCAAATTTCGGTTTCCTTTTGCATTCATTGGCTTTGTGTCCATGCTGATTGCAATTGTAGCATTTTTCATTAAATTTTCTTTTTCCATTGCTCCAACATCTGTTAGATGTATGACCTAACTTACCACAGTGGCTGCAAGTAGGTTTTTGATTCTTTTGAGTACCCTGTTTGGAGGATTCACCTTCTTCCTTGTATCCAAGGCCTGCTTTACCATTTTTTTTATGAAAGTTTTCTTCATTTTGCAGATTCAATTGATCCATGTCTTTTTGAGATTTTACCATTCTCTCATTGACTTGTTTTTCAGAGATTAGATCACTTTGTAAGCTTGCATTGATTTGTCTTTCAGTAATTAAGTCATTTCTCAAAATCTAATTCTCAGATCTTAGATTCATAATTTCTTCATTTGCATTAGATAACTGAGTTACAAGATTTTCAAGCTGAGAGGATTGATTATTCCTTACCTCTAAGTCTTCAGCTGCCTTGTTCCTTTGCTCCAAGATTTCGCATAGCCTGATGGACTGGATTCCTTGTTCCCTTTTGAGCTTTCTTACTTCTTCCTGCAGAGATCCATTCTTTTCTAAGAGTTCTTTGATTGCTTTGTCAGCTTCATCTGAACTATTTGATGGTGAGAGATCTTCAATCTTTTCTTCAACATACTGATGGTCATTCATTTGCTTTGCAAGTTCTTTTCTTCTTTTCAAGGATTGTAAAAGATTCTCTTTTGCTTCATTGAGTTGAGCCATGGCCATTTTCAGATCTAGCTTTTCATTCTCAATAGTTTTGTCAAGTTTGAATATCTCCATTGTCCTTGATCTTTGCTCAAGTTGTGAAGCTTTTATCTTGAGAACCTTATAGCTCTGATACCAATTGTTGGAAATATTCAAGATATGACAAGTTACTGAGAGGGGAGGGGTGAATCAGTAACTTCTAAAATTTCAAATAATAAAACTATATACTGATATATTCATCATTCATCCAAGTAACCTATTGTAAGCATGAAACAAAATCATTTGCAACACTTGAACACACAGATTTGGTGACCCAGAAACCTTCCAAATAGAAAGTAAAACTGGGGTGGGGATGAAACCCACAAGCTTCGTTACTGCAGTATGAAGTTGGCCGTTTAAGGCTTACAATGACCACTTCTGGTGATCTGCCCTGTTAGGAGCACAAAGGATGGCTAGATCCACCTTGTTAGAGGATTTCCAAACATACAATAAAGTATGCACTCTGTTAGGAGATTTACAAAAGACTGTTAAGTCTACCTTGTTAAAGGATTTGTAAAAATTGATTCACCTGTTAGAATGAAATAGTGGATCTGATTACAACTGATTGCTGATAAGATCCGCTATGCTCTGATTCACCTTGATGTGATAGATAAAACTTTTCTGCTTCAAAACTAGACCTGCTGAATATCTTCACAATTCAGCCCAGATACTTTCGCACGCATGTATTTCTTTCACACTTACACACATTCACACTTTCACATTTCCACTCATTACCATTTGCCATAACTATATGTTTGAATGATACAATACATTGCATATATATACTATCCATATAAATAATACATGCAAGGTCGGCTAAACAATACATGCAAGGTCGGCTAAAACAACAAGTGCAAATCTCTATACAAAGTCGGCCCAAGGTAAAAACTCGGGTTCACTGAACTGACTCGGTGTCCTTCTGATACTCGGCGTCCACTACATTACTCGGCATCGTCATGCACTCGGTAGAAGTGAAGGCACGGTTCATACTAAACACTTTGAATAGTTCTAAACTCGGTAACCACTGGAGACTCGGTAGAAGAGATGTCACTCGGTGAATACTTCTATCTGAACTGTTGCTCGGTGATCAAAGGAAATACTTGATAGAACCTTGTGACTCGGTGATAGTTAGTTTCCTTGATATCCGTCTGAGCTCGATAAAAAATTAATTTCCTTGATAACCTCAGGAGCTCGGTTATCATGAAATTATTGGTTACATCTTAGTACATCTTTACTCGATCAAAACTGATTCCTTTCTTTATCTTGAACACTCGGTAAACATTGATTGCTTTGTTCACCTTGATCACTCGGTAAACACTGATTGCTTTGTTCACCTTGATCACTTGGTAAACATTGACTTCTTTGTTCACCTTGATTACTCGGTAAACACTGACTTCTTTGTTCACCTTGATTACTCGGTAAACACTGAGAACTAGGTAAGGCTTGGTTTCCGGTGTGAGCTCGGTAAGTATTCAGAATCCAATAAGTGTTGTAACTAATGACAAAAATGTATCATAATGCCAACAATAATTACTTACTAAACTCATAATTTGATAAACCTTACATTTATGGAAATATAAGAACATTTTTAAGAAACCCTTTTCATTTCATCAAATTTTGGTGAAAATAAAGTTGTCAGCTACATGTTTGAAGTAAAAATCACATAAAAATAGGCCAAAAGCACATTTTTATCTGATGTTTTTAAAGTTAACCATATAGGTTTGGTATCAGAAGATATAGTATAACTTATAAAAATATTAATTCTTTTCATTTAGTATGAAGGTTGCTGGGAAAAATGTTGGAATATATTTTGAAATGGTTTGAGATATTTCAAAACTACAGATTTTTCAGATTGCCACTTATTGGAACACCATGATCCTGCACATACCCAGGGACACAATGGAAACTAGCAGGCTCCAAGAGTGGAGAAAAATAATCCCTACCATGATGGAATCAACTATGAAGTCCTGAAGCCTATTTTGGCATTAAAATACAAAAAAGATGTAAATCCTTGGTCCTAAAAGTTAAAAAAAGGGCTAAATGGTCACATGAATGTAATAGGTATCAAATTAGATTATTTTTCTCTTTAGTAACTATTAATAGAACTATTTGAGCCATTTGGCAAGGTAGATTATTCAACATGCTCTTGAATGACAAAATTTGTAATGTTGCAAATTCAAAAAGTTGAATTGCAATTGTTAGTATGTTTTAGAAGGAAAATGAATTTTCTTGTGTTTTAGCCTTGTAATCACCCTTATACTAACCAAGGTTGGTTTGTAATATTATTTTGGAGGTTATATATGGAAGTGAATTCCATTGTATGGACAAAGAAATGAATGGTACAGACTGTACTCATTTTTAATAGGAAAAGCCTCTAGTTTTTGCAAGATTTATGAGTTTTTCTCATTGCTTTGGGTATCTTTGAAATAAAATTGAATTTGGATGTAGAAAGGTCATTGATACAAGGTTTAAGTATTCCATTTCATGTTTTTAATAAAGGTTTATAGAAGTACTTTTATTCATTACTGTTGATTATAATAGTATTGTTTAGGTTTTGTAGGCAGATTTGACAATTTTGATGAAGAATGGTATTTTAAGGGATGTAAGACCCTGATTCTCATGGAATGACCTGGTTTCAACATTTTATAATAGTAAAATAATGATTTTATATGCATTTTTGAGGGAGAAGTGAAGTATTTTGGTGATCACAATACTAATTCAAGGTTTTTGCATTATATTTGTTAGGTCAATTACAATAGTAGCATAGTGGCCTTAAAGAGGGGTCACTTTTATGTTGGATTATGTCTATATAGGTTAAGGAAAAGGTGTTCCATCTACCATTGGTTGGAGAAAGTATTGGAAAAGTGTATATTGTAGAAGCCATAGTTTTTAAGGGTTTTAAAGCACAATTTGAGGCTTTTGCACTTGTTAGGTTAGTGAGCTCAAATTGATTGAAGATTCCTTTGATTCAACTCATTTGATGAGACTGTGGAGAGTTCTAGAGTTTGTGAGAAACATTTTTTTGTAGATTCTTTGTAAAGTAAAGTGCTAAAACAAAGATTGTTTTGCAAAGTAACCCTACCTATCCTTTTAGTTTCTCAAAGTATTCCATAAAGGGTATCTAAAAAGGTGATCTATTTTCTTGGTATTTTGTGATTCATCAAAGTTATGAATTTTAGAATATTTCTAGAGACCTAATTTATAGGGATATTAGGCATATCCTGAGCACTTTCAAGTTTGTATCCATAGTGATTTTCTGAAATTTTAATATTGGTTGAATCACCTTGTGATTGATGTCTTAAGGCTATTCAAACTACCTTTGGTCTTAGGAAGGGTCTTGAACAATCATTCATGTGTTGGAGATATTAAGGTCTTTTCCTTGCATTAAAAAACTTGTATATTTGTGAACTTTCCTTACTCTTAATAGTTGGGCCTTCATCTCATCAAACTTATTATAACCACTACCCACATTGCATAAAATAGTGCACCACAAATAAGAGCTAATGAACAGACCTGCAATCCCATAAAAACACATCACAATTCCTTGTCAAACAAAAAGTATTTGCTTAGATGACAATAAGGGTATCAGGTTCCTACCAAGGTAACTTGAAATTCTGACCACAAAAAATCCTAGTGAACCCAAAAACAGGAGACAAGAAAAAAAAAATTGCTTATTTTTCTAGACCGATATTATCTACTTGAATCCTATGTTATCACTATAATCTATACATCATAGTAATCTATACATTTATAATGTAAATGTTTTAATAACATATAACACTTCCTTATTTATTGTAATGCTCATTTTAATGTTCATGCAAAAAGCTTGATAATTCTAATCTATACTCGGTATGGCATTTTAGGGATTAAGTATTTCACAATCATAAAAATCTATGCCATATGTATCCCTAAAGCTATTGTCATAAGTCATGACACCATGATTATTTAGATATCTCTTTTAATATTTTTGCATTGCAATGTACAATGGAGGGTCAGACTCACCTATATTTTGACTGTGAAGGTGATATCTTGACAACACCATATTGTGAACAGAGATTACAGTGCAGCTTATTAAGAGATGTCGTGAAGGTGATTAAACATCTTGCATTGCAGTTACTAAATGTGGAATATTGTTATTCCCATATTCAAAATTTGATTGAATTTATGATCTTTTTTCCTTATTTTTTCCCTATCTTTGACCTAACCCTAAGATGGCTATTAATATGCTATTCGACAGTCACCATATTTTGTCATGTCTGTTATAATATGACTTAGTTTCCCTATCTACATTAATTAGTATTAGATTATATTTAGCTTGGGCATATTTATATAGTAAATCTTGGTAATTATGCATGAGTTCCAATATGATAATAATTAATAGTTAGGGTTTCTTAGATTAGAAGATGTTTAAATAATTATATTAGGGTTAGGTTTATGGAATTAAATATCATTCATAATATTAGTAAGATTTATGTATTAATGTATTGTGAACCAATAATACATTTAAGGTTATGTTTGTTCACAAGGAATGGAAAAATAATTAAAATAATATTTGAAACATTTCAAAGTAGTATCAACATATTAAAGTAATACTTGTCTTAACGTATACCGTTTGATTGAAATAATTCTTAGAGATTTTGAATTTGTTATATTATATTTCTAACAAACAAATGCTGACTGAGAAAGGATTTCTTCTCCAACCCATGAAGCATCTTCCTTGGGAAGATTTTTCCACTTTACTAAATATTTTGGAATAGTTTGATTCCTTAGTCTTTGGTCATGCCTGCCAAGAATAATCTCAAGTTCCAATATAAGTTTCCCTTCACTGTCTAATAGTGGTAGATCACCACAAGGATCTATATGTTTCTTGAGGGCCATTTTCAGTTTGGATACATGAAAAAAAATATGGATCTTACTATTTTCAGGAAACTCTATTTTATATGCTACTTCTCCTATCCTCCTTAGGACCCTGAATGGTTCATAGAAATGTGGTTTTAGTTTCTCTACTCCACTGACTTTGAGGGAAGATTTTTTGAGGGTTGTAATCTTAAAAATACTAAATCTCCAGTTTGGAATGACCTTTCCACTCACTTCTGATCAGCATATGTCTTTTGTTGATTCTAGGCATGGTGGAGGTTATCTTTGAGAGTTTTCATGATATCAATATTTGGCTGAATGAAATCTATAGCTCTAGGTACTCTGCTCTCTTGATTGATCAGATCTCCAAATGTAATAGCCTCATATCCATGTAATGCTTTAAATGGACTCATTCCAATTGACATGTGATGGGTA
The DNA here is from genome assembly GCA_028749045.1 of Cupressus sempervirens. Classification (NCBI taxonomy): domain Eukaryota; kingdom Viridiplantae; phylum Streptophyta; class Pinopsida; order Cupressales; family Cupressaceae; genus Cupressus; species Cupressus sempervirens. The sequence goes on from CM053786.1 coordinate 754,588,951, forward strand.
TTATTATAACAATATTTTCCCAAGTATAACCATTTGATCCATGAATTTTTTTGTCCTATCACATAGTTTCTGAGATAGCCTTCTATCCATTTGTTAACAATTTCAATTTATCCATATGTTTGGGGGTGATAGCTGGTGCTAGGAGTTAATTGAGTTCCTACTAATCTAAAAAGTTCCTTCCAAAATAAGTTGAGAAATTTGCTATCTCTGTCACTAATGATATTCTTTGGTAACCCATGTAATCTAAAAACCTCTTTAAAGAATAGTTCTGCTATCTGTGGTGCCTTATAATGTATTGATATGGCAAAGAAATGTGCATATTTGGTTAACCTATCCACTACTACCATGATGGAGTCCTTTTCTTGTACTTTAGGTAAGCCTGTAATGAAATCCATAGAAATGCTCTCCCATTTTTTATTTGGAATAGGTAATGGTAGTAATAAACCAACTAGATAATCATGTTTACCCTTATTTTTCTAGCATATCATACATTCTCAGACATATTTTATAACATCCTTGTTTTGGCCTTTCCATGAGTATCTCACCCTTATCTTCCTATAGGTTTTGTAGAATCCAGTTTGTCTAGATAAAGGGTTGTCATGATATTCCTTCATAACCTTCCATTTAACTTTGGAACTTGCTACAAGTAGTATTCTTCCTCTATATAGTATGAGTTCTTCAAAAAATTTGATTTCATCATTAGTTATATCTCCTTCCATCATTTCCTTAGTCCTTGGATCCCTAGCATATTTTGCAGCAATTTCATTTTTCCAATTGCTTGTGATGCTAGTAAGGGTATTCAGTTGACCCTTTCTAGATAAAGCATCTGCTACCACATTATGGGTTCCTTTAACATAGTCAATATCAAAATTATATGCTTGGATTTTAGTTACCCATTTCTACTAGCAATCATTAAGGTCCTTTTGATTCATGAAGAACCTTAGACTATTATGGTTTGTTTTAATATTTAACATCCCACATACTAGGTATTGTTTGAATTTTTCCAATGCATGCATGATAGCCAACATTTCTTTATCAAAAATTGAGTAGGGTCATTCTATTTTTGTTAGTTTCCTACTTTTGAAAGTAATAGGGTGTTTGTTCTACATGAGTACAGCTCCAATTCCTTCACCCAAAGCATCACATTTTAATTCAAAGGGTTGTGTAAAATCTAGGACAGCTAAGACTAGGCAAGAACTCATTCTTTCTTTTAACTCTTCAAAAGCCCCATGTGTTATCTCATTCCATTTGAAATTTCCTTTTTTTGTTAATTCAGTTAAAGGGGATGCTAGCTTGGAAAAGTTTTTCACAAATCGCTTGTAATAACTGCATAAGCCCAAGAATCCTCTAAGTTGAGTTAGGGTTTTGGGTTTTTGCCATTCCCTTATTGCTTTAACCATTTATTCATCCATGCTTACACCCTTGGCACTAATCTTATGACCAAGATAAAGAATTTCTTCTAATCCAAACTCACATTTTGATGCTTTTACAAATAATGATTCAGATTCTAATATGCTTAGTACTTATTCAATATGTCGAAGGTGTTCTTCCCATGACTTGCTATAGATGAGAAGGTCATCAAAGAAAATAATGAGGAATTTCCTAAACTTTTTTTGGAAGATATGATTCATACATAACTAGAAAGTGGTTGGAGCATTAGTGAGACCAAAAGGTAGAACTAGAAATTCAAAATGTCCATAATGGCATCTAAATGTTGTCTTGGGAACATCCTCCTCCCTCATTCTAATTTGATGGTATCTTGAACATAAATCAATTTTAGAAAAATATACTACTCCATGAAGTTCATCTATAAGTTCATCCACCCTGGGAATGGGATACCGATGTTTTATAGTTTTCTTATTTAGTGCCCGATAATCTATACACATTCTCATTGTCCCATCTTTGTTTTTCACTAGTACTACCGGGGATGCAAAAGGACTGGAACTAGGTTGAATATACCCCATGGCTAGGAGTTCTTGGATAGCCTTTTCAATTTCATCTCTATATTTTTGAGGATTTCGGTAAGGGGTGGTGATCACTGGCTTAGCATCCTTTTCCAATTCTATAATGTGTTCAAATCTTCTTTTGGGTGGCAATCCTGGTGGAATTTCTTCAAACAGCCTCTCATATTTTTTAAGGATAGATTCAATATCTATATGGATAACTGACTCCTAAGGTGTAGATTTATTTAATACCAGACATTGTGCAACTCATTCTCCTCGACCATGACATAGTGTTCTTTCTATTCTTTTGCATGAGACCAATTTTCCTAAACCATCAGGTATTCCCTCCAATGTTATTTCGTCGCCCTTGTGCTCAAAATGGATTTTTAAGTTTGGAAGGTCAAACCTAAAAAATCCCAGAGAAAATATCCATGGACCTCCCAAAATTACATTTTAATCAAGTGGAACCACATGTAAGTCTTCTCTGGTGGTGTGCCTTTTTCCCAAAGTGATCTCTTGCTGTGGAATCATCTTTTTACAATGCACTAATGATCCTATGGCTTGAACGGTAGTAAAACCTTTGAACTTCTTAGTTTTCAATTTCATTGTGTTAACAAGTTTTTCATCAATGTAGTTATGGGATGGTCCACTATTGACTAATGCAATGACTTTCTGACCATTAAGAGTGCATCTAATTATTAAGACTCAATTTTTTGAGGATTGAGTCATAGTGGCTATCACTCCATATTCTTCTCCCTATTCTTCATCACCTTTGTCACATTTTTCCTTTTTGTTGACCTCTCCTTCCTCTAGGTCTTCTTCTATTCTTTGGATGCAATCTCTTTTTTCAGATCTATGTCCTGGTACCCAATCTATTCCACAATAATGACAAGTGTTCCTTTTCCCATTGCAGTTATGGCCTAGTTCCCATGGCTTTTGGCATTTAAAGCATACATTTTTCTTCTTAAATTCTTCTTGATCCTTGGTAGGAATGAATTTTTGGTGGAATTTATTATTTTTTAAATTTTTTTTATTAGGTTTATTCCAAGATTTTTTATTTGTGGGTGAAACTTCCAATCCGAGTGCTATTTCAAAGGCATCATCTAGAGATGAAGGTTTCAAGGCACTTACTAGACCTTTTAGTGAATCGCTCAATCCTTCTATGAACAAGTAAGTAGAGTGTTCATCATCTACTCTTGTGACCTAGACTGAGATCTTTTGGAATTCCTTAATATAATCCTCTACTATTCCTTGTTGTCTTATTTGAGTTAGTTTCTTAAAGTTTTCTTGAGGATGCTTTCTATAAAATCTCTTAATGAGTTTCTAAGAGAATTATTCATAGGAGGTAATATTTTGGTTCCCTTGAGTAATAAGCCCGTGATGCCACCAATCATGTGATGTTCCTTCTAGGTGGAGGATTGCAAATTGGAGTGCATCTTCTTCTATCATTGGACTAAGGGTCAGATAGGTGTTTAATTTTTGTAACCAAGCACGTGCAGTGAATTTTTTTGACCCATCAAAATTTGGAAGTGTCACTTTATTTACTTTACTTCTAAAGTATTGATTTTGAAGGCTCCTTTCTCTCTTATGTGTTTCATGTCTATTGGCTTCACAAAATTCTCTGAATATTATTAACTCTCTAATTTCTTGTTCAAGGTTCGCATAAGCTCTGACATTCTCAAAAGTAGTATTGGTTGTTTATCCCTCTTCTTCCATTGAGGGCCCTTCCTTGGGTAAGAAATTAGGTTTGGGTACTTGAGGTGGTGAAGCTCCATTATTTTTTGAATGGTTTAAACTTATGTCCCTTCCACCTGAATTATTATTTTTAAGATTGTATATGGAATTTTCCATGTTTTACAGAGCTTGAAGAAGTGCTTGATTTGATATTTCTATTTGCTCTGCTAAGGTTTGGTTTGTCTATTCCATAACATTTCTAATTTCATTAGATAATTGCTCACTCATTTTTTCTCCTCTTGTTATTTACTATATTTTCAAGCTGGCAGGATCAGGCTCTGATACCAATTGTGATGACCCCTTTTTTCAAATTTTGACTTGTTATTCAATTATAGGAAAAAATTAGGAAATCATCAAATTTAAAATAAACTAAGATCATTTCTACTATTAAGTTATATGAGGAGTTGAGCTTTAGCATTAATTTTTTGGTTTTCATGGAAGATCTCTCCTCATAGTGTTAGGTCATCTCTTTTTCCTGATTATGATCACTCCAAGATGGTAGAATTATGGTGCAAAGGGCGCGTGAAACAAGGTCCAAGCATATCTGACAAGTCCTTGAAATTACTTCGCCTTTCCCCCCCACCAACTCCCTATCTCAAGATTTCATGATTTAGGAAAGATACAACCTTCCACACTATAATTCAAAATGCTTCTAAATGTTATTCAAGTATTTTTTAGATATAAATGTATTATACCAATATATTTAATTGCAATATTTTTTGGTAGATTATGTATTGATATCTACTTGAATCCTATGTCATCACTTAGATATATATATATATATATATATATATATATATATAAAGTAATCATAGTAATCTATACATATATAATGCAAATGTTTTAATAACATATAATACTTCCTTATTTATTGTAATGCTCATCTTAATGTTCATGTGTTAATGTTTATAAATCCATAAATGAACTAGTATTAAAAATTATGTGATAGTCTTCTCATGCAAAAAGCTTGATAATTCTAATCTATACTTGGTATGGCATTTTAGGATTACATATTTCACAATCATAAAAATCTATGCCATGTGTATCCTTAAAGCTATTGTCATAAGTCATAATGCCATGATTATTTAGATATCTCTTTTAATATTTTTGAATTGCAATGTACAATGGAAGGTCAGGTGTACCTATATTCTTACTACGGAGGTGATATCCTAACAGTGCCATACTACGAATGGAGATTATAGTGCAACATATTAAGAGATGTTGTAAAGGTGATTAAACGTCCTACATTGCAGTTGCTAAATGTGGAATATTGTTATTTTTGTGTTCAAACTCTGATTGAATTTATGATCTTTTTTCCTTGTTTTTTTTCTATCTTTGACCTAACCCTAAGATGGGTATTAATATGCTATTCGACAATCACCATATTTCGTCGTGTCTATTATAATATGACTTAGTTTCCCTATCTGCATTGATTAGTATTATATTATATTTAGCTTGGGCATATTTATATAGTAAATCTTGGTAATTATGTATGAGTTTCAATATGATAATAATTAATAGTTAGGGTTTCTTAGATTAGAAGATGTTTAAATAATTATATTAGGTTTAGGTTTATGGAATTAAATAACATTCGTAATATTAGTAAGATTTATGTATTAATGTATTGTGAAACAATAATACATTTAAGGTTATGTTTGTTCACAAGGAATGGAAAAATAATTAAAATAATATTTGAAACATTTCAAAGTAGTATCAACATATTAAAATAATACTTGTCTTAACTTATAACATTTGATTGAAATAATTCTTAGAGATTTTGAATTTATTGTATTATATTTTTGACAAATTATATATATATATATATATATATATATATATATATATATATATATATATATATATACATACATATATATATATATATACATATATGTATATATATATATACATATATGTATATATATATACATATATATGTATATATATAGATATATATATATATATATGTACATATATATACATGTACATATATATACATATATATGTGTATACATATACATATATATATATGTATATATATATGTATGTATATATATGTGTATATATATATTTATACATATATGTATAAATATATATACATACATATATATATACATATGTATATATACATATATATATATATATATGTATATATACATATATATACATATGTATATATATGTATATGTATATATATGTATATATATATATATATGTGTATATATATGTATATATACATATCTATATATATACATATGTATGTATATACATACATACATACATACATACATACATACATATATATATATATATATATATACATTAATCAAGGTTCATTACATTATCTCATCTAAGATAATTGGTTAGTGCAATACAACCTTTACCTTTCATATAACATGGTTCATCATTGCCGAATCTAACACTTCCACCATCATAGTTTACCAAGTTCTCAAATTTAGTTATATCACTAGTGATATGGTGAGAAACAACACTATCAATAATCCATGTATCATTCTTACTAATATATGACATAATGGTCATCTTATCATTCTTATCATCTAATTTATACATAACAACAATGTAGACTATTTCATCATCATCTTTAATACTACAAGAATATTTAGAAATGTAACATAATTTCTTATCTTTGTCTTTGTAGTTCTTGTAGCTTTTGAAGTCCTTGCCCATATACTTTTCATGCTTCTTTTATTCTTTTCCTTCTCTATTTGGACACCTTGCAACAATGTGACCAACTTCTTCTCTAGAAAAGAAGACCAAATAAATTTTTCCTTTGTACTTCCTTTTTCCCTTAGAAAATCTTTTTGCAAGTAATGCTTCAATGACTTAAAGATCTTCATCAAAACTAGATTCATCTTCACTATCAGATCACCTTTTTGATTTTGAAACTTTCTTCTTGAGTGAGAGCTTGGCTTGAAATGCAAACTCAAGGTTGCTAGAGTTAGGAACATTATTATCATAGTTATATAAGTCAAGTGTTGTCAACCTTCCCACTAGCTCATCCAATGATATATCATTCTTGGGAATGCATCTCATCTTTTGAATTTCTAAAAATCTAATTCCATGTGTAGGAAGAAGTGTTTTGAATACCTTTCTTACCATTGTCTCATTGTCTATATTTCCTCTCGAGGCTCTGATTGCACATACATTGGCTTTGATTATTTTACTGTGCATTAATATATTTTCATCTTCTCTCATCTTTGTCTAATCAAATTGACCTCCCTTAGCTCTTCTTACATTGTCATCTCCTCCATATATGGCTTTGAGCTTGATCCACATCTCATAAGAAGTACTATAGACTTTGACTTCATCAAATTTAGCATAGTTGAGAGTCAAGGCAATATCAATAATTATAATATTATGATTCTTCTTTTCTAAAAAATTTTGTGCCACATACTTGTGTCTAAGTACTTTAGGCCTAAATCTCCAAGGGTTTCCAAATGTAGTCTCATGATTTCCTACCATGTCTTAAAGTTATCTTTGTTTAGCTTAGGGATCTCCCTTCTATAAGACATCTTGATCTTTAGCATATGTCCTTGAAACCTTCTCTATAAGCATGAAGATCTCTTATACCAATTTTTCCAAATATAAGAGGAGTAACTGAGAGGGGAGGGATGAATTAGTTACCATAAAAATAAATCTCAAATCTCTCAGATGTCAATAGAAATCAAAACTAAACTCTACAACAACTAAAATATAGTTGCAACCCAGTTAGCATTGAATCTACTTGACAAAGACTAAGAATTACTGTTACTCAACAATGCCTAAAATAAATGCTTCTTAAGATTTTTAATGTTATTAATATTAATTAAAGTAGTTGTAGAGTCATAAATAAAATAACATGAACACATATTACATAAGGATTTAACATAAAAACCCATTTGAAAAAACAACCAATTGTATCTTGTTACTATTTTTCACTCTTATGAAGTGAGCCCTATTACAAGCCAACCCTATTAAAGGTTAAAAACCACACTTTTAGGTTTGACTTTGTTATAGGATTTAATTCACCCTCTTAGAAGTGGCCTTGTTAGAGGTCTTTAAACACATCAATCTAGAAATGCCACCTCGTTAGAGGATTTAGAAAATAGTTATTAAGCTATCTCTATTAAGAGATTTGATACACTCCTATAATTATTAGAGAGTAATAATGATACAACTTGATTGCTGATGCAACTCTATTGCAGATTTCATATCTATTTTTTGGCTTGAATATGTCATCCTCCTTGATCATATAAAATTTTGTAGATCAGTCAACTCTAGATACCTTAATATCCTTCCAATTGTCTTCCTTTGTTATTTTCCCAATCCCACAACTTGACCTTATACTTATATCATTTACATTGTCAAGATGGCTTGAATACACTTTCAAATATTATATATTCATCATTTATGTTGGATAGACTTAAAAAACAAATTCATCAACCTAAATATGCTGACTCAAGAAAATTCCTTTTTAACCAAATCATCTAGGTCAACACTAATGTAGAAAATACTTTCTTTCAATTTCATTTGTTAACCACATGAGCTCAGCTAACACTGCATCCTAAACTTGATTCCCTTTGTTAACCAAGAGAACTTGGGTAACACTGGTTTCTTACCAACTTCTCTTTGGTGACTAAGTCAACTTGGTAGATATTGTCTTTCTGCAAACTTCCTTTGGTGACAGAGTGACCTCAATGAACAATGACTTTATATAAACTTCTTTTGGTGCCTGAGTGAACTTAGTAGACACTAACTTTCTAAAAACTTCCTTTAGTGCCCAAGTGAACCAGACATAAAATAACTAGTAAAGAGTTCACATTTTGTGTAACATTAAAGACAATATACAATTGAACAATTATTTTCAACTATCATGTCCTCAGGTTGTCTGCCTAATTTAAAATACAATGTTAGGGTTTTTGTCTTCTCTTCATCACTTGTTTCATCTATACTAAAACCTTGATGATATTGAGGAGTATGAGGAAAGTCAGTTATAGGGCTACTTGATTGTGGAGGAGGAGTTGAAGAGGTAAATAGTCTCTAGGATGACTCCCTAACTTATGATATTTTGACTTGTTTCCCTCTATATTTAGAAATTTTATTTTCAAGTCTCAACCTCTTTTGGACCTCCTCATTATAGGCTACCAAGATTTTTTCATACTTCACATGTAAATCTTGCACAAATTTATTTTCCCTTCTTGTAGTAGCTAATGTGATGTTTTTTGTTCCAATATTCAATTCTACTACCTCCTCATTTTGGATGTCCTCGACACTTTTTACAATCAAGTTACCTATTAAATAAGATTCACTAGACTCAGATGTGTGAGTCCTAGAACCTTTTTTTAGGGACCATATAGCTAGAGAAACATGGTCCTCACTATACCTTACACCATTTAATGCTTTATGTTTTTTCTCCTCGGTATTCATTTTTTTTACATCATCAAAGACCATTGGATCTGCAATATCCCAATTAGGGAGAAGTGGCACCATGACTACTTTAATCATTCTCTTTCCTTCTTCAAGAGTTATGTTATTAAACTCTTGCATCATTTCTTCTTTAATTTATCTCTATACATTTTTTTTTCCTTTGTAGTTTGTTCTACTTTTCTTTTAGGGCATTGTTGTCACAATACCCTTGCCTAAAGTTTTTACCTAAAGGTAACCTTGTGGAACATGGAAACAACCTTGAATTTGTGTGGCTTCAACTATGAGGTTGAGTCTTTAGAGAAGGTTGACTTCCTTACTATCGGGGTGGACCTAACTACTCTTTGAGAGGAAAAGGGGAGAAGGGGTCCATGCAAGAAAACTACCTAATCTAATCTAAAGGGGTGATAAACCAAGATAGTCTATTTAGTCATTTCCCTACCTAAAAATGCACTATTAATGAATATAACCTCAAAATACACTGACTTGTCCTTTTTTTTAATCCAATAGTCACACATCAATCAAGAACCAAATGAACTACCAAAAGGATGGAACTTCACTTAATATCATTTAAAGGCAATGGTGGATACTATTATCCAGATTGAAGAATGAATACAAAACATCAATGAAGTCAAGAAGGTTTTACACTAATAATGATGGGAGAATGAAATAAAGAAAAATATTACATTCACTCATAGACAAAAGGAAATTGTAGTAATAGTGTGTAGAACTCGAATGCTATAGAATCATAGAGAAAAGACCAACCCTAAGAAGGGTTACAAATTTTTACTTTATCATGAAAGGATAACACATATAGCTTCTACCCTAAGGTCAAGCACAACAACTACATTTAAGATTTCAAAGAACAATCACTAAAAATCTAGGAGGGATCTAATAATGGTACACATCTAGATGCAAGAAAATCATATTATTCACCAAACAAAACTAGAGAAGATAGAAATGACGGCCATTATCATTCTAACTAGGAAGATGGATAACTGCATGGCAATGGAGTGTCCCTTTACATTCATCAGTCATGGGGAATGTTGAAGAGTGGTTATAAATTACCAAGAATATCAGATTCACCATTAAAGAGTTGTTTTCATATATTCTCAGCATGCCAAGTTAACCATGTCATCGGTCAACTAGAGTCAATCCTCAATTTTTGCCATGTATACCAATCATATTTTATCATTCCACCACTTGGAAACTCTTCTATCTTTCATATTTGACCTTTGGCTACAATCAATTGTAGCTTCGAAACCCTTTACCTTCATTAACTATTTACCCCTATAAACTCATGATCAAACCATATCACTACTTCACAGCTTATCCTTAACATTTTCCACTAGTTGTTGTGATCTGATGAATTCTTTTGTCGCATATTCATATCCTGAAATCAATATAACATGAAATGCTTGTGACCTTGAGAAAATGAAATTAACCACCACTATTTATTTGACAAATGAGCCCATTGAGACACATCTTACATCATCACTATCTCAATATATATTTTCATTTTACATTTTTTCCACAGTGACATAGTGACACGCGTTGATTTGGAAGATTGAATAATCAAAATACAACTAGGGCATTTCATCCATTATTTATCTCTTTGACTAATTAGGAACTTCCACATCACCAGGGTTCATCCATATGGAGCCATGACTCAACTCCATGACCTTCACTTTTAATTAGCCTCTGCCCTTAGTGACAATGTGACTTGTAAAGTTTTTCCACTTCACAACTATAATATGGGGTTATCATAAAACTAATGCAAACTTTTGATGAAACCAACATCAAACCATGATCACTTAGTCACAACTTATCATTAACTTGAGTGCCCTAACTTTGAAAATGAGTCATAAAATGAATCATTGTGTAGTTTCCTTGATCTGAAGTTAAGCTTAACCATTGGCGACCCTATCATCCACATAAAATCTATCTACTAGAGTTAACTTCACACCATCACAACCAAGAACTATAAGCCAACATGAAATGTTACGAAGATGCATTGAAAATAGATTTAGCTATTTTTCCCCTTCATAGCTTTCTTGATTGTTAAGTGCTAATGGCCTATGACTAGGAAATGAAAGAGTAATCACATGATTGCAACTTAAATAGTTCATAATTTATCAAATGAAAGTCACAAAAGGCTAAGGTTAGGCCTAGGAAAATAAGGGTTAAAGCATGATTTTTTTGACAAAATTGGTTAACAATTGACTAATGAACTTAAGCATCCATTAGGCTATGGAGTCTTAAAAAAATGAGATATGTTCTACAAAGAACTAGAAACATTGGATAACTACAACCTTTTTCATTCTTACAATTGCAAAACTTCAAAATGTGGTAATCTTACAAAGAGATAACTTGTGCTCATGATTGCTTGGAAAATTAGAAACTAACCTAATATATACCAAAAACCCTAAGCCTCCCTAGAAGTAGGGTTTGAGTTTAATTCCATTAACTAGAATGGGTAGGACATCAACATTACACTTAGATATTTGGAAGACATTGGCCTCTTTGCAACTTGTGATAACATAAGGGCTAATCGACATTGCATAAAATTTGGAGTACCTACTTGACTTGGCTCTATCTAAATCCAACTTGAGGACAAGTTTCCCCTCTCTAAAAACCCTAGCTCTTGATTTCTTGTCAAAACTTCATTTGACCTGGTTCTGGTATATCTCAAGTGTCTGCATAACTAGTTTCCTTTTTTCTTCTAGTTCCATTAATTCTTCCATTCTGACAGTCATTGCATCATCTTCCATTAGCTCCAAGTGATGAGCTAACTCTAGGGAGAGGAACTCAAGTAAAATAGGAAGCCTTGCTTCCCTTCCATATAGTAACATGAAAAGAGAGTTCCTAATAGCCCTCTTAGATGTAATACTATCAGTCCAAAGGGTTGTTCTTAGCTTCATGTGCCAACACCTTTGGTTTTCTTCAATTGTCCTTTTCATGATTCTGATTAGGTTCTTATTAGATGACTCATCTGAGCCATTTCCTTTAGGATAATAATTTGATGATGTACTCAAATATATTCCATGATCAAGTACCCAAGAGAAAATATGAGCCCAAACAAAGGACTTAGTATGGTTTAATATTATTGTTGAAGGAGTACCAAACCTATCAAAAATTCCATTAAGGAATTCCACTACAGAGGCCTCTATGGAATCCTTTAAGGATACTACTTCTTTCCACCTTGTAAAATAATTTATTGCAACTAAGATCCACTTGTGACACAAGTTGGAAGGTGGACAAAATGGACCAATAAAGTCTAGTCCCCATTGTGAAAATGGTTGATAAACCTGAATAGGATGCAGGGGAATAGCTATTAATATTTATTTTCCTGAAAAGAAATCACACTTCTTACATTCCCTATATACCTATAACAGTCATGAAATAGAGTTTTCCAATAATAGCTAGCCCTTATGAGCTTCATAGTTGTTATTTGTGTCGAGAAGTACCCATAATTAGGTTCGTCATGAATTTTTTTGAACATACTATCTGTCTAATTAGGGTTGATACATCTTAGTAAGGGTCCACTAAGATCCTTCTAGAAAAGAATCACATCCCCTATGGAAAAAGGGATGGACTACAATCTGTATTGTCTTCTTCTGGCCATGCTTAACCCTTGTGGATATCTTTCTCCTAATAAGAAGGTTGTTATGTCTTGCATCTAAGTGTTTGGATTTTCATTTCCTGCTATTTCTGCATTGCCTATAACTATAGAAACCTCCTTAGTTGACTCCTAAGATGAAAGCATCTATCTACATGGTCCTTTTTCTCTCACAAGCTTGGTTATCTTAATCTCTACATTCCAACTTTCTTCTCATTGATGTCCTTTCTTAGGATGAAGTCCTTCACACTTGCATGAGGGACCAATAGTTGGATTTTTTTGTGAGACAAAAGATGCCTGAACTTTTTTAAAGTTCTTATGATAGCAAGAGCCTACTTTTTCAACGTAGTTGTATTTATCTTCATAATCCTTTATCCCCTCACTAAAAAAGACTATAGGTTGCTTGAGATGCTTGACTCACCCCCTAGGGTGTAGAGAATGAAGTCCTTATCAAAATTGGAGTTGACAAGGGTGTGATTTGATGTTATTGCTTCCTTTATCACTTCAAAATAGGCTCTTCCCTCCTTTATCTAGGTAAAAACCATATTTTTTAGCATGGTTGTGAGAGGCTTAACCATGGTAGCAAGATTAGGAATAAATATTTTCACAAAATTGATTCTACCAAGGAAGCTCTACAACCTTTTCTTATCACTAGGAAGTGAAAGAGCAAGTATTTCCTTTGTTCTCTCTAGATAAATGGCCAAACCATAGTTGGACACAATATGTCCCAACAATTTCCCTTGCTTAGTGGCAAACATGCACTTACTTGGATTCAAGGATACACCATATTCTCTACACTTGATGATTGTTATGTCATCAAGGCAAACCATAACAAACCTCTCAATCATACTCTTGAAGACCATCTCCATTGTATTTTGAAAAGTAGCACCTACATTGATTAGTCCAAAAGACATCTTGCTATAGGCATAAGTGCCCCACTTAGTTGTGAAAGTTGTTTTGTATTTATCAGACTCTTGAACCAACACTTGATTATAATCAGAAAACCCATCTAGGAAGGAAAATATTTCTAAACCTCTAACTTTGGACAATATTTGTTCCATGGAAGGGAGAGGATGGTGATCTTTAAGAGAAGCCTTATTAAGGTCCCTAAAATCTACATGGTCTACCTCACAATAGGTATGTGATAATCATGCCCAAGGACTTACTTAGGAATATTTTATTCAATCTAAGGATTACTTCTCCCACCATAAGGTGCATTTAATTTATCAACCCAAGGAGATATAGTTGAAATGGTTGGCATGTTATGTGCATTAGGTTTCTCAAGGAGTCATTATGCTTATGTTTTAGGAAAGTAAAATGCAAAGAAAGAAACCACACTAGTGCTATAGGAAAGTAACATACTTAACTCTTTACTGAAATGAATGCTAGAAATACAACTATGTGCTAACTTATATTTCAGCTAAGACCATCCACTATAACTACTCTTGCAGATGTTGTAGGAATATTCACAAAGTATGATGTTGGAGGAAGAAACTTATAACTTCTACCTAAAATAATAGAGATGCTAGAAGTAAATTTATACTAATCTAATTTAAAACACCTCCCAAGTGGGCCCTCTTGGTTTCTTTTGCTAATCTACTAAAACAAAATGTAAATTAAGAATTACTTCATTATATTTCAAAACTGTTTACATAAGAATAATACATAAAACTATAAAACAACTCACTACAAGAGTCAACATCTTTTTCCATAAACTTCTCCCCACCTCCAAAACTATTGATCCAGTGCCTATAAATAGAGGATTCACACTTATTCCAAAACATGAAAGAAAACAAAAGGACTACAAATCTACTAAACAAGAAGAAGGAAATATAACAACTTGTGTTATAAGAAATAAAGTTTTGGTAACTAATTTAGCACAATAGTAAACATAGAGGGAATATAGAAACACTTCATCGCTGCATTCCTAGAGTAATAGCTCCTCCTTTGTAGCAGCCATGTCTCTTGGTACCATTATGATTCTTCTACCGCAACTAGGCCTTAATGCTCCTCCTTGAATGTTGTTGACCATTCTCTAGCTTCTTCCCTAACAAGTTAGTTGTGATGTAGAAATATTTATGTAAATAACCATATAATCAAATTAAATCCAAATATTAGAACACATGTTCAGATTGTTATATGAAATATTGCATTATATGTATAATATTGGCAAATTATGACATAACTATCTACCCATGGGTTAACATTTCTATCTAGACTTTATCATAACTTTAGATAGTTATAAGTGAAAAAAAGTCTTCCCAATATTAAAAAATAGAGTATTAAAATTAACATTAAATAAAGGAAATAATTGGCTTCATCATCTGCCCCTTGGTAAGTTTAATGCTTGTCCTCAAGCATTGCATATTCTACCCATTGATCAAAAGTCTCCAACCTCAGTCCTCCCTCATCTATTACTCCTAAAAGTGTAGTAGAACCCTCTTGTTCTTTCCTAGACTTCCCTTCTATGATATTCCTACAACCTATCAATTCATTCGAAGTTGATGTCATACATGGGCCAAAGGAGCATAGGTGGTTACATTGTCAATGGACAACAAAGTTCTGGTCTAATTTTCCTTCCCAGTTGCATTTATTTTGGTACTTGATAAAGGGATACCTCAAGGTTGATAGGGTTGTGTGGCTCCAACTTTCTAACTCCCTCAAGTAGTCCACCCCATCTATTTTTGACACCAACCATGGCTCTTTGAAAGTAAAAGTAAGGCATGTTTTCATACTCTTCATACACTTGTTCTAGCCTCAAATATTTGTTTTCTTATTTCCTTGTGAACATCTCCATAGGTCAACCTAAACCAATCCCTAAGGATTTATTATAGTTTATTGCTCTTTTCTCTTAATGGTAGGTGTTTTGTTCTCTCCTCATCTTTGTAATGTTTCTGGTGTCTATCGTAATTGGCCTCATTGTGCATCTAGGACAATAGAGCCCTAAAGTGTATATCCCCTATGTAAAGTAAAGGTTCCATTGAGTTTTTGTAGGGATAATAAAATTATATACATATAGTTCAAAGATTAAATTTTGTTGCCATGATGGAAGAGTTTGGTACAAACCATAGAATTCCTAAGTTGACCAAAATTTTGTATCTATATCATTGAGGTCATCATCAACTAGAATAAAAGGAATTGTTCTTTTGAATAGATGGCATAGAACCTAGGTGGTAGCCTATAAGTAATTATTTGGTCAGCCAATTTAAGGGCATGATCCATATTTTTATTCTATCTTACCAATTTCTCTTTTAAGTCTAAGATTTATTCATCTTGGTTTGTTATTACCTTCTTCATTTCCTTTTTCTCTTATTCCCATAGGGTTTTTTTTAATACATGATTATTATATAACTCAAAAGGAAGCATTTATAAGGTAATTAGGTCACTTCCCTCTTCCAAGTTATTTTTCTTTCTTTGTTCCCTCCATGACTATTCCAAGAAGCTTCGAAATGATGTTTTCTTATAGAGAACTAGGCTAGTTTTTTAATAGGATAACTTGTGTATTATTGGAGCTTTTCCTTTCTTTATGGCCTAGGGTATTCTATTGGCTTTTTGGGGAATTATTTTGACATTGACTTATCTCAACCTTACATTTCTCATTAGGATTCTAAGGAATGTCTAGAATTTCAAGTTGATTGAGAGAATCATTTGAGATAACTTGTACTAGAGATTCTTCATCAAGTTTTTTAGGTGAAGGGGACTAGGTTTTTTAGAGCACTTTCAGAATTTTCCCTCTTATTCTAGGGCTTCTTTACATAGGGGTTTTTTTAAGCACCACAACATTTTTATTGCTAACCCCTTTTGGTGTCTCTATTGCAAGAGTGGTTGTTGCAGGAACTAACTTTATTTTCTTTTGTTTTTAGATTGTAGGGTTTCATTTTTCTACTGTCAGAGACTAGGTTTCTTCTTGGAATTTACATTTTCTCTTTGCTTGGGTAGAAGTAGGTGCATTGCTCATTTGAGTAGGTAAAGGCACATTTTTTTACACATTTTTATTTTCTACACCTTAGGAGCTTTGCTTAGTAGTTGTGTCAATGGGGATTGCATTATCTTCATTGGGCTATTCATTAGGGTCAGTCTGAGTTTGCAAGGTTATATGTTGGAAAAATTCTTCCCATGACATATGAGAGACATCCCTAAGAGATCTTTCTATGATAAATTTTATTAGAGCATGGTGAGTAACATAATTGTCCTTTCCTTTTTGGTTTCCTCAGTACTAATGTATAACATATTATACACGAAATTGGGGACATTTAGTAGAAAATTATGCCTTACACAACTAAGTAACTAAAATGATGTACATGCAAATTAGAAAATCTTCCTTCATAGGTAAATTACTTGATAATATGCATGACCAACTCATTGTACAAAAACAAAAGATACATTCTTTTGCACACCTACTTAGTAATATCCAATGGAGGGCCTATTGGTATGAAAAATTGAGCCATAGATGATCTAGCATCATGCTCATTAGGGTAGTGTTCTCCTACTACTGGAAGCCTGGTTACTTTTCAATAGTCATTTTTCTATGGAAACAACTATCAATCCCCATACTATTGCTTCACCTTCCTCAAATGTATGTATAAACTAAGTAGCTACTTCTTCATCAAACTCTGTAGTTTCATAAATATCCTAGCCAACCACATGCATTAAATATTCGTACTACTTCTACATTAGAAGTAAAAAATTGTGTTCTAGTAGTTCATGTCATTGAAATTGTCCTCCCATTTGTTCTTACTAATCTCAACCTCTGCTCTATTTGCAATAATTATCTTCTTCCCTTCTATGAATTATAGACTCTTTTTTTCTTTTGAAAACCAAGGACCCTTTTCTCATTCTTTATGTGAATTCCTATCATGAACAATACATCATGACCAATAATAATGTAGTCTTAATGTGAATAAATCATAGATATGTGAGAATTGCCTCAAAATTTAATTCAGGTTGAATCTTAGTCTGACAACGAGGAATTACTCGGGAATAAAGGTACAACACTTGATAGTTGCATACAATGGCAAATAGATTTTAATCAAACAAAGAGAGAGCATAGATTTGAGGATCTTTAATGAGTAAACAAAATTTTCAATGGGAATTAGTAACCTTCCCTAACCCCTACAAAACATGGAAAAGTGTCCTTATTTTTCATACTTGGCACAAGGTACAGAACTGGCATAATATCAAAATGATATAATTAATGTAGTAATAGATATAACCAACTAAATCTATGCTCTAAAAATGAATAAAATTTGAAAACCTTATACCTTGAACCATTTTTATCATTGCACATGCTAGATAAAGGTGGTGAGAGTGGAAGAATGGTAGTGATAGAAAACGTTAGTGAAATCACCATATTATTGAAAGAATTGTAAAATGATGATGTGGAAGATGGGTGCGTGGTAGAGAGAGAAATGAGATGAGTTGAAAAAGAAGAATTTAGAAAGTGAATAGAGAATTTGAACTTTATGTAGACATAAAGTTTTTATTATGAGTATTCTCAAAGGAATTCTTATTGAAGAGCTATAGGTAGAAGGTTAGCACCTTTTGTTGTAGGAAGTGTTACCTATTGTGCATTTGAAACTAGATGTTGAAATTGTTGTAGGAAGTCTTCTTTCTTTTGGGGTTATTTATACAACTTTAGCCAATGTCCATTGACTAATAACTTGAAGTGTACTGTATCAATTGTGGTTGATTGGACAATTGCATTTGTAAATGCATGGCTTATTTTAGAAGGGCCTAGCCATTGTATCTGCAACTTTCTTGGTATGTCTTTAAATCTAGAATCATAGAGTAATGCCCAATATCCAATTTGAAATTGCTTCCTCTTAATTGTTAGAGTAAATAATTAATTAATTGTTAATTATTTATTTTATTGCTTAAGCTTACTTAGGTTAATGCATGTATTTGAGGTTAGTTGTTGACAACATCGGAGTTTTTTCCCTTTAGCATACTTATCTTTTCCACCTTTTGTGGATGTGTGCTAAGTTGTCAACCTTATCTCCTACCTCATTCCAGCTTGTTCTACAAGCTTCCATAAGGCCTTTATAAGTGATCTCTCACTCATTGTAAATTTATTTCATTTTCCATTTTCACATAGCAATTCTAATTCCCTATTGTGAAATATTCTATTGTGTGGTATTTTCTTCAAGCTCTTTGCTCCCTAGGTTTCTCTTCAGCAAGCTATTTGCACTGTAGGTGATCTTGGCACATTATCAGAGTTGGATTCTCAAATCCTACATGGTATCAGAGCCTCCCTGCTACTTCTTGTTCCAAGGATTTTTGAAGCCGTAATTTGGAGTCACAAATCCTAGTTTGTTTGTGCAATTTTTCTTCAAATCGCAGGTAGAGAAAATTTTTGTAGCATTTTCAGCCCAAACGGACGCTACCATTGGATCTGAAATACCATTTATAGTCAAGTTTCATACAAAACTTTTCATTTTTGGCTTCAAGCATTTTTTTGGAAATATTTTTGGCCTCCCAAGTAGCCGTACATAATTTCAGAGTGAAAAAAATAAAAAGTAAAAATAAATATATGAGCACCACTGTAGTAGCACCAAAGTGCCACCTAGCAGCCACTCGGTCACCACCTGCCAGCCGCTCGAACCCTGCTCCACTGGCAGCTTCAACCCGTAGCACTGCCACAGGACAACGCCATTGGTGCTCCACCGCGGCTCCACCAAGGAACCTCCACTCGATAGTAGCACCACCAGGTTTCTATCCTAGGTGCTACTGCCACTGACAGTCTCCGCTCATGCATTGCTCCAACTGCCTGCTGACATGTGGCCACTAGCTAACATCATTTCCTAATAGTTTACATCATTTTTCATTGATTGTACTCTACTGACATCATTTTTTGGTGTGCTAACATCATCTTTCAATTTGCTAATGTCACCTATCCAATTGCTGATGTCATCTTTCTGGTGACAAATTTCAATGGTCTCGTGACGGCCATACAGGCATCAAATTTAACCCAGTGTCTGTAATTTTCCTGCAAGGTGCATTTTTGGAGTAGCAATGGGTTTTTTGGCTATAACTTAAGCATACAAATGTCTCTTTCAATGTAAAAGAAGTGTCAAAAATTTGACTTAGAGATGGAGACATTGGTACTAGTTTCATAAGATTCTGAGCTCATTTGGGCTCCCATTTTTGGTATCAAAGTACATGCTTGTGTTTCCTCCTATTCTACATCAACAAATCCAAGTTCTTTCCCAATTTTTTGATTTCTATAGTTGTTTTTGTGGTATTTGGGAGATATTCTTGTATGTTTATGGGGGGGGGGGGGGGGGGTGTCTTTCTTTTCTAGAATTTACTTCTGTTAAGACCCTTCTACTTTTGTCTTATTCTTTCTCTCAATGGTGGATTCATCTATAACCCTCCTCACACCACACAACTACCACACCTAGGAGGTACAAATGAATAGGCTTCTCATGTCAAGAGGTCTATGGTCTTGTCTAGATGAGAATTAGCCTACTCTTACATGACCTTTTGAGATTCTACAACATAGTAACAAGATGGATGAAGCCATGGGGCTAATTGCACTCAACATTTCAAATAGTTTGCTATTTCACTTGGATGGTTTGAATACTCCACGGGCTTACTGCTAGAAATTTTAGAATTTTTTTGGATAGGTGAATGAGTTTCGAGCACTTTAGTCGGATGCAAAGTTGACTTCTTTGTCACCAAGCAACTTTCCCACCATCAAGAACTTTTTGATGAAGTTCAAATCCCTACATCTAGTTTTATAGGGATGTGGGAAGAACAAAACTGATAATGCTCGTGTATATTTTTGATACTCTCAAAGCTGAAGGGGTAGTGTTAGGTCTTTTCTTCTACTTTCTACTCCACCATGGATACCCTTGGAGAAAGACATAGGATGCCTACATTTGAGACATTTTGTGACAGGTTGACTAGGGAATAGGGAAAAAACCAATAGGTGGATGGCTCTGGCTCTTCCAACAAAGCATTGGTTGCTCAAAATTCTAAGGGGAAATCAAAGAAGAAAGGAAAATTGAAGAAAGACACATCACAATCTAATCCTAAGCCTCCAACTAATCCTCTAGCAAACCCTCCCAAGGGTAAAGATTCTTCAAAGTTAGGTGAGTCTACCTCCAAGACCAAGAAGAAATCGAGTGAGAACTGTAGCTTTTGTGGGAAAGATGGACATTCACTTTCTAGGTGTTCGAAATGATTAGAGGCTTTAGAGGAAGCCATGAAGGAGCATCGCATTTTAGCTCCTCAGTCTTCATCTCCACCTTCAAGGAAAGGTCATGCTCTTTCTGCCCGAGCTATGACTTTAGTGCCTTTATGGATTCTTGATTCTAGGGCTTCTCACCACTTTAAAAACACTCCTAAGTTTCTTACTTCACTTGCTCCTTATGCCACCACATAGATTATAGTTGGGAACTCTTCACAGCTTTTAGTTTTGGGTTCTGGCACTATTTCTTTGGCTGGGGGTTCTCTACAAGATATACTTTGTGTTCCTGATATTTCAATGAACCTTCTGTCTATCTATCAGATTTGCCACTCTGGCTCTAGGAAGACAATCGAGTTCTCACCATATGATGTGGTTATTCAGGACTTGCATGATCCAGAGATGATCATGGCCACTTGGAGTGTTGACTCTGCATCACACCTCTATAGATTTCATGGGTTTGAGTCTCCTGATTACATAGGTTCATGTTTAGTTGAACATGCAGATTTAATAAGTAGACTTTGGCATGAAAATTTTGGGCATGTTAATTACAGATATCTTTAGTAGATGACCACACAGGAACTTGTTCTTAGGCTTCCCTAGATTTCCTATCTAGATGGTGCTTTTTAGGGATGTGCACTTGGCAAGCGACATAGGGATTCCTTTCCACATGGACGAGCCACTCGTGCTTTAGCACCTTTGGAGTTGATTCATAGTGAGCTTATGTCATTTCCTACTCCTTGTTTGGGTGCTAGATATGTGCTTACATTTATAGATGACTTCTCCAAACGCACATGGGTGTAGTTTCTTAAGTACAAGTCTGATGCCTTTGACTCATTTTGAGTTTTTAAGGCATTTGTAGAGAAGCAGTCTAGACTTTCTATTTGGCAGATATGCAGGGACAATGGGGGAGAGTATGTGAACCAAGCTTTTAGAGATTTATGTTCTAAGCATGCTTTTTAGCATCAGCTTTTAGTGCCCTACATTCCTTAGTAGAATGGTGTGGCTGAGAGAAAGAATAGAACCCTTTGAGAGATGGAAAATTGCATGATTCAGTCTAGGTCCATGGATTCATGTTTTTGGGCAAAGGCAATAAATTGTGCCAACTTCATTCAGAATCAAATGCCTCATAAGGAACTTTGACATATGATTCCTGAGGAGTCTTGGTCCCATGTCAAGCTTGATGTGTCATCATTCAGAGTTTTTGGGAGTACAACATATGCATTTATACCTAATTCTCAGAGGAAAGCAATGGAACTAAAGAGCCGATGATTGATTTTTGTTGGCTACTACGAGGATGTAAAGGCTTATAGGCTATTTGATCCTGATTTTAGAGAGGTCCTATTTTGACAGGATGCCCAGTTTGATGAGAGCCCTCCTATAGTTCATTCCTCACCTCTAGTGACTCGTCCAGCTCCCACTGCTCCCTCTTCATCTCCACTTTGTTTCACAGATGATGAGGATGATGATCATGGTGATCCCAACATACCACCACCATAGGATCCTCCCTAGATTCCTAAATGGGCTCAAGTTACTATTGATGCTACAGGATCTCTAGCTAGTGACCCATCCACATCCCATCGCACCTTTTCTCACATGTAGGTTCTAGTCTACTCAGTCATGCTATTAGTAGTACTGATCCTTAAGCTTTTGCAGAGGCGACAAGACATTCAAAATGGAATAGTGCAATGGAGGAGGAATATTCTTCTTTGATGAAGAACCACACATGGGATCTTTGTTCTCTTCCCAAGGGGAGAAAACTAGTGCATTGTAAGTGGATTTACCACACTAAGTATGTTGCTAATGGCTCCATTGATAAGTATAATGCTTGTCTTGTTGCAAAGGGTTTTTCACAAGTTGAGGGTGTTGATTACTTTGAGACATTTTCCCCTATTGCCAAGATGAATTCTATTCGCCTTCTCTTATCCCTCGTAGCTTCATAAGGATGGTCAGTTTATCAGATGGATGTGAAAAGTGCCTTCCTGCACAGTGATATCATAGAGGAGATTTATATGGAGCAGCCTCCAGGTTTTGTGCAGGATCCCACCTTGGTTTGTAGGCTTTGATGTTCACTGTATGGTCTCAAACAAGCCCCTAGGGCTTGTTATGAGAAGATGGACTCATTTCTGCTATCTACAGGCTTTAATCACTGCCATTTTGATCCCACAGTGTACATTCAGCATCTTGGTGATGAGGATTTTATTCTTGTTTTGTATGTTGATGATCTTATCCTTGTAGGTAATTTTTCATCCATGCTCTAGGATGTTAAGTGTGCACTAATGGACCAGTTCAAGATGACTGATCTTGGTTTGCTGCACTACTTTTTTAGTCTTCAAATTCATCAGTCTCCTACTGACATTTTTGTGTATCAGTAGAAGTATGCTCTTAACATGCTTTGTTTCTTTCACATGCTTGATTGTAAGGCTACACCTACACCATTTTAGTCAAGTGTAACTTTTTATACCTCCTACACTTCACCTTTAGTGGATGCTACATTGTATCAATAGTTGGTTGGTAGCCTTGTGTACCTGACACACACCTGCCCTGATCTTTCTTTTGTAGTTGGCCTAGTCTCTCAGTTTTCTAAGGACCCTCATGAGAGTCATTGGCAAGCTGCCTAGCATATTTTGCACTACATTTAGGGCACACTTATGTATGGCATTCATTACACTATAGGGACTCCACACATTTTTGGCTACATTGACTCAAAATGGGCTGGTGATGTTGATGATTGGAAGTCTACTTTTGGCTTTTTGTTTTGCCTTGGCTCTGGTCCCATTACATGGTCGTCCAAGAAACAACATGCTCAGCCACTTTCATCTATAGAGGCTGAGTATAGGGCTGTAGTTCTTGCTAGTCAGGAGGCTTTATGGCTTTGTCAGTTGATGACTGAGTTTGGCTTTCCTCTTGATCATCCCACTATTTTGTGGTGTGATAATCAAAGTGTCATCCACATTTCATGCAACCCAGTGGAACATCACCATACCAAGCACATTGAGTTGCATATGCATTTCATTCATTGGTTGATTTAGGATGGTGTTATTGCATTTGAGTACATTCCTACTACTGGTTAGGTTGCAGACATCTTCACTAAGCCTTTTGCATTGCTATGCTTTCTTTAGCTATTGTCAATGCTTGGGGTTATAGAAGTTATCCTTGGGGGGATTGGTTAAGGCCTTCCTTCCTTCACTTCATGTTTTTTTCAACATGTTGTTTTTTACCTCTTTTTGGGGGAGAGTTTTTCCCAAGTGGTTTTCTCTCCTTCCCCATTTTATAAGGTTGCATTTAGTTGCATTGTACTTGGGTACCTAAAATGGCCTCGTTGTCGGGACCCATTTTGTATTTTGTGAGCTTAAGGCATTCCGCTAAGTTTCACTTAAGGGGTGGTGTTAGAGTAAATAATTAATTAATTGTTAATTATTTATTCTATTGTTTAAGCTTACTTAGGTTAATGCATGTAGTTGAGGTTTGTTGTTGACAACATGGGTGTTTGTTCCCTTTAGCATACTTATCTTTTCCACCTTTTGTGGATGTGTGTTGAGTTGTCAACCTTATCTCCTACCTCATTCCAGATTTTTCTACAAACTTCCATGAGGCCTTTATAAGCGGTCTCTCACTCATTGTAAATTTATTCCATTTTCCATTTTCATATAGCAATTCTAATTTCCTATTGTGAAATACTCTCTTGTGCGATATTTGCTTCAAGCTCTTTGCTCCCTAGGTTTCTCTTCAGCAAGCTATTTGCACTGTAGGTGATCTTGGTGCATTATTGGAGTTAGATTCTCAACTCCTACATTAATGTGGGAGTTGTATCATTGTTTCCTTTGCTTCTATATGATTTCTATTTGTTCCATGATAGACTTGCACATTTTAACCAAAGAATTAGGTTGTAGTAAGCGCTCTCTCTATACTACAAGAAGATCAATGTTTAACTCTAGTGTTTTACTTAAATTTTTGTGTTCAAATTCAATGGGTAGCATTGCTTCTTTTCCATATAAAAATTCAAATGGTGTGAACCCTGTGATAGTTTTCCATGTTGTTTGGTATACCTAGATAGCCTCTGGTAGTCTGTTACTCCAATCTCTATGGTGCAAATGAATTATCTTTGTCAAGATAGTTTCTATCTCCAAATTTGTAACTTCTACTTGTCCATTAGTTTGAGGGTCATAGGGCCTTATTTTTTGATGTCTGATATCATATTCATTCATGAATTCTATGATCAAATTGGAAGTAAATTGGGCACCTTGGTTACTAACAAGTTCTCTGGGGATGCCATATTGAGTAAAGATTTCTTCATATAGAAATTTCACAATTTTATGGTCGTGAGCATGCTTCATAGCTTTGAATTCAACCCATTTTGTCAAGTAGTCAATGCATACAAGGATATTTAATTTCCTATTGGATGGAGGATATATTGGACCAAAGAAGTCCATGTCCCATTTGTCAAATGGTGTTAACACCATTTGTGGATTGAGCAGAATTTCATATGTTTTTGTTGTTTGAACCATCCACTAACATTTATCACACTTCTGTGTCTAACTACTTGCATCTTTATGAAGTGTAGGTCAATAGTAACCAATTGTTGAAATCTTCAATGACATTATTTTTGCTGAAAAATGCCCCCCACATGGTTCATTATGACATGCATGTAGAATTTCATAATAGTCATCTTCTCATACATCTTCTCATAACTTGATTAGATCCAATGTAAAATAGTGTGTTATTGATCTAGGAGAAATGGAAGCTTTTTTCTACAAGCATATTCTTATCCTTGTAAGAGAAATGTGTTGACATTTTATTAGCTACAATGTAATTAGCTATATCTACATACCATGGGATTTGGACAAAAATATGAGTTAAATTCTCATCTAGAAATCTATCATCTATGAAAGTAGTATCTTCTTCATCATGGTGGATTATGGATAGATAATCAGCTACCACATTCACTTTCCTAGATTTGTCAATGATTATGATATCAAATTCCTACAAAAGAAGTAGCCATCTTGCTAACCTACTTGTAATGATAGGTTTTCTCATGAGATAATTGTTGCATGGTCAATACGAACGAGTATGGGATAACTAGTTATATAATGTTGGAATTTTTTTAGAGTATAAACTACTACTAAAAATTCTTTTTCAATCACTTTATAGTTCAACTCTAGTCCATGAAGGCTCTTACTAATATAGTAGATTGCACTTTTAGGATGTTGAGATTTTTGTCCTAGGATTGCACCTATGGAATAGTTAGAAGAATCTATATGTATTTGAAAGGGAAAAGTCCAATTAGGACCCCTACATATTGGTGCAATTTTCAACAGTGACTTGAGCTTCTAGAAGGAGTCATCACATTCCTTTGTCTAGGAAAATTTATCCTCTTTGGTAAGAAAACTATATAGAGGACTAGCTATTTGACTAAATTTTTTGATAAACCTCCTATAATAGCCAACATTTCCTAGG
Organism: Cupressus sempervirens; assembly: GCA_028749045.1. NCBI lineage: Eukaryota > Viridiplantae > Streptophyta > Pinopsida > Cupressales > Cupressaceae > Cupressus > Cupressus sempervirens. The sequence continues at coordinate 754,615,316 of CM053786.1, forward strand.
AAAGATCTAACTTCCTTTTTCTTTTTGAGAGTAGGGAGTGTGAGGATTACCTCTACTTTCATAGGTTCTACCTGGATTCTAGCTTCATAGATAAAATGTCCCAATACCATCCCTTCCTACATGATTAAAAATAATTTATCACTATTAAGGGATAGGTTGTATTCTTCACATTGGATTAATACTTTCTCTAAGTTCTCCAAGGCTTCCTCAAATGTGACACCAAATATAGTGAAGTCATCCATGTATATCTCCATACAATCATGTGATATGTTAGCAAAGATGCTAATTACAACTCTCTAGAAAGTAGCAGGTACATTGGATAAGCCAAATAGTAATAGAAAATAGGAATAGGTGCCCCAAGGACATGTAAATGTAGTAGTTCCTTGATCTTCTAGAGAAATAATTATCTAATTGTGTCTACTATATCCATCTAGAAATGACAAGTATTTCTTTCTAGTAAAGTATCCAAAACTTGACCAATAAAGGGTAAAGAAAAGTGATCTTTCTTTGTGGGACTATTTCATTCTCTATAATCTACACATATTTTCTTCTTGCCTCCTTTCTTAGTTACAATAACTAATGGTGATACCCATTTGCTATCAGATATTGGATAGATGAATTTAACATCTAACAACTTCTTTAACTTACTCTTAATTATTTAGCATAATGTTGGATTTATTCTCCTCTGAGGCTAATAGAGTTGGAAGCTTCAATCATTGATGTATATACTATGGGTGCAGAGTCTAGGGCTCAATCCTACCATATTCTTATAATCCCAAGAAGAGGCTTTTTTGTGCTAATTGAGGAGCTTGGTTAACAATTCCAATTATGATAGGGACAACTTGTTGTTTACATGAAGATTATGACTAGGAGAAAGTTACATAGTAGTCATTAATTCTACCATTGACACTTCTAGTACTAGACTTGTAGCTACTTCACTTAGGAGTAATTGGTAAATTATCTTAGGGCTTGTTGGGTAGACATGATCTTCATAGTTTCATAATTTTAAGACAAAACTTTCAACAATATCTTCGACCACTATACACTCATTGGTAAGAATGTTCTATAGTACATCATCTTCTTCCTACATTTTTAGAAAATATTTCCTATACAACATAATAAGCTGAGCTATAGAATTTAGTTCTTCCTCTTCATCTCCTAAATTTGGCCAAATAGCCTCTTCTAATTCTAGTTGGGGTTGGATAGGTGGATATAGCTCTAGCTTCCTTATGGTTTGACAATTTGAAATTATCATACTGTTTGATCTACAACTAATTTTAGCATTGGTTGTGGCTAACTAGGGTCTCCCTAATATGACAAGATAGCCAGCAAGTTTTACTTTGGGTGATAGGATAAGAAAATTAGTAGGGTATTCCAATGAATCTAAAGTCATTACCACATCTTCTATGAGACCATCTAGAGTGAAAGTTGAACTATTAGCAAGTTGTAATACTATGGGAGTTGTTCTTAAGTATTTGATACATAACCTATGCATTTTATCTTTACTCATCACATTTATTGGTTCTTCTAGATCAACTAAAGCATTTTTCACAACATTTCCATTTATGGTTAGATTAAATACTGGACTACTAGGATCTAAATACTTTGGTATCACTACATTCCCTAACATGATATCTTCTAATTGCCTGAAAATATGGACTATTTGAGGAGCCTTCTTCTTCCACCCTGGATTCTTAAAGCATACTTCCTTAATCGCCTTTCCATAAAGAGGGACATCCTTGATAGCTTGGAACAAAGGGATTTGGATGTGCATATTTATTAGCTACTCAACAATATTTGATGTCTTTTCCTCTTGGGATATAGATTTCTCTTTATTTAGTCTATATGGAAAGGGAGGATTCATGGAGGTATGGCCAATAGTCCTACTAGGTACATCAGTTGGTGGGTTGGTATTTAGTAATGTAGCTTCTAGAAGTGGTGTTGCAGGAGTTTATACAACTTCTATGATAATAGGGTATTCTGGTGTAGGAAAAGTTATACTAGATCTCAAATGGATATCATATATCTCTATTGAATATGTAGGGAACTTTTGAGTATCAGTAGTGTACATTTATTACTATTGTTGCTTGTTGTTCTAATTTGGCTAAGATTGAGAATGAAATTGGGTTGGCTTAGGATTAGTATTATTCATTGTAGGAAGTGCCATTATTGTAGGTTGTTGGACCATAGGTAGTAATTGGTTGGTTAGGCCATTGTCGAGGCCCGCATCATTGGTTATTTTTTTGCCAATTTTGTTATAGTGGTTGTCATTGATTCCACTAATTAGGCCATTGATTATTTGCTTAGTTTGGCCACTGGTTGTTTTGCTAGTTTCACTAAGTAGGTTGGCAATACTAAAAAGGATTTTGATAGCTTTGGTTTTTCTAGTAATTATTGTAAGGTTTTAAAAACTATGAAGCATCTTGAGGCATACCTTGTCTTGAAGCCCATGGCCAATGTTGAGCAATAAAGAACACTTGATCATTGTCCCTATCTATTTTCATGTACTTGGAAAATGTTGATTTTCCAAGTTGGGTACTAGCTTACATCTACAATCTTGCTTTTGTTTGTGGTAGAGAAGAAAATACTCTACCAATCATGATTTAACTTTTGCATGCTTTTTCTTTTTAGTCATTGTCTCATGATGTGTAGCAACATCATTTATGATAGATTTTGTTGAGGTCATCTGAAGAATATTGGTATACATCACTACTAGCCATCACATCTAGTGTTTCTAGAAAATTATCATTTACCCTTGTCAAGAAGACTAGTTTTTGTGAATCCTTTGCTAGTACATGTTAGGCATTCTTTTGCATTGTGTACAAAAAACATCAAACATAGTCTTCCAATGTTTCATCCTCTTTTGTGATATTCTTGTTGGATACAATTGTTCAATTGTGTTTTTTCTTTGATGTCACACATATGTCATATCATTCATCGGATAGTGCCTACTGAACTCAAAAAGTTAGCATAGCAAAGGACAATATCTACGAAGCTCAGAAGGTCAGCAAGGCAATAAACAGTATCTACTAAGCCCAAAAGTTTAGTAAAGATAGCTTGCAGTGTCTACTGAGTAGGCAGCTGGTTACTGAGCCTTGAAGGTAATCAAATAAATTTAGCTCTTACTGATCTCAGTCATTAATCAAAGAAAACATGACACAAGCAGTTCTTACCGAGATCACTCGATAATCGAAGAAAATATGACAAAAATAGTTCTTACAGAGTTCACTTGGTCATCAAAAGTAATTTTGTAAAAGAAGTTCTTACTAAGTAAACTCGATAGCCAAAGGATTTTAAGATATTGTAATGTTAACTGAGTTAAGAAGGTTAACTCTGGAAATTCTTGGAAGTAGTATTTATCGAGCAGGGTCGACCAGTAAAAGACATTTATTTGTTTAAGAATAATATTTGTAGCTGATTGTCAAATGGTTTATTGGTAAATGTAATATGTAAATGAGCCAACTTGAAAACCTAAATGATATAAGTAAGAAGTCAAGTTGTGAATTCAAATATGATGGTGTAGAAGAATGTGAAATTAATATGATATGAAGACTGATTGTTGTGGAAGCAGATTTGAAGGATGATCAGAGATCATTGAAAAATAGCAGACATATTTGATCAAGGAGGATCTAATGATGCTGAATAGAGACCTGTATCCAAAAAATTCAGTTTCATCTTGTTCAGGTCAATTCATTGTTGCTTTCTCACCATTGTAGTAGTGATTTCAAATCTCTTAATAGAGTTGGTTTAACAGCCATTTTGTAAATCCTCTAACAAGGTGACAATTCAGTTGAATTGTTCTAAAGACCACGAGTAAGGCCACTCCTAATAGGGTGATTAAATCCTCTAATAGGGTCACACCTAATAGTGTGTATTGTAACCTTTAACAGGGTTGGCTCCTAACAGGGCTCACTTCAGAAGAGTGAAAAATTGGTGACTAGTTACTCGGTGGTTTTTCCCATAGTGGGTTTCCACGTTAAATCTGGTGTTTCTTGTGTTCACCTTATTTTCAATTACATGCATGAATTCTTGAAAAGAAAGTAATAATTTACTGAGTTACAACATTTTTTTACTGAGTACAAGTAGTAACTAGATCTTTAAGACATCTAAGGGATATGTGGATTAATTTTTGGTAATAACTAATTCAAACCCCCTCTTAGTTACTCTATCTTTAATTCCAACAATTGGTATTAGAGCTATTGGTGCTTAGAGGAAAATATTTCAAGGATCTAAGCTAAAGATCAAAATGTCTTTAAAAAGGGAAATTCCAAGACTTAACAGGGACAACTTCTTAGTATGGCAAGGATTGATGAGGTTTCATCTGGCTTCCATTGGTGATACAGGGCTGCAGTACCTTGATGAAAAATATGAAGAACCTTTTGGTACATTATCTGTCAATGATATTGCTGAAAAGAAGACTCACAATAACATGATGATAGATATAGCATCCACTCTGAGTTATGAAGAATTTGATGACATCAAGGATTGCAAAACTACCTTTGAAATGTGGAAGAAGCTAAAAGAAATCTATGGAGGAGATGATAATGTGAGAAGAGCCAAAGTAGAAAATTTGAGAGGATAATTTGACCAAATGAGGATGAGAGAGGATGAAAACATTGCAAATTATGTTGAAAGAGTTAAAGAATGTGTTAGTGCAATCAAAGCATCTAGAGGAGATATCAGTGAGGAGATAGCTATAAGTAAACTACTTAGAACCCTACTTCCTATTTATACAATCAGAGTATCTGCAATTCAAGAAAGGAGCTGTGGGGAAAATCATTAAATAAATTTAGAGGCCATAGTTGGAAGATTGACTGCATTTGAGCTAGACAACTATGACAACTATGTTCCAGCAGCCAAGAATGTTGAATCCACATTTGAAACCAAGCTTTCACTCAAAGAAAAAGAGAAAAAGATAAAGGAACCACAATCAAAAAGTGATGAAGAATTCGAATAAAGTTCAAATAGTGATCTTGAAGTGGTTGAAGCTCTACTAGCAAGAAAATATTCAAGAGGAAAAGGAAAATACAAAGGTAAAGTTACTCTAATCTGTTTCTCTTATGAAGAAATTGGACATATTGCTACTAGGTGCCCAAATAAGCAAAACAAGGATGAAAAGAAAGGTCACAAGTACAATGGCAAGAAAGTCTTCAAATCATTCAAGGATAAAAGTAATAAAACATATTTTATGGAAAAAGATTCCAATGATTCTGATGATGAAGAAGAAGATGAAATTGTCTACATTGCTGTAAAAGATGAATCTGATAATGATGAGGAAATGGCACTAATTTCTCATATGAGAAAAAATGATACATGGATCATAGATAGTGGTTGTTCTCATCACATGACTGGTGATAAAATTAAGTTTGAATATTTTGAAGACTATTATGGTGGTAGTGTAAGATTTGGTAACAATGAACTTTGTTGCATAAGAGGAAAAGGAAGAATCTCTCTAACCAAGGAACTTGTCTATGATAATGCATACTGGGTAGAAGGAATAAAGCATAATTTGTTGAGTGTGGTATAGCTACTCAATAATGGATTCCAGGTAGAATTCATGCATGGAAAAGCAAGATTGTTGGATGGAAAAGGAAAGCTGATTGGATTTGGCACTCAAACAAAAGGTAACTTATTTTATCTTGAACTTGGTGAATATTCATCTTTCATTGCTCAAATTGAAGAAAGTTGGTTATGACATAGGAGGTTGTGTCATGTAAGCTTTGAAAAGTTAATAAAAATTAGTAAATTCAGGAATGTAAGAGGTATTCCTAACATAAAGAAACCTAAGGTAGGTTTATGCAAAAATTGTCAAATTAGTAAAATGGAAAAGACTAGTTTTAAAAGCAAGAACTATCAGACTAAAGAAGTTCTAGAAATTGTGCATACTAATTTTTGTGGACCTATTGTCATTGAAAGTTATACTGGTGAAAAAAAATTCATTCTATTTGTTGATAATTATTCAAGAATAATGATTGTCATGTACCTTAGAGAGAAATCAGAAGCATTTGAAAAGTTCAAATGGTATTTGGCCAAAGTAGAAAAGAAAAATAGAAAAAGATTGAAATGCCTAAGGTCTGATAGAGGTGGTGAATTCATTTCACATGAGTTCAATAACTTTTTCATTAAAAGAGGATTCAAAAGACAGGTTTCAACACCTAGAACTCCTGAACAAAATGGAATAGCAGAAAGAAGGAATAGATCTATCATGGATTGTGCAAGAACCTTAATGATTGAGAAAGGCATTGCTATCAAATACTAGAAGGAATCTATCAGCACTGCAGTTCATACCTTGAACCAAGTACAGCTGAAAATTGACTCATTCAAAACACCCTATGAGTTGTGGTATGGCTACAAACCCAATGTAAGTTATCTAAAAGTATTTGAAAGAAAACATTACATTTTGAAAGAATATAGGAAAGGTAAATTTGATGTAAAAAGTGATGAAGGAATATTTTTGGGATACTCTTGGAAAAGCAAAGCATATAGATGTTTGAACTTATCTACTCATAAAGTTATAGAAAGTGCACATGTAAAAGTTGATGAGTTTGTAGAAAGAACAGAAGAAGAAAGAAAAAGGGAACTTGAAGGCTACAGAAGATTTTTTTTAAATTGAACTTGATACAATACCAAGTATACCTATCAACCAGGAATCCTCAACTCCAGAGTCTTCATTAACTGAGTCACAAGAAGTTCAAATCGAGTCAGCATCTACCGAGTTGCAAGAACCCAAGTTGCAAACAAAAGCTACCGAATTAGTATCTATTGAGCCCAAGCAACTTGAATCAGAACTAGAAGTTGAGAGATAGAAGGACAACAATGCAAGTCATTCAAAAGGAAAGGAGGCCATGTTTGCAAAAATATGGCAGAAAGCATCATGCACCAGATCAGATCATTGGTGATAAATCAAAAGGAACAATGAAAAGAAGTTGAAAGGCACTTGTTTACTTACTGATTTTGAACCTAGAAATGTCAAAGATGCCCTAGACAATGAAATTTGGATTGAAGCTATGAATGAAGAGATAGAAAAAATAGAGAGAAAAAAAACATAGACTCTTGTACCTAGACCCAAAGACAAGAATGTGATTGTAAAAAAGTGGGTATTCAGAAATAAACTAAATGAAGATGGTAAGGTATCAAGGAACAAAGCTAGACGAGTATGCAAAGGATATTCAGAAGAAGAAGGTGTAGACTATGGAGAAACTTTTGCTCCTATTGCAAGATTGGAAGGTGTCAGAACCTTACTTGCATATGTTGCATACAAAGGATACAAATTTTATCAACGGATGTTAAGTCAGCATTTCTTAATAACATATTGGAGGAAGAGGTTTACATTAAGCAGCCTGAAGGTTTTATTGATCTGGACAAGAAGGACATGGTCTGCAAGTTGCATAAAGCAATATATGGTCTGAAACAAGCCCCTCAAGCATGGTATGAAATATTTCATAACTATCTTATTCAGATTGGTTTTGAAGGAACTAATGACAACAATAGTCTGTACATAAAGGAAGGACCAGATAATAAGATTGTTTTGGCAAAAATATTTGTAGATGATACTTTGTTCACAGGAAATGATGATCTTTGCAAAGAATTCTCAGAACAAATGAACAAGGAATTTGAAATGTCAATGTTTGGTGAGATAAAATTCTTTGTTGCTCTTCAAATTTAGCAGAATAAGAATGACATTTACATCACTCAATCTAAATACATCAAGGAGATACTGAAAAAGTTTGGTATGGAAGACTACAAACCAGTTTGGAATCCTATGTGCACTAGATTAAAACTCACCAAGGATGATGAATCAAAGGAAGTGGATTAGACATTGTATAGATCTATGATTGGAAAGTTGCAATATGTAGTGTACACAAGACTAGACATTGCCCTTGCAGTAGGAATTGCAGCAAGATTCTGAGCAAAACCAAAAGAAAATCACATGATGGCAATCAAAAGAATCATGAGATACTTGAAAGGAACTGAAGAATATGAATTATGATATAAAATTGGAGGAAAATTTGATTTAAAGGCGTTCATTAATGCAGATGGGGCAGGAAATATTAATGACAGAAAGAGCACAAGTGGAGGAGCTTTCTTTCTTGGAAAAAGGTTGGTTTCTTGGACAAGCAAAAAGAAAAATTGTACATCTCAATCCACAGCAGAAGTTGAATGTGTTGTAGCAGTAGTAAATTGTTCAAACATTGTATGGTTTAAACAATTATTGAAAGGTATGAATCAAAAAATTATAGAACTAGTTGTCATGTTTTGTGATAATACAAGTGCAATTAACATCTCCAAAAATCCAGTAATGCATTCAAAAACCAAGCACATTGCCATAAAGTATCACTTTGCTAGAGAATTGGTGCAAGAAAAGGAAATAAGATTGGAATATGTGCATACAAAGGAACAAATTGTTGACATATTCATAAAACCTTTACCTAAGGATGCATTCTTGTATCTAAGAGGTAAGTTAGGGGTCATTCCCCTATCTAAAGCTCACTAAAATATAGTTTAGTGATGCATCAACAGGAATAGAATTGAAGATCTATCAGTTGATGGAGTAAACCAATGAAGACATTGCATATGAATTAGTACATCAGGTACAATGTTATTCAATTGTTTTGAGTTATCTTTGGCATGTGTTATCAAAGAGGGAGAGTATATATTGTCATATTTTTCTGAAATTTGCAAATAATAAGAGTTTGTGTAAGAGGGAGTTTTGTCAGTAAAAGACTTGTTTTCAAATTTTATTCTGCTATGACATGTTGTTTTTCCATCAATGACAAAGAGGGAGATTGTTGGATACAATTGTTTAGTTGTGTGTTGTCTTTTGTGTCACACAAATGTCATATTAGTCATCAGATAGTGCCTACCGAACTTAAAAAGTCAGCATAGCAAAGGATAGTATCTACCAAGCTCAGAAGGCTAGCAAGGCAATAGATAGTGTCTACCGAGCCCAAAAGGTTAGTAAAGATAGCTTGTAGTGTCTACTGAGTAGACAGCTAGTTATCAAGCCTTCAAGGTAATCACAAAAATTTAGCTCTTACCGAGCTCACTTGGTAATCGAAGAAAACATGAAAAAAGTAGTTCTTACTGAGATCACTCAGTAATTGAAGAAAATATAACAAAAATAGTTCTTACCAAGTTCACTCATTCATCAATAGTAATTTGATAAAAGCAGTTCTTACCGAGTAAACTCTGTAGCCAAAGGATTTTAGGATATTGTAATGTTAACCAAGTCAAGAAGGTTAACTCTAGAAATTCTTGGAAGTATTATTTACCGAGTAGGGTTAGCCAGTAAATAACATTTATTTGTTTAAGAATAATATATGTAGCTGACTATTGAATGGTTTATTGGTAAATGTGATATGTAAATGAGTCGACTTGATAACCTAAATGATATAAGTAAGAAGTCAAGTTGTGAATTCAAATATAGATGGTGTGGAAGAATGTGAAATTAATATGATATGAAGACTGCTTGTTGTGGAAGCAAATTTGAAGGATGATCAGATATCATTGAGAAGAAGTAGAAACATATTTGATCAAGGAGGATCTAATGATGCTGAACAGACACCTATATCTAGAAAATTTAGTTGCATCTTGCTTAGGTCAATTCATTGTTTCTTTCTAACCATTGTAGTATTGATTTCAAATCTCTTAATAGAGTTGGTTTAACAACCATTTTTTAAATCCTCTAACAAGGTGACAGTTCAGTTGAATTCTTCTAAAGACCTCTAGCAAGGCCAATCCTAATAGGGTCACACCTAATAGTGTGTATTGTAACCTATAATAGGGTTGGCTCCTAACAAGGCTCACTTTAGAAGAGTGAAAAATTGGTGACTAGTTAATTGGTGATTTTTCCCATGTTGGGTTTCCATGCTAAATCTGGTGTTTCTTATGTTCACTTTATTTTCAATTACATGCATGAATGCTTGAAAAGAAAGTAATAATTTACTAAGTTACAGCATTTGTTTATTGAGTATAAGTAGTAACTAGATTTTTAAGACATCTAAGGGAGTTGTGGATTAATTTTTGGTAATAACTGATTCACCCCCCCTCTCAGTTACTCTATCTTTAATTACAACAATTCTAAAAATGTCATCTCCTTTTGGATCATTCCCCTTGCAGTAATCTTTGTATTTTTTTAGAAGTAGATGTTGCATTTCATTCTAGCTACCTATTGCATTAGCTCTTAAGACCATGACCCATCATAAGGTTGATTCTTTTAGTTTTGTTGGAAACAAGTTGATCTTGTTGGAATCAATGTTATAGTCAGAGCTATGACAGATTATGTCAAACTCAAATAAGAAAGTATCAAGCTCCTCAATTACAAGGCCATAAAACTCAAGAAGAGCTATTGCAGGTATATTTTTGATATTAGCATTGGTTATAAGACTTGAAAGAGGAAATGGAAAAGTAGGTTGTTTCATTACTAGAGGTATTTCATTATGGGGTTTTTTTTTGAAAAGGAGCATTGGCTATGGGATTGTTAACAACTAGTGGATTTGGACCAAAACTATTAAGAAAGCTGGCCAAGATTTCAGCAAGAGGCTAAAGATTTGTTATAGTCAAAGGTTCTTCTCTAGAGGAAGATGTTATAGGAAAACCACGGCTTGCAACCTTAAAAGGAAAATCAACTTCTTCAATTTTGTCATTCAAATTAATAGGCTCTCTTGGAAGAAATCTACCATATTCATCTCACTATATTCCTCTTTGATGCATGCAATTGAATTCTTCACACTTATGAAGCCACTTTTAGGACTACAAATCTCTAAAAACTATCATTAAAAAAGAACTATGACCGAAAAAGATGTTCCTAGCTTGACACCATCCCCAGCAATGGTATCAAAAATGGTCTGCCCAAGGCCTTACTTAGGAATAGTTTATTCAATCTAAAGACTACTTCTCCCACCACAAGGTGCATTTAATTTGTTAACCCAGGGACATATACTTGAAATGGTTGGCAAGGCATGTGCACTAGGTTTCTTAAGGATTCATTATGCTTATACTAAATGAAAATAAAATGCAAAGAAAGAATCTATACTAGTGTTGCAAGAAAGTAACACACTTAACTCTTTACTAAAATGAATGCTAGAAATAATACTATATGCTAACTTATATTTCAGCTCAGACCATCCACTATAAGTGCTCTTGTAGATGTTGTAGGATCATTCACAAAGTATGATGCTACAGGAAGAAACTTATAACTTCTACTTGAAATACTAGAAATGCTAGCAGTAAATCTACACTAATCCAATTTAATCCACCTCCCAAGTGGGCTCCCTTGACTTCTACTAATCTAGAAACATAGAATGTAAACCAAGAAGTACTTCATTATATTTAAAAACACCTTACATAAGAACAATACATAATATTATAGAACAACTCAGTACAAGAGTCAAAAATGTTTTTCCATAAACTTTTCTCCACCTCCAAAACTATCAATCCAATCCCTATAAATAGAGGATCGACACTTATTCTAAAATAGGAAAGAAAACAAACTAACTACAAATCAACTAGAGAAAAATAAGGAAATACAATAGCTCATGGTATAAGCAATAAAGTTTGGCTAACCAATTCAGCACAATGGTAAACGTAGAGGGAATATAGCAACACTTCATTGTTGCATTCCTAGAATAATAGCTCCTCCTTTGTAATAGTCGTCTCTCCTAGTACCATTATGATTCTTCCACCATAGTTAGGCCATAATGCTCCTCCTTAAATGTTTTCGACCATTCTCTAGATCCTTACCTAACAAGTTATTTGTGATGGAGAAATATTTACACAATTAAAAATAATCAAATTAAATCCAAATATTAGAATACACATTCTAATGGTTATATAAAATATTTCATTATATGTATAATATTGGCAAAATATGACATAGCTATCTACCCATGGGTTAATGGTTCTATCTGGACATTATCATAAGTTTAACTAGTTATAAGTTCACAAATGTCTTTTTAGTATAAACAAATATAGTATTAAAATTAACATAAAATAGAGGCAATAATTGGCCTCATTACTACACACAATTTAATTTCCTAATTCTTCTTCCTATCAGGAACAAGGTTGGCTACCAAAGAGGAATACTTAGTAGGAACGATAATATTAGTCTCTATTAGCTTGGATAACTAATTTTTCATTAATGGTTTAATTCTAGGATTGATTGATCTTTGCTTTTGTCTAGCAAGCTTGGGATTATAACTCAAATGTATAGTATATTGAAATAAAATTGGATCAAAACCCTTTAAATCATCATATGTCCATGCAAATACATTATTGAACTCTTGACATAGATGAACAAAATTTTCTTCTTCAATTTAAGAACAAACCTTTCCCAATTTAAGAGTCCCTCCATTAACAATAGTGATAGGTATGTGATCATATTTATTTGCAACCAAGTTTAAGCCTCTTCTCCTAGCTTGATCATTAGAGTTGAAGATACTCTCCAAAGTGATTATACATTTGAGTAACTTTTTCAATTGAGGTTTATGATTTGATCACCATACTAGACTTGTAGCTTAGATTGGCTTCTCTCTAAGAATTTTGTCTCATTTTGTAGAAAATTGACAATTTTCACATTAGAGTCAAAGACTTGCCAATTGGTATTGTTGTCTGGGATTGTAAGTCTTACAACCACCCTAATGTGTTTCTCCTTTTCATCCTCAACATGGTTTGGTACATCAGAGTGAGCACTAATTGTTGCAAGCCTATCATCATGTTTATTTTCTCTACTTAGAACACTCTAGATGTTGAATGCTTGAAAACCTTCAAGTAAATCCTAAACCCTATGTTTATATTCTTTGAGGAGGTTGTTCTTGGTAATATTTTGGCTTCTTACTTGATTAAAATCCAATTCACCATCCCTAAATACCCTTAGAGACTTGATTTCTCTCTATTATTCAAGTTGGAGACCTTGGACTAGAGCTTCATACTCTGTTACATTATTCATACAACTAAATTAGAGCCTATAAGAGAAATAGTACTTCTCCAATTTAGGGAAAATGAGTATGACACCAGCCCCTCAGCATTTTTTTTTCTTGAGCCATCAAATAACGAGGTCCATAGTCCATAAGTGTTTTCTTTCGTCTTCATGAGATTGGGGATAGGAGTATCCTTTTCTGATATGCAATATGTGCCAAGGCCATTTTCTAAGGCTTCTTGTATTGGATCAAATTGATAAGAAGTGACCCACTCATTCAAAAGATAGTTAGCACCTCTACTAAAGAAGTAGCAAGCTCATTTGCTATCTCTCCATCTTATTGTTTAGAAATAGTGGAATTCATATTTATGGGACTTGGAGTGTAGCTTTCTATATGATTGAGGGAAAGAGTCTCTTCTCTTATGGAGGCTCTTGCCCCATACCTTGTTCTAAAAGACATGTAATACCAATCTAATTAAATATAGCCACCTATCTGTGCAGTAAAGTGTCTAGAAAGGTAGATTACAAAATGTGGTTGGACCTTGTTTAACCTTACAACAAGGGCAAGCATGTTATTCCATCTGTACATTTTTTAACACTCGTACAGTCTTGACAGAGATACCATTGATTTGGAGCACATCCCTAACTATGGATTCATATTTGATGCCAAGGAGATTAGTTACAGTTCTAGGCATTACAAAATTACTAGCCTCTGAATCTATCATGCAATTATGGACTAGTTTGTCTCCTATAATTAAAGAAATATAAAAGGGAGGAGACCTGATTTTCTTGCTTGCTTCTCTCCTTTTATTTTTTGTGCCAAGATTGTTTCATGCTCTTCTCTAGGTGGTCAATCTTTCACTTCTATGATCTCTAGCTCCTCTTGTAGTAGCCTCTTTTGTGATGACATATTTGTAACAAAATCCCACTTAGGGATACTGAAATTCATCATCTTCATCTAATCCACAATGATATGAGGAGCACCAATTTCTTTAACCAAAGCTTTAAGAACTATAGGGGCTACTAACTAAACCTAAACATCCTAAGATTCATTGGGCTTGCCTCTATTTGCATATTTTTGTTGTTGGGTAACCACACTTGGTTGTGTATCCATTATTGGAACATGTAGAGTAGCATCTATAGGTTAAACTTGATTAGGTGAGGGAGATGTATCATCCCCAATAGCCCTTCTTTTACTTTTGATTTTGTGGGCTATATCATCATGACATGCATGAGAAATCTCCTCTGAATGATGGTTTATGAAAGAACAATCACCCTGTTGGTGTATATGAAAACCATCAGTAGATTGGCTAACATTATGTTGTTGCCCTACTACTTGATCTTGTGTAGTAAATAATAAGTAAGACTACTTTTTGGCACATAAAATATCCATAGTAATAGTTACAATAAGGGTAGAAGTCTTGTCCTTTAGCAAAGTTATTTAGAGGAACTAAAGCCTTATTTGGGTTTATATTTGCAAAAAGGGTATTACCAATATGTTTGTTATGATAATATGGACCATGGCCCTAATTTTGGTTTGGACGCCTATTGTGTATGGGACCTTGATACTGAAGTTGAGGAGGCTTATTGTTTTGAGCTTGTTTCCTTTCTAGGGTTACCACTTTAGTACTCATATTCTATATCACTGAGAAGTTATCCTCTAGCTTCTTCTCTTGACCCTAAAACTTCTTGTCTATTTCTTCCATCATAGACTGCATCATATCCTTAATTTCATCTATTCCATTTGAATATGTGGAGACTAAAGAGATAATAGCAAAGGACTAACTTTTAGATGTGGTAGGGATAGGGGCTATAGTAGGTTGATGATTAGGCATACGAGGAAAAAAATGCATTAGAGATCATGGAGCTAACATTACTCCTTGTATCAATATATTTTCTGCCCTTATATCAATTTCATAAGCATCTGGGGAAGTGTCCTCTCCCATAGTCTGCACGCTGGTAGCTATATCACTATTAAAGGCTCTAAGGTAATATAAGAAAGCATTACTAGGGCAAGGTTGTACTACAATAGGCATTATATCCCATGTCTTTTGAAACCTATAATCAAAATTAATCATATATTCATGGGGTGCCTTTTTGATAGTTGTTAGCTTCTCTAAAAGTGATAGGTGATCACTTTTGTCTTCAAAGTGTTTGCAAAGTCCTTCTCTTGAAGCATCCCAATTAGTAATAGAGTTATGAGGACAACCTCTATACCATTATAATGTTTTTCCCTTTAGGGACAAAACAAGAAGCCTAACAAAAACATCATCTTCTATAATACCATGTATATTACAAACATTTGAAATAAATTGAATATGTTCTATATGGGAGATGGAAGTTTCACTAGTGAGATAAGGTATACTTTTGAAAGCTAACACCATGATATCATGTCTTTGAGCCAATAGGAGAGGACTCCCACCATTGAAGGTGGCAAATGCACGTGCTCTAGGCCATGCCAGATGGAATAATTGCCTATTCAAATGAAAGGCTAGCACCCTAAGATGTGATCTATCAATAGAAGGAGTGGAAAGAGATCTTGCAAGTGTATTTGTTATGACTATAATCTTGATTGGTGATAGAGATAATCTACTTCTCTTTCTTCTAGGGTTTGAGAATGAGAGCTTAGTGTATTGAAAGTTACCTCTAGAAGAAGCTCTTCTATGAGCTTTGGCCGTGAATCACAACAAATTTTGTGCATAAACTAGAATGTAGAGATAGAGTCACCAAGTAATTGAAAATGAGCCTCTGAAGGTCTAAAATAATGAGAGAAACACTATATTCTTAGCATCAATTTGAAGTTCTCCTTTGACACAAGTGAACTTGGGATGATTCAATATAAGTCTCACTCGGCATGTCAAAAACTATTTTCACAAAAGTTTGCACCCTTGCGTAAAGGTTTTATGTAAAGGAAACTTTGTGAAGCTTGGAAAAAATCTCCAAGTTGGTGGACTTGAACTGTGAGATTGAGTCTCTAGAGAAGGCTGACTTCCTTAGTATTAGGGTGCACCTAACTACTCTTTAAGAGGAAAAGGGGAGAAGGGGTGCATGCAAGAAAACTACCTAATCTAATCTAAAGCAATTGATACACCAAAATAGTTTGTCTAGTCCTATCCCTACCTAACAATGAACTTTTCATGAATATAACCTCTAAATATATTGATTTGACCATTCTCTTAATCCATTAGTCACATGAAGATCAAGGACCAAACAAACTTCCACAAGGAATGAAACTTCCCTCTATAACATTCAAAGGAAAGTATAGATATTGTTATGCAGATTGAAGAATGAATGCAAAACATCAACAAAGGCAAGAATGTTTTGCACTAATATTGATGGGAGAATGAGGTAAAGTAGAATATTACATTCACTCATAGAATATTACATGCACTTATCATTATTTATCTCTTTCTCCTAAAAGGAAAACTAGTTTTTGATAATATCCTCTAGATATTAGAAATAATGTCTAGAAGATTTTGCCTTAGCTCTATGTGTAAAAATTTCAAAAATCATTCACTATCATTGAACGTCGCATGAGAAATAGCCATTTTGTAGGGGCTCAAATTTTTGTACAAGAAGAACCACCCATCATTTTTCATTACAAACTAGTGTGCAACAATGCAAGTAGGGAAAATGAAACCTCTTGATCTACTAGTTAACTTTAGTTCCTCCAATCCAACTATTTTCCATAAAAAAATTACTAAGCCTACCTCAAAAGGCACTTGGTAAGGTAGCACATGTGGGGTCCCTTGAAATCCATATAACCTAAAAAGATTAGAGACCGGATATGAAATAATATCTATCCAACTATGGGAAACTTTCAAATTATTAGGGGAGTCCATAGGTCTAATGAAATCCAAAAGAAAATTAGGAATCCTTGGATTATCATTTGACAAGAAAATACTCAACCTTGATGCAAAATATATGTCAAACCTCACAAAAATGACCTCACCTACATCCCATGTCATGTCTACACTGCAAAACTAAATTGGCAAATGCTCTCCCTCATGTTCTCTTGTCAGTTTCATTTCTTTCTCAAAGTAATTGACTCCTTTGAAAAGGAACACATGCATCAACATAGAATAACATCCAAATATTTTTTCAAAATTTCCCTTTGGAATCCAAATTAATTGTACATTGATTTCTTTAGAAAGGAAATGAGAAAAGAAGAAAAAAACACTAACCCCAAAAGATGAAATCTACACCATCATATACATTGATTTTATTGGCATAAAATCCCACTCATCCTCACCAAAAACCCTACATAGGAATACACACACACACACACATTCTAACAAGTGGAATCAGAGCTTCGAGTCCTTGAATATTAATCTTAATATCTTTGGGAGATCAATGGAAAATCTTTTCAAAAAGGATAGTCATAGATTTGATGGGGCAAACTATGAGAGTTTGAAGGAAATGATGAAGACTCGTCTATTGTGCATGGGTCTAGAATATTAGATCTTGACTAAGGGGAATAAGAGTTTTTTTGAAGAATATAAGCTAGAAGATTATAGTGAGGAAGAAATAGATTTTTTCATGTGTAACATGAGAGCAAGAAAAGCTCTATTATCTGCCCTTCTAGATGATGAATACAATAAGGTAAAGTCTCTTAAAACATCTCATGAAATTTGGAAAGCATTTGAATTTACTTTGGAAGGTGATGATCATGCTAAAAGAATGAGGTTATAAATGTTTGATATGTGCATATCAAGATGCCAAAATGATGGAAGATGAATATTTAAGAAGTTACATTGGCAAAATATTAGAAATGGTTAGAGGAATTTGATCTCATGGTGGTACCAAAGATGATGATGAAGTCATATGGAAGATCTTGGAAATTTTTTCATCACCTTTCAAGATAATTGCACAAATGATATAGCTAGTGATGCCCTATATTAAGGATTTCACCAAGGAAACCTTGCTTGATAGACTGGAATAAGTAGAAGAAGATATAAGAAAATTTGGTGAACTTGAAAGAGACAGAACAACCTTTAGTGCCCTAAAAATTTGACCTAATTTGACAAGGAGTGCAAGCACCCATGGAGACTTTTCTACCAGTAGTAGAGCTAATGAGGACAAGAAGATTAGGAAAGGAATAGCCCTTCTAGTGAGAAGAGAAAAATATGGTAATAAAAACTTTAAATGTTGGACCTGTAATGAATTTGGTCATTATGCATCTAAATATCCGAAGAGAGACAAACAATATAAAGGAAATTTTAATCCTAGAAGAGATAGAGATAAAAATTGTTTATATTAAAATGAGGATGAACAATCTAATGTAAAAGGTCAGAGTGAAAGTGATGATGAATTGGGATTTGTGTCTATAAAGGAAGATAATCTTGATAGAGAAATTAGAGAAGAAAGAGATATAGTTCCCCAAGTGGAAAATAAATCAAATTGGATGATTGATATTGGTTGTTCACATCATATGGCAGGTGATATGAATAATTTTGTTAAGTTCAAGAATCATGATGGAGGAATTGTTAGAGTTGGTAACAATTTAGCCTATCATATTATAGGAATTGGATCCATTACTGTTGATTGTAAATCTAACATTGATGATGTCTATTTTTAATGGATTGAAGCATATGTTGTTGAGTGTTGGGTAGTTGGTTAAAAAAGGTTCTCATTTGTATATTACTAAGAAGATGTGCACTATCAAAGAAAGAAATGGTAAGATAATTTGAACTATCACTAGATCTAGAGGTAATGCATTTCAGTTGAACCCAATTGAGATGACATGTTTGCTAGGAAAAATTGCTAACAGTTGGTTATGGCATATAATATTTTATTATATAAAATTTGATAATATTCTGAAGGTTAGTAGTAAATTTTTAGTAAGAGATCTACCTAAGACTATTAAGCTTACCAATGTTGTATGTAAGGAATGTAGTTTGGCTAAGTAGAGGAAAGTGTCTTTTCCTAGCAAGAAGTTTTATACCATAGAGAAGTTGGAGCTTGTTCACATAGATCTGAGTGGTCATGTATGTACTAGAGGATTCTATAGTGAAAGGTATTTATGATTTTTGTTGATGATTTCACTAGAATGGTGTGGGCAGCATTTCTTAAAGAGAAATCATAAGCTTTTGAGGAGTTCAAGATATTTAAGAATAGAGTTGAGAATGAATCTGGTGTTAAAATTAAATGTTTGAGATTTGATAGAGGATAATTTACCTCTAGAGAATTTAATATGTTATGTGAAGAAAATGGAATGAAAAGACAACTATTTTCACTTAGAATAGCTGAGAAAAATGGGATTCTTGACAGAAGAAATAAATCTGTAGCATAGGTAGGCTAAAGTGATGTTATTTGAGAATGATGTTTCTAAGACATTCTACGGATAAGTAGTGAAAACAAAAATGTATACTTTGAACAAATTATAGATAAGAAAAGGTATGGATAAGACACCTTATGAAATATGGTTTGGACATTCACCATAAGTAAAATATTTCAAAATATTTGGGAGAAAATTTTATATTAGGAGAGATGATGACATTCATATGTTTGATCCTAGAAGTCATGAAGGTATGTTTCTTGGATACTCCTTGAAAAGAAAGGCTTACAGATGCTTTAACTATAGAACTAAGACAATAGTGAGTGCACAAATGTAAGAATTGAAGAGAGGTTAGGAACCAAAGAAAAGATGATAGATTAGACATTAGATGAAAAATTGGATAACCCTGCAATTAGTAGAGAGAATATTGAAGTTTTCCTTAAGACTGACAATGACTTATAGAATGATATGCTAATTATTGTATAAGGAGAAAAGTGGAGATTTGGACCTAGAGAGGAGACAAGAGTTGAGATGTCAACTTTTACCCCTAATAGAAATCTAACAAAGAATCACCCTCCTAAGAAGATAACTAGATGTAAGGAAAAAGGAGTAATGACAAAGGACAAAGTAAATGAGAAGATACATTTGATATCTCATCTTAAACCAAAATGCATAGATGAAGTAGTCAAGGATAATCACTAGATCCAAGAAATGAAGGAAGAATAGGATTAGATAATAAAGAATGATACATGGGAATTGGGTCCTAGAACAAAAGACAAAAATGTGATAGGAACTAAATGGGTTTTAAGGAATAAGATGAATGAGCAAAGAGAAGTTCTAAGAAATAAGACCAAACTTTTTTGTAAAGGATATTCACAACAAGAAGGAATTGATTATGGGGAGACATATACACCTATAAAAAAAATGGAAGAGGTAAGGATGTTTTTGGCATATGTAGCAAACAAGAAATTCAAGGTTTATCAGATGAATGTCAAGTCTACATTTTTGAAAGGAGAACTAGAAGAAGTCAATATTGAGTAGCCTAAAGGTTTAACTTTACAAGAAGACAAATACATTGTATGCAAATAGAAGAAATCTCTTTATGGTCTAAACAAGCACTTATAACCTAGTATGTGAGGTTAGGAAATTACTTGGCAAAGCTTGGATTTGCTAAAGGTACAACTAATAGTAACTTATATCCAAAAGAGAATGAAGATGGTTTATTAATCATTGTAATATTTGTTGATGACATCTTTTTTAGAGGAAATAATGAAGCAAGTGATAAATTTGTTGAAGATATGAAGATTGAATTTTAACTGAGCATGATAGGAGAAATGAAGTTTTTCCTATGATCGTAGATTATGCAAAATGATAATGGTATATTCATCTCAAAAACTAAGTACCTAAAAGGATTGTTGAAAAGGTTTGGTTTGGAAAGTTGTAAACCTATTGGTACACCCATCATAACTAGTCATAAGTTATCTAGCAAAGATGAAACACCTACTATAGAATAGAAGAAGTATAGATCAATGATTGGAGGTTTGCAGTATCTAACTGAAAAAAGACCAGATATATATCAAATGTAGTTGGGATAGTAGGTGGATGTCAAGCTGATCCTGAATAATATCATTTTGTAGCTATAAAGATAATATTCAGATATCTAAAAGGGACATCTAACTATGCAATTTGGTTTGATAGTTCAAATGATTTCACACTTTGTTTATATACTAGTGTTGATTGGATAAGCAATATGGATGATAGAAAGAGCACTAGTAGTGAAGCATTCTCTCTTGGAGGAAGATTGGTTTCTTTGTTAAGAAAGAAGTAAGATTGTATTTCTCAAAGCACATCTGAGATAGAGTATGTTACAGCAACAAATAACTTTAATCAAGCTATGTAGATGAAGTAAATGTTGAAGGATATCAAAATTGAGATTGAAAAACATGTTATCATTTTTATGATAACACAAGTATAGTGGGTACGTCTAAGAATCATGTATTGCATTCTAAGACAAAGTATATACCAATTAAGTATCATGTGTTGAGAGAGAAAGCAATAGAAAAAGAGATCAGATTAGAATATGTAAGTACCAAAGATCAGATTGTAGACATCTTTACAAAGCCCTTTCCTAAAGATACATTTGAATGCTTAAGAGGTATGCTTGGGCTTATGCCCTTATCTATGTCTAAGTAATTGATACAAAAAAGTGCATCACTCCAATGGCCCAAAGCACTATTATTTGACTAGATTGTATGATGATGCTTCATGTATGGGGGAGTATTTGGTATGTACTGGATCATTGAGGACTCTTGGTGTATGGTGTTGAATAGTGTCTCTCGACAATTGAGCTAGTTAATGACTTGGAGCAACAGATTAACAATTGGTATTGTGATTGACATCTTTGAGATTGATTTCAATGAGGGAGAGATAGGCACGAAAAATGTCTCCTAAGGCATATAGGAGGGTGTGCACAAGAAGAACTTCTAAGAAATTGGCAAGAGATACATTTTAAGAGAGGTTTAGGGTATGTGTAGGATCATGGTGTGCCAAAAAGTGGTGATCTAAAAAATATGTAGTATTGAAATGCCTCAAAGCATTTCAAAATATATTTATAATTTTTTCCCACCCATCCTAATACCAAACCAAAATATTAATTCATTTTATAAGACCTGGTACTTCTCTGGATACCAACCCTAGTAGTTCAGAAACTAAATTCAAATTCCTACAGATTCTTTTCTAACAACCCTTTAGTTGAAAGTTCATAACAACTTTAAAATTGCACATGAAGTTGAAATAAGCATGATTTAATAATTTTTCATTGCAACTTAAGGGCATATTTTTGTTGACCATGATCCTACACATACCCTTTAGAATGATTCATGTAACGATGCAGGAATATTTAGCAATAGAAGTTTACTTGGTATTCTTGGAACTTAGATAGTTTTTCATCTATGTTGCCATAAATGCCAAAGTGGGAGATTGTTAGAATGCATGTTGATGATACTACATTGGAGGAGTATTGTAAACTTTGAAGGGTATTGATATGTTGCATTAATGAATGTGTTTGTCATTGATGTCAACATAGTAGTGTTTCTGTAGAGACTGGAAGAATAAAAATTAGAGATCTTATGTTGTATAGTAACTGAGTAAGGGTTAAGTGATGTACAATTATGGACATGTTCCTAGATGTGTCCTGATGATGTGGTTAAGAGGATGAAGTATAAATTGAAGATGAATGATAGTTGTATGTGATTTATTGCTCGTAACACAAAATAAGAGTATCTATTTGGCAGTTCTTGATGTTTACATTATATCTTTTAGCAAAGATATAATGAGGGGATGTGTAGTTAGCTAGTGACAGAGAAGAGTTAGTGATGATGTCAGTGAGTTCCCAAGACTTGGAGTCACATGTGTTAATTTTATTATAGATTATGAGATAGTACTACTGTAATTGTAATTAATTATATATCTTATTTTAATTAATTGGGAAATCCTTAAGGCTGACTCAAGGAATTATTCTGAAGATATGGTATAAAGGAAAGATTTTTTTTTCTTTACTATATAAGTGTGTGAAGTATTCAAATCATTTTTCAAGTGAAAATTATGAAAAGGAGCAGACTATTGATTGCATGTGTGTAAACAATCTAAGTGATTATTAGATGCAAAATTTGTGATCTAGTTGCAAGGTTGGAAGGAGCAGAATTCTAGTTGATAGGGCAAAGATAGAAGAAGGAAGTACAATTAATTTCTATTATTCTCCAAGAAATAATACAAAGATCATTTGGACACTAGTTTTATTGGTCTATCCCTCAGAGCTATTCGGGTAGTGGGTGCAACTTGTAGGCATTATGTTGTATTTGTCATTAGTGAAAACACTTACTCGATTCTAAATGATTATAGGGTTCATCACTTAGTCTACATTCTATACCAAGAATTAAATGGTTACCTTGTAGGTTCATCACTTAAGTAGTTCATACCGACCATTCCTGAAGCTACTGAGTGAGTGTGCAGTCAAGCAGTTCATACCGAGCATTCATGAAGCTACTGAGTGGGTGTACAACCTAGTAGTATCTACCAAGCATACAATGCTCATTGGGCTTCATAGTGTTTACCGAGTGATGGAAGCCTAGTTTTTCCTGCGTAATGAAAGTGTAGTGTTTACCGAGTGAAAGCAAGGTAAACGAAGGATTCAATTTTTACCGAGTGATACTATATCTACCGAGTCTCCAATGGTTATTGAGTTCCAAGCTACATTGTGTGATTAGTATGGACCAAGCCTTAACTTCTATCGAGTGCATGACAATGCCAAGTAATGTAGTGGACACCTAGTATTAGAAGGTTACCAAGTTAGCTTGAATAACCAAAGTTTTCTACTATTTGGCCAACTCAGTAATATTTTGTTCACTTGGATTTTGGCCGACCTTGCAATTGTAATTATTGGAATGGTATATATGTAATGTATTATATCATTTGCAAGATATGAAAAAGAAGTATCAGTATGGACATGTAATATTTTGAGGTGAATAAATGCGAATCAGCAGCAGAGAAAAATATTCAGCAAGGTCTACAAGGAGCAATAAAGATTCATTAGTCACAAGAGGTGATCTGTACTTCAAGGATCTAATTAGCAATCAAGTTGTAAGTAAATCCATTGTTTCATCCTAACAAGTTAATCAGTTTTGTAAATCCATTAATAAGGTAGACTTAACAATCTTTGTATAAATCTCCTAATAGAGTGCATACTTTAGTGTATGTTTGTAAAATCCTCTAACAAGGTGGACCTAGTAGTCCTTTGTGCTCCTAATTGGGAAGATCACCAGAAGTGGTCAATGTAAGCCTTAACAGGCCAACCTCGTACTGTAGTAACAAAGTTTTGTGGGTATCATCCCCACCCCAGTTTTACTTTCTATTTGGAAGGTTTCTGGGTTACCAAATCACTGTGTACAGGTGTTATGGATGTTTCATTTCTCATATGTGTAGTAGATTAGATAAATAAATGGTGAAAAATATATATGGTTAAAGTGTTGAATTGTTTAAAGTTTTCAAGTTACTGATTCACCCCTCCCCTCTTAGTAACCTATCATATCTTAAATATTTCCAACAATTGGTATCAGAGCTTTTGTGGTTCTCAGGATAAAATTTTGATAGCTTGAGAAAAGATCAAGGAAAATGGAGATATTTAGGCTTGACAAAGCTATTGAAAATGAAAAGCTAGATCTGGAAATGGCAATGGCTCAACTCAAAGAAGCAAAGGGTCATCTTTCTCAATCCCTGAAGAGAAGGAAGGAACTTGCAAGAAAAATGAATGGCCATCAGTATGTCGAAGAAAAGATTGAAGACCTTTTACCATCAAGCAGTTCAGATGAAGCTGATGAGGCAATCAAGGAACTCCTAGCAAAGAATGGCTCTCTACAGGAAGAAGTAAGAAAGCTTAAAAGAGAACAAGAAATCCAATCAATTAGGCTATTTGAAGTTTTGGAACAAATAAACAAGGCAACTAAATAATTAGAGACAAGAAATAATCAATCCAATATTTATGAAGATCTTGTGGATCAACTATCTAATGAAAATGAAGAAATTATGAATATGAGATCTAAAAATGGAAGCCTGAGGAATGATTTAATCACTGAAAGACAAATCAATGAAAGATTACAAAGTGACTTAAGATCTACAAGAAAAATCAATGAAATTTTGGAAAATGACCTAAATGCTGAAAAAAAAATCAATGAGAGAATGATGAAATCTCAAGCAGACATGACTCAATTAAATCAACAAAGTGAGTAGAATCTTCACATACAAAAAGGTAAAGTTGGACTTGGTTATAAGGAAGAAGGTGAAACCTGCAAACAAGGTGCCTAAAGGAATCAAAGACCTGCTTGCAATCACTATGGTAAGCTAGGTCACACATCAAACAAGTTTTGGAGCAATGGAAAAGGTAAATTCAATGGTAAATGCTACAGTTGCAGTCAGCATGGTCATAAAGCTAATGAATGCAAGGAGAAACCAAAATTTTAAGGAAATTGTCACAAATCCAAGAATCATGGTCACAAGGCATTCCAATGAAAATTCAAATCATTCAATCTAGCTTAAAAACTTGTTAAAGCAATATTTGGATAGGACTACAATACCTGGTGTAGATATCATTATTGTGGAGAATATGGACATATTGGTATAAACTGTGCAAGACATCGCCTAAGGAAGAACGACACTACTGTAAGGTGCTATACATGTATAGAACTAGGTCATATAGCTTAAAATTGCATGAACATAAGAAAAGTTGAAGATGAAAAGGAAGCTAAAGCTGAAAACATTTGGAAGCAGATGAGGCTATAGTGGATTCCTAAATCTACCAAGCAAGATATTTGAAATGATGGCAATGTCACTCAAGAAGTGGGTGACTTCACCATCTCCAGTTAGATCCATAAACAAGGATATGAAACTACATCTTCTAGTAATATCACAAGTAATCCTAAAATAAAAGAAAGCAAAATGATCAAATTAGTATTCCAAATACACAAGGAACAAAGGAAGCATATCTTTTTCTGAGTTGCATCTATCGAGGAAAGTCAGTTGAAGACCTTACTGAGCTAGGTCAAGAGTAAACAAAAGTTTTGTTCGATCACCAAATTGTAAGATTCTACCAAGAAAGTGAATGAAAAATTTTCAAGAACTATGTAATCTCATCTACCTTCATACCAAGAATTTATGGCAGAATTTTCATCAAAAGGGCAGAATTTGATTTCATTCTTCATTGCGATTACAGAGCTAAGAAATTTCCAGCAATTCCAAAGAAAATTCCAAGCGATTTCAAGTGATTTTCAAGTGGAGAATTTTTTTATAATTTTTTTTCACCTACCAAGTAGCGATGGCATCCGAGAGTAGTAGTAGAAACAAGGAAAAAAGAGGTTCATAAATTCTAGTTAAAGGTGTGGAGTGGAAGGTGCCAAATTTCAAGCTAGTTCTAGCAATTGTAGAATCACTCAACCCCAATGGAGCTCAATCACAAACTCCACCAAAGGTACTTCTCATAAATGTCATTCATACACATTTCAAATGTTTTTTTAAAGAGATTGGAAACCTATAATTGGACAATGCCCTAGAAGAAATGAGTGTCGATGGCTCTTTGAAACCCGAGCATAAGCATCTAGAGACCAAAGGGTTAACCCATATCTCGTATATGCCAAGAAGTTTCTAAATTAAGTGGATCATGTACATACTCAATCATGTTCACAATAGGAAACTATGGTTAGAGCAGCTAGTGTTGATCACCAAGAAGATGATTCATAAGATTACTAGTCTCCCCATGCTAAACAAAGTGAAAACTACCAAAACCCTAGGTCGGGAGAAGTTACAAAAGAAAACCCTAGCTAAATGAGATGATAGAGATTTGAAGGTCAGCACTGTATCTGACATTGAATTAAGGTTTAGCATTCATGTCATTGCCCACAAAATTTATAGCTCCAATCATTTGAATAGTGTGCACTGTGAGGCTATTGATTTTTCATTCAAAATTGTGAAGAAAAATCTTGAATTTGACCTGTCAGAATTGTTGTTGGAACAATTGAACAAAAACATGGATAGCATAAGGACTTCAAAGAATAATCCCTGCAAATTTGGTTCTGTGTTAATTTTTTTATTCTTCTATATTCAAAAATTCTTTCCATCAAAGGGCTCAGTTGTACGGAGAAAAGATATTCCAATTCTATATCAGATTAATGAATTTATTGCTGACATGGGTGTAAACTTTAAAAAAGTTATGGATAATTATTTTGAAGATTTCAAGGAAAGAATGAACAACAAGTTTTGAATTCCACCCAAACTAGTTGAAGATTACAAAGATGATGTATGCTTCACAGTTGACTATGATGACGTGAATATTGATGAGGCCAGGGACATTATTGAAGCACTAGTAAACGAACCTGTAGATCCTAAGCTTCCTACCTTTGGCACTTATGATGAAGCCAAGATTAGAACTAAGCTTGAAATCAAGCTACCCCAGGCTATAAGCAAAGGAAAGAGAAAAACAGAAAAGTTGAAAATTGTAACTGGCCCTCTTATGCTTATTGAAGAAAAAGGTGAGGATGATGAAGAAGAAGAAGAAGGTGAAGAACTTGAATCTGAAAAAGAAGAGGAACCTCCAAAGAAGAAAGGGAAGGAAATTATCATCAAACCTAAGAAGAAGCCTACTACAGTATTCTCTAGAAGAACTAGACAAGGCAAGTAGGAAACTATACTTGTTAGGCCTCGACTCACATTTGAGGAAAGGCTAAAATAATTGGAAGAGGAAACTAGCATCACAAATTTCAAAGCATTGAAATTTGAAACAAGGACTGATGTAGAGAAAATGTAGATTAAGGAACTGGTATTCAATAAGATGGGAAAATGGAAACACTCCCCAAACCAACTTGCCCCTCAAATCTCCAAAGAGTTGTTGTAGAGATTGCAACTTAGATGGGAGTTAGCCACCCAAATGGTCAAATAAATATATGAGAAATCCCTAAAGAATCTTCTATTGAGTCTCACTAAAGCAAAAATAAAGGCAGCAATGAAGAACAATGAAGGTAAAATGATGATTATATTTCACATATGTTTGATTTTAATTAAGGACATTGAGCATGTTGTAAGAGATGCAACAAACATGTGGAAGAACATCTATCATCTACAAAATCCCAGTGATGATCCTATTGAAATCAAGGATGATGACAGGAGTTAGAACAATGGTTTTGATAGCACTCCATCCATCACAGTTACTCCAGGAGAGCTACATGCACTAGTGAAAGAGAAAGAGGAAGAAGACAAGAAGGAAGAAGCATGTGAGGAAGAAAAAGATGAAGAAGATCTAGTAAAAATTACAGTAGAAGTTATTACATCCCTTCCTCACTCTCCACCAAAGACTGTTACATCTACTCTAGAGATAGCTTCTGCAAGTGAGATTGTGAGCACAATAGTCACATCAATTGCTCAATCTTCACTAGCCACCTCCCAGCTCCAGGTATCTAAAACTGAAGTTCCAAGCACTTTATCTACCAAGCTATCTCTCACCTCTTCAGCCACTGAGTCAGCCTCCTTAGCTCCTTCATCAACAATGAGTGTACTAGTAAGTTCCACAATTTTTTTTTCATCAATTCCAATAAGTTCTACAGTTTTGTTTCCATCAGCATCATCTATATCCACTTTGACTCCAATTAGTTCAGATACTACTATGGGTACTCTATCGAGTATGATACCATTTTTGGAAAGTGTTTCAGTTTTTGATCTAGTTAGCACTTCTATTGGCATTCAATCCACAAGTCCTATCCTAGTTTTCACTACTAGCCCTTCTATCTCCATTATTGTGTCTATTCCTAAGGTCAAACCAAAAATCATAGAAGTCAAACAAAAGCATCAATTAAAACTTCTAATCACTAGAAGGAAAATTGGAGAAGACATTGACTTAGACACAAAATTAGTGATTCTTAAGATTGACTATGACACTGCTACCATTGAAGAGATGAGGTTAGCTAGTCAACTCATAGAGATGAAAGCTACTTAGAAACAATTAAGATCAGAAAGGGATAAGGAATACAGAATAATTAAGAATGCCAAGGATATAATTACAGATGCTATAGGTGTTGAAGTAGATTCTACTCAACACATTTTGATTTAGTTAGAAGAGGCAGTACAAAAATTTAATGAAGATTCTTCCAAACAAGAGAAACTTATTGAGAAAGCTGAAAGGAAATTTGATAATAAGGTGCTAGAGCATATTGCACAAAACATAGCAATCAAGCAAGTTGAATTATCAACATTTTTGGCAAATTTTGAAAATTCTTTTAATAATGCAACATCACTTTTTGCCAAACTTTGTGATGTTTCTAGTTTTACTAAAGAAAAAAAGGATAAGCTAAATAAGATTGACATTCATATGCAATCAGGTGCATCCAAGTTAAAGGTGAACTCCTCCTCCACAACCTCCCATCACACCAAAATAAGATATTTGGCAAATGTATAGGAAAAACTATTGAGAGAGGAAGCAAGGATCCAATCTACACTCATAGACATCCAACACATGATCCTTCCTATCATGGACACAATGCAAAAACATATTACTCATTGCAAAACATTGGTCCAAGATTAGAACTTCTCAGTGGCTGATCATTTGATCCAATTATCAGCAGAAGTTCAAATTGCTCTCTCCACCTGTCAAAATTTGCAATAGACTTGGGATAATACTTTTGCCACCATCCTTAAGGTACATCAAGAATTTCTATCTCAGTTTGGTGTAGTCATATAAACTATATATATTTAGTCCTTTGGCATTATTGTCAAAAAGGGGCAGAGATTCCACATAATAAGTGAGGAGAGTTATCACAATAAGTGATAGGGGGAGTTAGCACTCAATAGAGTTAGCATGTGGACATAAGTTTATTTGTATATACATCATCAAGAAGATATATATAGAAATATATATGCAACGGTTCTACAAAGATCAATTTTGGAAAACCAAAATTCATTGAGTCGGGTAATGTACATATGTTTTGGCTTATAAGTGTTTTGTCACTAATGCCAAAGGGGGAGATTGTTGGTATTATATTGTATTTTTCATTAGTGACAACACTTACTCAATTCTGAATGATTATCGAGTTCATCACTCAGTTTATAGTTTATATCGAGCATTCAGTGGTTACCTTGTAGGTTCATCACTTAAGTAGTTCATACTGAGCATTCCTGAAGCTACTAAGTGAGGGTGTAGTCAAGCAGTTCATACCAAGCATTCATGAAGCTACCGAGTAGGTGTGTAGCCTAGCAGTATCTACTGAGAAAATAGTGCTCATCGAACTTCATAGTGTTTATTGAGTGATGAAAGCCCAGTGTTTACCGAGTAACGAAAGTGTAGTGTTTACTGAGTGAAAGCAAGGTAAACAAAGGATTCAATTTTTACCAAGTGATACTATATCTACCAAGTCTCCAATGGTTACCGAGTTCCAAGCTACATTGTGTGATTAGTAAGGACCGAGCCTTCACTTCTACCAAGTGCATGATGATGCCGAGTAATACAGTGGATGCTAAGTATCAGAAGGTTACCAAGTCAACTTGAAGAACTTGAGTTTTCTACCATTTGGCTGACTCAGTAATATTTTGTACTCAGTAATATTTTGTTCACTTTTTTTTTGGCTAACCTTGCAATTTTAATTATTGGAATGGTATATATGTAATGTATTATATCATTTAGAAGGTATGAAAAAGAAGTAACAATATGGACATGTAATATTTTGAGGCGAATAAATGTGAATCAGCAGTAGAGAAAAATATTCAGCAAGGTCTACAAGGAGTAGTAAAGATTCATCTGTTACAAGAGGTGATTTTTACTTCAAGGATCTAATTAGCAATCATGTTGTAAGTAGATCCACTATTTCATCCTAACAAGTGAATTAGTTTTGTAAATCCTTTAGCAGGGTAGACTTAACAGTCTTTCTATAAATCTCCTAACAGAGTGCATACTTCAGTATATGTTTGTAAAATCCTCTAACAAGGTGGACCTAGCAGTCCTTTGTGCTCCTAATAGGGTAGATCACTAGAAGTGGTCAATGTAAGCCTTAATAGGCCAAACTCATACTACATTAAAAAAATTTTGTGAGTATCATCCCCACCCAAGTTTTACTTTCTATTTGGAAGGTTTCTGGGTTACCAAATCACTGTGTACATGTGTTATGGATGTTTGATTTCTCATATGTGTAGTAGATTAGATGCATAAATGGTTAATAGTATATATGGTTAAAGTGTTGAATTGTTTAAAGTTTTTAAGTTACTGATTCACCCCTCCCCTCTTAGTAACCTATCATATCTTAAATATTTCCAACACAGTTGTCTTGCACAACTCTTAATAGGGTTTGTACAACTCTTAATAGGGTTGGAATCTCCTAATAGGGATTCAAAGTCTCCTAACAGGGACTCATATGTACTAAATCTTGTAACAAACTCCTAATGGGGTCTATCCTCTAAGAAGTAATGTTTATATTATTACATCATCTTGTGGGTACCATCCCCACCGAGTTTACCCTCTAATCAAGGGTTTCTCTAGTTAACATATCTAGTGTTATTATGTATGAGTATCTTGTTATGGTTTTAGTTTACATTAATCATATGGCTAAGTTTGTCTAAATTTTTTATTGGTGATATTATTTGTATAAATAATTTACATGCCACCCTCCCAACTTATATTAGTGCACTATTTATTCTAGCAATTGAAGTTTCAATATAATTATTCAGTTTCTAGGTGTAATCTTATGCATCCTTAATCTTGTTTTTGAAAATTTGAAGAACGGTGCTCCCCTCAATACATTAAACACATAATAGAATCAAAGAAAAAAGAACAATTTTTAAGAACAAAATTCAAAATTTAAAATTACAATATGCTAACCCACATGGGTGCCTTCATTACAATAATCTATAAGTCAAAGTTGTGAACTATTAGTTAGAGTTGTCCTAGACAATCTATGGGTATTTCTTAAATAGGCAATTTTATACCACTTGAGAAATTTGTAAACACTCAACCTTAATACCTAGATCCAACATACCCTAACAATGCATGTAGAGTCTACCAAATACACCTTTGACATTTATTTTGGAATTTTTGGTTGGCCCAACTTTGACAAGCCATAACTTTTAAACTGTTCCTCCAATTTTATATTATAACCCTTTTTCAAAATCCTTAGGTTCTGATCTACAAGTTCAGATCTTTACAAGCACCCATTTGTAAAGTATTTGGGACTCATTAGAGTATATTTAAGCCTTTCAAACTGAGCCCAAAGTTTTTGTACCTAAAACATATACCAAATATCTACAATAGCTTCACTATTACTTATAATATGACATTGAGCCTTAACTAGCATTCTAATATAACTAAGATGAACCTCAACCTCTTAAGTTAGGACATTTTGAGCTCATATGGTAGACTTGCTAAGTAGAAAACCTCCACAAATAAAAACTCTTCATTTAGACAACCCTTATTTAAACAACTAAAATGAAATATTTTTGGTTGATTCAAGATTTCTCTTACACCCATGATGCTCCTTCATCAAACACTCAAGGTAATTTGAGAAGTGACCCTATCACGTTTCAGGTTTTTAGTGGAAAACCAAGATGGTTAACCTCATAAGTTACATTCCTTTATAGCTGAACTAACTATCAAAATACTCCACTATGCTATTGTAATTTCATCTCCATAACCTCCTTCATGATACTTTATCAAATCTGAAATGTTAAATACTAGTGAAATATCTAGTTGAATAGGCAACTCCACTTCATAGGCATTTCAAGAACCATGGCTTTTCACTATCTTCCACATGCCAAATTTTTTCATTTTTTTCTTATTATATCTACCTAGTGGAAAAAATTTCCTTCCTCAAATAAACCATGACTTCATCTCCAATCCAAAATTCCTTATACCTCCTTTTCACATCTAATTATATTTTATATTCCTTTTCATAACATGCTTCCTCACCTTCTTGTCGATCTTCCTCAAATGCTTAACAAATTCTTCTCCTTTGACACTACTTATCTCTAATTTATCCAACTTTCTCTATACAACAGAATTTCTAGAACTACTCCAATGTATAGTCTAGAATGGTAATTTACCAATACTTTTGTTGATAGAATTATTGTATGCAATTTTTTTGTGTGGTAAAATCAAATCATGTCCTCTTAACTTATCTCCAACCAAACATCACAAAATGTTCCCCAAACTCCAATATACAACTTTTGTCTAACCATTAGTCTAAGGATGATATGACAAACTCAGCTTCAAATTTGCCTTCAACCTCTTCACAATGTACACTATAAATACCCACCAACTTAGTATCTTGATCTAAAACTATACCTTTTTGTAGACCATGTAGTATCACCACTTCTTTGAAAAAAAATTTTGCCACATGAATAACATCACTAGTCTTCTTGGAGGAAATGAAATGTGACATTTTTGAAAACCTGTCAATCACCACAAAAATGAAATCATGCCCTCACCAAGTCCTTGTTAATCCAAGAACAAAATCCATGCTGGCATCCTCCCATGGCTTTTTTTGTACATGTAATGGACTATACAACCTCATATTCAGCTTCACTCCTTTTCCCATCTGACATATTCAGTAACTGCAGACAAACAATGGTTTTATCTCTACCAAAATGTCCAACCAATCCTCTAGTATCCTTCTCCTTGATGACATTCTCTCTCATAGAACTTCTTGGAATGCACAATTTACTTCCTTTGGATATCATACCATCCTAGATTATAAAATCCAATAATTTTTTCCTATCAAGTGTAATATGTTGTTCAAAACACTTTCACACTTCACTGAAAGTAGGATCTTGTAGCTACAAATTACTAAGTTCCTTAAACCTAACCACCTCAACTTGCATTTTTGTTAGCAAAATTTATCTTCTTCTCTAATCATCTACTACTTTATTAGACTTCACATTCCTATGTTTCAAAAGAAATGTATAACTCCACAAAAAATCAACCCACTTCAAATGCCTTTGGTTCAATTCACCTTAGCTATTTAAATATTGCAAAGGTTAATGATCAAGATACAAAACAAACTCCTTAGAAAGAATATAGTGTCTCCACTTCTTCAATGCCTGAACTATAGCATAAAATTCCTAATTAAAGAAAAAAATATTTTCTTTTGGTATCATTCAACTTCTCACAAAAATAAGCAACATGTATACCTCCTTAGCTCAAAATAACTCCTATTACAATACAAGTAGCATCACAATCTACTTGAAATGCATTCTTATTATCAAGAATTGTTAAAATAAGCTTCTCTATAACTTTGTTCTTAACCATATTAATGCTCTCATCTACTTGTGCAATCCACTTAAATTTTTCAATATCCCCTCTCATTGTTTTAGTCAAGGGTCCACAAATACTACTAAAATCTATTATGAACTTTATGTAAAAAATAGCCAATCCATGAAAAGATCTTACCTCCATAGGACTGTTTGTAGTAGGGCCATTCAAGGATAGCCTTCACTTTCTCTAGGTCCATTTTTAGACCTTCTATTCAAACTATAAATCTTAGATACAAACTCATTCTTTTAAAAAGTGCACTTCTTCAAGTTTATCAACAAATTTTCTTCCCTCAACTTATCAAACACCTTTCCAATATGCATCAAATGCTCCTCATGCATCTTACTAAAGATCAAAATGTCATCTAGGTAAACAATGAAAAAATTATCCATAAACTCCTTCACTACCTCATTCATGAGCCACATGAAATTGCTTAGTGCATTGGTTATCCCAAAAGGAATGAATGACCACTTGTACAATCCTTCCCTTGTCTTGAAGGTAGTCTTCCACACATCTCCTTCTCTAATGGTATCCACTCTTCAAATCTATATTTGAAAAATACACAACTCAACTTAAATTTTGCATAATATCATCCATCTTTGGCAATGGAAATCTATACTTGATTGTGATCTTGTTGATAGTGCAACAATATGTGCAAATCATCCATTCTCCATTCTTCTTTGGTGCTTATATTGCTATTAGAACACATGGATTAATACTCTCCTGAATCAACCTCTTCTACAACAACTCACAAACTTGTAGATTTAGTTCCTCACTTTCCACTGGTGTCTTTTTGTATGTTTCCTTATTTGGAAAACTTAGTCCTAGAATCAAGTCCATCTCGTGACTAATCTTCATTACTAGTGGTAATCCATTAGGTGTATTATAAGATACAATATCTAGAAATTCTTCAAATGAATTTGGAACTTCTGCAGGTACCTCTTCTACTTCTTCTTTGCCATCTTTTAGAATTACAATCAAACACATATGCTTACACCTCATACCCTCTATGAACTTCTTTCCATAAAAAAAAAAGACTCTAGAAACACTACATATATTTTCATTAGTATCATTCAATGACTTCACCTTATGTTTCATTCGATCATTTTATAGAGTGTAGGTATTTGCACCCCTATTGTGTATATGGGTAAAAGTGCAAACTTGTGTCGCCTTTTATAAAGAAACCTGATATCAGAATGTGACAGTTCAACATTAATGACAAAAAAAAAAATGATATTTTTGTTTTAAATATGAAGATGATGTAAACTGATGAAATGTGTAGAATTGTATGAATTTTATGCCTATAATTTTTATAATTTTTTTGACTAATAATTTATTCATTTTATTTTATTTTGAAGTCACTTTTTTAAGTGTAAAAAATATAGGATGTAGTTCCCGTCAAACAAGTATGTGCAAATCATCTCTTTTTGTTCTAATTTGAAAAGATTTTATAGACAACATGTATAGCTAGTGGACAAAAAAAGAAATAATTATTTTTGATGTATATTTTCTTTGTTATAAGTACTCAAGTTCAACCTTGTTAGAATCCAACAGTTTTTTCCTCTCATCAAAACTTCCCTCTCAAATCTATACCTTCTTGAAAAAAAAATTACATATTCATTAAGAGGATTCTCTCCTCTAGTGATAAATATAATTTTTTTTATTTTTTTGATATGATTTACTATTTTTTTTTTCCTTTTTTGAGGGAGCATCCTCTGAAATGTTGAAATATCGGCTTATAATATTTTGAGATTCTAAATATTATAACTAATCAAAAGACTCAAAAATTTATATAATGATGATATTGAATCTGAGATCTATAAAAGGGTATTTTTAGATTTTGAAATAAGTTGAGTTTTGATAGAGAAATGAGATTTGACCAAAATAGGTTTTTGTATTAAAAATGGTGACACATATCAATGCTTTTACCCATATCATGCCTATCAAAATTCCATGACCTACGCAATAACATATGACATATGTCCATAGGTATGATATCACACAACACCTCATCCTAGTATCTTCCAATCTTGGACTTCACTAAGCATTTCTCACTAACTATGACCTTCTAGTCATGTTGCACCCTGGCAATATGGTATATATACATATATTTCTACCTCTTTAGCTACAACTTTTTGGCCATCTTTTCTGAAACTATATTTTTAGTACTTCCGTCATCAATAATCACATTACAACATTTGTGTTCACATTTGCACCTTGTGTTAAACAAGTCTCTTTTTTGATCAAGTTCATTCTCCCCACTCAACAAGACTCTTTTGTTAACTAGGACCTCTCCTCTTTACACATCTCCAAAATGTGATGATCTGGCATCTTTATCAACATGGAAAACTCTGTTGTAGCCTTCAGTTATTCTATCAATCCTTAATTTATTCTTAGATCATTTAAATGCTCAATGTCCTTCTCCATAGTGAAAACATTTTCCATGAAAATCTCCTCTTCCAAATCCTTTCCCTCTTCCTCTTCCTCTTTAATCTCTATTGTTCTAGTCATGGAAAATATTGAAATTGTTTCCACTTTAGTACTAATAACTACTATTGGCCTTATCCTTGTTCTTTAGATCATCATTTCAGCCTCCATAAGACTATCTACCAAATATTGCATCACGACCTCTACAAATATTCTTGTTATCATATTTCTTGCTCAACTTCTCCACTACTCTTAGAGAAAAATGGTATTCCTCCTCAATACTGGTTATTCAAATTGGAATCATCTCCTCCTTGATGTTTAGCCTTAACCCACTAAGATATTGGACAACTTTCTCCTTGTTTTCTTCCATGTGGCCTTTTTTGATGAACTTGGTAAAACTCTTCTCTGTACTCTAGAATAGATCTTCCTACCTACTTCAACCATTGCATTTTATTAAGTAGATCAAGCTGAAAATCAATAAGATTGAACTATCACTTTAAATTAGGTATCATCTAATCTCATCTAGTAATTTTGTGCTTCCCTCTTCTATTTTTCTCCAACTGAATCTCCTAGCACGAGATGTTTGCATGTCCCTTTAGTTTTGGCTTTGCAAATTCAACCCTATTTGTATCCTCAATATCTTCATATTAAAAGTACTCTTCTAATTTATTGATCTAATCAATCAATTCCTCTAGGTTAAGATTTCCTAAAAATGTTGGAACATCAAGCTTAGGTCATTTTCTAATCTTTAAAATGGCCTTAAAATGTTTTTCTTCTTGTAGGTTGAAAACATCATCTACTACCACTTAATCAACTTTTCCTTCTTCTCTTTCATCTTCACTTTCCATATCTCCTATAACAAGTTTCATTCCACTCTATGCATTTGTTCTTTCAATGCTTTCATTTTCCTTTGGAGGGCTCTAAAATCTTTATGCTTCCTCCAAAACCCTAGTGCATACTACCTCATAGTTAGTGATATGTCTACATGCATAGCCATAACCATGGTCTCGGTGCAACTACGTCACAATCAATGATCTATTTACACACTTAGGAACTCCTACTTTGATACCACTTGGTGAAGGGTGGTCCCCTTAATACATTAAACACATAATGAAAACAAAAAAATAACATCAATTTTCAAGAGAAAAATATGGGCTTCTTTTCATTGTTGAAAATGGGGAATTATAGAATTTAGAATTACAATATGCTAACCCACATAGGTGCCTTCATTAAAGAAATCTACAAGATAAAGTTGTGTACTATCACCCAGAGTTGTCCTAGACAATCTACTGGCATTTCTTAGAAAGGTAATTTTATGTTGCCCAAGAAGGTTCTAGACACTCAAACTTAATAACTAGGGCCAACAAACCCTAACAATATATATATATATAGTCATCCAAATACACCTTAGATATTTATTTTGCAATTTTTGGGTTGTCCAACCTCAAAAGGCCATAGCATTAAAACTGTTACTTTGATTTTCTATTATAACCCATTTTTTTGAATCATCATGTTCTAATCTATAGGCTTGGATCCATGCAAGTTCCCATTTGTTGAGTTTTTAAGCCTCATCCTAGCATGTTTAGGCCTTCAAAACTAAGCTCAATTCTTTTGTACCAAACATTTATACCAAATATTTACAATATCTTCATTGATACTTATGATATGGCATTGAGTCTAATCTAGCAGGCTAATATGACTAAGATGAACATCGTCCTCTGAAGTTAGTACATTTTGAGCTCATATGACTTACTTACTGAGCATAAATCCTCTGTAGACAACAACTTTACATTAAGAAAAACCTTATTCAAACAACTGAAATGAAATTATTATTTTTGATGCAAGATTTATCTTACACCCAAGATGCTCTAACATCAATATTTCTCTTTCACCATTGGCCTAATCTAATTCCTCAAGTGTAACTTTATATTTCCTTTTCAAATCTATTAAATCAATCCTAATCTTTCTCAAGTTGTTAGAATTCTTATACATAAGTGAGCCCTAATACCAATTTTTATAAATAGGGAATACTAGGTGGCATGGTTAATCAAGATTCTGACACTTTATCCCCAATTATGAATTTGAATTATAAGGGTAAAAGTACAAAGTTGGATCACTTTTCAAGTTGACTTATCAAAATGAATAAATTTGAGTATTTCTATCTAAAAATCAATTTTGTTAAAACATATGATCTCAATAAATGTATTCTAGCTAAGTTATATATGGTCTCACACTTTTCCAATTGGAAATGGCTATTAATTGTATGTTTAATACTAGTTTGTATCCAATTACTAAAGAAATAAATTTATTTCAAAAAAGTGGCATTTCAATAACTCTTACTATTTTTTATGATATTTTTTAAATAACATATAAAAACCACTTTATAGAGCTTAGAGTCAAAAATATTGTCACATAGAGTTTATAGTGTTTTCGTTAGATATAGTATATTTTAATTAAAAAATTCTACAACAAAGTATTTTAACACTTGAAAAGATGTCAATTTTGAGAAAGAAAAAAATATTAAATCATATCAAAAAAATTTAAAAATTATATGACGTTCTAGAGGAGAGAATCCTCTTCTAGAATGTATAATTTTTCTCTTGGTTATAATAGATTTGTTTTGAAAAATGTGGTGGGAGATGAAAACTATTGATTTTAGATGAGTTAAAATTTGAATCATCATAAAAGAGAAAATATAGTTCTCAATCTATTTTTTATTTTTTATTGTTCTAACTATATATATTATTTATAACATATTCCGAGATCAAAAGGAAATAAATTTATATCCCTATAGTTTTGTGGTGGGAGCTAGAACCCCAATTTTCAACATTTTTCAGTAGGTAAACAATTATCAATAAAAATTAGGAAAATATATCAATTCTTATTCAAAATAATTATTAAAAATTATAATCCTAAACTTCATCCATTTCTACACATTTCATTAGTTTACTTCATTTACAAATTCAAACTAATAATACCAATTTTATCTCATTAAAGGTGAACAATTATAGTTTTGTTAGCCTTTTCCTTTACAAAAGGGTGACACAAATTTGTGCTTTCACTCATAAACCTTAAACATGCACAAGAAAGTAAACTAAGAACATCCCACAAATAAACTCATGATACCATGTACAAAATGATGCACTAGCAAAAAAATACCTTGTACAAAATTTGGACTTTGTTAGGATTCAAATACATGTTTTTATTACATGTTTCCTTATTAGTAGTCTCTAACATTGTTAGAAGCTTCAACCCTATTAAGAGTTTTAATACAAAATGAGCTCACCTCTATTTCAACAATGTACAACTATCATATTTATAGTAAAGAAGTTATCAAAATATGCTATATATTGATATCTATAGTATATAATTTTTTCTTGATGTTCCTTGCATCTGATCATTTCCATACGTTATCTTCTCTACACTAACCATTGAAATATAATCTATCTTTCCTAAACAAATATATCATAATGTACTGATATTATATCATTAATTGTGTATCACTTTGTACATATCAAACGGTTCTTCATATATACCCTTTTACTTAACACTATATCTAGTCACTCTAAATAACCAACTTACATATTTCAAAAATATGTTATCACAATATTCTAACTTAAGGTAAACATCTAGGATTTTTCTCCCTATATTTCTAAGTCCTTTAATTGTCAAGATAATTCAATGATTTAGCCAAGTTACTTTGTTTTTCTTCTATACTCTACCTCTACAATAACAAAATATATTTGAATTATCCATGAAAAAATTGTTCTAACTATCATAGTAGCATGATTTAACTTATGTGCATCATATATAATATTTGTAGTATCATATCCCAAAAATATGGCCTTATATCTACTTATAGTGAAGCTCACTAATGAAAATTATCTATATGTTGATTCATAATCCTTATTATACTTATTCAATTTCTTCACAACACAATATCCAAACTATAATTCTATTATGTGAGACCTCAAGTAATGATAGATTTTGTATTAATTTTAACATCTAACCACTTACCTTAACCTACTTTTCAATAATTGGTGAAAAAAAAAAATTCAGATAAGTGGTGCCACTACAACATCTATTAAAGAGCACATTTTTTAAATCACAACACAAAGTTTGATGGGTAGTTTTGAAGAACATTGTCAATAAAGTTAAACATAGATTTAAAATTATGCACAAAAAATCATCTAAAAACTGATGAACGTGTATAATTGGTAGATAGGATTTCAAAAAACTTATTGTGATGTTTGTAGGATTTGAGAAAATTAGCCCATCAAATCCATGAAGCCTAAGAAAACTTGCATGCAAAAAACCTATCACAGAGAAGAAAAAGACAAGAAGAGGCAATGGTTTGATCTAAAAACAAAAAAATTGTATTTAGATGAAGAAAACATTTTTCAATGGGTTCAATAAATTACAAAGAGATCAATCCTTATAAAGGAGATCGAAACCAAAAAAGGTAACCTAAAGGCTAAAAAAGCTAGGTTGCACATTATAATTAATGAAATATTAATTATATGCATCTACAAGATAGCTTAAGAAAACTAGAGTAATAGGAAACTTATTTAATTAAATCAAAGTGATTTAATTAATAAGTGAAAACAACTAATTACTTTAACACCTCCCTTAAGCGAAGCTTAGGAGGCAAGCTAACCTAGCACAACTATGAAAGCAAAAAAATGGGTCCTAGCAGTAAGGCCTGATTAGGTACCCAACACAAGGAAATCTTTGCAAATTGGAGAAATAGAGTAAAACACGTGGGAAAAACCCTACTCCAAAAAGAGATAGCAAAGAATGTTCTAGAAGATAGGAACAAAGAGAGATCATGAAGAGAACCACTGAAGCATGAAGAAGCCACAAACTCTATCAAAAAGAAACTGTTGATCTAAAGAACCTCCATGGAAATAGATGGCACAAATCAAGTGTGTCTATATGGTAGACGATCCATCTCACTAAAATGCATAGGTAGCCAGCCACTAAAATCACCTAGTATGTAGGATTAGATAC
Source organism: Cupressus sempervirens (assembly GCA_028749045.1). NCBI lineage: Eukaryota > Viridiplantae > Streptophyta > Pinopsida > Cupressales > Cupressaceae > Cupressus > Cupressus sempervirens. The sequence goes on from CM053786.1 coordinate 754,656,770, forward strand.
TAAATGCATAGCTCACACTAACAAACTATCAAACCAAGGAAGCATTATAACCAACAGTATAACCTCCCCTTAATGTAGATGGGGCCAGGTGACAGGCAACTGAAAAGGTCGGCCAAAAAAATACTACAACATAGGAACCAGACATATCAAGAGAGAGGTACAAACACCTATAAAGGCATGTGTCACTGACACTACATGAGGCAAAAGAGGAAGAGGGCACAAAATGGAAAATAGCTATCCCCCCATGGCACTTTATAAAATAGTGCGAGTACAACAAATCATAGTAATGAAAAGGATCTTGAAATGTAGGAAGTGGCACTTTATCTCAGTGCATTTTCATAAAGATGCTTACAAATGATATAAAAAATGATCAGAAAACACATAAGACTAATACAATAGAAGGTACAACCTAAAATGAAGCATCTAAAGCAAAAAAATTAATCCCTGGACTTGAAACAACCGGGATATACACCAATATGCAAAAATGCATAACACTGAATAAAATATTCTTGGAGAAAAATATGGAACAACTACCATCATTGGAAAGAGTATGGAAACAAATTTCCAACAATATAATGAAGTCCAAAATCAGAGATCAGATGCTCAAGATACACCTCTTGGAGTGCAAAATAGAACATCTAGCTTTGACTACCAAAAAGGGCAACCAAACTACATCAAAATGCAAAAATTCTTGTACCAATATCTCCATCTCAAAACCATCTTTCAAGAATATTTTTTGGAACCAAAATATATGTCTGTATGCTCAAGTTATGGAGAAAAAACCAATAGGCCTTTGGAATGAATGAAAAAATTATTTTTTTAATAAAAAATAAGTAAAAAAACAAAAAAATCAACACCCACCACTACACCATCGGTACAGCGGTGGCCAAGTGGTGGGTGGGAAAAGGGTTGTTGCCATGGTGGGGGTTGAGTGGAGGGTGGGAGGTCAACCGGCAATGGTTGAGCCATAATGACCATCGAGCCATTGGTGGTCTGTGGGACCGCTGGTGATAACCACCAATGGTTTACCATAGTTGTTAGCAGTTTCGGTGACTACCAATGGTTTCTGATAATCGTGGCAGTCGAAAAACTTTTTTTTTGTAATTTTTTTATGTTTTTCTTGCCTCAAAGTGCATGTAGAGGTTGTACAAGCCTGCCCACCAAATTTTTTTTGCCTGCTAGATTAACATTATCCAAATCGAATAAATTTTATATGGAAATGAGGGTTTTGATGCCTTTTGAATCCATCCATGAGGTCTATTTGGCCTCAAACTACTCCAAAAATCAGCAACCCCCCAATTTTCTCAAAAAAAAAACACAAAAAAATACTACATCTGATCTGCCAAACCCTTGTTCTCCCTTTTTCTCCAAATACTGAACAAGCTATAGCAGATCGGACTTTGATACCATGTAGGATTTGAGCAAATAATCCAATCAAATCCACGAAGCTCAAGAAAACCTGCATGTAGAAAACCTATCACGGAGAAGAAAGAGACAAGAAGAGGCAAGGGTTTTATCTGAATTACAAAAAGATCAATCCTTATAAAGGAGATCGAAACCTGAAAATGGTAACCTCAAGCCCAGAAAAGTTAGGTTGTACATTATAATTAATAAAATATTAATTATATGCACCTACAAGATAGCAGAGTAATAGACAACTTATTTAATTAAATCAAGTGATCTAATTAATAAGTAAAAACAACTAATTACTCTAACAATTTTTCATTAAAGATATATTGAATGTATGAGATCTGAATGTGCAACAAGAAATATTTTTACACAATAGTTTTGTGATAGAAGTATTAGTAAATTGTTAGAATTCTTTAGAATAACGGGGGGGGGGGGGGGGGGGGTGTGAATTAGTTATCCAAGGTCTAAATGCCCTAATAATACTTTTTCATCAATTATAGTGAGCCCATTAAACTATTCATCCATCCAAGCTTAAACCAACCATCTTAGCAAGTTACAACAATTCAACATGCAGGAATAAAACATGCAAGATCCTAACACATGACATCGTGATTTACGTGGAAACCCAATTTGGGAAAAACCACCAGTAACATGCTACTCAATTCTCACTCTTCTAGAGTGATGCCCTGTTAAAGGCCTGCACTGTTAAAGTCTTACAAAACACTATTAAATGTGACCTTGTTAGAGGATTTCACCATACTGTTAGGAATGAGCCTGGTGAAAGGACTTTAGAGCATTCACTTGGAATGTCACCCTATTAAAAGATTTACAACATGGCTATTAAACCAACCTAAGTCCATAGGATTTATAATAATTGTTACAATTGCTAGAGAGTAATAATAATGGATTTTGATCTGATACAACTTACAACATATCTTGCAGATTACAGATCACACTTCAGTTCAATCCTTTGTCTAGCTTTAATCACTTTAGCTCTGATAGCTTGTCATATCAAGCTTCATCACCTTGAATATTCTTTCTCATCATACCAATGCAATCATATCTATGGTCATCTATCAAAATAGAGTATCTATGCTCTCTTTCTCCTTAGCACCTTCTTCAGCAACTCATACTTTCATACTTGATGCTCTTCTTTGCTTTGTGACCTTATGACTCCTTAAATAGAAATTTGGAATACCTTTCCTGCTTGATTCTCCCTCTCCAACTTTAAGATTTTAATAGATTAGGTAGGATACAATGTATCTATCCCATATCTTGCTCTTATCTAGAAACTTCATCTAGAATCTAGTTGTATTCACCAAAAATGTTTTACATAGTGTTTTGTGCCACCAGCTCATCATTCTTATCTTCTATCTAATTCACAAAATTCTAGATAACTACCATGTCAGATCAGATCTGGTGAATCTTCAACTTTCAAAATAATGCAGCAACTTGGCATTATTGATTTATTGATGCTTGGCTTCATTTGTGTTACTCGACACTTGTATCATGCTCGACACCTGATCTTCACTCAACACCTGAAGATCACTCTGCACTTGATCTTCACTTGGCACTAACTAGCTTGCTCAGCTCTCTCTAATGAACTTAGTTAGACTTTACAAATGACTTAGCTAAACCTTACATCTTTGATGTGTTTTAGTGTGCCCATTCTCTATGTCTTAGAGTATGACATCAATAAACTATTTAATCAACGACTTAGTTGATCCCTGTACTTCATGATAACATCATAACTTCAACCTTTCTCTAGGTGCTCTAGTTACATCTTATTGATTGCCTCCTCATTGTCAATCAACCAATTGATAGTATTTGGATCACTAAAGTAATTGTCATTCCTACAAGTAGCAAGTTTGACATCAATGACAAAACAATGATTGAGAACATTCTTTACCCATTTCATTACTTTTCATTCATAATATTTTCAATCATTTCCAACAATCTCCCTCTTTGGCATTGATGGAAAACCAAACTGATCAATTGATCAACTTAGTTACCATCAAAATTATATATGTTTTCTACTACTTTATGCTTCCTTCTTGACTGTTGCATCCTTACTACTGATCTCATATAGCTCCATATCTTTACCTTTCATTTTCTCATAAATCTCCCTCTCTCATATATATCTCCCTCTTACTTTGTGTTGATCAATTTTTTGCATATATCTCCCTCTTTGACATAAATGCCAAATATGTAGCATCTTTAACATGTGAAATATAATCTTTGCATCTCATGTTTTCTCCCTCTGTCACCATGCTTGTGACTGATTTGGAGTTTCTGCTCTTGTTGTCATCCTCTGCATCATTCTTATGATATTTCAATGATTAGGTCATGTTGATGCAGGGCAGCTTCTTTGTTGCTTTAAACTACTTGAGTTAGGGCCATTACCCCCAACTTGCCTCTAAGATATTCATAAGCATCCTTGGGAAATGGTTTGGTGAAGATATCTGTAGTTTGTTCCTTTGATTGAATGTACTCCATCTTTACTTGTTTTTCTTCTACCAATTCTCTAACATAGTGATACTTGATTGCAATATGCTTGGTTTTTGCATGCATTACTAGATTCTTGGATATGTTTATAGCACTTGTATTATCACAATACAATATCACAGGTTTGGTTACCTCTTCTTTCATTCGTTTCAATAGATGTGTGAGCCACACAATGTTTGTGCAATTGACTGTTGGTGCCACATATTCTGATTCTATAGTGGACTGAGATGTGCATGTTTGTTTCTTGCTAGTCCAAGTAACTAGCCTTTTACCTAAGAATAATGCTCCTCCACTTGTGCTTTTCCTGTCATCAATGTTGCCTCCCCAATTTGCATTTGTGTATGCATTGAGCTCAAACTTCTCATTATTTTCGTAATATAGGCTAAAATCATCAGTTTCTTTGAGATACCTCATTATTCTTTTTAATGCCATGAGATGATTTTTTTTAGGATTAACAAAGAATCTAGCCACTATTCCAACTGCTAATGCTATGTCTAGTCTGCTACGTACAATATATTGTAGTTTTCCAATCATGAATCTATACATTGTTTGATTGACTTCAGCTGATACATCATTTTTGGATAGCTTATGTCTTGTTGTCATTGGTGTGCTAACTAGTTTGGAGTCTTCTAATACAAACATTTTAAGTATTTCTTTGATGTAATTTTATTGTGTCATAAATATACCATGTTTTAGTTGATGTACTTGCAATCCAACAAAAAATTTGATCTCTCCAAACATAGACATCTCAAACTCATGTTTCATTTTTTTAGCAAAACTTTTGCAAACAACTTCCTTTCCTCCAGAAACTGTGTCACTATGCACTTTGTTGTTAGGTAGTTCTACATCTCTTTCATGTGTACTCACTTCAGAGCCAAAATGTGAATTTCCTTCATTTTGCAACTTGGCTTCTGAATGTAGCTCGGCATTCACTGGTTGTGACTCGACTGAAACTAAAATTTTCTATTGAATCCCAATTTGATTGATAACATCCTCATCAATAGACATTCCTTCATAAGAATACACAAAGTTTTTGTGTTCATCCATTCCCTTTGGTGTTTCAACTTGGACATCTATATGCTCATCAAAGTTTACATTTGCACTTCCCACAATTTTTTCAGTGTTAGTATTTAAACACTTATATGCTTTACTTCTCGTGGAGTAACAAAGGAATATGCTTTCATCACTTTTTGCATCAAATTTTCCACTTCTAGCATCTTTAAGGATAAAGCATTTGCAACCAAATACTTTGAAATGCTTTACAATGGGTGAGTGATCATACCATAATTCAAAAGGTGTTGCACTTGTACCTTTCCTAACTTGTACTCAGTTTAGTGTATGAATAGCCACACTTACAGCTTCTCTCCAATATTTTAGAGAAACATTTTTTTCCATCATTAATGTTCTGGCACAGTCAATCACAGATCCATTTCTTCTCTCAACAATTCCATTTTGTGGGGGAGTTCTAGGATCTGATGTTTGTCTCTTGATTCCTTTTTCATTGCAAAATGTATCAAATTCATTTGATGTGAATTCACCACCTCTGTTTGATCTCAGGTATTTCAAACTCTTTCTTTTTTCCCTTTCAACTCTAGCCACATACCACTTAAACTTTTGAAAAGAATCAGATTTTTTATTTAAGAACATAACAGTCATCATCCTAGAATAGTCATCAACAAACAACATTATATATTTATCTCCTTTGTAGCTTTGTACTTCTATTGGACCACATAAGTCAGTATGGACTAGCTCAAGTACCTCTTTAGATGTATAGTTTTTACTCTTGAAACTTGACTTAGTCATCTTTCCTAGATGACATTGTTTGCACATGATGTTGTCAGGCTTCTTCAGTTTAGGTAAATCTCTGACTTTCTTCATTTTATTGATATTGACCAGATTATCAATGTTGACATTACATAGCCTTCTATGCCACAACCACTCATCATCAAATTTTGCAACAAGACAATAAGCATTTTCCATATCAAGATAAAATAGATTACTTCTTGTTTGATCTCCTTTTCCTATCAATTTACCATCAGTATCATAGATTTTTGTAGTTTTGTTTCCAAATTCTACTTTGCACCCTCCATTGCCTAACTATGAGACACTTAGCAAATTGTAGTTTAGTCCTTCAACATAGTATGCATTATCACATGAAATTTTCTTTGTAAGCTTAATGGAGCCTTTCCTTTAATTTTACATGGAGCATCATTACCAAATTTAACATTATTTCCATCATACTAAGTAAAGTCAACAAACTTACTTTTGTCTCATGTCATGTGATGTGAGCATCCATTGTTTATGATCCCTCTGTCATTCTTGTTCATACATGTTACCAGTGTTGTAGGCTCTTCTTCATCAGATTGGTCCTTCATGGCCACATAAACAACTTCATCATCATTATCATCAAAATCCTCTTCAACAATATAACACTTCTTGCCTTTTTCTTTGTAATCTCTCTTATCATCTTCTCTTCTATATTTGTACTTTTTGCCTTCCTTGTAATCCTTTTTCTATGTACACCTTGTAGCAATATGTCCTACTTCATTGCAATTGAAACAAATGATAGGCAACTTACTCTTGAATTTTCCTTTACCTCTGTGAAATCTTCTAGCTAGTAATGCTTCCAATTGTTCCACATCTTCCTCATCAGTGTTACTATCACTGGATACATATTTCATCTTTCTTCCCTTCTTAGATTTCACATGTTCAGTATCTTTCAGTGATAGCTTGGCCTTGAAATTAGATTCAACATTCTCAAGTCTATAGTTGTCAAAGTTAGATAACCAAAGCGTAGTGAGTCTACCCACTATACCTTCAAAACTTAAATTATTTCTTGGTACACATCTTAGCTCTTGTATAGCTGATACTCTAATAGCATAGATAGGGAGCAAGGTTCTTAAGAACTTACTATTAATAGTATCATCATCTAATTGACCACTCAAACATCTTATTGCACTTACCACTTCCTTTATTCTAGAGGCATACTGAGTATCATTCTAACTTTCCTCAATTTTTATGTCATCAAACTTTCCTCTAAGGCTTTCTTTTTTTGCTCTTTGGACATTCAGATCTCCTCCATAAATTTTTGATAGGGCTTTCCACATTTTGAATGCATTGTCACATCCTTTGATATCATCAAATTCAGCATAGTTGAGTGCAGAAGCAATCTCCAGCATTGTTTGATTGTGTTTCTTTTTGTTTTTCAAATCTTCTATAGTAAGAGTACCAGTTGGATCAACATCTTCAGTAACAATTTAATTTTGGGCATTATCTCCAATGGATCCAAGATGTAGCTTCATCAAACTTTTCCATGCAACAAAGTTGTCTTTGTTAAGCTTGGGAACTTCTCTCTTAGGAATTTTGATCTTTTCTGCTTCTAGTCCCTTTAAACTAAGTCAGCAGCAAGGCTCTGATACCAATTGTTAGAATTTTTTAGAATAACCGAGAGAGGGGGTGAACTGGTTATCCAAGGTCTAAATACCTTAATAATACTTTTTCATCAATTATAGTGAGCCCATTAAACAATTCATCCATCCAAGCTTAAATCAACCATCTTAGCAAGTTACAACAATTCAACATATAGGAATAAAACATGCAAGATCAACACATGACATAGTGATTTACGTGGAAACCCAATTTGAGAAAAACCACTAGTAACATGCTACTCAATTCTCACTCTTCTAAAGTGATGCCCTGCTAAATGCTTGCCATGTTAAAGGCTTACAATGGACTGTTAAATGTGACCTTGTTAGAGGATTTCACCATACTGTTAGGAATGAACCTGGTCAAAGGACTTTAGAGCATTCACTTGGAATGTCACCCTATTAAAGGATTTACAACATGGCTATTAAAAAAACCTAAGTCCATAGGATTTATACTAACTGTTACAATTGCTAGAGAGTAACAATAATGACTTTTAATCTAATACAACTTACAACATATCTTGCAGATTACATATCACACTTTAGTTCAATCCTTTGCTTGGCTTTAATCACTTCAGCTCTGACAACTTGTCATCTCAAGCTTCGTCACCTTGAGTCTTCTTGCTCATCATACCAATGCAATCATATCTATGGTCATCTATCGAAATAGAGTATATGTTCTCTCTTTCTCCTTAGCACCTTCTTCGGCACTTCATACTTTCATGCTTGACCCTCTTCATTGCTCTGTGACCTTATGACTCCTTAAATAGAAATTTGGAATACCTTTCCTGCTCGATTCTCCCTCTCCAACTTTAGGATTTCAATAGATTAGGTAGGATACAATGTATCTATCCCATATCTTGCTCTTATCTAGAAACTCCATCTAGTATCTAGTTGTATTCACCAAAAATGTTTTACATAGTGTTCTGTGCCACCAACTCATCATTCTTATCTTCTATCTGATTCACAAAATTCTAGATAACTACCATTTTAGCTTAGATGTGGTGAATCTTTGACTTTCAAAATAATGTAGCAACTCGGCATTATTGATTTACTGATGCTTGGCTCCTTCTATGTTACTTGATGCTTGTATCATGCTTGTCACCTAATATTCACTTGGCACCTAAAGATCACTTGGTACTTGATCTTCACTCAGCACCTGAAGATCACTTAGCACTTGATCTTCACTCGACACTAACTAGCTTGCTTGGCTCTCTCTAATGAACTTAGTTAGGCTTTACAGATGAATTAGCTAAACCTTACATCTTTGATATTTTTTAGTGTGCCCATTCTCTATGTCTTAGAGTATGACATCGATACACTATTTCATTAGTGAGTTATCTGATCCTTATACTTCATTATAACATCATAATTTCAACCCTTCTCTAGGTGCTCTAGTTACATCTTATTGATTCCGTCCTCCTTGTCAATCAACCAATTGATAGTATTTGGATCACTAAAGCAATTTTCATTCCTGTAAGTAGCAAGTTTGACATCAATGGCAAAAAAATGATTGAGAACATTCTTTACCAGTTCCATTACTTTTCATTCATGATCTTTTCAATCATTTCCAACATAAATATCCATTCTAGATAGTATACAAAAGAAATCCAAGAAATGGATTTGAATAAATTAAGTTTGACAAAGTGGATACAAGTAGTGTTGAATTAAAGAATTTTTAGAACACTTTAAGAAATTTTATCTTGAAGTGAGGAAGCTATAATATATGTCAAATTGGACATGAAGTCATGGTTCATTTTCCCAAGGACAGATTTCTAATTAGCACACATATAATTATTTTAAGATAATTTTATTTGCGCAATGTATGATATTGAATAAAAAATATTCACAAAATTCTTACCAAGTAGAATTTAAATAAATTAGGTTTTATAATAAAAAAATTCCCTTGAGGTTCATTTTATATATACCATCCTTCCAGTAAATTTTCATTGGAGATCATGTGCATTTTTTAGGTTCTTGAAATTTATTGGTATGGGTAGCATGGTATAAAAATGTTGAACTTAGTTGTGACAACATAGAGGTTTTTAAAAGAGGTCAAAACTCAATTAACTAGAGCTTTTGTTATTAGGAACTATAGAATTTATTTTTGACTCTATTTCATTTTATATAAGTGGTGAGACTACACATTCTAGAAAAGGCCATAGTTTTTTATCAAGACAACAAGTTTTTTTGGTACTTGTGTAAAACTTTGTGGAAGAAGTTGAAAATAGATTTTAAAATTAGAAAATAATTTTTTGACAAAGTGATGAAAATTCATACCTAGTAAATGGGAATTTGGAAATGCTATTATAATATTTGGTGAGATATAGGAAAAATAGATGGGATTTGATTCTATCACAAGAATGGTTTTCATGCAATAATTTTTTCAATACGAGTACTAGTAAATAAACATTCTAGATAAGATATGAAAGTTGTCCTAGAAACGAATTTGAATTATGGAATTTGGATAAAGTGTAGTGTAGTGCCAAAGCTAAAGACTTTATAGAACACTTGATGAACTTGCATCAAGAAGTTATGAGCCACATTACTAAAATGGATACACTATATAAGGCTAATGAAAATAAGAAAATGAGACATAAGGACTTTCAAATTAGATATGAACTCATAGTTTATTTGAGAAAGGATTTATTTCTAGTGGGTAAATATAATAATTTAAATATTAAGAATTTTGTAGTATGTAGGATATTGATGAAGGATGGTTTAGGAAATGTTTATGCAATAGATTTCCTAAGTAAATTAAATAGTTCACTAGTGTTTAACCATTAAGATTCAGTAGAGTATCATGAAGGGGGTGTGAAAGATTAGGTTAGAAAACTATATAGTATAATAGTCCAACTAATACTTCAACTACAAAAGAGACTTAATAAATTTTGGATAGTTAGGTTACTAGAAGTAAAATAAACATGACATATTAAAAAAATCTTGTCAAATCAAAATGAATACCTAGTAAGTTTTACCATGGCTAACGAGGAAGGAGGTTAACCACATTGGTTTTCCTCTAAATAGATAGGATGTAATAGGGCCACTTTTAAAATTACCCTTGGTGTCTGATGCAGGAGCATCTTAGGCATGATGACAATCTTGCATCATGCAAAAATGTTTTTGTTTTTTCCTTTGCAATGAGGGTTATCTCAGTTCAAAGTTTTCTTTTTATACTTATTATTTTAAAGTAATTTGGCTTTTTATTCTTTGAATGCTATAATTTCTTTATGGGAGGCCCATTCTATACATATCTACCTACCATTAAAGTTTGATTATAATATCATGTCTATTTGTGAGGTTATTAAATTATTTTAGTATTGCAGGAAAGATATAAAATATTGACCTCTATCGTGATGTCTTCTAGGGTTTGGAAAGGGGTTATAACTCAATCAACGATATATAGAAAAGCTTTTGGAATTTCTAAAATGGGTTTTTAATAGTCAATTGAAGCTCCTTATAATGAATTAAGGTTTTTAGAAGTTTTGGTACATAAAATTAAAGAACCTAAAATTCCTTTAAAAAAATTGAGCTATTGAATAAATTTCTGGCCTACTCTAGTGTAATAAAATATGAATATAATAACATCTTAAGATTCATCAAACTCAGAGTTTAGGGTTAGTATTTATGGAACCTTCTTTGGTGGTGGAAACTTTCCTATATAAAGAATGCTTAAAGGACTTTTCTAAGATAGTTGTGGATATTGTATGGTGGCTTTGGATTACAAAATATTGTATGGAAATTCTAATGTGGCTTTCGATGCTTTATTTTTAAATATAATAACACATTTTTATTGGAGATAATACGAAGCTCCTTTATTTTGGCAAATCATTGTTATTTGTCTACTTTATTATGCAGGTTTGTGTTAATAAGGGGAGTGCCCTTCATACTAATATGTAATATATATCACAATAGCTCATTCAATAGCATGGAACTAGTCTATAGACATCCTCTAGATAGAGACATGTGCAATACAAGTATTATATTGATATGTGGTGATTAGAAATCTACAAAGGCTCTACTTAAATATGCAAGAACAAGTAAGAAGAATTCACAATATTAAGTTAAGTGTTGCATTTTGGAGAAACTAGATTTATGACACAAACCAATTATATCCTCTATAACAAGTTAAAGCTCTCGAATAAGACACATCACATCAATCTCTCTTATTAATGTGTTGACCTAAGTAAAATTAAGTAAAGAGAAAATTGGAAAAAAATATTTACTCTTACAACACCCCTTAAGTTTAATTTGTGGAGTGTAACATGTAGTAAAGATTCTTTATGGGTCCAATTATCAAATCTATATTAGGTATGCATGAAGAGCTACAAATTAACATCTCATGAGAAGAGAATATTGAGAAACCTCAATGGGGAGAAACTAATAATGATAAATAGAATATAAAAATCCTAAGAATGAATAAAAGGAAGGAATTATGAATCCTAATGACCCCTCAAGGAACACTTCATTTCATTTTTTTTACAATTGATGAGAGTAATGAAATGATAGGGGTTTGATAAACATATATTTGTATCTTTTTATTCTATATTCAATTACTCTATTGATACAATATCGTCTTAAATGAATTAGGTGAGAATTTGAATTTATGCCTTATTTCTTGATGTTACATAGGGTTCCAATAATTATGTACATCACTCTCATAATCATAGGAAAATCAAATACAACCTATTAATATACATAAGAGATCTCATTTGCTCTTATTCTATGAAGAAAGACAAAAGTATGAGTTACATATCATCCTGTGAATATTTTAAGACTTTGGCTTAAATTATAGCAAAATTCTTTAAAAAAATTTTAGACAAGATTACTACAAAGGGAGCCCAGACCCTTGCCAAAAATTCCATATAGTGACAATATGTTTAGAAAGCTTTATTCTAAGTACTACATGTATATAACTCCTAAGAGGGTAGCTACTAAAGAAACAAAAAAGGTCCTAGATCTGACTTGTACATATGAACGACATAATAGATTTGTAATTTAAATACCATTGATCTTGAAGTTTCCAAAGATCTACATGATCTTGACAATAAAGCAATAATAAAAATTCTCAAAAATAGCTAGATGAAGCTAAGAGAATATAATATCAAACATTGTGTTAGGAAATGTCATCTTATACTAGGAAGACAATTTGTAAATAACCTCAACAAGAGACAAAATTAACACAATAATTATATTAAAATGATGTTAGCAAAATGCACAAACACTCTATTTAAATAAGAAAGACAAGATATGAACAATGGTGAATGTTAAAAAATTGTCTTAACATGGAGGAAGTGGAGTTGAGAAAAAAGCCACCAATGTCCATCTATGTGATTCAAGACTTGACTTAGGAAAAATTAATAAAAGAGTAAACTAGAAAATAAATATTCAATCTATGAATATAAAGAGTATATATTAGTATGCATTAAAATATATATCATTATTGGCACATACTAATTTATTAAAATAATTATTTTTTTAAGTAGATGGCGTAATAATATATATTAATAAATGTTATTTTATAGGTTCTTAGATTATTTTATATATTTTTACATTATTTGTAATGTGTATTTAGAAGGCTTGATTAGTTTGGAAAGATCGAGTTTATTGCATTGGCATAATTGATCTTCATTGTATTATTGATGTTAATATTTCACATTCTTTTTTTTCCATAGTGAGCACTCAATGCTTTGATTCAAGGTATAACTACATTTACTATGTTCCTTAAGATAGAAAATATTTCAATTTATTATAAAAGTATTCTAAAACTATTCTTTCACTTTCTTTATTAATGTCTTCCTCTTTATTTTTTTCTTCATTTTTTCTCCCTTGGGTGGTTAGTTTTTTTTTCTTATAATAAATTTCAGCATAATAACTTTTACTATTTTATTTATCCTCCCTTTTCTATGTTTCCATTATTTGAGCCTTTAAATTCATTTCATATGATGGTAGTTGTCATATTATTTAGTGGCCATGTTGAAGATAATTCATACTCTAAGTAGACTAAATAATATGATATTTCAGTTGATTTCCATAAATAAAGCTTATGATTAAGTCACACAATGTAATGTATTGGGTATTTTTCCTTTTACAATCTTATCTAGTTTATCTATAAAATTATTTAAAATACTAAATATGGACTTGAATTGATAGTCTAGTTCAATGTAAGAGTTCTGGGGGCCAATCTCCTTATCCACTTCAAGGGGGAATCTTCTAATAATCTTCAACAATAATCATGTATTTCCATAATAGTGTCTATTTTTTGTACATTTTGATTTTTTTTCTTGAAATCAAAATTTGTTAGATAAGGGCCCTCCTATTTTAAATCATATGTACTGTTAGTAAACAATTTTGTCCTTCCAAAATTAAATACAAAGAATGACTCCAAATGCCCAAATAGAAGAACAATTGCCACTAACGGTTGGAAATACTATCATGAGATTGATAGCTTTCCTCTGAATTGAGAGGTACAGCTCCCTCTTAGAAAGATATTCAAAGAATTTTAATAGCTAGTTATGCATTTTACCAGAAGACACCAAGGCTTTCTAAAATCCACTCATCAACATGAGAGGAACATGATTATAAGGTTAATAAGTTGATAATGAGAGAAAAACCAGCAAATAGCCATAGGACTATATACCAAGTCTTTCACATTGCAAAGAAAATTGGCAGAGAGAAAACTGTAAACATCTTTATGCAAAAGTGTGAATACATAACCATAAGATTGCATATATCACATCTGACATAATAATAAAGAACTACATCTAAAACAGAAATAGAAGGACTCCAAAATCCTTTCAGATCAAAAACACAAATGTATATGACTATAAAATCAAACACACTAATGTTCCTCTTTATTTTAGAGGCATGATAAAACAATAATAGTATTGTTCCATCCTCTTATTACAATCAATCTGCATAAAATGAAACTGCTTCCTCTGCTACAAAATAGAAATCTCTTCTCCCTATAGCAGCAGCTATAGAACTCCTCCATAGAAAAAGAAGAACCCCTCTCTTTTTATTCTCTGTACTATTTATCTTCTCTTTCTGTCCATTCTTTTTCAGTTTGAATAACTATTTCTTGAAACTGCTCCCAACCTTTCATATTCCACTGTCCATTATTGAGTAAGAGTGATGTATCAAAAAAGATAAACATAATGTTTAATAAAAATTATGATATTTCTTACATTCATCCAAACTCCTCTTATGGACACCTATCACTACAAAAATGAATTGCATGTGCATGTTGCATAGGTGGCGTATGCTAGGTACAGATTGCAATCATAATCCTGTAACTATCATTAATATACTTCCACACTCAAATAGTCATAACTTTTGATCTGTCAGGAATCTTCCAAAACGGCTTGGAGAGAATTTAGATAACTCGATTTCCTCAAACATATCCGAAAGTTAGCTTAATCCAATGGTTGGATTAAAATCTGTGAGGCCCGCAACATGACTTTTTTTTTTCTGACTATGGCATATCTGTATTTTCTGGTGTGTTGACAGACCTGCATTCAGTCCATCATAACTTTTGACTTTTGCCAAATTTTGAAGATCGCCTTGGTGGACCTTTAGAAAACTTGATTTTAAACAACATATCCAAAATTCTATCAGATCAAACAATGGAGTTAAAAGTTATGCCACTCACATTATTACTATTATTTTAATACTATCAAAAATTTTGACTCTGTAGACTCGAACACGAAGTTGAAGTAGAAACCTTTCGTTCAAGTTCAAGTTTGACTCCATAGATATGCTGCACCTTGGAATTTATTAACAATTCATCCTTTTGCAAACTCAATCTTAAAATGAAGCAAAAAATTGAAGTTCTGAATTTGATGGTTCCACCTCAGCATATCTTCATAACTCTATCTTCTTCACACGTTAGAGTTCATAATCTATCATCAGCAATTAAAAACCAACCCAAATCGACTTTGCAGAGTTAGCTTAGGAGTTTAGAATGTGGGTGCTAAAAGCATGGTAACAATTGGCTCTGACTGGGGATGTGGGCCATGAGGGACACAAAGAATCCAAAAATCTCTAGTTGAGACCAGTGTCTAGAAATTCGGCAACAGAGTCATTGGAAAAAAGAAAGGAGAATGTTTGCAGAGAAAGGGAATAGGGGACAACACCAGAACACAAACCTAATAACAAGCCAAAAATTGGCAAACCAAAGAAAACTAACAACACAACCATCGAACAGCTACACTAAGCACCACCAAAAACTATGAGAGCAGAAATATTTACAAATGTACATAGGTGAGAAGAACTCACCACTAGATCAGAGCTAAGGAAAAACTTACACAAAGCCATTCATTGGCTGTGAGAAGAAAGAACCCTTCTTGAACAACAAGTTGTGTCGGCATAGCACAACCCAACACCACTTCCATTTGGAAAACTCATTTTCTTGGTATTTCAGACTGATCATGCACAAGAACTTTACCCACCAATCATCACATCCAAAGAGCCACATCTCATCATACCATTCTAAGTTTTCTTGGTCACTCTGCAAAGAATTTTCAAGTCCTTTTCCAACAATACACTGAAATAGAGCTTGTTCAAGAATTTTCAAAGCAAGGATTATGTCATTTTCAGCACACATACCCTTGGGATCAGCACACAAAAGAGGCTTTTCAAAATTCAAAACATCCTCAAGATAGAAGTGAGTCTTTTCAAACATATGGTCAATCTCAGTCCGAATAAATCCATCCTCTTTTGCTGAAAGCAAGTTTGAAAATTCTTTATCTAAAGCAGAGGAATTTGAAAGGCTTATACCCAGAATTTTCATAAGAGCTATTCCTTCCTTGCATGTTGATAGAAAGTACGACAACATTTCTTCACTATGAGATAATGTGTTTGCTGAAACTTTTAATGGTCCTTGGGACTTTCCCTGCAGCATACTTGCTTCAGCATTCTCCATGCCAAAGAGAAATAAATATTCTTTCCCACATGGAGGTGATTCTTGTATTCTGAAAAGAGGGTTTTCTCTAACAATGTCATCTTCATGAAGCCTCGTTGGCACATATAGTGTGTTAATTTCATTCCATGCCCACTTATCATCTAGCTCTTCAAACTTTTTTTTTGTATTACTGGCTGATCCATCCATTACTTGAAGAGAGTCTCTTTTACCGAAGCATGTGAGAGGTTCTTCCATTTGGGGACCTTTGTTGTCACAAGTGAGTGTGATTTCCTCTGATTCATGAAGACTAGCTGGCTGGGGTTTAACCTTAGGCTGCAAATCAACATTTGAACACCTCATAGGAATTTAGAAGTCCTCTTGCTGTGACCATTCTTCTTGGGAAGAAGGGAAATGAAATAAAAAGGCTTCATATTCTACCTTTCCATCACCTTGAAAGATGCCTTTCATTCCTTCCTCATGAATCTTTCCTTTGTCATACTGATTTGACATGCTTTCCTGATTAATGCTGATTGCTGAAACAAGATTAGAAAATTCAATAGAAGAAGATTCAAAGATTGGCTGAGAGGTATCCATTGGAAGGCTTGTATTTTACTCATTTTCAGCCGGCTCCTCCTCTATAGGAGGCATACTTAGATGCTTCATAGAATTATCTAATTGGGAAATATGTTTGCTATTATTCTCATTGTGTGAACAGCAACACCCTATTATATTAGAAGGACTATTTTCTTCAGGTGTGACTTCTTGAGAATCTCCATCATCATATTCGACATGTAGGTGATATGATCCCATTGTATGGTGAGAATTTTTTTCAGGTAAATGAGGTATTACCAAATCCTCTACATGAAAAACTGATGTAATTTGACAGTCACAAATAGAGGGTGTTGGTTTTACTTTATTTAAAACAAGCCTTCTCAACTTGGGGTTTTCCTCTGGATGATATTGTTGTTCATATAGGCAAACTCTTTTCTGTAAAAGTTTATCACTTGCATGCTCATTTTTTAATTTCAAATCTGGACCAGAGACTTTTGCAATATTGTCTTGTTAAAACCAACCAGATAAAAATAAATCATCTTCAATTCTTACAGCTTCCTTCTTAGCAATTTCAAAGTCACATACCTTACTTCTTTTGAGATGAAATTTGACTTCCGGATGTAATGCTACAATAAATATTGACAACAGGTTATCTTGGCTGGGTTGATCAATTTGTGGAATCTTTGCTAAGGTTCGCGTGAATCAATCCACAAAGCTTCTTATTTCTTCATTTTCTCCTTTCTGAATCTTGAAGAGTTGGCATAATAAATCACCCACATTAATTGTTGGTTTAAATCTTGCAAGAAATTTATTTTTCAACACATGCCAACTAGTTATGCACCCATCTTCCAAATGTTGAAACAAAACAACGACATCATCAACAAGAGATTTAACAAATAGACGTACATACACATCTTCTTCCAAAACATCAAG
This sequence comes from Cupressus sempervirens, assembly GCA_028749045.1. Taxonomy (NCBI): domain Eukaryota; kingdom Viridiplantae; phylum Streptophyta; class Pinopsida; order Cupressales; family Cupressaceae; genus Cupressus; species Cupressus sempervirens. Next base: position 754,674,497 of record CM053786.1, read on the forward strand.
AATCCCATAGGCTATTTTGAATGCTCGAATGTGGCTATCCGGATCTTGATCACTTCTTCCAGCATACTCAGGAAAATATTTTTTTGATCCAGTAGGCATGAGTGTGAAATGAGGTAGACCAAAAGGACCAAAATGCGACTGCCATGATTGAGTTGTAGCCAAGGCCATAATTATACTAGGCTTCTTTTACCAAAAAGATCAGAGTCGCCAACCTCCATCCTCAAGGAGGTAACCTTCAGATATCCAAGGAAAGAAAGCACGGAAACTTCACTTTCTTCCCCAGTGGAGTCGCCAAAAATTGTTAGTAAACAGTTTTGTCCTTCCAAAATTAAATACAAAGAATGACTCCAAATGCCCAAATAGAAGAACAACGGCCACTAATGGTTGGAAATACTATCATGAGATTGATAGCTTTCCTCTGAATTGAGAGGTGCAGCTCCCTCTTAGAAAGATATTCAAAGAATTTTAATAGCTGGTTATGCATTTTACCAAAAGACACCAAGGCTTTCTAACATCCACTCATCAACATGAGATGAACGTGATTATAAGGGTAATAAGTTGATAATGAGAGAAAAACCAACAAATAGCCATAGGACTATCTACCAAGTCTTTCACATTGCAGAGAAAATTGGGAGAGAGAAAGCTGTAAACATCTTTATGCAAAAGAGTGAATACATAACCATAAGATTGCATATATCACATCTGACATAATAATAAAGAACTGCATCTAAAACAGAAATAAAAGGACTCCAAAATCCTTTCAAATCAGAAACACAAATGTATATGACTATAAAATCAAACACACTAATGCCCCTCTTTATTTTAGAGGCATGATAAAAAAAAATAGTATTGTTCCATCCCCTTATTACAATCAATCTGCATAAAATGAAACTGCTTCCTCTGCTACAAAATAGAAATATCTTCTCCCTGTAGCAGCAGCTATAGAACTCCTCCATAGAAAAAGAAGAACCCCTCTCTTATTATTCTCTATACTATTTATCTTCTCTTTCTGTCCACTCTTTTTCAGTTTGAATAACTATTTCTTGAAACTGCTCCCAACCTTTCATATTCCACTGTCCATTATTGAGTAAGAGTGATGTATCAAAAAAGATAAACATAATGTTTAATAAACATTATGATATTGCTCACATTCATCCAAACTCCTCTTATGGACACCTGTCACTACAAAAATGAATTGCATGCGCATGTTGGATAGGTGGCATATGCTAGTTATAGATTGCAATCATAATACTGTAACTATCATTAATATACTGCCGCACTCAAATAGTCATAACTTTTGATCTGTTAGGAATCTTACAAAATGGCTTGGGGGGAATTTAGATAACTAGGTTTTGTCAAACATATCCTAAATTCAGCTCAATCCTAAATTTTATTGTGGCATATCTGTATTTTTTGATGTGTTGACAGACCTGCATTTAGTCCGTCATAACTTTTGACTTTGGCCAAATTTTGAAGATCGCCTTTTTGGACCTTTAGAAAACTTGATTTTGAACAACATATCCAAAATTCGATCAAATCCAACAATGGAGTTAAAAGTTATTCCACTCACATTATTACTGTTATTTTAATGCTATCAAAAATTTTGACTCTGCAAACTCGAACACGAAGTTGAAGTAGAAACCTTTGGTTCAGGTTCAAGTTCGACTCCACAGATATGCTACATCTTTGAATGTATTAACAATTCATCCTTTTGCAAACCCAATCTTAAAATGAAGCAGAAAATTGAAGTTCTGAATTTGATGGTTCCACCTCAGCATACCTTCATAACTCTATCTTCTTCACATGTTAGAGTTCATAATCTATCATCAGCAATTAAAAACCAACCCAAATCGACTTTGCAGAGTTAGCTTAGGAGTTTAGAACATGGGTGCTAAAAGCATGGTAACATGTACAATGGAATCTATAGTGTACTTATGAAAATAATAGCAAAAGACCAATATTTATTTACCTTTTGAGGTGTGAATTCAACTCTTTTAGAAATATTTTTTGTTATGTATCCCTACATATAATTTTTTTTCTTTAAAACTACCATATGTTACTTTAAACTATAGATACTTTGATTCAATTTATTTTCAAATTATATCTAAAACATACACGCATATTCTCACAGATCACTAGTTTGGATTATGTTATTGCAATAGTGTAGATGCAACAAGTTTCATAAATTGATAACTTTGTAAAAAATTATAGTTTCACTATGATAGTTTCCATAATAAATGAAATTATTTTTTATATGACTTCTCAACTAAATATTCAAAGTGACATTATAACTAATGTATACATATTAAATATAACAAATTTATGCCTTAAATGCCATATATGATCATATAGATATCTAAAGAAAACTTCTAACATTGACTATAACAATGATTGTATTACTTATCTAAGAATTAAGATAGTTCCAAGTTGACTCCATACAAGGTAATATGCATTATAGGGTCGGAAACATACCAACATCTATTTTCTTGTTGCTCAAATCGTCTCTTAGTAGACTCAAAATCACACAGTTAAATCCTGATAGCAATATCACAATTTGACTTGCTGTGGAAATTATCTCTTATTTATCAATTGATGAGCTTAAGGGGCTTTCTAATGAATGGTTCATAAGGCACAACACTTGGAGAAGCTTTTGCAAATGGGGTTGCAAGCTTTGGGTTTAACCATGGAGGAAACTCTATAGTTAAGCATGCTCAGGTTGGAGTAGTACTGGGATGGGTGACCTCTTGGGAAGTCTCGATGCTTCACCCCTGTGAGCATCACCTAGATCCAATGAGTGCTAAGTGTTCCATTTATTCTTATGAGAGATAGATTCATGTTGAATCACTACTCATGAAACATGGGTCAATAAGTTTGACTCGAAATCGCACAGTTAAATTCTGATAGCAATATCACAATTTGACTTGTTGCGAAAATTATTTCCTACTTATCAATTGATGAGCTTAAGGGGATTTCTAATAAATCGTTCATAAGGCACACCACTTGGTGAAGGTTTGCAAATGGGATTGCAAGCTTTGGGTTTAACAATGGAGGAAACTTCGTTGTTAAGCGCGCTTAGGCCAGAGTAGTACTAGGATGGGTGACCTCTCGAGAAGTCTTGGTGCTTCACCCTTGTGAGCATCACCTAGATCCAATGAGTGCTAAGTGTTCCATTTATTCTCATGAAAAATGGATTCATGTTGAATCACTATTCATGAAACATGGGTCAATGAAAATAACTATGTTCGATTGACAATAATATAAATGTGCAAATAAATTTGTTAAATATCATCAAAATTATGAATAAAAAGGACACTAAGAAGGATAATTTTGTTTTTAAAGAAACAAATTGCTCAAAACTTAAAATCCAAAAACACGAGGCATTTGCTACAACTCTTCATTACCGACCAACCATTTCCTCCAGCTCAAAGTATTACCACTTTTCATTTATCATTAAACTGTTACATTGCAATTCTAAATCAAATCTATCATTTAAATTACGCTAGTGTACTACACACAGTACTATTTCCACAGTAGTTCGTGCACCGAGATGGTTCCCCACCAAAAGTGGAATATATCTTTATATTTCACATCAGCTCTATGCGTAAAATGTTGGACAGGGCTAGACGTGCAGCTAATACCACTATCGTAAAAGTCCAAGCTATGTACTTTCAATGTACTGCAAAATATCTTTATCAATGTTGAAACTGGTTTCCCCGCTCTCATTAAAATCCATATTATATCTAGTATTGAGTACCAAGATTCAAGTCTGCCTATTGTTTTCACTAATGTGGTGAATACCACATTGAAGATTCCTCACAGATTAAAAAGCAAGCCACTTTCCGAATGCTGCAATTCGGTACTATTTATCCATATATTCGTCTGAGAGACTTGTAGAGTAATATTATACCGATAGTCAAAAAGAAGACTTCTAAAATTCTTTTCGAAAGTTAGTGAAGCAAGAAGCCAAAATATCTGCAAAACCGGAGAACGCTGCAGATGTGGAGCACATGAGATGTGCACTTATTGTTGTTTATCCCCTTATCCTCTTTATTCTTGATGGAAGACAATAGGGACGGCGACAACCATTTCTATGGATTACTTTCGTAAATGTGCTCTATTCGGATACAATGTTTGTAGAATCATTTTACCATTCAATGCATGAGAAAATTTGTTTTCTATTTGTATTTAATAATGAACCCAAACATGATTTGTTATTTTGTTCATTATGTAAGGGAGGCATTTTCAAAATTTATGTTAAGTATTTTTTAAAGATTATTTCTTGAATATTAAAATATTATTTACTGTTTAAAATAAATGATGTATATATAATTTTTAAAATTATCGTATAGTTCAATATATATACAATTAGATGCAACATATTTGATGCATCAACTTTCGGGAGTCATAATTTTTTTTTTTAAATAGAGGGGTGAAAATTTATTCAAGCTGAAAGAGAAACAAGAACAAACTAAGAAAGGGCATCAGACAGTCCTGTCAAGATCAACCAAGTGATCAAGTTGATGAGACAAGCCCATTGGAAGGTGAGTCTTATCAACAATGTTCCAATTACACATATGGTTAGAAGCCCACTTCACCAAACAATCAGCAACACTATTCCATTCCCTAAGAATATGAGTGAAAATAACATACTCCAAATAAGTACACAAATTATGAATTTGGTCCACAGTCAAAGCTAATCTCCAACTAACAACTTCAAAATGTTGTTGATTCAATAGACATATCTAAAATTTTATAGACAGTCACACAAGGAGGAGTTATTTGGATTATCGATCGAGCTTAGCTCAATAGGTGACTGTTTGACATTTTTTCGAAAACTTAAAATTTCATCTTGACATCCGAAATTGAGTTTTTGTGTTTTTTTTCCAGTGTTTAGAAACTTATTTTTTAAATAAATCTAAAATTATACTATTGATTTCGTTGATTAGTTGGCAATTCATCTTGCCTTAGTTGGGGGCTTTTCTTAAGAAAAAAAAAGGATTTGTAGGATGGATTTTGGAAAGTACCAAAAATGAATTTTTTTTTTTTTTTTTTCAAAAATCTGCCAAATATGATAATCTTCATAATTGTAATAAGTACATGTTTTATTTCATTGGAAGGTAGAATAGCCTTGGAGAATTTGAAATAAGAATCTGGTACTTTGAAAATCTATGTTGTGTTATTATTTTCTAAGTATTATTTTGAAAGGGGTTTTGCTCTACATCAATATTGAAAAAGGAAAGTGAAGAAATAGTTTTCACAAAGAATTTGAATAAGAGTGTTTTCTTTCATTGGAAGGTAGAATAGCTTTGGAGAATTTGAAATAAGAATCTGGTACTTTGAAAATCTATGTTGTGTTATTATTTTCTAACTATTATTTTGAAAGGGGTTTTGCACTACATCAATATTGAAAAAGGAAAGTGAAGAAATAGTTTTCACAAAGAATTTGAACAAGAGTGTAGTCTGTAGACACCTAAATTTGATTACACTGCTTTGGTAATCTAATTTAGCCATCTCTAAAGGCATCATTAATTAAATTCTTATTTAATTAATCCTTTGCCATCCCTAGTTGATTAATTTAATTAATCATCTATAGTCCTAATTGATAAATCAAATAATCTATTATTTATCAATTAAATCCTTTTCTCCTATCTAATTCCAAAAATCCCCATTTATTAAATAAATCTATTTGATAAATGAAATCCTCAAATTCAAAAACCCCTAACCTATCTCTAAACCTCCATTTAGCCTAATCCACCCCATCCACCCATACTAACCAAGCTTAGCCACTAACTCACCCACCTTCATTAATGCCATCCACTTGCACATCTCTAACATCCCTAAGCTAATCCTAAACCCAAGCCTAATCCACCCCCTAATGTTGTCACATTCCTTAAACAAATTTAAGACTTTCCTAATCCAAACCAAAGTCTCCCCTCAAAAAACCCAACCACTAAGTCATGAGTACTCTTACAAAACATAAAAGACTCTTACAAGCCCACTCATGACTCTTACACCCATCTTCCACACTCTTCCCTCTTCCACACTCATTCCTCTTACATCCCTCTTACATACTCAACCCCACTCATCATGCCTTTAACCAACCCTTTACTCTACCCTCTCACACTCATCCTCCTTCTGACAAGTGTCACCTTCCCATTGGTGCTAAACAAGCACAATCCATGTGCTCCCCTTTGAGTGCATCTTAGCCCTCATTAAGCTTTCATCCATCCTTGCATCTAAGCCCTCCATCTCTCTACCCCTTAGCCTATAAATTGAATCCCATCCCAAGCCATTTCATCAACAATATTTGAGCTAAAGTTACCATGCTATTTTGAGAACCAAAGCCATCAACTATACCCTTATAATGCCAAATTGAGAGCTCACAAAGCTACCAATTTGCCATTACCCATCTCCATTGAAGCAGCTTTTGAGCATCTTGAGCATACATCCACAGCAAAAGGACACATCTACAGAATCAAGAAAGCATGGAGTGCTTTTTCTTGTGAGGTTTGCACTTCTTGTTTTCTTTCTTTGTCTAAGCATATATGTGAATTTAGTTTTTGGTTTGTGAATGTTTACTTTATTTGTTAATGTTCTTTGCATACAAATTCTTGTTCTACATAGTCTAGAACAATAAATAAATTGTCACATGTTGCTACTTTATTAGAACAAGAGTACAAAGAAGATATCAGATTTTTTCATGTAGTTTATGACATATATGGGTGGGGTGTAAAAGTATCAAAATGAGAAATCCAAGCAAACATTATCAGTTTTATTTTTATTTTTATATAATCATAATTAAGAGAAATTGCATAGGCCCATAAATGGAATCTTTTGAATCTAGCTAGGCCATATGATTATAACTATAAGTCAAGGGAGAAGAAGAACAATGACCAACAAGCTACATTTGTCTCACTCAAACATTTTTTTTTCATGAAAGGTAGAAATTTTAAATAATAATTACAATGGGGTTGAGAAGAGTATAGAAATATTACTTGGTGCCTCACTCAATTGATATAGCGATGTTTGAAAATAAATAACTACATCTAAATAAATTTATTCTTTTATTTAAATCTATATAGACATATTAGATAAAAATGTGGTTGAATGTAAAGTTGAATATTTAGAATGTTTATAACTTCAAAGGATAAATGGTATTTAGTTCTTAACATAATTTTCAAACTAAAATAAGGGAGAGCTTGCAACACAATAGTAAATTGTGAGCCTCTTATATGGGAGGTCTTGGGTTTAAGTGTACTTAGGCTGAATATTAAATAATAATAATATAAATTAATCAAAAAACATAATAATCAATCTTGGCTTCAACCTCTTATCAATATAAAAAAAATCAAACTAAAATATATGTATTATGAAAAGAATAGAGATGGGATTACATGCTAATATTATGATAATACTATGTGCTAGGAAAATGTTTGAAAATGGCAAATGGAAAAAATTCAATAATAAGATCGATATGCTTCTTAGAGTAGAAACTAATTAGATAACCTAGATATTTATATTGGTCCAAACCTATAATAAGAGGGGAGTGGAGTGTTAATTAGTATGAATAATCAAACTAGTTTCCTTTTTTACCTTCCTAATGAATGATTGAAAACCACTAGAATTTTGATAAATAAGGTAAGATAAATGCATGTTAAATCAAGTATAAAATCATTCATTAAAAGACACAAATATTTATGCATGGAAACTTGATGAGATGATGAAAACTATAGTTGAGATAAACTAGCCTTTATAGTGAATGTAAAGGGTTACACAATTAAGAGTTACAATTTATTATTTTTGTAACACATCCTATTAGAAATGTATATAGCATGTTAGGTGAACAAGAGCCTATGAAAGAAACTTTGTCAGAGGATTTTAAAATCTCTATCTAAGAGAGGCATTGTTAGAGTTTTTATGAAATCTTAGTAATGATGCTTTGTCAGTTAAGAGCTACAAACAGATTTAGTGGATAAAAACAAATCTAATTGTGTGATATAAAGATAGCACTATGTTGGCTTAACAATCTTTTTTGTAGCCTCGAAGATGTTATGACTATACTTTTTTGTCTTCTTACTTTGTGACCTCTTTCAATCTAACATTCTTCCTTTTTTATTTGAATCAGTCAATCTATTGTATCACTTATCTATGAAATTGTGTTCTTTATCTAGCTTGTACACAAAAACAAAAGCTTTGTTTACACACTTATCTTCTGACCTCACTTCAACACCATATTACAACAATTAAGTCAAAGTGTCTTTATTCACTTTGTGATGTTAGGGTACAGATAAAAGTGACAAAAATTAATGTTTGGTTTTAAATATGAAATCCATATCCATGCTATTCACAAAAAAATCATGACCCCTACTCCTAGGGTGTAGATTGGTAGTCTTTCTTCACCATCTATAAGCCTAGGTGTATCCTATTTTCCTTCCATATATCTAACTTTTTTCTCTTTTCTCCTGTCACATCCATTATGACTATTAGCTTACCTTCTCACATCCATGGTGACTCGCATCATCAATGATTGTTGATCAACTATCCTCCATGTTTATCTACCAATAGTGGGATAGAATATTACAAGATATATATGTGTGTGTGCATGTTGATTCATTCTTCTAGTAGTTGTAGTGTTATACTGTAACAACTCTTCTTATTTGACTAGTTTCTAATCAATGATAATACCATTTGACAATGTTCATGTCTGTGAGATGTATGGGATCAACAACCTCCTCCTTTAGCATTGATAGAAAAATATTCCTTAACCATGATTTTAAAAAATATATTTATCTCTAATTCTCTTTCTATTCATCTCTCTATGTCAATAGTGAGTAATACTCCAATGTATGGAGTTAGTCAAGGTCTCATGAATCACTTTTCTTTTCTCTTTACCTAAAGGTTTGTTTCCTTCTCATGTTGTGCTCATTTTCATGAAACTTCTTCCTTCTTATTTTCTAGTATTGTTCTTTATCTCTATGTGATGACACTATTCTCATCCTTCCATTATTTCTCTCCTATTATTTTGAGATACATTCTATCTCTCTATATGTTTTATTTTATCTCTTTATCTACCCATTGTTACTTCCATTCTCTCCCTTTATTGTCTTAGTTCTTTTTTTCATGTCCTATGCATCTCTCCCTTTTTGTAGATGTAATTAATTCTTCTTCAATTATTCATCCTCTCTTTCTTTATTTTTTTATTTCACCATAATAAGGCTCTTCCTTTCTCCTTTCCTATCTTCATTTCACCCTTGTTATCTTCCCCCATTTTTTTCCATCTTTGATGCAAGAGCATCATGGGTTGCCTTTCAAGCTTGTACATCTTTGTTCATTCTTCTTTTAAGTATAAAGTTGTGATAATTTCTAGGTTCTAGTGGTTTTTGAGCTACAATTGTTGCCTAGTTGTTCAATATTCCTCAGGTTTTTCAACGTGGGCCAAGTTGTTCAATTTTCTGGGACTAAATTGGTTGCTAAGTGTTCCTTCATGTGCTGAGTGATCCTGATATTTGTGTATGGTTAGTTTCTTCTTTGACCAATTTTTTTTGTAATTTCTTATTCATTTGAGTTGAATTATGCAATTAATTTGGAACATGTATTTAACATAAGGATCTTATATTGGTATATGTGTAGACCATTTTTAGGTTGGCCTTCTATTTTGTAATGATCTAGAATCTTTGGTGAGCCATTTTACAAAGTATAAATAGTGGTTTTTAGCATTAGGTATCAATTAGGGAGTTTGGAGAATATGATCCTAAAAGAGCTAGTTTAGAGTTGGACTTTTAGAGATCATGGATCTTTAGGTCACATGTTAGTATTGGTCATAACCCAGAAAACCTTATAGCTTGGCATGTATGCTAAAAAATTGATGAATCAATAAAATATTATGGTTCTCTCTACCCTTTTATTTGTTCTCTATGATTTTTTCTTTTGTTGTGTTTACTTGGTGAGGTGGTTGGATAGTTAGGTGTGTCTTTAGCACAAGCTATTCTACCCTTCTTGCATTAGGTGCTGTTAGACCTAGGTTTCTCCTTTTGTAGATTAGATTGTGTAAAACCCTAAGTATATTTTTTTATAGGGTGGAAGATTTATGAATTTGACCTATAACTTGTAGAGTGTTAAGATCTTGTAGTAACCAATTTATTAAAATGCTTCAAGGTAGAGGAAGTTCTTACACAACTATTATGGAAATGTTGAGATGAATTGTAGCCATATTAGATGCTATGGAGTGAGCCCAAAGGAGAAGTGTGCATCTTGATGATGAATCAATATAACAAAACCCTAATCTAGAACCTGAAGAAGATCAAGTTGAGGAAAGATTGTTGAGTGTATGGTGTAGCAAAAATTCAAATATTGATGAAAATATCCTTATAACCCTTTAGGAACCCCCAAATCAGTCATGGATTTCAATGATCAATACAATTTCTACAACATGATAGAGGCATTAACACATGTGAAATAAACTCTATTCTAGTCACAAAAATACAGTCATAAACAATCATCAATAACTCTTCAAACATTCATAACCAAGTTTAATCCCAACACTTATATTTTTCAAATGTGTAATTATATAGCATTCATACAATTTATAGAAAGATCCAACGGTGCAATAAAATATTACAATTGTTTTCCAAAAATTGGTCACTGTGAATTAGAGTTTTGGGCAGTTACAAATTATTTTCACCAAATTTTGATAACCTCCTAAATAGTGCATGAAATAATCTCAAAAAAAGAAGTAATGGAAATATTATTCAATGTACTAAACTATTATAATAGAAATACACTTATTTTCAAGCTATACAATATCATACAAGACCTGAAAACAAGAGGAAAAACTTTCAACACAACAAAACAATAGATTTAAACAATGAAAATATGATACCAAAATGCTTCTAGTCCTTCTCCAACTTTACATCATGCCCATGAAAGAACATTGCGGAAGTTTTTATAGACTTTACAACTTCATGTGGAAGTTACAACCACTAAGCTTCTCTTATGAGCATCCAACTTCCCATTTTTGTCTTTTTACAAATTTTAAAAAGTTGAACTTTACAAATTTTACAATATTTCACTCAAATGAATTTACAACTTCACAAGAACATTCCAAACATATTAGAAAGGAATACTAATTTCATTTATCAACATTTTAGCACTTTATGGTTGTTTTATACAAATTTTATAAAATGACCAATTCAGGACCATATTAGTATAACTCATTACAATATGCTCTTTTAACCTTTAATATTGATTTCATATTGAATCAAAATGTCATTACTAATGAAAAAATAACTAAATTTAATTATGAATACTATAGACTACTTTGATTTATTTTCCCAGTGCTCTTGCAACATACTCCCAACCTTGAAAAAAAATGAATGAAAATAACTTGCAAGAAATATTTTTGATTGGGATGTTAAACTTTTTCTTCATTAGTATTTCACATATCATGCCTCTTCATTCTTCTTCCATTATCTATGTATTGCTGCAATATTCCTTGAAGTTATCTTCTTCTAATTCTTATTAGTGGAGTGTATATGGATGCCACTCATGGTGCTTCACTAAATTGATGCAAGAGCATCTCAGGTTTTCTCAGTGGCTACTTTGGAGTTCATGGGAGGAGACTCAGTAGTTTCTTTGGAGGATGCTTGGACTAGTAGTAGAGTGAAGAATAGGTTCTTCATAGAGGTTAATCAGTCATCTCTTGGTAGTTATTGGTTGAGAACTTGGTGGATGGATGGACTTAGCAATCTTGGAGGTGCTTAGTTATTGAAGGAGCTCGACATAGCTTGAGGGAAATCAGTTGTTGAAGACACTTGAAATTACTTGCAAGAATTTGGCACACATAGGAAGCTTGATGAAGCTTGGCTACAGTGTTGCCCAATTTTCTTAGTTAGTAAAGGTACTTGGTTAATCAAGGCATTAGGTCATGCTTAAGGGACTCAATGTATACTATGGCTCGGTTCAAACTAGAAACTTAGTAATACTTTTTCCTAATTTGGCTTGGTCAATGAAGGGAGCTTAGTTATGCTTGGTGGAGTTATTGATACATGGCATAGTTTATTTGATGCTCGGCCTAGTCTTGGTTCTGTTGATCTCAGATTGGTTTTGACAATTGAGTGTCAATACAATTAAGTCATTTACTTAGTTCATGGTAAACTAGTAATGCATACCAAGTACAGCATGTAAATATTACACCATGGTGAGTTGCAATGAGTGTTGAGTCACTCAAGTGCTAAGTAGATAGACCATACCGAGTGATTCAAGTGTTGAGTAAATAGTAGATGCTGAGTAGTTTAGGTACTAAGTCAAAATAGTGTATGTTGAGCATCAAAGACTACATATGTTGAGTAACACAGATTGGACATATTTATTTGTTATGGAACAAACAACTATGCAAACCATTTTTTAGCTGATCTAAGGATATATTATGATCTTTCAAAGATAATGATGAATCTATATATAGATTCACTATGTAATTACATGTAGCCAATGAAGAATGGGAAGGTTTAAGTGGAAAAATGGATGAATCTCAGTCATAGATTCAAACCTAACCCTAAGCCACCTCAATATTCTTAAGGAGTTTGAAGCCCTAAATTTTAACATTGTTGAGAGCATTGTAAAGGAGTGAATCATCAAATTGGAGGAGTGAACAAGATAGTTTCTAGAAAATTCAAGGTAACTTTACAGTATGAGTGAATTGCATAATCAGTTAAGTGAAGAACAAAGGATAGAGGATACATAATTGATACATCAAATACTCAATATCATAGTGAACTTACTCACACAATCTAAGAATTAGCCAATTCCTAGTAGCAATTATATGAATAAACCACTTTGACCCAACTTCAACAAAACCAAAGAATGGTTTCCTACTCTTTAGGCTTTGCTAAACCAAGGCAGGTATACCTAGGGATCATTCTAATGCAAATTTCTATGTAGAGATTCTTTTAGTTTCATTTTGATTCTCATCTATTACCCACTAACACATGAGCAGTTCACTTCACTTCTTTTAATGTTCTCAAACTTGTATGCATCCCTTATTGGCAGATTTGCTCATAATTCTCCTAGGATTTACAAATATTCTTGAAAATAGTAGCTACTTAAGACTCAAAGAATAGATATAAATGAGTAGTGACTAGCACTTATAACTTTGTAATGCAGAGCCACACCTTGGAAAGCTCAGGAGGAATACTCACTCAACTGAGTTACTTCAAGGGGCACGACATCAATCAGCCGAGATTGAACTCGAACCAAACTCAAGATTAGATTAATCAGAATATATAAATCTCCATAGTTTATCTTCACCCACACACCAAGATCTTTAACACAGAATGTCCTGAAAGAAAATATATTTGCACTTTGACAAGAGAGACCAAGATCGAATTGCTGCCAAACTCCATAGTCGATTATCTATATCCTTTCTAAGGCAAAAACTGAAACTTTTCTCTATTACCCAAATTCGAATCATTTTTTACATAAAAGATTGGCTTTTTAATAACCAAAGTCTGACTGGCCTTGTTGTCCAGCAGTAATAAAAACATTTTCTTTTCCATCTAAGAATAGGAATGTGAAAGATGCTTTACCATGAATACCATGTAGCAATCATGGATATTCTTGTAACTGCTAAGAATAGGAATCTAAAAGATGCTTTACCATCAATACCATGCAACAATCATGGATATTCTTGTAACTGCTAAGAATAGGAATTTGAAAGATGCTTTACCATCAATACCATGCAACAATCATAGATATTCTTGTAATTTCTAAGAATAGGATTGGCTTTTTAAAGAAAACTGACTTTCCTCCAAATAGAAGGAATATGAAATGGTTTCTTTTATTCCATAGCCATTTTTTCATCATTATGAACACTCTTAAAATTGCCACCAACTTTCTAATGAGATTCTTTTAATTATTGACCACATGGCATTTCTATTACTAATTTTATCCTTTCTAAAACTGACACTAACATCATTAACCCTTTCCTCTAACTCTCTAACATATCCGACTAAAAACTATAACATTTATTTAATAAAACACCTAATTCTATCCACTAAGACATAATCCTAAATTATTAAAATTGACCATTTAAAATATATGGAGAATCTTAGACCTTTGAAATGATTTAGTAATGAGATGTGCCTACATCACTTTGAACAAAATGAAATGAAAAATAATTTTGATTTTATAATTGGTTTGATATGTAACAACAGAATTCATCTTTGTTCACTTTTGACTTATGTGACCAGTGCCTTATCCATCGGGCAAAAAATTGACTATTGGTAGGAGATCTAATTCAAATAACTTGAAAATGAATTAATCAATTGTAATCACCCATTCCCATTCTTATGAAGTATCCCTCCCATAAATTCATAAACCCTCCTGATTCACTGAAGCATTTTTATAATTCCTTGAATTAAAAGAAACAATGAAATTAGTATACAACCCATCCAAATTGCATTCAACCAATTTAAACCTTATTTGAATCACTTCAAAGCAGATAAATCCATAAAATGGAGACAAAAATTGATGACATAGATATAGTGTAAATACCCTTTTGTATTATCCCTTTAGATGACTAATACAATAACCAATAGAATGGAAAGCCCATAATACATTGCTGATTTTGTCATTTCAATATATCATCAGAAAGTAGAAGTAGAAATAAACTCAAAACAAATACACACTATTGGACCAAATATATTCTCTAGAAAGACTAAAAATTATACAAAATTTGGACCATCACATTGCCTTGAAAACTCATTTATATAGCCATGAGTTGCAACAAGCAAAGGGAAAATGTGATTGATAGGTGTCCTTTTACAAAAATGAGTACATCAACCTTTTTCAAAAATATCTGAACACCTTAATTCAGAAAGAAACAAAAAATAGTTGCAGATGATAGCTAGAGCATAAGATCTTTAATTTTGTTTTTTTATTTAACTGCTCCCTATTAGTATGGCTTTGATTTCTGCAATCGCTTCCAGACAAATGCTTCTCTTTTGGTGGGCCATTCACATTCCTTGACTGTTTTTAGTTCATCAACAATTTTCTACCACTTGGCATCAATAATTACCCTTCCTTCTATGAAAAACCTATTCATTTCAGTTTCAACCTTGAATAGAGTATCAATTAGTTCATTAAAAACATACTCATCAATATCATTTTGAAAAACGGGTGCCACCTGTGGCAAGTTTACAATATGGTTAAAGGAATTAGACCATTCGTTAAAATCCTTCATTTTGTCATTAGAATTAGTAATAGAAAGAATTAAAGAATAAAAACCATTTTTCAACACTTTCATTTTGCTTTGAATTACTGCCAGCTTCCCTATGAAAATTTGCAATAAGTCTTTCACTCTATCCATGCCTTCCTTCACAGTAATAACTTTATCTAGGAGATTTGGCTTCTTGGCTAACAAGGGTATCAACCTATCAAAGAATTGCATATATGGCCCAAAATTGTTGAAAAATAGGCTCAAGCCATCCAATTGCATCCTTGCATACCTATTCTGTAGATTGTAGATTGATGAATGCATTATAAGAATATTGAGATATTCTTTTCATAATGCTTATTCTATGGTTTAATACATTTATCAAAGCATTTTTCTTCGTGGCACTATCAGATTGGGAAACTCATATCTCCACACTAACCACAAGCACTGGAACTATTACCCCTATAGATATCTCCTCTGTCTGGGCCTTTGCTTCTATAGTGTGTCTTCCTTCTATTTCCTGCCTTGGTGCATGTTCTGCTTCAAAAGCTACCTTGAGTTGTTCCTTGAGGGATACTATTTCTGCTTCTAAATTATGTATCTTCCCCTCGAACTCTTCTATCTTTTGTTTCTACACATGGCTCATCATGAGCTCTTCTTCATACAACTTCCTTATATCTAAACATTCATTATACACTAAAGCTAACTTGTGTTCAATTTCTTCCACCTTTACCTCATTCATGAGAGAAAAGTGTTTGAATAAGCTAGAGATTTCTTTCCCAGTAGTGTTCTCCAAGGTCCACACAATCATGTTGCCTTGTGAAATTTCCTCTATATCCATCACTTTGGGCTTTTCAGTGTCAGGGGCCATAGTCCACACTGATAGGGTTTTTGTGTCTATATTAAAGCCTGACCCTCTTTTAAAACCCTCACTGCTAGAGGCTTCATAACTTATAGCTTTTTCTTGTCTTCTCATTTGATCCAAAACAAAAGCCCTTTCAATATCCCAATGTGGTATAAGAATCATACCCCTCCGATGTACCAACTCCCTAGCCTCTATAGTGGTCATTGTTTTAGTCTCAAGATCATATGCAAGTAGTTTGTTAATTAGTTCTTTATTCTTCTCAGGGTCTTCTCCTGGAATAAGGCTCAAAGTGAGCTCATTTTTTTTTATTTTATACAAAAAACTTTTAAACTCTGATGATTTAATAAAATTATCATCTTCCATGAATTTTCAAGATTGGATGAGCCTGTCATTCGGTCTTGAAGCTGGAATTTGTAAATCAGTGGAAGCCTTTCCTACTTCAGTAGCTTGTTGATATAGATAATTTTTTCTAATTTCAGCAAAATACTCATCATTTCCCAAGATTACCTGCAAAGCTCTACTCACTACCTTCTCTGAGATATGCAATTTTTTTGTCTTTTATTTCCCTTAGGGACCCATGCTGAGGTTGATGGTTTTTCTTCTTCAAACTCAACCTCCAACTACACATCTAGTTCAGGTGATTCCCTATTTACAGTGGCCTCTTCTCCTTCTAGTTCATGTGGCATTTGGGATATTATGTAGTCAAAATTCTCCACCATTTTCTTTAAATTTTTAGGGTAGGGCACTTCTGTGTAAAAACACTTAAAATCAGGATTTGTTCTCCTCAAAGCCTCTTCCACCTTCCTAATTTCACCATACTTTTCAAGTAGCTCATCAGCCTCCCCTGTTGCTACTATATTTGCAATCAAATATTTGATAGGAATAGGTTTGCTTGGAGGCAGGACATATCCCCTAATGGTCTTGACCTCATTGGTAATATAATTTTCAGGATCATACATCCTATATGACCCAGTAGCAAATTTATATTGGCTCAAATACTCACTCAATTCCTCATATGCATTTTTCCCAATTTCAAAATACCCTATTTTAAAAGTTTTACAAAAAAATGAAGGCTTGTGTAGGGTAGGAGGGATCATTTCCTTATTCATTAAAAGAAATTGCCAAAAGAATTCAATAATGGCCAATCTGGGGGGTAAATATTTGGGTAAAATGTGAGGAGGCTGTGGACATGCATATACCCTAATCAATGTGCACTCCTTAAACAAAAAGATGTCCCCCCAATTATGATCTATCATATTTTTCTCATCTAGGAAATTAGGTATAAGAAAAGGTCTTAAAACATTTGGTGCTCTAAAAAAGGTATGGTCTACCATCCTCATAATAACAGAACTAAAAAAATTAAAGAACACAAGGGCATTTGAATAATAGAAATCCTTATGCCAAATATGAGTCTAGAGTTGCATAGGTAACTCACCAAATTCACCAGAAGTTTGATCAATGAATTCCCCGCTGATTTATCCAATGTTGTTATATAGGAT
The DNA here is from genome assembly GCA_028749045.1 of Cupressus sempervirens. NCBI lineage: Eukaryota > Viridiplantae > Streptophyta > Pinopsida > Cupressales > Cupressaceae > Cupressus > Cupressus sempervirens. The sequence continues at coordinate 754,692,069 of CM053786.1, forward strand.
AAGGTGCATGTCCAAATGAATAATGGTGGAAATTGAAGTCTTTCATCTCTCGCTTCTTTGCATTACAAATCTGCATATGCATACTGTCAATGATGAAGGCTACAAAATCATACTCTTTATGGTGGAAAGTGTCTTGTGTATCACATGCCATCAGAAAAAGGGAACCATACACACAACCCTTTGCACCATCACTTCCCATCACTTTGTGCAACCCATACACTATGTTCTTGAAATAATTCTTAAACCTACTCAAAGTTAGACAATCCCCCACCTTTTTTGGAAGTAACCCTACCTTTTTTACCCTGTAAGGAATATGTGGTAGCATAACATTGTTCACACAGTATGTTTTGTTCCTGTCAAACTTTCACTGCAAATTTGCAATGTCAATAGGTACATCCATTTGTCCCATTAATCCAAAGGCCTCAGCAAAAGAAGTTTTATCCAATGTGCATAGTATACTCCCATTATGCCTATGGAATGTTCTAGTTATTGGATTGTAGGAATTCATAAAGGCTTTCAACAAATAAACATCAATGAACACTTCTAGAAATATCAATCTTTCCATATTTTTGTTCCAAGGGTTACACACTAGCACATTTTATATTCTATTGTAATAGAAGCACATAAAAAGATCATAACCAGTCACTCTAGGGCATTCAAAATCTTGAACAAAAACATATGGGTCTTAGAAAACATGATCATTTTCCAAAATCACATTTGATGATCCTGGGAGAATTTTTAGCCAATCCTGAGCATGCTTATTTGGTTTCCTGACCCTTGTCTTCTTCTCAGTCTTAGCAGGAGATTTCTTCCTTTTTCCTTCAGGTGTGACCTGTACAACATCATCACCCTCATCTTCAACTTCAACTTCTTCTCCATGCATTTTTTCAACTTTCTTGTCTGCCATCTTCTCTATAAGTATGCTCATGACTCTTTACATAGGATACACAAAACTCTGCAACTAGTAGATTTTAGAATGGAACAAAAAAAAAATCTTCAAAGTGGAAAATATTCTATTATCTAATTAAACCCATGATGTTTTAATCATGTAACTACCAAGTTTTTCAATAAATTTAGCATGCACGAGCTTTAAAACCATTCATGCAAGTTGTCGTCAAGGTATATCAGCCATGAAATTTGATTCTGATGTACTTTTCAAAACTCTATTTTAATTGGCTATGGCGATTATGTCTTTCCTACTTACCTGGCATGACACATTAGCTACTTTTTTCAAAGTATGGTCTCTCATTCTTATGCTGAGTCAAACCTTCAATCTTCGTAACACTGAAAATGTCCTTGATGAATTTCTACGTTCACTCAGAGACACTTCAGCATACCCTAATCATAAGAATATAATGATGTCTTGGCACTGTATTGAAAATCTATTTTATGTTTTTATGATGTCCTTTACCTCGTATGACCTCAAACCTTTTCACTTGATACTTCCATTCTTATGATTTAAACTTTTGTCATATAAGCATAAAACCCTTATCATAGCCTTCTTCACCCTTTATGCTTATACGTAACCCTTTATACTACAACATCGAAAACCTTTTTACTGACACCTTCGATCTCATAATTCAACTATTCCTTGTATGAGCTTAAAACCCTTGCTAAGGCTTTCCTTTTACCTTTTGTATTTCTCCTTTATGCCCTTATGAGTTCCCTTTACCTCGTAACCTTGAAGAGCCTTCTTAGATGATATCTCACTCTTATGTTTACCCTTTCTCGTAGAAGGACAAATCCTTCTCTTCATCTCCTTTATCTACCCTTCTATGCCTATATGCTGAAACTCAACTTGTAACCATGGAGAAAGGATAAAAAGGCTCTTCATTCATATGCTTAGCTTGCAAACATAATGGTGTAATGACAAAACTACCCTTTTCAAGTATCAATGACCTAGATTTGATCTTAGATTTTTTTATTTTAAAAACATTGCCATTGATTTTGTGCACATGCAAAATTCAGACCTTAAGTTGTATGCCACGCAGGCTGGTCCCATCTGACATGGATGTGATGTCTTCATCTGATTCGCTTGCACCAGGGCCCATCTGACAATTCAACAGGTCCCACTCGACACTTTTACTGCTAAAACATGGCTTTACGATTGTCCAGGAGCTCACAAAATGTATGCACGTAAACAAATTTGAACTTTACTTTCATTCTTATGAAATCCTTTTACTCGTAGAATCGTAAAAACTTTCATGCACCCTTTCAGATCATGCTTTATGCCATGCTAGGGTATTACGTCCTTACACTATCCATTGAAACATATATGTGTAAATCATAACTGAATACCTCTCCACCCTTTCATTTAACTATTTTATCGTATCCCTATAAAGCAATATAGCATCTTCCTAAAAAACCCTTACGCTTACTCATGAATCACCTTAAGAATATGCTCGGGAATGCCTTTTCAAACCCTTTGCACTCGCCCACTCAACCCTACACCATAAGACTGGAAAGGGAAAATTTTAAGTGCTCTACAAATCTTTTCAAAAATTTAAAAAGAAACCTAAGGTTTTTTACACTTAGGCTATTTTAATGGCTAAGCTGAGAGACAAACCTTGAGAATATAAAAGGAAAGGACAACACATGAAATAGGGCATGACTAGGGTAACCTACAAATTTGAAAAATATGAGTAATGAAAATCCTAATCTGCTTAATTCAAAGACTTAAATGATTTTTTAGCCAAATTTTCAGAATTTTTCTATACTATGAAAAATTAGACCAACAAATACATTAGATTGTCAAGGATTAATTAGAGATTGGATAGAGGTGATTTTTAATCAGCCAAGCAAGTTCCAACCACAAGATCTATTCTGAGACATTTTGACAAGTGATTTTAGTTAAATCTCTTAACATAGTAATCTTACCAGGCTATATGAAATCCTTTAACAAGGTGCTTACTTAATTGCAGGTTGAAGTCCTCTAACAAGGCACACTTCTAATATGGTGTTGAAATCCTCTAACAAGGCAGGGATTAATAGTCTTTTTAAGCCTTTAACAGGGCAGGCCTTTCATAGGGTAGATCATGATTCATGGTCAAATCATTGTAACCATAACCTTCTCATTTTGAGGGTTTCTTGGTAATCATATCTAGTGTTAAGTGTGTGTGTTTGATTACATGTTTACATGATTGATGCATATGCTTTATATATTATTTTAGTTTATTATGCATGTGATATATGGAAGGTGAAAGTTTATGGGTCCAAGTTTAAACTCTTGATTCATACCCCCACTCCCCCCCAGCCCCTCCTCTAAGAAGTTTACTCCTATCCCACTTGTGATTCCAACAAATGGTATGAGAGATAAGTTCTTAGAAAGAGAAGCTTTGCAACTTAGAGGAAAGATCTTGAAATGGAAGTCTACAAGCTAAGAAACACTATTGAGAAGTAGGAGATTGAAATACATATTATACCACATCAACTAAATGAAGCCAAAGATGCTTTAAGGAATTCCTTGAAGAGAATGAGAGAAATTGTCATTGGTGATAATGACACACTATATAAAGAGTTAAAAACCACCAAGCTATTTGTAGATGGTAACTCTAGTGAATTTGATGCAGTAGTTGGAGATCTATTGGAGAAAAATAGAATTTGAGCTAAAGAAATTAGAAATCTCAAGTTGGAGCAAGAATCACAAGCTATACTGCTATGTGAGGTAACTAAACAAAAGAAGAAAACCATGGAAGACAAAGCCATGATTGAAGAAGACAGAAAAATTCTGGCAAACAGATTGAAAGAAAAGTCAATAGAGTTAACAAAGATCTCCAATATGCAATTGGACACTCTAAGTCACATGATGAATGCCACCTATGAACTAAATTTCAAGGACATTGAGATAACCAGATTGAATTTGTAGAGTGAAAAACTACAAAATGACTTCAAAAGAGAAAAGGAATTTGCTAAAAATTTTGAGAAGTGAAATAAAGCCATCAAATACTTTGAGCAATACTGAAATCCCCTAGATCTAAAAAAGATACATCAAGATTGGACTACATAAACACTAAAGAAGGAGAATCATCTAAAGTCACTGAAGAAAGGAACAATACAGGTGAGAATTCCAAACCTACCTATCATAGTTGTGGAAAGAAAGGACATACAACTAATGTGTTCAAGAGCAACAATACAACTCAAAATGTCAAGCCTACTTGAACATGGTTCATTTTCATAAGTGGAACAAACAAGGTCATTAGACACATGAATGCATAACCAGGACCATGCATAATTTTTTTTTGAAGGATATTGCTACAACTGTTAGAAGTATGGGCATAGAGCCTCTGAATGTAGATCCAGGTGCATGTGCTCATCAAACAAGCTAGCAAAGGTAAGAAGCTAAGGAAACTCTTATAATTGGGATTACAATACAAGATATAGCTACCACTATTTTGAAGAATATGGACATGTTCCTGAGAATTGTATTAGGAAATACTTCAGTGATAACTACCAAAGATGGTTGAGTCAAACCATATGCTTTAGTTGTTTGAAGACTAGTCATACTATAAGCATTGTCCAACTAGTCAAAGGTACCAAGTTGTGAATTTGGTAAAGGGAAAGGCAAGGAAAATGTTGAACATAATAGAGATGAGATGAACAAGACATGAAAAAATAAAGATGCTTGCAATACATAAGATGGAGAAGGGATTACTTCACCCAATGGGTCAAGTGATCACACCTCATCAAATTCAACAATCAAGAGGTATGTGGGACTAATACTCAAATGTAATATCATACATTAGTTCCAAAGGAAATAATACTAAAAGATTAAATTAGCATGAATAAAGATGCAAGATGTTGCTGAAAATCCAAGTTAAAACCTTATTTTTTTTCATGTTGTTACCGAGCATGAAATGTTCTATGTGTATGCCAAGTGGAATACTAGCTGGTGCCAAGCTGCCAGACAATCTAGTTGATGTCAATTCTAAAGTATCTACCAAGTGATGGTAATATCAATCAATTCCAAATGATTTTGAAATCAAGTTAATGTCAGGTTTACAGTTGTATAAGCACTAAGCATTAAATGAAAGATTTTTTGAAGGGTATATGGTCATTTTCCACTCATTTTTCATCATTTTAAATTTGAGAAAGAGAAAATAGAGTAGAAGGTGATTCAAAAACATTTTCAAAGTGATTGCAAAAATTTCAGCGATGATCTCACATCAGCATACAGATTTTATGAGGTATTTATCACAAGCTAAGCTATGTAATTTTTATTGTACACAAAACATAGTTTGAGAATGACATCTAGTTCGAGGAATATGAAAGGGAAAGATATTTTAAATTTTTATCTAGTTAATAATGAGGCCAAACAACCCATATTCAATGTTATCCTTCACAGACCATATAAACAAGATCCCTCTGGTGCACTATCCATGATCTTGCCAAAAGTTATTATGGTACAAGATGTTAGGAAATGTTACAATTTCAAAATAGGAGGAATAGGAGACATGGAAATAAGAGAAGCCTATGATAGACTATGTGAAAATAGTGCTCTAAAAGAAGAATTCAAAATCATCAAAAGAAAGGGTTTGACTCGTGCCCTAGACTTTCCTACTATTTTCAAGGCTGAATGGATTAGAATTGTCTTAAGCCGAATACATGATGGATCCCCATGGCTGGAAGGAGGACCAATAAAGATTACCAAATGAATAATCCATAGGGTTACTATTTCCCAACCGTAGATCAGCCCAAGACTTTGTGGAGTGACTCCAAAGAGGTAATAATCTAGAATATAGGAGCAAAATGGAATAAAAGATGAATGACAATAGACACTATAACTAATCCTTTGATAAACTTTTTTGTTAGGGTAATCTCACAAAAATTTTATCAATCTAGTAGATTGAATAGTCTACCCTACATTTTAGTAGATGATCGCTACAAGATTATGAAGAAAGATCATACATATGATCTAGTAGAACTCTAGCTACAACAATTGATGGAGAACCTTGGAGCTATAAGGAAAACCAAAAGTTCACAATGAAAATTTGGTTCAATACTTATCTACATATTCTTCTATGCACAAAACACATTCCCCTCTTTTGGTATAGTTGGATTGAAGACCAATAGGTCGATTATAGTTTAGATAAATGAGTATATTGAACAAGTGGGAGAAAATTTTGAGACATTGATGACTAGTTACTTTGAAGACTTTAAGAAGTCAATAAAGCAAAGGATGAGGATACCCGTTTCACTAGTTGAGCAACACTACAATGATATATTCTTTCTTGTTGATTCTAATTATACCTTTATCTAGGCTACTACACCAAGGGTCATATGGTTAAGACCACTTGGATATGAGTCAATGTTGATGAAGCATCAACAAAAATAATTGTACTTCTAGTAGAGGAAGTGGACATGACTGCAAGAATCTTTAAAAATTATGATGTGATGAATCAAAGATTGAAATGGAGTTGAAAACTACCTCCACACTTAAAAAGAAAGATAAACTGGTAAAGAAGGTAAAGGCCAAATTTTGTGAAGGTGTAGGTAAGGAAGAAGATGAAGAAGATGAAGAGGATGAAGAGGAAGATCAAGAACAAACACAAGGACCTCTTGCAATAACCCAAGGCATGGAAGAGGACAAGGAAGAAGAAGAAATAGAAGGTGCTAAGGGAGAAGAAGCCAAGGAAGCACCAACTCAAGCCAAGTCAAAGAAGAGAAAGGCTAAGACATAGCCTATGACTAAGGAAAAGAAAATTTTAAAGCCAAGCCTAGCCAAGCCAATGACACCTACTACTAGAACTAGCACATGTGCCACAACATAGAAGGAAAAGGAGAAGTCTCAACAAGTAGAACAAGGAGGCCAAGTGTAGAAGAAACAAAAAAGAAAGTATGTTGCACAGCCTAACTTAGATGAATAAAATACTAAATCAAATGATTTGAGTCAATTGAAAATATTAAGTCACAAACCACTTTCTAATATTGAAAATGTGTGTGAAAATGTTAGAAATAAAGCAGACTTGTCTAGATTTAAACATACTGATTTTGAAAAACTTGAGAAAGAAGAACAAAAGTTAGTAGAAGATACCCTATATGCAATGATGTCTAAATTTAAGACTACACCATTGGAATTAGCTAACTCAATACCTAAGAAATTATATGATTTAGTTGAGAAAACATGGCATCATTCTTTAAATTTGAAAAAAATGAATAAGGGAAACTACATTAGCCCAAGTAATGCCAGAATTGATAAAAGCAAAGATTCCTAAGGCTACTAAGAAATATGGAGTTAGGCTTACACCTAAGTATAGAGCCTTTAGCATACTTCCAAATAACATTGAAGATTTGGTCAAAAAGTCTACCCAAATATGGAAATTTATCTTTGGGTTGACCACTGTAAAGCAAAGAGAAGCTAACCCTTTTAAGGCTAAAAGTGATGATAAAGATGAAGATGACAAAGAATATGATGACAAATAGGAAGATGAAAATAAAGATAATACAGTTAGGGAAGAAACACAAAAGTAAGATGAGAATAAATATACAACTGAACAATAACAAGATGAATAGATTTTGTAGGACACATAAGTGCCAAGTGTTAGTCCCCCACATGACACATTCAAGTAAAAAAAAAACTATTATTGTCAAGGATGTTCCTAGTGCATTAGCTCAGAACATCAATCCATTGATTGTAGATAACTTGAAGAAAATATTAGACCAATCTACAATACATGCTAAGTTATGTGATAATCTAGTCTTGGTGAGTGTAGATGAGCTACAAAAGGTAGTAACTAACATCACAAGGGACAAGGAGAATCCACAAGAACCATCTTCTACCATCCCTTTAGTTACTCAAGTACAACCTTTGATTCAAACTATAGTAGATACACCGTCTAAGGTTGATACACTTGTGAAAGTTGTTACTCTTGAGAAGTAGGAAGAAGAAAAAGATACAAATGGATAGTAGGAAGTAGGATAGATAATTTCATATGTACCTGAAGCACAAACACAAAGTGCAAGTCAAGTAATTGTCATAGTTCAAGATAAGTCTAAAGAAGGTGAAAAAAAACCTATGGTAAAGAAGTAAGAAGCCATTCAGGCACTGGTAATAGTACCAACATTTAGTACTTCTCTTACAAAATTCTTCACATGTTGAGCACAGAAGCTATACCATTGCATATCTTAGTGTTAGGCTCAAGCTCTTCAAAAGTTGATAAGGTAACTCACTATGGTGATATCACTTTAGATGAAGAGGTAGTTATTCCTAAATTTGATTATAACACAATGACAATAGATCAAATAAGCATTTTACAACAAGCTTTAGAGTAGAAGAAGCATCAAGAAATACTTAGGAAAGAATATAGGCAAAAGAAAGCACTACAAGAGATTAAAGATATATTTTAAGATGCATTCAGATTTTGTACTCTTGAATAAACAAAGCAACAGTTAGAACAATTGTCAGACATAGTGGAAAAGGTCAACAATGAAGACATTGATACAAGTGCCAAACTTTTAGAGTGGTCAGAAAAGAAATTCCAGAGTAAGGTCAATGAGAAGATATTTGGTGACATAGCACTAACTCAAGTTGCATTAGCAACAAAGGTTGAAAATGTGAAGAAGGTACTTGAGAACATATTCTCATTGTACACCAAATTGTGTGATTCTATATGTTCTTCACATAAGAGACCAAACATCATATTCTGAGCCTAGAGAGAAATCTCAACATATCTAGTACAAGGTTACCTCAGAACCTAGCTCAGAGTGAGCAGCATTTTCAAACATTTCTTCAAACACAAAGTCAATTAGTTGTGTTAATAGTAGACGAGGCTAAGATAAGAGCCAAATTGACAAATATACAAGTGTCTATCACCCGTCACATGGAAATACTATAGAAGGAATTAGGCTATGTAGAAACTCTACTGAAGAAAGACCCTAATCTTTCTACTATAGATGGCCTAGTACACCTCGTTGCTACGCTTACCATCCATCTCAAGTCACTAGATGTTGCACGTGACAACTGGGATGCAACTCTAAAAATCATAATGCAAGTCCACAAATCATTTTGGGACAAACATATTATCTGTGTATAGCCCATTTGACATAAGTTTCAGAAATGCGGAGATAGAATATAAGGAGGAGAAGATATCAAAAAAAAAAAGTGATGGGAATATCCAATGAGGAAGAATAAAGAAAGGAGGAGTTATACATTTTTGAGAAATACAAGGCTATGTGCAGGATCATGGTCAACCAAACTATTCCCTTAAGTGGCAATAAAAAATTAGAATATCAGTGTTATGACAACTTGATGTGCAATTTTCTATTTGTTAGAAAAAAATCTCTAGCAAATTGAATCTAGTTTCTAAACTACTAGGACTTATCTCAAAAAAATAAAAAATGATTGGTCAAAATTTTGAATTTTAATGCAATATTACGAAAACTTCAGAACAAAAATAAGAAGTAGACATATGCCTAACCACCTTAATCAAAATCAAATGATAGTATTTTTTAAATAATATTCTAGATATAAGTAGTAGACTCATGCTTGGATGTGACATATATTTTTGGGTATTTTTATTTTAAATAAATAATTAATAAATAATTTTTGAATTTAGTATTTTTGGAATAAAAAACTCTCGTGTCTGACCACCTTAACTAATTCAAAACTCTACAATATTCAATTTTTCATTTTCTTCCTTATAGTAGAAGAAATATAGAATGTGATGCATCTTTTGGATTTAAAAAATGTTGTACCATTTTAAAGTTATAGTTGGTTTTCAAGTAGTGTGTCAGTCACCACTCTATAGGTAACTCGATTAGAAATAAGTAATAATTACTTAGTAAACTCATAATTTGACAAACCTTAAATTTATGGAAAGATAAGAAAATTCTTAAGAAACCCTTTTCATTTCATCAAATTTTGGTTAAAAGAAAGTTGTCACCTATATTTTTAAAGTAAAAATCACATAAAAATAGGCCAAAAGCACATTTTTAGGATGTTTTTAAAGTTGACCATAGAGGTTTGGTATCAAAAAATATAGTAGACCTTATAAAGATATTAATTTTTTTCATTTATTATTGGGGTGGGTGGGAAAAAAGTTAGAATATATTTTGAAATGGTTTGAGATATTTTAGAACTACAGATTTTTTAGATTGCCACTTTTGGGCACACCACGATCCTACACATACTAACAATGCAAAGATAGAAACATAGTATAACAGAGCATGAAAGAGTATAAGTGTGTTGAAGTCAAAGAGTATCAATTAACAAAGACAAATCTACTTAGAATAGAGAATAGATTTTGGATACAGAATAGACATATTAACTCAAGGGGAGTTATAAATTTTGAGGTATATAGGTTATTGCAAAATTTTGAAAATTTTGATGTTATGTCTATAAGCCGAGTTATGGATATTGTATACTCAAAAATATTAGATTGCTTATGTATATTCAAGTGTTTTTGATACTCATGTCAAAGGGGGAGATTTTTGATCTCGGATTGGTTATGACAATTAAGTGTGAACACACTTAAGTCATTTACTTAGTTCGTGCCAAACTAGTAATGCATGCCAAGTAAAAAATCTAAATATTATACCATGCTAAGTTGCAATGAGTGTTGAGTCGCTCATGTACTAAGTCATTGAAGTGTCGAGCAGATAGACCACACTAAGTGATTCAAGTGCCGAGTAAATAGTAGATGCTAAGTAATTCAGGTGTCGAGACAAAATAATGTATGCTAAGCATTAGAGACTACATATGCTAAGTAACATAGATTGGACATATTTTCTTCTTATGGTACAAACAACTTTGGAAACCATTTTTCAGCTGACCCAAGGATAGATTACGATCCTTTAAGGATAAGGAAAAATCTATATACTGATTCCCTATGTAATTACATGTAGCTAATCAAAAAATGGGAAGGTTTAACTGGCAAAATGGATGAATCTCAGCCATAGATTCATACCTAACCCTAAGTGACCTCAATCTTCTTAAGGAGGATGAAGCCCTAAATCTGAACATTGTAAAGGGGTGAATGATTAAATTGAAGGAGTGAACAAGACACGTTGCAGAGCATGCAAGTTGACTTAGCAGTAAGAGTGAATTGCTGAATCAGTTAAGTGAAGAACATAGGATAGAGGATACAACATTGATACATTAGATTGTGAAGGATTAATGAGAGATTGGATAGACGCAATCTTTTATTAGGCAAGCAAGTGTCAAATGCAAGATCTATGATGAGATGTTTAGATAGGTGATTTCAATTAAATCTCTTAACAGAGTCATCTTAATAGGCTATATGAAATCCTTTAACGGGGTGCTTAATTAATTGTAAGTTGAAGTCCTCTAACAAGGCACATTTCTAATAGGTTGTTGAAATCCTCTAACAATGTGGGACTTAATAGTCTTTGTAAGCCTTTAACAGGGTAGGGCTTTCACAAGGCAGATCATGATTCATGGTCAAATCATTGTAACCTTAATTAGATAAACTTTATTGCTTTAATAATGAAGATTTGTGGGGGTCATCCCAACCCTAGTTTTACCTTCTCATTTGGAGGGTTTCTTGGTAATCATATCTAGTTTTAAGTGTGTGTATTTGATTACATGTTTACATGATTGATACATATTCTTTATATGTTATTTTAGTTTAGTATGTGTTTGATGTATGAAAGGTTAAAGTTTATGGGTCCAAGTTTAAACTCCTGATACACCCCTCCCTTAGAAGTTTACTCCTTTCCCACTTGTGATTCCAATGGGTTTTATATTCAAAATTTGTTTATGGGCCAACCTCATGCATTTAATTTGTGTATAGGTATTTAATTTTTGTTTTAGTTGACTTGTGGATTGCATGGGTATTCAATGTAAGGGTTTATTTTAATTTATATTGGGTTAGTTAAAGTTGTGTCTTAGTTGGGTATAAGTAAGGGGATCTTGTGGAGTCTTAGGAATTCATTCATAGGAGTGAGATTATTCACCTAGCTTGGAGAGGATGATGTGGTAGAAGATAAATATTTTAGAAGAGCTAGTAGGTGAGGCTTGGAAAATAAGGAGACTTCCTTGTGGACTTGTGAGCATAAGCTCAGATCTTCCTTGTAGGTTTCTACCAAAGTTTGGATCTAGATTAGCTAGTGTTTTGATTGGATCTTGAGGAATCTTGTGGAACTATTTTTGTAATTTCTATTATAAAGGGCCAAAACCCAGAAGGCCTTACAGTTGGGCAAATTGCATGTAAATAGTTATTTTATGAATAAAGAGTTGCATTTGGTGTCAGATCTTTCATTTCTTTTGTATTTCTATTATGTTTTTATTGGCTCCTAGTTAGGAAATATCCATTAGGGATTCTCCAACCTTGTACTACACCAGATGGTACCAAAGAAAAGGTTTTCTTGAGTGTGTAGATAGATGGCCAAAGTTGAGGTAGTTTGCACCAATAGCTGGGATGACATTTATCAGATTAAAGTTTTATCTTGTGGATTTTTCTTTCTAGAGTCCTAGATCTCTTGGTTGTGAGGTGGCAGATTGCAATTCTCACTTGCAATTGTAGAGGACTTGTAGATGGATCAATGGATGCAAAGATGCAAGGTTGATCTTGTTGGGGAAGTTTGATTGGTTGGTGATTTATTTTAGAAGTTTTACAAATATCTTGGAAGATGTCTCCAAGAAGATTGAACCCCAAGATGATTGTGAATATCTGTGATGTGGTGGAGAAGAGGCTTTCTGAGATATCTTCTTGTTTTGAATTTATTTTGGCTGATACAGTTAAGGAAGAAATGTTTGAATTCTGGAGATGTTTGTGGCATTGGAGCCTACCAATATAGAAGAGAGTTGTCTTTCCTATTAGAAGACTTATTTGAGAGAGAAGATGACATAGCAAGGTTGAGGTGGAAGAGATGGATTTTAGTGATCATTTTTGGGAGTTAGATGTGGAACCCATAGAGAAACTTGAGGTTGTTGCTGAGGATATTACTAACCTCGTTGATGCTAGGATGGGGATTGGTTTTCATGATCACTTGGTTGAGATTGACATGGAAATTGTAAACTGCTTGATTATGGAAGACCAAGTTGTTGTTGGTAATGACTTATGTGTTGTTGACTATCTTGTTATGAGCAATGAGATTATTGGTATTGTGAGTTTGGCATATGTTGATGAGGATCTATATATTTATAGTGATATAGAGTTTGTTGCTGCTAGTGTGGATTCACTAGTTCTTGATGTGGATGTGGTTAATCTGATGAAGCATTATGTTTAGTTTTTTCTTAGGAGTAAGCATGTTGATTGGATGGTTGAGATTCTAGTGTTTAAGAAATGGATACAGATGTGGATGTTTTGCATGTTTATTTTCTTTTCCCTATTGGAGTGGAAACCTTCAGTAAAGATGAAGATGGTTGTTGATCTTTCTTTGGTCACCACAATGTGGGACACCCTTTTCTATTTACCTAGAGAGAATGATGTAGGAGCTTCTTGTGTTTTCACAATGGCTACTTTGGAGTTCATAGGAGGAGACTAGGTAGTTTCTTTAGAGGGTGCTTGGACTAGAACTCAGTTGAAGAAGAGGTGCTTAAAAAAGGTTATTTGATGGATAGATGGGCTTGAATCAATTGTCGAAGAATCTTGACATAGCTTGGGGTACTTGGTCATTGAAGACACATAGTGTTTCTTGCAAGAAATTGGTACACACTAGGAGCTTGGTGAAGGTTGGCTATAGTGTTGGCCAAGTTTTTTGTTTAGTGAAGGGACTTGATCCATGAATGTGTTCAATAATGCTTAGATAACTTGACATATACTATGGCTCTATTTACACTAGGAGCTCAAGAGTAGTGTTTCCTAAGTTGGCTTGGTCAATGAAGAGACCTAAGTTATGCTTAGTGAAGTTGTTGATAGTCATCATAGTTTCTTTGATGCTTGATTTGGTCTTGATTCTATGTTTACCAAGTTTTCTATGAGCCATATTAGTATTTAATTTATGTTACATCCGACTTTTGGCTTGCATGGGCATTTAATATAATGGTTTATTTTAGTTTGTATTATGCTAGATTGACTTGTGGCTTGATTGAGTATAAGTAAGGGAGTCTTGAGGAGCCTTAAGAATTCATTCATAGGGGTAAGTTAGATAATTCTTCCATCTTGGAGAAGAGGATGTGGTAGAAGAGTGAATTTTGAGAAGGGTCAGTAGCTGAGGCTTGGGAAACAAGGAGGTTCCTTGGTCGGCTTGCAAGCATAAGTTGAGATTTTCCTTAGAGGTTTCTACAAGAGTTTGGATCTAGACTGGCTAGTGTTAGGATTGGATCTTAAGGGATCTTGGAGAAGTGTTTTTTGTAATTTCTATTGTATTTTGGAAAAAACATGGAAGGCCTCACAATTAGGAACATTGCATGCAAACAATTATTTTATGAATAAAGAGTTTTGTTTGGTATTAGATTTTCTATCTTGTGTTATATTTCCACTATGTGGTTATTTGTAGGGATCCATATTACCTCCAGTAGAGGTGACCTTGGATTCTCTTTGCATCACAACTTCATTTCCACCTCTTCATGTTGCATCAACTCACCAACAACCTCTTTGCCTCACCTAGGAGTTCTCCTCTTTTCCTCTCTCCCTACTCTCTTGGCAACTAATAGATCATCTCCTATGGCCTTGGACCATCTCTTTGGCCCTTAATAGACCTTCAATGTCTACCTTCTTATAGCTATATGGACAAGAACCAACAACAATAATCTTTAGTAAAAACCAAATAAAAGATCCTTCTTGAGCTAGGTCCCAATGTAGATTGCCTCCTTCGGTGCTCTACCCACACACTCAAGATCTTCTAGATCTAATACCAATTTGGTGAAAGTATCATTATAAACCTTCAAGAACCCTCAAATTAGTCATGGAGTTCAATGATCAACATAAAATTTTCTTCAACATGATAGAGGCTTTAACATATGAAATAAATGCTATTCTAGTCATGCAAATATAGTCATAAATAGCCATAAAAAATAATTAAAATATTCATAATCAATCCAATCTCACCATTCATATTGTAGAATGGATAATTATATACCAATTCACCAATTTATAGAAAGATCCAACAGTGTAAGAAAACATTACAATTGTTTTCCCAAAAATGGTCACCATGAATCAATGTGGAAAGGTAAGGGCAAATTTGAGTAGAAAATTGATGATAATGACAAGACTGAGTGGAAAGGTAGTAATTATTACCAAGGATGTACTAGTCCTTACAAAGAAAGAGGGCAACTCTTATTCTCGAAGAGTTTTTTGGTAATCATTTGAGATGTAGAAAAGGACATAGATTCCTTTAGTGTAGGTACTCTAGTGAAAATGAGCAAGGTAATAGAAATGCTATAATTTAAAGAGATGTTGAGGGTTCACCTTGTCAACCTAAGGTTAGAGAAAATGTCATGGTAAGAAGAAATTTTTGTAATAAGAAAGTTGATGAGAAACCTATTCATAGGAAAATTATTTTCATAACTAGATGTAAGATAGCACGAAAATGTTGTAAAGTGATCATTGGCACTGCAAGTTTAGTGAACTTGGCCTCAAATGAGCTGGCTACAAAGTTTTAGTTGTAGAGGTTGGGAAGCCATAAATGCTATCATGTGTCATGGATCAAGGATGAGCGAAAATTATCAGTAAGTGAGCAATGTTTTGTGAAATTGGAGGTTACAAACTATTTTGATGAAGTTTTGTGTGATATTATGCCCATGGATTGTTTCCATATTTTGCTTGGTACACCTTGGTAGTATGATAGACATATATGATAGAAATGTTATGCATAATGGTAGATTAAATCAATAAACACATTGGGTGAATGGAGAAAATAAAATATCATTTCTTTCGATTGAAGATCTTGATGAAGTGATTTGAACTACTATTAGAGTTTGCATGGTTAATGGAAAAACTTTGAGGAGTGAAAAAGAACCAAGTTTTTTTTCTTTTTTTTTCTATAATTATAAGGGGGCCAAGTTGTGCTAATAATGTTTCAGAGACAAAATATAGTAATGATTGGGTGATAGATATAGACTGAGCAATAGAATATAGTAGAGGTTGAGTGACAGTAGAAATTGGAAGTTTTGGTTGAGTTCCAATAGAAATAGAAAACTTATTGAATGTGTAAAAGGAGATAGTTGCTAAAGATAAACTTGATGGTTTACCACTAGTAAGAAGGATAAGTCATTGTTGTTAGTTTGTGGTGATTGATCAGGGAAGTACTATACATACTTCATACATTGTATGGGGTTCGAGACATCGCCTCAAAAATTGTTTTTGGTACTATTTGTTCATTTTCCACTACAGTTTGGGCTAATATTTTCCAATTTATGGCTAACATGTTGTAACCCTAAACTATCAAAAATATTTGTATAAAAGCTCTTAGGGTTAGGGATTGTTTTAGTGTGAGTGATGTGAAAATTGGTTCTTGCAGTGGTATCAAGCTGTAAGGGATTATGGATTGTAATTAGGTTCTAATCATTGGATCATAATAATATTAGACTTTTTGTTTGGTGGATGTAGCCCAGGGATTGGGTGAACCACATTAAATCTTGGTGTCCTGTATTCTTTTCTATGATCTATTATTTTCTAATATTTTTTATATTTGCATGTAATTTTTATTTCTGTCTAAGGTTTAATCTTGACAACTTTATGGATCTAATTTATAGAGCTAGTTTTCGAAATGAACCACAATATATATTGACACCTACTGAGAATGTGATGCAGGAGCATCTAGAGGTATAAGGGCAATCCTGTGTCACCCAAAAAAATGTACTTAGACTTAGTTTCTATTTCATGTCTTTACATTTTTGGATACCCATTTGGCTCAAATAAAGGTTCCAACTCTCATAGTTCAACTATCAGTGCGTTTGAAAATACCAAAAAAATAGGAGCATGCAATTTGGCCATCATTTTGGTGACCTAGAAGGTGTGAATTGAGCAAATGAATGTAATTTTGATTTAGAGCATTCCAAAAAAAGAATCAGGTCAAAAGGCCCCACGGTTTGAAAGTTATTGCAGTTTTTCGAGTTTTGGAGACCCCCTAAAAATGCTTCAAAGTTAGGTTAGGGGCATTAAATGACCTCAAAAAGGGCTAAAAAATGGGGGACAAGCAAAGCTAGTCCATAGGGCTATAGAGAACTTTGACAGCTTTCCAAAAATGTAAATGGTTCGTCAATCGGCGCTACGATTCAAAAGTTATGCCTCCCGAAAGTTCGATTACCATTTTTGGATTCTTCTAGAATTGCACCGACTTCTAACGCAGCTTCCGAAATGTTCTATTTGGTTGGTGGATGCCTATTAGAAATTTCTAGAATGTACTCCTAGTCCTTAACCCTCTAGGGTCTATTTAAGGAGATTTTTGGCATTGTAAAAGGCAGTTCAGAGTGGAGTTTGAGAGGAGGTGCTAAAAGAAGAAATTATCTCTAGATTTATGCTATTGTAAGCCCTTAGGGCATGTTCTGAAGTTTATTTTCTCTGTACTATTTGTACTAGCTTATTTTCTCAGTTAATATAATTTCCCTTTTCTATTGTGTCCATTCTGTTCTTGGGTTGTGTTCCCATCAAGTGGTATCAGAGCGGGTTTTCCTGAGTGTGTAGACAGAGCGCCGACTGTGAGGCAGTTTGCACAGGACTGTGTGGTTGTGGGTTCGAGTTAGAAGATGCCTCCACAAAGAGAGCATGGAAAAAGGGCCAGAGCTATTGATCATGAGGAGGTTAGAGCCCTCGAGAGGCAGGTACAAGCATTGCAAGAGGAGCTTTGTAGAGGAGCAAATGTTGCCGCAGGTGACAATCGTGAGGATGACAATGAAGAGGAAGTAATGGGACCAGAAGAGGAAGTTGACAAGGAAGTTCTGAATCCTATAGAGGAAAGGCTTTTTAGGGCCATTACTAAGTTTTGGAAAGGACCTACAATTGAAGTGGGTATATTTTTAGGAAATTTGAAACCAGATGAGTTGATCGATTGGATCAATGAACTGGAAGAATACTTTGAGTATGAGGATATAAGGGACCCAGATAGGGTTAAGTTTGCAAAGGCCAAACTGAAAGGCCATGCCAAAATCTTGTGGCAAGAGGTTCAACTAGAAAGACTTAGAAGAGGAAAGGAGAAGATCACAAGATGGGATCGCATGGTGGACAAATTAAAGAAGTAGTTCATTCCTATGGACTACGAGCTTGATCTGTTTAAGAAGATGCATGGGTTAAAGCAAGCAAGAAAATCAGTCAAAGAATATACAGAGGAGTTTTACCGACTCTTGATTAGAGTGGGGCATGCAGAAGCAAATAAGGAGAATGTTGCTCGTTATATCAGTGGGTTACGACCTACCACCCAGGAGGAATTAAGTCTGGTAAGAATGACCAGTGTTGAAGAAGAATACCAGTTTTCCCTACAAGTTGAAGAGAAGCTGAATAAAAGGTTTGAAGGAAGAAAAAGAGGGCACGGTCAAGGAGGAAAGGGAAGTGATAGATCATCTGGAGGCCACAATGAAACCCAAAAGAAAAATGAAGATATGGGTACTAGCAGAAACCAGAGGAATGAGGGTTTCAACCGCTCCCATGATCAAGACTTTGGAAATCAAAGAGGAAGAGGTAGAGGATGTGGAAAAGGAAGAGGAGACTTTCATGGTACCTGTTTCCATTGCAATAAAGAAGGGCATCGTGCCTTTGAATACCTCAATGACAAGGAAGGACAGATAGGAGAGCTGAGGGCCAATCTAGGGTTGCTCATGTGGATGAGGATGCACAATCATCACATTTAGAGGATGCAGAAAGAGGAGAGACCTTGGTAAATGAAAGATTCCTACTAAGTGGTGAGAATGAACTAGGACAATGGAGGAGTTTGTTCCGTACCAGATGCAAGTGTGAGGATAAATGTTGTGATGTGATCATTGATGGTGGTAGCACTGATAACTTGGCATCAGAAGAGATGGTCTCTAAGCTGAAGCTCAAGAGGGAGAAACATCCCCAACCCTATCGAATTTCTTTGGTAAAAGATGATCATAAGGTCCTGGTAAGTGAACAATGTTTAGTAAAATTCCAAATTGGGAGTTACCATGATGAAGTTCTCCGTGACGTTATTTCGATGGATGTTTGCCATCTATTGTTGGGTAGACCATGGCAGTTTGATAGACATGCAATACATGATGGACATGCAAACACATACTCTCTGACAAAGGATGGAGTTCGCCACAAATTGAAGCCCATGAAAAAGGAAGGTGAAAAGGTATGTAGCAGTGCTAGGATTTGTCATGTTGATGGAAGGAAGTTTTTAGATGGCATGAAACATCAACATATATGCTATGCTTTGATTCCTAGGAAAGATAAAGAAGGTAGTAGTGAAATACCATTTGAAGTTTCAGATTTACTAGGGGAATTTGTAGATATTATCTCTGATAATGTTCCAGATGGATTGCCACCAGTAAGGCAAATCAGTCATCAGATAGATCTGATTCTAGGAGCTAGTTTGCCTAACAAGGCTACTCACAGGATGAGTCCTACTGAAACAGAGGAGCTAAATAGATAGGTTCAGGAGCTGTTGAGGAAGGGCTTGATTCGAGAGAGCTTGAGTCCATGTGCAGTGCCTGCAGTACTCACACCAAAGAAGGATGGATAGTGGAGGATGTGTATAGATTCCTGAGCTATAAATAGGATAACCATCAAGTACTAGTTTCCTTTACCAAGGATGGATGATCTTATGGACTGCTTGAGTGGAGCTCAGTACTTCACAAATATAGATCTGAAGAGTGGCTATCATCAAATATAGATTTGAGAAGGAGATGAGTGGAAAACAGCCTTCAAGATCAAGGAGGGTCTTTATGAGTGGTTAGTCATGCCCTTTGGATTGACGAACGCCCCAAGCACCTTCATGCAGCTCATGAATGAGGTACTTAAGAAGTTTTTGGGAAAATTTGTTATTATCTATTTGGATGATATTTTAATTTTTAGCAAGGCTTTGGAAGAACATTTACTACATATTCGTAGTGTCCTTGAAAGGCTAAGGGAAGAGAAATTGTTAATTAATCTGAAGAAGTGTATCTTTGCAAAAAGGGAATTAGTCTATTTGGGGTTTGTTATATCACCTGAAGGTCTCAAAATGGATCTAGAGAAGGTAAAAGCCATCTTGGAATGGCCTACTCCGAGGTCTGCTACTGAGGTAAGATCATTTCATGGTTTGGTTAGTTTTTATAGGAAGTTTATTAAGAATTTTAGTGGCATATGTGCACCCCTAACTGATACAATAAGAGGGGATAGAAAAGAGTTCAAATGGACTGCAGCAGCTGTGAGGAGTTTTGAATTGCTGAAGAAGAAGGTGACAGAATAGCCTGTATTGGAACTTCTAGATTTTAAAAAAGTGTTCCAGGTGGATTGTGATGCTAGTGGTAGCGCTATTGGGGCTGTATTAAGCCAAGAAGGTAAGCCTATTGCATATTTTAGTGAAAAATTGAATGATGCAAAGAAGAAGTATTCTGTTTATGATCAAGAGTTCTATGCAATAGTCCAGGCCTTAAAGAAATGGAAGCACTATTTATTGCTAAAGGAATTTGTTTTGTATACTGATCATCAGGCATTGCAGTACCTAAATAGCCAAGGTAAATTGAATCAGAGGCATATGAAGTGGGTAGAATTCTTGCAGAGTTATACATTTGTGTTGAAGCATAGAAGTGGAAAATCTAACAAGGTTGTAGATGCACTAAGTAGGAGACAGTCACTACTTACAGCAATGCAGGTTGAAGTAGTTGGGTTTAATGAACTCAAGAATTTGTACCTCGAGGATCCTAATTTTGCTGAAGCATGGAAAGCTTGTAAAGAGCCTGTTGCTATAGATAGAACCAAGTGGTTAGATTATTTGATTCAGGATGGCATGTTGTTCAAAGGTAGTCAATTGTGCATTCCAAGGAGTTCCATGAGGGAAAATTTGATTAAGGAGAAACACAGTGGAGGGATGGCAGGACATTTTGGTCAAGATAAGACCATTGCCATTCTTAGAGAACATTATTTTTGGCATCAAATTTCACAGGATGTGAAGAAGTTCGTACAAAGTTGCCAGGTTTGTCAAGTTACCAAGGGGTTTAGTCAAAATACTGGCCTATATCAACCATTGCCTGTTCCATCAAGGCCATGGGAGGACATAAGTATGGATTTTGTTCTTGGATTGCCAAGGACACAAAGGGGTAATGACTCAGTATTCATGGTGGTTGATAGGTTCTCCAAAACGGCACATTTCATTCCATGCCACAAAACTCATGATGTTGTCCATATTGCAGACTTGTTTTTCAAAGAGGTGGTAAGACTACATGGTCCTCCAAGGAGTATAGTTTCTGACAGAGATACTAAATTTGTGGGGTATTTTTGGAGGACATTGTGGAAGAAGTTGACAATAGACCTAAAATTCAGTTCCACGCATCACCCACAGACTGATGGTCAAACAGAAGTGGTAAATAGAAGTTTGGGAAATTTGCTGAGATGTTTAGTTGGAGATAAGCCCAAGGGATGGGATTTGATTCTACCATAGGCAGAGTTTGCTTATAATAACTCTGTAAATAGGAGTACTGGAAAATCACCATTCCAAATTGTATATGGGAATAGCCCAAGGACTGCACCAGAGCTAAGGAAGATAGAACAAGGGGAGAGGACAAGTGCTAAAGATGAGGAATTTGTTGAACATATCAAGCGTCTAAATGAGGAGGTTCAGGCACACATAACCAAGATTAATCAAGAGTATAAAGCTAGGGCTGATCAAAGGAGAAGACATAAGGAATTCCTAGTAGGATATTTAGTCATGGTACACTTACGAAAAGAAAGATTTCCAGCCAGTACTTACAACAAGCTGAAAATGAAGAAATTTGGCCCCTGCAAAATTTTGAAGAAACATGACTCAGGAAATGCATATGAAGTGGAGCTGCCAGATGGTATTCAGATTTCTCCCATTTTCAACATTGTAGATTTAACAGAGTATCATGATGATGGTGTAGATGAGGAGCTGGTGTTAGAGCCATGTCCAATTCTTGCTTCTAAGAAGGAGGAGATAGAAGACATTCTAGATCATCGTGTGGTTAGGAGTACCAAAAACAGGCAGTATGAAGAGTATTTGGTCAAATGGAAAGGATGGAAAATTGAGGACTCAACTTGGATTTCAGTAGCTGAGGTTTCCCATTTGGGATTTCCTCTACCATCCATAAAGTGACAGGGTCACTTTTCAATCTACCCTGGGTGTCTGCACTTGATGGGAAAACAACCCAAGAACAGAATGGACACAACAGAAAAGGAAAATTATATTAACTGAGAAAATAAGCTAGTACAAATAGTATAGATAAAATAAACTTTAGAACATGCCCTAAGGGCTTACAATAGCATAAATCTAGAGAATATTTCTCCTTTTAGCACCTCCCCTCAAACTCCACTCCGAACTGCCTTTTACAATGCCAGAAATCTCCTTAAATAGACCCCAGAGGGTTAAGGACTAGGAGTACATTCTAGAAATTGCTAGTAGGAATCCACCAACCAAATAGAAGGTTTCGAAAGCTGCGTTAGAAGTCGATGCAATTCTAGAAGAATCCAAAAATGGTAATCGAACTTCCGGGAGGTATAACTTTTGAACCGTAGCTCCGATTGACAAACTGTTTACATTTTCGAAAAGCTCTCGAAGCGCTCTATAGCCCCATGGAAAAGCTTTGCTCATTCCCCATTTTTTGGCCCTTTTTGAGGTCATTTAATGCCCCTAACCTGACTTTGAAGCATTCTTAGGGGGTCTCCAAAACCCAAAAAATTGCAATAACTTTCAAATCGTGGGGCCTTTTGACCTGATTCTTTTTCTGGAATGCTTTAAATCACAATTACATTCATTTGGTCAATTCACACCTTCTAGGTCACCAAAATGATGGCCAAATTGCATGCTCCTATTTTTTTGGGATTTTCAAACGCACTAATAGTTGAACTATGAGAGTTGGAACCTTTATTTGAGCCAAATGGGTATCCAAAAATGTAAAGACATGAAATAGAAACTAAGTCTAAGTACATTTTTTTTGGGTGACACAGGATTGCCCTTATACCTCTGGATGCTCCTGCATCAGAATGAATAACTTGATAGACAAGTTCAAGAGTTTCTATGTAAGGGTTGGATCAAAGAAAACTTGAGTACATGTAATGTACCTAGTGTATCAGCACCTAAGAAGAATGGAGAATGGAGAATGTGTATTAATTCCAAGGCTATTAACAAGATAAAAATGAACTATAGGTTTCCTATGCCAAGTATGAA
Organism: Cupressus sempervirens; assembly: GCA_028749045.1. Classification (NCBI taxonomy): domain Eukaryota; kingdom Viridiplantae; phylum Streptophyta; class Pinopsida; order Cupressales; family Cupressaceae; genus Cupressus; species Cupressus sempervirens. The sequence continues at coordinate 754,715,250 of CM053786.1, forward strand.
TGACATAATGGATTATTTGAGTGGAGAAAAGTATTTTACCAAGATTGATTTGAAGAGTGTTTTTCTTGAGATCAAAATAAGAGAAGGTCATGAATGAAATAGTTCTTTCAAAAAAAAGATGGTTTGAATGAATGGTTGGTTATGTCTTGATGGGGACACAACCCAAGCATAGAATGGACACAACAGGAAAGGGGAAAACTTTATTAACTATGTAAATATGGTAATACATTCAATATAGATGAAATAGACTTCAAAACATGCCCTAAGGGCTTACAATAGCATAAATCTAGAGATAAATTCTTCTCCTGGTACCTTCTCTCAAACTCCACTCTGAACTGCCTTTTACAATGCCAAAAATGTCCTTAAATAGACCCCAAAGGGTTAAGGATTAGGAATACATTCTAAAAAGTGCTAGTTGGCATCCACTGACCAAATAAAAGGCTCTAGAAGTCACATTAGAAGTCGACACAAAATTAGAAGAATCCAGAAATGGTAACCGAACTTTCAGGAGGCATAACTTTTGAACCGTAGCTCCGATTGACAAACCATTTACATTTTTGGAAAGCTCTCAAAGTGTTCTATAGCCCTATGGACCAGCTTCACTCATCCCCCATTTTTTGGCCCTATTCAAGGTCATTTAATTCCCCTAACCTAACTTTGAAGCATTCTTAGGATATCTCAAAAAACTAAAAAATTGCAATAACTTTCAAACCATGGGGCCTTTTGACCTAATTCTTTTTTTGGAATGCTCTAAATTACAATGAAAATCATCTGAGCAATTTACACCTTCTAGTTCACCAAAATGATGGCTCAATTACATACTCCTATTTTTTTAGCATTTACATGTATCCCAAGGTGTTCAAATACTCTAACCCAAAACACTAATAGTGGAACTATGAGAGTTGGAACTTTTATTTGACCCAAATGGGTATCTAGAAATGAAAACACATGAAACAAAAACTAAGTATAAGTAAATTTTTTTGGATGACACAGGATTTCCCTTATCCCTCTGGATGCTCTTGCATCATGTCTTTTGGTTTGACTAATGCACCAAGTACATTCATGAGGTTTTTGAATGAGGCCTTAAAGAGATTCTTGGGAAAGTTTGTGATTGATTAATTGGATGATATTCTAATGTTCAGTAAGACTAAGGAAGAACATATTGAGCATGTTAGGAAAATGTTTCAGAGATGAAAGAGAAGTTGGTGATTAATTTGAAGAAGTGTTCATTTATGCAAGAAGAGATTGTGTATTTGGGATTTTTTTTTAGCTAATGGTTTGAGAATGGATAAGAATTTTGTATCTTTCAAAAAAAGGGTTTTGAGTTACCTATATTAGCTTTTCCCAATTTCAATAAGGTATTTCAAGTTGCATGTGATGCAAGTGGTACTTCAATAGGAACTATGTTGAGTCAAGAAGGTAAACATATTGCTTTCTTTAGTGAGAAGTGGAATGATGCTAAAAAGTAGTATTACATGTATATGATCAATAGTTTTATGCTATTGTTCAAGCTTTGAAGAAGTGCAACCATTATTTGATTCCTCTGAAATTTATGTTGTATACTAATCATAGATCTACATAGTATTTTGGAATTCAACATAAATTGAGTCAAAGATATATGAAGTGGGTTGAGTATTTGCAAAGTTTCACATTTTTTATCATGGATAAAAGTAGAGTCATTAACTGAGTTGTAGATGCATTGAGTAGAAGACGTTCTTTGTTGACCAAGATGAAGGTTGAGGTTCTTTGTTTTGATGAGATGAAGGAATTCTATGATACCAACCCTAATTTTTCTGAGCCATGGAGAGAGTAAAAAGCACCAAATCCATCAAGTCCACTAAGTAAGTATGATGAGTATTTCATTCAAGAAGATATGTTCTTTCAAAGGAATTCAATTATGTATACCAAGATGTTCTATAAGAGTGACTCTAATTAAGGAAAAGCATTGAGGTGGATTGGCTAGACATTTTGGAATTGATAAGATAGTGAGTTTCCTTAAGGATAATTATTATTGTCCATAGTTGTATAAGGATGTTTAGAAGTTTTTAAAGAGTTTTGGAATTTGTCACATAGAAAAATGAATAACTCAAAATATTGGATTGTATACACCAATTTGTGTTCTCGATAAACCTTCAAGTGACATCAATATGGATTTTATTCTTAGATTACCTAAGACAAAAAGATGATATGATTCAAAATTTACCGTTGTATATAGATTTTCTAAGATGGCACATTTCAAACCATATAAGAAGACATCATATATTGTGCATGTTTTTGATATTTTCTTCAAAAAAGATTATTATACTAGATGGTTGTCAAGAAGTATTACCTTTGATAGAGACAATAAGCTTGGTAGTTATTTTCAGAGGTTTTTGTGGAAGAAGATGGATATTGAGTTGAAGTTTAGTTTTTCATTTCATCCATAGACAGGTGGATAGAAAGAGGTTGTAAATAGAAGAATGGGTAATTTTTTGAGATTTTTAGTTGGAGATAAGCTAAGTTAGGTGGTATTAGTACAATTTGAGTTTTCATATAATAGTTTTGTGAATACAATTACTAGGAAAACCAATTTTGATATTGTTACTAGAATGCAAAATAGAGGTATATCTGAATTGAGGGATGTTGCTAGCGAATAGAAGAGAAGTACTGAAGGGGAAGTGTTTTCTGATTTTATGAAGTCTTTGTTGGTAATATGTTTAGATAGATGTCTTCATGTTTGTCATTTATGGTAACATACATTTAACATTTCATTTATGCATTTAAATATACAAAATTATCTAAATGTTAGGTAGTTTGTAGCAACACAATGAATATATGTTAATTGTATAGATGAATCATTAAGAGTTAGCTCTTGCATGGTTAAGGACAACTTCATGAAAATACCTTGATGATGTATGAAAGTGTGTGGATATGTATAGACATTACAACATGAGTTATGGTTTAAATAACAATGTTGGTATTTAGCATAAAACTAAATTAGATTGTATGACCATAGGAATTATTTTTGTTATGAAATGATTACTAAGTTATGACAAGCCAGTTATGTGGAAATTATTATGTCAAGCATCTGAATACATGAAGGCTGACTAAGAACAAATTTGTGAATATGTGAAGTATAAGTAAAGATCTTATCTTGTGAAGATAAGTGTTCTATCTATGATAGACAAGCAAGTGTAAAGTAATATGCAAGCATTATGTGATGTGAATTATGATGTATGATTAGAACAAGTGAGAAGTACAATAGAAAATAAGTTTTATTTGAATATCTATTCTTGTGAAGAACTGTATTGTATTATTACATGTTAGGGCAGTGGGCTCTTCTTACATACATTGTATTTGTTCTATTGGCTCCTAACAGGGTTGATGAAACTCCTAATAGGGTTGATGCTTCTAACAATGCCTATTATCCTAACAGGGACTCAAGACACTATATGTACTTCATGGACTCCTAATAGTTTCAATATCCTTAATAGGGTCCTATTGTTTAGTGAATCATCTATGGGTATCATCCCCACTAGGGTTTTCCCTTGGTTAAGGTTTCCCTAGTTAACAAATAACGGTATTATGAGTTACCTATGTGCATGGTTATATTTACTATTTACTATTGCTAGTTTACTTTCATATGCAAGTTGTAAACTAATTAACAAAAGTTGTGGACAAAAGTTTGTAGAATACTAATTTAACAATTGGTATCAAAACTTGGTTTCTTTAAAGAGGCTTAATAGCTTAAGTAAGATCCTAGTGAATATGGAATAGTTGAAGAAAAACCCTTAGAGAAGCTCTTAAGAAAATTGACCTTCTTACTGAAGAAAGAGATAACTTGAAAGATAGATATGAAGATCTACAAAAGTTTTTATTTGTAAGTTAAAAGACAAGATTGATTATTTAGAATCTAGAAAGGAATCTTTTCTATAGACTAGTGATAATAATGTAGTGGGAGATTTTCAGAAAGAAAATCGGATCTTGAAACATAAACTGAAAATTGTTGAACTTAAGTTGAGTCTTAAGAGAAATGGCAGTAAGAATCAACTAGAACTAAAAATTGAGAATACAGATCTTAGATCCTAGTTAAGTCAAGTTACATTTGAATTAGATACTATCAAGATTAAATATGTTGAGTTAGAGAAGTATAACATTATTGTGAAAGGAGAATTTATGCAAGCTAAGAAATAATTAGAGAAACTTTATTACAGTAGTGAAAAGATAGATCAACAAATGTTTCATCATAGGCCTTCTTATGACAAAATAGGACTTGGATATCTAACTAGAGAGAAATCAACCAAGAATGTCTAAATTAGAAGAGAACCAGATCCAAATATTGAATGCCATAAGGAAGTAGATTTAAGGTAGAATCTAGTACATCTACTAAAGTATCAAAGGAATTTTGAGTTAATTGATTTGTCAGCTAAACCTAATAAATCTAAGAAAACAAAGCAAATTGATAAACCTAAGAAAAATGAAGCACCCAAGGAAGTAAAATGTGAGTTTAGAGGTAGATGCTTCATTTGTAATGAAATGGGACATATGAAAAGAGATTGTATAGGTAAGTCTTTTAAACTAAATAATAATTTCTACTGTTATAATTGTCGTGGTTATGGTCATAAAGTAGTAGAATGTTAAAAACCTAGGTTTAATGGTAATAATACAAATAGTAGAATGTCTAGGAATACTAACCATGCAAATAATGAAAGAGGAAGATCATAGAACAAATCGAATGATGGAGAGACATCTAATGGTGAGAAGAACTAGTTCATGTATACAAGTGTAACAACCCTAGACATGTTGCAAGGAATTGAAGAGCACATGAGAATGAAAATGGAACAAGTTAGAGGAGAAATGTAAGTCTAAGCCAGTTATGTAATAAATTTGGACACACAAGAATATATTGCAAAATGGACAGGAGAGACATTAAGAAGATATAGAATAACAGAAGGAACAAAAATAGAAATGATAAAAGGAATTTAGACAACAAAGACAATAGTCAGAAGGAAGCAATAAAGGAATATGTTGATGAGTTAAAGAAAGAATTTGTGATAGCTAAAGATCTAGAAAGATCTTATACATTTTTGGAGGCATAATTTTTTAATGCAGCTGATAGGACATTGAAGCCACATATTGTTTGTGTCTTATCCTACCTAAATTAAGGAGCTTTAGTAGTAGCGAAGAATTATTTGGTTAAAATTGATGTGGAGAGAGAGATGGAAGTTGTATAGTTAAGAAGAGGTTAAGGAAATATAGAAAAGGTGTCATGCCCAAATTTTACTAGGAAAAACACAAATACAATTTTTTTATTTTTTTGGTAATAGCTAGGATGAAATATAGACAATTGAATATTGCTATATGAAATTATAGAAGACTAAAGCTTCAAGATACTAATTGGTTATTATTATAGGTTGTAACCTAGCCTCAATTCTTTAAGAAAATTGATCCTTAATAGTGTAGTGGAGGTTTGAGTGTTACTGCTAGGTTGAATATATATATATATATATATATATATATATATATATATATATATATATATATATATATATATATATATATATATATATATATATATATATATATATATATATATATATATATATATATATATATATATATATATATATATATATATATATATATATATATATATATATATATATATATATATATATATATATATATATATATATATATATATATATATATATATATATATATATATATATATATATATATATATATATATATATATATATATATATATATATATATATATATATATATATATATATATATATATATATATATATATATATATATATATATATATATATATATATATATATATATGTGAATCCAATAAATTTAATATGTTTTTCTATAAGGGTGGTGGAAACCTAATCTAATCGATCAAAAGGCCACATTCTCAGTTTAAGGAACTTCTAAACAATTGATGAGCTTTTATAGAACTATTGACTTACTTCATAACTGTGTTATGTACGTATCTAAATTAAATATGAATATGTTGTTCCCACATAATTTCTGATTTTATTAGATCGTATTTTAGTTTACTTAGGAGGTATTTTAATAAAATCCTACAAGTATTTGAGTTAAATCACCTACTTAGGTATCTCTAAGGACAACTCTTGACAAGTGAACAATTAGTAATTTGTTAGTTGTTGATGTGCATGTGTTCGCATTACCAACCAAGCTCTAGGTACTATTGTGCATCAGGTACCTAAGGGTTGACTATGCATAGGGTGAAAACCCTTAGAAGAATAAATTACATTAATGGTGTTAGCATAGTTGATTTTTCTTCTAAAAGTAGGTCCATGCACCTAACTCAAGATTATTGATAAAGATGGATAAATAATTTTTTTTTTAAATGACTACTATTTTACATACACTAACAATTAATGTCAACTCTAGTAGTGTTTGGCTTATATATTTTATATGTTAAATTTATATGATGATAAATAACAAGATATAACTTATTATATACTGAAAACATATATCTTATGATTATACCATTTAGTCAAATGTGTGTATTCTATTTGAATAACAATCATAACTAACATTGTATGATATACTATTGATGTTGCAGGTCCAGGAAATAGGCTAATGTCTAATAGACTATGAGAAAATCACAAACCCAATAAATATATGTTAACAGCCTCTAGTGTACCATGAAAGCCAAATGAATTAAAAAAAGAAAGAAAATCTAAAACTCCCTCTTTCATTTGTAGCTCCACTTTCCTTCTTTCTTCTCTATGTGATGTAGCTCCAAAATTTCCTATACTACACACAATGTTGAAGCAAAAGCCTATGATAATGATAGTGCTATGAGAATACTAGAAGTTGTGATTTTAGCATGAGAAATGGAGTGAAAAATGTGAGAAAACTAGGGACTTGAAAAGACTTAAGAATTAGGGACCAAAAATGAGAGGAAGAATGCCCATTTTATAATCAACACACAAGGTGAGAGCATTGGAATTATCACCTTGGATATGTGACATGGCAAGAGATTTCTTGGATAATCCATGATGCATATGACACAAGATGCCAAGTGTCAGATTGTATGATGCTTGGAAGTCAAACTTGGCTAAAGAGGGAAGAGAATCTATGATGCATCATACGACACCTCAAGCCCACTTAAAGCCCATAATCTATCATGAATGAAGCCAAATATGGACATGCATAAGAGAATAAGAATCTTGGATTATGAAATATCTTAACCAAGTGTCAAAGGAGAATCCATGAGGCATCACGCTTATGTCTCATGATGATGTCAATATTTTATGAAATATTTGAATTAAAAATCCTTTATTCCACAAAATAGAAATTAATGAAAATGGAACTAATGGAGGAAAATATGACTTAGGAAATTGAGAATTTCCATGGTTTTAAAATGATGAACCAATTAATTAATAAAATATCAATTAATTGACGAGGTTAGTTAGAAATAACAATTAGTAAAATGACATAGGATAAAATAATGGGTTATTTAATCCTATAGAGAAAATTTGTAGATGATTGGCCAATTTGATTAAATAAGTATGATAGTATCCTTCGATGAAAATGTGATGATAATGGCGACTGAATAGGATGATGATAGGTAGATCAAAGCCATGGTCAAATTGATTGATTGATTAACATTTCAAGGACACATGACATTAATTAAGGATATGTAACACACTTAACCAATATCGTAAATGTCACAAGATCAAAACTGATTGATATACTTGATCATAATAATATTGATGGATGTAGTTAATATTATAAAAATGGTTAATAATACCATGATCTAACATTGAAAGACTCAATGATGTCAAATATTGAATGACATGAATGATAGTTTGACCTAGCATTGAGAGCCATGACAATACTAAGGTCAGATTGATAGTTTTTCCAAGTCACTGAAAGCCACAACAATACCTAGGATTGGAAGGATAATGATTAATTTTGGATATTTGATATGTTTTTTGTTGATTTACACTGATTCTAAGTGATTCAAGGTTGATTTCAAGTGATTTTGAGTTGATATGAAATGGTTTTGAGTTGACATGAAATGATATGAAATTGATGTAAAAGAGTATATGGATGGTGATGAACACTATTGAGATATGATCAAGTTGGACAAAAGATCAGAATTAGTGGACTAAGAAAATGGGATGAATTAGTATGAAGAAGTGATGAAACCGTATATGCGAACCATTCTTGAGCATCTACAGATGTATGCAATTGTAACATATAATATTCAAGATTAATAATAAAAACCATATATACCATCTAATTAATGCTTTATTCCTATCTACCCACCATTATATTTCTTTATTATAATCTTATTTTTTAAATTATATATTTTTTTCAAAAATCCTTTTAATATTCTAATTTGCTAACACCTAATATAAGATGATTAATCCAAAATCATGGTTATCTACTAATATTTTTTATATACTTATCCTAAGCTATGATATAATACATATACCAAAGTTACATCTACAACATACAACTAACCATCCCATAAAAGTGACATAACCACCTAAACACTAATAATTAGTTTTAACCTATACCCTTTTTCCTTTATTAAGCATCCCTGTTATATTCAAATCTATACTCTAACCAAACATTAAGTATTCCATAAATTATCTAATTTCTAATCTAGCTCTTTTTTTCTTCTTTCCTGACTTCCTATTTACACACCTAACCCGAATATTATTCCAAGACATGGCCTCCCAAAATTCACATGTGACATGTGATAGGGGACTCCTCTTCCCAAGTGGTCCTTTTGGGTGTCTATCCCCATGCCCCAAGAAGGACCTATCATGGTTTTTCTTGGGGTTACCTTTTTCCTCCAACTGAGCCCCCCCTACCCCCACCTTTATTTTTTCTTATTACTCCCAAAGTCATGCATCTTGGGGAATGTGGTATGATTTCCAAGTGGGGAAGTCCTTCCCACATGTGAGGTGAGGGTGATATGTGACATGAATTGATACTAGCCGGCCTTAGTAAGTGCTTTCTCATTTTTCCTTTGTTTGTTTTCTAGTTTTTTATGAGTGTGTTGGTAGTGTATTGGCCACCCACCTAGGGAAAAGGATGATAAGCTAAATGCATGCCATTTTTTTATGGTTTATTTATTTAGTGTTATAATATAATAAGTAGTCCCCCTTTGTTTCATAGGTCAATTTTTTTTCTTTTTTTTTATAGAAAGGAGTGTTATATGATTATTTTGTGTCAGTATCCCTTGCCTAGGTGTGCGTAGGTTATTTGTACCCTATATTTAACTTGGTTTAGGGGAAATATTTTGTGGGACTCAAGAGGAAATTCCAAGGAATATCCTTGGGATCAAAATATTGGTCTAAAATTGGGAGAGGAATTATTTTGTCGCCCATAGAAATTCTAGAGAGGTTATTATGCATGTACAAGTTTGTTTGTTGACATATTCTCTTCCTCTATACTATGACTTTTATTAGGTTCACCTCCCTTACTTTGATGTTTTATGTCATGAACCTTGGGAGATAATTGATTTTATTATACTATTATTGTGGTAATGAATATATCTTAAATGTTAAATCTCTTGAAACACTATATAACTTCAAAATATTCCACTTGAAACTTATTAATTAGTTCATACAAGTCACTTTCCTTAGTACATCAAATTTTATATCTTTCCATTGAACACGATAAATTACATCATTTATTAATTCGATCCCTATGATGAAACTTCTAAATGAGTAGTATTGTTCGAAAAAGATTCATTATTGAAATACTTTTTATATACAACATATTTTAAAACACCTTCCTTATCTTGTTGCTAGATTCACAATGAACATGATTCACTTCTATCTAAAAAATAATATGAACATGAAGCACAAGGAACTATATGATTTAGAGAGTTTCTTCTATATTGCAACCATATAATTAAGGAAATTCTTCTTTTCATACCAATACATATGAATGCACATCTCTAAATCTAATTGAATTCACATCTCCACAACCTCATAGTGCTAAAATTAAACATTCCCATTATAAATGTAATACACCAAAGACAAGGTCTCTTTCATGCTTCTTCAACACAAAAAGACTCCAAAAGTATTCCTTGAATCCAATGAGTACAAAACCTCCAAAGATATTTACACAATAACCATGGAGGCTCACCTCCCATCCTAGGCTTGTAAGAATCCACCCACTGAGTAGGGGAAACAAGGCTCAAACGAGTTACACTAAAGCACTACCAATACATTTAACTTATCATTAAAACACATATAACTCCCTTCCAAGGCCTAACACAATGATTCACCATTGGAATCATGAAAAAATGGGTGAAGCTGGGCTCTCCAAAGAGAAGAGTGCCATATCCATATACACATATACATATACATTTTCAATTGCATAATTCCTCTTCAAGGCTATCAAAATACATCCTTCTTATCACATCAATATACTTATACCTCGCATAATAAAAAACAAGGCATACGGCTTCAATGGAGCCCATACTCCATCAACAACAAAACCCTCTCCAATAGAAAAATATGTCAACTTCAATGTTTAGCCCAAATAACCCCTTCACCCAAGGGTGATTGAAGCCTTCAGACCCATTTACAATAAACACTCAAAAATAAAGAAAAATTCCAAGATAAATCCATCACAAATAATGGTACATACCCACAATCTCAACAAAAAAACATTGCATAGATTTTATCACAAAATTAACAAGAACAATATCATTGAGCAAATGCAATGAGATTTATGGCATGGGCACCAACCATGGTCCAAGCTAAAGGTAGGAATGAATTTTTTTGTAGAGTTCCTTTTCCCTTAGTCCTTCCTCCTTCCCAACCCTAATTATTTCTATACTTAGAGAGTGTGTGAAAACCTCACTAGTTTATCCAAGTCACCTAAAAAAGACTTTCACACTATATCTTTTTGGCAAAAACATCAAGCCACCACCTCTTACAATTTTCTCCCTCCCAAATTTTCTTCTTTGACTAAGTGGAAAGATGGGGATGAACTCATGGAACAACTCAATATTCGAATTGGTGGGAGAGTGCATTGGTTAAGGGGCTCCCTAGGCTAGCTAACCACTAAAATGGTTAAATTTAGGCCCCTAACATGTTATGCTAACATATGGGTAGCTTATTTTCATAAAAAAAACACTATGGGACCACCTATTGACCCTCTAAAATCCTTTTCAAGTTTGAATTCGAAATTCCCCTTGATGGTGACCCATCCTATCCTTTTTCCAAGTGGATTTGGTTAAATATTTTGGAAGACAATTAGTTTAAGATTAAGTGCTACCATGACCAAAACCCTTGGTGACATGTCATAACACACAAGCAATCACAAGTGTCAAATGATACTTTAAAAAAACATTACCCATCACCATGACATTTCCCTAATGTATTTATGAGATCAAATTTACCACGCACATGCAAACTTACATTGACAAAATAAACACATCACAATGAGGATTTTGAATCTCCCATAGATTCACCTTGGCTAATCTCTGTCCACATAAGTTTAGACCTTGTTTCCCAATTAAATTCCATGGTTTAATTGCATGCCCACTTAATTTGAGTATCAGTAGTCCAATGAAAATCATATAAAAATACATGTGTATAGATGCATAACAAATTTAACATTTCATAATAAACATATTCAAATTTCCATAGTTAACCTTTCTTTCTTGAATTATTTTCATATAAAAAGTGTTGAAAACATTAAGATATCAAAATCTGCACATCAACATTAATCTTTCCCTATCACAATCAAATTAATGTTCTAAATCACATTATGTTCCATTTTCTATCATGATGATGAAATGTTGAATCTATACTATAAAGTCAACCAACATGAAAAATAGTTATGAATACATATCTTAGGTCAAGATTAGCAAAATGTAAACATCATGACCAATATCCTTTTATTCAACATAGTTTGAATATGTTAATAGTATCCCATTATACATTATAAGGTGTATCAATTATGTCAGGTAAATCAGGAGGTTTGCATAGTCACATAGTTTTCAAATTCAATCATAGGATCAATCTATTACATTTTATTGAGCCACAAAATTTCTCCACATGAATATCATCATATCCACCTAATACTACTTGCATAATAAATTGGCTTATTATATTACATCATAGGGAGTTATATCATATAAAACCTTATCCAATTTTGATAACAATTTCCATCTACACTATTGGTAGTTCTTACAAGGGTGGTGTTGATTCATCTTTCTTAAATAATTGATTATCCTAATAGATCATAAAATACCATGAATCTAGTGATCTATTTTCTAGTTTATGACATTTCAAAAATTATTCCATATGGTCTAAATTCATCAACCTAATGTAGCTAAATAGGTTATTTAACCTAGTAATAACTAAAATGTACATCAATGTCAATAAATATCTTATATTTTATTATTAATAAGTGAATTATCACTCACAAAATACATAAATTCTAAAACCTTCTTACCCTCATTTTATCATAAGATGTAAGGATAACTATATGTGTGTGTGTGTGTGTGTGTGTGTGTGTGTGTGTGTAATTCAAATCCTCTTCACAAGAACTAAAACATATCATCTAATGTCATTGCTCTTTCTAAATTCCAATCATATCCATAACATTTAGGGTTTGTACTAAGGTACCAGGGAAGGGGCCTTATAGAAGGCTATGATCAAGTTTGTAAGTCTTGATATGATTGTAGTGAGTAGGAATTGAGAAATCAATCTTACTACAATGCAAAGACAGTATTTGAATCTATGGTAGATACATAATTAATGTGTGGTGTGATTTGTTATGATTGAAGGATTGCAAGAAAGCTTGTATGCACCATTTTTTCATGTGAAATGTCTTGAGAAAATTGAAGAGAGATTTGATAGAAAATTGAAATGAAAGGTGGAGTTTGTGAAGTGGAAAGTCATAGAAGCCCTAAGTAGCAGTTTTATGGTATTTTTGTCAAGCTTGAATCTAGTTTTACACTCAATAATGTTAAAATAGAAAGTCAAAAAGTGCATGATATAAGTGATAGACCGAGCTATGGGTTTAAGAAGCATCCATTTGTATCCTTATTGGATGATTCGATGGGCACATTTTTACAAGTTTGAAAAAATGTTTGCATGTCAAAGATATAAGAAGTTACATTCATAGTAAGATTGAGAGCATAGGTTGTGATGAAATTAATGAGGACTTGGGAAAGATGTGTAATAGTGACCTATACATAAAGTCTAGCTATGCACACCTATAGAATTTGATTTTGGTGAAATACATGTTTTACACAGAATTTGATAATCACGACTAGACGCAAATTATTTTGAGTAGGATATGAGATGATATGTTTTGGCCATGATATGAGAAGATTTTCATTGAAAATGAACTAATTCACAAGGTCACAAGACTGAGAAATAAATGATGTATCCTATCAATGAGAAGAATGCCAAGAAAATGGTTAAAACAAACCTAAAGACAAAGTTTGATAGAAGGAATATGAACATTGAACCTATTAAGCATAAAGGAGTAAAATTGGTAACCAAGATATTAGGGTAAGAGTTGAACTATCAATCAAGGGTTAACTCAATGCTAGCTAGATTTCTTCATTCCACATATGAAGGAAGAAAGGTTAACTTAAATGTGACATCACTAAAATTCAATTCTTGGATAACATTGCAAGGTTGAAGAAAGCTATGAATGCAATATTTAGAATTGAGTTTTGTGCTACATGGAAGTTCCCTAGATTGATAAGTTGGGATAGAAGTGAGTGCATGATGAAGTTAGTTACTCAATGCAACAAATCCAAGCCATAGAATGTTAGAGATGATAACACTAATAGAGTGATGAAAAGTTTCCAATCAGAGATGAAACTGAGGTATAGAGTACCACCCTCTACGGTGGAGAAGTATAAGGAAGATTTATGCTTCATGGAGGAAACATAAAATAGTTGCATGGAAGTACTAATTCACAAAATCAACTTCATTGAGCCTATTGATTATTAAATAAGTGTAGAACTCATAGAAGGATATGTGATGATCATACTTGAAACTAAGTAGGACATAGAATGCCCAAGATGGGGAACCTACAAGGAGAGGTCAAGAATAGTTCAATCTAAACTATATAGAAATGGAAGTATGAAAGAAGTTGGAAAGGAGATAGATTCCATTCTTAAGGAATATAGCATGAAAAGACAAAAATTCAATGAGATTAACAAAATTTCACTAGAGATGAAAGACAATGGTCAAATTGAAGTGTTGGTAGTAACTCCAACTATTGTTGTAGGACCTTTAGAAGGAGTAACAGTGGCATAACCATGTGCACAAGCTCCCATTGCACCTTATGTAGTAGTTGTGTAAGTGTAACCAGTGAGAGCAAGACATGCATAGAACAGGAGGCAGTCGGAGGTGGAAGCACCTACTGCATAGAGAAAATTAGGAAGATTGGTAAAGGTTAAACAAGAACCTACACCACAAGCCAACAAAAGGGTCAAGTGGATTGCCAATGGACTAGGAAAGAGGATAAAAACTATGCATATAAGTAGTTGAGAATGCTTTGAAGATGAAGATGAGGATAAACCTATTGAACATGATGTAGAAGAAGTAAGGACAATAGTAGTAAAGAAATCTTGGAAATCTAAGGTAAAATTTTTGAATATGCAGATAATAAAAGATGATAATTTTGTACATTTAAATAAATATTATAGTATGTATAGTAATATGGATAGAAGGAAGTAAAAAAATTCTACTATAAGAAATATAATATTGAAGAAGAATAAATTTGAGAATATAAAAAATAAGATTCTTGAAGACCTATACAATAGGTTGATTAATAGGAAGAAGAGAATGTTGGAAGAGGATCTGAATATTAGGATCACTATAATAAATAAACTATGTGATGTTGGATACAAAGTGGAATCAGACAGAGTTTTGAAGGGTACTAAGCCCTTACTACTAAACAAAAGAAGATGAATTTTTTTGATGGGAAGCAATTATGAGGAAGTTAGACAAGAAAAAGTTGAGGCTATAGTAAAATATATGTCCTTAGTACCTAAGGTGAGTGCACAAACAATAGATCATAGTCCAGTGTATGTACAAGTAGATACACCTACCAATGAAAAGGAAGAAGAAGAGGAGAAACATTAGGAACTTTCACCACCTCACATCTTTATGGGTAATAATTCCATGCAAGTGGATAGTACATGCATAACTATGGATATTAAGGAGAATCCTCTTGCAACATTTGGCTAGTACATTGTTGGTAATATTACTAGTTATTCTAGCTCTGATAATGAGGAAGAAGTTAAGAAGAAAGAGCCAAATGAAATGAGGAAGGAAAGGATACAAAGAGAAGAGGCAAAGAAGAAAATAGAAGAAGAAGAGAAAAGTGAAGAGGTACAAGAAAAGAGAAGAAGAGAAGAAGACGAAAAGAAAAAGAAAGAAGAAGAGAAGAAGAAAAGAGTAGAAGACAAAAGCTAAAGATGTAGAGAATGATGTTGAGAAAAAGAAGAGAGTAGAGGAAGAGAAGAAAAAGGTAGTTACACTTATTGCTACTCCATATTTATTAGTAATAGAAGCTAGAATATAAGTAACATTAACTATTCCATTTGATGTTGAAGATTAGAAAGGCCTACTGAGAACTTTGAGTAAGTTATCTAAGAAGAGTAAATTTGTAAAACCTTTGAAGTAGACATTAGCTAAAGTCTTGCAAAGGATGCAAAGGATAGTTACTAAAATTTTTGTGGAAAGACTTTCAAAAGGAGTAACAGTAGCATAACCATGCACAAGCTCCTATTTCACCTTATGTAGTAGTTGCATAAGTGTAACTAGTGATTGCAAGAAATGGATAAACTAGGAGGTAGCTAGAGGTGGAAGCACCTAATGTGTGAAGGAAATTAGGAAGATTGGTAAAGGTTAAACAAGAACCTACACCACAAGCCAAGAAAAGGGTCAAGTAGATTAGCAATGGACAAGGAAAGAGGAGAAAAGCTATGCTGATATGTAGTTGAGAAATCTTTGAAGATGAAGATGAAGATAAACCTAATGAACATGATGTACAAGAAGTAACGACAATAGTAGGAAATAAATCTTCAAAACCCAAGGTAGAAAATCTAAATATGCAGATAATAAATGATTATAATTTTTTAGATTTAAATAAATATTACAGTATGTATAGTAATATGGATAGAAGGAAATTATAGAATGCTACTATAAGAAACATGATATTGAAGAAGAAGAAATTTGAGAATATACAAAATAAGAATCATGAAGACCTATACAATAGGTTGATTAATATGAAAAGGAGAGTGTTGGAAGAGGATCTAAATATGAAGATCACTATAATAAATAAACTAAGTGATGTTGGATCCAAAGAGGAATTAGACAAAGCTTTGAAGGATATTGAGCCCTTGCCAAGGAACAAAAGAAGACCAATTCTTCTAATAGGAGGCAATTATGAGGAAGTTAGACAAGAAATAGTTGATGCTATAGTAAAATATATGTCCTCAGTACCTAAGGTGAGTGTGAAAAAAAAGGCTATTAGTCTAGTGTATGTACAAGTAGATACACCTACTAGTGAAAAGGAAGAAGAACAGGAGACACATCAGGAAATCTCACCATGTCACATTTTTGTGCGTACTAATTCCATACAAGTGGATAGTATATGAATAACTATGGATACTAACAAGAATCCTTTTGCAATATTTAGCCAATACATCGTTGGAAATATTACTACTTATTCTAGCTCTGATGATGAGGAAGAAGTCAAGAAGAAAGAGCTAGAGTCAATGAGGAATGAAAGGATACAAAGAGAAGAAGTAGAGAATAAAATAGAAGAAGAAGAGAAAAGAGAAGAGGTACAAGAAAAGAAATGAAGAGAAGAAAAAAAGAGCAGAAGAAAAAAGCTAAAGAGGATGTGGAGAATGATGTTGAGGAAAATAAGAGAGAAGAGGAAGAGAAGAAAAGGGTAGTTACACTTGTTCCTATTCTAGCTTTAGTAGTAAAAGTAGTTCTAATATTAGTAGCATTATCTATTCCATTTGATGTCGAAGATAAGAAAGGCTTTTTGAGCACTTTAAGTTATTTGAGAAGAGTAAATTTGTAAAGTCTTTGGAGATGACATTAGTTTAGGTCTTGGGAAGGATGTAGAGGATAGTTACTACAATTGTTGGGGAAGGACCTTTAGAAGGAGTAATAGTGGCATAACCTTGTGCAAAAGCTACCATTGCACCTTATGCAGTAGTTGTACAAGTGTAACTAGTAAGAGCAAGAAATGGATAGACCAGGAGGTAGCTAGAGGTGGAAGAACCTATTGCACAAAGGAAATTAGGAAGATTGGTAAAGGTTAAACAAGAACCTACACCACAAGCCAAGAAAAGGGTCAAGCAGATTAAGAATAGACCCAGAAAGAGGAGGAAAAGTATGTAGATAATTAGTTGAGAAATATTTGAAGATGAACATGAAGATAAACCTATTGAACATGGTGTATAAGAAGTAAGTACAATATTAGGAAAGAAATCTTGGAAACCCAAGGTAGAAAGTTTGAATATGCAGATAATAATTGATGATAATTTTGTACATTTAAATAAATATTTTTTTATGCATAGTAATATGGATAGAAAGAAAATACAAAATGATATTATGAGAAATATGACATTGAAGAAGAAGAAATTTGAAAATATACAAAATAAGATTCCTGAAGACATATGTAATAGGTTGATTAATAGGAAGAAGAGAGTGTTGGAAGAGGGTCTGAATATGAGGATCACTATAATAAATAAACTATGTGATGTTGAATCCAAAGATGAATCAGATATAGTTTTGAAGGGAATTGAGCCCTTACCAAGGAACAAAAGAAGATCAATTCTTTTGATGGGAGGAAATATGAGGAAGTTAGACAAGAAATAGTTGAGGTTATAATAAAATATATATCCTCGATACCTAAGGTGAGTGCACAAACAAAGTTTGGTAGTCCAATGTATGTATAAGTAGATACACCTACTGGTAAAAAGGAAGAAGAGGAGACACATTAGGAACTTTCACCACATCACATTTTTGTGGGTACTAATTCAATGGAAGTGGATAGTACATGCATGACTGTGGATACTAAGGAGAATCCTTTTGCAACATTTGACCAATACATTGTTGGAAATATTAGTACTTATTCTAGCTCTGATGATGATGAAGAAGTTAAGAAGAAAGAGCTAGAGGCAATGAGGAAGGAAAGGATACATAGAGAAGAGGTAGGGAAGAAAATAGAAGAAGAAGAAGAGAAAAGAGAAGAGGTACAAGAAAAAAAAAAAGAGGAGAGGAAAAGGAAAGGAAAGAAGAAGAGAAGAAGAAACGAGTAGAAGAAAAAAGCTAAATAGGATGTAGAGAATAATGTTTAGGAAAAGAATATAGTAGAGAAAGAGAAGAAGAAGGTAGTTACACTTATTCCTACTCTAGATTTAGTAGTAATAGTAGCTGCAATATCAACAACATTATCTATTCCATTTGATGTTGAAGATCAGAAAGGCCTACTAAGCACTTTGAGTGAGTTATTTGAGAAAAGTAAATTTGTAAAGTCTTTGGAGAAGATATTAGCTTAAGTCTTGGAAATTATGCAAAGGATAGTTACCACAATTATAGATATTCCAGACTTGTAGTCAAAGGCCATGGAGTTGTTGAAGAATTTTGATAAGGAATTCACAAACCTAGTAGACTCGTGATGGAACTCTATTCAACATAGTTTGTATTAATGTGTGCAATGATCTAAAGGCACTTGATGGAAACATCAAGGGACTGTGAAAGAATATTGATGAGGGAAAAATATTGTATGGACAACGTGCATAGTCATACAAGTACCTTGCAGATTATGAGAGTCCAATAAAAGGTAAGACAAGTGAGCTTGAAACAATCATTATTAAGTTACAACTCCCATAATCTAGAATTGACGACTATGGAGCAGAAATTGAGAAGATACATTGCATGATTAGAGACTTGGAATATTAGAAAGAGAAAGTAGCATGGAGATTCTCTAGTCTTAGAGAAATTTTTTTTTCTAAGATTAGGATTTTGGAGAGACAACTTGAGGAATGTCTTACACCTAAGGCATCCTATGACAAGTTTTCCTACACTAATTTGAGTGCAGTTGAAGTACCATCTTATGCACTTTGTGTACTAATCAATATCTCAAAAATAGTGAAGGACAATTGGAAGAAAGTGATAGAACAACTAAAGGTTTCATATGCAGATTGTTTCACGAGATTTACAGGTTGATAAATAGCTAATCAAAGTTTTGTGGATATAGTTTTTTTACACCTTTTTCATTGATGTCAAAGGGGGAGAGTATTATGTAGAAGGAAAATTATATAGACATATATGAATATGTAAGGTGGAGCTTATGTATGTATCTATGTAAAGAGTGATAAGGAATGTAATGATCCATCAAAAAATTAATAAATTTGTTATGTTTTGAAGGCAATTTTGTATTTATTTTCTTTTTGTTTCTGTTATGTATGACATCATTTTGGTACTTGGACAATTTTCCCAAATGTTTCCATCAATACTAAAGGGGTATATTGTTGCCAATATGGAAAGATAGATGTCTTACTAGTTTTCATCTATGTAAACATACATTCAACATTTCATTCATGCATTTAGATATAGAAAATTGTCTAAGTATTAGATAGTTTGCAAGAACATAGTGAACAAATGTTAAGCATATGGATGACTCATTGAGAGTTAGCTATTTCATAGTTAAGGATGAATTCATGACAATATCATGATGACATATTCCAATGTGCAGATATGTAAAAACAATATGACATGAGTTATGATTTAAATACCAGTGTGTGTATTTAGCAATGCAAAATAGAGCCTAGTAGAGAATTGGATTGAACTTAGTAATTACTTTGGATATGAAATAATTACTATGTTATGATGAGTTGACTATGTGGACATTATTATGTCAACTATATGAACACATGAAGGCCAACTAAGCATAATTTTGTGAATACATGAAGTTTAAGTGAAGATCTTATCTTGCAAAGATAAGTGTGCTATCTATGATAGACAAGAAAATGTGAAGTAAGATGCAAGCCTTATGTGATGTGAATTACAATGTATGATTAGAATAAGTGCAAAGCATAGTAGACAACAAGTATTTTATGTATATACATTCTTGTGAAGAAATGAATTGTATTATTGCATGTTAGCATGGTGGACTCTTCTTGCATACATTGTATTTGTTCTACCAACTCCTAACATGGCTAAAGAAATAGCTAATAGGGTTGACACTTCTAACAAGGCCTAGTCTCCTAACAGGGACTCGAGAAACTATATGTACTTCATAGAATCCTAACAGGGTCAATATCCTTAATAAGATCCTATTGTTTAGTAAATCATCTAGTGGGTATCATCCCCACTAGTGTTTTCCCTTTGCTACAGTTTCTCTAGTTAAAAAATAATGGTGTTATGAGTTATCTATGTGATGGTTATATTTACTATTTAGCATTGTTTTTTAACTTTCATATGAAATTTATAAAGTAATTAACTATTTAGTTGTGGGGAAAAGTTTGTAGAATACTAATTCAACCTCCTCCCCCCTCCCCCCACACACTTATGATTATCTCTTTCTAATAGTCTTTGCATGGGAAAGTAAAGTTGAATTTGGAACAAAGTAATCAAATTTAGAAGGAGAATGTTGATAAGTCTAGCAGACATCATTCTTTTAAAGTTGTTGATGAGGTGATGGTTCATTTGAAGAAGGGCATATTTCATCATAAACCATCTCTCAAATTAATCCTCAAGAACTAAATCGTATACCATAGATCAAGATCCATATCCATGAAAGAAAAACATAAATATAATGCGGCTGATAGATGCAATAGGCTATACCTCTCAAATGGAAACCATTGAATATACCAAGAGTGGAGAATGAGAATGCTCATCAAGATATCTAATTCTCTAACCAAGACTCATCTAAAAATAATCTCCTCTCAAGTCCAAATAGGTGAATGTCCCTCAAACTTCCTGTTGAAACCATAAGCTCTCCCAACATCAACATTACCACTATCTCTAAGTATCCATGAGCAGCTATAACAAATCAATCCATGCCAGCTCCAAATAAAACATTGCAATATCTTGAAGCATCCAACTAATGATCAATGTACTCAATATAAAGAAACTAAACCAATACCAATGTAAAATTTTAAACCATGGTCTCAGGAACATAAACTTGACAACATGATCTAACCATCTCAAATAAAGAGACAACATGATCCATAAAAACATACCATAACATGTCAAAAATCTAAATGTGTATAAGGAGTGTACCATGAAATAATATTGAAACCATCCTAACCCCAATAATAACATGTAAAATAAAACCATAAACCACATCTTTACCCAAAACCCCATGAGTCCTTGAAATGAAACCATCTCCACACTCTAGGAAGAAAAAAATCTCCACATACTATTAGGAAACATCTCAATACACCATGAAGATAATGAAGAACACTATGAGTCCTCGAGATCCCACCTTCTTTAGACACCATGAAGATAAAAGGTACACCATGCAAATTTCAAAGGCACTTCTGTAGTGACAAGATCTAAGACAAGCCTCCAACATTTGTAAACACTCAATAAATATATCAACTCCAAAAACTCCAACTCAACTATTTTACTGAGTTATGCATGTGGCATCATAAAATTATTCTCTTACATGAAGATCCCATATGTCTATACTCACATAACCAAAGTGTTAGTACTGAGTGAAACCAAGATTTCCAAACCTAGAAGATACTTACCAAAACAACAACTAATCCTGTACTACCACCTCATCACTGTTACAAGCTCCAAGTAAACTGTGTATCCAAGCTATCAATGAAAACATGATAAAAAAACTATCCTCTAACCATGAGAAATAGATAAGGCATCAAACCACTAGAGAAATATAGGTGCACATCATGAGCTTCTCTTTACCCAACATGTCATGCAAAAATTCATGACACGATGATCACATTCATGAACTGAGAAAATAACTCTCAATTTATTCAAACTATTAGTATAAAATAGTCAACCAAAATTCTTCACCATGACTATACCTAGTAACAACATCTCATTGCTTCTACAGGAAGACAATTAAGAAAATAATGTGACAAAGGGCATAGACAACCCAAATCCAAGTCACCAATCTAAATATGTAGATCAATAATGAAAGATCAATAGACAAAGACAATCCATATCCATGTCATAAATGCAACCTATAAGTATAAATGACTTACAATATTTCACAACTTGTGGACCCAACAAGTTATCATACATATCCAAACCAAACATGGGTAATCATATCATGATGAGAAATATAAGTTGAGTATATAGTGACATCAAATCCAAATCTCCAAAATATACAATGTTATAAACTTGCAATGTTACCATAGCCAATATATATCATAAACCATTCAGATCTATATATCATTAAATAAATCATCCCAAACCTACACTAACTCTTAACTAATATAAATATCTCTCAAAGAGCTTTCCATTGACTATTCAAAGTCAAAAATTAGACTCTATATGCCTAAGTTATGCACTAATTTTTGTTAAAACATCTAACTTTTGGGCTCTTAAAACTTGACAAAATATCAAAATCATATAATCAAACCTAGATCAAGTTATAGTAGTCTAAATTATCTTTCCAAAATCTGATATTCTGAGATAAAGTTATGGTCATTTTACCAAGACAATATTTTTACCATTTTCACAATGATTTTTTTTTTTGAGAAAAAATTTGATGGGATTAAATTTGATGGCCACCACATGCTTAAACAAAAAAAGCTTTTCATTCTCTCTTCACATAGCCAAACTAGGGCACATTACATATCAAAAATTATGGAAACATCGACTCGGATCTAATGGTGAGGTCTATTTTTTCTCAAGAGGTTATTTCTACAAGCTCCCCCTAAAACTCTCATTTAAATGAAACATCCAAAAAATCCTTTTGACCAAAAATTTCACATGCCTAAAATGCTACCAATACCCCATCATAAAATAAAACCCCAAACCCTCACATCTACAATAAATAACTCATATATCTTGCACTTTATTTCATCCTCTCATGCATTCCCATGGATTCAATCTAGGGTTATAACAATAAAACCATAGCTCTTATACCACTTGTAAGGAAACTTGCAAAAAATAAAATAACCATTTCCACATAACCCATAATAGATATAAGAAAAATATGTGATTGAAATCTACATGAAAGAGAATAGACAACATTCCCACAAAAAATGTGATAGAAGAAATACCTTGAGAAACCCTTATTGAGGGAAAAACCCCAACCTCCAAAAGCATCAATCACCATGTATTATTCAGAAAAATATATCATTGCAATACAACCATGGAAGCCTTTACAACCATAGCCACAACCAAGCAATCCATGTGAATAAGCATGAATCCACGCATCCCATGCCATGCTTCCAACCTGCCTTTACAAACATAGCCACAGCCAAGCAATCCATCTGACTAAGCATGAATCCACACATCCCATGCCATGCTTCCAACCTTCACCAATAGTCCCTTGCCTAACATATCAAGTCTTGTATTCCATGACTCTTTTCTTTTGTATTTTGTCTTGTCTCTTGAACTACCCTTATGGCTTCTTATATAATAGGAAGTCCATCAAAACCACCAAGTGGTGTTTACATAAACCATGTGCTACCTAACCCATTGACCCCACTTTTAATATTATAAATTTAATTATTTTCCCCAATATTAAATAATTACATCAAATATTAGCACAATGTTACAATACAACTCATCAAGTATATCTAATGGGAATCTTTACATGTTGCACATCCATCTAGGTTCTCCTAGGTGCAATGTTACATAATAAAAAAAAATACAATACAACAATATTATGGAATGTGTGCAACACCCATTATCTCAACATCATGTAGAGTTTTGAGGAAGTTTGATAATGGTAATTCTTATGAAGTTGAATTACCTAATGGCATGGATATATCTCCTATATTCAATATTTCTAATTTGCATAAGTATCATGAGTTAGATAACAAATTTTTTGTACCAAATGATTATCCTAAGAAGTGGATTAAAGAGGTTGAACAAATATTGGACTAGAGTGTTGGTAAGAGAAGAAGATGAAAATATTATTTTCAATATTTGGCGAAGTGGAAGAATAGACTAATGGGATATTCCATATGGATTTCTCAATTTGAGTTAGATTCAACTCAAGATGTGACATCTGAGTAATTTAGGAGAATCATTTCTTTAAAACCTAATTTTTTAATGTAGAAGCATCTTGGGTTTCCTTTCTATCCTTCTCATCTTTCTTTTTTTGTCAATAATTCCAAGTTGTAGTCATTGCCAAGTTCTAGTGTTTACCGAGCTACCTTTGTTTCCTAGTTTCTCTGTATTAATGCAATTGTTTAGTGTAGGCCAAGTTATTTGGCGTTGGTTGAGTTCTTTGATGCCCAAGATTTCCTTCATGTGTCAAGTGAGCCTGATATTTGTCAATTTTCAGTTCCTTCTTTGACCAAGTTTCTCTGTTATTGGATGTTAGTTTGAGCCTATTCATTAACAATTGTCTTTCTAGGTTTGGTTTGTGCCTTGACACTTAGTGTGCCCAATTTGATGAAAAAAAAAGTTGTTAGAAACATAATTGATCAATGTAGGTGTTCTATTAGAGACCCCTAAATTGAAGAGGTACATCTCCCTTATATACAAATATTTGCAATGACTACTATTTTTAGTATGTCAAAAAGATTTAAGGGTATGCTCTTGACCATAGAGCAAAAGAGGTTTGATTAGATTGCCTAAAGACATCAAAAAATCTAGGAATTTTTGAGATGATGAATCAAAAAGCTTCACATCTATGAATGCACATGAATCAACTTAAAATCTTCTATCTCTTAAATACAATTTATCCAACTAACTGAATGAGAATACAACTATTAGAAGAATAATTATCGATGCATACTGCATAAGAAGATAAAGGTTGTTCAATTAACAAATGCCTAGATTTTCCAAGCTACTGAGGTTTCACAACCACCATTTTTCTCCTACTTAGTATATTACATTAACCAAATCTGAAATTTATTGTATAATAATAAAAAGACTACATAAACTAATTTGCATAGAACAAAGGAAATGAGATAGAACTCTGAACGAAGGAAATAAAGCATATAATCAATAAAAAGAAAGAAACAAAATTCAGTTCATTTGTAATTCCACAACTTTCATTAACAACATATTTCATCCCTAGGTACCACACAAGAGCTAAAACTAAAATAACATGAACGAAAAAATCTAAAATATGGATGTAGAGTTTCACATAGTAGTCCTGGCTACATGGGATTTCCCAAATCATGATTTTGGTGATCTTATATACTTCTTAAGAAGTTGCATTTATAGGACCTTTTAGAAGGGGCCAAATACATTTTATGATTACTCAATAGAGAATCTTTGAATCACTCTAAAAATAAGATTGACTGGTTAGTCATCTATGTCAAAATTTTAGATTTCAAGGAGAATGCCAAATATGGCCACCATATGAGTAACATAGAGAGAGAGAGAGGTGACACATGTCATATGTTCATTGGGAGAGTGTAATCCTCTATCAAAGCATCAATTTTTCTTTCGAGTTACTACCTTGGATCGGTATGCCTTCATTGCATCAACTATATTCTTTAGCTCATGAACACTTGGAATGAAAATGTTATCATCTCTAATCATCCAATAATCATGCATTTCTATCAATTCTTCAACTTTGGAAATCTTTGATTGGAGCTTCTCCACTGCATGCTTTGGAACACAAATCACTATTGAGAGTTCGATAATCTTTGCCACCTAGAATAACTTGTCCATTACTTTCTTCATCAAATTACAGACATCCTTCATCTCATTATTACACTTGATTAAGATCCTAATTTTTAATTCTAATGATTTTTTCCAATAAAAAATGGCTCTTTCCATAATTTGAGTATCCTATGGGTTATAGAAACATTACTTTTCATGTCATTTACCTCTTACAACAACACCAATTTCTCTATTAGGTTGTCTGATGTTTTGTGTATCAATGTATGGTAGCTTCATGCTACTTCTCTCAATTAGTTAGTGTTCAACAATAGGTTCCCAAGGTTCTCAACAAGAGGGGGAGCTTAGGCCTTAATTTCATCAATTTAGGCATGACCAATTTGATCAATTTTCCTTTCTTGTTTTAACTTAAGCAAAAAATCCTTATTCTTCTCTGAACTTTGGTCAAATGTCTTGTAGAGGTACTTCCAAGTGTACCTCTGATGTAATTCATAAATTCTTTTTTTGAGGCTTTGAGTAACTCTTTTACTAACTTTAACTCTTCTAGTCTATCCTTAATCTTCACATTTATTGATTTCCAGATGTTGACCATAGAATTGTGCACCAGAATGCCTATGTCAATCAATATAATTTGGTAACTATTGGGACTTAATTCATAAAAATTTCCGTCCTTTTAAGGTTCTACAATCTCCACTAGCATATGATGTATAGAAGAATTTATGGCCAATGTAGATATAGTCTTCTACTTCTTTACCTTCCTTAATGTTAGATGAGTTGAAGTTTCTTATACAATAAGGTCTTTAGATGGACCATTTTCCTCACATCTTCTCTTATTTAGATCAATAATCTCTTCCAACCATGACTTAGTTGAAAGGACATTGATTGCTAACTACAGGGTTGTAGGATCAAAAGTCTTCCTCACAATTGGAGGTGTTACTGTTCTTTCACTGGTAGTAGGAAAGGAAGTTAAATTAGTAATAGATAGAGCTAGAGTGTCACCTTTCTGGGATTCTTCCTTCTCTTGGCTATCAAGAGGGTTATTTTCACCATCGAGGAGGATGACTAATATAGGGGAGGATAGCTTGGCTATTGATTTCTCCTTCTTCTTTTCCTTTTTCTTTCTCTTCATCTCCAACCTTTCCCATATTTGGTAAAGATCCTTGCCCACTGGCTGGGATGATTTGAAAATTCTTCTTAGGAGGTTGGTCTCCTTCTTCCACTAATAGTTTGTGCTAGCTTGTTTGATGTTGTTGTAGCAATAGTTGTGGATGTAGTAGCAGTAGTTTGGGTTGTCCCAGAAGCTACTCCACTAGTAAAACTAGTAATTCTAGTTCTCTTCTTCATTTATCTAGTCTATTCCACCCATTTGTATGTTCTCTTGATTATACCATGCATCAAGACTTCCATTGTGTCAATAACATAGCCTTCAGCTAGAGTTGACACTATGGGAGTGTTCTTGATTTTCTCATAGCTTGGGGATGCATATAGGACCATCATCTACAAGATTGCTAACATCAAAAATATCATTATACAAATTAATTTCAGCTATTATCAATATGGACCAATAGCTTTCTCTAGTTTGGTATTCATCATTACACTAGGTCCAGTAGTCTTAAATATCTGGAACATGCCTATGAGCATATCCTTGCTTCAAATGATCATTTACAAAGTTGAAAAGGTCATAGTGGAGTCTTATCACCTCATTATCAATCAATTTAATCCTTCTTTCAAAGGCTTTAACTAAATTCTAGGCATTAGATATGGAGACACAAGAGTAACATCCTACCACTATTAGAAGAGGAATCTCATCTATCTTCTTCACATTGCAGCATAAGGTGTTTACTTCAAGTATTTCTTACATAATTCAACAAAAATGACCTTATCTTTGGGATATCTAGGGAGCCTCTTCTGGAAGCCATCAAATGCACCAATCCTTGGGTAGGAAAAAGATGTATATTAGATGAAACAACACTTGAACTAGCTAACCATTAATATGGATTCTTGTGAAAATCTCTACTAAAGGCACCGTTGCAATTCCTAACACAAGCTCATTGTGAAGGCATCATTTACCATGACATATTCCTCAAAAATCCTCTACAATTGGAGATGAGGTTATAATTCATAAACTTGGTGATGTAATTATAATCTTCATTACTAGGAAGACTAGGCTAGAGATGATGTGTGGCTAAGATGTACATAAAATATAAATCAAACATAAAGAACTGGTTGAATGCATTTTCCAAATTTAGGTAGGAGGTAAGATCTTCCCATATATCCTAAGCACATTCAACTTATAGGACTTCAACGTAAATGGCCTAGAAAAAGAAGAAGTGATTGTGAATGAAATCCAAAATCTCCTCCTTTCCTTTTAATCTTAGCAATATTGCCAAGATATCCACAATTTCCCTATCTAGGTTGTTTCCAAATAGAGTCCTTGGAATCTTTCTCTTTTTGCTATGAAAAGTATGAAACCATGTCCTATGCATGTCTTCTCTCCACAAATTTTTCTTCTTGTTGAACATTGATGTAGAGGAAGAAATTTTTTTGTCACAACATTCTTCCCTCACTAGGATCTTGAAAGCTGATTTTGTTAGTTACTTCTTCATAGAAAGAAAAATAATTAATCAAGCAAAAATATTTGTTTTGTCTCTAGATTATAAATTTTGATACATTCCTTTACCAATTTTGGTACTTTCATAGCCATGAGGAACCTAATTTCCTCGACTAATCCACTTGCTTTCAATTTATGAGCAATTGGATGGATGGGCTAGGTGTTGAGTCTTTTGTGTAGATCACCTAGGTCATAAAAATTGATGGAACAGTCAGAGAATCTCTTCAATTCACTCTCCAATCTGATTAGGTGATCATATCCTACTAGTCTAATTTATATTATATTATACTTTCATAGAGAAGATAAATTACTTTGATAAACTAGCCATTATGACATGAAGAACTTTGTATGGAGAGAATTTGATCATCTAGACTTGGAAATTTGAATGTTGGTGCCACACAAGTTGAAGAACTCATGGCTAATAGTCATAATGGTTTGATTTGCAATAAATTAGATAGATTTAAGTTCTCTTTAAGACATTTTACTTTTACCAATGCCATGATTCATAAATTTGATGAACATAAAATTCACATAAATCTCTTATAGAAATGAGATTATTCACTTTCTAAATCAATGGGTTTTGGCTTTAATGGAACCTACCCTTTTAACTTAAAAAACTAGAACAATGGTAGCACAAAAATTATTTATGTATGGGCAAGGAATCATAAGCTTATCTTTCCTTAAGCTTGTCTTTTCCTTTGATTTAGGATTGCATCATGACCTAGATTCAATCAACACCATGGGTACCCTATTACTTTGTTTTTCAAACAAAGTTTTTCCTTTCTATTTTAAGTCATTCTTCAAAGAAGTTGCGAAATGAATTGTTTCCCTTAAGCTCTTGGACTATCATTTTCTTTAGTTTGGGTTTGCACTTAATGGGCTACTCCATCACAAACTACTTTGTGGTATTTCCAAAGAGTGTCTCTGCATCTAGATTTTGTATTTCCACATTTCATATAGAGGCTCTATAATTTCTCTTAGATGGAAAGTTGTTAGAATACTTTAAAATAACTAGGAGGGGGGGCAAATCAGTTATCCAAGGTCTGGATGTATAAATAAAGCTTTTTATAGCATAGTGAACCCATAAAACATCATTCATCATGCATGCATCCATAAGATTATGCAATCATTTAAAAATTTTAGTTTACAATCAAATCAACTTGTATAAATATAAACATGAAACATAATAGATTCATCAACACACTTGGCACAATGATTTATGTGGAAACCCAATTTGGGAAAAACCACCCATAACATTCTACTCTTTTCACTCTTCTAAAGTCATGCACTATGAAAGGCCAAATCTACTAAAGGTTAAAATATACCCTGTTAAATCTGACCCTGTTAAAGGATTTCAATCACCTTGTTAGGAGTAAGACTTGTTAGAGGAATTTAGACCATTCACTTGGAATGTCACCCGATTAAAGGATTTAAAAATGACTATTAGGTCAACCTTAACCCAAAGGATTTACCCTAGATTGATGCAATTGTTAGAGAGTAATATTAAGGCTTTGATCTCATACAACATACAACTTTATTTGTAGATTAAAAATCTTTGTTTAGTCCTCAATTTTTCTTGGCCTTCATATATTGTAGCTTTGTTAGCTTGTTCACCCTTCAAGCATTCATCACCTTAAAATTTCTTGCTTAACATGCCATTGTAGAATTTTATCTTAGGTAACTTGATGAAGAAAAACCCTTGAATCCTTGTCTCCCTAAGGTTCATGCACCTAAAAACCTTGCTTCATGACTAGTCATTCCTATAAATAGGAAATTAAGATCTTTTGTTGCTCATTCTCCATTGTCCAATTTAGGGTTTGGATGGATAAGGTAGGATACAATGTATCTTCTCCATATCTCATATCTCTTCGAGAAATTTTTACTAGAATCCACTTTATATTCACCTAAACATAGTTTAACTTGAATTCTGTACCACTAGCTGATCAACATTGTGTTCCACCTAGTTCATATAATCTAAGAAAACAAATGTGTTAACTTAGATCCATCAAATTTATGATATTTTAAATAATGCAGTAGCTCATCATTATCAAGCTTCTAATGCTTGGCACATACTATGTTGCCCGACATCCACTTTGAAATCATTCAACATGAACTAAATTTTACTAGTGCTTGGCATCAACTAAACTTTACTCAGCGTCAATTCTTCTACTCAACATACACTTGAATGAACTTTTAATGAGCTCCAACTAATTTTTTGCTCTACTTGCATTGACTTTACTCAGCACCTACTATCCACTCAGTCAAGCTTGGTAGACAAACTTTTTATAACTTGTTCTTCTAAACTTTGTCAGTGTAACAAGCCTTTGTAACCTTAAGTAAATTATCAATGCATCATGTTATCACTATCTTAATTGATTATTGTACTTGATTACATAATCATAAGTAAACCTTTCCTCTAGGTGTTGTTGGTACATCTTTTGATCAAATCATCTTCATCAATCAAATAAGTAATAGTACTTAAATTTTATAAGAAATTGTCTTACCAGTGAATAGCAGGTTTGACATCAGTGAAAAAACAACAATTGAAACACATAGTCCCTCTTTCAATCTAGTTTCAGCAATCTCTGTCAACAATGATCATTTCAATTACATCTCAACAAAAGTATCATTGAAGCATATGTTTTCTAGGGACTTGAACAATTAGAATCATTTCTCTTCTTTTCCTAACATTTCTCCAAAAATGAGCTCAAAGACATTCACTTCCAAGGGGAAAGCAATCAAATTGATGGAACTTTTTCCATCTACAAAATACATACTCTGACTATAGATTAGTACTCTGGGAGTTTTGTGGCTGTGGATCCTTGCTCATCTGATCTTCCCATTAGGAATCAATCTTCAAAATCACCTAGAGATGTGGAAATAATTTTATTCTTTCGGATCTTAATTGAAGAACTATGTCAACAATGAGAATTTAATAGCATGGGATGCAATCTAAAAGGTACACCAAGCTAGCATTAAGAGTTAATTATAGAGTAAAAATAAGCTTCATTATCATTAGGAAGATGCTCAGATAGAAACCAACCCAAACATAAACCACCTAAGGCCTTAATAGTAGGAAAAATAATGAATCCCACATAGAGGTGTTAGGGGAAGTAGAGCATGGAAAACTTAGAAAGACCCAAAAGGGAAGTCTTGGGGATGCTTGATGAGAAGGGAGCCACCTGGTGGATACCTAGACTATGACTCAAACATATATGTAGGGAAATATGACAAAGCTAGAGGTTTAAAAGGGAGGGACTAAAATTTTCCAATAGAGCCTATTTATGTAATTAATTTGGATAATTTATTTCATTTAAGGATATTGTCTTGGGATGTATGTAGAGTTTTTTAAGATTGGCCTTCAATTTTGTAATGATCTAGAATCTTTTATAAGTCATTTTGGAAAGTATAAGTAGGGGCATTTAGGTTTAGATATCATTTAGGGACTTTGGAGAAAATGATCCTAGAAGAGTGCATTTAGAGTTGGACTAATAGAGATCATGGATCTTGGTTATGAATCATTGTATTGGATGTAATCTAGAAGGCCTTATAGTTAGACATGTATGTTGATAATTTGATTAGTAAATAAATTATTGTGGCTCTATATCTCCTTGTTTTTGTTCTTTGTGATTGTTCTCTTCTGTTGTGTTTACTTAATGAGGTTTTTGGATAGTCAGGTGTGCTTCTACACCTAGCTATTCTACCATCCTTTCATGCATCTCCCCTTTTGTGTAATCAATGAAAAAGGGTACTATAGATTAACAAATATATCTTATTATTAACACTAGCTATTGCAATATGAACTTCTCATGATGCCTTTAGATTTGTGAGTGCAATTGGACCACTTCTTATTTCAGCCAAGAAATTTTCAATTCCATCTAGTGTAGTGACAAGTGCATTGGGAATTAGTCCTTCTATGTCAATATTTTTTCCTTGTATGATACTTTTTCATGGGTGATAATGTGCATTGTACATCTATTAGTTGTATGATTTGTTTCTCCTTCTCTTCCTTTGTCTAATGATTAAGATGTAGTATTCTATAAATTTTGCATATATATTCAAGTGCAGAATTAGTGATTGCATTGTATATACTCTTCAATGAATAGAGCTCATATTGAACTTTTTGTAAAGTATTCTCCAAGTTTGGTAGAAATAAACTTGGATTAGATTCCATTTGTAGGACCAGTGTTGTGACCTTGAGTTTCTCTACCATATTATCTTTCACTTACTATAGAGCTCTCTTTTTTATTTTTACAAAGTTTTCTAGTTTCTATAATATTGTTTCTTCCAACATCTTCTTAGCTACATCTTCAACACTTCCTAGTTCTTTACTTTTGATATAAACTAGTTTAGTAGGTTGATATATTAAATATGTATGTAGATCATATGTTGCATCAAAGGCTAATTTTGAAATTATAGCTCTAGTTACTACCATTTCTCTTACCCCTTGCTTCTTCTTCCACTCTACATTGATATTCTTATATCTCTTTAGAATTTATTTATATTTTTTGATCTTAGCTATATCTATTTCTCTTATCATTATCTTCTTCCTTGCAATGATAACATCTAGAGTCTTCTTTTCCTCCTCCTCATCTACATCATTTTAAAATAATTCTTCATTTTCTTTCAATATTGAAGATGATGAGGATGATGATAAAGATGAAATCATATATATACTTTTTCTTCTTCTATTCCTTGCATGTTTTTCTCCTATAGAAAATCATATCTATGAGTAACTTCACTTTATCTCCAAAATTATGTGTATTTTTTTTGTTTAACCTATGGGGTCTCATCTTGTTACTCAATATTCATAGTTTGAGTTCTTCAATTGAGGTTCTATAGACTCTAGTTGAGTCACATTAGTGTCATCCTATATGCTTTTCATTTTTTCTCCTCCTACCTTTCAAGACTGGATGATTATTCTCTTGGATGCCTTCCTTGCCTATTCCTATTGTGGGTCGTGCACTTTTCTTTTCAATGATTTCTTAATATATTTCTCTACTTATTTTTTTATAGAACTAGAACCTTATGGTTGATGTTTCTTAATGTATGTATCTGTTTCATTACAAATTTATTTCCAGTTCTTAGATATACTTGTTTTATCTTAATTGATACAACTACTTATGATATTAATTATGTCCTTAGTAGTACTAAATTTTCCTCTATAAACTTGTATACATAGCATTTTCTTTGTTTCTTCCATATTTGGCCTTAATTTAAAAAAAGGATTCATGTACCATTTTTTCAAAATTTTATGTACCAATGCTGCATTTTTCATTAATTATTTTTATCAGCTCTTATGGTATCAAGATCCCCAAAATCCTTTCATTTCTGACTACTTTCTCTCATACTTGTATGTATTACCCTTATGACATTCTTCTTACTATCCTTAGAAAAAATAGAAAATATATTCTTCAATAGGGAGTAAATATTGATTAGTTGTTTTTCATGATGCTAACGGTAGAAATTCCCATGAACCTCTCTCTTAAAAATTTGATCAATGACCAACTCCAAGGTTTTGAGTTGCTATTTTCCAATGTGGTGGGTACCTTAATCAAAGCTAAATGTGATTTTCCACATGGAGGTCTTTGCTGGTATCTACCAATTCTATAGAATTTCAATAAAATATAGCCACACAACCAATATATTTTTATATTTTCTATTTTTATGATCGATATGATTTCTAATCAATACAACTATATGAATTCCTATTTTAACCATGTGTTTGAAAATTAAATAAAAGAGATAGATTAACAAGAGACCAAAGAAAATTATTGACAGAGAAATTCCTTACCAAAATATGCCAAAGAACCAAGACATCCATGAAATAATTATCAAAAGGACTTGGTACAAAACCAATGAAATTAGGAGAAACACTCCCTTAAATCCACTAAGGCAATTGTCGATGGGAATTTTAATGAAAACCAATTTATATGTTTCACTATTCATCAAATCATGTAGCCACAAAAAGTGCATGCAAATGAGACAATATTCTATGCAAGAACAATAGTGGTCATTTTTCTAATTTGTCACAACAATAGAACATAAGGAAAAAATTGAAACTAAAAGATCACACAATTATCATAACACAGTAAAACTATTAGCCCCATAACTATTCATGAACATCAATTTACAAAAAATAACACACTATGGGAAGATTTACTACACTCATAATGAGACACTTAAGCATTTGAGGTCATTTTGCAACCAAATATTGTGACCAAGTTTTTTAAACGGGCAATTTTTTTTTTTTTTAATAACTAGCCCGTGTTGGTCACAATTGCGACCAATTAGTTTTGTCAAAATTGCAACACACTCGGAAGCATAAAACAAAAAAAAAAGGGCAAAACATTTCATTTGGCTTTTGTGCGAGGTTCATTTGGCTTTAGCGTGAGAAAGGGTATCCATCAGCATTGGCTCTACTACAGATCATTTCCATCTAGCTTTGGTGCAAGAGTCTCCATCAACATGCGAGGGCACGTCTTGGCATGAGGGCACGTCTAATCTGGTGTGTTTGATTGTAGAAATTTTGAGGGCACGTCTAAAATTTTGAGGAGTTCCATGTGATTCCATTAGTATCCTGCCTATGGTAGGAACTAATATGTTTTAGGAGAAAGTTGGTTAAATGGTTAAATTCAATCGCACATATACTTATATATTATATCAGGTACATTTTTTTATACTATTTATTTTACCATGCTACTTACTCAAGGACAAAAGTCATTATATTTATTATTATTGAATTTAGCTGAATGAAATGAGTTTTGGCGGGTCTACAATCTTACTATTTCCTATATTTCAATAACTAAAAGGCTAATGAGTGTTGTCATTTAGTTTGGTTTTCTATTTATATTACCATGTTTATGGTTTGGAGCAGCGGTTAATGGATTCCTAATTTCTGATTAGGAATATCTGTTTGGGTGCATTTCATTTCTATTTCCATTTGAAATTGCTTTCAAATAGTCTACTGCATTATGCTTTGACATCAGTTGATGGGTTTATGATAGTTTGCATTCATATTAATTGGTTATTGTATAAAATTAAAGTTGGCTCAATGTTTTGATTTGTATAGGCATAACATTCCACTTATTCTCATTTGTGAAGGAACTCCAATCGATCATAGTACCATTTTTATCACTAACCATTTATATTAGATAGTGATAAAAATGGTCAGTGGGTCATTCAGAATAGTGGCTTTTCAAAGAAACAACTTTTATCTCTGAATTTCTGATATTTTACTTGAATTAGATGGTTGCATAGGCATTTATAGGAAGCCAAACAACATTACATAAATCTTTGAAGAGATTGCTTCTCATAGTATTGGGGAACAAATGAGTTGGGTGGTAGACCACAACACTCATAGTTGAACGCCATTTACACCACACATCGTTTTCCAAATCTTTTATTCAACAAGACAACATCACACACCATAATAAAAATGGACCTTCCTGAAACTTATTCAATATCTCAATTATATAGCCCATGCAAGATATTGTTTAACATCATAGTCAAAATGGTTATCATGTGGTCAATCTTTCAAATTATTACCGTAATTGGTTTATTGAGGGAATGTTTGGAAAATTGCACAAAAAAATGTAAAAAATTGTATAAAACATGGGTGAATATAGAAATCTTAAAATGGTGAAACTAAGGGTAGAGATTTTAGGGAGTCAAAGAGATGTTTAGTGACATGATTAGCTTCTAGCATAGATCAGATTACATAATTAGGGATAAGGATTGTAGTCTGTAACTCTTTTTTGGGGAATCCTTTTTATGATATGCAATGTATCATCTCATTAGATTTTTCACTCATACTATGTGACTTTCCACGAACTGCCTATTTGGATTATGTTCATGATCTCAACTATTAGGGGAAACTCTGCACACTCTATCTTCTCTCGATTATGTAGGGTTCTAGAATTTTGAACAGTTTTGATCTCCTTATGGCTTGAAGAGCCTTATCTTTATCAGGTCTTCTTCCTTTGAAATGGATGTTGTCTGAATTGACACTGAGTTTCTTATCAAATGCAATTGGCTACTTTGCGTAATTCACACTAATAGAAACAACAACACCAACTACTTGTTACTCTGCAAGGAAAAAGTGAGCATCTTCTACACCCCTTTAACAACTTTCATGAAATCTTTTGTGTCTGTTACAAAGTGCACTCCAAATTTAATGATTCGTCTTGATAGAAATCATCTCCTTGGAAAATAACAAGCTTTTTCATTCTTGAATAGGGCTTGACTACTACTCTATTTATCCCAGGAATGCCATGTAAAAGTCGCTGCCATATACTGACATATTCAGGCTATATTGTGTTTTTTAATGAACACTTTTAATGGATTTCTACCAAGTCACTACTTTAAGAATATGCTCTCTTTCGTCAAGATTACTTTCTAGGATAGTTACTAAACTTTTTATGTCAATACTTCAGTTAAAAATATGCTTTCTTATTTAGCAACACAAAATCTACCTTGTCTTCATAATTTTGTAAAGTTCTATGATGCTCATCTTGCAAAATCAACCTTGACATTTTTAAAAATTCATTGAAACATAGTGCATATTCCTTGTTTCTTGTATCATATTTCATTATTCCAAAAAGTTTTTCTCATGATCAAATCATACAATTACATAGCTTGACAGTTCCTTAAATCAAATTAGCATACATATAGAAAAAATGCATGAAGATGGTAGGTTGTGAAAGCAATCATATAGGGTTGCAACGTGGGCAGCCTGTATTAATCCTTGATACCTACCACCTAATTCTTGTCATTTTATCTGGAGAAATCTTTAATTCCACCAACTATTCAGAATTTGTAACTGCATGCCAATCAGGACAAAACAAAATTCTTAATAGAAATTAAGGTCACTATGGTAACATTTTTCAATGCCAATTTTATAAATTCAATTGTGTTTATTTTTAATTTTAAGACTTTAGACTACTCATTTGTTTTTTCAATTTAAGACTGCCAAACACTTCAGTCATTCAAGTTCCTTGGTATAGCCACCCAACATAGACACAAATCTATAAGTATAATGGACCAGTGAAAATTTGAACCTTGATGACAGCCTCACCTATCTATTTTGACCCAGCTCTAAATAGATCACCACAGTGTCAATTAATATTTACTTTAATATATTTTTATTATAGTAATATATTATAAGAAAAAATTAAATCTTTACAAAAAAAAATTAATACCAAAATATTTCTTATGAAAAAGATATAGGCTAGTGTAAATGTAAAAAAAATTAACTAAATTTTTCAGATGTTAAAAATAGCACATATGTGAATTTAAAAGATTTATTTACATAATCTATTAATATTTTCTTTAAAATTTATCTCGACTCCAAGGAAAAAGCTAACGAGTGAGCAAACATAAATTTGAGTGGTAAATGGATCCACCTAGGATTCTATTGGAAGCCAAAGTGGATGCTCGTATTACTGTTCCTTTTACTAAAATAGATTCAAAATTCATAAGCTTGTATTAGATAAAAGGGAAAACTTTATACAAATTGTCAAAAACCTGTGAATGTCAAATACAGGGCCTTTGATCATTTCTGCCATAAACATTCAATAGAAAAATTTCTTGTCCATAAGTTTTGGCTTCCTTACACTTATAGACACCTCAATTTTGATTTATATATCTGAATTAAGAATCATGAAAATTAATTATAGTTCATAATTTTTTTCTACTTTCTGATATCTATATAATTCTGATGATGGGTGTGATTTCAAAAATTGATAAAAGCAATTTGAGACAATCAAATTAAATTGTAAATTTTTCATCTTGGAAATCTTAGATTTGAATCTATTGAAACTTAATACATAATAACAAAAAAATTTATAAAAAAATCTACCCGAGCTTTGAAGACAAGTGGTTCATAGTAAACTGACAAATCCTCATAATTGAGTATAGAAAGACTTTCAGGCCACTCTCCAGATAGAATCTCTTCCACAATCTCAATCCTCTCCTCTCTTTCCACTTCCACACTTTTACTTTAACTCACATTGAATGCATACCTCACCTAACCTCTTGATTGGCTTCTCTTCCTTTCACACTGAGATACTTGTGTTAGTAGTAATGGTAGTGTAGCAAATGCTACACACTTCAATTTCACTGCATTTACCAAAGACATTGGTTGTTCCTCTCTACTTTATTATACTCAATTCAACATCTCTTGCATTTTGACATTTATATAGAAAATTAAATGGGCCATACTGAAATAAATGAAAGCTAAATGGTTTTAGAATTCAACTTCATTTCGTGCAGATATACATTGAATCTTATCTTATATGTGGGTCCATTTTATGACACATGTCTATACATTGGAAAAGATTTGGAATGCCTTGGCACATTCCTCTAAATTATTGTGTAGTAGATAAGATGGACTAAGCTATTGAAAGAGATTGATGGTAAATTCTATGGACTCTGATTTGCATGAAACAACTGTGTATTACAAGTGGCTTCTTAAATGGAGGACAAACTGTTTTTGACTCTTGTAAAACAACTGGCTTCTATCATGGAAAGTGGGGAAGCTAAATTTTAGGGGCTTCAAATGAATCCAAATCTTTGAATGAAGGTCCCAAGGGGCTTCACTCGAAGCCTCCATGCCAATATTGGTGTGGGGGCTTTGAATGAATCTTAGGGCTTCATTCAACTCTGACATGCAGACCTCGTTCATACTCCTAATAACCGATCGGAAAAGCTTTTAAATCCAAAATTTTTTCCTTTTTGTCCCATGGTTTCATGTATGAGTTGGTGGACTAGGGCACTAAGAGAGAAGTTAGTAACATCATACCTTGCATCAGCATCTCCGTCTATGGTGCAAGAGCACCTAACTCTTATGAAGTACAACTCAGCAACTATGTGACAAGCTTTAATAGTTGACATGTAATGGGTGATTGGTGTCAGGCTACTGCATATGCATTAATCCTGGTCTTGAATGCAAAATAAATCGTGAATTCATTAAATAGGGTCAAATTTATTTTTGTTGATTTAATAGATTTTATTTGAGAATGATGGTCTAATGATTTGAGAGAAAGAGTTGAGAGACAGATGGAGAGAGAGATAATACAAGTGATAGAAAGACTCCTAGATAATATTCTTGAGGAAAATGTGTATTATAGTCCTTACCATGTTTTCCACTGATCTACCAAAAGGATGGTGGCATATTGCAAATGGCATGGCTCTTTCAGCACTTGTATTATCTCTCTCTCCATCTGTCTATCCATTCTTTCTCTCAGATCATTTGACCAACATTCCCAAATCAAATCTTGACCCTATTTAGTGGATTCACAACATAAACTTCAAATGCTTCTCTTATCAAATATGTAGATTTCACAATAGCTGAGAAACATAATTGTAGGTATCATGGTCACATTTTTTTGGAAACGTAATTGGGTTGTGTACCCAAGCAATGCAAAGCAACTTCCACACCTTCGATTCCAAGTCGAATTCATTTGTAACAATGATTGCTTGCCAACAATTGTTGAATACATCTGTAGCTCATGAATACAAGGTCCTCCAACAAATGTATTCAACAACTGTTGGCAAGCGATCATTCCTAGCTCATGAATACAAGGTCCTCCAACAAATCTATTTAACAGATATTGGCAAGCGATCATTCCTAGCTGCTTTTTTTATAAGGTTTGTCTCAATTCCAATAGGTTGTAGTTTCATTTTCTAGATGCACTTCATCGCTTGGGTATACAACTCAATTACATTGATTCCCAAAAAATGTGACCATGATGCTTACAATTATATTTCTTAGTTGTTGTGTCCTAAGATCCCTTATGACCCTTTACGACCGTTTCCGATCCCTAAGAATAAATCTTAGAGCTCTTAAAATGTCATAAAGGGTCATAAGAGACTCCTAGGAGGGGCTATGATGAGCTTCCACCTTCATGTGGTTGGCCCTGTTAAGTAGAGAATGCTATAGTTTTCACAAAATAAAGAGAAGCTCAATAATTTAAGGTCTTAGTCCATAGACAAATTAAATTAGACTTATTATCCAAAACACATAAAAACATGCACATAAACATGGTAGGCACTAAATAGAGATAGTTGGAAGAGAATTATAAAAAAGATTAAGGATTATGTTATTTTAAGAAATATTTAAATAACAATTATAAGTTGAGTTAAATCAATAAGTATTCATTTGTACGTTTTCCAATATAAATTTAAATATTGAATGGTCTCTCCTTTCATAACTCTTTATTGCATTCATTTTGATCATTCACTAAACTTAATTAAATTATAATTATATTACATGTTATTTTAATTTTTTATATTTTTACTTTTTATTTTTATTATTGGATGTCATGTCAAAAAGGGGACATTATAGTGAGATGCATTACAATATAGCAAAATAACAAGAACATTATTGAAACAAACTGATACAACATTCAGATTATAAAATTAGACTACTGCAACAACACAAATTAACCTAATAGAAAGCATAGAATACCATTCCCACAATGACCAAACATTTACCCACTGAACTACACCTCTTCTAAATAATGTAAGATGCTTATAACACGTTGATACTGCCATCACACATGTCAAATTAGACTGATACATACTAAAAGACACCCCAATCAATTGTAGCTAACATTTGGATGTACATTTATAATTGATGTCAATCATAATACTGAAGGTCTGGAATAGGGCATAGTGGTTGTTGATACAGTAGGTACAAACTCGTAGAAAGCTCACCAGATTCGCCAAAGTCTACATAACTAAGACTTAGCATAAAAGGTTCTCCCTAGGCACCTCGAAACCACCAAATATTGACCCCAAAATAAGAGCCCTTCATCTTCATGCTCTCACATACTTGCTCCACTTGGTACAACACCCCATAAAGGTCATCTATTCACTTTCAACTTGGACAGCCTACAATATGGTCTTTGTATACAATTCATTTTTTGTCGTTTCATTATATGGTTTGAACAAGTGTGGAAAAAAATCAGATTTTTATTATGAATTTTTTGTTCACCAATCTATGTTAAACTAATCAGCAAGGTCACTTTCCTAATACTTTATGAACTAGATGCTATTTGCAAGGTCAATTTCCTAATACTCACTATAGTACTTGCTATTCAATTGAGATAGACATGGCTCATTAGTTTGTTTGTACTCGCTTTGGATTTTGTTAAAGAAGACAACTGGATGCTATATGATGAACTAAAAGTTCTATGGTGTCAATAGGCTTGTGCATCTCTTGAGCCAAATTACCTGCCCCAGTGACATTTGTTGTTGTTCAAAAGCGGCACCATACTAGACAATTTGCAAACAACCATGCAGATAGGCATTCTATAGATAGACTTGGGAACATCTTGCCAAGTCTTTAGTACATAATAAAGCAACTAAATTTCATAAATTATTTTTTTGATAGTCGATTTGTTTAAATATTGCCCATCAAAAATTACTTAGTACATCTCATCTTTTTTCTGCATAGGAGCTTGCAGGTCTAAAGAATCTAATAGTGAAGAATTTGAAGAAGATATTGTAGCAAAGGTATATTTGGTGTTCTTTTTAAAGTTAAAATGTGATTGGAAATTTTGTATATTGTCATATTTCACTTGCAGAAAGGTCAAATTTTAAATAGAGGTGAAGTTGTATGGATTTAAGTTTCTTCTTCATTATTTATAATGCTCTCGATTCCTCCTTTGTAGCTGTAAAAATACTTGTTTATTTTCACCTTTCCAGATACCCTTTACTAGGTTCTTCAAGATTCTAAAATATCTTGGGCTGACCCCACTCCAGCATTTCCTAACTCCTACTTGGTTCAGAGACTTAACTCCTTTTTATATGTGTCTTCCTCTTACTACTCCATTTGCAAGTTGCGAACAAATCATCCTTCTTCCACCAACGAGTCATTCCATTCAAGAAAGACCATGTCTAACGATATCAATGCACAATAAAATAGGGAGGCAATTGCTAGATTGTGGTCTAACATAAAAATAAAAGGTGATGAAAAATGTTATTTTCCTTGCAAAATGTGTAAGGGCTTAAAGACTCAAAAATATCTAATCACAATAGCTGAGCAACATTGTAGGCAACATGGTCACATTGAAGGGGGAAATGAGTATCGCCCATTGGTATGTATTT
The DNA here is from genome assembly GCA_028749045.1 of Cupressus sempervirens. Taxonomy (NCBI): domain Eukaryota; kingdom Viridiplantae; phylum Streptophyta; class Pinopsida; order Cupressales; family Cupressaceae; genus Cupressus; species Cupressus sempervirens. The sequence goes on from CM053786.1 coordinate 754,757,772, forward strand.
TAATAGTTTATAAATTACATGAGACATGATTTGATGATGACATCATGGTCATGGTTAATATAAGTTCATCATTTTCATATAGGTCAACATCCCTAAGTTTCTCGTTATGGACCATGACAATTCAAAGAATGTGGTTTTCCAAATGAGGGAACATGGAGGTGTGAATATTGAAGTAGAAGGTAATGATACCATGGAAGAAGATCAGGATCATGAAGATCACGATGATCAAGATGATAATGATGATGATGATGATGGTGATGATGATGCAAAGTTTGATGTACCTTTACTTGACAAGGCAAAGAAGCCCCTATATGAAGGCTCCAAAACAACTCTTCTTGTTGTTGTATTGCTATTGGTGAACTTGAAGGTAATGAATGGTTTATCCAATGTAGCAATGACACGTATGTTAAGGTATGCCATCTTCTTTCATTATTTTACTTGTGGTTCCCTTACAATTAACATTGGGTTCGTGTAGAAATTAATATTCTTTAAATTAAGAAATTATATTTTTGGTCGTAGGTTGATAGGTGAGTGTTTGTTACCACCATCAAAAATTCTACCTCGCTTGTACCGAGAATTATCTGCCATCATGAAAGATATGGAATGGAGTATCAAACAATAGATGCATGTCTGAATGATCTTATTATATATTATAAATAGCATGAATTTGAAACACAATGCCCTACTTGTCATATCAGTAGATATCAATCAGATTGATTAACAAAAAAGGTGCCTCGCAAGGTTCTTTGGCATATTCCCCTTATTCCACGTCTGCAATGATTATTCAAGTGCAATAGCTTGGCACAATTTATGGATTACCATGCATGCAATAGAATTCAAGATGGCATTATGTGAATGCCTACAGATGATTTAGCATTTAAGGAAATAGAGGAAAAATGGCCACACTTTAAAGAAGAACCTCGTAATCTCAAGCTTTCATTGGCAATAGACGATGTCAATCCTTATGGAGAGATGAGATCTACTTACTCAGTGTGGCCTATTTTTTTTATCAACAATAACATACCTCCTTGGTTGTCCATAAAGAGAGAGCACATAATGTTGGCACTGATTGTTCTAGGTATTTTTTTATTTAGTGGTCATCTAAATTAATTTATTATTACTAATCCATCAAAAGGTCAAAATAATTATGTAATGTTTTTGCTCATTCAACTAGGTAAGTACCAAGTCAAAGATATCAATGTATATATTGAACCCCTTATTGACGAGTTGGTGGTGTTATGGAATGGGGTTACTATGTATGACATTTGTAGACCAATAGGACAAAGACAATTTCAATTTCATGCAATGCTTGTATGGACAATACACAATGCCCCTAGGCTAACACATTTTTGTGGTATGTTCTCTTCTTGACACCTCTCTTTTGGTATGTCAAAGTTAACACATTTAATCCAATTATACATGATCTTTTAGGTCTTCAAACAAAGGGTAAATTTTCATGTCCAATTTGTGGTCCAAAGACAAAATCTCATCATTCAAAAAGTTTAAGAAAGCAGGTGTTTGATGAGAATAGACACTTTTTGCACAGAAATCATAAGTACCAAATTACTGAAAAACATCTTTTCAATGGTCTAGAAGAGACTACATCAAAGCCACAGAGAATGAAACCTCACCTATGGAAGTTGGCATACAATAAAATAAATCGTCAAGGTCATGTCATTCCATTTGATGCTTTTTGTTTCAAATTTATATTTTGATATTGTGTTTTGTTTACTGATGATGTGATTGATGGTTGTGAAGGTCGTCAAGACATCAATGTCCAACTTCCAAAAGCACTAAAAATTTATCCTACACAATTTTCTAGGTTGTCATACTACAAGCAACTCCTAATTGTGCATTTGTTTGATCCTATGCATATTGGAAAGAATGTAGCAAAGACATTATGGAAAATCTTGGATGGAAGGCATGACAAAGATCAAATTGTCAAAACTTGTAGTGACATTGAAGAATCCAACCATGCAATGAAAAATGGTATTCGACCAAATAAAAATGGAGACCAAATTGATACAAGTTCCCTTAGTTGGTTATTGTCAGAGCAGCAGAGCAATGCTATAAAAGAAGTCATTAAAAAAAATACGATTTCCCATAGGATTTGCTGCGAACATAAACAATGTCACATCAAATAAAAATGAATTTGGGCCAAGGTTGAAAACACATGATTGGCATACATTTATTAAGGTAATTCCTGTTATTTTGTATTCACTATATATTTATATGCTACATGTAGTTTCAATTGCATTCTTTTATAAAATATTGACAAGATCATTTTACAAATATTGCAGTATGTTCTACCTCTATCTCTCCCACACCACTTTTCCAACAATGTCAAACAGGTTATATATGATCTTGGAAAATACATGAGGTGGTTTTCATCTAAATAAATCAATAAAGAAGATATAAAATATTGGAAGAGAAAAATTCCTCTTCTGATGTGTGAAATGCAAAAGTGTCTACCTCCAAGTTTTTTCAATGCACAAGAACACTACCTCATACATCAAGTTGAGGAGATTGAATTGTGTGGACCTGTACCAACCAGGTCAATGCGGATGGTTGAGAAGCACTTGAAATTTTTGAAAGGCTTGGTTCAACAGAGAGCACATCCCAAGGGTTCTATGGTGGAGGGATATATGGTATACTAGACCATGGTGTACATTACTGAATATCTTCCTAAGATTGCAGCAAACATCCATGTAGATCATATTTGGGATCCCAACTCAATTAACAAATTTGAAGGGGAATACTTGATGGGCAAAGGTAGATCGAGGAAAGTGAGATGTAAATATAAGATTTTATTGTAGTTAATTAATTCATATAAATCTTCAATATAAGTTATTTTTAATTGGTGTATTTATTTGAAACTGGTGGTCGAGAGTGGGATACAATACATTTGTATATTGTGAACAATCTTGATTAGATGAAGAAATGGATTGAATGATGTCAACAAAATGGTTGCTCATTAACATGGGAATGTGTTGCTTCATTGGTTACAGAAGCTCATCGTAATGGAGATTCCAATGTTATGCTGATGGTAGTTGATCTAGTAAATGGTTTAAGAGGTGGAGAGGTACGTAGAAATTTATTAATGATCATAACTCGACGTATGTTTTGTATCAAATCACGATGCAAATAATTTACAGAGACTTCAAAATTTGCAGGTCAACCACCACAAAGCTATGTACTATCGTGGCCACACATTCCGCATAAAAAGTTTGGATGAAACAAAGAAAACTTGTGATTCTAGGATAGCTGCAATTTTTGAGGTGACCAATATATCATCTAGAAGCAACATACATCCTCAACAATCTCAAAATCAATACTATGGCATCTTGGATGATATAATTGAGTGTGAATTTAACACCTTTAAAGTAGTTCTATTCGTTTTCAAATGGTATAGGTTATGACTAAATCAAAATGATCCAGATAGAACGGTTATTCAACATGATAATGGATTTACAATGATCAATACAAGGTCATTTGAGCTAGTTGGAGATGAGCCCTATGTTCTTCCAAGCCAATGGGAGCAAGTGTTTTACTCAAAGGTTCCAAATAAACAGGGTTGTTCATTTTTTGTTAGACATGATCTAAGAGGAAGGCCGATAAAGTATAATGTTATGGAAGAAGAAGATATTGAAGATGATGAAGAAGTAGATGATGAAGATCAAGATGATGGTGATGATGATGATGGTGATGGTGATGGTGATGATGATGATGATGATGATGATGATGATGATGATGATGATGATGATGGCGATGGTGATGATGGCAATGATGATGGTGATGATGGCGATGATGATGGCGATGATGATGGTGATGATGGCGATGATGATGATGATGATGATGATGATGATGATGATGATGATGATGATGATGATGATGATGATGATGATGATGAAGAAGAAGAAGAAGAAGATAATCAATGACTACAAATGTCATCACCCCTTTTGTTGATGATCTTGCATTCCATATATAAGGTAAATTTGTTCATGTTTACAATGTTGCATATTGTTCATGTTGTCTTCTAAGTTATTTGTAGCATAAATGTATTATGTAATTTTTAGTGAACTTAAGATAAATGATTAACATATGCAGGAAATTTGATTATATATTTATTGTGTTCATTTCTAATGATTACAACATATGTTATTTATAGTTACCAATGTTTATGTTGTGTTTGATTATGACCCTTTTTGCCAATAGTCAATTGACTACAGGTACATCGTCACCCCTTCTGTTGACATGTTTGTGATGTTTCCTATTGTTCATGTTGTCTTCTAAGTTATTTTTAGAAAATGTGTATCATGTAATTTTTAGCTAACTTAAGGTAAATGATTAACATATTCAGGAAATTTGATTACATATTTATTGTCTTCATTTCTAATGATTACAACATAGGTTATTTATAATTGCTAATGTTTATATTGTGTCTGATTGTAACCCTTTTTGCAAATAGTCAATTGACTATAGGAGATTTGACCCATTTGGTGTGGATTGTGGACAGTGACATGGATCAGTAGGTATAAGTCAATAAATAGACATAATTTTCTTATATTCTTCTTGTTTATCATTGAGCACGTATGTTATAAATAGACATTATATAATCATATAATGTATATATAAACAAAGAAGGTCCGTATAGAAATATAATTGTATAATCATTTTCAACTTACTACATTTTATATATGTAACTTTCACTTTCCATTTGATGATTTGCAGGACCCACCAAATAGGTACTTGTTAGATCTATCTACATCGAATGAGGGAAATGAGGAAATGGTAGATGAAAGCTTTACATGTAGTACAGCTAAAAGAGGGAGGTCAACTAGAGGTCAAAAGAATAGAAAAAAAATTGATAAACACATGCAATTTTTCCTTGCTAATGGGGGGTCATGTTCTTATGATGATGAGACCAAAGGCGACATCAAGGTGCCCTTTCGGTACTCACACATTGAGAAAGAATGGATACTCAATGAGCTACCTGCAATTAACACAAATTTTTGTGTTAATGAGAGGATATATTGCATTGCTCTATCCTCATTACATGGTTTGGGCCTATTTTCCATGGATGGGATAAAGGTATGTTACAACAAAGTTGTAGAATTTTTCAAGTATGTCGGTCCATTTTACAATTACAATGATTGGATACGAATTGTTCAATATAAAAAAAGTATGCGTAGGTATGGGGTATCAACTAATTATATACAATGGAAAGAAAATGATCAAAGTAAAAGATTTGCTATGTACATTGATGGGAGACCAAAAGCAATAGGTAATATTGTATAGGTTTTATAAATAGTATGTGACCTTCTTCAGCTAGTAAGTAACCCAATTGCATATTTGAGGCATGTCAGGGGAATGAAGTTTTTGTTTGTGCAATAAAATCAATAAGTGCAGGGGAAGAACTGCTAATTGATTACCATTTAAATCGCATAGATACAAACAAAGTTACTATCATGAGGGTTGTAAGTACTATTTACCATTTTGTTAATAGGTTTTTTTTTGCTATCTATTGCTTTCAGTTAGCTGAATTTTTTATGTTTAATCTTTGTGATAGGATGATATGGATCCGACAGATGATAGAGGTCACTAGGATGCTACTCCCACCCCTTCTTCAGAGAGGGTAAACCTTTTTGAAATTGTACAAATTATATAGTTGAAAAATGTTATATTATTACATTATTTTATTTATGGTTTTTGAGTTTTTATGATAGTTTTACTGATATTCCTCTCACAATTTGATGTTCAGGATAAGGGTAAAGCAATAGCAGTAAGCACCGAGCCACTAGCTATGCATTTTTATGAGGATATTACTGATACTCCCAATTTCATAAAAATGTTGAAGGAAAAAATTAGGCAAATTAATTTAGAAGCAATGAGAATTTTGGATGAGGCAAATATGGAACCTAGGGAGATGAGGAAGAGGCTATCAGATTTGATAGCGCAAGCTCAGCGTTATGAAGTAAGCTCCAATGAAAATTTAGTTATAAAAAAAGTTCAATAAATATTTATATTTTATAATCTTTTATGTTGTGAAGTAAATATGTAATATGTGCAAAAATACTTTATTGATGCAATTTTTTAAAAAGTTGTAAGAAACTTTAACTACTAAATTCTTGTTATACAGGAATTTTTGGGAATTGATCCAGAACCTGGTCAAGGACAATGTGTTGAGGGCGATAGTAGCAGAGCTTCGGCTACCACTGGTAAAATAATCTTTTAGTTGACAAGTTAGAAGGAATTTTTTGTTTCGAACATTCAAAACTTCTTAACTCTTACTTTTATTATTTCAGAATGTCTTTGCTAACAATGTATTGTTCAAGTCATCTAGTGCAGGAGACTCCTACGAGGTTGATAGACGTCTGTACGAGATTGCCAACTGCAATGTTGGAAACAAGGGGACATCTAGCTGGTAAATCCGTGTTTTGCTATATTTGGTTTTGTGTTAATTATTAGTTGATAATATGTACTTTAATCTTGGGATGCATCACATAGTGTATTGTTTTTTTTGTGGTAGGAGATGCACCATCTGGTACGCTACCAAATGTGGATCATAGTACATCTATTGGTGATAATTCATCGTTATTTCCTAGAGCTATTGATGTTTCTAGCATGGGATCTATGGAGATATCATTGTTGATTGACGATAATGAATTAATGACTTTGAAATGTCCTAAGCATCCAGGTACTTTAAATAATTATTTTTTATATTGTAATAAGGATTTTCTTGCAAGATGTAAACATGATAGGAAGTGGTGAATGCAAGGGCTTTTGATGTGAAGTGATGCTGATGCAGGAGCATCCAGAGGTACAAGGGCAATCCTGTGTCACCCAAAAAAAAATGTACTTAGACTTAGTTTCTGTTTCATGTCTTTTCATTTTTAGATACCCATTTGCATCAAATAAAGGTTCCAACTCTCACAGTTCAACTATCAGTGTGTTAGAAAATTGTGAAAAAATAGGAGCATGCAATTTGGCCATCATTTTGGTGACCTAGAAGGTGTGAATAGGCCAGATGAATGTAATTGTGATGTAGAGTATTCCAGAAAAAGAATCAGGTCAAAAGGCCCCACGGTTTGAAAGTTATTGCAATTTTTTGAGTTTTGGAGACCTCCTAAGAATGCTTCAAAGTTAGGTTAGGGGCATTAAATGACCTTGAAAAGGGCCAAAAAATGGGGGATGAGCAAAGCTGGTCCATAGGGCTATAGAGTGCTTTGAGAGCTTTTCGAAAATGTAAACGGTTCGTCAATCGAAGCTACGGTTCAAAAGTTATGCCTCCCGAAAGTTCGGTTACCGTTTCTGGATATTTCTAGATTTGTGCCGACTTCTAACGCAGCTTCTAGAACCTTCTATTTGGTCGGTGGATGCCTACTAGAACTTTCTAGAATTTACTCCTAGTCTTTAACCCTCTGGGGTCTATTTAAGTAGATTTCGGGCATTGTAAAAGGCAGTTCGGAGTGGAGTTTGAGAGGAGGTACTGAAAGGAGAAATTATCTCCAGATTTATGCTATTGTAAACCCTGAGGGCATGTTTTGAAGTTTATTTTCTCTGTACTATTTGTACTAGCTTATTTTCTTAGTTAATATAATTTTCCTTTTATGTTGTGTCCATTTTGTTCTTAGGTTGTGTCCCCATTAGATGCCTCATGACCTTCTTTAATGTGTCGTATTGTGCAAGTTGTTTAATTATTCTGGAATTCCTTTTTATTAGGGGTTTACTAGGATCATCTGAATTATCAATGACCTTTTGTCTTTACCAGTAATTCTCTAGTTTAGTAATTTGGTACATTGCAATTTCATGCTTTCAGTAGAAGATACTAACCAATTTTTCTACAGAGAACCAAAAGTGGGAGTGTTCTTTCATATGATTCATTTTAATGGTTTTTACTATTAATTATCCCATGACATTTTTTTGTAGGAAACGATACATTTTATAGGAGGCGTTATGACCTCATGCTGTGAAGATTTGGGCCCACCATACGTACTAGGTTTTTGTACATCATAACTAAACTAATTTTATCCCACTATTTTTTTTCATATCATTAATTGGTGCAACACTTTTCCTTTCATTCGAGTCTTTTCTTATACTAGCTATATCTAACAATTTTGTGTTTTTTCTTAAAAGGTGGAACTACCAATCTCAAGAATTAAAATATGATCTCATCAAAGATATAGAGCATGAGTTTGGAAGAAATATTTTTGATCGTAAGAAATTGTTACAAAAAGCTACCAGACATCTTAAGGTTGTGAGGGACACATATAGAAAGAGCCTCGTCCACAACCCGAAGTACGAGCGTCCTCCATTTGTTTCAGTGAGAAACTAGAATGAGTTCATTTTAGATGCAAAGGAGAAATGGCAACATCCAAAAGAAATTACACCAGAAAATCCAAAAAGGTATGCAATAGTATTAACTACTAGTACATTAATGAGAAAATTTAGGGTTTAACTTCAGTATCAACAATTTCAACTAGCTCAATTTAATCTATCTATTGATGAAAGGTATGTAATTCATATGCTAACACAATTGCTTATAAATCTCAATCTCAATTTGGGCATTAATCCTACATAAGATATATTGACAAAATGAAGCCCTTTATTCATATTTAGTGACAAATTTAAGAGCCTATGTCTCCTATGGGTTCTTTTCTCAAATCTTATCTTCGCTGAACTCAAACTCAAATTCAACTAAGAAATTCCTAATCAAAGTTGTGACAATCGAATCTTGTGATATGATGTACCATGTTAGATTTTGAGTCATAAAAATAGGCAACGCCTTGACCACTATACTTGTTGACTTTCCCTTTCTTTTACAATAATTGCTCGCTATCTTGAGTTTCCTATCCCCTGTTTTCTTTTGGGTCATGTGTGCATCAAATCTGCACTTAATCTACATGTAAATCTTGATGAAATCCATCATTGAAGATATAAAATCCCATATTCTGTAGTATTTTTTTAACTATGATAATAGTATATAATGTTGTCATTAGTGATTGTTATTTTATACTATCATCAATTCCATTTTGTGCTTTGTTGCATATCAAAAAAGAAGTGCATATACACTATACATCAGATTTAAGTGTGAAGCATCACAAAATCTAATCTCTATCTTCAGATAACAATGTAGTATGAGAATCCTAAAGAATTTAAAGCTAAGCATTTCCACCACATCTAAAATCCATTCTTCTTTTTTAGTATTTTTTGTTGCTGCTAAAGCTTTGATCACATGGATTATGTGTCTATACCCAACCAATAGATTATCCTTTTTAGGGAATCCCTGCTTTTTCTCCTATGGAAACTCTAAAGATGGAAACTCATTAAGAGATTTTTCCTGATATCACCCCACTTCCAATCTTTCTCTTCTATTCCTTAGCTCTTTGCAAGCTCACAAAAGGTGTATCAGCTTTGGTAACATGTTAATTATTTGTGTGTAGACTAATTCAAACACATATATCAGTGAAGTAAAGAGACCAAGTACCAAGCCTAACACATCTACCTTGGGGGAGCACTATTAAAATACAGCATAATGTACAAAAAAATGCACAGTGTGTACAAATGACTTTTCATGTGATTTGAACATTCACCTGCACCTCTTGTTCCTTCACATTCTCATCCTTTTGAATTCAATATTTCTCGCTATGTTGTTTTGTCAAAATCCCTAAAATAGGAGTTATTTCTCCAACATAATACCACGCATAATCCTCAATTTTGTTATTTAAATTTTGTTATTGTAAATATGAAAGGTATGTAATCCATATGCTAACACAATTGCTTATAAATCTCAATCTCAATCTGGGCATAAATCCTACATAAGATATATTGACAAATGAAGCTTCTAATATGTTCTATCTGTGACCAAAGGAACTCACCCTTATAAAACCTTCACCTTAAATTTAATCTATCTATTGATGAAAGGTATGTAATTCATATGCTGACGCAATTGCTTATAAATCTCAATATCAATCTGGACATAAATCCTGCATAAGATATATTGAGAAATGAAGATATATTAACAAATGAAGCTTCTAATATGTTCTCTCTATGACCAAAGGCACTCACCCTTATAAAACCTTCACCTATAGGTCCAAACCCACTTCCTAGAGTTGTAACTATATGTGCTTTCTCAAGGATCTCAGTAAAAATATCCCATGAATTTTGACCAGGAAATCGAACCCATACATATGGCACATTTTTTCCTCCAAAGAAATCAAACTCAAGTCAAGTAAATGTTTCCACAATGATTCTAGTATTCTCTCTATATCATCTAACATATTTCAAACTTTTCATAGGTTGCAGGACACATAAAAGGCAACAAAGGCGAGGCTAGAAAAGGTTGGGTAGCACAAACTTGGCTCTGGGGGATATTCGAAAATCAAAGCACGCGTTGTAAGTAGCAATAAATGAATTACAAAGAAAAATTATTTATAAAATGAAAATAATTTTGTTAATCAATAAAAAAATGCAGGGCATTGATTTTAATCTGGAGGCCACAGAAGAACACAAAAAAATTGCCTTCAAGCGAGGCTATGTAGCAGTGGCTGAATGCCTACTGCAAGCTTCCATTACCCCAATCGAATAGTCTCCTACATCATGTGCACAGGTAAATATGCCAAAAAAAATATTAGAAATTGAATACTTGAGCAAAAATTTATTTGATAATAATGTGCATGACATTGCAATGTAGCCTGTTAATCCTGACACAGATCATATGCAGCATCATGAAGCCCCTGATGTGAATCGTACAATTGATGGAGGTGCTCATTTGTTATTTAAAACTAATTATGTAATTATTAATATAATTTAACATCTTTAATTGAACTTGGTGTAACCTTTTTGTGTTGAGGATATAGAATCATGTCATGCTGAATGAGTGCCAAACGATGTTCAGACTGATCAGCAGGTAGATCATGTGGCACATTCAGGTAAAGAAAATCTATGTTTTGTTCTTTTAAATTATTTTTTTGATTTATAGTTCTTTTAATTAAATAAAAACTCATAATTCACTAATATAAAATGGTGGGAATTTAACCTCATGAAGTACTTGTTATTGCAGTGGACCCCCCTTTGGTGCAGCAGCCTCATGGTGTTCTTGAACGGATGAGGAGGAGACATGCATTAGAACTAGTAGAGGAGGGGGATCCTGTCGAGGACATTGATATTCCTCTTAGAAATTTTATGAAAAAAAGAAATGGCAAGAAAGCAAAAAAGACATGATTATTCATGAATGACTTACTCTTGAATATTGTTAATGAATATTGTGTTAATGAATTATTCATGAATGACTTACTCTTGAATGTTATGTGTTAATGAATTTTGTGTTAATGAATTATTCATGAATGTTGTGTGTTTGTGAATTTTATGTGTCAATGAATGTTATCATGTGATTATAATGATTGAGTTTTATATTTCAAAAATGGATGAACTGAATGTTATTAAATGTTAATGGGGATGACGATGACATTGATATTCCTCTTAGAAATTTTATGAAAAAAAGAAATGGCAAGAAAGCAAAAAAGATATGATTATTCATGAATGACTTACTCTTGAATATTTTTAATGAATATTGTGTTAATGAATTATTCATGAATTTGAAGCTCAAACTTTAAAGATAAGCTTATAGGTAATAGTGACAACCAATTAGCAAGTGGAAATGAAGTTCTTCATTATAGGTACCTTTTTAGTTTTTAAAGCACGATATCATTTTTTAATATTGTATAGTTTTTTTCTCTTAAGTTAAAGTATTCTTTTACTATAACAACATAATTTATGACCATTTTAGTAACTATTCTAACATTGCTTTATGAAAAATCTTGTTTCTCAGATGTTGAGCATGGCTGCAGTTGTGCAATTGGCATTTTAGAGTATTGGTGTGGTTTATGGGTACATAGGAACATCACCACTTTATGTGTATGTGAGTACTTTTCCTAATGGAATCAAACATCCTGATGACGTTCTTGGGGCTTTGTCTTTGATAATATATTCTCTCACTCTTTTTCCCCTCATCAAATATGTCTTCATTGTATTGTGGGCCAATGATAATGGAGATGGTAAGATTATAATAGCTCTAGTTTCACTTTGTTTTTAGGTCAAAGTTTGATCTTTTTGATGTGAAAACATGTGTTCTAAGTTTAAAGAGACAGTTTCTTTTGTAGGTGGAATGTTTGCTCTTTATTCTTTGATTTGCCGCCATGCAAATATCAGCATGATACCCAATCACCAAGAAGAAGATAGGAAACTCTCCTCATATACACTTGAAGTTGCAGGTAGACAGCTTAATAGAGCCATTAGGATAAAGGAAGCTCTTGAACAAAGTAACTTTTCCAAGAGATGTTTGTTAATACTAGCCCTTGTGGGGACATGTATGGTTATAGGAGATGGTGTCCTCACCAATTGCATCTCTGGTACATATTATTGTTTTTACAATATGTAATGGTATTTGTTGTTATTTTTCAATATATTGTATGCTTGTTATATCAATGTTTCAATAGTGTGATCTATTATCATATGTTAGAAATCAAATGATCTCGTAGTCTACTTAATTCACAATAAATCCCTTAGATTGTACAAAAAAAATTAACTTTTCCCTTTCATTTGTTCAAGTAGTTTCACTAACACTTAATTTGTTGATATATTTTAGGTCTTTCAACAATGGAGGGAATCAAAGGGGTGGACAAGTTGCTCAACCAAGGTGATTTTTCGGCATTTGCTCACATTATAATATTTGAGATGGGTAGGAAGAGTGGGTCATTTATTGAAATAGGAAGCACCTAACGTATAAATTTGGTGTATAAAAGTTAATTGTATATTGGTGCATCCTAGACATTAGACAAATTGGATAGCAATTGCTCATACCTTCCAAAAGTATCTGACTTTATTATGAGATAATTATCTCTTATTATGAAGTCTTGCAGCTTGTGAGTTAGTCATGTAGTTGAGACTTATCTTGTCATCCACACATACATCCCTAACTGCTAGTTAACCTTTTCCACAAGATTTGTATAAGACTCCTCTAGCATTATTCTTTATATCAAGAATCTTTTGGTATACATTAAGGTATGTGACATTCAGAAGTGGGTGTCATTTTGAGATTTGATTCTAGGAATCCTCCATAAAACTATTATTGAGACTTAAACTCATTTCTTTGGCAATGATTTATTGCATTTAATGAAAGATTATTCAATTGCATTCGATAACTGCTCATTTCTAGTGTAAGATAAGATGGCCTCATTAACTGGTTGATCGGCTGTCATTTGGAGGATTAACCCTATCTCAAATTTGACTTAATCAAATATGAAGGGATCCCTATTTTTTTTCTTTCCTCCACTTTTCTTGGAAGAGATTTCTTATTCTGTCTTAACTATTAGCGATGAGCAATTTGGAAGGGATGACCTCTAAGAGGTCCTATAAACACGATTTTATACCCCTAATCATGGGATTTTTTATTCTTATGATTCTCAATCTATTCTTGGTCATTGGGAAATTCAGGTATTTGTAAAGCATTCCAAAATTGCATTCGGAGTCTTCTTTATCTAGTTTACACAACTTGTGAGATTTGCATGCCCTGCTTAAGGGGATGTTGTTTGTGCTTAAGTTTCAGCAGTTTTCTCTGATAAATCTTTGGGTGGGAAATATATGTTTTATCTGCATTAGCTGTTGTGATGGTCTAAAAGCTTAACATTTCATAAAGCCTGAGTGATTAACATTTCATAAATGATTGATGATTTAAGGCTTCTTCTCAAAAAACATGTTTTTAAAAGTCTTGTTTGTTTTCAGGCATGGTGCTTGTTTTGGGGATACCACTAAGTACTTATTACCATTTTGGGAAGGTTATGGTGAGCATAAAACATGAACACGAAATTAGATTGATAAACTAATGACATTTCATTCTTTGTCCTATTCCTCAATTTCATGCTTGGGTTTTATAAACCCAATTGATCTTCCTTAAAACATTATTCCATTTCTTTTATGAATTTTGAAGTCAGGAATCTTTGAAATTGTAATGACTTTGCAAGGTATCCCACCCAATCTCAAATTCACATTCTTTTTTTTCTATCTTAAAGTCTTTCCTATAGGAAATTGTGATCTTGTGTTGAATACACATGTTAACCTGTGAATTTATCTAACTTTCTCTTTGGACCTGCTTTTGGTGTAATCTTAGAACCCATATTCTCATACTCAAATTTGGAAGGCGCACTGGAGATGGCATAGTTGTGAAATGCCTTTGTTTGGAAAGCTATTTTTTTTATCTTGATTGATGAATAGTTTGCTATCATTATGTGGATAATGGCTTTGATTACAGGCATCTTATCTTTCCAAAAGCTATCATAACTAATGAATTGAGAACATCCTAAAATTTTGACATGTCATATCTGATTTGGAGGAGGAAGAAGTACGAACGATTCAAAAGGTTGTATAGAATGAGAGAGTAGTGTGCTTCCATAGTTTTCATCTGTCTTATTTTTGTATATTGGAATGACTTGAATATTTTTAAATGCAAGAAGAACTGTGCCAAAAAGAACGTAAAAATTGGGATGAATTTTGAAGATTGCTGGAGGATCATAAAGCAACTGGCCTGCTTACAACAAAGACACACTTCATTTGAAGCGGGCTTTTTGCTTTATGATCCTCCAATTCTTTGATAAAGCAAAGAACTGGAGGATCATAAAGCAAAGAGCCTACTTCAAATACATCTGGTTCACCACCCAAGGATTTGTTTGAAGATGTTGTAGAAGAGATGAAAAAGTAGGTAAGAAAGTTTCATATATTTTAATGATTTGATTGCAGGATTTAATTGCACTTTCACAATTAGGCTTGCAATAATTATTACTCAAGGCAATGTATGTTTGATTCCTTTGATGTAACCATTTTTTTAATATGTATCTTTGGTAGTACCAGGAGGACAAATCAAACATAAAAGATGCTATGGAGTCAGGAAAGGTGTGCCGTTTGTGCTTTAAGATTTTCCATTAGATGTAAAATATATTGTAATATTTTTGATGTAATGATTGCAGCTCACAGTAACATTAGCATGGACTCTTGACAGGTTCAAAGCCTCCATTGGGGAACTATATGATTTGGCTGCTACATCTGAAACAAATCTTAAGGTTTGTTCTAGTTACATTTCTAGATTTTTTGTCTCAGCTACAAAAGACTTCACAATAAAAGTATTTGGTATTTGCCTTTGAACAATGTTGTCACATATTGTTATGTTCCTAGTAACTACTATTTATACAAACAAGGATCTTATCCTTATGTTCCATATGGCTCTGGTTCCTAACTTATTCGATCATTGCATCAGCTATATTATGTTTTGACTCTTTTGCACTGGTAAGTAGTTGCTAGAAGTGAATCGCTATCACAAATTCATTAGTCTATTCTCATTAGTGGATAATGGATTTTTATTAGGCTAAACTGAAACAATTGCAAATGTTGAAAGTAATGCAAGTTGTTTTGGGATATATGATTTTGTTAGGTCTTACTGACATCCTGTGTATTGCTTGCAGCTTGTGTTTGAAGAAGTGATTGAAGAAGTAAAGGAAAAGGAAGAGAAAGAAACAAAAAGGAGGGAAAGGCTGGAAGATGATTTCATGGCTTTTCTTTATTCTCTAAAGGTTTACATTATTCATTTTGGAAAAAATACTTCTAATGTAGTCTCTTTTTCCTCTACTACTTTTACACCTGAAGTAAAATTTCACAGAGTTTTGTACATTAAAAATCCTAAATATAAATGAATTTCTATTCTTATCATAAATGAATTTCTATCTATGTAACAATAAATGAGTTATATATTGTTTCTCCATTTTAGGAAATTGTTGCTTCCTCAGAATGGGAGGATTGCATACCTTTTCTCAAAGATACGAAAGCATACAAGTAAAAGAGCCACTATAAGGAATTAATCTTATTGTGAGTAATTAAAGGTAGATATCATGTACCTTACACTAGTAGTAGCTATAAATATATTGGATATGAATATTCAAGGCAATTAGTGATGAAAGCTTCTGTCAGGGGATATTTGATAAGTACATTGCAAATCTTAAGGAAAAGGTTAAGGAAAACAAGCACAAACGAGATGAAGAAGAGGTACATGACCTGAATATCATTTCCACTTTCATATCTAATTTTTTCAAGATATAATTGTTGTTTAAATACCTTTTGAAAGCATATTTGGGTGAGTGTTGTACTGAGAATGCAAATTAGACCTCCTTATGAAGATAATTGTATTACTAACAAGTTATTTTAACTACTTTTACAAACTAGCTATTAGAAGTTAAATTGTTGCAAACTAACCTTTATCAAGATCTGATATGACTTGGATGAGATGAGTTAGGGTTAGTAGACTAACCAACATGAAAGGTAATTCCATGTTGAACTAGAAAAAAATAATTTCAAAATTTAATATGAGAGGCACCCACCAGATAAGATTTGGATGTTGTCTACAAGCACAACTCTTAACTATGAAATTGTTATAATATAGTGTGTTAAGATTTGAATTCCTTAGTTCAATTTCCTCTTGGTAGAGTTTCTAACATTAGCTCAATGCAATCCTTTTGGTTTAAAATTTGACAAAAAAAGTTTCTTAAAATTCTTATAAATGAAAAAAAGTTTGTAAAAGAAGCTCTCATATTTCCATACAGTGAAATTTCTTTTTAATTACAAATGAAATTAATTGAAACTATGAACTTCACTATACTATGACCATTTCTGCCACTTAGGATAGCCCATACATTGCGACCAGTCTTTTTCTTGTATTTGTAGCTTAAGTAGTTCACCGCCAATAATTTTTCTCTTCAGTTTTGCTATTGTTAAGTTAATCCATATGACTAATTTCTTTTTATCCGAGCTTCTCTTCAAGACTCTCATACATGAGGAAAATGGGGCAAAATTAGTGCCTTGGCTGTATTGATGTTTTCACATATTATTCACTAGACCTGATTAGAACTAACCTATGAGAACTTTCTGCCACAACAACTTTAGTAAGCACATTATTTGTGGAGTAGATACAAGGTTTTGTCTCCGAAATTGAATGCCTCATAGATGGAGAAGAAGTCTAGTGCCAAGGTTTGTACATTCCATAGAGATTTTTGCTGTCTTGATCACATGGCACCATCATTTTTTTGTTTGAGGTATAATACAAAATGGCAATGTACAAAATGTAAGGTTGCTTAATCAAATTATATTAAGTTCCTCATCTGTAGGAATAATTTAAACAGTTAATACTACAATATATTGCATTATTATTGATCAATTTCGAAGGATGATGAAAGATTTTAAGGATAAGAAATCTATGGTTCAGAGCATTTTATTGTGTCGTCATAAAAAAATCAACTCTTCAATGGGCAAGTGAACTACAACAGTTCTCATCCTGACTATAATGATTACAAATATATATATACATTATGGTTAACTTCAACAAAATTCATTCTATTGGCACAAGATTCATATGAATTGGCCATTTGTGAAGCAAATATTAGCCCAAAATAGTTGGAACACAGTCATCAATGTTAAAGCCAAAAGAAATACAAAAGTTGTCAACAACACTCTTGACATTCTCTATGTATATCCTAAATAGATGTTCTATCATCAAATGCACTTAACAATGATGTCAGCCATTCCAATATGCATGCAGCTTTAATGTTAAATGAAGATAATTCTAATGTAACAATCAATCATTCTAGTGATTCTTTTGGCCACAACTTCTTCCAGGCTAAAATCTCTTCCTCTGTAATTAACTTTTGAATGCCTCGATAAATCCTTCAACCTCACCTCCTGCTTCATGATGACGTTTCCTATTGATTGGAGCACGTCTCCATCGAGAACCAGAGGTATATTGATGAAGAGATATTGAATCTTATTAATATAAAAACTAACTTGATAGCATTAATATAAATTATCGATGAAGAGATATTGAATCTTACTATGGACCTTATCCTTGGTGGCTATGAAATGATATCTAACTTGATAGCATTAATTTTGAAGTTCCTAACTGAATGCCCTAAGGCATTGGAGCATTATTAAAGAAAACATCAAGGGATAATATTTGAATTGTGGATATTTGTAAATTATGTTGGTTTTAGATAGTTATAGTTATAGTTATATATGCACTCTTATGATGATGTGATTGGGACTGTAAGTTTTTTTGTCACGTTTATTTGTTTGAAAAATAGATGAAATTATTGGCTTTCATTCCTGATAAATAATTATTTCATAATTTTATTCTTCCCTGCAGGAACCAAAATTTAGACGCGCTGTGCCAATTATTGCAAAGCCTTTGCTCTCATAGGAGCCTTCTAAACTCCACAAAATTTGAGTTGTAAAGCATAATTTCTTGGTGGAAACAGGATATCGTGCACATTTCTTCCTCCTTCCCATTGTTTTGTTGTCAAATAAATCATTTGACGAATGAAACAATGGGGTGGAGGTAGAAATGTGCATGATACCTTGACTCTCATGCATCAAGAAATTACGCTTTATAATCAATTTTTGTGTAGTTTTGAACACTCCTAGGAGAGCAAAGCTTTCAAAAAAAATGGGACAGCACGTCTCAATTGCGACACATGTTGGTCTTAATTGCGACCAATATTCGTCGCAATTGAGATACCAAACTGGCACATTTTATGTCATGAGTATAGGACTGACGTCGAAAGCTAAGGGTTTGTGGTCAGAATTTTGACAAAAAATTGTGCAAGTTTACGTCGAAATTGAGAAAATAACAGTTTAGGTTGACTAGAGAAATCAACAAAATTTGTGTCGATAAATCCATGTTTATGTAGTCAAAATTTTTACGTGAAATGAATGTGGCAAAAAACTGACCAAATTTGTGTGACAATGACTTTGGTCACTTTAGCGACCTACTCTTGTTGAAATTGAGACCTTTTCGCATCGCAAATTAGGCCTAAATTTACTAGTGAGAGCACGAACATCCTTTATTATTGCATCAAAATATCAACCTAGAGTACATATTACATCCATGTATTTATATGAAATCTTATCTTATTTTTGTGTTATGAGTGAGAGATGTTATCATTTAAAAAATATGCTAAAAACTAATAAAATAAAGTTAATGATATACACATTGACTCTCTAATGGTGCTAAGTAGGTCTTTATACTTTTTTATATCAATTAATGTGTGTATGAGACTTTACAAAACTTAAAACAATAAAAGTAGAAGAAGATATAGAGAGAAGAAATCAGATGATTTGGGAGACACTAAGACTTCTAAAAATTCAAGCTCGACCTTCTCTAGGAATTTATGGGAGTTAAAATTTCATTAAAATGCATTCCTGGTGCATGGAATGCTCAAAAACAACAACTAGCAATTAGTTGTCAGCACCACCATTACTAATAAAAACTCTTGCGGTACCTTGTTCTTGGAACACCTTGATGAAAAGAACACCTTAGTGTTTTTCCCACCTTTAGACTAGTGCACCTATAGATGAGAGGACCAAAAATGGGAGAAATTTATAAGCGTTAAAATATTAATTTATAAAATTTGGGTTATGTGACCCTTATACCAAAATCATTTCTGGATTCACCACTTTTACCTTTTGGATGATGATAGTAATTTTTCCATTCCTCAAAAAATATAACTATCCATGCTTTGCATGCACTACTTTTTAGTAGTTATTAATACATATTCTAGACTTGCTAAAGCTTCTTTGAGCTTAGAATTCAACTCAGTTAATGCCTCTTCAGTTTTGAATATCCTTCTAACATCATCTTTAGAGGATGTTTTTTTGAACAAAGATCTTAAAATTTGTACTATTATTTCAACTAAGCATAGTTGTATTCTCAATTATTCTCCAAAAAACTCAAGTCTAGAAATACTATAATACTTATTTGCCTCCAAAAAACTATTCCCAAGCCTTATTCTTTATATTCTAAATCTCATCATAAGAGCCCACCATAACTTTATTTCCTTTGGACATCTTTTAGACCTAATCATCAATTTTATCTAGCTTGTCTCCCATATATATACCTACAAGGATGTAATACATTGATCCTAGATGGATTTGAGTGATTCCATGTCATTGGTCAAAGTATTCACTTCATGCATTAGCTAAAAATCTTGGTCTATAGGTTTGACCAAACTATTTGCATTCTCCTAGATGCTATGAAGAAGTTTCAAATTACCTTCAATTGTCTTGATGCCTTTTTCCTCAAAAATAAGATGCCCCCTTTGGCATGCACCCAAAAAAGAATCCCATTATGCCATGGCTAGTGCACATTTATTGAGAGAAGATGCCAATGTGAGCTTAGGATGGTCAAGCTTGAATATACTAACTACATTCTTGAAATATTCTTGAAGAAGATCATTCTACTTTTTTAATGTTAATCTCATATTAGTTTTGACATATGAGTGACAATATACACAAGTCATTTACTTAGCTCACATTGAACAAGTAATACATGTTGAGCATAAGTTGTCAGATAATATATGTTGAGTTAATGATATTTTGTATGCGCCAAGTAACTAGTAAGTTTCAAGCAGATAGTAGATGTTGAGTTATTTAGATGTTGAGTGATCAATAGATGCTGAGTCATTCAAAGGTTGAGTTACAACATTGAAGTTGCAATTGATGCTGGGCATTGAATGTTGTAAGGAAAAGAACATAAGTTTGTATGCACAAATAGATTATTCATAGTGACTAAGGAGTTATGACTTGAGTTACATTGTAGAATCACTTAGAGGAAAACAAAGATACATCTAATTAGAAAGGGTCAAGTAAACATTAGGAAAGAGGTGATCTGACATCAAGCAATAGAGTGCTAACTAAAGGATCATTGTTGAGACATTTTAATAGGTGAATCAGTTAGATCTCTTAATAGAGTAGTCTTGGTAGGTTGTTGTAAATCCCTTAATAGGGTAAGATCTAACAATCATGTAAGGCTTTAATAGGGAAGACCTTTCACAAGGTAGATCATGTTTCATGATGAAAACATTGTAACCTTCATTAGATACACTTTATTACTATGCTAGTAGAGATTTGTGGGTGTCAACCCCACCCTAGTTTCACCTTTTCTTTGGAGGGTTTCTAGATAATGAAAAATCTTGTGTCCTACATGTGTTGAATTTTTTACATTCATGCTATGGATGTATATGCTTAATTTGGTATTTTAGTCCATATGAATAGATTATAAGATGGATGTGTCATGAATGCTTTTGAGTTTGAAAGTTTTAAGTGTTCATTCAAAAACCTCCCCACCCTATTTAGAGGTTACTTCCCTACTTTATTTCAAACAATTAGATATCAAGGCACTAGTTCTCTGAAAGTAAAGCTTTACAGCTCTGAGTAAAGATCTTTAAAATGGAAGTCTATAAGTTGGGAAAGACTATTGAGAACTAGAAGATTGAAATACAACTAGCCCTACATCAACTGAATGAAGCAAGAAATGAGTTAAAGAAAGATCATTGAAAAGAAGGAAGGAAATATCTACTAAAGAGAATGGCACACAATACCAAGAGATTGACACTACTAAATTGTTTGCAGATGGAAATACCAATGAATTTCATGCAATAGTTGTAGATCTCATGGAAAAGAATAGAACCCTTACTAAAGAGGTTAGAAATATCAATAGAGAACAAGAAGTCCAATTAGTATTGCTATTTGAGGTGACTAAGAAGAAGGAGAAAGTTGAAGAGGAAAAATTCATGATCAAAGCTAACAACAAGATTTTAACCAATAGACTAGAAGAGAAAACATCAAAGTTAAATAAGATCAATAATATGAAAATGGAAACATTGAGTCAAATGATGATTGGAAATCATGAACTAAGTGCCAAGGATATTGAGATCTCAATGCTAAAGTTGTAGAATAAACAACTGAGAAATGATTTGAAAAGATAAAAAGAGTTTGTTGAAAGTTTCAACAAACCTAGTGAAATAATCAAGTACTTTGAGAAATTGATGAGATCTCCTAGATCCAATAGTAACACTTTTGGATTAGGTTACACTAGTACCAAAGAAGGAGAATCATCCATAAGTGGTGAAAAAAGAAAAAGACAAAGGTATGAACTAAAAACCTACTTTTCATAATTGTGGTAAGATAGGTCATACTGCCAATGTTTGTAGGAGCAAGACTACAAATCAGAATCCTAAGAAGAAGTTCATGTGTCATTGTCAAAAATGCAACAAACAAGGACATTAGGTACATGAATCCAAAACTAGGACCATAAGCACACAAATATTTAAAGGATATTACTATAACTATCATAAGTATGGATATAGACCATATGAGTGCAAATCTAAACTTAATTGGTCATCAAACAAGTTGACAAAGGTAAAGTGTAATGGAAACTTTTGTAATTAGGATTATAATACTAGGTATATTTGTCACTATTTTCAAGAGTATGGACATGTTTTTTAAAATTTCATAAGAACACATTTTAGAAGCGACTACAAAAGATGGTGGAGTCAAACTACATGTTTTAGCTATTTAAAGACTAGTTACATAAGCAAGAATTGTCCAACAAGGTCAAAGGCACCAAGTAGTGAGTTCAACAAAGGAAAAGGAAAGGAAGATGTTAAAAATATCAAAGATGAGATGAACAAGACATGGAAGAGAAAGGAATATTGCAGCACATCAAGTGTAGATGGGATCACTTCACCTAATGGGTCAGGTGATCACACCACCTCCAATCAAGAAATCAAAAGGTATCTATTGGACTGATAATTAAAAGACATAATATATATAATTTCCACAGATCTAGTTCTTAAGAGATTATATATGCATGAAGAAAGATGCAAAGTGTTGCTAGGAATCTAGAAGAAATCTTTAAGTTTTGTCAGTTTTCATGTTACTACTAAGCATGAAAAGTTTCACTATGGTTGCCAAATGAAATGTTAGTTGATGTTGAGCTATCAAAGGTGATAGTTTTAACCAAGATTGTAGTGGTTTCCAAGTGAAAAGGAAAACTCATGGAAAATGAGTGAGTTGAAATTTCTATTGAAGCTGAACTTATAGCTGTATAAGCACTAATAATTAAATGCAAGATTTTAAGGTCTATTTGATCAATTTCTACTCATTTGACACCATTTGAATTTTAAGTGGAGCATGAAGAGAGAAAGGAAAATTAAAGAGATCATTCCAATAATTTGCAAACAAGATTCAATAGTTTCTTGACATCATCTAAACAAATTTACAAAGGTATTTATTGTGTGCTGAGCTACAAGTTTGAATTTTTGTAAACCCTAGTTTCTTAAAATGGCATCTAGTTCTTTAGTTCCTAAGGTTAAAGAGGGTAAATTAGTTTTCAATGTACAAAATTGATAAGCAATGAGATCAGACAAAAAATGTTAAGAGCTATTCCTAATATTGCTTACAAGCAAGATCCATCTTGTGCATTATTTATGATACCACCACAAGTTTTAATGATTCAAGATGTGAGATGTTGCTACCAATGCAAGGTGGGTAGCATATGTGATATAGAAATTGGAGAAACCTATTGGAAACTATGTGAAAATGGAGCACTGAAAGATGAATTTAAAATTGTAAAGATAAAAGGGTTAACATATGCCCTGGTTTTCCCCAATGTCTTCAAAACTAAATGCATAAAGATAGTTATGAGCATAATTCATGATAATTCTATATGGTTGGATAATGGATTGAAAAGATCATAAAGAATATTGTACATGGAGTAACAAGGTATTCAACCCTTGACTAACCTAAAACTATGAGGAGTGAAGCAAAAGAAGTTATTGAGAAGAATACAAGGGCTATGTAGAACAAAAAAGGAACAAAAATTGACACTCTCTCAAATACCCTAATTGCTTTTGTAGTAAGGATTATACACAAAAATTCTATCAATCTAGCAGGCTCAACATTGTACTATGTATTATTGTTGACATGGGCTATAAGGTAGTTAACAAGGATCATACCTATGACCTTGTTTGGTTGTGATGCAATAGTTGTGAGAAAATTTGGGAGCAATAAAGAAGACCAAGAGTGCACAACATAAATTTTGGTTCAATTCTTGAATGAATATTATTTTATGTATAGAATACACCCCTTACTTTTGGTAAATTTACATGGAAAACAAATAGATCTATTTTAGTGAAAATAAATGAATTTATTGGGCAACTTGGAAAGAATTTTTAGACTATAATGACCAACTAATTTGAAGATTTCAAGTAGTCAATGAAGAAAAGACTAAGGATACTAGTTTCACTAGTTGAGAAACATTTCAATGATATTTTCTTTCTAGTTGATACTGATTTTACATAAGTTCAAGCCATTGTTCCAAGGGTAAGGTGGTGAAGGCTAGTAGGAAATGATATCAATGTGGATGAAGCCTTTGTAGAAATTGTATAGCATTACTTGTAGAAGATGTAGATGCTAAGGTTACTGCCTTTGGGAATTATTGTATGGCTAAATATAAGATAACAATGGATTTTAAGACTACCTCAGTCATAAGAAAAAACTGATTATCATGAATATTAAGGAGAAATTTGGTGAAGGAGAGGATGAAAATTTAGAAGAAGAAGAAGAAGATATTCTTGCTCAAGCAACGCTAGCCTTAACTCAAGGTCAAGGAGAAGATCAAGCAGAAGAGGTAGAAATTGAAGAAGGTGCCAATGTTAGAAAATGAAGATGGGGTAACTAAGAGGGGAGGGGTGAATCAGTTACCACAAAAACATTTTCAAAAGTCTCAAAGATGCCTTAAACTTAGTTGTTGCTGCTACTCAATAAACACAAAAATTAGTGCTTAAAACTTGATAGATGTTTAGTTAATTTATGAAGCATTTACTAAAATAAGCGACTATGCAAAAGAAAGTAATCATTAACACAGTAGACACTAGATTTACGTGGAAACCCAATATGGGAAAAACCACCAGCAACTAGTCACCAATTTTCACTCTTCTGAAGTGAGCCCTGTTAGGAGCCAACCCTGTTAAAGGTTACAAAACACACTGTTAGGTGTGACCCTGTTAGAGGATTTAATCACCCTGTTAGGAGTGGCCTTGTAAGAGGTCTTTTGAACAATTCAACTGAATTGCCACCCTGTTAAAGGATTTATGAAATGGCTGTTAAACCAACTCTGTTAGGAGATTTTGGAATCACTGTTACAATGGTTAGAAAGCAACAA
This sequence comes from Cupressus sempervirens, assembly GCA_028749045.1. NCBI lineage: Eukaryota > Viridiplantae > Streptophyta > Pinopsida > Cupressales > Cupressaceae > Cupressus > Cupressus sempervirens. The sequence continues at coordinate 754,782,865 of CM053786.1, forward strand.
TGAATGATCTAAAAATACATGCAACTTATCTTGCTGAATACAGATCTCAGTTTAGCTCCACAAAATCCTTACTGATCAAATATATCTCTGTAGCTCCAAGATTTCCCTCTGCTCAATTCTGCTTAGGCACACGCAAGTCTCTTCCTTGCACTTCCTTGCACTCTGCGTACACACTCTCTCTCTCTTTTTCGCATCTTGAGCACCTCTTTATATATTATTCATAATACCAGGTCGGCCCAACAAACTTGTCAAAACAATTCCAAAGTCGGCTTGACCAACCAACTTGATGAAACATATTCCAAAGTCGGCTTGAACTAAAAACCAAAATTCTTCACTGGCCAACGCTGCTTGGTCAATACAGAACAAAAATTCCTTCCTGTGTTAACCAAAAGAGCTCGGTAAAAACTACAATTACCGGGGAATTTGGTAAACCTGCCACTTCCTTTGGAAACTGATTGGACTCGATAAAAGCTGTCTTCGACTACCGAGTGAGATCAGTGAAAACTCAGCTTTCCTTAGCTTACCGTGCGAACTCGGTTAACACTAACCGTTCGCTACAAAATCCTTTGATACCCGAGTGATCTCGGTAAGAACTAAACTTTCCTTAGCTTACCGAGTGAACTCGGTTAACACTAACTCACCGTGTGACATACAGGAACGCTCGGTATACACTACAAAAGGCTTTTACTAACCGACTGAGCTCGGTAGACTCTGTAAACTGTTTTCCTGGTTGATAGAACTCGGTAGACTCTGTCTGATAACTGATATGACATTTGTGTAACATAAAAGACAATACACAATTATTTAATTGTATCCAACAATCTCCCTCTTTGGCATTGATGGCAACACAACATGTCATAGCAAAATTGAAATTTGAAAGCAAGTCTACTGCAACACAACACAATTAAAAATTCTCCCTCTAAGATAGAGAACTCTCCCTCTTATAGTAATCTCCCTCTGTAAAGAAATTACTTAATCAAATTTTGGATTTCGAAAAAGATATGACAGTAAAACTCTCCCTCTTTGACAACACATGCCAAAGACCATCTAATTTCAAATGAATTTCATTGTACCTTTAGTACTAATTCATATGCAATATTTCCTTGATTTTCTGCATCAAGTGATGATTGTTCAATTTTGTAAGAGCTGATGCATCACTAAAACTTATTTTAGTGAACTTCAGATAGGGGAATAACCCCTAACTTACCTCTGAGATACAAAAATGCATCCTTAGGTAAAGGCTTTGTGAATATGTCAGCAATCTGTTCCTTTGTATGTACATATTCCAATTTGATTTCTTTGTCCTGCACCAATTCTCTGACAAAGTGATACTTGATTGCAATGTGCTTAGTCTTAGAATGCATTACTGGGTTTTTAGATATATTGATTGCACTTGTGTTATCACAAAACATGACGACTGGTTCCTTGATTTCCATCTTCATGCCTTGTAGCAATTGCTTGAACCAAACAATATTAGAACAGTTTACTGCTGCAGCAACATACTCTGCCTCTGCTGTTGATTGAGCTGTACAGTTTTGCTTTTTTCTTATCCAAGAAACCAACCTCTTTCCAAGAAAGAATGCACCTCCACTTGTGCTTTTTCTGTCATCAAGGTTTCCTGCCCAATCAGCATCAGTAAACACTTTTAAGTCTAGGTTTCCTCCAAGTTTATACCATAATCCATAATCTTCAGTTCCTTTCAGATATCTCATTATTCTCTTGATTGCCATCATGTGATTTTCTCTTGGTTTGGCTGAAAATCTTGCCACAATTCCAACTGCAAGAGCAATATCTGGCCTAGTATGAACTACATATTGCAACTTTCCAATCATAGATCTGTACAATGTCTGATCTATTTCCTTTGAATCATCTTCTTTGGTAAGTTTTAGTCCAGTACACATGGGAGTTCCAACTGGTTTACAGTCTTCCGTACCAAACTTTTTCAATATCTCTTTGATATATTTTGCTTGAGTGATGTAAATGCCATTCTTGTTCTGTTGAATTTGAAGTCCCACAAAGAATTTGATTTCACTGAACATTGACATTTCAAATTCCTTGCTCATTTGTTCTGAAAATTCTTTGCAAAGATCATCATTCCCTGTAAAAATAGTATCATCTACAAATATTTATGCCAGGACAATCTTATTTTCTGGTCCTTCCTTGATATACAAACTGCTGTTATCATTATTTCTTTGAAATCCAATTTGAATAAGATAGCTATGCAATCTTTCATACCATGCTCTAGGGGCTTGTTTCAGACCATACAATGCCTTGTGCAATTTGCAAACCATGTTCTTTTTATCTGGATCAATAAAACCTTCAGGTTGTTCAATGTAGACCTCTTCATCCAGTATACCATTTAGAAATGCTGACTTGACATCCATCTGATAAACTTTAAATCCTTTGTAGGCAGCATATGCTAATAAGGTTCTAACACCTTCCAATCTAGCAACGGGAGCAAAAGTTTCTCCATTATCTATGCCTTCTTCTTGAGAATATCCTTTGCACACTAATCTAGCTTTGTTTCTTGATACTTTACCATTTTCATCCAACTTATTTCTGAAAACCCACTTTGTACTGATTACATTTTTGTCTTTAGGCTTGGGTATAAGAGTCCATGTTTTTTTTTTCTCTATCTGCTCTATTTCTTCATTCATTGCTTCAATCCAATTATCATTTTCTAATGCATCTTTGACAGTTCTAGGTTCAAAATCAGCAAGTAAACAAGTACCTTTCAATTTACTTCTTGTGATGGTTCCATCAGATTTATTTCCAATGATCTGATCTGTTGAATGATGTCTCCTGACATATTTGGCTAGAATAGGTTCTTTTTCTTTTGGATGAATTTTTTCGTTATCTTCTTGCATTTATCCTCCTTGCTTGGTTTGGTCTGGCTCGGTATCAACTGGCACGGTATGTACCTGCTCGGTTACCTCAGGCTCGGTAATCTCTAACTCGGTATTTTCTGACTCGGTAGACGTTGGCTCGGTAGATGTTTCCTGCAACTCGGTTAGTGATGACTCGGTAGAAGAAGATTTCTGATTCTCAGATGCAGTTGATATTATATCCGATCACTGAAGACGAATATTTTGTAATCTTCTGGTTCTTTTCAGCTTTCTTCTTCAGTCTTTTCTGCAAATTCATCAACTTTCACATGTATACTTTCTACGACTTTGTGCGTAGATAAGTTCAAGCATCTATATGCTTTACTCTTGAATGAGTATCCAAGAAATATACCTTCATCACCTTTTACATCAAATTTACCTTTTCTAGATTCTTTCAAGATATAACATTTGCTTCCAAATACTTTCAGATAACTTACATTGGGTTTATAGCCATACCATATTTCATAGGGAGTTTTGAATGAGTCCTTTTTTAACTGTACTCGGTTTAAGGTATGAACTACTGTACTGATAGCCTCCTTCCAGTATTTGATAGCAACATTCTTTTCTATCATCAAGGTTCTTGCACAATCCATGATGGATCTGTTCCTTCTTTCAGCTATGCCATTTTGTTCAGGTGTACCTGGTGCTGAAACCTGTCTTTTGATTCCTCTTTCAATACAAAAGTTATTAAATTCATGTGAAATAAATTCACCACCTCTGTCTGACCTTAGGCATTTCAATCTTCTCCCTGTTTCTTTTTCTACTCTTGCCAAATACCATTTGAACTTTTCAAATGCTTCTGATTTGTTCCTTAGGTACATGATGGTCATCATTCTTGAATAATCATCAACAAAAAGAATAAAATATTTTTCACCAGTATAGCTTTCAGTTTCAATAGGTCCACATAAGTCAGTATGCACAATTTCTAATAAATCTTCAGACTGATAATTTTTTCTTTTGAAACTAGACTTACCCATCTTTCCAATTTGACAATTCTTGCATAAACCAACCTCTGGTTTCTTTAAATCAGGAATGCCTCTCACTTTTTTGAATTTTCTTATCTTTACCAGATTGTCAAAATTCACATGAAATAATTTTTTATGCCATAACCAACTCTCTTCTATTTGAACAATAAAACATGAATGTTCATCAAGTTCAAGATAGAACAAGTTACCTTTAGTTTGAATACCAGATCCAATCAGCTTTCCTTTACCGTTCATCAGTCTTGCTTTTCCTTGGATGAATTCTACTTTGAGTCCATTGTTGAGTAACTGTGCCACACTCAATAAATTGTGCTTTAGTCCTTCTACCCAATAAGCATTATCACATACAAGTTCCTGGGTTAGAGTGATTCTTCCTTTTCCTTTGATGCAACAAGGTTTATTGTTTCCAAATCTTACACTGCCACCATCATACTCTTCAAATTGATCAAACTTTGTTTTATCTCCAGTCATATGATGTGAGCAGCCACTATCAATGATCCATGTATCATTCTTACTTATGTGAGAGATGAGTGTCATTTCTTCATTGTCAGATTCATCTTTTACAGCAATGTAAACAATCTCATCCTTTTCTTCATCATTAGAATCATTAGAATCTTTAGCCATAAAATATGATTTCTTACTTTTATCCTTAAATGATTTGAAATCTTTCTTACTGTTCCATTTATTATCTTTCTTTTCATCTTTATCTTTCTTGTTTGGACACCTTGCAGCAATATGACCGACTTCTTCACATGAAAAGCAGATTAGGGGTACTTTACCTCTATATTTACCTCTTCCTCTTGAATATTTCTTTGCAAGTAGGGCTTCAATTACTTCAAGGTCACTGTCAGAGCTCTGATCTGATTGATCTTCACTCTCTGATTGAGATTCCTTCTTCTTTTTGCCTTTTTCCTTGAGTGAAAGCTTGGCTTCAAATGCAGACTCAATGTTCTTTGCAGCTGGAACATAATTATCAAAATTATCTAATTCAAATGTTGTCAATCTTCCAACTATGGCCTCTAGGTTTATCTTGTGATTGGCCTCACACCTTCTTTCTTGAATGGCTGATACCCTGATGGCATAAACTAGAAGTAGAGTTCTAAGAACTTTACTTATGACTGTCTCTTCACTGATACTTCCTCCAGAAGCTTTGATAGCACTGACACATGCTTTAATTCTTTCAACATATTTGGCAATATTTTCATCTTCTTTCATTTTCATCTAATCGAACTGTCCTCTCAGACTTTCAACTTTGGCTCTTCTAACATTGTCATCTCCACCATAGATCTCTTTCAGTCTTTCCCACATTTCATAGGCAGTAGTGTAGTCCTTGACATCATCAAACTCTTCATAACTCAAGGCAGATGCAATATCAATCATCATAATGTTATGAGTCTTCTTTATAGCAATGTCATTGACTGATAATGTACCTGATGGTTCTACATATTTCTCATCAAGATATTTTAGACCAGTGTCACCAATGGAAGCTAGATGAAGTCTCATTAATCCCTGCCATGCTGAGAAGTTGTTTTAGTTAAGCCTTGGGATTTCCCTCTTATAAGACATCTTGATCTTTGGCTTAGATCTTTGAAATCTTCTACTGCAAGCACCAAAAGCTCTGATACCAATTGTTGGAAAATGAAGATGGGGTAACTGAGAGGGGAGGGGTGAATCAGTTACCACAAAAACATTTTCAAAAGTCCCAAAGATGCCTTAAACTTAGTTGCTGCTGCTACTCAATAAACACAAAAATTAGTGCTTAAAACTTGATAGATGTTTAGTTAATTTATGAAGCATTTACTGAAATAAGCGACTATGCAAAAGAAAGTAATCATTAACATAGTAGACACCAGATTTACGTGGAAACCCAATATGAGAAAAACCACCAGCAACTAGTCACCAATTTTCACTCTTCTGAAGTGAGCCCTGTTAGGAGCCAACCCTATTAAAGGTTACAAAACACACTGTTAGGTGTGACCCTATTAGAGGATTTAATCACCCTATTAGGAGTGGCCTTGTAAGAGGTCTTTTGAATAATTCAACTGAATTGCCACCCTGTTAAAGGATTTATGAAATGGCTGTTAAACCAACTCTATTAGGAGATTTTGGAATCACTGTTACAATGGTTAGAAAGCAACAATGAATGATCTAAAAATACATGCAACTTATCTTGCTAAATACAGATCTCAGTTTAGCTCCACAAAATCTTTACTGATCAAATATATCTCTGTAGCTCCAAGATTTCCCTCTGCTCAATTCTGCTTAGGCACACGCAAGTCTCTTCCTTGCACTTCCTTGCACTCTGCGTACACACTCTCTCTCTTTTTTTCGCATCTTGAGCACCTCTTTATATATTATTCATAATACCAGGTCGGCCCAACCAACTTGTCAAAACAATTCCAAAGTCGGCTTGCCCAACCAACTTGACGAAACATATTCCAAAGTCGGCTTGAACTAAAAACCAAAATTCTTCACTGGCCGACGCTGCTCGGTCAATACAGAACAAAACTTCTTTCCTGTGTTAATCGGAAGAACTCGGCAAAAACTACAATTACCGGGGAATTCGGTAAACTTGCCACTTCCTTTGGAAATTGACTGGACTCGGTAAAAGCTATCTTCAACTACTGAGTGAGCTCGGTGAAAACTCAGCTTTTCTTAGCTTACCGTGCGAACTCGGTTAACACTAACCGTTTGCTACAAAATCCTTTGATACCTGAGTGATCTCGGTAAGAACTAAACTTTCCTTAGCTTACCGAGTGAACTCGGTTAACACTAACTCACCGTGTGACATACAGGAACGCTCGGTATACACTGCAAAAGGCTTTTACTGATCGACTGAGCTCGGTAGACTCTGTAAACTATTTTCCTGGTTGATAGAACTCGGTAGACTCTGTCTGATAACTGATATGACATTTGTGTAACATCAAAGATAATACACAATTATTTAATTGTATCCAACAGCCAAGGAATAAGAATCCAATGAAGCAATTGAGAAAGATAAGACAAAATCTAAAGCCCTAGTAGTTAAAAAACCAAGGAAGGTTGTAGAACCTAAGCTTGTAGCACAAGAAATTCAAACCAGCACAAGAGCTATTGTAGAAATGGTTCAAGAGATATTAAAGAAAAAAGAGAAGAGAGCAAGATTATCTTGTAAAGAAGAGGAGCCTGAGAGGACACAAAAGAGAAATTACATAGCTCTAGTTAAATATGATGAAGAGAGGATAAAATATGATAACAACAACCAATTCGAAGTGGTAAGTCATAGTTCTTCCTTAGATTTCAATAGTATATGTGAGAATATAAACAATAATGTTGATTTTTCTGGTCTCACATATATTGAGTTTGACAAACTTGGAAAAGTTGAGATGAATCAAGTAGAGGAGTCAATATATGTCATGATGGAAACATTCAAAAAAATTCCAATTAAGATTGCCAACTCATTACAAAGAGATCTATGTAAAAGAGTTGAGTAGAAGTGACAATATAGTCTTAATATAGAAAGACAAATTAGAGAGATTATACTTGCACAAGTGATGCCCGAATTAGATAGGGAAATAATGGAAAAATAAATAAAGAAAATTGCAAAATTTGTACCTAAATATAGGGCATTCAACATATTGAAGAATAATATTGAGGATGTTGTATAGAAAACCACTCATATTTGGAAGTCATTATATGGTTTGATAGCACCCAAGGCATCAATACAAAAAGCTATTGAGGTAGGTGAAGATAGAGATGAGCACCAACAAGTAACTAAGGTTACCACAGTTGACACTAGGATAGTTGCACATAAGAAAGGCAATGAGAGACATGAAGATACACAAGCACTAGCTAAGGATGAGAAATAGACAGGACTTAGTGTACTAGATACACTAGTGTTGAGCGTCAGTCCTCAACATGAGTTGACTCTAGACATTGATACAGTAATGATAAAGGATTTTTCTAATACTATCCCTCATAAAATCAACCCCCTTATTGATGTAGGAGCATCCAGAGGTATAAGGGCAATCCTGTGTCACCCAAAAAAAAAATTTACTTAGACTTAGTTTCTATTTTATGTCTTTGCATTTTTGGATACCCATTTGGCCCAAATAAAGGTTCCAACTCTCATAGTTCAACTATCAATGCATTTAAAAATCCCGAAAAAATAGGAGCATGCAATTTGACCATCATTTTGGTGACCTAGAAGGTGTGACTTGGCCAGATGAATGTAATCAAGATTTAGAGCATTTCAGAAAAAGAATCAGGTCAAAAGGCCCCACGGTTTGAAAGTTATTGCAGTTTTTTGGGTTTTGGAGACCCCCTAAGAATGCTTCAAAGTCAGGTTTGGGGCATTAAATGACCTTGAAAAGGGTCAAAAAATGGGGGACGAGTGATGCTAGTACATAGGGCTATAGAGCACTTCGAGAGCTTTCCGAAAATGTAAACGGTTCGCCAATCGGAGTTACGGTTCAAAAGTTATGCCTCCCGGAAGTTCGGCTACCATTTCTGGATTCTTCTAGAATTGCACCGACTTCTAACGCAGCTTCCGGAACCTTCTATTTTGTCGGTGGATGCCTACTAGCACTTTCTAGAATGTACTCCTAGTCCTTAACCCTTCGGGGTCTATTTAAGGATATTTCTGGCATTGTAAAAGGAGTTTGGATTGGAGCTTGAGAGGAGGTGCTAAAAGGAGAAATATTCTCCAGATTTATGCTATTGTAAGCCCGTAGGGCATGTTTTGAGTTTATTTTCTCTACACTGTTTGTACCAGCTTATTTTCTCAGTTAATATAATTTTGCCTTTCTATTGTGTCTATTCTAGTTGTTGGGTTGTGTCCCCATCAAGTGGTATCAGAGCGGGTTTTCCTGAGTGTGTAGACAGAGCGCCGACTGTGAGGCAGTTTGCACCAGGACTGTGTGGTTGTGGGTTCAAGTTAGAAGATGCCTCCACGAAGAGAGCATGGTGGAAGGGCCAGAGCTGTTGATCTTGAGGAGGTTAGAGCCCTCCAGAGATAGGTACAAGCCTTGCAAGAGGAGCTTCGTAGAGGAGCAAATATTGCCGCAGATGATAATAGTGAGGATTACAATGAAGAGGAAGTAATGGAAGTTGACGAGAAAGTTCTGAATCCTGTAGAGGAAAGGCTTTTTAGGGCCATTTCTAGGTTTGGGAAAAGACCTACAATTGAAGTGGGTATATTTTCGAGAAATTTGAAACCAGATGAGTTGATCGATTGGATCAATGAACTGGATGAATACTTTGAATATGAGGATATAAGGGACCCAGATAGGGTTAAGTTTGCAAAGGCCAAACTAAAAGGCCATGCCAAAATCTGGTGGCAAGAGATTCAATTGGAAAGACTTAGAAGAGGAAAGGAGAAGATCACAAGATGGGATCGCATGGTGGACAAATTGAAGAAGCAGTTCATTCCTGTGGACTACGAGCTTGATTTGTTTAAGAAGATGCATGGGTTAAAGCAAGCAGGAAGATCAGTCCAAGAATATACAGAGGAGTTTTACCGACTCCTGATTAGAGCGGGGCATGCAGAAGCAAATAAGGAGAAGGTTGCTCGTTATATCAGTGGGTTACGACCTAGCATCCAGGAAGAACTAAGTCTGGTAAGAATGACCAGCGTTGAAGAAGCATACCAGTTTGCCCTACGAGTTGAAGAGAAGCTGAGTAAAAGGTTTGAAGGAAGACAAAGAGGGTGCGGTCAAGGAGGAAGGGGAAGCGGTAGATCATCTGGAGACTGCAATGAAACTGAAAAGAAAAATGAAGATGAGGGTACTAGCAGGAACCAGAGGAATGAGGGTTTCAACCGCTCCCGTGATCAAGACTTTGGAAATCAAAGAGGAAGAGGTAGAGGACATGGGCAAGGAAGAGGAGGCTTCTGTGGTACTTGTTTCCATTGCAATGAAGAAGGTCATCGTGCCTTTGAATGCCCTCAACGACAAGGAAGGACAGATAGGAGAGCTGAGGGCCAACCTAGGGTTGCTCATGTGGATGAGGATGCACAATCATCACATTCAGAGGATGCAGAAAGAGGAGAGACCTTGGTAAATGAAAGAGTCCTACTAAGTGGTGAAAATGAACCAGGACAATGGAGGAGCTTTTTCCGTACCAGATGCAAGTGTGAGGATAAATGTTGTGATGTGATCATTGATGGTGGTAGCACTGATAACTTGGTATCCGAAGAGATGGTCTCTAAGCTGAAGCTCAAGAGGGAGAAACATCCCCAGCCCTATCGGATTTCTTGGGTAAAAGATGATCATAAGGTCCTCGTAAGTGAACAATGTTTAGTAAAATTCAAAATTGGGAGTTACCATGATGAAGTTCTTTGTGATGTTATTTCGATGGATGTTTGCCATCTATTGTTGGGTAGACCATGGCAGTTTGATAGACATGCAATACATGATGGACATGCAAACACATACTCTCTGACAAAGGATGGAGTTCGCCACAAATTGAAGCCCATGAAAAAGGAAGGTGAAAAGGTATGTAGCAGTGCTAGGATTTGTCTTGTTGATGGAAGGAAGTTTTTAGATGGCATGAAACATCAGCGCATGTGCTATGCTTTGATTCCTAGAAAAGATAAAGAAGGTAGTAGTGAAATACCATTTGAAGTTTCAGATTTACTAGGAGAATTTTAAGATATTATCTCTGATAATGTTCCAGATGGATTGCCACCAGTAAGGCAAATCAATCATCAAATAGATTTGATTCCAGGAGCTAGTTTTCCTAACAAGGCTGCTCACAGGATGACTCCTACTGAAATAGATGAGCTAAATAGACAGGTTCAGGAGCTGTTGAGGAAGGGCTTGATTCGAGAGAGCCTGAGTTCATGTGTAGTACCTGCAGTACTCACACCAAAAAAGGATGGAGAGTGGAGGATGTGTACAGATTCCTGAGCTATAAATAGGATAACCATCAAGTACCGATTTCCTTTGCCAAGGATGGATGATCTTATGGACTGCTTGAGTGGAGCTGAGTACTTCACAAAGATAGATCTGAAGAGTGGCTATCATCAGATACAGATTCGAGAAGGAGATGAGTGGAAAATAGCCTTCAAGACCAAGGAGGGTCTTTATGAGTGGTTAGTCATGCCCTTTGGATTGACGAACGCCCCAAGCACATTCATGCAGCTCGTGAATGAGGTACTTAAGAAGTTCTTGGGAAAATTTGTTATTGTCTATTTGGATGATATTTTAATTTTTAGCAAGACTTTGGAAGAACATTTACTGCATATTCGTAGTGTCCTTGAAAGGCTAAGGGAAGAGAAACTGTTAATTAATCTAAAGAAGTGTGTCTTTGCAAAAAGGGAGTTAGTCTATTTGGGATTTGTTATATCACCTGAAGGTCTCAAAATGGATCCAAAGAAGGTAAAAGCCATCTTGGAATGGCCTACTCCAAGGTCTGCTACTGAGGTAAGATCATTTCATGGTCTGGTTAGTTTTTACAGAAAATTTATTAAGAATTTCAGTGGCATATGTGCACCTCTAACTGATACAATAAGAGGGGATAGAAAAGAGTTCAAATGGACTGCAGCAGCCGCGAGAAGTTTTGAATTGCTAAAGAAGAAGGTGACTGAACAGCCTATGTTGGCACTTCCAAATTTTAGAAAAGTATTCCAGGTGGATTGTGATGCTAGTGGTAGCGCTATTGGGGCTGTATTAAGCCAAGAAGGTAAGCCTATTGCATATTTTAGTGAAAAATTGAATGATGCAAAGAAGAAGTATTCTGTTTATGATCAAGAGTTCTATGCAATAGTTCAGGCCTTAAAGAAATGGAGGCATTATTTATTGCCAAAGGAATTTGTTTTGTATACTGATCATCAGGCATTACAGTACCTAAATAGCCAAGGTAAATTGAATCAGAGGCATATAAAGTGGGTAGAATTCTTGCAGAGTTATACATTTGTGTTAAAGCATAGAAGTGGAAAATCTAACAGGGTTGCAGATGCATTAAGTAGGAGACAATTGTTGCTTACAACAATGCAGGTTGAAGTAGTTGGGTTTGATGAACTCAAGAATTTGTACCCTGAGGATCCTGATTTTGCTGAAGCATGAAAAGCTTGTAAAGAACCTATTGCTGTAGATAGAACCACGTGGTTAGACTATTTGATTTAGGATGGCATGTTGTTCAAAGGTAGTCAATTGTGCATTCCAAGGAGTTCCATGAGGGAAAATCTGATTAAGGAGAAACACAGTGGAGGGATGACAGGACATTTTGGTCGAGATAAGACCATTTCCATTCTTAGAGAACATTATTTTTGGCCTCAAATTACACAAGATGTGAAGAAGTTTGTACAGAGTTGCCAGGTTTGTCAAGTGGCCAAGGGGTTTAGTCAAAATACTAGCCTATATCAGCCATTGCCTGTTCCATCAAGGCCATGGGAGGACATAAGTATGGATTTTGTTCTTGGATTGCCAAGGACCCAAAGGGGTAATGACTCAGTATTCGTGGTGGTTGATAGGTTCTCCAAAATGGCACATTTCATTCCATGCCACAAAACTCATGATGTTGTCCATATTGCAGACTTGTTTTTCAAAGAGGTGGTAAGACTACATGGTCTTCCAAGAAGTATAGTTTTTGACCGAGATACTAAATTTGTGGGGTATTTCTGGAGGACATTGTGGAAGAAGTTGAGAACAGACTTGAAATTTAGTTCCACGCATCACCCACAGACTGATGGCCAAACATAAGTGTTAAATAGAAGTTTGGGCAATTTGCTGAGATGTTTAGTTGGGGATAAGCCCAAGGGATGGGATTTGATTCTACCACAGGCAGAGTTTGCTTATAATAACTCTGTAAATAGGAGTACTGGAAAATCACCATTTCAAATTGTATATGGGAATAGCCCAAGGACTGCACCAGAATTGAGGAAGATAGAACAAGGGGAGAGAACAAGTGTTGAAGCTGAGGAATTTTCTGAACACATCAAGCATCTACATGAGGAGGTTCAAGCACACATTATCAAGATGAATCAAGAGTATAAAGCTAGGGCTGATGCAAGGAGAAGACATAAGGAATTCCAAGTAGGGGATCTAGTCATGGTGCACTTACGAAAAGAAAGATTTCCAGTTGGTACTTACAACAAGCTGAAAATGAAGAAATTTGGTCCCTGCAAAATTTTGAAGAAACATAACTCAGGAAATGCATATGAGGTTGAGCTGCCAGATGGTATTCACATTTCTCCCATTTTCAACATTGCAGATTTGACAGAGTATCATGATGATGGTACTGATGAGGAGCTGGTTTTAGAGCCATGTCCAATTCTTGCTTCTAAGAAGGAGGAGATAGAAGACATTCTAGATCATCGTGTGGGTAGGAGTACCAGAAACAGGCAGTATGAAGAGTATTTGGTCAAATGGAAAGGACGACCGATCGAAGACTCAACTTGGATTTCAGTAGCTGAGGTTTCCCATTTGGGATTTCCTCTACCATCCATAAAGTGACAGGGTCACTTTTCAATCTACCCTGGGTGTCTGATGCAGGAGCATCCAGAGGTATAAGGGCAATCCTGTGTCACCCAAAAAAAAAATGTACTTAGACTTAGTTTCTATTTTATGTCTTTGCATTTTTGGATACCCATTTGGCTCAAATAAAGGTTCCAACTCTCATAGTTCAACTATCAGTGCATTTAAAAATCCTGAAAAAATAGGAGCATGCAATTTGACCATCATTTTGGTGACCTAGAAGGTGTGACTTGGCCAGATGAATGTAATCAAGATTTAGAGCATTCTAGAAAAAGAATTAGGTCAAAAGGCACCACGGTTTGAAAGTTATTGCAGTTTTTCGGGTTTTGGAGACCCCCTAAGAATGCTTCAAAGTCAAGTTTGGGGCATTAAATGACCTTGAAAAGGGTCAAAAAATTGGGGACGAGTGAAGCTGGTCCATAGGGCTATAGAGCGCTTTGAGAGCTTTCCGAAAATGTAAACGGTTCGTCAATCGGAGTTACGGTTCAAAAGTTATGCCTCCCGGAAGTTTGGCTACCGTTTCTGGATTCTTCTAGAATTGCACCGACTTCTAACGCAGCTTCTGGAACCTTCTATTTTGTCGGTGGATGCCTACTAGCACTTTCTAGAATGTACTCCTAGTCCTTAACCCTCCGGGGTCTATTTAAGGAGATTTCTGGCATTGTAAAAGGAGTTCGGATTGGAGCTTGAGAGGAGGTGCTAAAAGGAGAAATATTCTCCAGATTTATGCTATTGTAAGCCCGTAGGGCATGTTTTGAGTTTATTTTCTCTGCACTGTTTGTACCAGCTTATTTTCTCAGTTAATATAATTTCCCCTTTCTATTGTGTCTATTCTGGTTGTTGGGTTGTGTCCCCATCACTTATAGAGGAAGACTTGAAGAAGATACTAGTAGAATCTACTACTTAGGTCAATTTTTTGTGGAAATCTTGTACTAGTGAGTGTTGATGAGATTGAGAAGGTAGACAAGGCATATGCAAGGGAGGAAGTCAGAAAAAAGAGATATTTGCAAGCCCTCCCCAATTCACCTTGATAAAACCTACATTATCCCTTGTAGTATATCAAAGGAAAGAGTCATACATGGCTCATATCAGCATATTGGTACATATTATTTCCATACCAAAAGTTTCTATAGATGAATATGAAACAACACATGTCCAACAAGTTATGTAGGTACTCATGTAGCTACAACACAATTTCAAGGTGCTACTAAGAACGAAGAGAAAGAAAAGGATAGGAGTGAAGAAATAGATTTGACTACAAAACTTGAGTAGCAAATTGCAGTACAAACATAGGTGACTTTTCCAGAATCTTCTACTCCTCTTAGTTAAGCTCTTCATAGGTGGAGTATAGAAGCTATACCCCTACAATCATAAAGGTTGATTCCAAGCACATCCAAGGTAGCTAAAATTAAATCATTTGGTGATGTGAACTTGGATAAAATGATAGAGTCGCCAAAGTTTAATCTTGAAACCATCACTATTGAACAGATGGGCATACTATAGGATGCTCTTGCAAAGAAAAGGGAACAAGAACTACTTAGAAGGGAGCATAGGTAGAAGCAAGCTTTGTTAGATATCAAGGAATTTTTTCTTGATGTATTTGACATAATAGTACTAGAAGAAACCAAGCATGTCTTAGAAAAGCTAACCAACTTAGTTGAGAAGGTAAATGACACTGACCTAGACAAAAATGTGAAATTACTTGAATGGTCTAAAATGAAGTTTCACAATAAGTTCAATGAAAAGATATCAAGTGCTATTGCACTATCACAAGTTGAGTTAGCAAGAAAAATTGACCATGCAAAGAGGGTACTAGAGAACATTTTCATTTTATACACCAAATTGTGCAATACAACACTCTTCACATAGGAAATCAAGAGCCACATAATGAGTTTGGAAAGTCATATACAGTCATCCAATATAACTCTACCAAGGTCTCTAGCCTAGAGTGAGAAACATTTTAGGAATCTTATAAACTCCCAAAGTTAGCTAGTAGTGCTACATACAGATAAAAAAAACATTAAGGCTAAACTGACCAACTTCTAGTCTATCTCTATTCCACATATGGACAAATTGCACAAGGAACTAATCTTTGTTGAAACACTCATGTAGAAAGATCTAAATCTTTCTACTTATGAAGGCTTAGCACACCTTGTTGTCCATCTAGTCATCCAAATCAAATCATTGTAGGTAGCTTGTGACAATATGGATGTTGCTTTAAAAATTATGCTTGAGGTCCACAAAGAATTTTTGGACAACACACTATAAGTGTATAGCCCTTTGACATAAGTGTCAAAAAAGGGGGAGAAATAATTATGGGGGAGATAATGGAGGAGATAATTTATTTGGGGGAACTACTATTTTTGAGAAAGGAGGAGTCAATGATAGAAATGGAGTACATAAATCAACTTATGCAAATTTACTCAGTAGGAGGAATGATTTTGGTTCAGATACAGAACAATACAATCAACTTAGAGGGAGTTATTGAATTTTGAGGTATTGCTGATGAGTCATAAATTTTGAAGTTTTTGAATTTTCTATGTAAATGGATATTATTTGAATTATTCTTGAAAGCTTCACTTATTTATGCATGGCCAAGTATTTTTGCCACTCTTGTTAAACGGGGAGATTGTTAATCTTCGATTGATTGTGACATATGAGTGACAATATACATAAGTCATTTACTTAGTTCATGCCAAACAAGTAATATATGTCAAGCATAAGTAGATAATATATGTTGAGTGAAGGATATTTTGTATTTATTGAGTAACTAGCAAGTGACAAGTCACTCGAGTGCCAAGAAGATAGTATATTTCGAGTAATTTAGATGTTGAGTGATCGGTGGATGCTAAGTCATTCAGAGCCCATGTTATAGCATTCAAATTGCAGTTGATGCTGAGCATTAGGAACTTCAAGTGTCAAGTTATACAATTTTGACATCATTTTTTTTAATGGCACAAACCTGTATGTAAACCATTTTTGGACTAACTTAAGGATTGCTTTATGATATTAGATGATAAGGACAACTATTAATTATGAATCCCTATGCATTACATGCACCCAATAAAAAAAAGGAAGGTTTACACTCCAATATGGGTAAATTACAATTGTTTATTCATACCTAACCCTAAGTCACCTAGGCCTTCTTAAGGAGGAAAAACCTAAACTTTTATGAATTTTGTAAGGGAAATGGAGAGAATTTTCCATGCACAAATAAAGCATTCATGATGATTAAGGAGTTATGATTTGAGTTACATTGCAAAATCAATTAGAGGATAATAGAGGAAAGAAATTAGAAGAAAATAGAGATACATATAATCAAAAAGGGTCAAGTACACATTAGGAAAGAGGTGATCTAACATCAAGCAACATAGTGCTAACTAAAGGATCATTACTAAGACATTCTAATAGGTGAATTAGTTAAATCTCTTAATAGATTAGTCTTGATAGGCTATTGGAAATCCTCTAACAAGGTGCTTACTTCATTGTAAGTTAAAGTCCTCTTACTAGACACACCTGTAATAGGGTGTTGAAATCCTTTGATAGGGTAAGATCTAAGAATATTTTAAGTCTTAAACAAGGAAGACCTTTCATAGGGTAGATCATGTTTCATGATCAAGACATTGTAACCCTCAGTGGATACACTTTATTACTATAGTAGTGGAGATTTATGGGTGTCATCCCCACTCCAATTTTACCTTCTCCTTGGAGGGTTTCTATGTAACCAAATATCATGTGTCATATATGTTTTGAATGTTTTTCCTTCATGCTATGGATGTATATACTTAATTTAGTATCTCAATTTATGTGCATAGATTATGTGATGGATATGTAGTGAATGTTTTTGAGGTTGAAAGTTTTAAGTGTTCATTAAACACTCCCCCCCTCTTAGATTTAACTTCCCTATTGGATTCCTAACAATTAATTCCAAAATTTAAGTCTCATATTCATCTAGGTAACAAAAAACATGTTTTAGGATTGTCATTGTCAAAAGTTTGGTCATCTCACTGATGCTTTCCCGAGTACTACCTCCTACATTTGGTAGTCTGTTAAGGAAATATATTTAATGTGTGTATGTGGAGGAGAAATAAATATATGTTTTATTAGATTTTTTCTCTAATTACTCATGATAAAGTAAAGCTTCTTTGGATCACCCTAAATAGGCAACAATGTTTTAACTTCGTATGCTAATTCTATGAACCCCTTGGTCTTTGTGTATTCCACATATCTCCTCTATTGACGCAAAACTTCTCACTTCATTCATGATGGAGTAGTACCCATAGGAGAAATATATTGGCATGAAGATGAGGTTATTTAAGAGTAGTCCTTTTATCCCTAACACTCTTTTTCGGGATCTTTTATGTCCTGGGTGACTCAATTTATGTTGTGGTCATTATTTTCCTTAGAGGTGAGGTTTTCAATCCTTCTTTGTGCAGGGTCTTCTTTATCCTTATGGAAAATTTTCCTCCCTTTGAATCCACATCGATATGCACCTATTTAAATATGTAAAATTTTGGAGAATTCAACTTTTAATGTGAAGGAAAATTTTCTAATTGAGGGTAATTTTTTTGTTTGAGGAAAGGCATAAAATTATTTTCTATTTGCAAATTTTTCCTTTCCATATCAAAATTTAATAATAACTATGGAAAATTAATTTTTTTTTTGGCTTGCAAATAATTGTAGGAGATATTTTAGTTGGTCATAAATATTTTTGTAATGGAAGAGGTGAATTAATTGTTTTGTATAGTGCAAAATATTAATATAGTTGGCTATTTTTTTATTTTTTATAAAGTTATTATTTTATTTTTAGTGAATTTAGGGAGTCATGGGTGGGTCATGGGCCATATTCCAAGTGTTTGATGTAAAATTTACTTGTAGTCTACCAATCCATTAAGATTCAATTGAATAATGTGTCTTTTCTTGTTGCCAACTTGGTCATCATCATTTTGAACATTATCATTATTATCATAAAGATAATTGATCTAGACTATCAATGTAAGATAGATCAATGGCCTTAACTCTATTTTGGGAAAAAAATAAATTTTATAACATACATTCTAATTCTTCTCAAAATCAAGATCTGTGTCCCAAAGCCCAAATTAAAAAACTGTTGTCTAAACGTACGTAGTTGGAAAAATGTGTCGATAAAATGGTAGGCGATGCTTGGCCCCAACAAAAATATTTTTTTATTTTAAGGGAGATGAATTTTTCCACAAAGAAGACATTAGGTAAATGGTGGTGATTATTTTAGAATAATCATGTCTAAATTTAAATTACATTGGTGATTGGACCTAGATTTGGATAAAAAATGTTTAATATCTTGGCGACCTATTTGACCCCACGTGTAGGTTTTATTCATCAAATTGTGATTACTTTAAGAGACCAAATCGCCAATTGGTGAAGATTCACGACTAAAAATGTCACTGATGATATGCAACAAATCAAATTTTAAACTTGAAGAATTTAAAGAGAAAACAACCCCAAGAGATCAAATTATCTACTCATTGAAACAAAGTTAAAAAATCAAATGAAATAAAAATGTAGAATTCCAAATAGAGTGAGGCATCTAAAGATATCAAATTCCATGATACACAATAGAAAATAAAAATAATTAAATCTATTTCTCATTAAATGGACCCCATGTAACATATGAATGATGCTACTAACCATTGGGATACAAAAATAATTGATTTGGTGGGTGTACATCAAGACGAAGAGTAGGAAAAGGGCATACAATTGATGCCATAAGTATAGCAACATCATATCTCGGTTAACAAGGATATATTTTTATGCGAAAAAAAAATGTCAAATCAATGTGAACCCTAAAGAATAAGTTTGAGAATTTAGGTTTGACAGACCCTAGTTTTTAAGCCTATTTAAGTAGGGCTTTGGGGTTTACCAAATTGTATAGTGCTCGAACCTAATACCATGAAAATATTTTTTTTTTAGAAAAATAAGAGACTTTCAAGGTTTTTGAAGTCATAGGATAAGTATTTTTCATAGTTCCTTTATAAATGGAAGGGGTTGTATGCCTAAAAAGAGGCCCATAGTTTAACAAGAGAGACATGGTCCAAAACAACCCTACCTAATCTTTTGATGTGTTGTAGAGAATCCAAATGGGTATCTAGGTGTATAATTTATTTTTATTATTTTTTGATAAATTATGTAGAAAATATATGAGGACAACATTAGAAGCCTAGTTAGGGTTTTAGGCCTAGTAGGCTGGGTAGTTTTGTTTTTCCTTGAGGATAGGCTTTTGAAACTTGGTAAAATAGTTATCTGGGTTGGATTAGGGGATTCAATTCCCTTCAAGTCCTAAGGTTCAATTTTAAGAGATCAATTACTTGGTTTGCAAAACTTGAGGCTATGTTGAGAAATGTTGGGAAAACACATTATTTTGCACATTGTTTCGTAGAAACTTGGAAGGCCCACATTTCTTTGAGTCAAGGTGTTGTGCCTTTTATATTTATTTTTTCCCTATTATACACCTACTATGAAGAAGAATTTTGAATCTAGGATTAACTATACTTATAAATTATTAACTAAACATAAGATATTGCCAGAAAGCTGGTTTGAAGGCTATCATGGCGGTATAGTTTGTTTTTAGTTTTGATGCATTAGTTATGGATTTTTATATTGCAAAAGTTAGGAGTACAATTTTGCACTCCAAGAGACATCTTAATCATTTTATCTTTGATTTGGAAATTCTTTACATCGTTGGAAAGGTCTTTCTGAGCTCTTTCCAGTGATGCTAGTTTTTTTTCAAATTCTTTTCCAAGCACATTCTTTTCAATCTTTTTCATTTTTGCATTCTAGTAGGTCTCTGTGTTTTTTATTAAGAAAAATAGGTTTTATAGGGATCATGAAACCCAAAAGTTCTTACATAACAAAGGGCTACAAATTAACAAAACAAGCCTAGCAACAAAACACCGACCAATAAAAAGGCCAAGACAAAAAATAGGCAAAAAACCAAAAAGAAAGAAACCTATAGAGACAACAGAAACCAAAGATGGAACTTGAAAATTATTCACTTACTCCCTTGCCTTCCTTTTGAGGTCCTAGATGGTCTCTACCACTTCATAGGCTCTTTGAGTCTCCTCTCCTATGAGCTCCTAGTTCTTCTCACAGCTCCGATCCAAGTGGCTTTGGGTTAAATGTTCATTATTTTCTCCTCTTCCAGCATGTCTTTATCATTGTCCTTCCCTTCCTTTTCCATGAAAAATTCCTTGGATTTTAGCTGACCACCAAGATTTACAATGTTTTCATTGAGATAATTTAGAATAGTGAGCATGTGGTTAGCCATGTTGTGATTGAAAGTCTCTAGACTTTGCATCCCTTTTTCAACCATCCTAATTCGATCCCCCTGGTATATTAGGTTACCTTGCTCATTATGCTTCCCCTAGCTTTCCAACTATCCCATTCTATATTTTACCTCCTCTAACTCATTGAAAAGCTATTTTATAGATTGAAATTTATCAATCATGCTATTTTTTGCATTGTTGAGAAAATTCATACCTACCTCCATGGCATTGTCTATGATGGCCACCAACACTAGTTGTATTAGTTCCTCCAATAGGATCTTACCCTCTTTATCTTCAAGGATTTGGGGATTGATAGCTTCTCTCACAATCCCCATTTTAGAGGTTCTAGCATTGAAGTTTTTCCAAGCCATACACCTATCTTTTATAACAACCTCACCACTTCCCTCCTCTATTTTCTCCTTTTTCTTGCTCCTGTAGGGGAATAGAAAGGTGAGGGAGCACAGAGATCTCTAAACCCATATCATTTTCCACCTCTAGAGGCATGTTCTCCTCTTTATTCCTCCTCTGCTTCTTTTTGGGGTTACCAACTAGTTCCTCTCTAGTCTCAACATCCACCCCCTTATTCTCCTCATCCATGTCCATATCTTCTCCTTCCTCATTGTACTCTTATTCCTGCTAACCAACTATTTTGGACACATGACCTCTAGGGCTTTTCCTACAAGGAACTTTACTTAGAGTAGGAGTATCCTTGTCTCTTCCCCTAGTCTTTTTCCCCAATGATTGATATTCTTCCTCCTCGAAGCTTAAGCTCTCAATTTCCTCTATGTCTAAGGAGAAATTGGAGCTCCCTGTCTCCTCAAAAGAAACCACAACATGAGACAGGGATTTACTCCTAGATTGATCTTTAAAATATTCATAGAGAAAAAGAAGTAACCCCTCATGCAAGGTATGGTTAATAGTAGGTTTTTTCTTATATGCTAAAATATTCTTGTTCATGAATGAATATAGGTAAATATAAAAAGAAATCTTAGCCCCGTAACAAAAATGATTGAGCAAAAAAAATGATGGGTTCTAGGCCTATCAAACCTTGTGTCTAGAGAAAAAAATTCAGTGATGACCCTTAGCACATACCTCCAGAGCTTCTTAATTGAATCCATCTCATAGTAAGTCTCACTTTTCACCAACTCCTTCTTCTCGTCTATGTTCTTGACAAAATCCTTTACCACATTAATAGAAACTTTTTTGTCTCTATAGAACTTTAAACCCTCATCAAGGAATTTAGTGACATGGGCGATGACCTCCAAATTAACCTGATGTGACACCCCATCAATCTTAACCATGTCATCCTTGTAAGAATTTACCATGAGATTGGTAATTGCTGAGTCATACCCATGAAGCTTGGTAATGTAATTTGTGATGCCTCCCATTTCAAGTTTCTCCCAGACCTTCATTCTCTGTCTCTATTTCTCTACCTCTCCAATTGGTTCTCTTTTTCTCCATTCTCCCACCATCCTGATAAACTTAGTGATTTCCTTTCACATAAACATAGTCCTCTCTTCACCTTTCATTGGCCTTTGTTTACTCTATCCAAAACTGCCTTTTCTTTCAATTCCAGTGAATTGGTAAAGAAAATAAACAACCCATTAAGCATCGTGATTAGACATTAAATGCATCATCTGCCAATTCCTCCCATATTTTCCATAAATACATTGCCTTTTTCACATATTTATTTTAATTTCCATAATTAACTAAGGATTTCACCCATACCTCCCTGGATCCTCTCCTGATCAATTAGGCCTTTTTCAATTAATGGAATATTCCCTTCAATGTTCTATATCATCATCATTTCTTTCTTGACTACCTCATTGGCAAACCAATCAGCCACCGAGTTAGACTACCTATACTCATGGCTGACATGAACACTCTCAAAAATTTTCTAGGTTTGTATAGATTTTTTCCAATATGTTTGCAATGGTCCAGGCAAGTTGGAAAACATCTTTTATGCATCTGATGATATTTTTTGAGTCCCCCTCCAACTTCCAAAGCCACTTTAGCGGTGTGGAGAGTAGTACTAGTGTTAGCATAGTGATTTGTCTAGATTCCCAAGGGGTAAGAAAGAGAAACAAAACCTACACAATAACTATTCTAATGATGCCCCCACATCCTAGAGGACCAGGATTACCTTTAGTTGTTGTATCAAAGTTGGCTTTATGCCAACCTTTAGGGGGGAGTTTCCACTTCAGCCCTTGTCTTTTATTCTCCTATCCTTCTCCCTTTCCTTACCATTACCTCCATCAATATCTCCACCCTTCATTATAAGTAAATTTTCTCATATTTCTATTGATTTTATCTGCAAGCACATAAGTGGGAGCCTCCCTATCTCCAAAAATTCAATTTTTTCTCTCCTTCCATACTCCCTACCCGAAGTGCGATAAAGTCCATTTGCTTATACTATGTGATTTTGTGTCATTGTACATGCTATCCCACTAACAAAAAAAGTCCAATAAGCTTCTTTCTTGCACCAACTAACCCCATATTTCTTGGTGAGATATTCCCAGACCTCCATGGAATAAGGGAAATGGATGAAGATGTGATTAACCATCTCCAATCGATGCTTGGAAAGAATACATCTATTAGGGATATACTAACCTCTTTTTTTCAAATTATCTAGAATAAAAAATTTATCTTGAAGCATTAGCAAGAAGAAAATGTTAATTTTAGGGGTAAGGCCACGCAATCAGGCCTTAGCCCATAAAGGTTTCTCTTTCAGGCTCTAAAGGGAATTGTACCCTATGGACATGGAGTAGGATCCACTAAGATTACCCTCCCATATCATATCATCCCTATTATGATTCAAAATCAAAGAATTCGACATCAGCAATTAGCTTAAGATCATTTGAAATCAAAGGCAAGTCTCTCCATCCTTGTTCCATTCTATAGTCTATTACTTTCATTCCAAACAGCCATATACATGTATTGGCCTAATTATCATATGTTCATTTATTAATAAGAGGGCCATGAATCAGCCAATTATCATGCCAGAAGGGGATGTTCTCTCCATTTCCCACATTGCATTTGGCCTTAAAGTTAGCTAGGATTCTTACCTTTAAGATCCAATTAAATATAATCAAGCTATTCAGGATGTCAAAGTCATTGAGAGTATACCTTAGATAAGTCCTCCTAATATACTTCTCCATAGAAATATCCCTCCATCCCCCAGTACTTTTAAATATGTGCCATAATTTCTTTTCTAGAAGAGCATTGTTGAGATGCCTAAGTTTTCTAATTCCTAGACCTCCATAGCACTTGGGAAGAAATACATTATCCCAAGCCACTAGAGGGTATCTTTTATGTTCCTGCAGACTAGACCACTAAAAATCTCTCTAGATCTTTTCCATTTTGTTAGCATATATGACCATATCCCAAAGACATTCAAGGCATACATTTGAAGATTCTAAAGAGTGGACCTCACTAGAAGACATTTGCTAGCTTGGATGAGAGTGGTGCATTTCCAACTAGCTAGCTTCTTACTAAACCTATCAATAATCCATTCTAGAAAGAGTTTGACAGCTTAGTCCCCAAAAAAAGTACAAGATAGCTCATAGAAAAGTTTCCCACCCTACACCCAAGAATACCAACAATATTCCTTTGTCTATCAATAGGGGCATTGATAAAAAAAAAACTAAGATTTTTGCCCAATTAATTAGCTGGCATGTTCCCTTGGTATACAAATCTAGTAATCTCTTCATGGATTTAGCCTCTTGAACTAAAGCTTCTCCTCCCATAATAATATCATCCACAAACTATTGGTGAGTGAAAGAAACATGCCCTAAAGAAGGCTTAATTTCTCTCAAGATCCTTTCCTACCTTTTTCTTTGAATTAATCTTCCTATACATTCATCCACTATAATGAATAGGATGGGAGATAGGGGATCTACCTACCTTAAGCCTCTCGATGGTTTGAAGAAATTAGATGGAGCCTCATTAATCATGATAGCATGTGAAGAGGTAGAAACAAGTTGGGAAATGAGTTTACATACTTGATGATCAAAGCCAAAAGCTTGGAGAACCAATCCAATGAATGTGTAGTCCACCCAATTATAGGCTTTGGAGAGATCTAATGTGAGGAGAAGGCCCTCCCTCTTCCTAGCCTCTAGTGAATGAATGACTTCATGAACCATCATAATAGAATCTATAATCTTCCTACCAGGGACAAAGCCTATTTGCTAAGAAATGATCAAAGGAAGAACTTTGAGGATTCTGGTCATCAAATTTTTGAAATGATCTTGTAGAATGAATTATAGAGACTAATGGACCTAACTTGGTCCATAGTATCCACCCCAGGGATTTTGGGAATAAGAACCAGAAAGTTAGAGTTGAGCTCTTTTAGAAGATTCCTAGCCCCAAAAAATTCTTGCACTACCTTGACAACATCCACCTTAACCACCTCCCAATAAACCTAGAAGAAGAAAGTAGGAAAACCATCTGGCCCTAGGGTTTTATCAGATGGGAGAGAAAATAGAGCTTGTTTTACTTCCTAATAATCTAGTATCACCTACAACATTATATTATGGTGAGGTTATATCAAATGGAGTATAGATGAAATAATTTTGTTATGGTTGTCCATGGATTACATAGGATCCTAGGAAAGAAGAGAATAGAAAAAATAAAAAACCATACAAAAATATCATTGTCATTAGTCAAAAGAGACTAGCCTTTCTTGATACTTATAATCCTATTCTTTGCTCTATTCTTAAGAGTGGAAAGGTGGAAAAACCTATTATTTTGATCTCCCTCTTTAAGCTAGTTAATTTTGGATCTTTATTTCCATAACCTCTCCTCTCTACTAATAATTTTATGAAGATCAGAGAGAATTGGCATCTCTATGTTCCTGTTTTGATCATTTTATCCTTCATGTTGTATTATATCCTAAATAGTCCAAAGCTAATCAGACATCTCCTCCTTGGCCTAGAAAATATGACCAAAATCCATTTTGTTTCAAACTTTGATATTAAATTTTACATTTCTTAGTTTCTTGGCATCCCTAAACATTGTAGTCTCTTCCACCTCAATGTTCCACCAAGAGGAGATCTTGGATAAAAATTTCAAATGGGATATCCACATCTTCTGAAAATGAAATAGAAAATTCCACCTGGCCGTAATAGGGGCTATCAAAAAGGAAATAGGGGAATGATCAGACCCAATTCTAGGGAGAAGGGAGAGCTTGCAAGAGAAAGAGCTCAACAAATCTGGTGAAATGTGATCTCTATCAAGCTGGACCTAGATACAATCACTCCCCATTCTCCTATTAGACCAAGTGAAAACCCCACTAGATAGATCATTGTCCAGGAGAACCAAACTATTTATGAAATTTGAGAGACCCAACTTCCTATCCAAGTCTAGGGCCAAACCCCTAGATTTTTCCTCATCAGAAAATGGAGTATTGAAATCTCCCATTATTATACCTTTGTTAAGGTTGCAATTCTAAATGATAGAACTAAGCTTGGTCCAATAATCCTTCCTCTCTCACTTAGAATTAAGGGCATACACATTTAAAAGAAACCAAGAATCTTTGCTATTAATATTTAGAACTTTACATAATAGAGAATTACCATCATTATAAATTGTGGTGACTAGGAAAAGCTTATTATTAAAGCGTGTGTGTAGCCCTCCAGATGCTCCCTTAGAATTCATGGCCTCTCCATCCATGTTGTTATTGAAAGAAATCTTACCCACTAGATCCTTCTTCATTTTAGTTTCTTGAATCAACATAAAATTAGGTTTATGATCTCTAATCGTGTTCCTTACTCCCTCCTATTTTATGGGCTCCATTTAGCCCCCTTATATTCTTGGATATATCTTCATTTCCTTTTAATAGAGCACTCCTTGATGGTTCTTTGGCTCCCATTAGCCAAATTCCTTCTAGTCTCCTCTTGAATGGTTTGGCTTAAACTGTTTATGCATGGTGTCTTTCGTTTAACCCCAACATTAGCTTTAACTCAGGTCCTAGTCATTGTTGGTGACACCAGGGAAGGGTCCCAACCTTTCTTCTTATTAACCTTTGTCCAGATCTCCTTATTTTCATCTGAGCATATCTCAAGTCATTCCTCCATTGAATGATATTGAAGGATATTGAATGATCCCTAGTGCCCTAATTAAAGGATATTGAATGATCCCCTAGAGGAGATGGGGAAGCCTCCTTGGTACCTTGAGGCACTTGAGTTTTTGGCATAATCTCCTCTTCATCTCTCAATCTTTGCTCCTCCCTCATCCCCACTGGGGAATAAGTCCAACAAATTTCTTGAAGGGATGTATCACAATGACCCCTCTCCCCTTCAAAAGGTGATTTTACATTCTCCTTTATAAGCTCTTTTTTTTTTTTCTTTTTTTCCACTATTTGGCCCTCCCTCCACTACTTTGATCTAGGAATCAAAAAAATTTGAGACCTTGGAATCTTTTATAGGGATTTCCACTACTTTGATTTGAGAATCAACTAGATCAAAAACCTTCACTTCTTTATCTACCTCTTTGATTGGGGAACCATCTTGATCAGAGACCTTCACTTCTTTTATAGGGATTTTCACAATCACCTTCAAATTCTCAAGGCAACTAATCTCAAGACCCTTGATGTTCTTCTATTTCCAAACCTGGTTTTCTTCCTTTCTAGATTTGGAAGAAGCTTTTTTTTTCTATTCTTTTCCTCTTTATCCTTAGGGTATTGATTGGCCTTATGGCCCATTTTCAAATAATGAAAGTAGGCAAAAGGCACACTCTCATAGTCTAGCTTTTGAACATGTGTTCCAAGTTTAGAATGGAAGGTCACTACCTCTGACATATCCACCCCCTCCCTAACTCTAATACAGATATGAGCATAGGTTAATCTTCTTCTAGAAGCTATTATCAAGCCTATATAGAGAATCTCACCAAATGAACTAGCCACTCCCACAAACACATCCCCATTCTAGAACTTCATCTGTATTTTCATTTTATTACTTTTGCCTTGTTTTTCCTTTTGATTTGTCTAGTTTTATCTAAGGACACTCATGTAGATTAATGTATTCTTGGGATTCACAATATCTTGTGCCTTATTCTACATGCACTACTCATGATTAAAGTGCCATGGGTGGTTGATTTATTTTTTTCCCTTTATTTGCCATCTTCCTTTATCTAATGAGTGTCCCTTATGTGACATTAGCCTCATGCTATGTCATAGATTGATCTCCTCATTACACACATATGTACTATTTTTTGTATCTTGATCATGATTCCTTGACATGCAGTTTATTTGGCTGACTTTTCTAGTTTTTTGTCACCTCACCCTTATTTGCATTATGGGGTTCTTCTATTGTTTCTCATGCTTCCTTGGTTCGATTGATCATCTCTTTAGGCATTTGGTGTTTCATGACATTTGTATCTTTGATTTCATTTATTTTCCTTTATGTGCCTCTTGATTCGATGAATATTACAATCTTCTCTACCTAGTCACGTTCTATTTCAGTGGAGTTTCTTTAGATTAGTAGTTTCTTTTGATAGAGCTTTATAGCTTTGATATGCTTTAGTGATGTTCTTCATGATCATCTTGTATTCTTATCTTCTAGGATATTGCATAGTTTGGAGGCTTCTTCAGTCCTTCACTAGTTTCTTTTAACATTTTTTCCTACTCTTTTTGGAGTAGGTTTTTTCCCATGTGGTTTTCTCTATTTCTCCTCTTTTCATAGATATGGTTCTGCTTTGGTACCTCATCAAGCTTTGTTATCAGGACCCATTTCTACTTTGAGTAGTAGTTTCTAGGTTTTTAGCTACTCCCTAAGTTTATCTTAAGGGGGGGCATTAGAGTAAATTGATATTTCCTAATTAACTTTAGTTTTGTTATGCTAAACTTTAGGAATCTAATAATTAATTATTTTATTAATTATTATTGTGCAACCTAAGTTAAACTTTTTTTAGGTTTCAATATCCTTTATAAGGATGATGTTTGTTTTTAATTATTCAACCAATTCACTTTTCATAATAGCAATCTCTTTTTTTCTCATCAAGAATGTCTCATTTATGGATCTAGAAATTCCATCCTCCATAGCTTTTGCTTCTCTCTTTCTATGTCAAGTGTTTGCATGCAGGTGATTCTTGGCAACTATGGGGTTAATCTTTCAGCAACTACAATATTTGACAAACACAGTGTTGAGATTTCACTGATGTTGTAATGAATAAGCATACTACTCAACTAAAAGAAAACAACTAGTATTAATCATCATATCATTCTTCTAAAGAATAAATAATTATTTTACGTAAGATTTCTAAAAGATTTGAAATGTGGCTATGTTTATCAAACATCTTGTTTTAACATACATAAATCTCAAAATAGAGATGCAAGATCATTGTTGAAAGTACTCACATTTAGTAGAGAGAAAGGTAAAAAGAAGATGAATTTTGACTTTTCCTAAGATATATCTTTCATTTATGTGACATTAACCCAGTCAGACTAAAATATGCATGTTTTATTTTTATTTTGAATTACCTCTAAATTTTTTGTAGAGTACCTCACTAACTCTGAATTCTTTACAACAAACTCTAAATTTGTTGCCCTCCTTTTCAAAAGTTCCCAAGTCCTATCCAAACAAGCTTTATCATCAATGAAAGATCTTCAATACTTGTCCATGAGAATAAAAAATGTTATATTGTAAAACTATTTTAATTCATGGAAATAAATACCAAAATCTCTTTTGATATGAAATGTGATAGAGGAGGATAACTCTTCAAAAAAGTTACCAAAGGAAAGAAAAAAGATGATTCAGGAAGGAAGTACTTCGAAAAACTTATCAATGTAGTGGACTTCTCTCACAAGTGAGTTTATTACAAATATTTGAAACTACAAAATTTGATTCTAGATTAGTCCAACAACCTAAAAATTTTAGACTTTGGATTAAGTTCACATACTCAATAACTCATGCAAGATAGTCTATTGTATGCAAGTTTAATTTGGTACTCCTACATATGTTGCACCTGAGATGATTACAAGAAAAGGCTATTATTTTTCAAGGACATATGTATGATAATGTAGGCCAATTTTTTTATTTTGTTGGCTGGTTATCTACCATTTCATGATCCCAATATGATGGTCATCTACAAAAAAATATGAAATGCAGAATTTAAATTTCCATCTTGATTTTTCTATCTATGATGTTATAAGGTTAATGAATGCATTATTAGGTCCCCATTATAAAACCTAAATCACTATTCCCTAGTTGATGGAACTTCCATAGTTCAAAAAGAAAATCAATCTTGTTCATTTTAAGAAGTATTTCCTCATATCAAATTTATTTTCAAATTGAAGATGTAAATTGTTTTTTCACCTTGCAATAATCAAGATCTTGTTAATATGTTACCTCTTTTTATGTTATCAAAAATTCAAAGTAAAACATTTAGAGATCTACCTAGATTACCTCCATTTCTAGCCTGAGCAAGTATATTTGGTCCTAAAAAAATGAATGTAATGTCATACATTATATACCAAAACACATAACCTCATAAAATTTAAACTTCAAACACGCAACCTCACAAAATTTATAGGAAAAAACATGTCAGCTACTAGAAATTAATAGTTTAGGCTCATGCACTTTTTTAATTACCCACTTATAAATTTTATATGTGTGGTAATACACACATGATAGAAATTTGATGGCTCATGCACACCTACTTACAAAATTCAAAGGTTTAGAGTTATTAAACTTGTAACAATATAAAATAGGAATATTAGATTCTAAATAAAATTCCAATTCCATGTTTACACATAAAACTCAAATAATAACATTATCATATATTACATGTAGAAAATTATACATATTGGGCACATTAGCATCAATATCTCTAAATTGTGGAAGCTATATAAAATAACATCTTGCCTTCATGCCATCATTTCCTAAGAAGATAATGAATTGAGAGTAATTCTATAAAAATATATAAGAAACATTATTATAAAGAAAGAATATAGAACAAAAAAAACTTTGTGTCAAAGACAAAGATAAATATCAGATTATAAGTCTCACCATTACACCAAAGCACACCCATTTCATCTTAGAATCAACACCAACCTCATGTTCCTTTGCACTAGACATGATTGGTGTAGGGGAATGCACATGAGGAAGAAGTTGTTTAATATTTTCATATTCATATGTACATAAACCATTGTACATATCAAATAGATCATGATGTGTCTATCCATAGTAGAATATGTTAGTGAGTCATGTGTTTTCATCATTATTGTAATACATGCCTATTTTGTAATGCATTGGCATCTTTGGCATATTTATAGGCCATCATGAAATAAATTCTAAGTTAGCCTATGAACATGAAATTATTTCAGTATTAGGATCATCTAAGTGTTTCTAGGGGTCACACAAATAGAAATGCATGCTACTTTAATATTGTTTGTATATTATGAAGATGCACTTTTACAACTAGAAATTTCTAGCAATTTAGAATCTAAGAGTATTTTAAATAAACAAGAGCTCAAAAATACATGAGTCCCATATATATATATATATATATATATGCTTATTTGGCTGAATTATATCATAATCAAAATGTATCAAAATCAAAAAAAAAAAATTTGGATAAGTTTGGATATAAAAACAAAGAAAAAGTTATGGGTTTTTATTGAAACATTTTCATTGTGTAATTCTCATGGTTGTGTACAGCCTATTATAAGTCTACACCATATTTATATGGAAAGATATTCAAATTATCTTTCCAATGAATCCAATTGGATGTTCTGAATTTTACTAAATAACGGTTGAAATTCAGGGTATTATTTTTCACTTTTTTTTTTGTTGTTTCTAGCTTTGGAATGTGTATGTATGAAAGGATAAGGGTTTCAGAAATTTATTAATGTCTATGGGATTGAAATATATCTCAAATTAATTAGGTTTTAAGTCTTGATATGCCAGTATGTGTGAGAAATTATAAAATCTTTGATAGAAGATCTAAAATTTCTTCTAAATCAAGGGTTTTGAAAAGAAATTTGCTCTTCTCATCATTCCAAAATAAAAATTTAATAGCCTTTTATATTTAAGTAGTTTATAGGTTATATTTAATGTTTCTATAATTTATTTTTATTTATCATTTGGTTCTAGTTTATGCTAGGAGGCTCTATGCAAGTTATTTTGCTTATTTTCAAGGAATAAAACCATAAAAAAAACTTGTAACTTACATGCAATAGTAAGCTTATTGAGGCTGAAAATTACTTTTTGGAATCTTTTTTTTGGATTTCCTAACTATTTTAGTTGTTATTTTTGTGGAATCAATTTGATTTTTGGTACTTTCTTCATTAATGTGGAAAAAATAGGCCTATTTACCCACTAGATTTTGTGAAATCTTGGAGGAGTGCTTTGGAATTTTGATTTTCTCTACATCAATGCTGAAGAAGAAAGGGCCATGAAATTGCAAGAAAACATTTCTTAATACACAAAAAATATTTAACAATATCCATGCAAGATGATAAATAATCACATCTTCAAAAGAGACTACAATAAAAACTTGGTGATGATTCCAATCTATATTCCTACACACTTATAATTAACACATACTTAAGTCACTTAAAACCATTTTAACTTAATGGAATAGTGAATTTATTATTTACCATAAAATTAAAAATATTAGTGACATAGGATGAGAGCTTTCCCCACTATTTTGATATTCGTAGATGATCATTTTGGAACATTGAAATAGCTTCATTTTGATCATTTTAATGGTTTAATGGGCCATTTAATGAATGT
Organism: Cupressus sempervirens; assembly: GCA_028749045.1. NCBI lineage: Eukaryota > Viridiplantae > Streptophyta > Pinopsida > Cupressales > Cupressaceae > Cupressus > Cupressus sempervirens. The sequence continues at coordinate 754,815,221 of CM053786.1, forward strand.
ATTTTATATTTCTAATTAAATGTATCCCATGTAAAACATGTATGATGTTACTAACCATTTGGATGCAGAAGAATTTGATTTGGTGGGTGCACAGCATGAGGAAGAGTGGGAAAAGAGCATGCAATTGATGTCAAGTGTATAGAAGCAGCATATCTTTGTTAACAAGGATATGTTTTTATGTGAAATGGAAAAATAATATGTCAAATAAATGGTGAATTCTGAAGGATAGGTTTGAGAAATGAGGTTTGAGTCATTTTTTAGAAGGCCCTAGTTTTAAGCCTATTTAAGGAGGGTTTTGGGGTTTACCCACATACAGAGTGTTTGGCAACATAATACCATGAAAATATTTGGGTGAAAGCATAAACCTGTGTCACCATTTTGTAAAGGAAAAGGCTAACGAAAGTATAATTGTTCACATTCAATGACGTAAAATGGGTATTATTATTTTTAATTTGAGGATGAAGTTTAGGATTATAATTTTTAATAATTATTTGGAATAAGAATTGATATATTTTCCTAATTTTTTAAGACAATTTTTTAGCTGCTGAAAAATGCTGAAAATTGGTGGTCTAGTTCCCACCATAAAACTATAGGGAAATAAATTTATTTCCTTTTGATCTTAGACTATGTTATAGATAACATATATAGCTAGAAAAATCAAAAATAAAAATCAGCTTTAGACCTATATTTTCTCCTATATAATGATTCAAATTTCAACTCACTTGAAATTGATAGTTTTCATCTCCCACCACATTTTTCAAAAAAAATCTATTCCAACCAAGGGAAAAATTATACATTCTAGAAGAGGACTCTCTCCTCTAGAACGTCATATAATTTTTTGATTTTTTTAATATGATTTAATAATTTTTCTTTCTCAAAATTGACATCTTTTCGAGTGATAAAATATGTGCTTGTAGAATTTTTTAATTACAATATACTATATCTAATTAAAATAGTATAAACTCTATACAAGAATATTCTTGACTTTGAGCTCTATAAAATGGTGTTTATATGTTATTAAAAAAATATCATAAAAAATAGTAATAGTTATTGAAATGTCACTTTTTAAAAATAATTGTATTTCTTTAGTAATTGAATACAAACTAGTATAAAACATGCATTTAATAGGCATTTCCAATTGGAAATGTGTGAAACCATATATAACTTAGCTACAATAAATTTATCTAGATCATATGTTTTAATAAAATTGATTTTTAGATAGAAATACTCAAATTTAGTCATTCTAATGAGTCGTCTTGAAAGGTGACACAACTTTGTACTTTTACCCTTTTTTTTATGAGACAAAATAAGAGAATTACATATTTTTGAAGTCAACAGATAAGTACTTCTTATAGTTGCTTTGTAAATGGAGGGAATTTTAAGTCTAAAAAGAAGCCCATAATGTAATAGCAAAGACACAATCTAAAACAACCCCGCCTAATCTTTTCATATGTTATAGAGAAGAAAATTGGGTATCTAAATATAAAATTTATTTACCTTTTTTTGTGGAAATATTAGATAGAAATCCAAGAGGACAACATTTGAGGGCTTACTAGGGCTTGTAGGCCTAGTGGGTTGTTTAGATTTTTCCTTCAAGATAGGAATTTGAAATTTGGTAGACTAGTTATTTGGGTTGTATTAGTGGACTCATAGCCATTAGAATCATAATAATTCATTATACAGATCAAGTACTTGATTTGGGCAACCTAAGCCTTAAGGTTGTATTGGGAAACTTGTGGGAAAACACATTGTTTGAGCAGTTTTTGTCATAGAAATTACAAAATCCCACCTTCCTCTATATCAATGATGGGGGCACAATCCAAGACAAAAATGAAAATAATAGTAAAGGGGGAATATTATTATCAGAAATGATATGCTTTTACATTCAGTACAACAAAAATAGACTCCACGGCATGCCCTATGGGACTGCAATGTTATCAGATTCTGGAGAAAACCCTTCTCATAGTACATTCTTCCAAACTCCACTAAAAACTACCTTTATAATACCATAATTGACCTTAAGTAACCCAAATTAGGTTTAGGGTTAGGAATACATTTTAGAATATGCCACTTGGCATCCACTACCAAAATGGAAGGTTTTGGAAAACACATTAGAAGTCGATGTAAAATTAGAAGAATCCAAAAATAGTAGTCTAACTTTTGAGAGTCATAACTTTTGATCTGGGACTCCGATTGACGAACCATTTACATTTTTTGAAAGCTCTCAAAGCGCTCTATATCCCTATAGATGAGGTCATCTTATCCCCCATTTTTTAGAACTATGTGAGGTTGTTTAGTACCTCAAATTTAACTTTGAAGTGCTCTTAGGAGATCTCCAGGCAACTTAAAACTACAATAACTTTCAAACCATAAAGCCTTTTGACGTGATTCTTTTTCTAGAGTTCTTTACATTACAATTATAATTATCCCTTCAATTTAAACCCTCTAACCTATCATAAGTATGGCCCAGTTACAAAATAAACTATTTTCTACATTGGTATGTACCCCAAAGTGCTCAAAAACTCTAACCCAAAGAGTCAATAGTGGAACTATAAGAGTTGGAATCTCCATTTGACCCAAATGGGTATCTAGAAATAAAACCACTTTAAATAGAAACTAATAATAAGAATATTTTTGGGTGATATAGGATTTCCCTTACACCACTGGATGTTACTGCATCAGACACCTAGGGTAGATTGAAAAGTGACCCTATCACTTTATAACTGGTAGAGGAAAACCCAAATGGGAAACCTCCATTGTAGATATCCAAGTTAAGTCTTCTATTTATTGTCCTTTCCACTTTACTAGTTATTCTTCATACTATTTATTTCTGGTACTCTAAACCACATGACTATCAAAACTTCTTCAATCTCTTCCTTCGCAGAAGTAGGAATTGGACATGGCTCCAGCATCAACTCTTCATATATACCATCATCTTGATATTCTATTAAGTCAGTAATATTGAAAATAGGAAAAATGTGAATCCCATTTGGCAACTCCACCTCATATGCATTCCCTAAATCATGTTTCTTCAAAATTTTGCATGGGCCAAATCTGTTCATCTTCAGCTTGTTGTAGGTACCCACTGGAAATTGTTCCTTCCTCAAATATAACATAACTTGATCTTCAAGTTGGAACTCCTTATGTCTCCTCTTTTGATCTACCCTAGCCTTATACTGTAAGTTCATCTTGTTAATATGTGTTGGCACCTCCTCATGTAGGTTCTTGACATGTTCAATAAAGTCTTTTTCCTCAACACTTGTCCTCTCCCCTTGCTCCATCTTCCTTGTCTCTAGTGCAGTCATTGGACTACACACATACACAATTTGGAATGGTGATCTACTAGTACTCCTATTTATAGAATTATTGTAGCCAAATTCTTCTTGTGGTAGAAACAAATCCCATCCCTTAGGCTTATCCCCTACTAAACACCTCAGTAAATTGCCCAGACTTGTATTCACTACTTTTATTTGTCCATTAGCATATGGATGATGTGTAGAACTAAACTTCAATTCTATCTTCAACTTCTGCCACAAAGTCCTCCAGAAATACCCAACAAATTTAGTATCTCTTTCAGAAACAATACTTTTTGGAAGACCATGTAGCCTCACCACCTCTCTACAAAATAAATATACAATATGCACTACACAATGAGTCTTGTTGCATGGAATAAAGTGTGACATCTTGGAGAAACTATCAACCACTAAAAATACTAAGCCATTACCCCTTTGTGTCTTTGGTAATCCAAGAACAAAATCCATACTTATTTCCTCCCAAGGCTTTGATGGAATAGGCAATGGCTGATAAAGTCTAGTATTTTGACTAAATCCTTTGGCTATTTGACATAATTGACAACTCTATACAAACTTGTTCACATCTTGTGATAATTGAGGCCAAAAATTATGTTGTCTAATAATGGCAATGGTCTTATCTCAACCAAAGTGTCCTTCCATCCCTCCACTATGCTTCTCCTTGATCAAGTTATCCCTCACAAAACTCATTGGAATACACAATTTCCTTCACTTGAACAACATAGCATCTTGAATCATGTAATCTAGCCACCTAGTCATATCTAGAGAAACAAGGTCTTTACAAGCCTTTCAAGCCTCTACAAAGTCAAGATCCTTAGGGTATAGATTCTTGAGTTCATCATACACAACCACTTCATCCTGCATTATTGTTAGCAACAATTGTCTCCTACTTAATGCATCTACAACCCTATTAAACCTTCCACTTCTATGTTTTAATAAAAATGTATAGCTTTGCATGAACTCTGCCCATTTTAAATGTCTCTAATTCAATTTACCTTGGCTATTTAGGTACTACAATGCTTGGTGATTAGTACACAAAAAAAATTCTTTTGGAAAGAAATAATGTCTCCATTTCTTTAAGGCCTAAAATATTGCATAGAACTCTTGATCATAAACCAAATACTTCTTTGCATCATTCAATTTTTCACTAAAATAGGAAATAGGATTAACTTCTTGGCTCAACATAGTCCCAATAGCATTGCCATCAGCATCACAGTCCACTTGGAACACTTTGCTGAAATCTAGAAGTGCTAACACAGGTTGCTCTATCACCTTCTTCTTCAGCAATTCAAAACTCCTGGCAGCTCTTGTAGTTGACTTGAACTCTTATCTATCTCCCCTCATTGTTTTAGTTAGGGGTGCACATATACTACTGAAATTTCTAATGAATTTCCTATAAAAACTAGCCAAACCATGGAATGATATCAACTCAGTGGCAGACCTTGGAGAAGGCTATTCCAAGATGACCTTCACCTTCTTTGGGTCCATTTTTTTTAGATTGTGGTGACTGATCAGGAAAGTATTGTACATACTTCATAAATAGTGGGAAATTTTCTTTTTTTGGGCAGTAGCCGACATGGTAGCCGACATATTATGGTTGACATATGGCCGACATGTTATAACCCTAAAGCGGTTTAATACTTGTATAAAAGGGCTTAGGGTTGGGTATTTTTCATAATGTTGTGATACGAAATTAGTTCTTGCGGCGGTATTGAGCTGTAAGGGATTACAGATTGTAATCAGGTTGTAATTACTGGATTGTAATAAGATCGGACTTGCTGTTTGGTGGACGTAGCCCATGGATTGGGTGAACCACATTAAATCTTGGTGCCTTGTGTTCATTTCTATGTGTTCTATTATTTTCTGTTATTGGTTATATTTGCATGTAGTTTTTATTTCTGTCCATGGTTTATCCTAACAATTTTGAGATCCTTGGATGATACAACAAACCACAAATAGACTAACTCCCTTTTGACAAGGCTACTCTTCTTCAAATTAATCAAAAATTTCTCTTCCCTCGACCTTTCAAGGACACTACAAATGTGCAAAAAATGTTCATCCAAAGACTTACTAAAAATCAAAATATCATCCAAGTAGACAATAATGAATTTTCCCAAAAAATTCTTTAGTACCTCATTCATTAGCTACATGAAGATACTTGGCACATTGGTTAGTCCAAAGGGCATGACTAACCATTCATATAGACCCTCCTTGGTCTTAAATGTAGTCTTCCACTTATCTCCCTCTTCATATCTATATCTGGTGATATCCACTCTTGAGATCTATCTTTGTGAAGTACAAATGAAATCCATTACATATTCATGCATATCATATCAAGATAATCATCTACCAATATATTGTACTCATCTTCACTATTGAAAATAGATTGATACAAGTATAATAAATGTATTTCAATCATTATTTTTTCACTGATGTCAAACCTACTACTTGTTGGTAAGATAATTTCTTTTGTAATTTAAGTACTATTATTTATTTAATTGATTTTAAAGAATTTGAATTTTCCATGAGTTCTCATCCTTTGCGCTTTGAATTTGAAGAAGACCCTTTCTCCTTGTAAGCATTATACATTGGAATATTATGTTTCTTCATGATAGAGGTCAACTCATCAATCTTTTTATGATAACACTCATTTTCTTCATGACCCAATTTCTTGCAATAAGCACATTTTTTCTTTCCTTATTATTTTATTCCTTCTTGTTTGGATTTGTAGAATTGGAAACAATGACATAAAAGTGATTTTTACAAATAGAATGGACCTGGGAAAGTGTGCAGAAGGATTTTTCAAGACTTGGAAACTGGTACACTTAAGAATATTTAGAGTATAACCTAGTGGTACAATACATTTGGTTCAAGTAATCACAACTTTAGAGTTATGACATCCCGAATAGTAGTACCAATCAATCTGCACTTTTTGACACCAATAAAACTTTACAATTTGCATATAGAATAACATTTGAAAACCAATTCTCTTATCTTATGACCATTTGAAGATTGTGCATTTTGATGCAAACTTTTAATCTTCCCCTTTAAATTTTGTTGTCATTAGTATGAGAGTTAGTGTGTGTCTAATATATGATGTCTAAGTATATATTGCATGGCAGAATCCTAATGGGCATGCAACATAAAATTGTGTCACCCCATGTTGATACATGGTCACCTAGGAAAAACAAGAAAACACTTAAGGAATACAATTACTTGGTAAAGTAACAAAAACTAGGGCTTAACCATTTTATCCTTCTTCTTCCTCTTCCTCATCACCATTGTCTTTTTCTTCATCCTATCCAAGACCTTGTGTTATCTAAAATGGTTCCTTTCCCTTGCCTAGGGTGCCTAGTTTTTCTTCTAGGTCTTCAATATTTCTTCTCTTTTTCTTCTCCTTAGAAGCTATCTTAATATTTACAATTATTCTATCCATATCTTCTTAATATTTTTCAAAATATTCAGCCTAAGTGTCTATTTATTCTTTCAATAGTGCAATAATGTTTTCACTCACTAAATCACTATCAATTTTTACATCCACAGGTGTAAAATTGACAATAAACAACATATATTTTAATTTTCATTGTCAAATGTAAAACCTTATATCTCTGAATCTTAATAATCTCAACTAATTAAAATTTTATACATATTAAGAAATCATGAAATATTTGAAAAAAATCTTTAATTGAATGAGTTTGTGTATGAATGATATTTCTTGAGGACAAGAAAATTTGAGAGGGGGAGACTTTCATGACCCCTCCTAAAAGGGAATCCTACAATTATAATTGATAATTAAAATATAAACTATCATCTTCTACAAATGTAGAATCATAGCCAATGTTATTGATGATGCCCAAATGTAGATTTGGGTCTCATATAAGTATGAGAGGAGGAGACATGTCTCTTTACAAGACATGTCTTTATGGTGTAATAATCATTTAAATAATATTTTATTAACATGAATAATAATAATATGTGATGCATGTCTTGGCATATTCAAAGACCATGCATGCGAGAAATAAATTGATGGTTATTCTATTTATGGCCTGAGAATCTATACACATTCTCCACTCTCCATCCTTCTTTGGTGCTAGTATTGTAGGTACTGCACATGGACTCAGGCTCTCTCAAATTAAACCTTTTATCAACAACTCCCAAACTTGTCTATTTAGCTCATCATTCTAAGTAAGATTCATCCTATGAGTAGCCTTGTTAGGCAAACTAGCTCGAGGGACTAAATCTATTTGATGACTAATTTTTCTTATTGGTAGCAACCCTTCTCGAACATTATCAGAGATGAAATCTCCATACTCACTTAATAGACCTAAAACTTCAAGTGGAATTTCACTACCACCTTCATTATCTTTACTAGGAATTAAAGCATAACACATATGTTGATGTTTCATGGCATCTAGAAATTTTCTTCCATCAACAAGACATACCATAGCACTACTACATACCTCTTCACCCTCCTTTACTAAGGGCTTTAATTTGTAGAAAAATCAATCCTTTGTTAGAGAATATGTATTTGCATGACCATCATGTATAGAATTCCTATCAAACTACCATGGTCTTCCCAACAATAAATTGTAGACATCCATTAGAATGATGTCACAGAGAGCCTTCTCATGGTAACTCCCAATCTTGAACTTTACCAAACATTTATCACTAACTAGGACCTTATGATCATCCTACACCTAAGAAATCTGATAGGATTGGGGTGTTTCTCCCTCTTTAGCTTTAGCGTTGAGACCGTCTCCTCTGACACCAAGTTGCCAGTGCTTCCACCATTAACAATCACATGACAACATTTACCCTTGCGCTTGCACCTAGTATGAAACAAACTCCTCCTTTCTCTAGGTTTAGTCTCTCCACTTAGTAAGACCCTTTCATTAACTAGAACCTCTCCTCTTTCTACATCCTTTGAATGTGATGATTGTTCATCATCATCCACATGAGCAACCCTTACTTGACCATCGACTCTCCTATCTATCTTTCCTTGGCATTCAAGGCATCTAAAGTTACAATGACCTTATTCATTACAATGAAAATAGGTACCATGGAAGCCTCCTCTTCATAAACCTTTTCCATTTCCTCTACCTCTTCCTCTCTGATCTCCATAGTTTTGATCACAAGAGCAATTGAAACCCTGTTCCTCTGATTTTGGCTAGTACCCACATCTTCATTTTTCTTCTAGTTCTCATTTTGGCCTCCAAATGACCTAACACTACCCCTTCCTCCTTGACCACACCCTCTTTTCCTTCCATCAAAATTTTTTTTTAGCTTCTCCTCAACTTGTAAGGAAAACTAGTATGCCTCTTCAATGCTATTCATTCTAACAAGACTTAACTCCTCCTGAATGTTAGGTCTTAACTCACTAAGGTAACGAGAAACCTTCTCCTAGTTTACTTATGCATTCCCCATCCTAATAAGGACTCAATAAAATTCCTCTATGTATTCCTGGATAGATTTTCCTGCTTTCTTTAACCCTTGCATCATTTTAAACAAATCAAGCTCGTAATCAATAGGAATGAATTGTTTCTTTATTTTGTCCACCATGTGATTCCATCTTGTGATTTTGGCATGGCCTTTCATTTTGGCCTTCATAAACTTAACCATATCAAGGTCCCTGATATTCTCATACTTAAAATATTCCTCCATCTCATTGATCTAGTCAATCAACTCATCTAGGTTTAGATTTCTCGAAAACATGCTAACATCAATTTTAGGTCTTTTTCCAAGCCTAGAAATGACCCTAAAAAGATTCTCCTCTACCTTGTTTAGAACTTCTCCATCTCCTTCCCCTTCCTACCCAACATTTCCTTCTTCTTCTTTTTCTTCCTCACTTTTGTCACCTACGACAACATTCATCCCTTTATGGATCTCCTCCTCCAATGCCTAGACTTGTCTCTAGAGGACTCTAACCTTAGGATTAACAACTTTGACCCTTCTACCATGCTCCCTACATGGAGGAATCTTCTTGTATCAAAACCCACAACCACATAGTCCTAGTGCAAACTACCTCACAATTGGTGCTCTATCTACACACTCAAGAAAACCTACTCTAATACCACTTAATGAGGGCACAATCCAAGACAAAAATGAATGCAATAGGAAAGGGGGAATATTATTATTAGAAATGATATGCTATTACATTTAGTACAACAAAAATAGACTCCACAACATGCCCTATGGGCTTACAATGTTATTAGATTTTGGAGAAAACCCTTATCACAATATAGTCTCCCAAATTTCACCAAAAACTACCTTTACAATGCTAGAAGTGGCCTTAAGTAACCCGAATTAGGTTTAGGGTTAGGAATACATTTTAGAATATGCAATTTGGAATTCATCACAAAAATAGAAGGCTCTAAAAAACACGTTAGAAGTCAGTGTAAAATTAGAAGAATCCAAAAATGGTAGTCCAACTTGAGAGGTATAACTTTTGATCCAGGATTCTGATTGATGAACCAATTAAATTTTCAAAAATCTCTCAAAGTAGTCTATAGCACTATGGATGAGCTATTATTTTTCCCTATTTTTAAGGCCTGTACTAGGCCTATTAATACCTCAAATCTGACTTTGAAGTGTTCTTAGGAGTTCTCTAGGCAACAAAGTTGCAATAACTTTCAAACCGTAGAGCCTTTTGACCTGATTCTTTTTCTAGACTTCTTTAAATTACAAGTATAATTATTTTTCCAACTTAAACCCTCCAAATCATCATAATTATAGATCAGTTACAAAAAAAATATTTTCTACATTGGAATGTATCCCAAGGTGCTCAAAAACTCTAACCTAGAAAACCAATAGTGGAACTATGAGAGTTGGAATCTTCATTTGACCCGAATTGGTATTGAGAAATGAAAATAGTTTAAATAGAAACTAGCACTAAGCATATTTTTGGGTGATACAGGATTGTCCTTAGACCACTAAATTCTCCTACATCAATCAATGTCATTGGGAGGGAGGTTATATTTTTTATTAAGTGAAGGGTCACAAAGAAATATAATTGATCCTTAGAGAGTGTTGGCAGTATAGAACAATAAAAGTAATATTTTTTTATCATATAAATGCTGAAATAAAAATGACACATGGGATGTTGTAACATGAAACAACAAGAACAAAATGATGTTGTCATGGAGATGTTGAGAAGGATGATTGGGTCAGGGTGAGTTGTAAAATGAATGCTAAATGAACAAATGAATGTTGTTCTATTAAAATGGGATTGAGTTGCAAAGAAAGAAAAAATATAGATATTGATGGATAAAAAAAGAGGAATACATAAGAAAAAACATTTTTTTCTACAATAGATAATCATGAACAATTTGTGATAGCAAAAATCAAGGGAATGACTCAATAAAAAAGGCATTTCTCATTAGAATATTTTGTATAACATTCCTATAGTGGTAGCTTGTTATCAAAATGTTTTGATTATTTGAATTTATTGCTACAAGTATTTTAAATCAAGGATATCAATACTTCCTAAATAACCATGACTATATGAATTATGCAAGTGAAGGTTAAGAGAATTAGTACTTAGGCCTAAACTCTTCCCAAAAAGTAGGCAAGTTCATATGACATGATTCCACTTCTACATTTCTATTAAGGAATTCTCATACAATATTATATCTAGGTATAGAAGTGATATCAAGAATCCATCATTTGGATGTGATCTAGTGAACTCTCTTTAGTTGAGACCATGCTTCTAGAAGAGATTGATGTTTGTAGAACATAAGTTATGCAAGAGCAACTATTGCATTGTGACTCTTTCCTTTAACGTAGTGAGCAAGAATCTTCCCATGTCTTCTTTCAACAACCTTAATGAAATAATAAGCATATTAAAAAGATAACTAATATTTGTATTATCGATGTTATTCATCACAATTTTCTATACTCAAGGAGCTCTGGATATTGTGCCTATGATACCTATATCATTTGGGAAAAAACACAAGAATAACTCCTAGATATTACAATGTGGTAATAGATTTTGCATCCAAGGCCTTGCTAATGGACAAACAATTTATAACACAAGAAGGGCATTCTATGTATGCAACTTGAGAGAACAAAGCCATCCTTTAAAGAACATAGTCTAGCCTCACCTCTAATTCATAACTAGATACATCGTCATTAAATTGTCACTACCCTAAAAAAATCTGCTATTGAACCCATTTTCTTGACAAAAATTAATGTCTTTTGTTCTTAGAGAGTCACTCTACACTTCCAAAAGAAATTTTCTCACTGTGTACCTTTACAATCTTGTTGAAGTCCTTCGAATTAAATTTTAAGTGTGTGTTGTGGTGAGCATCCCTAGTCTGTTTGGAATGCTTTCCATGCCAATTATCTCAAGAGCCTAGTGAAGGTGTTTATGAATGGTTCTATGGTGTAGAGGCCTCTTTGAAAACACTAAAGAATCTTGGATTAACTCAAGGATCTCACAAACACATGGTACTTTCCTGAGGAACCAAGTAGACTCTAAGGTTCATCATCAAGGCTCTGGTTAATTGGTGATCCCATTCACAACTAGTGCCTCCAAAGGATATTATTTATCCAATGTGAAGTAATCTAAAATGTTACAAATCCCCAAATTTAGATTTATTTCCCAAACCCAAAATGTGACCTACTAGGACTAGTTATTCACAATTAGCCCTTCAATGTTGTTCCAACTCCATTTTCTCAAAACTTTTCCAAAACATAAGAGAAATAAATTGCATATATGGATACCTATTTCTTTTTACTAAAACATATCAAATGTGTGTATGTTTTGGATGGAATCCTCTCTCTTACACTATAGGCCCTACTTTAAGCCCTAAAACACCCACTTTTACAAGGGATGAAATCACAATACCTATCCTAAAAACATGAGATTTTTAATAGTATTCTAATTCAATCCCAATAAAGGAAATATAGCCTCAATTTGAGCCTATTTTCTATCTAGAAAAAAAATCCCTAAATCACCATCCAATCCCTTGCCAAACCTAGGGATTCTTCAATGTCACCTCTCCAAACACAATATGAACGTAATGTGAGTACTTACACCATCCTTTAGAAATAAAAAAAATCATGAAATTAATAAAATATAGCCTGCCAATGGCTAGATCTCAAGCTATTGCTCCTTAGCCATGACAACCATTCTTTTCCCAAGCATTTTTGGTGATCACCTGTTAGTATTTCATCCCAATCTGCACATTAGCATTTATATATAATATTATAAATGTTTAAATATAATCATATCATAGGTACAAATGGTTACATCCATGACACAATCTCCATTTCCATCAAAAACTCAAAACTAGTCAAATGAAACTATGAAACCCTTCAAGCAAACATCGATTTTTATTAAAAAAATCAATGATCTAAACTTTAATACATCAAATTTTGATCCAAAAATGTCTATTATTCTTGTAAGACATTACATAATGAAATGAATTGAAAGAGATCAAACAACCACAAATAAAATGGTAGCAAAATGATCTTTTTCAATGCATTTCCTTAACCAATCTGTACAAATTACTGACACAACAATACATATATTTTCCATATGCCTTACGCACACCATATAGGCTGATTTACCACTTCCAAAACCAATTAAATTCAGTTGGGTGTGATTACAAATCCATTTCAACCTCTAAACTAGTTTTCCCTCCAAATTGCTACTAGCTATTAGGATTTTAAAAAATTAAATTTGTAGTTTTATGTTTTACAACTTTCTAATCACTTTAAACCTTTAAAATTTTAAATATGGATCTCAAATGATACATTATTATTTCTAAAACTCATTATAACCCTTTCCTAATTTAATTTACCCGATATGGCACTATTGGCCATCCATTTGATTATTTGGTCCTAGGTTCGTTATAAGGCCCCTTAGGACATTTTATCATTCCTATATTATTAACAATACAATATGGCATTATTCTCTCTAGAAAATGCCAATTAACTTTAGTTAGTGTCTTCATTCCTTCTTCCATGATGGGAACCTTCAAGAAGTCTTTGTCTTTAATAGCTTTGAGTGGTGGCCCTACACCATTGTCTTTGAAAGGTGACTTTGAAACTTGCTTTCTTGGGAGATCATGAAGAAAAGAGCTCCCATGAAATATACCATCTTTAATTTATATACCTATATCAACTGTCATAAATTCCTTACCTAGAATTTGAGAATGTTTCTATAGTCATCAAAATAAATAGAATTGGAGAATGGTTCTATACTTATCAATTATTCTTGAAGCCTTCTACCTAATTGAAGGATTCGTATGTACAATAACATTATTTTTGTATTTCTACTAAGACAAGGAAAAGAAATTATTCTTCTATCACCATACTAAAAAGTTGGCAATCACATTTTGTTTGTTAAAAGCATTGCCACACAATAATGAAATTTATCTCTAAGATTGTTAGCTGAGAAAATATTGTAAGTGATGTGAACCATTTCCACTATTTAAAAAAGAGACTTAGCAAGAAGTTTGATCAAGATTTTGTACCCTCTAAAATATTATGCAAACTATATTTAACTCCTTTATATCCTAATTACCATATTTTATGTTTGGTAATTCTTTCAAGGTTAAACATAGGCTCTATGAAGATTTTAATGAATGGTGTCTTTCACTAGACCACTCATGCATTTCCCAGCTACGAAAATTACCTACTAGTAGTATATATGTATTGATGTGATGTAAATTTACAAGAGGAATAATTTATTAAATTATTTTTTATGGTTATAAGAAATTTGGAATAGAAATAAAGTAGTTTGCCTCCTACCACCTATCCAAAAATGAATAGAATGAGGAATATATTATCTTAATTCCACACTCCTAAATTTCCCTATGTCTATCCATTTACCCCGCACTCTATTTTCTCCAAACCTGCTAAACTTATTATTACTATTGGTGTAAATAAGTATCTACTATTTACACTTACTTAAGTTTACTTAGGTTCATGTATATTTTTTATTATTTATTTATTAGCCACCTAGGAGTATGAGTACTCTTGTGAGTTGTCATGTTGACAACATAGGAGTTTGCATCTCTTTTATGCACATGGTGTCTACAACCTTGTCATTCTTATCCACTCATCTAGATTTTTGGATAAGGCATGTGCTTAGTTGTCATGATGCTTATCTTATCTCCTAGTTCTTTCTAGAGACATTCTATGTGCTTCCTAAGAGGCCTTTATATATAGGCACTCCTAGTGTGTTTTAACATCATATACTAAACAGAGAAATGTATTAGGAAATACTTTGATTAATTGATCATATCCATTTTTCGTCTATAGTTGTGCTTGTGTTTGAGTTCTTAGTTCCCAGTTGAATTTTTCCCTTAGAAAAATTCTTACATGGTATCAAAGCTTGGAGAATTTCTCATCACATAGCCATTTGAGACCATTGTTGCTTCAACACCTTAGCTCGAATTTGGAGTACTACAAAAATTGGGAGCGTCTAGAGCCAGATCTAACCTCACCATTGCATCTGAAATGCTGATTTGGTGAAAATCAGCTATAAATTTGCCAACCCCAGGCCAAAGTTGATTGTGAGGCAAATTTTTTTTGTAAACCGGCACCTGAAGGACCAATTTGCAGCATTGGTATAATCATTTTAGATTTGTACATTTCATTTTCATATTTTCATTTTTTTCATTTGCATCTTTGCTATTTTTTTTAGATCTGCATTATTTTCCAAGAAAAATTTGGCCATCGGGCCATAGGAGAGATTTTTTTGTAGGTGAAGATTAAAGCTTGCTGGTGTAAATTAGATATTTGTATCACATTCAAAAGGTTTGAAAACCCCTAGATTGGATTTTTTTCATCCAAATTAGACATCTAAGGTAAAATCTAGACCCAATTGTTTTTTGGAGGTGCGCCAGTGATTCAGAAAAAGTAACAGTAGCATTGATTTTCAAACAGTGATATCTCCCTCATACGGACTCCTTTTTTCGAGCAATTTTTTTTGTTTTGGGGTAGGATTTCATGATCTACACATTGGTGCAGGAAGTTTAACATAAATGATCTTGAATTTTTCTACAACTCACAAATCTCAAATTTTTCCACTTAAAATGCTTAGTATGGGCTCATCTGGACTCCAAATCAAATTCCATTTTTTTTGAAAGTGCATTTTTTTTGTCTACTTTCTAGATCTAAAATAATATTATAGGTTCTATTGATATAAATACTACTTTCATAAATAAGCCCTAAATTGGCAAGTGGCTACCAAGTGCCTAAATCATACAACAGGGGGTGTTCTTTGATTCTTTTGGGGTTCATTGATTGATCTCATGGAGGAGTTTTGTTTCACATGTCAGCATGGAGTTAGACCCAAGTTGAAAAACTATAACTATTACCCATGGAGGGATACACTTCTTGATCATCTCAGAAGAGAGCATAAGGAAGTATTCCCTTATTTATGTTCCAACAACTTGATCATTGATGAATCAAAGGAACCTATTAGTAGACTAATTTGAATCATTCTTACCAGTCTCTCTTCTTCTGATTATCATAAGCTAGTTGCTAAGATATGGTCTCCACATGATCTTTGGATGTATCTTTGGGAGAAGTATGGAGACCCAAACATTCCTCCATTTCCAAAAGACCTCATATCTCCAGTTGCAACTGACTACTCTTTAGATTTGATCACACCTCCAGCTCCTCTTGCTCCTACTAATCATGTTCTAGCAACAGATGCTTCAAATTTAGTGTAGCAGGACCCTTTATGTTTTCCTACTCTACCTTCATTCGATGACTTCCTTTCCACCCTTGTAGGCCTATTCATGGAGTCTCACATTGAAGATGTGGGAGACATCCTAGATGATATTTTTCTTTTCTTTGAGGAAAATAATTCATTCATTTCTGTAGTGATAGATTCATGTACTTCAACACAATAGGGTACACAAAGTCTTCCAATTCCAGATGATGATTTCTTACCAAAAATTTAAGCTCTATTCATAGAGTCACACATAGCCAATTTGGAAGACTTCTTTGATGATATATCACCTCTCTTTTCTGAGGAAAATCCTTCTAAAGTTGTTGCGAGGGCCCACTTTGAACCTCATGTCCATTCTCTACATGATCAGTCTTTTTGGGTTGATGTAATTGTTGATACTTATGTATAGCATCTACATGAGGTCTCTTTTTCATTTGAGAAGACTATTGGTTTTTTAAAATAGGTTCTACATCACTTCTTGTTTGATATACACTTCTTCTTAGTAGTTTTGGAGGAAGCCATCATCAGCATCGACACAGGGACACTTGAACAAGTTTCAATGACACCATTCATCTTAGAGATTCCTTCTCCATAGAGGGGATGCATCTCCTTTGTACCTTTGCATTTATTTCTTCCAAAGGGGAGGAACGTCATTGAATGCTCATGGATTAGCTTCTATGTTGGAGCATTTCTCACTAATCAACACACTACCTTTAAGGGGGAGGACTACCTCATCTCCTTCTTCTCCTTTTTTTTGGGAGGGAGGGGGGGGGGGGGGGGGGGGGGGAATTTTCCTCTTAGGGGGTTTTGTCCTTCTCCATTTTTGTCTTGTATGTACTTGATGTATGTCATAATGGGGGGGTCTTGATTACTCCATCCATCCATACATATTTTCATCTCTCTTTTTGAGTGATGGTTTTTCCCATGAGGTTTTCCCTCTTTCCCCACTTTATGAGAGATTTTCATCTACATTATGTACATGGGTACCTAACATCGTCTAGTAGTTGGGACTCGTCATGCATTGCATCCTAGTTTTCATAAGCTTAAGGGAATTCCCCTAAGTTGCACTTAAGGGGGGGTGTTGGTGTAAATAAGTATTAATTATTTACACTTAAGTTTACTTAGGTTCATGCATATTTTTTAATATTTATTTATTAGCCACCTTGGAGTATGTGTACTCTTGTGAGTTTTCATGTTCACAACATAGGAGTTTGAACCTCTTTTATGCACATGGTGTCTACAACCTTGTCATTCTAATCCACTCATCTTGAATGTTGGCTAAGGCATGTGCTTAGTTTTCATGATGTTTATTTTATCTCCTGGTTCTTTCTAGAGACATTCTAGGTTCTTCCTGAGAGGCCTTTATATATAGGCACTCCTAGTGTGTTTGAACATCATATACTTAACAGAGCAATGTATTAGGACATACTCTAATTAATTGATCATATCCGTTTTTGGTGTAAATTTGTGCTTGTGTTTAAGTCCTTAGTTCTAGGGTGAATTTTTCCCTTAGAAAAATTCTTACATGGTATTAGAGCCGAATTCTTACAATTACCTATCCCGCTATTGAAAGAAATAGTAATGCAGTATATAAACTAAATAGAAAAACAATTCATGTTTGTCAAGCTGATTGTTCATTCATAATAGGAGAGATGTGATATCATTATGCTATTAGAATACAATTACATATACTTATATGAGTATTCATGTCTTTCAAGGGACATAAAATGCTACTCTAAGAAAATGAAATATGCTCAATACACATCTAGGACTTGGTAGTTTGTTAATACCAAAGAAAAAGAAGGAAGAATAGGCACGAAACACAACCACTCCCTCTTCCTAGGAATTTAAATGGATATGCATTCATCCTTTCTTTCCTCTATGCAATCAAGGAAAGCTAACAAGAATACGAGCTAATATATCCTAGCCATACTATGTAACACAATTTAATTATGGATTTCTTTTAATTAAGTTTATCCTAAAACATTTTTCATATGATAATAACTATGAAAATAAAAACAAAAATAGTGGTGTGCTGCCAATCTTTATTAGTGTATGGAGTAAGCGTAGAGAACAAAGTTGCAATAAATAAATTTGTAATTTCACATTAACACAACAACAATTGAGGTTTTTATTTCTATTAAAAGCCACAACTATTGACATTGTTTCAAAATGAGAAACATGGATCAATCTGATGACAAAGAAGATAAAATACATGTTTGTAGAGTTTATATAAAGAGTAAATTTCATTGCTAATTATTCTCATTTATGGAATGCAAGGTACTTAGATTTTCACTTAGTGATAATGAATGCCAGGAGAAAAAGAAACAAAAAAAGACATCAAACATCAAGGAAAGTACATTCATACTTTATAGCTCACAATAAATATCATTAAGGAGATAAACAATAAGTATTAGAACTTACCATATCTAACTAGAATGATAATGAACTTCCAGACTCCACTCATGCATGGATTTCGATAGGTAATAGGGTTTGAATCAACATCTCATTGATAAATAATGTATGAGGATGTGTGTAAAAGAAAATTTATATATCTTATCAAATGATATGGGTAAAAGCACAAACCTATGTCACCCTTTTGTAAAGGAAAAGGCTAACAAAAGTATAA